>OY728162.1:942119700-943432752 GCA_963277665.1 Viscum album
GCCGCTATGAAGCGACAATGGTGAATGGGGCTTACGCGTGGATGTTTCCCATGTGCCGCTATGGAGCAGCAATGGGGAATGGGATTACGAAAAGATGATGCCCGTGATGTCTTCCTCATCTCTGGTAATGAGGGAATCCCAACTCACTGGTGGGTTGAGGCCTTCACCTATGCGCTAGTGCACAAGAGGGATATCGCCAACTGGTGTTGGAATCATGCCACTGTAATCATGGCATTATGCGTCTTATTCTTGGAGCATAAGGTATCTCTCATATAGGGCAAGAGGCATCATATCATTTTTTAGATAGGGAGTACTACAGTTTATAGTCATGTAGATAGGACTGTTAGCATCTCATGCTAGGAGCACGAGGCATCTCCCTCTTAGAACAAGAGGCATCCTATCATTTGTTAGATAGGGATTACTATAGTTTATAGTCATGTAGATAGGACTATTGGCATCTCATGCTTTGAGCATGATGCATATCTTGTTTGGAGAAAGAGGAATCCTATGTGAGGAACATAGGGAGTACTACAGTTTATAGTCATGTAGATAGGACTATTAGCATCTCATGCTAGGAGCATGAACACCTCTCACATGGAACAAGAGGCATCCTATAATTTGTTAGATAGGGATTACTATAGTTTATAGTCATGTAGATAGGACTATTGTCATCTCATGCTTAGAGCATGAGGCATCTATTGTTTTGAGAACGAGGCATCCTATGTTAGGAAGATAGGGAGTACTACAGTTTATAGTCATGTAGATAGGACTACTAGGCATCTTACGCTTGGAGCATAAGACATCTCTTGTTTGGAGTAAGAGGCATCCTATCATTTGTTATATAGGGTGTACTATAGTTTATAGTCATGTAGATAGGACTATTAGACATCTTACACTTGGAGCATAAGGTATCTCTCATATAGGGCAAGAGGCATCCTATCATTTGTTAGATCGGGAGTACTACAGTTTATAGTCATGTAGATAAGACTATTAGCATCTCATTCTTGGAGGATGAGGCATCTCTCGTATATAGAAAGAGGCATCCTATCATTTGTTATACATGGGTAACTATAGTTTATAGTCATGTATATAGGACTGTTGGCTTCTTATACTAGGAGCATAAGGCATCTCTTGTTCGGAACAAGAGGCATCCTATGATTGGCACATAGGGTGTGCTACAGTTTAGAGTCATGTAGATAGAACTATTGGCATCTCATGCTTGGAGCATAAGGAATATCTCGTATAGGGAAAGAGGCATCCTATCATTTATTAGATAGGGAGTACTATAGTTTATAGTCATGTAGATATGACTATTGACATCTTATGCTAGGAGCATAAGGCATCTCTCATATAGGGAAAGATGCATCCTATGTTTGGCACATAGGGATTACTACAGTTTAGAGTCACGTAGAAAGGACCGTTAGGTAGAAGGTTCCTAGAAATGGTTGGTGTTGGGACTTACGCAAGGGCGGCCATTTCTGGTTCAACCTGGCATAGGAGCGAAGTGATTGGGTTTGGAGGAGTTTCCTGAGGAATGGTTCGACTCAAGGTACTCAGGGAATTGATGATGAGAACCTCAACTCACGACATAGGAAACAAACCAAGAGGAATACATCAACTCAAGGTGTTTCATGGTGTGTGGAGGAGTGTATGAAATCATGGTATTCCATAGGTTGAAGGTGGGAGCGCATAAGGGCACAATGGAAAATCTCGGCATCCCAGCCCGAAAAGTACGCGGTGCGATTCTCCATTTTGCATGGGGGTTTGTGACGGGAGTGAAGGTACCGGCCCGGCACTGACCCCGATTGGGGGTGTGGGGATGCATCCCCCCGGTATGGATCGGTGGGCGTGAAGGTAGGATCCTCACAAAGGATAGGTCTTCGCGAAGTAGCTTCGCAGAGCATGGCCTCATAGAGCAATGGTCTCTCACGGAGCAAAGGGGTCTCGCGGAGCAAAGGGGTCTCGTGGAGCAAAGGGCTCTCACGGAGCAAAGGGCTCTCGCGAAGCTTGGTCTTGCGGAGCAGCATCGCGGAGCATAGGCTCATGGAGCATGGACTCACGGAGCCTCAGCTCGTGGAGCATGGACTCACAGAGCCTCGGCTCACAGAGCAGCAACGCGAAGGAAGCTGCTTGCAGAGCATGGCCTCGCGGAGCCGCAATGCGGAGCGCCACTCGGCCGCCCAAGGGGCGAAGTGGCCCTGGCCGTCCTCCACCCCCCTGAGAAGGGGGGGGGGTTGAGCTGGGTATTTATAGGCAGGTGCACCATGAAGAAAAGCTCACATGGCGCGAAGGGGCGATGATTGCTTCGCAGCGGGTCGCAAAGGTCAACCGTGTTCGCAGAGCGTTCCCTCCTCTGGGGCTTCGCGGCGGGCTCGCAAATGTCAGGGCATTCACGGAGCGTTACTGCCTCCTATTCTTCGTGGAGGGTCTTCATGGCGCGTCGCAAATGCCAGACAGGTTCGCAGAGCCTCTTTCCTCATTACTTTGCGGCGGCGCTCCGCGATCACGGAGGGGGCTTCACGAATGTGCTTCGCGAACCAGATTTCTAGACTAACTTCAAATGTCCATAACTCCTAATCTATAGCTCCGTTCGGGTCTTGCAACCTACCAAATCGAAGCTTGGGAAATGGACTACGATCTTGGTTTGTGTATGGAAGCATTTGGAAAATTTTGGAATTCGTTTTCCAGGGTCAACAGACCTGTAGGCTTATTCATTATCTCTAATGAAATCATCATCCTTAACTGTTGATAGATGCTCTGTTGATGCCCAACTTTCACCCATAGATGAATCTTACTTTGCACTAGTTGTACTGGGAAACCCTAATTTTTTACATGCTACCTTCACTGGGACTTGTGTGTAATTCCTTGCTTTTGTGTGAAATCCACTATTCGTGTAACACCTCTTTTATGTGCACCCAATTATTTTCTGTTCAACAAAATTATTTTACATGCAACCTTTTCTTTATGCGCAAACACTTATTTTAAGCGCAAAAACTATCTTTTATGCACACCGTTTTCGTTGCATGTGAACAATTCTTTTACGCGTAGACTTATCGATAACGCCCAACTCCCTTGTTTACTCCAATTTTGCACTAGAGCTCGGATACTCTCTATGTCTTGAGCTGGTCCAAATAAGGGAGGTAACTTCATATTTATAGGAAAAATTGACCCTTTTATGAAAACCCTCCTCCCACGTGTAATCCTCATTGAGCATGAAAAACACATCTTCCACGAAACACCATATTTCGCACCATGCTCCATTTTTTCGCACACCTCATGCCTTTTCCAATTTTTGAGCATTTGATCTCAAAACACCTTTTTTCGAAAAACAAAAATCTTCTATTTTACGCACCATGCTAATATTTCGCACACTAATTTCCTTTTTCGCACACCACACAAATATTTTACACACCACATTCCTATTTTGAGCACCATGGAAATATTTCGTGCACCACAATCCTTTTTCGCACTCTCCTTTCCTTTTTCACACACCTCCCTTTTCCAAACACACATCTATCCATTTTCTTATTTTCAGGCCCAAAAATTTGGTGAACACTGGAAAACAACGCCACCTTGTATCTGCTCTTTTAGTACCACCTTTAGATCATCCATTCCTTTGGTGAGGTTCTTCAATCAAGCATGGATAGCCAACAACATCTCTTTAACCCAAAAAATCACCTTGTAAACCCCCTTTGTCAACAAATTCTACATAATGGTCTACTTTGTGAACAAACACAACACCGAGGCCCACATTGTCAACAAACACAATCACCTCAAAATTTCTTTAATGACACCTTGAGGGATTTTTTCCCAACATGAATATATCCATTTATATTCAATAAAGTCTTTAATGTTATAAATTCTAACTCTTATATTTTTAATAGAGGGATTGGTGCGTTTGTCTATATATATTGGTGTTGATTATTTATGATATTTCTTTTTTCAGTTAAACAATATTCAATTGATAAAATTGCTTGAACATTGACATATTAAAACCAACGTTATTTAGTGTGTGAAACACTTTATTTTTAGTATGAAATATAAAATTTTCATTATTTGGAAGAGATACAATATGAACTCCTATAACCTTTTTTATCTCATCCTTTAGTTCAATTATCATTCTATAACATCTTAAAATTTTCATGTATATACATTCATAATTTTCCCACTTAAATTATATATTAAAAAAACTAAATTTAACTCTTTTATTTTATTTTTATGACATGATCCTATAATTTATGTATTAATATCTATCAATTAGTGATTTTCTATTGACCAATTAAATACACGTATAAAAAATAATTAATTTGTATGGTAGAGTATAAATAAATCACATGCATCACAATAAAATAAATAATCACTAGTTTTTTCTTCAATAAAAAACAATCCATAAAAAAGATAAATACTATAAGATATTGTTTTCTTCCAGGTGTTTTTCTCATTGAGTTTTTTAGTTGAGCCTTGGTGGCCATGTCTTGTTCACATATAGAGATACTTTTTGGGGAAAATGACATAAAGATCAGAGATGTAATATTTTTTTAAAAATAATGGCGTTTAGGTATAAATGGTTTAAGTGTTTCATTGGGTATTATTAATTTGAGGATATGTAAAAGTGGTTTAGAGAGTTAAAGTGAAAATGGGATTAAAAATTAACTGAAGGACATTTACACATCGTGTAAAGAAATTACACATCATGTAATATTTCATGGGTTTTAATTAAATAAATTCGAGGTGACATGATTTTCAGTGAAAACCCTTAAACACATTTACATGAAATGTACCACATTACATGTCATGTAAATGGTAAACCTACCATTTCAAAATTATTGTGTGGATGAATTTTGATATGTTTTGGATGCAACTTCTCTTCTCTCGACACTAGGGAATTCTATATAAAATTTTGGTGTGCTGACCTCCCTTATAGAATTTCTATTTTCATATTCAATCCCTATTATTTTACTCTGGTTAGGTTTATTCTAGCTTCCCTTTGGTTCTCTGACTACTGGGGTACTATATTTTATCCAATTATGTTGTTGGATATGATCTTGATCATTTTTGATCTAGGATCTTCTTTGCAATTTTCAACACCATCTTCCTCATAATATCTGACCTTATGAAGCATTGTTGGTTCATAGTTATAAGGTAGAGGTCTAAAACATAAACCCTATAGTTTTATTATTATCGAGTTTATGAAATATCATGGTTCTAACCTTGATACATGATCCCAAATTAATTAAAAACTGAATGATATTATCTCTTAAATTCCTTTTACTTCAAATGGATTTGTAAATGGATAATGGCTTAAACTATGTTTATGAAGACATGTGATCTAGGGAGATTTATTATGACAGAATCCCTAAATTTTAGCTTATGTCTTATTGATATAATTGTTAATCAATTGTGAATTAAATTGATTATAGAACATGAAAGAAGAATGGTAGTTCTCATAAGTAAACATTAAGAGTTATTGAATGATATTATGATATCAATGCTATATAACATGAATTATTTTCCATGTTGAGATTATTATATAATGAGATAGGCCCAGTGAATTTCAAAAAACTATGATGTAATGATGATAGTGAGTTGGATCAACGCATTCCATACTATAATTCTTATCGAGAGTGGGATATTCCTAGTCCCATACTATAATGCTTATAGGGATTTGACCAGAAATGCAGTAATGCTTATAGGTCTCTAACCCAGATAGATTTTTGTAACTATACCATGGGTATATGGTTGTGGTTGGCATGGTTATAAGACATTATCAGAGATATTCTAGCATTTCACCGAAGTAGGTTGTTTACCTTGGTTATATGAATGTGGTCGGAATGTTCATAAGAGATGCTCAACGATATTCCAACATGGAGATGAAGCAGGTTGTTATTGTATTTTATTAATTTTTGAATTAATTAATAAACATATTATCACTTTATTCCATACAATTCGTATTGGACTGTTTTTTTAAACATGGTGGTGTAGTCATATTGAGTTATAATCACACCTTATTCGTACAGTTTTTTGGCACCCAATAAGATTTTGTGAATATAGTTTTGGACAAGGGAAAAAGACTTTGATGATGATTACATCTTTGATGTTTGGATGGAGTTTGGAGATGGGTCCGAAATGGGGTTCAGGACCTGGGTGTATGAGACTTTTTTGTGTGTCTTATAATCTTTTATTTTACTTTTATAGCATGACATTTAGTTACATTCTATCATGTCATTACATTATTCCTTTATTATTATTATTATTATTTCATTATTTAGTTAGTTTTTTATATTTTCTTCCTCTATGTATTTACTTTGATTATTATTTACATTTTATTATGATTTGTTCTACTATTATGACACTCCATTTTATGAGTTATGTTCACCCCACTACACAATTTACACCCCCACTACTAGCTGGTAGCCTTTGACATATGGGGAGGCATGCTTGAGGTGTCACGAACTACCCATTCCGGCCATGCGAGATAGTGTTGGATTGGGAGATGTTACAAAGTGGATTCAGAGGACTGAGTTTCCTTTTATACAACTTTACTATTTTTGAAAGGTTTAAAGGAGACTGGGATTTTTTGGGACATCGTAATGTGCTTCTTCATGAGAGTAGCTGACCCATGTATGGGGGAAAATATGAGTACATAGGGATGCAAATACTATTTGTGCAGTGTGATTTTATAATTGGTGTTATTTCACCTTGGGTGAATCACATGTTATATGAGGTTATTGCTTTATGATGATATTTTTCTTGACTTTTGTACTCATGGATCAGTATGGTGCGAGATGTGAATACATGCATCATAATAGGCACATAGAAAATTTTTGACATCCATTATTCATCATAGGGACGTATCTATTTTTTCATGTGATATATACTTTCATGTAGAACTGTGATATGAGATATATGAATCATTGGATAAATGGAATGAGTGGTTTTGTCAAGATTAAATACTTATAATTCATATCTAGAGAGACCAAGTGTTAGTGGTTCTCTATTTTAGTCACATGTTGGGCTGAACATATTGCTAGCCTGTAATGTCCTGGACCTGAATTCCACTGAAGGTGCCCCGTTCTTGGTTGGTCACATGGAATCAAGCACATCTCCCCAAATTCTAGAGGCTACCTACAAGCAATGAGGGCCTTGGATGTGTCTCTGGAAAGTCTATACCTTCAATACCAAAGTGTAACACAATGGAAAAGTAATAACAGTCAATAGTAGAAGTAGATACACCATGGAGAAAAATAAAAAATAAAAGATAGGAATATATAAACAAATCCATAAGAAATATTCTACATAGATGATGATGACGATGATATATATCATATGACTAGTAAATAATCCAAAATAGGTACACAATAATACAATAAAATACATGTAACCAGAATACCAAAGGGAACAAATGTGATATCTCTAAATATAATTGAGAGCCTGAGCTTTGTTCCATTCTCCCCTACTATTAATAATGGCACAAAATCAAGTCTCAAATTGTGGGTGCTTGATCCTATCTGTACCTGTATCCAAATAGTTTTTTCAGGTACCTAATGATGGCCTGAACATGGTGTGAGATATGATCCCAGTAGTTAACCACCGAACAATCTATAGAATTTGTGACTACGAAATCTAACATGTCAAATAGTGTGAAAGTAAATAGGTAAATGGTAAGTAGATTTACAGTTCCCAAGGCATATCTACTACTAAACATGTAACACTGAATAGCCTCTCGAGGATCGCTATAAAATACGGTCAAGATCCTATACAAGGAAGCTACAATAAAATACTGTAACACTATATCCTAACCGTAAAAACCATAGAACCATATCAACATGACCTTTCTGTAACAATATAAGTTTCAAAACACCCATGACCAAGCCCTTCCACCAAGTATATAATGTAACCCATAAACATTCCATATAATCAAATTGTCATACCATGAAGATCTAGATCCATGGTGTATACTACCAAGGAATCCTCGTCGAGTCCTAGGAGAATCTCGATGGAAACTCAATTAGGCACTGGCTTTTTTCCTTTGGTCATATCATACCGAACACTTCCTAGGAGAGTCCAAGAAAGCCATATCCAAGGGGTAGAAAAGCCCATTGCATCACATGGAATAAAGACCTGAGGAGCATACTCTATCCAAGGCACCCACTACCACATCAAGATCCAAATAATAACATGCAAGGCATGTAAAACAATCACCATTTCATACCATTTACCATTTGACACCATAAGTCTACCCACTCCTATTACTATTCGCATTTAATAGAAACTAATTACTACACCCAAACATTGTTCATAATTCACATTTAAACATAGTAGATGAGTTTAACCACAAATTACAAATTTTTCAAAATAAACCATTTAATCCAACCAAGTTAAAATTAAACCATTAAATTAGGCATCACATAACATGGGAGGAAATACATCTCCTAGGAAAGAAATTCAATTTCATTTAATCAAAAT
Organism: Viscum album; assembly: GCA_963277665.1. Taxonomy (NCBI): domain Eukaryota; kingdom Viridiplantae; phylum Streptophyta; class Magnoliopsida; order Santalales; family Viscaceae; genus Viscum; species Viscum album. The sequence goes on from OY728162.1 coordinate 942,128,167, forward strand.
TATGGTTCCTCTAACTTGGAATTCATGGGAACACATCCCAATGATGTTTCAAAAAGTCATAAATAAAAATAATTCATGTAGAACACCTCATGGGTGGCCTTTTGTTGGGGAAACAACCATCATTACATTATAATGAAACCTAAAGGAATCCCTAATAGGTTCAATCTCAATTAATTCAATTTACAATTTGAAATTTAAGGCTTCATCAAAAAGTTAGGTAGGATGCACATCAACAGCTAGCCCTATAAATCCCCAATACTCAATGAAAATGTATAGACCACTTAACTTATCTTGGGAGTGGAATTATCATAAAGTATCAATTCTTGATTTGTCTCAGAAAAAGAGAAAAAGAATAATGAACAACGATCATAAAATTAGGAAAAACTAAATTTCACCTAAATAGCATCACTGATATCAACAACAATAAAGAATGACTAAACAGGAATCAAGTACTCAACAATATAGATACAATGAGATATTACACACTTGAATCAGAGATCAAACAGAGAGGAAACCTCAAATCCTTAGATACCCTCTATTGAGAACTTTAAAAGAGGCGAGGTTCTATGCTTGGAATGAAAAGTGATATTAGGTTTAGATTAGATTTAATTTAATAAAAAATTATTAATTTTCCCAAAATATCATGGACCACATAGTTTAGGCACACATTTTGTCAAACCATGAACCAACCATGCATGTATAGTTGTAGGCTAAGGTCACCTGAATGATTTCCACACACAATTTTACTAAACATTAACAAACCTTGAAATATTCAATTTTCATGATTTTAGAGATAGCCTCACCGTCATGCGACCCGAAGCACACAATTTATTTGAAACTGTGCAGCTGGTACCTTCCCTCTGTCCAGTCTCGCATGGTTTGATCTAACCATGTGGTCTGACTCACACAGTTTGATTTGACCATGCACCAGACTATTTCCACTAAAAAAACATGGGTTCTAGGCTCCGAACAAGACTCTAAAACCTTCGATACCTCCATTACCATTAAAGGGATTTACATTACGCTATATTTAAACATTAAAACTGAAAAAATGATTTATACATTATATGAATATTTGGTTTCTTACAATGCTAGCTCTATAAGGTGTGCATTCATATTATAGAAAAAATTACTCCATGCCATCTTCTACTTGATCATCAATAGAGTGGAAATTAGCACACTCCTAACACAACTAAACCAAAACATCTTATAGTTCATAAGGAGTAGAGGGATGTTCAGTTTCACAATAGATTCTGAAGGGGTATTCGATCTGTGGAAAGGGAGACTGTTCAAACCATTCCTTTGATTTATGAGATGAAAAAAATGTTTCAGATATATTATCCACCTATATTTACTTGGGAAGGGGGACCTGGTGGCCATGTTATGGATTGAGTGAGTCTAGAAAATATTCAATAATTCTGAGACACCCACTGATATGAGGGTAAAGCTTGCTGTGTATATGCTTCATGGACCTTCCAAGTGTTGGTGGAATATTCTAGTGGATGTTGTATAGCAGGATGAGATATCTTGGAAGGACATCGAGATGAAGTTCCCAATCTATTTCTATCCTACAACCATGAGAGATAAAAAATATAGCACATTCATGCATCAAATATTGGAGGATTTTTTAGTGATGGACCGTGCTTGATGTTTTAACAACCTATAGTGCCTTGAACTTTCTTTGGTAGTTGATGATATCTATGGGGTGAGACTTTTTTTGGACATTCATCACTATGAGATCAGGCTACAGGTAAATATTTTTTTTTGAACAACTTTGATGATATGAGGAATCAGGCACTCATCATGAAAGAGAATCTGAAAGTGGCCCTGAGAAATGACCATGGTATTTCAGTAGAGACATATGGAAGTTCTTTTTCTAGTGGTAGGAAGATCCATTATGACAGTTTCTACTAGATCTGTAATGTGAAGATCAGTTAGGACAGTGGACTACAATCTCAAGTTCATGTTCCACTCTAGTGCTATCAATGTGGCATGTTTGTCCACAAGCGCCCACAATGTCATTACCTCATAGTCGAGTGTCGCATTTGTGGTAGACTAGATCATCTTTTGAGGTTTTCTACAAACATTCCATAGAAGACTAGTGTAAGATGATCAGGATAAGAACCTTAGTCTGTAAGGGGCTCAACTACCCCTCAGTAGGATGGTAGCTGGAGTTCCACATGTTGTTTATACCGAGGTAGGGAACATGGTACCCCATTTCATGGGAAACACTACCAAGAATTTTAAATATATTTGGGTAGTAAAACTAGAGCCTTGGGAAGTGGGAAAAGTCTGTTTCGCAATATTCACACTACACCAGCTGATGTGGAGGTAGGACCGTCTACCGTCATAGGTATGATTCTTGTATAATATAACTTAGCTTGTGTTTTTTATATAAGAGAATCACATTATATTCTATCTTATCCTTTTTAAAACTTTTTGTTCTTGGATATAGAAATAATAGATGTGGTTTTAACCATTTACACACCATTTGGAGTTCGGTTAGAGAATATAAAAAATTTCAAGGTGTGTTCAATAGATATTGGTGTTTACCATTTCTTTTGGGAACCATTTGTACTCAAAATGGCAGGCTTCAATTTAATTCATGGTATTGATTGGTTAGTTCTACACCAGGATCATATCAAATATTACAAAGTATATTTGCTTTTATATCTCTATAAGGAAGTGACTATTGTCACCAGGGTGAGTGAGATCTTCAGGCTTGTCATGCGGGACCAATTCAGTGCATGATTAGATTGTCTCATTATTCAAATCATTGGTCTTGATCTAGATAATGGTGGAATGTAAAAGGAATATTTTCCCTTATAGGTATACCATTTTTGAGATTTTTCCCCTAAAACGTTCAATGAATTACTGCCCAAGTGAGAGATTGAGTTCACTATTGAGTTGGTTCCAAGAGTAGAGCAAGGTTTTATCCCTTATTATAAAATGGCACATGGAGAGCATCCAGAGTTGAAGGTTTAGTTGGAATATCTATAATAAAAGGTCAAGGATGGTGTGAGGACAAGATATTCCTAGCCTCCAAAAATTTATTAGAAAATAAGACACTGCAGACAAGGGAGGTGAGGGATCAAATAAACCACACCCAGAACCCCGAACAACCCCCAAAAAACCCAAAGAGAAAACCCAAAAAGAAAAAACAAGTCAGTCAGCATCACCACCAAAGACAAAAAACAATGTCGTTCCATAAGGATCACCCTCTTCTCTAAATCCAGGAGCCATGTTGTTAGAGTAGAAGTCATATTTTTCCCCTGTGTCCATCGATTTCCATCCAGACTCATAATCCTCATGAATTTTGTGGAGTGTTAGGAGCTCCTCCCTTCATATATCTTGCTATGGGGTGTGCTGATTCTCTCGTTTGATAACATTGACATTTAGTTTGACTACCTTTGATGATGCCCGGGTAGCCATGGGTCTGGAAAGAGTGGAGTAATCCCGCTTCGCCCTCCTCGTCAGGGGGCCCGGGCAGGAACCATCATCTAGATTTTTAACCCCCTCCTTAATGATCATATCCTTATTCTGAGTCAACCTTTTACCATCCTCATAGAAGGGGTCATCTGGGATGAAGAGGGCTTCATGGTTAAGGGAAAAATCAGGAAGGAACCCACACAACGACATGCAAGGGACCACCATGTCAGGTACCTCGAGAGCTAGACAGGGATCAGACTCCACATTAGTCATCACCAGTTGTAGGCCCTTATCCTCTTTCAAAGCAAGAAACCCCATGTTACAAATAGAGTTATCCCCCTCCACTTCAAGTATAGTGTGAGACAATTTCCCCTCCAGCCCAGTCATCTTTTTCTCCCTATAAAGAAGGCTCATTCCTAGCAAACACATCACTATTGTGCACGAGCACCTACATCCCCCATTTCTCCTGCTCACCAGCATCATATGAGTTCCCAATGGTGTCACTAGCCATCTGGGCCACCCTTTGTCCACCACACAGTGCCCATGACCCATCCTTCATATCACCTCCAAGGACCATTGATGCCTCACTGATTTGGCCTTCCTCAGCCCCTCACCATCACAAAGTGCCTTTACCAGGGACAACTCTAGCACATCTCACCTATGGTAAACATCACCAGGAAGAGGTTCCACCAATGGACCATTTTCATTCACAATTGAACCAGACCTAGAAGTAGTCACAGACCTGGTATCAGCTACCTCCCCCTAATCCTCCACCACCCCTTGCTCCTCCACATCCCCCTCTACATCATCCTTACCCTCTGAATCTATAGAACTAAGAAAATCAAACCTGTTACACAAGGGGGAACCATCCAAGGCCAACACCTTCTTATGTTAAGCATGACCACTATAAGAGATATTAACATGTCGGCCCTCATCCACCCCTCCCAAGAAATCATCATAACCCAGATTTCCAAGAACCTGTACCACCCACTCACCAGCCTCTTCATGCACTCTACCATTCCAAGGAGCCTTCACATCTAGACCACCAAAGGGTGACGCTGTCACTATCCCCTGTGTAGCAGCCTCCCCCTACGAGGCCAGTGAGCCAAACCCATGGCATAATAAAACACCATCCGAAGCCTGCACCCTCATTCCTCGCCCACCCAAGGCATGTTCCCCCACTCTTCTAGCATGCCCCTACCCCTAAAAATATTCACGGCACAACCATGTGGACCTCACACCTTCCTCATTCTCCATTACTCCCTTCTCATGCACACTCACTAGACCCCACTTCTATCTCTCATACACATGAGAGACCTTAAACACAGTGGATTTCCACGACATTGGCTTTATCACAAGAGTCCCTGTCACAACATTACTTTGATCATCCACCATCACTGGTCATTCAATCTCCATAACTTCTGCACTGCTACCCCCTCAACTACAAGTACTGCTAGAATGACTTAATTGCCTGCATATAGATCAGAACACAATAAAGGACTCCACAACTACCGGCAGTTTGTAACGAAAATCCTTGACAATAGTAATCCAAAAAAATCTATCAGAGGTTTTGAGAAATCCAATTCAACACATACTCTTAGGGAAACTGGGTGGAATATCACTTGAGTCTGGCTGTCTGAACACAAATAACGAACCAAAATATTTCGACGCATACAAATAATATATGGATTCTGAAATGGAAGAGGGAATTATGGGAACCTAAACCATGATGCAACCAAAAATGAGTCTCGGTTCATTTTTAGTTCAATTAACCATCAGAAGAGGAAGAATATGATGCCATTGAGGCTTCTAGGATTCAAAAACCAAGCAAGGATCATGTCTTCTTTTATTGAGAACCCGATCATAAAATGGCAGCCATCCAATAACCCTACCATCGCCCGATCTTGAAGATTCCAACTTTTAAGAATGAATATATCAAAAGACTCCACTAAGGGTCGGTGCTTTATGAACAAGGCAACCAAGGTCATGCCATGAAGTGAAGAGGCAGCATGGAACTCCGTGTCCGATAAGGGTAAGTGATGGTATCCTTCATATAAATTAGGAAAGTTTGGGAAAAGATCAATTTGGGGGAATGGGGAAGAAAATCATGAACAAGAAGAGAGATGAAGGTGAAGTCCTGATAGCCATTCAGTGAACAACCCTCCCTCGTAGGGAGGGAAGGATCATTGTCAGTGCCGTCAAGGAGCTATCAAGAGAGAAGGAGTCATCATGACTTTTTTCTCTATAATTCAAGGGATTAATATAGAAAATTACATCTCCTTGGGGTTCTCCAATTCACTTATCTAAAATTATAATGGATCTTTTCCCTTATGTGTGAATTATTTGAGCTTGAAGCAGTTGACATTGAAGAGCCGGTATCCTCGTCCATTCATTGATGATATTTTCAATCTGCTAAGAGGCACTAATATATTCTCCAAGATTTATTTTAGATAAAGATATAATTATTTAACGGTGAGACTATTAGACATACCCAGACTACTTTTTGGAGTAGTTATGGGTTGTATGAATTCGTAGTGATGCCATTTGGGTTGAATAATGCACCTATGGTATTCAAGGACTTAATGAATATGATCTTTCATCCTTTTATGGACCAGTTTGTGGTGGTTTTCTTCAATGATATCTTAATATACCCCCAATCAGAATATTATCATTCCAAACATCTTAACATCATCCTGAGTGCATTGAGAGAGAATCCTCTTTACACCAAGCTAACTAAATGTAGTTTTTAGATAATTGAAGTGCAATTTTTGGGCCATGTCATCTCAAATGAAGGAGTGTTAGTGGACCCAGAGAATTTAACAACCATGGTATCTTGAGAAAAATCTAATATATCTTAACAATTCTAATATTTATAGGTTTAGTAGGGTATTAACGGTGTTTAACCCATGATTTCTCTTGATTGGAAGCACCTTTGTCAAGGTTAATGATGAAAGGGGAAAAGTTTGTTTTCTTTGATGCTTTCAAAAGATGTTTTCAAGAGATGAATGGTAGGAAGGACTTAGCACCTATACTCACTTTACCAATGTTGGGTAAATGATATAATGTGTAATGTGATTAATCTAGAGTTAGACTCAGAGTAGTTAAAATGAAGGATGATCAAGTGGTTGCTTATGGATCTAGGCAGTTGATACTGCATGAGAGAAATTAACTTTCATGATCTAAAGTTAGAGGTAGTTGTACATTCCATGAGTTTTTAGTGGAACTATCTCATGGGAGAGAGACTTGTGGTATACACTGATCATAAGAGACTTGGGTATATATTTTCTCAGTAAGACCCAAACCTTCAGAAAAGGAGGTGTGTCAAGCATCTATATTATTTAAACATTCAATTAGCTTATACACAAGGAAAGAGAAACATCGTTGTCGATGCCTTAAGTTGGAAGACATAAATAGAGGCAGTACAAAAGTCTTTTTATAAGTGGTTGATAATGGACATTGTTTGTAGACATGCATCTAGATGTTCCAGAATCTTAGGGGAAAGTAGATCTGACTTCAAAACTAGTTATAACTATTCTTTTGAACTAGATTAAGAACAAGAATTTGTATGATCCAAAGGGATATGTTTTGAGAGAAAAATTATATGGTGGGAGATTCCATCAGGATTGTCTCTCAAAAGTGGTAATTTTATTCTTTTTCATGGACATGTATGGGTTCCTATAGGCTGGAGTAAGGAACTAATGAGGGAGTTTCGTGCTTATAAATGGGTGGTTTATCTAGGTTTAATAAATATGTATCATAATATCCATAGATAGTACTGGTGGTCAGGAATGAAGTAGGAGGTAACCAGATTTTTCTTCTTCAGATTCTTCACTTTTCAGAAGGTGAATGCCAAGCATCAATGACTATCTGGGTTTTTGCATCCTTTACCCATTACAGAGTGAAAATGGTATTATGTAAAAATGGATTTTTTTGAGAGTATTACCTAGGTAAACCCATAATATTGATGTTTTATGGGGTTTTGAGGATCAAATGACTATAGTATCTCATTTCTTACCTATTTTTGGAACCTTCACAGTTGATGATCTAGGAAATTTTTACATGCGTGAGGTGTTTCTGTTGAATAGTGTTCTAAGGAGTATCATTTTAGATAAATTTCCTCATTTGACATCATGTTTCTTGAAGGGTATTCAGAAATCCCAAATATCATGAGTTATTTTAAGAAAAACCTATCATCCATAGACTAATGATCAATATGAGTGGACTATTCAGGCTCTGAAAGAAATATAACGAGCATGTGTTTTTCATTTTTGTGGTTCATGGGTGAAACATATGTAACATGTAAAGTTTTCATATAATAATATCTTCCACACATCAATGAAAAATTGAAACTTTTGAGGTTTTTTATGCAAGGATGTGTAATTTTCCTCTTTCTTGGATGAAGGAAGGTGAGTCAGCACATGTTGGTCCTAGTCCCATGAAGGAGACATCTGAATAGATTTAGTTGATCAAACAATGGTCAGTGACCACCAAGGGAAGGAAGAAATAATATGTTGAACATAGAAGACCAATACTATAATTTGATGTTGGTCATCATGTTTGCTTTTAGGTTTTTAATATATTGGGGAAATTCCATATCAGGAAATAGATAAAGCTAGCATCCAGGATTTCAAGGCCATTTTAAATAGTGGCATGTGTTGGTCTAGTGGCATACTGTATATCCCTTCCAAAATTATATAGTTCCATGCACAAAGTGTTACATGTGTTGTAGATACAAATATATCCTTCAAACTATTCCCATGTTATAGATTTATCAAATGTATATCTTTGTGAAGATGCATACTTTGAGTAGAATCCAATATAGGTTGTGGATTTTAGTGAGAAATATCTTTGGGGTCAGACTATACCATTGGTTCATGTGCAATGTCAGTATGGGTGAGTTCAGGAGGAGACCTAGGAGAGTGAGTATGATATGAAAATGTAGTGGCCAAAATTGTTCACCGATACCTCATAGTGACGCTTGGAGTAGCTTGGGGACGAGCTATTATAAGGTGGGGAGGTTGTAAGATCTCATCTTTTTTCAGGTGCATTTCTCTTTGAGTTTTTTGTTTGATCCATGGTGGTAATGTCTTTTTTGGAGACGAAGATCCTTTTTTTGGGGAAATGACCTAATTTTTGGGGATGTAAGATTTTTTGAAATTAATGGAGTATGTGTATAAATGGGTTAAGTTTTTCATGGGTTTTGGGTATATTTATAAGATTTAAAGGAGGTTAGGAGAGTTAAAGATAAAATTGGATGAAAACTCAACTACAAGACATTTAAACGTTGTGCAAAGGAATTACACATCATGTAATGTTTGATGGGTTTTAATTAAATAAATATGAGGTGATAGGTTTTTCATATAAAACCTTTAAAAACATTTACATGATGTGTAAACACATTAGATGTCATTTAAATGCTCGACCTACTATTTTAATCTTGTTGTACACTTGTAAATTGAGATGTTTTTTCTATAGATTCTCTCTTATCGACGCAAGGGAATTCTCTAGGTTATTTTAGAGTGAAAATATTCCTTTTGGACTTTAACTTGTGTCTTCAGTCCCTAGTAAGTTCCTTTAGTTAGGTTTCTTCTTTCTTATATTTGGTTCTCCAATAATTCTGGTAAAATCATTTACCCAATTTCATTGTTGGGTTTTATCTTGTTTAGTTTTGATCTAGGAACATCTTCGCAATTGTGTACACCATATTCTTCATGGGTGTTGGACATAGGAATAATTTTAGGATTTTTGGTATATGGTAGGGGGTCGAAATCTTAAACCACATGATTTGAGTATTTTTAATTTTATGCAATATCATGATTCATCCCTCACTGTGTACGCCCAAATTGATTAAATAGTTGAATGAGATTATCCATTGAATTCATCTAGTTTAAAATGGATTTTTAATATTCTAATGTCTTAAAGAATTCTTATATTGGCATGTTACCTAGGGTTATTTATTGTTATAGAATCTTGAAATACTGTCTTATTTCTTGTTGATATAATTTTTAATCAACTGTGAATTAAATTGCTTATGGAATATGAAAAAATGGCCATTCTCATAATTAACCATTGATAATTGGGATGTGATATTGTGATATCCCTCTTATATCACAGGAATTGTGTTCCATGCTGAGATGCTTATATAACAGGCCAGGTATAAGAACTTTTAAAAAAAATTTCTATAATGATGAGCTCGAGTTGGCCTAACCGAGTCCATCCTATAATTATTATAGAGAGTTGGATATTCACAATCGCATATTGTAATGATTTTTAGGTTTTGACTTGAAAATGATGCAATGATTATAGATATTTAACCCATATTAATTGTTGTAACTATACCATGGGTATATGGTTGTGCTGTCTTGGTCATAACACATGTTCATAGATATTATGGAATTGCACAGAAGTAGGTTTTTTACCTTGGTTATATGATTTTGGATGTCATGGTCGTAATACATGCTCAAAAATATTCTAACACGGAGTCAAAGAAGGTTGTTGTTGTATTTTATTAATTTTTTAATTAATTAATACACATGTTATCAATTTATTACATAAACATCATATCAGACTGGTTTTTTTAGACACAATGCTATAAAACTATTGAGTTATACTCACACCCTATTCAAGCCATTATTTGGCACCAAATCAGATTTTGGGGATGCAAGTTTGGACCAGGGAAACTGACCTTGCAGATGACTGATTGTTTTCTATTGGGATGGAGATTGGAGATGGGACTGATGTGTGGTTTGGTTCCTCGGACTTTGAGACTTTTATTTGAGACTTATAGTCTTTTTTGTATTGTTCTAGCCTGACATTTAGTTACATTTTAGCATTATATTTCATTATTCTATTATTATTATTGCATTATTGAGTTGTATTTTATTTTTTTCTTCCACTATGTCTTTACTTTGATTATTATTTCAATTTTTATTATGATTTTTTATACTACTATGACACTTCATACTAGGGGTATAGTCAACCCACTATACACTTTACACCGCCACTACTAGTCGACTACCTCTAACGTATAAGTAGGTGCTCTTGAGGTCTCATGACCAACCCATTCTAACCGCATGAGAGAGTTCTAGATTGGGGTATGCTACAAATACATTTGATAAACTAAAAAAATAATACAATGAGATAATAAATACAATTAAATAAAATAACTAAAATGTTAAATTTTTGTGCATCATGGACACATAAATATAACATGTGTAAACAAAAGTGTAATAAAAAATAAAATGATTATAAATAAGGAAGCATTATTATAAATAAAATTTTGAGAAATAAGAGAATAAAAAAAGTAAATGAAATGTTTATGATTAAAGGTATATATATAAGAAAGTAAAAGACAGTATGATCATTTAAAATATGGTTATTAGAATAGTAAATGACGGTTTGTATAGTAAAATATCTAATTTAATTAAAATACCAACATATGAATATAAAATATCAAAAATTAACATCAATATTTAACATTTTAAAATTTTAATCCATTTAAGACAAATATACCAGGTATTTTTTTAATGTGTAAATTATTTTGGTATTGTGTTTATCTTTAGTTATAATAAACTCAGAATTTTCAACTCAATATAAATATTGAATTCAATGAATTTACAAATTTATTTTGATGAATTGGAATTTAAATTTGGAATCATCTGTAAAAAAGGTCAAGAATAGTTTTTTGGTAAATATTTGATATAGTTTAAGTTTTAGATGTAAAGTATAATACACAAGGACATATTTCTAAAATTATTTTTTAAAAATAAAAATCAATATTATCAATTAAATAACTAATATGAAACTGTTATATTTTATTTTTGAAAGCAATAAATAAATTTCTAAATCCTAGATTAATTTATAAGAGGCCAGTAATTGATTTATATAATGAAAACATGATTGTTAACATATAAGGAGATATTTTAAAATTTTATTTTCTTATAAATTTTTTTTATAAAATAATTCAAATAACATTAAATTTTATACTAAATACCATTAATTTATAATTTTATTATTTAAAAAAAAATAATTAAATTGATAAATATGATGAAATAATGATTTAATAAGGACCTAATCATGAAAATACACAATCCAACATATAGTGATGAAATATGATCAACAATAAGAGTCTTTAATAAAATTAATTTTAATATATAAGACTACTATTTTAATTTATGGTCATTATTTAATTTTATATTCGGTATTTTAACTCAAAATATCCATCCCTTCAAAATATAAATACCCCCTTTCACTCCCATGGAAAATCATTAGACAATTTATCCCATTTTCGATTTATACTGAAATCATTACTCTTCAGGTTCTTTAGAGGTTTATGAAATTTCATTCACACCCCACTCCAAGACTTCAAGGCAATACTACCTTCAAAAAGAGAAATCATCAAAAAATAGGTAACTCCCCTTTCTCTTTAATTTAGTTTTGTTTCTTTTATTATTATATTCTTATTAAAATTTAAACCTCCCTAAGCTAATAAATAAATAAATATACATGATATAAATTTCCTTATTCTACTATATAACCATTAAAAACTTTTTATAATATATAAATTATCTCTCTCTCTCTTTTGAAAAAGTTTTCAAGAAAATATTTATTTCATGCTCTTTTTTTGCGGAGTCCATGACATGATCCCCAACAAGATGTCAAAAAGTTGAGTTAGAGTAGAAAATTATCTTCATGATTGAAGAAGAAGAAGATTTATTTTCCACATTCGGTATGACTTCTCAAACACCAAGGTATGAAGATTCCTTAAAAAAATTCTACAATCTGGTGATGTGGTGGTGAGAACCTTCCTTTTGGAGTAGGTTTTAGATTTCATCAAATGATGGAAAAAAGGGTATCAAAGATGAATAAATCATTTTATAGGGTCTTATAGACATGTTTTGGCCTCATAAAACATACTTCTAGGGGATTTACATCTTAGTTAAGGGTATAGTTTGTTTCATAGTCTTTAATATGATTGGTCATGAATCCAAAATGAACTTACAAGTCAAAAGAGATGATTATTTAAAGTTTTGACTTTTCTAATTTATTTTTTACGTTGATAAGTTCTCTTATGTCCTCAAATGCCACACCCATGTATACACACATGAATGACCTATATTTATAATCCTACCACACCCATGTCTATGTGTTCATCTATCCTCGACATTCCCAATATATGAGAATGACTTCTATTCCTAATATGCATGAACAATCAAACCTACCCACACCACTTGTGTCCAAAACTCCTTAACCTAGGGACCTATATTCTCCTATAAATAGGAACCTTGGGATCCTCATTAAAAACCTTTTGGGAATACTATGCAACGATTTGATGGATTTTTCTTCCTATATTCAAGCTCTATTACTCAAATACATTAAGGTATATTATTTAAGAATAAAACCAAGGGAAATTAATTAAAAGTGAGGGTGATTTAATTATCCAAGTTATTAATACTTTTGGAACCTTTTTGAAAACCACTTCCCATAGTTATTCAATACTAGGGAGAATAAATCTTATTAAGTGACGTAAGAGAGTGCCATTAAGACAAAGGTATCCATGGAAACCCATCACCACAAAGGAAATGCCTCAACCGTGTTTTATCTATAGTGAACCCACTTCTCCCATGTTTGAATAGGCTTTCAATTATCTCTATTATTACTTTGGATAACACCCTCATATCAACCTAACTATGGAAACCCACCATGGAGAACCCTCACTAGGGAGAATCCCCCAATTCAACTTCACTTGGAAAACCATCTTATCTATCACTCACTAGGGAGAGGACCGATGTTATCCCTTACTAGGGATAACCACTTTGGGTCAACCTCACTAGGGTGAATCCCCCTTTTCAAACTCACTAAGGAGAACAAATTTGGATCAACCCCACTTGGAAAAAACTACCCCATTCACCCGAACTATGGTGAACCTCATATACCCAAGTCTCATTCCTAAGAACCCCTACTATGGTGAACATATTCACCTTGGTCTCACACCTAGGTGATAATTCAACCATGACCTCTACCTATAAATCCAACCAAACCAAGGATACACCTTCAGTGAAGATAGACCTTTTGGTTTCCCAAAATGAATATAGTAGAGATAATACTATAACTTAATCAATTTTTTTATTTTCAAATGACACTTTTAATGGGTATGTGTAAACCAAAAGAAATCCAATAGGTTACAAATTAAACCATTGCAAGATCACACCCATTGAAAATTAAAAAAATAAAAATAAAACTAAAAATTTCCAACATTCAAAATTTAAAAAGATCAACATCACCAAACTCAGACCATGATACATCCCACATCACCCTTCACTATCTGTCACATCATTTCTGACCACTATTATCCTCATTGCTAGAGATGAACATCTCCTTGATGATGCTGATCAAGCCGTCGACACTATCTTCCCCCTGAAGCTTCCCACACAAACTCACATCCCAAAGAGCCTTAAAGCCCATCGCACAGATCCACATTAAAGAGATTGGGGGAATCTCAGATCAAGTGTAGAGAAGAAAGCGGGAAATTGAAGGTTAGAACAATGATAAGGATTAACAGAATCAAAACCCATCAAGAATATCAAATTCTCGACATCATTAACCTCCGGGAGCCAAAAGAGACAAAACCACCACAAGATGCCTACAGATGCTCACCGTCACATCCAAAAAACACCATGAAGACCACCCATCAACTCCACCTCATAGAGAGTGGTAGAGTCCTGGATCCAGAGAAGTGGGGAAAACATCCAATGCCCTCAACATATCAAGTCTCCATGGCCCCCGAATGCTGAAAACTACCACCAAAGTGAAAGGAAATCCCAAAAACAAAATGTAACACATCAATCCTTGAAAAGATCAAACAACCATTCATACAGTATTGGGATCCGAAATTCCACTCCTCCATGAATCAAACTGATGGTCATCTGAGTATGAACACCACAACTCGAATAGAAATAGAGAATCTATAAACAAACCTGGCTTACCAATCGACCTGAATCAGTCACATTTCTCATCAAATTTGAATCTGTCCACCTTAACCAAGAAAAAACCCTGCTGCTATGGAAGCCAAAGGCCAACAATTACACATCTCTATCTCCCATCAGAATCCCCTACAACAACTGGCTTTCATATTCATTCACCAAGAACACTTTTCTATTTGATCCATACTTGATCCTCTTACTAGGTTTAATCCACAAACATTCAAATCTTATTTCATTATTAAGTTACAAATGGAAAAGTGGTTAACTATCAAACATGGGATTCCTATTAGGTGAAAGACCTGAATCTACCAAAAGGAAATCATACAAGTATAATTCCCACACAATCACCATGATTTGAGATACTCTTCTTTTATTCAATATACACCTTGAGTTGATATATTTCTCTCAGTTTCCAAAAACACAATGAGTATAGATACTCTTCTTGAAACCCTAAAGCACCGTCACATGAATAATATACATGAGTAAACCATACGTGATCCTTCTACAAGTTGTAATCCCCAACACTACTTCAAAATGTAACACCAATTCATAATACCCACAAATTATACTTTCATAATCATTTTAATGGAACAAGAATCCCACTAGAGAAACTCATGCATAATCCCTGATCAATACCATGTGGTGTTCTGCAATAAAATACAATAGATCCTCTCTGTCATTTTTTTTCACACTAATCATGAATCATGTGGGATAATTGGTTTAGTTGATCATTTTATTAACATAGATGGGATGAATAACATGAATCACCTTGTAGTCCTAGATACATGACTCTAACCTATGTAGCATACATATTTACTGTATGATATTATACATCAGGGTTCATTCTAGTCACATTAACCTAAATTGTACACCTTAAACTACATGGGATTTTATTCTTACTAATGGGCAAACATAGGATTCCATTACGAGGTTCAACCCTAACATATCTATGTAAATATTTTCCCCTATGTGATGATGATATGATTTACTTCCCATGTGTATAAATTTGATATTCCCTTTTTGGATTCCCTCATATACCACTAGCTATGATAATCATCTTGGTTCTTAATTTTCCTTGAGTTGATAAACTCTCCTTGGTTTTATTATATTTGGGACTCATGATAGTTGTAAGACTCAACCTCAGTTAATGACCTCTTATGTGATGAACATAATAAACCCATGTGATGAGAACGTGGTTACCCAAACACTCTCCCTGTGAAAAGACTATGCTGATTACAATCAACCTCCCTTAAATACCCCTCACGAGAACCCTATGTGAAGATCAAATGATTTTACAATATTAACAAAAAAGAGTTAATAATATTTCTCTAGTGACAAGTTAGGGATGCCTCTGGTGATAATCTAGAGGTGGGCCATCATATCTCTAATAAAAATCATGAGATTCCATCATGACCCGAGGAAGAAAAATTGGGCTACCTACCTAGGTATAAGACAAAACCATACGTTCCAACGTTTATTTCCCAATAAACATGATTAAATAGAAAGTGACCCTCATTGACAATTCCCATAATAACCATTTATTATCTCTTTTTACCCAGTCTTCCATTCCATATTTTGATAAACTATTTGGAAGAGGTCCTCCCTATTTGGATTTATATCATAACACGATAGACTAATAAGATAAAGATAAAGAATCTATAATACATAAATATTTTCAAATATCTACATGTATTTGATCAAATAATTTTCACAAGGGTAACCAGTCCTAGACTGGTATTTGGAAAGGATTTAAAAAAAATCTTAAATCTATTCAATAATCTCAAAGTAGGAAATAATTCCCCCTATAATGTGAGATGAGCCTGACCTCACATCCTCTCGATCAATGCACATTGTGAAACATCATTGATAAAAATAATCATTGAACACCCTTATTTGGAAAGAAGGGTTGTATGACATAAAATATTAGGGTAATAAAAGGATTTGTAGGTTTTTGAACACCTAAACAAAATTTCCATAAAAAATATAAACGTCTCATTAATGGTTAGTTTTATAGAAAATGATAATATTTAAAAATATTTATTTACCACATTCTTCATAGTTGGATATAATTAATTATATATATATATATAATTCCAGTATATTTTTATTATAAGTAATTTGTAATATATACCATATTCGTCCTTATTTTGACACCCCTATTAATGGTTGATTTTACATACTTCAAGGATGTTGTCAATTATTTATTTATCACCATCATCATTGATGGATGGAATAACTTATATATAATAAATATGTATGTATTATAATTTATTTTTATATTATTATGGAGGTAATTCAACAAAAGGATAAAAGAAAATGATTAAAACAACAATATTAAAATAAAAAAATAATTAATTCCGAAAAAAAGTCATCAATCCATTCTATATTTTGGAAAATTTTAATAGGTAATATATAATGGTAAAGAATAATTAGAAATAACTAAAATGGATTTAAAATATTTTTAAAATATTTTTTAATAAATAAAGGCTAGTTATATAGGAGGTGAAAGTGGAGAAATGAAATATGGTACTAAAGGTAAGGGAATTATTGTGTCATGGTCAAATAATAGAAATATTATCCCTCATATATAGAAATAATTTTTATGTATTGTCTAATGGAACTATACTATTTCACTTTCATTTTAATTATGGGAATTTAAATACTTATTATTTATTTTCTTAATCATTTAAACATATACCAAACCATAAAAAGTTCTTTAAGGGATCCTCTCTTGACAATTTTTTTGGGATTTTATCTTATTATCCAATCATCTATAAAATTAATTATATTTATTTTATATTCTAATTATCATATTAAATTTCATATTAATTTTTTTATCAAAATACATAACTATTAATTTCAATATCTATGATTTACTCTCATTTATTAACTTATAAAAATTTTAAGGGTATTCCACTGATAGCGCTGCTGATTGTCGTCTATCAACCGGTCAAGGTTGTGGTGCTCTGCTAATGTGTATAGCAGCACTCAGGTCGAATCATCAGCAATGATACTTTTTAATAGTCGTTGGTTTTTATTATATTGTATTTTTATTGGGGGGTTTGTTTTTGGAGTTTATGAAATAATTTATGGATGATTTTTTATTTAACAATTTGATAAAGACTGGTTTGATTTCATTATTAGGGAGTTCAGCTAGTGATATCCTTGATCTTTGCTTTATATTGCATTAAATTAGCACCCACTTCACAAGATGACGTTGACTAGAATTCCTAAGTGTTAAGGCTTTAATAAAATCCTTTAATTAACTTACGATTCTAATATCAATCATTATATTTTTATGTTAGTGTCATAATCCACGGAAACCACATGTTAAACAAAACAAGTCATTAATCCATGACATGTTAGTCCAACATAGATAATGTTAATTCAAAGAATACTCATCGAGAAAAAGATCTGAATCCCTTAACATATCTAAATAATGACACCCCCAATGGTAGATTTACTCATCCATTAAAATGATTAATAATCTGGTTATAATGATTATGATGATAAAATAAGAAGAGAATAAAAATAAAGGGACAAGAAAAGAGTGGTGCGTCGAACACACACACAAACGATAATGAAAATTAAAAATAAAAATCAGATTGAATGAGAAAGAAAAATAAGGGAAGGAGATTCAAATATATTTAAACTATTTTAAGAAAATTAATATTAAAATACATATGGTGGATGATAATAAGAGATATTGAAGAAGAAACTTGCATTAAATCAGAATTACTAAAAAGACTTACAAGATTACAACAATGAAGAACACAAAAGTAAATGATAAACAAAGAGAAGAGGAAGGGTCTCTCAAGTGAAAAAATTAGTATATAAGGTCCTCCCAATCCTTTTCAAGGCTCTGGTCAGGCCAATTGATACTCCTCTCTTATTAAATGCCATCATTTTTTGAAAGGATACGATGGGATGTATTTATAACCCAAGGAGGTGAACAGTTTGCATTCCAAATCTACCTCTCCAATTGGATCAACAATTTGGACATACAGATAGATGAATCTAGAGATATTTCATTCTTCAAAGATTTATATAATAATTTTGTCTGACTAATTTCAATATTTGGAGGCATTTGGACTTCTGGATCCAAAGTTATGTCCGTTTGATAAAACAATGTTTATATGTCCATTTCAATCCATATTTTTAGAAGGTAGAAATGTGAATGGATTTATAAATAAGAAGATTCCTTCCAATAAGAACACTTTCTTAAACAAATTAGGCCACCTATATATCCTATTTCACACTGAAAAGTATCAGATTTATTTGATGATTACATCATGAGCTATGTCATGAAAAGTATTCGGATTTTAATTTCTATCCAGAATGGCGGGATAGACTTCAATGCATCAGTTGAGACCCTTTTTCATCTAGTTGGACTTTCAAATTTTTATCCATGATTCTTTTGAAAAATCAAGAACATATGTTAGAGTTTTGTAAAATTTGGGCATTGGAATTTAGACAATTAACTCAATCATCATGGATGATCTAGTTTCTTCACAGCTTCTTTGGGTCTTCTTATTTGAACCATATTACCCTCCAAATGGACAATTTGGCCAATGATTCCTTCTATTGAAATGTTTTAATTTGAGTAAATAACCCTAAAAACAAGAATCATGCAACTTAGGGTGCAATTTATTAGTAAAAAATTAAATAGACTTGAATTAGGAAGAATTCAAATAGTGCTAAAAATTAAAAATTAATATTTAAACATTAACATTTCACACAAATTATTCAAATTTCATATATAATCAGAAATGAGAGTATATAAAAAGTTAATAAAATATTAATAACATCAACTCCCCTACACTTAGTCTTGTGTATTCCCTCATGTGCAATAAATATAAAAAACATTACAAAATCATTTTTACTCACCAGAAAATATTAAAATTTTGTTTTCCCCACTCAGGGGAGGTTTATACAATTTCACTCATCCATATTAAATTTCACCACAATTTATTACATAAAAAATGTTCCAAAAACAAATCATTTTTTCATGCCCAAATTTAAAAATGGAAAATGGTGGCACACAAAACTTAATCCTCTCAATATGATTAAAGTAATTTATGTTGCTTCAATCATTCACCAACCAAAAGTGAAAATATTAGAGTTTGTAAGATCTCTCAGATTCCAATCCCTATCCAAAGTGTACAAGAATCAAGGGGTATTTATATGGGTTTTTCTATTTTTATGGGATGGTAAGAATATAATGTCCAAGAGATAGAAGAAGAGGGGTAAAACACCGACATGGAAAAAGAAATTCAATTTTTTTTTGGAAATGAGTCAAGAAAGGAAATGGAAACACATATTTATGAGGGAATGAAAATGTAAAATAAGACACAAAAGAGGAAGGAAATATGAAGGGAATGATAAGATGGAATATTTACAAAACACAAAAGTTCTTTCAATGACATAAGAATATAATGCAAGTGTTCTTTTTTTATTTTTTTTATTTTTTTGAAAGATGAACATGAAACAGATCTCACACTCATATACAAAACCATGATTTATCTCCTCAGGACACTAATTGAAATATTTATGACAAGATCAAAGGATTATAAATAGTTATTTTTTACCCCCCCAAGACCCAACATATTTTTTAATTTTGTTTTTGATTTTTTTAAAAAACTTCTCAATAAAATTTGAACAATATTTCATAATAATATATACATTCTTAAACCCCACTGAAGGAAAAAATCTCCCTTACACTTAAATTTATTCCTACCCTCAAGCATATGATAACATGGTAAAAATCAATAAAAGGGTACCCAAAATGAAATCCATCCCCCCACACTTAAATTTAAAAAAAATATGCAATGAAAATACTTGTTGATATTTGGTCTAGTAAGTTATTGGGATTGTAATATGGCTATCAAAGAAAAGGTTTTCATATGATAAAAGGGGATTTTAAAAGGATGATTAATGTATGAGCAATGTGAGGATATTTGGATATTGTGATTCACATGAGGTTCAGAAAATTCCTCTGTCATATTAATGCACATGAATGTAGGAAATTCGTCTTGAAGGTCCACAAAATAAAGAATAAAAAATGGGGGTGAAAAACACACAATTTGAAAAGATGGCAATAGGTGGCCTTGGTATGAAAGAAAATGGTGTTCCTCACAGGTGGAGAAAATCAGTTTCCAAATCAAAAATTGAGCATTCAAAATTTGTTGGGTTCGAAACAATATTCTTTATCCAAATATATGAGTAAAGAAAAATATTTTTTAGATGAAACCATGTCTTTTGAGTCACCAAAATTGTGGGACAAAATGTCAAAACTGGATGGTGAGTATGTTTGACTCGTTTGGTATTTTTTACATTTGTTTATTTTTATTTATTTTTTTCGTGTTTTTAAATTACACACCCACACAAAATAGAAAGAGTAAATGAGAAAATGTGATGAGGAAAGTTTTAAAAAACAAAATAAGAATGAGGGAGGAAGAAGAAGAAAGAGAGACAGAGAGAGAGAAGATGAGTTAAAGGGAACGAGGTGCCCCTAGTTTGGATTTGGTGGGTTTCCATCTCCATCCAGTGGTTGGGTCAACTGTAGAAGTTATTTATCCGATGGAAGCCAATGTGGTTCCAGGATTGTGGGATGTTACTAGAAAAATAAAAATCATTATTTATCTATTTAAAAACTAAAAAGAAATTAAAATTTCATAAAATTAAAAGAAAACATGGATTTCCTCCCAAGAAAGGCTACATTTATTTTTCTACAGCTGGAAAATTGCAGTGGACTACCCCGAGTCAGACGACGACCATCGTATTTTCTCAAATCCGGTGTACTTCCATAAAAAAGTTTCCTTTTGGAGGCCCGATGATTGATTGTATAATTTCATCCCTTCCATGTTGTTTTTCTTGAAATTAAACAGGGGTGGAAATAGAATATGACTATCCTCCATTTGGTCTTCAATGTGAGGAATGATTTTAACCACAATGTGATGGTTTTCTATGCTTGAAAATTCAGGAAGATGTCTCAATTCAGATGTTTAATTTATTAAAGGTTTAGATAAGACGAAACCATAGTATGAGATCCTAGTTGTTTTTGACTCATTTATTTCAGCACATATCGATGTAGAGTAATGAGGATCAGTGGAGTCATAAGACTGAATAAAATTTTCAATATCCTTTATATAAATGTTGTTTTCTAAGGAATGATCAATTTCAACATCACTAGTGATAACTTTATTGATTAGGGTTCACATATCAAAAACATCACTACCATCGGGACAATATAAACACATTGGTTCGGGGCTCACCTCACATATAACATAATTTTCATAATCATGGATTAAAAATAATGAATGTTGGATAATATGATTTGAATCAAAAAAATGAACATGCTTGTTTTTTCCCCATTACCATCCAAGTTGGAGCAGTGGAGGCCAAAGGTGAGTTTGGATTCCAAAGAGTTTTGAAGATTTTTTAGATCAACAGATTTTTCATTTGTAATGTCAACATAAACTTCTCAATTTATGACTTGGTTAATGAGGATGGAATATTCTAAAACTCCTCTATTATTATAATAGGAAGAACATGATAGATTGGGATTCATAAAACTCTCAGAGAGACTTTTAGAAGCATGGAAAGAGAATACTGATTGATTCTATGATGGGTATTGCATGGATTTAAAATTATTGATCTTGAATAGTTGTCACAAAATTCCATGGATAAGATGCATTCATGGACATAAATTTTGGTTTTAGATGTCATAATGAAAGGCCTTCCTAGAATCAGAGGATATTTTCAAACATCGTCTCACCTTCCCTGTCAAGGACATTGAAGTCTGCTAAGAAGATAAGATCTTTGACTCAGACAAGTACATCCTCAATTATTCCCTAAGGACTGGTAGTACTTCAATTGGATAACTGAATGAAAAAACCCATTGGGTCCAAGGGACCTAGACCAAGGTTGTAGAAGATGGATTTGGGCATGACATTAATTAAGCCTCCTATGTCAATGAGGGCATCATCGAATATGGAACTTTCAATTTGGCATGAAACTGTAAAGGCCCCTAGATCCTTTCACTTTATGGGAATATAATAATGGGTGGAGACATTTTAGAAGGCCCTAAGTTTCCTCTTGTGGGTGTACAATTCCATAAGAAACTTGGAATACTTAGGTATTTTTTTATGGAATCTAAGAGGGGAATGTGGACTTCAACACGTATAAACTTGTCAAGCATTTCAGGATTAGGTTCAAAGGACTTATTTGGATTATAAATGGCTTAAGGAAAAGGAATTTGGGTTCTATGTGAAATAGAAGGAGGCGAGGGAATGGATTTAGATTCCTTTTCAATATTCTTTTTCATTTCATTTTCTAGGTCAACATTTAAAGGGGAGTTGGAGGACTCATCATGAGGCATAGAAATTTTCTTCCTAGATCTAAGTGAAATTGCACTTACATTACCATTATGCTTGGGAAATGGTTGAGCACAGATTTGGAAAGAATTTGATTTTTGATGCTAGCTTAGGTGGAAAGCAAATTGACTAATTTAGGTTTTAATGTTTTTATGGCTCGAATGGGTGAAGGAGGCCAGATCCTCCACTGCACTTTCCCATTGTTTCTTGGAAGAAGAGTCTTGTCCTAGATTTGTATTACCTTGATTATATTTCATGGGAAAGTGATTGTATTGCTTTGGGAATTGAGAAGGCTCACTAGGATAGTGGAATCCAGGTGGAGGATTGTTTCTTTGAGGTTGAGGAACAAAAGGATAAGGTTGATGGAAGTTACAATTACCTTGACCATATTAGAATTGGAATGGGTTTTGATGAGGGTATTGAGGGGGATGAGAAATGGGATTCCCATATCTCAAGTTAGGGTTATAGGTAGAAGAGAAGGGCTTAGAGTGGGCTTGGTTGAAGTTTCTAACAAACCGACCTGATTGTTGAGGGTTGGGGTTCTGCTGAACATATGCTGCATTGAGATTCATTAGTCTGGATAATCCAAAATGGACCCTCTTTAAGTTATTTACATGTGTCAGTTGGATGATATGAGGAGCTACAAATTCCACGGTTCTTGATTGGTCCAGGGAACAAAGATTGTAGAGAAGATGAGGTTGGGGATTTGGAACCCACATCCAATTGACGCACAAGACCTGTAAGTTCACTCATCCACTCTATAATCTTGTTTTGATCTATCAATTGACTAGATTCTACTAGTTTTACTTGAGAACGTGCTCGACTATATAATTTTTTGGTGTTCACAGCCATGCTACTTATGATATCTCTTGCAGCTGTGGGAGTTTTATCAATAAGAGCTTCATCACTTGTGGCATCAGTGAGGGTTCTCTCCATAAGAAATAACCCTTCATAGAAGTATTGGATCTAGAGTCGGTTATTGATTTGGTGGTGTGGGTAGGTTTAAACAAGCTTTTTGAACCTCTCCCAACACTTGTGGTGTGATTCATTTACTAATTGACGGATACAACTAATTTCTTTTCAGATAGAAGTAGTACGAGAAGCAGGAAAGAATATTTCTATGAAGAGTCACCTCATATCATTCCATGTGGTTATGGAACCAAGAGGAAGGTAGTAGATCCATGACATAGCAGTGTCAGCTAGGGAGAAAGGGAATGCTCGGAGTTTGATTTGTTCCTCAAAAACCCCTTGAGGCTTCATGGTAAGCACACCACTTGGAACTCTTTATGGTGGAGATGTGGATCCTCACCAGCTAGATCGTGGAAATAAGGGATAAGATGAATAAAAACTAATTTGAGTTTGAATTAAACCTCTATATTTGGATATTTAATACCTAGAGGCTGGTAATTCAAATTTGGGGCAACATGTTCTTTGAGTTTTTATTCCCTAGGATTTTCCATATCTGATTCAATTGGTTGGATAAGTATAGGTTATTTAATGAGTTGAATATATATTATGTTCTTCCTAAGATGGAGAAGTGTTTTCTCAATTTTAGGGTCAAACAAATCCAAGGTATTGTTTGGGAGGCTATAGGTCATTCAAAGAGATTTTGTAAGAAAGAGGAAGATGGGGTTTTCTTTGTATATTTTTCATTTTTTTTCAATTTTGTTTTTTTAAAATAAACCAAAACTAAAGACTAATTAATTGTATCATTCTCGGAAACAAATCCATTTGGAAGCATGGATGATTATCGCCTATCGACTGGTTAGGGTTCCAGTGCTCTACTAATGTGTATAGCATCACTCGGGTCGAATCCTCGGCGATGATACTTTTTAATAGTTAACTATTTTTGGTTGATTGTATTTTGATCGGGGGGTCTGTTTGTAGAGCATATGAAATTATTTATAGATGATGTTTGACTTAAAAAACTTTATTAATATTAGGGTAAGTTAATTATTAGGGAGTTAATCTTGTGATATCCTAGAACATTTCTTTATATTGCCTTAAATTAATACCCACTACACAAGATGACGTGATTAGAATTCCTAAGTGTTAAGGCTTTAATAAAATCATTGAATTAACTTAGGGATATAATAAAAATCATTAAATTTTTATTGTAGTGTATTTAGGGATCCAATAGTCCATGGAAACCCCATAATAAACAAAACAATTTATTAATCCATGACATGTTAAGTCCAACATACACAAGGTTAATTCAAATAATACTCATCTAGCAAAAGCTCCCAATTCCTTAAAATATATAAATAATGACTCACTCCAATGGTACATTTACTCATCCATTGAAATTATTAATAATCTTGTTATAATTATTATGATGATAAATTATGAATAGAAGAAAAATAAAGGGATAAGAAAAGAGTTGTGCGTCGAACAAACACACAAACGATAATGAGAATTAAAAATGAACTTTAGATTGAATGGGAAAGAGAAATAAGGGAATGGGATTCAACAGTATTTAAACTATTTTAAAAACATTAATATTAAACTACATAAGGTGGATTAGAATAAGAGTTATTGAATAAGAAACGTTCTTTAAAACAGAATAACAAAAAAAAAGAGTTACAAGATTACAACAATGAAGAACACAAGATTAAATGAAAACCAAGAGAGGAGGAAGGGTCTATCAAGTAAAAAATTGAGTATGCTAGGTACTAACAAGCCTTTGTAAAGGCTTTGGTTGGGATAATTTATGATCCTATCTTCTGAAATTAAATCCTTTTTGAAAAGAGAGGAGGGGTTGTATTTATAGTCCAAGGAGGTGGACAGTTTGCATTCCAAATCTGTCCCTCCACTTGGCTCGACAATTTGGACATACAGATATATGAACATCGAGATATCTCAATCTTCAAAGATTTAGATAATAATTTTTTCCGAATAATATCAAAATATGGAGGCATTTGGAATTATGGATCCAAATTTATTTCTATTTTATAATACAATGTTAATATGTCCATTTCAATACATAATTTTTAGAAGGCCGAAACGTTAATTGGTTTATCAATAGGAATATGCCTTCTAATCCGAACAATTTATTCAACAATGTCGGCCGCCTATATATACTATTTCACAAATCACAATTTCTTTTTGATTTGATGATTACATCATGAGCTATGTCATGAATAGTGTTGGGATTTTAATTTCCTTCCAGAATGGTGTTCGGGACTTCAGTGCATCAGTTGGGCCCCTTGTTCGTGTATTTGGACCTTCAAATTTTTATCCAAGATTCTTTGGTATAATAAAGAAAATATAGTGGAGTTTCATAAAATTTGGGCATAAGGATTTAGACCAGTAACTCAATCATTATGGCCAGTCAAATTTCTTCACAGTTTCTTTGGGTCTTCTTGTGTGTACCATATGACCATCCAAATTGACGATTTCGCAAAAAGTTACTTATAATTAAATGTTTTAATTTTTTTAAGGAACCCTATAAAACAAGAATAATGAAAGTTGGATAGGTAGGGTGATATGTAACAGTAAAACATTAAACAGACTTGAATCTGGATGAATTCAAATTGTGCTAAAAAATTATAATTAATATTAAAACATTAACATTTCCCAAAAATTATGCACATTTCATATAAAATCAGTAAAGTTAGTTTATAAAATGTTATAAAAATATAAATAACATCATCCACTGATTATCTCTTATATAGGTTAGAATTCTCATTCTTTAACTTCTATAGTTAATTCCTTTTTCCATATTTGTAGTATTTCAATATAAATTATCTATATTTTCAATTTTTTCTTTTAAATATCTCATTTATATTGATTTTGAATTTATATATAATTCTCCCTCTCTTTTACAACAAATTATTTTTATTCATCTTCATTCCTAATATTTATATGGAACCTATATTCATTATTCATTCCATATCAGATTATCCTCTTCATGGGAAATAAATTTATTTATTATATTTACTTTATGTATTTATTTTTATCCCTCATGTGAAGAATTTTTAAAGTGGAACAATTATGAATCCCCAAATTTATTTGTTACCATTTTTAATTTGAGGTTTATTAACCATACTGTATAAATCTACTAGTTATACGATTATAAATGACTATGTATCTATCTTAAATATTTTATAACACCATTATTCTTACCCGCATGATTTCTTAACTCACTTTCCAATGATTTCATCAAAGTTTATGTTATCAAATGATGTATGAGTTCTATATAAAATCCATTTTTATTTAATAATAGGATATCCAAGTTATGATTTCAGATATATGTGACGATTGCATAATTTATCTTCTATGTGGAATACAAGACTTTGAACAAATTATTATGTGTTAGGTGGGCCCATAATTATACATCCCTCTAATGTATTGGGTAAAAATTTATATCTCATGAGATCATTATGCATGCATATGAGGTCATTATCTTTTTTCTCTATGTTATGAATAGATATGAAGCAAAAAGAAAAGTTAATTATCTTATGAGTGGAAATAATGTAGTTAGAATTTTATAATATGTTATATTGTCTATTTTTTGAATCCTAAAATATGATGATGATTTTTTTTATGTTTGTGCCACAATCCTATCAATGTTACTTTTCTATTCTATGTTTTATTTTTAAAGATCATTCTTTTCTTATGATACTATTTTAAATTCAAGATTACATAGTATTCCCCATTCCTATAAATTGTTCCTCTAATATGACTTTTGTGTATCCCATGTTATGACCTCATAGAATACCTAATGATATCTTTATATCTCACATTTACTATGATTCTCAAGATTCCATTTTATTTCCCTTACATATCTTTTTAGCTCACCCTTTATTTGATGTATATTCCTAAGAGACCATGGTTATTAAAAAATGTTTTTTAAACATATAGAAGTCCTATGATAAAGGATTTTATTTATGTTTTATTAGTATTATAAAGGTGGATACATTAATAAGTTCATAGTTCCCAGATTCACTGAAATTAGGATTCCATAAATAGTTCAATGAAAAAAAATCATGTTTTGTTTGAAAAGTATGAATGTATTGCCTCTTATTTTTAATTGGGGGTTAGGGGGAATCCCATTTTTCATCAGAGGAGAGTTTTATTATTTTTGGGAATCAGTATATAGAAACATTAATATGACAACCTTAGGATTTTAACCTTAAATTATATATTAGTAGCTTAAGTATAACTAGTATTAACATATAGGGTTAGAATTTAAATTTTTTTTATATTGATTCAAATAAAAAACTAATGAAATTTTTTGGGATAACTATTATAGAAAATATGTTTAAACATTAATAATTTTAATAAATATATTTAAATTTTGAAGGTTCCATTTATTCAAGGGAGAGAATGAATGAAACATCCAACGAATTTCAAATTTACATTGTATAAATTTCACAATTAACATATATGGGTAAAAAAATACTTTTATTTATTATGATATTGATTTCATGATGTTATATTTATTTATATAAAAATAAATCCATTCATTATTTTTCATATGTTGATTAAATAAGCACTTAAAAATAATAATTCATGTATAAGGTCTGGTATAAATAAATCACATGCATTATATAATGAAAGTAAGAACAAAATCAATTCTTCAATAAATAAAATTACATATAACATATAAATACATTCCATAAAAAAATACTATAATGTAATTATTAATAAAAGTGAATAATATGAAAATTAATTTAAATTATGGTTCATTAATGTATCCTTTAAATATCACACTTGAAAAAAATTAAAATAAGAAAGTAAATGATTGGAAATAAGGTAGACATACATTAAATGAAATATTAATAAATATTATAAGAAAAGTAAGAGAATGAAATGTGTGATATTTAAGGATTATATATAGGGTAGTGAAAGTCATCCGAAGTATCATAATTATATTTGTTAGAATAGTAACATGGTCATTATAATGGTAATATGTCCATAAAATATTAAAAAAATTATATAATTTTAAAAAAATATACGAACATTAAAATATCATTATGGAATTTTTAAGTTAAAAAATATAATTTTCAAATTCATGTGACAAAATTAAATAAATTATTTTGAAAATTTGATTATATTTAATTTTAAATATATTACATTTTTATAATAAAAATAAATATTTAATTTAACCAATTTAAAAATTTATTTTCATATAATGGATTTCAAATTTCAAATCAGCATGATAAAAAAAGTTCGTGGTAAATTTTGGCTAAATATTTAAAACAGTTTAATTTTCATGTGAATAATAAAATACACAACACTATGTTTACCATAATATATTTTGTTAAAAATTAAAATTGTTAAATATTAGTTAAATAAATTATATTTTAAATAACAGATCTTATATTTAAAATCTAAAAATAAATTTAAGAAGTGTTAAAGAATATTTTTAAGTGGATAGAAAATTTTTTATTAAATAAAAAAAAGAGTTTTGACATATTAGGGTTAAAAAAATTTATTTTCTCATTGAAATGAATTTATTTTCATGAAAAAGTTAAATATTTTCGATCAGGATATCTAAATTATATAAGAGATATTTGTTTTTTCAAAAATATTAATATAATAAATGAATAAATGGATATATATATATATATATATGACACCTTTATGATGTAATGAGGATATCATTGTTCAAAACCATCATCTAACATGTAATAATGACATAGGTTTGACCAAAGTGGTGTTTAATTATCAAACGTACAATATATATTACTAATATTACAAGTTATGGTCATTAATTTATTTTTTATTAAACATTTTGACAAAAAATTGATATCCACTCTAACTATAAACACCCCACTCACCCCATGGAAAAACACTTACAAATTTTATTTTATTTTAAAAAATCTACCCAAGAGTCTTAGAGATGTTCTGGTCAGACTCCATGCCGTGTCTTTAGGGAAATACTCCCTTAGAAAAGAGTAATCATCAATGAAAATATAACTCGCTTTTCTCTTCACATCAGTTTCTTATTCTTCTTCTTCTATTCTCATACATTCACGTCCATTTTAACCTCCATAAGATAATTAATAAGTAAATATTCATAATATAAGTGTTTTTATACCAAAACAAAATTTATATTATCTATTAATAATATATAAGTGTTCTCTCCCCTTCTTTTGGCACATCCAATTAATAGTTAGTTTTACTACCCATGAGGACTTTTCCAAATGTTTTTCTATAATCACTTTTATGGATATTTGGTATATATTATATCTAAGGATGCATCCATGTGTCTTTTTATTATTATAATAATATATAATTATTATAAATTTTTAAAAATTATATTATATTCCCACTATTCTGACATATCGTGTTAATGTTTTATTTTACTGCATAAGAGGATATCATCATGTTTTTATTTATTGACACCTTAAAGACTAGTTTTAAAAGTTTATATAAACAATATATGTATGTATTATTTTATATTCTATAGTTACTGTTTCTAACATGAAATGTTTTAGGGAAATTAAACATGATGCTAGATGTCATTTTCCCATTTATAGTTACAGTATTTCACAATAGGTTCACTATTTTGTTTCTGACATGAATAATGGTGGGGAAAACTTCTCAGCACTTGGTTTTGACTCAAATTTAGGTAATATAACAAGTTTATATAGGGTTCACTATTTTGATTTAATTCAAAAAACCTGAATGGTCCCCGGTTTAAGATTAGTTAATGTGATGTAGACCTTTCTTCTAAAGGTAGGTGTCCATGATGGTTTTTACTGGAAAGTCATTAAGAAACATGTTGGTAAAGATAATGATAGGTTGAGATAATCATGAAATTTATTAAGGAATGATTTCATACTTTGGGAATCTCTTATTTATTTAAGATATGTTCACGAATCCTTCATAAATCCTAGTGTGTGACAAGCTACCCTTTTACCGGTGACTTTGAAATCATGCATTGACTTGAACATTTCTATATATATCAGACTCCCTTTATCAATATATATTTCATAACAATACTAAGACTATTATAGTATGTCTTAAATACCCATAGATGGGTTTTATAGAGTTTAATATCGTCCAGTCTAATTCTGAATTAGTATTGTGCTAGGATCAATCCCATAACAGGGGATTCCTATATATCCCTATAAAGGGAATTAGAACCCATATAGTTTGGTACCTCTTAACAAGACACATCATAAATTTTGATTTTTTGGGACAAGAAACATATTAAAAAAATTTATCTTCATTCAACAAAGTCCAATTTCATGAAGATTAAAGTCTTGAAGAATGGACTTACTGGGAAAAGATGCATAAAAATGGTTAATGTGGGACTTACACATGAAAGGCCCTTTCCAACCGACCTTAAAGGGAGTATAACCCAATGATAATGATTTGGATTCTTAGGGAATATAACCCTCTAGTAATATGTCTCGGTGATAGGGTGGTTCATTGGTATTGAATGGATATATCGGTAATGGGGAATATGTCCCAGAGGGGGGGGGGGTAGATATATTAGGAGGAATATGGTCCCATATGGATGGTTTTTCAGAAAAAAAGTAATTACTGAAGACATATATAAGTCGTATAGGTAATATTTCCTAACTAGGATATTTATAGGTCTTAAATTGAATATGACCAAATCAGAGTAATGTTTGGTCTCATGAGAAATATATCCCATGTGGAAGGAAGTAGCGGGCCTCATGGGGAATATATCCTCATGAGGATTGGTATGGAAGGATGATGATGTGGGGTTTGATCCTCATAGAGGCATTCTATTTATCTTGGATAAAGTGAATCAAAAACCACATATTTCCCTTGATATAGTTTAAGGTTCTATTATATATAGTTTTAGAGGATGCAACAAGTATGTTGTTGTGTAGTTTTGCATCACATGACTAAGACATTGTCAACGTATTTTAACATCATGGTGATAAGATGTTTGTTGTTATAAAATATGTGACATTAGATTATTTAGTAGGTCTTAGGCATTGGTTCTACCATTTGAGGGCATTCATTATTGGGTGAATTATATTTGTTTTCATCTATGAGGCAATAATTGGGGATTACACATAGTAAGAGGCCCAAATCTTGCATTGGATATGTAAGGATATGTTTGGGTCATACACATGGATATGTTCTCCCTATTATGGATTCCCATTACTCATCGATGATTTGAGGTGATCAAATCATCAATGAGTTTATGGTTGGGGATTATACATAGTTATGACGCCTTGACTTACAAGGATTATTGATTATAATCAAATCATACACCAAGTTCTCTGATCGATTAGGTTAAGAACTGGGTGATCTAAGTTGAGTTTTCTAATCCAAGGAAATTCTCACCGACATCCTCTTGAATGGAACCTACAATATCAGGGGAGTAAATAATTGCTACTACCCTGTATGCCTTAGGGGGCATGGAGGATTTATCTAAAGACACCTTTTATCAAGGGAATACTTGATTTAAGGGGTGAATGGTGGTGATTTGAGCCTAATCATGCATATCTAGTGGTTTCATAGGATACCTTGATAATTTTAAGCTCGAATAGGAGACTTTGGTGAAGGGATGATTTTACAATTGGATTAGGATGTTCATGGATCCCTACTATGGTAGAATAAGAGAAGTACACACCCTAGTACATGGAATCTAGTATTATTTTCCCCTAGTGAGAGATTCAAATATGCTCTTCCTGAATGAGTGTTATCAAAGTGATTCGACCTAGTCGAGGGTCTTGAGGATGCTTCAACATATTTAGGGATAGAAAAGGTGATTATCCTTAATGAAGGAAGTTGATGATTCTTATACTAAATGAAGCATAATAAAGGCGATACTTATTAGTGCATATACTTAGGATACAGAACACCTTTGTAAGGTTCCTTGGGTAAAACGTTTCCCTTGTGAGGTGCCTTGGGAAAATGGTCTCTTGAGTGAGGTGTCTCGGGTGATGGGTCTCCCTTATGTAGTTTCTAAGGTGGGTCATTTTCCCAAGTGCAAGAGGAATAAGGGAAATTGATATTTCTTGATGGTTTTTTTTCCTTAGGAGGATTCAATTTCCCCCCTTTTGGATAATTTCCTTAGGGTTTAGGCACCATAGACTATCAGAAAGGGGCTTTTAGAAACTTGGGTGAATGAAGTTCATAGTGCCTCTATCTCTAATAGAAGGTGGAAATATCATGTTATATTATTATCCCAAGTAGCCTATTTATGAGCCAAAATTGAGACCCTGTCACATGATCATGGGTGCCAAGGTTGGTTTGTGTAGGACAACTACAATGAGAAAGATTGGGCTTCTGGGGAGAACCCTAGGAGAAGAGAATTTGGTGCACCCATAGAGTCTTATGATTCATGTTTGGGATTCTACTCGAGAAACTTTTTCCTTTTCAATCACAATTCTTTATCCCCAAAAGGGAGTTCTAAAAAATCCCCCTCATTAAAATGAGATATGATCAGAAAAAAAGATCATATAATATGGTACGTTTTCCCCTAGAATGATAATTAAATGGGGTAAAAGTATGATATCCATGTAGGTAAATTGATTGAAGTTCACTGAAAATGTTTGGGAAATTTGTGCTAGCAATGTGGGTGAAGGGAAACATACCTCTATAAATAGTGGTTCCCCCTACTTGGTTGAACCTAAGAAACCTTGATCAATATCTACAACTTCACACTCTCTTTTCACTATAATTTTAAATTCCTCATCATGGTAAGAATAATAGATATATTCAATTTTGTGGGAGTAAACCTCCCCCATATTTATTTGGGTGAAAGGGGCTAAGTGAGACCACTTTGGTGGAGGTAACTGGGAGTGGTCACTATTGTGAATGTATCCTAGAATTTCTACATAGGAAATAAATTTATCATTTTCAAATTTATATATAATTTTCTTCATGTATAAACTTCCATTTCCTTAGGGTTATTATACATTTTGAGATATCATACTAATGAATTGTGAATTCATTTGTAGGATTATGATGGACATCCCTTAAAATGTAGTTTTATACATAGAGGTCACTACTCAAATTAAGAAGATAATTGAGATTATAATTCCCAATTTTAAAAATATAATCACCCTAAATGAAAATTACAAAGAAAAACTCTTTGTATTGACATCACTCAAATTTATGTTATCATAAATAATTCCTTTATATGGATTCGACCTTCTGATTAACACTACACCTCCAAAAATAGATTTCCCCACTATCTAAATTCTATCACCCAAGGTTTCATTAGCGAAAACATTTCCCAAGATGGATAAATTATCAAGGTGTATAGTTGTGAGGTTTCACAATACTTTTTTTCCTCAAGTGTTGGTGAGTGAAAAGTACTAACCCAATTTGACCATTATTAAATCCTCCATGTTAATTTAGATAATGTGAATGAGATTTTAGTTGGAACCACATCCAAGATGGATTTTCTCTGAGGAGTGGTCATGAAACTACTAGGTAAACCAAGGATGTATAGAACATGAAGAAACAAATGGGTTGTTGGAATCTATAAATCCATATGGACTTCATAGTTTTTAGTTTATCACCATATGAACCTCATACCTATGTTATTTATCTAATGGTAATATAAGGACAACACCTTCCATTTATTGGACGAAAAGGTCAATTTTAGTCTCCGTGATGTTCTTAATTTTGGATGAAACCCTATCCTATGGGATATATATTATTAGTTTCCACCTCCTCATAGAGTTTGTAAGGAAGATAAGAAAACTCTTTTTATTATGAGGGACCTGTTAGTTCTTGTTGAGGGGAGCTGATGAATGAACTGTATTAATCACTCAATATCACATTCATTACATAGATCAAAAAATTCTCCCCATAGGTTAAGGAAATTAGTGAAAAGTTCAAGGTCCTTCCATGCTTAGAATGCCAATGGGTCCTAAAACACATACTAGTCCATCCTTGATGTTGTTTAGAACAAATATTAGGATAATTTAATCAATAAAGACTAGGGATTTCATATTTATTTAATGGAACTTCTGTCCATGTTCTTTAGTAGATAGATTCTATATTCTTGAGATGTGTGAACTATAGTGTGGGAAACCACTCTGGTAATGGATGCTCAAGTAGCCTTTGGTAAATGAGTGAATCTTTCCATGCTAACCTTAGAGAGAGTTTAAGAAGTGTTGGGTTAAGTTCAATTAGGGATGAATCCCCTCATAGGACTTCTAGCAGATTATAACTCTTACATGTATTTATAGGGATTTATCTTGATATATATGACCCATTTCATGTGGCCCTAGCTCCTCAATTGACTTTTGGAACCATGTTTCTACCTATCTCAGACATGTGACTTGTAATAATGGATGCTCATGCTTGAGATCACTTTTTGGGGGACCACTCTCAATTTACATTCACTCCATCAACATAACCAATCGTTATGATGGAGACTGGTATCAATGAATTGAATATAATTCATTCACATGATATCACACTATAGAACATAGTTATTATTACAAGAGTTAAAGAGGTATTAATTTGTTAAACCTATATTCTATCTAGGTTTGGGTTTTAGTTTCAGTAAATTTAATAGGAGATTCAATAAAACTTAGAATCTCAATTAATGTTAGTGATATAAGAGATGTACCTATACTCTTAATGTCACACATTTATTAAGTGAATTCATAGAACAAGATTCTTGGGTACTAAAAGGGAAATATTCTGAAGAGACTCATATTCATGACTTGATGACCACTATGATAGTTGAAGTTGAAGAACATGTGGCTCATTTATCTTGGATGGGGGGTTATCTTATTAGAGAGATAATACAATATTTGGGCCTACATGAAACAAAAAACAAAAAACAATTAAATTATTGAGAAGATACATTTGCTAACTGTAGATAAGGATACAAAAATATATACACCTTTAATATTCGACTGATACTTCTTATCAGGTTCCAGTGGAATGAAAATTCTTGTACGACCAAATTTTATCATAAAAAAATCTATATTACAAATATTTTTTTCTACCATCACCTTTTTTCCCTATAAATCCATTTTTAGATTCAGATCCTTTATGTAGGGAATTTTTAAAATTATATTTTCATGAAGAGAGGATCTAATTTTGGGATTCCCATCTTCATACTTTTTAAATTAATTGGAAAAACCCATTTTTTCAATTTCCTATCAATATTTTGAATTATTTTTTGATTACAATTATACTCAAAGTGACCTAAAAATCATTTAAATGGTGAATTTGAGATAACTTAGTCCCACTTCGACATTGATTTAGACTTTAATAAATAAATAATGGTTCTCAAACAGTTTACTCCATGAGGTTTCCTCCTGGGTGTGACTTATGGAAGGATATGGGTATAAATAACATCATCATAACACCCAAGTTGGTTCGTTATGATATTGATAGTTTCCTCATAGGCATGAATAATAGATGCATATAGGTATATGATTAATCACTATAACACTATAGGTGGTATGTTCATGTATGGATGGTTTCCTCCTAGGCATGGAACATAGGTTGTTATAGGTATAAGCACTATCAATGTACCTTTAATGTTAGTAAATTTGGATATGGATAGTTTCTTCCTATGCATGGATCATAAATGGGTATAGGCATAAGAACTGTCACCATAAAACTTGATTTGGTACATTTATACATTGATTGTTTTCTCCTAGGTATGCATTAAGTACATGTATAGGTATAACCACCGTCACTGTAACAATTCAGTTAGTCCATTTAGATATGGATTATTTCCACTTGGGTGGGGTTCATGAATGGATGAAAAAGTGATATTTTATTGAAATCCTTCCTTGTAATTCACTATTTACACCCCCTCAATCTATTTCAAAACCAAGATAAGTTTTATATTTTTTCATTATCATATGTTTATAGGGAAATAATTCGAATTGAGAATACATTTTGTGTTTAAAAAAATATTCTTGATCTTGAAATTTATTTTGATGATCATTTTATAAAATTTCGGAA
Organism: Viscum album; assembly: GCA_963277665.1. NCBI lineage: Eukaryota > Viridiplantae > Streptophyta > Magnoliopsida > Santalales > Viscaceae > Viscum > Viscum album. The sequence goes on from OY728162.1 coordinate 942,164,840, forward strand.
TTTTATTTTGATATATTATATTTTGATGAATAATTCAAATTTAGGTTTAATTATTAACATTAAATAGGAAAACATTAATTTGGAGTTTAATTGAGTTATAAATTAATAGTTTTCTACATAATCTAGAATTAAATATAATTTTGAAATAGAGTATAAATTTAATTTCACAATTTTTTTCTTTTTTTAATATAATTAAACACATGAATTAATTTTGTAATACTATAATTTAATTGATAAAAGGCTTGGAATTTTTATTTTTATTATTTAATTCATATATTAATTTAGATCTGGATATTTTCAATATTGAGACTCGATTTTGAATATTAAACATCAAAGTGGAAAATAAGAATGGAAGGTGAACATGAACATGCCTTGAGTGACTACGCATGAAGGGAAAAATAGAAATGTCTAAAACTGTCACAAGAACCACCTGACCCAATGTAGTGGAACTAATAAGTTGCCACATAAATACTCCATTAAGAAACCAGAAGTTGAGAATCGGAGATGCTACATGTTAAACTTTAACCCATGGTGTGATATTTTTTTTGTAAATTTTCCCAAGCTACCGAACCAATCCATTATACAATGCCTATGATGTTTCTATATAAATAATTGAATTTTACATATAAATATACATGATATCACGAGCGTAGGTAGTGACCACAGGAATTGAAATTGTCTATTAGGATATGATTTACCATAATAACAAATTTAAAAGATACCTTGTGAGAGAAATTCAACATAATATGCTTATGGGATTGGATGAAGGGACATGGTCGATCGACAAATAGTCCTACTAAAACATTATCAATTAGTCATGGAAAACCCATTACAACTGTGAGGCTTCCATAGTTGATCTACCAACCAATTTTTTCCATTGATCAAAACCACGATCTGAAGAAAACATCTAGAGAATGTGTAAGAAAAATTGATTGATGAAAACTAAAGATTTGTATAAATCCACATCCAAGCCCAGTTGAATGAAGAAAAACCATGATCTAGTGGAAACTAGATATGAAAAGAGAAAACGTTATTGGGACACACTGATGGAAATCAATCTCAACAAAAATATGAAGTGGTGATTAAATTTTGTTCTTACGAGTCCACAAACTATTGACAAAACCGAGTTGGGATGTGATGTTTGAAAGTAATCTTCTTCTAGAACATGGATTTACTTCACTGGAGTAATTTATTCAAGGACTATAAGCTATGGTTTAATGTGAAACTTTGATTATATAATGTTGAGCTAAACCTTAAAAAGAAAACCAATTCTCTCTATCTTGTTGAAGATGAAACATGCTATGATTAAACTGGTTTGATATTCTTGAAGAATTATTGAAGACCTAAGTTCAATATTAAAATGTATGATACTAATGAATATGTGTGATCAATTTTGTTTTCCTTATATATGTTATTTAAAAAAAATGGCGTGGACTTTATTCTCCCTTGATGATGTTCTTGTAGAATAATATAAGGATGATCACTTCATGTTCAATGAGATTCCATAGTGAAGTTCATTTTCTTGGGAGAGTTGTCAATTTCTAGGAATTATACTATAGTCTTGTTTTTAATGATGAACAAGACCAAATATTTTGAAACCATGGATGAATGTAGATTCTATCAATTATAGATTGATGAAATCTATTAAGGAAAATAGAAACTAAGATTAATGTTGGGAAAACTGAGTTGGTTGAAGATTACTAAGCGCTCATGTAAAGACGATCAATCAATCCTTTTTTATGTTTTTACTCGGATATGAAGACAATTAATTATATAACCAATAATATTTCCACCTTGATTCTATCCAACAGACATAGAACTCCACTAAAACTCTCTAAGCATCACACCTTACCATTGCACCAATCATCTCAAGGCTCAAATCCATTAGATCATTCCCATCATTTTTAAAGAAAAATTAATCATGATCAAGCCTACCCATACATAATTCCATCCAAAACTACCCAACAAATGCATCATCTTCCTTACATGATCATGCCAATCTGTACTCATTTTCTTCTACACCCTGACACAATAGAAACATTCACCCACAATTCTTATAGAATAAGAATGAAGCATGATCGTGGGTATAGAATATTTTTAACTAAAATATTTTAATTATGTTCATGTATATAAATATAAAAAGTCAATCTTCTCACATGCAAAAATCATATTGGAGAGAATTCAGGCACTAAATTTATGAAAATTATTGAAGATTAATGATATGATTAAGGGTAAGAATATGTGTGATTCATGTGTAATGTAGAGGTACTTCATGTGTGGCTATTGAGTTTTTATTTTTAACGATAAAAAAGTATATAAATAAATGGTATTCTTTTATGATTTATTTCAATCGAGAGTTGGGTCTCTAATTCCCTACTTTACACTGTTATTTCATTTCTTTATATTGTAATAAAATTTGTGATAGAATGCTAAACACTTAGTGACCGAGCCAAAGAGAATCCTCATTCCCCTATTTTTCAATTCAATAATTAATAGATAATTATCCATTTTTCATCTTTTTATAATTATTTAAATGTGTTTAATATCATGATATTACATTTTTATTATTCAATTAATTTCTTTATTCCTTTTTCCCTTGTTTGATAATACATGCCATATATATTTTATTCACTACTATGATTGTAAGTAGTTTGATGAACCAAGTGTAATTGGAGTTATATGATAAGTTGTATAGGTAAGGCCAAGGTATTTTTTGATTATTTCATTTCTATGATTAAGATTAAATAACTGGAGGTGGGTTATCAGTGAGGTTTCATATTTTATAAGATAGAACATGAGATTTGAATAGACTAAAAATACAATGGACAAGTAAGGGGATATATATGGTTTAAACTCTTCATTTAAAATAGAATTTAATAAACAATCTAATTCAACCATATATTTCAAACGGTAAACCCATTAAACAAGGTAAGAGCGCATCAAAACACTCTTCCCTCTATATGTAACCCGAGTTTCAATCGTACTGCATTTATTTAGGTTTAGTATTTTATTTTTTGGTGTCCCCACAATTGTTTGTTTATCAATGGGTATTGGTATAAGAACCATAACTATAACACTAGTGTTAGTTCATTCAGATATAGACGGGTTCCTGCTGGGCATGAATCATAAATAGATATATGTATAATAACCATAACCATAACACTATTGTTGGTCCATTTGGATATAGATGGTTTCCTCTTGGGAGTGGCTCACATATGGGAATTTGTATAAACACAATCACCATAACACTAGATTTGGTCCATTTAAACATAAATGGATGACTCAACAAGATGTGGATCATGAAGGAGTTCAGAATAAGGATTATTTTTTTTCAAGGGCTCAAGAAACCTACAAATATATCATCATTCATCTTATACATACTATCCAAATAAACCCATGAGAGGGAAAAATTAATTCTCTAAATTTTTCCTAAACCAAGGGACCAAGAGATAATAAATCGACTTATAATGGGATCATATGGTGAAACCCTCAATCTTTGTGTTTTTTTCTTTATTTTCCTAACATTTTTCTAAGCCTCATATCATGGAGTCTCAGTGAGTGAGAAATCTAATATTTATTGGGTATCCCTTTAAGGGTTTCTCACCTTATAATATTTTTTCCTTTTACAATTTAAATGTTCAATTTTTCATAAATCATATAGAGTACATATATAGTGAGGGGGGCTATAATATTTTTTCAAGTTCCCTTTACAGGTTTTCAACCTCGCTATTCCTATATATCTTTCATTGGGAATTTTATGGTCTTGAAATTTAGACTACTATAGTTGGTTTTTATGGTTGGATAATTTTTACAAGAGGTGAGGTGGTATACATAATTATATTAGTGAAGCCAACAATATGTGAGTGTAGAGACATCCATCAAAAGTTCATGAAACATCGAGAAATGGTGCAAATAGTTTAAGGTCAAAATGCTCAGAATAGTGGTTGATAATTTCTTAGGAAAAATAGCTTAGACCCCAAGAGTGATAGATTCTATGTAACACGGTAAAAGGAAAAACCAGATATGAATAATAGTACCAATTCATGTGCCAACTAACTTAGTTAAAATACCATTTCACTATTTGGTCATGGAGCCTGGACCATTCTATCATTTGGTTTAGGGTTATGTGAAGAGGACATACTAAAGGATTTGGAGTAGCATGTTATACTTTTTCCTCAATGATAGGTCTGATGTGTGTATGAAATAAATTTTACTTTTTTGGATTATGGAATATGTAAATCATAACTCAAGAAACCAGAATCCATGATGATGAGATGAGGCACAAATTTCCGGGATGAAAATTCACTATATTCAAATTAATGTTTTGTATAAAATATTGTAACTGTGTACATGTATTAAAGTACCTACCCCTTTAGATATATATTCCTTTGATTGACATTATATATTGGGGTCACATACACAAATCGATATTATAGAAATTTTTCATAATAAAATAGAGTTTTTCCTTGAAGTTGAATACAATTTTTACTGATATCCATGGTATGCATATGAGGATTCAAACACATCAAAAAATGAAGTGAGTTCGTAAAAGAAGGATTATTTAAGGAGGGTTTTTGCAACCTAAATTTTATGACAATATTCATTGGATATACACTTAGGTTGGAGTGATATGTCAGGAAATTTGTCTAATTTTTTTAAAAAATAATAGGTCAAGTGAGCATTGATTGATTTTTTTATCAAGATATATAGTGGGCCCTATAAGTATTATAAATTCCCTTTTACATTCTAACTTTTACCTTTGTAATAATTTTTTCAATTAAATAGCAGGTAATTGAATTTTTCCTAGGATTCCATTTATGTATTTCCAATCAGAAATTTTTTTATTTCCATTTCTCTTGAAGTTTAGTGTCTTTTAGTCTAGACCACTGGGGGACAGTGTTTAAGATCATACTACTTTGGATAAAACCAAAGGGTAAAAAAACATATGTTGAAATTTTGAGGAAAACCCAACTTAAAGGTAGAGTCCGTTACTATTACAGATTATCCAAAAGGAGAGTGTCAATAGTTTAAGGTTATTATTCTTGGAATAAGGGTGAAAATATTATCCCAAATGGGGATCAAGGGAAAAAACCCCAACATATTTTTAATGGGGAATGATGATTTTGTAGATAATAACAATGGTTTTCTGGATTTGGAGTTTTGATATGGGACATATATGTTAGTGATGACCATTGACCATATTCAAATGAGGGGTTATGCTATGACACTATGAGGGGTGTACAGAGATTTGAGGGCCTTCTCCTTTGTATTAAGATGCCTCTAATTGGTAGACCACATTGGTAGTGCATAGGTAGTGTCGTATTGGGAGCATATAAGAATAATCATAAAGAAGTGTCACTTGAAGATAGATTCACCTTTTACCAATTATCATAGTGATTTACTAGAATCCCAGACACTTGAGGTGTGAAGTGTGATTCATAAAAGAAAAGAATATCCAGGAAAGGTTGTTGAGGCATTTTAGACATGATCCTTTCAAGATTAGGCTATTTTGAACCCTCTTAAAGTTGTAAAGCTGAAAGGTAACTTCTGGTTGGGTCGATAATATATGGTTCATATGTCACTATACAAGGATATGAATCAAGACACACATAGATATTATATGGTGAATAGACCCTACATCGATAATGCTCCAATGCAGGTGGGGGAATCTTCATATACAGGTATAGAATTTGATACCCATAGATGCCCATAGCTCTATCTATGAACTGTGTGAATGTGTAGCAATATATATTTATATAAGGGATCAAATCACCATGAGTATTAGGCATGAAGGGGAATTTTAGACTATAATTGGGTCATATATGATGTTTTATCCTACATGGATATAGAACTCACATAAGAAAACCATGTCATATAACATGAATCACTATAATCAATTTAAGGTTAGGTAGGGTGGACTCTATGTTGGGCAGCTTAACGTCACATGGAAAGTAATTTGGTCGGGGTCTTTTCAAAGATATGACTCACGCTTAAAAGGGATTGACTCCATTTTAGTGCTGAGTAATTAAGACAAATTTTCATGAATATTAAAAAGGACAAGACACCCATACAAAGAGGATGTTTGAGGGGGATTTTTTGATGGACCTTGAATAGGGGATCTAGGCATCACTATATATCCTGTATTATGGGAATAAAGCCACACATAATTCTTATTAAGGCCCCCCCCCTATGAAGATTGAGATCTTCTATTGTGAAGGAGGTTTTTTTCTAAGTTCAGTGATAAATAAGATCATAATGAGAGATCATATATAGATCTATATCATACATAGGAAAGGGTGAATTTTTATTCACTATGATCCCATAGATAACGATTCATGTATTGATGAAGCACTTTCCCAAATTTCAGAGTGGTGTAAGAATATTAGGACACAAAGGTTAGGCTACTCTAAATAGATAAAATTCTAATCATATAGACTACATGTCATGCAGTTTAGGGTCATTTGACATGGAACAAATAAATATCTGGATACCCCTATACAAATCAAATTAATTCATATGTTTGTGGGAATTTTGGTTGTATATTTCATATGGTTATGAAAAAAGATATCCATGAATCTCTAATCAGCTTAAATTGATAGGAATCAATCCACACATAGTTTTGATAAAAGGAGAAATTAGGGTCACCTTATCTTATTATTAATTCAGTAAATGTAACCCCACAATGATAAACTGTCTAGAAACAAAAGAAAAAGTTATAGAATTGTGATGGGGTTTTGTTTTGGGTATAGAATAGATCACTATATAACACATAATATGGGAATCATGGATCATATATTTCTAGTGGAATCCTTGTAGAGATTTGGCTTGTGTGTAAGGTCCCATTCTAATTAGTTTAATTTTATGTTGGTTGCACGAAATGTTTTTTATTTTATTTTCACACAATGGGGGAAATATTTTGTATAGTTTAACATCATTTGATAAGGATAAAAACATTGGGTAGTTTAATTTCATGCAATTAAGATGCTGTCATGTAGTTTTACATCATGAAACTAGTACATTAGCCATATAATTTATCATCATGGAATAATGAGGTATGTGAACTTTCATGGAGAATATTAGATGTATTTCTTAAGAAATATTTCATTAGTGGATGGTGTGATACGCTCTCTATCAATTCTGATAAGGGAGTGATCCCCATTTAAATATACCTTATGGATAATGTTGGTCCCTCCCAGTATAGTTTGATCTTATTTCTCTATATCATTAGAGTTATGAGAGAAAATAACATATCACATTAGAGGAAATAAAGAAGAAATGTTTTATTGTTGAATTACCAAGCAATCCATCCTTGATGTATTTCTAGGTTATTCAATGTACACAACCTTTTATCGTCTAGCAGGTCAAATTCCTATAGTTGCTTCTAAAACTTTTCACCATCATACAACTAATTTAAAATAGAAATATTGACCATGTTTATATAGACCATGATGGGTCCGAATGACTCTATCCCAAATACAAGATAATATAGTGTTGCTTTCATGGTAGTATGGGTTACTGTGCAACAATCCAACAAATCATATAAGATCTTTTCCAACTAAGAATTCAGGTATTTATGTATTATCATACGAAGGATATTAGACCATGATCTTTTAAAGGAATTTATCTTAACATGATCCACTATGTGATAGAATGAGGTGTGGTTTGACTGAATATTACACTACCAATACAACCTCTTCATCTTATAAGATCATCAATTGGTACTGTAGTCCATAAATATTGTGTGATGGACTCAAAATCATATAATGAGGGTTTTCTTCATAAAGTTGATGAAACAATTTGTGACAAATTACTCAATTGATATATACTTTGTCCACTTAGATAATAAGCTAGTGTTAATAGAAATGTACTTAAAATTATTGGCGGTAGTTGGGGTATATCAACCCATGATACCAATTTCTTGGTAGAAAATAAAAAAAATAGTATAAGGGATTGTGCAACATTTTTGGGGCTGATAGATGAAATTTCCAAGTGTGTGGAATGAATACTTATTATTGGTAAATTTTATACAATCTTGTGTTGTCAATGGCCAAAATTAACGAAGACGCTTGATTTTATGAGATATTTGGGTTCCAAACTAATGAACTCCAAATATTCCACTATGGAATTATTGAATAATAGTGAAGCTCTCTCCACTTTAAAGGAATCATAAGAGAAATACTAAAATTATATCTTGTAGAGGAATTTCCAACAATTTGGGACATTATAAAGGATAAATTTTACTTTCCTTTATTAGATCCACCCCTTCTTCACTTGATCTAATAGAATTAGCCTACTCTATAGGTATTCCATTATTTTGGACATCCATTTAATTTTAATATATTACTACATTTATTTAGGCTATCCTTAATTTGGGGAATTTTTTATTTCATTTATTTAATCCATGTAAATTTTTATGAATTGGAAAACCACCCTATGATGTGTGATGTTGATGGATATCTTGTCACAGTCTAGATCTACTACAATTATGGTTTCATTATCCAACACATCAGATTTAGAAATATAAAAATTAATAATGTGACAAAACAATATCTTAGAGGGTAATTATTGCATAAACCCTCATACATAATCAAGAAATGGGATAGACTCTTCCCTTTTGATGGAATACTCGCCATTTATTTTCTTGATCACAAACTTTGAATCACCATTGATATTTAGTAGGGCCATTGATATCTGTAAGAAAAACTAAAAGTCAAAAATGATAGCGTAAAATTATAATTCATTATTAGTGAAAACCTATGAAAATATAAAGGAATATGGAAAGACAACCTTTTATAGATAGATTATGGTAATTCCAAAAAATAAACTTATTTAGTTTTTTGTTCTCAATTATTATTCTGGTGGGATTCTTGAAGTTCCATTTAAATACGTATACAATATATGTGGATGTAATGAATGTAGAAAGAATCCTCATCAGGGAGTTCTATATTTTTTTAAGACAACTTTGAGATAGGGTGTTCTGTGAGTAAATCAAGCAATGACTACCCTTTAGTATCCTTTTGAGACATGAAATGGATGTCAAATTACTGAAAAATTACTACCCATTATTCTAGATGTCCTCTCAGCATTAGAAAACCAAGAATATATTTTAGTGGGTCTATACACAATAAGAGGTGGACCTCATGATATTTAAAGTAATGTATCAACTTCTGTACTATAATTAAATTTTTTATAAATTAATCTCGATGTCAAAGTATCTAGTTTTATCATCTAACATGGTTCTGTTGAGATAATAGAGACGATTCTCCATTATTGTCTCATTATTATGAAGAATAATATACTTGATTGATTTATCTAAGGATTATACACAATGGATGAGAGACTACCATTCCACTAGGTACATTAACACTTGTGGGTTTAGGAGGCACTTATTGAGATCATTTAATACTTTTTAACAACTATCTTCTCACTGGTAGGTCATCCCTTTCTTCATTAGTCCAATGAAGGGAAAGCATCTACCGAATAGGTAGGTAATGAAGCACTTTATATAAGTAAGTCTCCCTTGAATCCCCCTACTCCTTGAGGTTTCAAGGTAGATGAATTTCAAGGATTCTTTTTTGTCTTTTCGAGATCAATTCTCATACCATGATGATACACCACGAAGCTCATAAATTTTCTTTACATCTAACTGAAGGAACACTTCAAGGGGATTATTTATAAGATGTACTATAATATCTTCTTAAACACCTTTTCAAGATCGATGAGGTGACCACAATATTTATGAGGCTTAACCACTAGATCATCGACATTAAATTCTAATATTTTTCATTGAAGGGTCTTGAAGATGCGTTGTATGGTGTGTTGGTAGGTGGTGATGGTGTTTTTCAATCCAATGTGAATTACATAATAGAAATATAACCCTAATAGTTCCTTGAAAGCAATGACTTATTTTTCTTTAGAGACCATATGAAGGAGAGATCCTAGAAGCCAATTGTTTCATATATAAAGAGTTACATAAATGAGACTGGGAAATAATTCTCTAGGAAATACCAATTGATATATCTAAATTCAATGTATACCTTGAGATTCTCATTCTTATTATTAATGGGGGAATATATTTTCATTCTATTTGGGGTATTAGACCTCCTAAACAAAATTAGATTTGATAAAATTTTTAATATTAACTTCTTATTTGGGATCATGAGTAGGATTATTTTGTTTGTAAGCCTAATTAAATCCATATTGATCCTCTAGAAGACAAAATGTATTTGCTTTCATGTATGGGTTTAGTATAGGTACCACTATGTAATTCCAGGTGAATAAATCTTAACACATTTTCAAGAAGTATATACACATATATTTCTCCTTTGGAGGCATGACCATGTTGATTAATATTGGTCATGAATCCTTATATATACCTAGATTCACCTATATGAGTTTTTCAATGGTGTTAGAGAGACCTTCCTCAAATAATGGAGGGGAATATCTAAGATCCTTCCCCACTTCTTCCTCTACCTCAATATTACCTTAATTGATAGGTCAAAGGGAATTTTTAGATCTAGAATATGCCAAAAGAACATTTTCCTATCTTATTAATGGACTAATGGAACCTTTGGACCCTGATGGTGTAGATTTAAGGGTATTATTTTATAAGAAATACCAAGTGTGTTCATCTTCCGCCTAACAATCAATAAGTAAAAAACAGGTAGTAAATCCTATAATTAAAGAGTTGATATGGGGGAATTTTTAAATCTTGTGTATAACAAGGAAGTATCATTTTTCTAGAAAATAAAAATATAGGGGAATTATAAAATCCATAAATTAGGGATGACATATTTTTATCAGTGACATTTATATATTTTCTATAATTACTTTTGTCTTTTGTCTAGAGATATTTACTCGATACACTCGATATTGTAAGGATAAGGGTGACATGCATGGCCTATGGACATTACAAATATATAACAATTACCTAAATCCAATGGATGGGAAATAATATTCTTTTCAATGTTCACTTAATAGGTTCATGAGAGACAAATCTAATCTATCGAGAGAAATAAATTTAATGGAATTATCTACCATCAATTATTTACCTTCCCACTTGAATAAAATTTCTCTATATATTGATAATTTCATGATTCAAAGAGAAAAATATCCCCATTAAATACTCCATATTCTCCATTAATAGAGTATTTGAAGTACTAGTTGTATGATGAGGGCACCACCACATGTTTATGGATCCATTAAGTTCCCAGAAATACATTTAAATTCATGTCCTATAGCACCACTATAAATATGGAATGAAATAACTGATCACCAAAACTGGGTTTAAGATTAATTCTCCCAGGTGGTTTCTTCTCACTCTCATCATATCATTGAATTTTTAGGTTCAAATGAGATAGATTATCCACACAATATCTTAATAGATAGAGGGTATACTCTAAGATGAAATTGATTCCAGAGCTATTTCCAACAAGGGAATGTTAGACATCGATATCTTCAAACATTATCCATATATACAAAGGCCTTATATTCCATCACATGGTAGTTTCCCAGAATTGTTTTATTAATGAGATGGTAGTGTGTAATTCGAAAAAACTAATATTTTTGAGATATACTAAATCTATGGTAATTTCATCATGAAAATCCTAAGAGTTTAGAATAACCATGACACGAACTTATCTATGTTCTTTTTAGAGATAAAGCACCTCTTGAATGGAGAGTCTGTTCATAATAATGACCAACTAAATAAATCTATCATACCATTAGGATAATTTACTAAATTCACCACCATAGGGATATTATCAAGATTTCGGATTGGAGGATGAGGTAACCTATTCTCATGGTTCTGTGTATCGATTGACATTCAATGGAATTTTTATAGTAGTTGGGTTTGAATGGGACTTCCCACCATAATAATAATTTGAATAAAATTTAGTTATTTTCAGGTTTGGATGAGATAAAATTCACAAATTTTGACATTAAACGAGATAATACTTATTCTTTAATAATTTCTATAGTATGATTGGGCTTGAATAAGTCATAGGCGATTTAAGAATAGATTGGTACTCCAATTGAGCCTAATCGAGTACCCAGTATTGGGTAACTATAGTATATATGGATTAAATGGAGATATCAACCAAATTTAAATATCCATTTCAACCTTAAATTCCATTACACCATTATCCTTGGAATTCTCTTACCTATCCAACATGATCGGGGGGAGGGGGGACTTGGGTTTATATGCATCTTCCTCATCCAATAAGTGATTTTTTATGTGGATAACTTTATCAGAGCTATATAGTGATTATTACTATAATGAGTATTTTATTTGGTGAGTTTGTGACAATTAAAACATTTTTTTGGATAGTTAATTTCATTCGAATTTGGGTGGAAAGATTTATAAAATGGTTTGGACTAGTTTAATCATCGAAACAAGTTCCTTTTATGATTTGATTTGTCGATTAGGATTTCATTGGATCCTGTAGGGTTGAGAAAATACAAGTATCATCTCAAGAACTATAGGGAAAATTGGGGTCTCAAATAATATATTTAGTTGAAACATGATTATTTTATGTTTCTTTCCAATTTTTTTCCTAGACATCTAATCATGAAATTTTTTTGTGCCTTTTTCAGCGAGATTATACCATATGTTTTTTTCTTTCGATGGGATGATAAAAATATGAGTCACTTTTGATGAGGGTTTTCCCATATTAACATACCAAAATTAAACCATCTTATATAGTATATCATTAAAGTAATATCTTTAATTGTTATTATTTCCCAGTATGCAGTGAAAGGGAATGTAATTAGGAAAACCATTAAGTCCAACTTCATTAGTTTTTTTGGGGTTTGGAAACATCTATATATTGTTTTCCATAGACATAATGAAGTAACTAGGGACTTTTTTTATCTATAAGGAAGAAAAATTATTCTTATTATCCTTAAATGGTGGGTAAATATACTCGTTTATCCCTTTCGAATGATGAGAATGATGAATCTATCATCTAGGGGTGGTACTACATGACACTACACAGGTTTAGGCATTGGAGATACCTTATTCATAACAATTGTTTTCTACTAGACCAAGATTATTCCGTTTCGTTGATGACATCAGTGATGATTTTTAATTGTACTATCAGACATAATCCTCTATTAATTGTTCCATGACTACAAACTCTTGAAAACCACTGAGGTATTTCATAATATTTAACATTGTCTGTAGTTCAACTTAGAGATTTTATATATAAATGCCCAGTATATCTCCTAATTAACCAACTTGTATAGGGTGTAACATAGACATTTAAATATATAAATAATGTTTTTACCCTTTTGTTTTATGTCTTCATGGATTTCAAGAGGTCTGTTGACGCTCCTTTCGTCACAGAATCTAAAGATCGGAAAAGGGAATATCTGAGCTCAAAGTGATTCAACCTTTGAAGAAAACATCAAAAATCGACAAAGGCATGAACAAAGGATCGACAACAACGGCACCGCGCAAGTTTTATCACTGTCGCGCAAGTACACTTGCGCGACACCCTTGGTCGCGCAGGTGACTTGCGCGACCTAAGTGGTAACCGCCCGGTAACGTCCCGGGGTCTTCTTTTGCCTATAAATAGACCCTGTGGGCCCCCCATTCGAGAGGATCTTTTTCCAGAAACTCGGATTGAAGCTCCTGACGCCCAAGTCTCTTCTCAAAGATTCCGGAACACTTCTAAGGTAATTTATTACCTAGAACGGAAGATCTAAAGAGAAGAAGGAAGGCCTAAGTGTTGAAACTTATCAAACACTTGCGCGCCGACTTATTTCCTTCAATATAACTTGCGCGTCCCTTTTCTGGAAGAACCTCAAGAAAATTCTAAAGGGTTTTAAAAAGAGTCTCTCAAGTATTTCAATGCTGGTTGAAAATCACGCAAGTACACCATGTGTCGCGCAAGTATACCTGCGCGACCAATACTTGCGCGCCCACGGAAGACTTGCGCGCCTTGAAAGACTTGCGCGCCCCTATCTTTTTGGGTGCCCATCTTGCCCATTTTTACCCCTCTTAAGCCATCACACCTTTCCTTTTCAAGATTCAGTCTTCAAGACACTCTTCAAAGCCATTTTTGGCATGATTTCTTGATTTGACTTTCTTATCTGAAAGGAATTCTGTGGAATCTCTCTCAAAGTATGGTGATTTAAATATCCTTATGTCACTAAAATACGGAGAGTTCATTCATTCAACATCATCCATTAAGATGATATAATCCTAACCTGGGTTTCCTTTTCAGGAATAATCCCCAGTTATAAAACCTTTAATCTGGGCATCCTCCTCAGGAGTAAGCCCCAAATTCTTAAAGTTCCCAAACTTGGGCATCCTTTTTTAGGAGTAAGCCCCAATCAAGTCCTCTAATTTTTGGGCATCCTCCTCAGGAGTAAGCCCCAAACCTTAATCCCTAACCTGGGTCTCCTTTTCAGGAATAAGACTCAGTCATAACCTTGGGCTTCCTTTTTAGGAGTAAACCCCAAGCCCCCTTAAATTTCTCTTAACCAGTCCAAATTTACCCTTGATTTGGGTTTCCTTTTCAAGAGTAAAACCCAATCATAAGTCCCCTCCTAACTTGGGCATCCTCCTTAGGAGTAAGCCTCAAGATTAGAGTATTCAAATCTCCATGAAGCACATATAACTTTATGGACCTTGTTCATGGATTTTCTCCCTAAAAGTAAATCCTAAACCTTCATCTATCTGGGCAGTCATACATGCATAATCCCCAAACAAATTCTTATGATTGAATCTTTCATGGCACAATTGTCTAATTTTTACCAATACCTCTTGTTTCTCACACCGAGCATGACTCACGTGAGCTTAGAGTGTAAAAGTAATTATGACATTCTTCTTTGAGCCATCAATCATAAACATCATACTCCATTACTCGAACTACGTGGGTTCTGATTCCTTTTCCAAAACAAAGGATACGTAGGTAGCCCATTTATGGGTTCGACCCCAACTTTGAAATAATCTCTGTCCTTCTGAATGATGATAAACTTCAAGTGCCCCACTGAGTGGCTTTAAAACCAGCCTGGTCATCATAATGACCAAAGAGACTTTTATATAAATGTTTTGAAGGATACCATTGACCAAGAATCTCTAAACAGATACAGATGATTCTCTATTGATGAAGAACCTCAAATACATATAAAAGATTCTCTAAATTTTTTCACATTTAATCATTGATTGTTAAAACTAAAGGAAAGCTCATTTTTTACGTGGTAATGTAATAAGGATTCACGAACATAACTTAAATCTATAAAGAGAGTCCCGGAGTTGACAATAATTCCCCTCAAAAAGGTGTGATGAGTCCGACCTCCCATCCTCTCGACCAATGCAAATTCCTAAGCCTAATTAGCCCACAAGATAATGAGTGCCTGCCTTTGGAAAGTCGGTCCAAACGGATGTGGAATCATTGGATGTTTCCGGTTCTACGAACAAACCCGTTAGAAACCGATCAGCACGTTTGAATCTCCCGTCCAGGAGGTCATCCCCGGATTCCGTGCGAAACAAAAAATGGTGAACCCGACGTGAATCCTTAACCAAGTTAAAGTGATGTTCTTCTTATTTGTTAGGCCCCTTGGGCCAACAAAGCAATCATTGATATGTGCTCATCCAAAAGATGCAGTAGCCGGATTAATCTTGATTATGTCTGTTATATGGAACAGGCACTCTTTTCTCAAGATCTTCTGCAAAATGGCTTTCCTTAAATTCACCTCTGTGGATACTGCTGCTGTGAATACCTCTACTATGAGGTCTGCTGCTGTGAAAACTAATGCTACTACTCCTGCTGGAACGTCGTCCGCTCTGAGAATGACATCACCAACTCAGCATCTTCAACGCTGGGTTTTTAATGCACTGGTTAAGGAGTACCGTCGCAACGGTACTATCCCAACTCTGGAGGCCGCTCGTCAAGCCCTCCAAGTTAAAAACTCTACCTGGTCATCCGGACAACGGCGGCCAGCGATCAAGAAGCAGGCGGTGCTGACTACCGTCTCCAACTGTTTCGGGTCGTTATCCCCGGAACGCAATTTCCATTCACTCCCTTACTCTGAGGAAGTGAATGAGCAGGTCCCGCAGGACCTTAATTCAAAAAGACAGGAGTCCTTCTCAAGGACTCCCATCAACAATCACCGCTAGACTCGTGCGGTAGTGCACCCTCAACATGATGAGGGTACCGACTCCAGGCATTCAGCTCAGGTTACTCGAACCCGAGCAGGCAAGATGAACCGCCAGAGACGGAATCCGGTTAACAATAGGCAGGTTGTCATCCCTACCATCTCCGGAGAAGTCCACCAACCTAACTTGGTGGCAAATAACGAGCAGGCACAATCACCTGCCCGTTTTAATTCCGCTGTCCAGCAGACTCGTCTGGCAGCATCAAGCCGATCCCGCCAGGCAATTCCGGCGGAGTACCATAGGCAGGAACATACACCTGCTTATACATCACCAGTTAGTCAGCAGGCTCGTCTGACTACATATGATGGATCTCGTCAACCGCGTTTGGCGAAGTGTAATCAGCAGGCACATACACCTGCTAATACTAATCAAGCCTACCAACAGTCTCGCTTGGTAGCGCATGGAGAAGTCAGTCGGAAAGTCCCGACGACAAACAGGAAGCAGACTCAACTCTCTGCCTCCACACTTGAGTAATGTCAGGATTCACTGACAGGAAAAGGAGGACAAGAGAAGGCACATAAACCTACTCCAAGCCCAGAATGGACGTATATCCCCGTTCCGGCGGCTGAAGTCACCAAACATATTTTGTCAATGGTGAAAGAGCAGAAGCAAATTCCTGCTCATATTCTGGATGCTTTCCAGGATATCATAACAGCTTCAGCATCATCTCAGGGATAGACACATAAATCTATCCCTAGCAATGGAGTAACACATCAACGATTCACTCTGGAACAGACACATACATCTGTTCCAGTCCAAGAGGGTTATGGGGCATACTCCCCCATATCATAAGGACAACCAAGTCAGGCACATACACCTGATTTGAGTGGAGATCGTCAGCCTAACCTAACCATCATTCCGGATCAGGCACATACACCTGCTCAGAGCAATCACTTTCGTCATCAAGTGGTTTCTAAAGCGAGTAAGAAGGAATCTAAGAAAAAGATCCGCCCAGCACAGTCAGGAGATCAAAGGACAATCTGCAACAAGGCCTTGCTCGATTTTGGAGTTCTTGAAGCCCTCCGACATTTATCTGTCGGAATTCAAGATTCTACTCCCTCAGTTCCCAATAACGGGAAAATTAATTCAGAAGGTCTTCAACAGACACTTCCTCATGAAGACTTGCTTCATGAAAATTCGGTCAATCTTGAAGTTTCTTCTTCAGATGAGAGCCACAAGAACCCTATGTGTGGTCAGAAGACCAAGGAGCAAGAGATTTCATCTTTTGCTGTAACCCATCATGACAGTCCTCCTCATGATGATGAACTTCGCTGCGAAAGTCCTCTCCGCAGTAGTGATTCACGTTGTCTCGAAAATTCTTCAGAAGGAAATATAGTGATGAGAAAGCCCTCCTATCTCGAGGCACTTGCAAACGTAAAACCAGTCATGTATGATGCTTTACTATCGGCAGGTGAAACTCTTTCTCCATCAGAAGATAGCCTGGGGTTCAGGTTATTCTCCGAACCATCCCTGGGTCATCCATCTTCTAGCATGAATAGTGATTTCTCTACCAATCTTGTTGAATCCAATGAAGCAACAAGGAAACACCAACTCTGGTCCAAACAGGTAGAAGAATCTTCATTCAATGATAAAGAGGAAATGCTGAACATGAGGAAAAAACTGGCAAAAGGTGAAGTACCAGTCAAGTTTTGGCCTTTGGCTGACTCCCAGTACGACATTCCAAAGATGTTGACGGATGATGGAATCCATGATATTCGTCTCAACATATGGAAGACTCTTTATCAATTGAAGAAGAAAGTATTATCTTATGGTGATTATGAAAATCATATTAAGATAATAGAAGTGTTACAACGTCAGATTGATTTGGCATCTCTATCAGTCTCTCGGTATCCGAAGGCTGAAAATAAACAGAGAACTCTTCAACGTTCATGCCTTGGCGCACTAAGAAAATTGCGTCAATTAATTGCCAATGCTCCATCTGATGTTCATATTAGAGGATGGGGTGTTCATGGAGCACTACATTTCACAGTGCTTTCCGGTCATCAAAGCCCGCCGAAAATGGTCTCATGTAATGTTATTGCCCATGGCCGGCCACAGTCAATGGGATTTGTTCATAATCAAAAGCTTGCTCAAGAACAGGCTTCAACTAGTTCCTCTCAAAATCAAGTATATAGAGAACAAGTTGTTGAATTTCTCCTACATCAAGAAGGTGAGAATATTGCACAAGCCTCTCGTCTGGAGAAAACACGTCATCAAATGACAGAAGTTTCGGAAATCATCCAACGGTCTGTTGAACCAGGTGATAAAAGTGGATACAGGTTAATGCATCCAGCTAATTTCCGAACTAAAATTCGCAAGATCAAGAGAGATTTTAAGAAGATCTCAGACATAGCATGTCAAGAGACACCCCATCTTGCCAGACTGGGGACTTCTCTAACCCAACCCTCAGAGTCAACAAATGGGATTCGAGGAGTTGAGCAGAAGCAGCAGGAACATCCCCAGTCTACCGGACTGGGGACTTTTTCAAATCCTCAATCCCTCCCTCAGAGAAAGTCAGTATTCTCTCGATTAGGGAATAAGCCTCAAGAGGAACGAAGAGCCAAGCTATCAGGAGATTCTCTCCAAGTGACGGTTCTCCAAGAAGTTCCTAAGGGATCACGTCAACGGAATTCCATGTCTCATCATGGAAATAGAAGAAGACAATATCACAGAAATTCTGATAGAAAGGATTCCATGAAATATGCATCCATTAATGTCATCAATGCCATTGTTGCTGATTCACCAGATGAGGCTCAATCAGAGGGATCAGACGAAGAGGTTCCTGCTCAAGAAGTTGCGCACACAGACCTAAATGAAGAAGGTGTGCGCACACGTAATCAAAGGCTTACCCAAAATCTGGGTATTCCTTCAAGTAACCCACTTCCCCCTCTCCGAAAAGGATCCAATAAGGGGAAAGGAAATAATCAGGTTACTTCTCACCCTTCCTCTGAAGGAGGTCAATCGCTCTCATTAGAGCAAAGGTTTTCACAACAGGAGGAAGAAATGAAAGAATTAAGAAGGTTGAATGCAGAACTACTTCTGAGTAGTCTTCTTCTTAAGAATGCTGAAGTCCGACAGCCGAAGGAATTTTTTGTAACTACTGAGATGGATCAAGAATATCCTCCTTTATCAGTACACCCACAGAGGTCTAATCCTACGGGTCAAACGCAACAACGGTTGGCAGCACTACCATCAGTTGCAGCACCAACCACCACGTCTGTCCAAGCTCCATTCATTGTACCTACCCAAAACCAAGTTCAACCTGACGTTTCTCAAAAGTTAATAACTACTATTGAGTCATTAACAGCTCGGTTAGAAACTATGGAAGGGAAACAGGCGTAGGTTCAACCTGAAACGAAAGTTTACCCTGAATGGGTAGATTCAATTTCTCCTCCATCCAGTTTTGGAAACCCTGTTTTCCCTACTTTCAATGGATCAGGCGACCCCGAACAACATTTGACGCATTACGTGTCTTGTTGTGATCCTATGATGGGAACTCCAGAGCAGCAAGAAGTAGTGAAACTTAGATGCTTCGTGCGAACCTTGCAAGGACCAGCTTTTGTCTGCTATACAAGCTTGCAATCCCGGTCAGTCATCGGATGGAAGGATCTTCGTCAAAAATTCCTTCTTCAGTTTAGCTCAACTTTGCAAAAAACGACAGTTTTCGATCTTACAAACTGCAAGAAAAGGGAGAATGAAAGAGTCTCTGATTTCATTGCTCGTTGGAAGGGATTAACTTATTTCTTGAGTTTAGCACTCCCTCAGGAGGAATTGTTGCCAATCTATGTGGAAAATATGCGTGATGAATTACGCACGCCATTGATCCCTGTGAAATACACAGGAGGGTTTCGAGACCTTACTTCAATCGCTCAGCAGATTGAAGATTCCCTTATACAGGCTAAGGTTAAATCTCGTGTAATTCCATCAGCTCTAGGAAGAAGAATGGGTAAAGCAGAAACTGCTACAGTTATGCTTAAACAAGCACCTGTACCTATATCTACTTCAAAACCATCATCTTCTCGAAGGAATCCACCTCCTAAACGCCAACAACAAAGGCCGTTTCGTCCAAATGATCAAAGAGATCAACGAAGAAAACAATTTGAGGATATGAAGAGTAAAACATACTCTTTCCGAAGTGAGCAAGTTCATGGTTACTTCATTTCCGCTCTGGAAAATAATTTGGTTCAATTACCAGTGCCGAAGAGGCCAAACAAGGAAAGAGATGAAGACCGTCCCAATTATTGTCCCTTTCATCAAATGTTGGGGCATCCCATCCAGGAGTGTTTTGTCTTTAAAGACCTCCTGCAAAAGATGGTCGACTTGGGACAAGTCAAATTGAAGGGTTCTTCAGCTCATGTAGCGTGTATTACCACTACAGATCCAGAGGAAGGAGGCGAGTGGCAGGAAGTAAAAAGCAAAACTGCGAAAAAATATGATGATTGGATGGTCAGAAAGACAATCAATCGGACCGATTCCATTTTGCAAACACAATTGAAGAAGCCAATTGTGTCTCCTATAAAAGTTGCAGTAAAGCCTCCATCAAAAGACAAATCCTCAAAAGGACAACGCAATTCAAAGAAGAAAGAGGAATCAGGAGAAGATGAGTATGTATCAAAGCCTAAATTGTCTTTGACTTTGGAAGATTTCATGCCATCTACTTCAAAGCCACGGGCACCGCCCCACCAAACGGCACAGCCTAAACAGGCTAACCAGGCAGAGTCTTTATCAGACGAAGAGTTAATCTTTGGTTCTGTTAATATGATTCAATTAACAGATCCATATTCCAGTCTTGATGAGCCTGAATTCCCTGTATCAAATAAGGGAACCCGAGGAAGTTCTAGAGGTTCAGGATATAGGGGAAGACGTGGATCTTTCCGAAGCCACTACTCTAATTCTACCCCTGCTAGCACTGTATACGCAGCAGAAACTCATGGTAGAGCCCTTCAGCGAGCTCAAAAAGAACAAGCAAGTTCTTTTGTCAATGGCCAACTCAGTTTCGGCACAGTTATTTTGGAAGACCGATTAAAAGTTCCATCTTCTTTATCTCAGCAAGTAAATGGCTCTAATCAGTCTAATCTGCCAAAACCAAGGATGTTGCCAGCTTCAATACAAGATGCATCAGCTTCCAAAGCATCTGCTTCCAAGGTACCTACTAAACCGCATATTCCTATTGGGAAACGCAGACCTCTAGATCAAAAGTATGATATATTGAAACACTTGGCCCAAGTACCAGCCAAGTTATCAATTTTGGATGCTTTGAATCTGTCAAGAGATCTTCGGGAAGCACTCATCGAAGCTTTGTCAACTCCTCAGGAGTTTGAAGCTGAAATTGCTGCAGCTGAAATCTATCACATAGAGAATAATCCTGCAGAATGCCATGCAGTGATATCTTTTACTGATAAAGATGAAGACGATGTTGTGCATGGGCACATAAAACCTTTGTACTTATCTGGCAAAGTCAATGGTATAGATGTTCGAAGAGCTTTCATTGACAATGGTTCAGGAGTCAACCTCATGCCCATTCGTACACTTCGTCGATTGGGCCTCACGGAATCTGATTTATCACCTTCTACCATGATGTTGCAAGGATATGATAAAAATGAACAAGAACCAATGGGAGAAGTTACGCTCAGAACTCAGTTTGGAGATCTTGTTTCTAATTCGGATTTCATGATTGTTGATCAATACTCAGCTTTCAATATTTTGCTTGGAAGACCCTGGCTACATCAGCATGCAGCTATTCCGTCATCATACCATCAATGTCTCAAATACTATTTCGATGGTCAAGTTGGAACATTGTATGGTGATAAGGCCCCATTCAAGACATGTGAGTCTCAATACATTGAGGCGGAATTTTATCACATGAAGGGAAGAGAAAAATCTACAATGAAGGAAATTACCAAAGTTAATGCTCCATATGGTTTGGAAAAAATTCCAATAAATCCATTTTCACATGTGAGTACAGATTATGTGTTACCTATCAGTCAAATTGACAAAATAGGCCCAAATCAAAATACTCTTATGGAAAGATCCATAATGTCAATTACGGCAATTGAGCCAGACAACATGGGAGAAATTGGTAACTTGCCAAGTAGTGATGAAAGCATAAGTGGTGACGTTTTCATTTCGTCTGCTGAAATCCAACAAGTCTATACTTCGCTAATCAGGCCAGAAGAAGTTATAGCAACACCAGAGGTGAATAAAGATGTCGATTCTCAATCCATCATCTCCTCTTTATTTCCCAAAGAAGACCCTTTATCATCAATAGGGTCAGAAATGGAAGCTTCTTCTTCAAAATGTGAAAATTTTGACATCTCTTATGATCATGAGAATTTCGTTTTTTCATCTACTTTGCAAGTAGAAACGGAAGAAATAACACATGATGAAGAGGAAGAGGAAGATCTTAGAGATGCTCCTCCAGCATTTGAAGAGGGTATCTCTACCACTGTGGATGAACTCAGAGAAGTAAATCTGGGTACAGAGAAAGATCCACGCCCCACTTTAATTAGTGCGGCCATGACCCTTGAAGAGCAAGAGATGTATATTTCTTTTCTAAAGCAAAATAAAGATATTTTTGCTTGGAATTATACAGAGATGCCTGGACTTGATCCTGATGTTGCTACTCATCATTTGGGTTTACCAAAAGAACATCGAGGATTCAAGCAAGCCGCGAGAAGAACACACCCAACCTACGCTTCCAAAATTGAGGCTGAAGTGGATAAGCTTATCAAAGCTAACTTCGTCAGAGAAGTTCAATATCCCAAGTGGTTGGCTAATATTGTCCCTGTAAAGAAGAAGAACAGACAAATTAGGGTTTTCATCGATTTCAGAGATCTTAATCGGTATTGTCCTAAAGATGATTTCCCAGTTCCGATTACATCACTCTTAATTGATGCGACGGCTGTCTATGAAGTACTTTCTTTCATGGATGGAGATTCGGGATATAATAAGATCCGAATGGCCCCAGAAGATGAGGAATATACAGCCTTCATAGCTCCTCAAGGTGTGTTTTGTTACCAGGTGATGCCCTTTGGTTTAAAGAATGCAAGTGCAACATATCAACGCGCCATGCATCGTATCTTCAAACCTCTTTTAGGGAAGTTTGTTGAATGCTATGTAGATGATTTGGTGGTTAAATCCAAACAACGTTTTGATCACTTTCCTGATTTGGAAGTCATATTCCACAAGCTTCGACAACATAATTTAAAGATGAACCCCTTAAAATGTGCTTTTGGGGTAACCTCAGGAAAATTCCTCGTCTTTTTTGTACGCCATCGTGGTATTGAAGTTGATCCTGAGAAGACCAAATCAATCCTTGGTATGTCACCTCCTCGGAATTTGAAAGAATTAAGAGGACTTCAAGGACACTTAACCTATATTCGGCGTTTCATCGCTAATTTGGCAGGCAAAAGTTTACCCTTTACCAAATTATTGAAGAAAGGAGTCACTTGCCAGTGGACTGAAGAATGTCAAGAAGCATTTGATGTTCTCAAGAAATACCTATTGAGTCCACCAGTACTCATGCCACCTGTTGAGGGTAGACCTCTTATCCTCTATGTGACAGCTTTAGAGCGATCATTGGGTGCCTTTCTCGCTCAAAAGAATGATGCTGGGAATGAAAATAGTCTCTACTATCTCAGTAGAACTATGCTTGAAGCATAAACCCGGTATTCAAGTATTGAAAAGTGCTGCCTAGCATTAATCTTTGCAGTTCAAAAACTGAGACACTACCTGCAACATCACGAGGTCCAATTGGTATCTCGTAATAATCCACTCAAATTCATACTTAGTCGTCCAATGCTTACAGGACGTCTGGCAAGGTGGGCGGTTATTCTACAGCAGTTCGACATCCAGTATGTGTCTCAAAAGGCAATTAAGGGCCAAGCTCTGGCTGATTTTCTGGCTGGACATCCTTCAGTGGAAGACACATATTCAGATATCGAACTCCCTGATGAGGAAGTTTTCTCTATTCAAGAGAGTCCTCAAACATGGGAAATGTATTTTGATGGTGCTTCTAGAAGTCCAACAGGGAAGAAAATGGAAAATCCTAAATTCATCAAAGTTGGTTTAGGAATTGTGCTCATTTCTCCAGATAAGGCAGTGTTACCTTATTCCGTTTTGTTGTGGGAAGGTGGTACCAATAATGAAGCTGAATACCAAGCTCTCATTACAGGCTTGGAGTTAGCGCTTCAAGCACAAGTGAATCACTTAAAGGTGAAAGGTGATTCAGACCTGGTAATCAAACAAGTCAATGGGGATTATGCCATCAGAAAAGAAGAATTAATCCCTTTGTATGATTACGTCAGAGAGTTAATGTCGGAATTCCCTTCAGAACCGACATTTTCTTATGTCCCAAGATCACAAAATACTCAAGCTGATACAGTGGCTAATATAGCCACAGCTTTAGCAGATCCAAATCGGGACGAAACAACCATCTGTATTTCCCACCGTCGTGCAATTTCACCTTATGTTCAAGTCAGAACAGAGGAAATTAATGAAATTAGTCCCATTCCTGAACCGTATGGTCATACTACAGGATGGATGTCACCTATCAGGGAATACCTTCAAAATGGAACACGTCCACCTGATAGAGCCGAGAAAGAACAAATTCGGCGACGTGTGGTCAATTTTACTCTTTATGATAGCCCAAACCACCTCGAGAAAATTCTTTACAAACGTGGTTTTGATGGAGTTCTCTTCAGATGTATTGATGGTGAAGAGACAATGGCTGTCATAAAAGAAGTGCATGCAGGAGTCTGTGGTGCCCACCAGTCTGGACAAAGACTATCTGATCAAATTCGAAGGCTTGGATACTTTTGGCCTTCAATGATACAAGATTGTGTTAATTTCACAAAGAAGTGTCATTCATGCCAAGTATATGCCAACTTCATTCATAAACCTCCAGAGTTGCTTCATACAGCTAAATACTCATGGCCATTTTCCACATGGGGAATGGATGTGGTGGGACCTTACCCTTCAGCTACGGCCAAGCAGTTTAAGTACATTCTTACTGCTACTGATTTCTTTTCCAAATGGGAAGAGGCAGTACCTCTCAAAGAAGTCAGTTCTAAATGCATTGTTAGCTTCATCAAGTCTAACATCATTACTAGATTTGGTGTCCCTCATACCATATTGACGGACAATGACACCAACTTCTATTCTTCTGAGGTAAAGAAATTGTATCAAGAATACAACATTAAGTCCAACCATTCATCTCGATATCTTGCAGCGGCTAATGGCCAGATAGAGGCCTTCAAGAAGACTCTTTCAAATATACTGCAAAAGATGGTGGATAAAGATAAGAGGTCATGGCCTGATAAAATCTTTCATGCTTTATGGGCTTATCGGACTACCACTCGCAATGCAACGCGGTCAACTCCATATTCATTGGTATATGGAACAGAAGCAGTCTTGCCAGTTGAAGTTCAATTGACCTCACTCAGAATAGCCATTTGTGATCAGTTATCAACAGATGAGAAATCCCAAAAGCGGTTGAATGAATTGGAACAGTTATATGAGAAATGATTGTGCACTTTTCACCACTTGGAAATCTATCAGAATCGGATAGCACGAGCTTTTAACAAAAAAGTTCATCTTCGTTCATTCATTCAGGGAGAATTGGTATTGGTTCTCAGAGCACCAATGATACCAGGAAATAATCCTCCCATGCTTGAACCAAAATGGGAAGGACCTTATTCAATACATAAGGTCTACTCCAATGGAGCATATTCTCTAATCTCAATGGATGGAGAACACATCACGACTTCAACTAATGCCATATTTCTGAAGAAGTATTTTGTATAAACACAAAATATTGTTCCCAGATCCAAAACAATCACATTGGTTCATGATATGTCCGAGATGACATTAAACTATATTTTGTCCTACATGAAACTAAACTGTATTATGTCCTACATGACAATAAACTGTATTACGTCCTATCTACATGACATTAAACTGTACAGAAGTTCCTATATTTTGTCCGAGATGACATTAAACTATATTGTGTCCTAGAAACATGACATTAAACTGTGTGGCACTTCCAACGTCCAGCATGACGATAAACTGTAAAAAGTCCCCAGAACTAATATTCTCATATTGGTTCACCCTAGTCCTAGCTACATGAATTTAAACTGTACAGTAATGGTCCAGTATGACTTTAAACTGCAACTTCGTCCCACATGACATTAAACTGTGAAAAAGTTCCATGAACCATCCAACATGACCTTAAACTGCATCATCCCTGGTCCATGTATATGACCATAAACTATTTGCAAATATGTCCAGAAAGACATTAAACTGTGACGTCCTAAACTACATGACGCTAAACTGTATAAAAGTCCCCCACATCCGAAAAGACGTTAAACTATATAATCATCAAAGGTCCAACATGACATTAAACCGCACCATCCATGGTCCATGAATATGACCTTAAACTATTCGCACTTTCGTCCAATATGACGTTAAACTGTATTATCCCCATCGTCCTAACTACATGATGCTAAACTGTACAGAAAGTCCTTAATATGTCCTACATGACATTAAACTGTTATTTTGTCCCTGCTACATGACATTAAACTGTGCAGCACCAATAGTCCTAACTGCAAGACTTTAAACTGCATAGTCCCTTTTTTATGTCCTACATGACATTAAACTGTGCATCGTTAAGGTTGTTATTACCTCTTGTTTCTCACACCGAGTATGACTCACGTGAGCTTAGAGAAAATATCAACCATAATACTCCCTTTGGGCCACTAACCATGTGTAAGTCCCAACAACATTTTTTATTAGATCATTGTCCCCAAGAATAACTTGATCATTAATTCATTCTTTAATTGAACTACACGGACTTTGATCCTTGCCCTCCAGGATGGGTATGTAGGCAACCTCCCAGGGTTCAAGCCCAAAAATAATCTCTTCACATCGGTTCACCACCATCTCATATGATGTTGATTTGTGAAACCGCCCCTAGAATCAATATTTTTTACATTGATTCACTTTCGTCCTTGTTATATGACGTTAAACTATGCAACACTTTTGTCCGGTACGACAATAAACTACAATATTCTTTTATTTCCTCATTTGAGAGAGAACTATTATTGACATTGATTTTTCAATCATGGTTTTCATTTTCAAAAGACTACATGCATACAAGGTAATGCCTAAACTTTTTATCTTAGGTTAAACCATCATTGCACTAAAGTCCCCTTTAACCCTTCACATGTACGAACCAAATTTGTACAAAGGGTAGTTCTAGAACTACGTGGACTTGATTCCCATCCTTATGGGATACGTAGGAACATTCGAGTGTCCCTCGAATCCAGTCCCAAGTCTTTTGGGCCTAACCCCAAATTTCACTTTTAGTCCCTTGGATGAAAAGTCCTCATGAAAATACACACTGTGTATTCATTATTATGGTCCGAATTCTATGACCCTAAACTAAGATCACTCATACTTTCGTCTTGCACGACGTTAAACCGCATTTCAAGAACTATGTATGGATTGATTCTCATTCTTATGAGATACGTAGTGAAGTCCAAAATTTCAACTCAGGACCCAGCCACAACATGATTATGGTTTTCATTGACCTATGTATCTCTATATACATTGGAAAATACCCATCTTTATGTATTATAATCCTAACCTTAAATATTTTCAGATCTTCATAACCCTTTTCATGACTTCTAGTCATAAAAATGTCAAACTTCTGAGAATACTTTTGCCTGACTATGTAGCACGTGCCCATAGGTGGCCTTGCATAAACAGTCCACATAACAGACTTGTCAGCCAAAAGATGTTATTCATTTGACCATGCAGCCAATGCCCATAGGTGGCCCTGCATATTTCAACCCCCTAACGGGTTTTGTTAAATAATAGTAACTTCATTATTGGGAAGAATGCCTCTTTTGTCCTTATTTGTCTTAAACGACAGTATGTAGGGATCCACAAAAAATAGTTATCCTTAACATATTTTTCCCATATCCTTTTTTCATGATCTGAAAGTATTCAAGTCTATGGTTTATTCTTCTTCCTTACGTTTGGGTCAGACCTTCGTAGGAGTGATATTCATCCAATTCTTCGATATTCTTGTTTGGAAATATCTTCTCCATATTCAAGTACCTCTTTCCATACAACAAACTCTATACTTTAGAAAATTTGAATCTCCATAAACATTCACTGGCTTTTAGCACTAGGAAAGTAAATTTCTAAGAGTTCTTTTGCCTGACTATGCAGCACGTGCCCATAGGTGGCCTTGCATAAACAGTCTACATAATAGACTTGTCATCCAAAAGATGCTATTTATTTGACCATGCAGCCAATGCCCTTAGGTGGCCCTGCATATTTCAACCCCCTAACGGGTTTTTGTCAAATAATAGTAACTTCATTCTTGGAAACTACTTCTTCTAATGCCTTTTAGCTCTTTTTCATATCATTCCTCAGATTCAAATATTCTTAAGCCATAGTTTACATATTTTCTATCATACTTGAGTATGGTAATATGTTTTCAGATAAATTGTCAATGAATTGAATCAATTTTTAATCCATTTTGGTCAAAGCTATTTCGACCTTAAACATTAGCCCCTTTATGTCCGGAATGCATGACTTTAAACTGCCCACAAAAGACAAAGGAACTCTGAATAAAAGTCATGTTCCAGCACACTTGCGCACTGCCCTCTGTGCCCTAAAGTCTTGCGCGCCCCCTTTTCCTTTGGATGGATTCAATTTCCTCAGAGTCAAATCCTCATTTCTCTCCGGATCCAACTCTGAGGGGGGACTTTTGTTGATGCTCCTTTCGTCACAGAATCTAAATATTGGAAAAGGGAATATCTGATCTCAAAGTGATTCAACCTTTGAAGAAAACATAAAAAATCGGCAAAGTCATGAACAAAGGATCGACAGCAACAGCACCGCGCAAGTTTTATCACTGTCACGCAAGTACACTTGCGCGACACCCTTGGTCACGCAGGTGACTTGCGCGACCTAAGTGGTAACCGCCCGGTAACCGCCTGTGGTCTTCTTTTGCCTATAAATAGACCCTGTGGGCCCCCCATTCGAGAGGATCTTTTTCCAGAAACTCGGATTGAAGCTCCCAACGCCCAAGTCTCTTCTCAAAGCTTCCGGAACACTTCTAAGGTAATTTCTTACCTAGAATGGAAGATCTAAAGAGAAGAAGGAAGGCCTAAGTGTTGAAACTTATCAAACACTTGCGCGCCGACTTATTTCCTTCAATATAACTTGCGCGTCCCTTTTCTGGAAGAACCTCAAGAAAATTCTAAAGGGTTTTAAAAAGATTCGCTCAAGTATTTCAATGCTGGTTGAAAATCGCGCAAGTACACCATGTGCCGTGCAGGTATACCTGCGCGACCAATACTTGCGCGCCCACGGAATACTTACGCGCCTTGCAAGACTTGCGCACCCCTATCTTTTTGGGTGCCCATCTTGCCCATTTTTACCCCTATTAAGCCATCACACATTTCCTTTTCAAGATTCAGTCTTCAAGACACTCTTCAAAGCCATTTTTGGCATGATTTCTTGATTTGACTTTCTTATCTAAAAGGAATTCTGTGGAATCTCTCTCAAAGTCTAGTGATTTAAATATCCTTATGTCACTAAAATATGGAGAGTTCATTCATTCAACCTCATCCTTTAAGATGAGAGAATACTAACCTGGGTCTCCTTTTCAGGAATAATCCCCAGTTATAAAACCTTTAATCTGGGCATCCTCATCAGGAGTAAGCCCCAAATTATTAAAGTTCCCAAACTTGGGCATCCTTTTTTAAGAGTAAGCCCCAATCAAGTCCTCTAATTTTTGGGCATCCTCCTCAGGAGTAAGCCCCAAACCTTAATCCCTAACCTGGGTCTCCTTTTCAGGAATAAGACTCAGTCATAACCTTGGGCTTCCTTTTCAGGAGTAAACCCCAAGCCCCCTTAAATTTCTCTTAACCAGTCCTAATTTACCCTTGATTTGGGTTTCTTTTTCAGGAGTAAAACCCAATCTTAAGTCCCCTCCTAACTTGGGAGTCCTCCTTATGAGTAAGCCCCAATATTAGAGTATTCAAATCTCCATGAAGAACATATAACTTTATGGACCCTGTTCATGGATTTTCTCCCTAAAAGTAAATCCTAAACCTTCATCTATCTGGCCAGTCATACATGCATAAGCCCCAAACAAATTCTTATGATTGCATCTTTCATGGCACAATTGTCAAATTTTTACCAATACCTCTTGTTTCTCACACCGAGCATGACTCACGTGAGCTTAGAGTGTAAAAGTAATTATGACATTCTTCTTTGAGCCATCAATCATAAATGTCATACTCCATTACTCGAACTACGTGGGTTCTGATTCCTTTTCCAAAACAAAGGATACATAGGTAGCCCATTTATGGGCTCGATCCCAACTTTGAAATAATCTCTGTCCTTCTGAATGACGATAAACTTCAAGTGCCCCACTGAGTGGCTTTAAAACCAGCTTGGTCATCATAATGACCAAAGAGACTTTTATATAAATGTTTTGAAGGATACCATTGACCAAGAATCTTTAAACAGATATAGATGATTCTCTATTGATGAAGAACCTCAAATACATATAAAAGATTCTCTAAATTTCTTGCACATTTAATCATTGATTGTTAAAACTAAAGGAAAGCTCATTTTTTACTTGGTAATGTAATAAGGATTCACGAACATAACTTAAATCTATAAAGAGAGTCCCGGAGTAGAAAATAATTCCCCTCAAAAAGGTGTGATGAGTCCGACCTCCCATCCTCTCGACCAATGCAAATTCTTAAGCCTCATTATCCCACAAGCTAATGAGCGCCTGCCTTTGGAAAGTAGGTCCAAACGGATGTGGAATCAGTGGATGTTTCCGGTTCTACGAACAAACCCGTTAGAAACCGATCGGAACGTTTGAATCTCCCGTCCAGGAGGTCATCCCCGGATTCCGTGAGAAACAAGGTCGAGGATGGATGTTTTCTTTAGTGATGAGATAAAATAGTAATGGAACCATTGACGCATACCCTCCTAGTTAGTGAAGAGCCCTAATAAAAAATACTATACTACAAAAATTATGGTCCATCCTTATTTTGAACAAATAATGTGATCTCTTATTCTCTTAGTTTATCTAACTTACCTATCAATGGGACAAATTAGGATATACAATGCATTAAGTGCTGCTTTGGGTCACCTATACCATTAAAAATGGGGAATGGAGGGTTCTAAAAATTAGGCATTAGTGGAGGGAATTCTAGTCACTTAGGGTATTTTTTTCCTCTATGACTAAGCTAGTGCACATCACCCATCCATTGCCTCCATTTAGGAAGAAATTGATTTTTTTGGAAATAATAATATATTGTGGAAAAAATTCATAGGATGGATCCTTGGAGGAAAAAATATGAAAAATCTAGTATGTCCAGTTCACATTTTTTTCTATTGATATCCAGCAGAATCTAGCCTTGGGAAACCTTCCTAAAATAGTAGTTTTAACCATCCCAATAGAGGCAATTAAATATACTCATCAGCCACTTGGTTTAGGTAAACTGATGATATGAACTTGGACCTAGTTGGATGGTTTGATTCTTCTCTTGATTGTAGAGTAGTTCCTTCTGGTATAATATGCACATGAGGAGAGAGATTAACTCCTACCAAATAATTATACATAGTAATGATATTTACTATTATTTTTTAGTGTTAAGTTACATTAATTTATCTATATTGTCCTCATATTTTTCATACCTTTACTTGAAATAAATATCATCAAATTCATTGGGTGGTGGGTATGCCACAGATATGGACTCAACCTATTGAAGGAAATAGGTTTTTGAGGTGTTTAAATAAAGTTGTATGTGTTAAGAAGAAGTTGGGTTGGATATAGGAAGGTTTTATTTAAGTGTTTTTTAATTAAATGAATGTAAAATCATTTATAAAATAAATAAATTAACATTGTTGAGTTACAAACATGATCAAAAAAATTCCAGAAACTCAATGATATTGGATGAAGTCCATTAGTTTGAGGCCATCAGTCAATGTGTGGCACAAAATGTTTATCCAAGTATCATTACAAGTTCCATCAAAACAATTTTTAATAAATAATATCATAATATTGTTTTATATTCTTAAAGATCCTAGAATATTGAGTATCATATGTTCTCATGATATAGTATTGAGTCGAAGGGGGGAGGAGCGTGGTTCATGGGTACAAAGTTCAGTCTACAATGTTTTGGGAAGATCACAAGATAGATGTTATCATAAAAAGGTTTGGATAAGTAATTTTAAAAGTTTTAAGGTTATGAAGATAGGGTGTTGTGATGGTATAGTGTTTTAACAGATAATTTTTCTTCTTGTCTATCAATTAGAGGAATTTTTTTGAGGTTGTGGATAATAAAGAGTTAGTCAGAAAATGAGTTTTGGGAAGTCTATACCGGATAGACATGTATAAAGATTAGGATATAAACCAATTAATTTAGAGTTTATGAAATTAGTATGATAAAACATGTATAATTTAATTATACATGATGTTATATTGTTAAATGAATGAATACTGAGAGGATTGGGGGATGAGTCAGTGATCACTTTAATTTTATAGGAAATTTTCTTAATTTCATAAGGAATATTTCTCTAACCTTTGATAAATTTTTAGAGTCATTATCCACTTATCTATAAATTTCAGCCTCACCCTTCACATCTAAAAGAATTGAAATACAGATCATCATGGTATACTTAAAAGTTTTAGTACAAAGAAATACTCCTTACTATATTGGTTATTCCCCCTGACATGGATTCTTTTACTATATTCTTTTTTAATTATAATTTCATACGTAGTAACTGGATCTACACCCTAGAAAGTTTTCCTCCATATAACCTTGGTTCTACCCAATAAAAATAATATATTCTTCTATTTTTGTTTATACCCATAAAATATCATAACTGTATCCACATTCTTCACTACTAGTGATGACTCTATCCAAAATCCTTTTCAATTACTGGTTATACCCTCATCTACAAGAACTTTTCTTATTCTTTTATAATCCACTATAAAAATATTTCCCCTTACTATCTAATAAAGTTGGATCACCTTTACCTATGTTTAATCTTCAATATCTTCAACAACAATCTTAAGTGTCTGTTAGACATGAAACTTCCCCCAGAACATTGGAAGACATGGATTTACTCAATATCAAAGTTTCAGAACTTATCTAAAAACATCCTTATCAAGGTTTGTTTTATAAACTACAAAAATTATACCATTCATATGATGGGAATCCATTCATTGGGTCTCTCTATGATTTTTCTTATAATTCTTTGGTCTGGAATGATATTTTTGATGCACCTTTGTCTACTTTTCCGAGAAAAATGCTTCTCGATTTCATGAAGAAAAATAGATATGATGTGCATCTATATTTGAATGGTGCTCCATTCACTAGAAATATGATTTATTCTCCTTCATATGATTCACTCTGCTTCAATTGAGTTGAAACTTAGTACGATTCACATAGCATAAAATATTAAGTGCATTAACTTCTCCACATATGAATATTGTTCTGAAATTTCTCCATACTATTCCACCCCTTTATATAGGTGTGCTCTAGAAGTTTGGGTAAGAAATCATGAAATTTTCCCACCCCTTCTAAACCCCTCTTGAGGCTTTACAGTCAAATAAATTTTGTGGTATGATTATATACACTTATCAAATATTTTTAAGGATTATTTATTTTTCTTAAATCCCCCCTTTATTTAGACTTCTTTAAAATCAGTGTTATGGAACTTATGATAAATTCCTCAACCTCGACTAGCTAAAGAATATTTAATGACAATATTTTTAATAATAAATGTTAAGGAATTTAAATATTTTATATAAATATTCTTAGAAATCCTTTTTCTTGTGTATTTATATCCATTTTCTTCATTAGGACTTCTCTGTTTGATGATACAATTTCATAAATCTTTAGTTGTTGAATTCAAAAACATTTATCATCCCATGCACTTTTGTTTGTTTTAACATTGTTAGGTTGACTCCATTTTATATACTAAAAATATTTTTGTCCAATTGAATTTGTATTTTCATCCAGAGGATCTTCATACCACCTTCCATCTAGTGCTCATCATATGTGACCTCTAACTGATGATTCAATAATTTTTCATCTGATACATCTTTATATGATCATTCATATAATCAAATCATATACCTAATTTTGATGTTCTCCCATCCAATTCCATTTAAATTAAACTCAAACTTAATATTCCATTATTATCTTGTAGTTCCTTCATATTTATCTATCCAATGTTAGTTGAAAATATCCATATGTTGGATTTTTGAGTTTTTGATCGATGATACTTAAACCATTAAAACTTCATTACCAGCTCTGTTTGGTACTTTACTCAAATTTACACAATCTGGTAGCTTCAAAAAGATATCCTCCATAAACAATACCTTCAAATTGATGAAATTTACTTAAGTAGTAGGAATCTTCTATAATCATTACATAGTTCATGTGATACCTTTATATAGGTAACTTTCATAAGAGTTACCTTTATATGGCCTTCATTATCCACACATATGAAACTCAACCTTTGTAACTCAGTCATTATTGTGATAATAACTACTATAAATACTTCATATGATGATATATTTCTATCCAATGATCTATGTTCATTGAAACTCAGTCCATTGGATTCAATACAGTAACCTAAAAATCATCCATTGAAAAAAATAATTAATCATGATAAACATCATGACATAAGGAAATTTCCAGAATAACACAACATCATATAACTTTGTAAGTAATTTTTACTAACATATTTATGTAAACTTCCTTAAAATACTTAAGAAAGTTTCATTATATGACATTGGAAAACTTCCATTAAAAATCAAAATGATATTTTGAAAAAAAGAAACTAAACACACTTTGGAATAAAAATATCTCCATTTGTGTTTATTTTCAATATCTACATTAAAACATTAAACATATTTGAATTCAATATGTTTTATCAATAAATTATTCAGGATTTTTCTACTCTACCTAGGTTATATATCCCCCTTAATGAAAATAAAATGAAAAACATAACATAAGGATTATCTCAGATCACCATATTTTATCATAGATAGTTGAAAACAATTCTTGGTATAAAAATAGTATCACATGAGTTTCTTAAAAAGTATCCGTTAACTAAACAATTTTATGTCTATGTGGGATAACATGGTATATAAAATATGTGTGTATAATCAAGGTGATAAATATTTTACATAACACATAGTACTTGAAATACTTTCCTAATTATCATTCCAATAACTTTATATCTATGGAAATCTTTGAAAGTTTGTTATGATAAATCCTAAGCCCATATTAGTAGACAAATCAAAACAGTTCAGCTATATAAACACACCTTCCCCAACATCTCATCATTCTTTGAATCCATACATTCTTTTTATTAAAAGTGTGATGGTGATACCCCAACTTCAAATTTACTCCCCCTCAAGGCTATCATTCCATTTCTCATCATAGTGATAAAAAATTACTATGATGAATATATATTCTTATTGTAAAACTACTAAAAAACTCATCCATTTTTCTTAATTATTACCCTTAAATTCCCAAAAAGTTAATACAAATAAACATTTATATTGAGAATAAAATAGAACCTTAGTGTTCCTTAAAAGTAATTTTTTGACTATGAATCTTCTATAAGTATCTACGTCTTTATCATATTCTTATGTATTTCATTCGATTTTCATTGTTTCATGTGATCATTATCTATTTTTAATTGATTTATTATCATCTATATAATTTTATATGAAGCTATCATATTCTCTTTATATTTTGTAACATATTTGTTTCATTGAGATAGTAGTATCCTTTTCATGATTTGTTCTTGGTTTGGTAATATATTTATATAAGTTTTTATAACATTCCAATCATGATCACATATCTTTCACTTTTTTGGAATATTCAAACCACTATCTATTTGATTTTTTTGTTATTATTGTTCTCAAATTAAGAATCATATTTATTCTATTTTCTTTTGAATATTTTTGTTCTTCCTCCATCTCTATACCTATGGTCATTTGATATATCCAAATAACTAAGCATTCTGTCTTTCCCTACTCACCATTATAATGCTTATTATCTCACTCAATTTTCTTACCTTGCTAAACTTTATTTAACTCTCTTTTCTCAAATTTATTAATCATTAAAGTTCTCTCTCTTGAATATTTACCTTTATTCACCTCCTAAAAATTCTTTTCTTCATCATCATACTTTCTTGGAATGTTTATTCTTATCTTCTCATTATAACCCCACTTGATCCAAACCTCTTTCATAATAGAGAAATATTAAAACAACTTATGTAAACTATGTGAACTAATATTACACAACACCAGTAGTGTCATACGAATCAAGATCTTTTAGACAAATAGTATATCTATCCTAATTTTTTGTTGTCTCTTTACAAATTATGGGATAATTTGTTATGTGAGATAATTTCATGATGAATTCCACTCTTTCATAGTAGAATATGATATCACACAAATATAATATTTTGAAACTTTATTATTATTATATTCATATGTACATTGAAATTGTTTGGGTAAAGAGATAACCTACATCTTTGGACTATTTTTTCACTATTTTTAGATGATTAAACATTAAACTCTACTGATTTTGTGAAGTAGTATATCAACTTTATGAACTGAATTTTTTAGTAAGAAACATTGATTCTTCTTATAAAAACTATTATTCTTTCTCAAATAAAATATTTATGAACACTTACTATCTTATCCAATTCACTCAACTTCATCCGGTTATACTTATATTCATTAATAGGTGCTATTTCAACCTTTTTATGATTCTACTTCCCAACTGATGTTTATTAAAAAAAATTAGTTTTCTCTCAAGCACACTAATTTTTATTTTCGAAGATATAAAGACATTAAGGTTTTTCTTATTTCTTCTGATTTTCTCACCATTATCAAAATGTATTTATTGAACTTCTTTATTCAACTTCTTCCTTTACATCTTGAGTTGTGTATTTTACTCATGTCTTACTTCCAAATTTTCTTTTGGAGTAAATTCATGTTATGTTCTCTGTTATCCATAGTCATCACTATCTATTAAAGAATTTCATTTTCTAACACGAGTTAGGAAGTTTACATGAAACTCAGATTCATTTTTGTGTGAATAAGTATCCTCCTCACTTTAGTTCAATAAACATTTAATCATGTTCCTAGTAAAATGTTTCATAGGTTTGTTTCACTTATATTTCTTGTAGCTCTGTTGTTATTCTTAAAACTCATAATCATTAAACTTTTTATTAGGATAATCATGGAAAAAATTTCCCTTTTCATTAAAATTATAATATTTAATGTAAATTTTACATTTTCCCATCTCATTTAACCTTTTAATATTTTATAAAGAAGAGTAATTATGTTGTTGAAGCCCTCTTATTTTTCCTCTATAATTAAATCATTTGATTCTTTTTCAACCTCTTTTCCTCTAAGCCTCATTTTATCAAATCTAAAAAAGCTATTTCTTACTTAGCTTTATTCTTAAATACTATTTTTTATCATCTTATATTCCATGAGAATATTATGAAGTTCATCTAGAGGTAAATATACACAATATTCTAAACCTAACACTAGGGCATAAAATTTATTTTTAAAGTTTATCACATTTTATTAATGATTGTATAATCTTCCAGCTTCTCACCGAAACCTATGATATTTTTAAAAATATCATTAAATATTGTGAAGTATCCATCCATAAGTTCTTCATCAACCATATTAATATATTCAAATATTAATATATTGATTTATAACATATCATACTAAAATATTATGATTCCTTCATAAATCCTTCCCAACTATACCCATATTTTTTAGTAATTAGATACTATATAATATTCGTACAAAAAATATCTATGAGATCCATCAACAATGAATTTTAGTATTTTACATCAACATACATATTTATTTAATATGTATATTTTATAAAAATATTATTAATGGAATAAAATCCCAATGGTGTAACATCTCTAAATTCAAGACAAAGAGATAGAAGATAGGGTAACACTATATAATTCCAACTATGATAGTTTCTACCTAAAATATAATAACACCACTGTTATAAACTAAATATAAATTCTCTATACTTAATAGATGTTTGGACATCTTAGAGGGAACCCACCATCTTTTACCAATTCATGTTCCCTGGATCAATATACAATCATTGGGGGGGGGGGGGATTAGTGATAACTTCTCATTTATGGTAAAGTTTATTTACTTTATAAGGAAATGTTTTCGAACCTATTATTTCTTGTTATATTTTTGATCAACTAAAAAATAAATATCATGATCAACATTCATATATATAATATATAAAGATATATAAACACAAAATATTATAAATGGTTAGTTAAAAGACATACTCATTTCCATGTTTGTTATTCCTCAAAGCATGGATTATTTTACAACCATTTTTCACGATTTTTAAGGTATATGAATCAACCAATTTTACACCCCAATAATCATTCCTTCAGCTAACCCTGGTTCTACCCTCTAACAATGAACTCTTCTAACACAACTGGTTATAACCCCAAATATTCCTAACTATATCCACTTTCTTCATTTCTAATTATAACCTCATCCCATAGTACTTTTCAGTAACTGTTTATACCCCCATCTACAAGATATATACTTCTTATCTTCTAATACATTATAGAAATATATTCACTTCATCTAGTAGAATATTATACCACATTCACCTGTATGAAATATTCAAGATCATAAATGACTCTATTAAGAGTATATTGGTCTAAAACTTCCTTCTAATCTAAAAAAGTCCTAATAATGGTCAATATAACATTTTAATAACTTATTTTAAAAACATAGAAATGTTAATCCGATCAAATTTGAATGGTATACCCTACAATATAGGGGTCTCCATCAACTTGGTATCCTTATGATGATCTCCACTACGCTTTAGTCTAGAATGGTTTATTTGATGAACCCCTATATGATGTTATTGATTTAATGTTTCTATATATGGGGAAGAAGACTTAGTTTTATTTACCTATAACATCAACTGGCACTAAATAAATTATAACTCTGATTGAATCTCAAATTTCTGATTCACTCTTCTTCTATTGAGTTGAAACTCAGTTGGATTCTCATAGCAAAAAATATTGTGTACTTCATCTTCTGTATATATGAATAAAGTTTCACACATTATCAATATTATTTCAGCCCTTTATATAGGCTCTTATCCATAATTTTGGGAAAATAACTCAAGAAAATTTCCCCACTCCTCAAAAAATCTAATTTCATAATTATCTTAAAACTGAATTTCAAAAGAGGAATCTAAACTCTTCTAGAATAGACAGGGGAATTCTTGAAGTTTCATGAAAGATCCATATTTCCTCTAACTTAGTCCAACATAGTGTTGAGGAAACTCTTAAAATATCTTTAATCTATTAAATATAATAATCATTAAATGAATATATTTAACATCTATAGTGTTGCGGACTGTAGATAATTTATGTAAAGCTCCTTATAATTCTTTTTTCCAACATATTCCAATCCATTTTCCTCAATGAGACTTTTTTTGTTTCATAATACTATGTTATAATTCATCATTTGTTGAACTCATAAGCATTCATCAACTGAATCACATTTTTTTGGTTTCCCTTTTTTAGGGAACTTCCATATTATATACTCAACATATGATTTTCCGATGATATATCATATCTTTATCCATTGTAACTTTATACTTCCTTCCATATTTTACTCTTCATATAAAACCTATGATTGATGAATCAACAGTTATTCATTTGGTACATCTTTATAGGATCACCCATCCAAAAAAATTGTGTACCTTAGTTCAATTTTCATCTATCCTGTTCCATTTAATTTAAATTAAAACTTTTTACACCCTTCTCAACTTGCAGTACCTTAATAGTTTTCCATTTTATGTCTGTCTATAACATCTAACACTTATATCTTTCGAGTGTCTGACCAATGGTATGTAAACCATTTAACATTCATTTCCATATCCATTTGATACTCTTCTCAGATTTACACCATCTAATATCTTTGAAAAAATAATCATTTGTATGTAGTACCTTTAAACAGATGAAATTTATGTATGTCGTGTGAATCTACTACTACCTTTATGTAGTTCCTATGATACCTTTACATAGGTGAGGTTATTAAAATCTATGTTTTTGTGTCTTTCATTACACACATATCTACTAATAAATTTTGGTAACTTAGTCCTGTATCCAATAAGAACTACTCTAACGCCTATATCTAATGAAAATTTTCGGTCTGGTGATCTAAATTTAGTTACACTTGATTTATTACCTTCAGTTTGGTAACTTAAAACACCATAATTAAAATAAAAATTTGATAATGATAAAAATCATTATTTTAGGAACTTTTAAGAATAACAAAAAATTATCTTACATTGTAAGGAATGTTTACTAACATTATTAAGTAAACATTCTTAAACTCCTTAAGGAAAGTTCTTTACCAGACATAAGAAACATTCATAAGTAAATTTCACTTCAAATACATATTTCTATATTGATAATAAATGAAACCAAACAAAATTTGGTATTAAGAAAAAATTATATGGGTTCAACAGATGGGGAATCTCAATGTCATCGAATTGCGTTCACCTGATGAACGTCTTGAAAATTCATTAGATAGAGGAATGGTTATAGAAGCATAATAAGAAATGTATTTTGATGTAACTTATTGAATTCAAATGTTCCTGAATGTGGTTCATCATATAGAGGATTCCTAGAAAAAATAATGGTCAAAAATTTACAAAATAACTCATTAGAAAAAGGAAGAATATTATGTAAGAGTATACATATTTCCAATGAAGATTTGAGGAAATAAATGGAAAATTATATCTAGATAGAAGAGGTTATGGAATGTTTTTTTGGATGTAATTTTTGAATATATTTACAAAGTATTAATCAGATTTTAAATAAGATGATTTTGATTTATAAGTTCAATAATTTAATAATCATGATCAAAGACTGTAATTCCCACTATGTTTGTAGGATGGTTTGATAAAGATTATTTATTCAAGGTCTTAAGGAATGTTTATAACTTTTAATATATTTAAATATAATCAAATGAAACAGGTTTCATATAAGGGAATTCAATGTATTATGTGGGATGTTAGAATTTAATTTTAATTCTTCTCCCTAATATTTTAGATAATTGATGCCTATATAAATGGATTTCAAGCACCGATATATGTGTGGGTGGATTTTTGGCAGCTGGGTGAATTGATGCAGAATTTGATAGATGATTTGATGAATAAGTTAAAGAAGAATTTGTCTAATAGGTACCAGAAAAGTTTCTTATTAGTTGGTATTAGAAAATTGGGGTGAAAAAGGATATCATATGAACATGTTTAAGAACAATCAAATGAACAATATGTTTAAGTAATCATAAAAACATCTTATTAGACTGGTATCAGTCAATAGAACATACTAGATGGAATATATTTGATGGGTTATATTAACAACTCATACCCTATGAACTTACTAGAAGAACTAATGCTAATATAAATAATGTTATTACTTGCCACTCTGAAAGAAATTTAAGGGGACTAAGAACATGTAATAAGGGAAAGTATGAAAAAGTTAAAGAAACAAAATGAAAAAAATATCAAAGCATATTAGTGAATTTATTTATATTTCTTAAAAAACTTTATTATATCTCTTATCTATGTGAGAACATGCACTACATATTGATTATAGTTATATGAAAGTGAAATTATATTCTTTTATTACTATAACCACCAAATGGATTATTTTATAATCATTTGTGGGGTATTGGATTACATCCATACCTTGAAGAGGACTAAATACTATTATTGAGTAGTGAAAATTGTAAATACTTGTGTCCCTATAGTTGTTTTTGTGTTTTTTTATAGTGGGAAATTTTCTTACTAATCAAATGTGATGGTTGTTCCATAACAAAGAAAACATGAAAAATAAAGATCATGAAATCGCACCCTCCCCCTACCAGTGATCACAAAGATTTTGATTGGTCCTTTTAATAGTTATTAGTTTGAATGTTTCTTTTATTTACTCTTTTATCATGTTTAGATATAATTAAAGTTTCTATAGTTGTTTAAAAAAATGTAACATTAAGTGGATTCTGATTTTTACTGGGAATAAATATCATATCTAGAAGGGTATAATGTTACCTTTTCTTATATCCATTGGCTATGAAGTTTTTGAGTCTAATACATATGGTTTTCCTCCCCCCGCTAATGGTGATACATTAATAGCTCCTAATAAAAATAATTTTAAGAATTATGTGAATTCTAGGAATACTATAGATACTTCACTCTCTGTATATAAATTTTATTTGGTTAAAGTTTTTAGAACAATTGGAGGCATCTTGGACAAGATGGAAAATATATATGTATGAAATATGGAATAAAATAAATAAAAGTTGAAAAATGGATATTTATGTATGAAGATATTAAAATGGATGAATATGAATCTGTAGGTAAATTTTTTCTAAGATTTAAAAATATTATTAACACCATAAGAAGTTGCAGTGAGAAGTTGGAAGATATCTCTATTTCTGAAAATATCCTCATATTTTTTTGAGACATATTTGATGCTAAGGTATCATTGTTAGAAGATATATATCATGAAAATATATCTC
Organism: Viscum album; assembly: GCA_963277665.1. Lineage (NCBI taxonomy): Eukaryota > Viridiplantae > Streptophyta > Magnoliopsida > Santalales > Viscaceae > Viscum > Viscum album. The sequence continues at coordinate 942,207,697 of OY728162.1, forward strand.
TGGATGATATACATGGAATTATTATCACTTAAAAAATGATAATATAAAAGGTTATGATGAACAATGAAATATCTACCTGAGAAATTTCATTCAAAGTAATTATGAAAGGAAAACATATAAATTTTATCTTGGAATAGGAAATTTGACTCCCAATATTTTATATATAATTTTTTTATGAATTCATGTATTTTTTATATAATGGTTAAATGAGGGATAGGAAAGTACAAAGTAAAGTTACAAATTAAGTGATTAAGTTGTGGAACCAATGTACATTTTTTTGAAAAAATGTCTATAATGAAAGAAACATGATTAAAGTGACATTAATGATAAAAATAAAATAATATAAATTAAGAATAATAAAGATAAATTAAATTCCTAATTAAAGGGAAAGGATGATAAGTTATCTAAATATAAAAGTAGAAATTTTTTATCCAAATTTGTGGAAGATGATGATAGTGAAATAAAAACTGAAAACTCTAGTGATGATTCTACTGAAATATTACTTAACGAAAAATTGAATGATTAAAAATTCAATATTGAAGAAATTATAAAATATTAATAATAATAATAATATGAGGCTCATGTGGAGATTAATATTAAAATATAATAGAGAGAATGTCTCCTTAGGGCTATTACAATTGAGACAGAGAACAAGAAGTTATATAAAGAAGATATTTCAACAACCTTACATGAATATTTTCTTGAATATTATTCTATTTTTATAAAAGTTTTTTGAATCTAAATAAGTTACTTTATGAAGAGAAAAACTTCAACATTAATATTAAAGAAGATATATGAGAGAAGGATAAATAATTTCACACTATAAAAAACATGTTAAACATAATCGAGGAATAAAAATATTATAAAACTATGTTTCATAAGTTTTTTAATGTTTTAAGAATTTCAAAACATTTATGGATAAATAAAAATCATACTCATAGATTAATAAGATTTTTAACGATGTTTAGAAGGAAAAAAATGTAAATGAGACCATATATGTATCTAAAACAAGCTGATTTGAAAGTCCTAATATTTTTAAGGATTCAAATTCTGAACAGAAATATTTTTTCTTCTAGAGAAATTGTTAACTCTATAAATAAATATAATTATAAGAAACTTATATCAATATAATACCAAAAAGTTGGAACAAAACAATGTTCTATGGTGGATGATAAAAAATATAGTGGAAAATAGGTACACAGTTCTAGACAACATGTTAGTTATATAGGAAAATTTTCTTTCAATTGATATTGTAGGTAATTTAGAGGATTTGGGAATAGAAAAAAGATGTAATGGTTCAATAATCAACAATATAATGATTCCAGGCGGAATTATTGGCATACTAAGAGAGGGAGTCAACCAAATAAAATAATACAACTTCAGAAGGTGAGTTTGAATATTGAAAATAGATTCTAACCTCTGAAATGTTTTTGCAAAAGATGTAATTATCCTGAACATATATTTGAATTATATCTTTCTATGATACAGAAAAAATATTATATAAAAAATATCAAAATCCACTTTATAAGGAATTCATGGTCAAGTAAAATTCCTTAGTTTTCATAACTTCTCTCAAAGGTTGAAAAAGATAATGAATGTGTCTAAGGAATAGTTATTTTTCCACAAAAATGAACAAATATTTGAATTTTTTTTTGAAGAATGCGAATGTTTAAAAATATGGGAAAAAGACTTTTAGAAATGATGAGTCCATCAGAACCAAAAACATTAGATATTATATCATTGGAAAATAAGATTTAAAATCAAAAAGTACCTTATTAGTTGATGGATTAAAACACAACTTATTAAGTGTCCCAGTAATCTATTAGGACGAGATAAAAAATTTGTTTTTAGAATAGATGAATTTTTGTCATAAGATATGAAAATGGTAAATTTGTTACAAGAGGGAAACAAACCAAGGGAATTTTTTTCAAGTTAGTGATGTTCATAGTTCATTTTATTTAATCAAGATGGAAAAACCATCTATGTAATAAGAGGTTGGGATATATGTTCTATAGTAATATGAGAAATATGAAAAATAGAGAAATTATTTTTAATATTTATAACATTGCATGAAGATGAGATAGGTGTTATCCCATATGACATAAAGATAATATTACAAACATAGTACATAAGAAATTTGAGATACATTTAACTCCCCCCTTAGTGATTATTCACTTTAATATATGAGGTACCATGAGAAAGAAATCAAAAAGTGGAGATAAGAAATTTATTAACGATTTTAATCATTTTACATGTGTTATTATTTTGAAAGATAAGTCAGAGTATCCCAAAATGTTCAATAGTTTTAGGAGAAGTACCAAAGAAGATTGGGGATATTCATCGAAAAATATTCAAACTGATATTGGTTATGAATAAAATAATGTGAAGTTTAGAGACTATCTTGAAAGTCAGATCATTATTCATGAATTTGATGCACCATACACACTACTATATAATGGAGTTTATGAAACATGAAATAGAAGTTTGGTAGAGATGGCATGAACTATATTAACTGACATGATACATCAAAATACTTTTGGAAGTAAGATATTGGAGAAAAAGTTTATACTCGAAATCAATGTTTCTATATGGAATACTCCAACCTAACATCATATAAGATATATTATAATGAAACCATGAGTTTTAAATACCTAATGGTATTTGGAATTCCTTGAATTTTTAAAGTTAAAGGTGAAAATTTTTGGATGTCTGATCAAATAGGTGGTGATAGAATATTTATTGGTTACCCTCCTAATAGTAGGGGATATAGTTCCTATAATAAAGAAACAAGAATTATTATTGAGTTTTAATATTTTATTGTTAGAAAACAATTTTATAAAAAAAATTCATAGAAAATTTCATATATTTAAGAAATGGATAATAAATCTGAAGTAGATAAAAAACCTCAAACTTTTCTTGAAAACGTAATCACATTGAAGCTGTGAAAGATGAATATTGAGACTCAGATATGTCAAGTAATGATGAACAATTATGTTAATCTCATTGTAGGTCAAGGAAGTAGGTTATAGTACAAAACATCATTAAGGATCAGGTATAATAGGTTCAAATCATAAGAACATCAAGGATTGTATCAAATACTTCTTTATATTCATAGGTTGAGCTAAAATATGTTAAATAATATTTGGTGAATAAAGTTTGGATTGATTCCATGAATTAATAGTTGGATTATATTGAAAATAATTAAATATGGGAACATGTACCCAAACCAAAATATAGGAATGTGATTGAAAAAAAAAATATTCTTTTTAGAAACAATGTGAATGAGGAATGTGAAGTGATAAGACACATGGAATGAATGGTTTGTAAAGGATAATCACAAATTGAAGTAATTAATTTTGATGAGACCATTTTCCTAGTTGAAATGATTGAAGCTACCAAAATATTTATTTCTATCACTGAAAAATGGAAATACATGACATTCCATATAGATATCTAGTCATCTTTTCTTAACTGGGATCTCAATGAAGAAATTTATATTGAGAAACCATGTGGATTTTTGTTTTCTATAAATGAAATATAAGTATAAGAGTTGAATAAGTATTTCTATTTGTTGATGTAAGATTATAGAGATTGGTATTCTAAACTAGATAATTACCTAATGATATTGAATTTCAAGAAAGGAATAGTTGATAATATCTTCTATATAAACTAAAATAAATATGTTTCCCTTTTTATGATTATAGTTGTTGATGAAATCTATTATCTATACTAAATTTTGTTTCTCCATGCTAACGTGTCACCAAATTACGCGGCCACGTCACCTGAAGCACTCACCTCCTCCCTCAAATATTGAAATTCTTCCTATGCTATCCCATTACCCCCAGCACATTGTTGGATCTTCCCTCCCTATTAGGGTTTCCATGCCTCTATCACTTGCATCCCATTCATGGTCACCTTCCCCTGATGCTCTTTGGGTTACACCTCAACATTTACCTCAACTCCTCCATAGTTTCCCTTCCAGATTTGACCAATAATTCCTTGTATATTCTTTCATCTTCTGCTATGGTGTCAGCTCCCCAATCCCTTATACCTTCCATCACACCTTCCCTCCATACACATCAAAACACCATAGCATTTACCCTAACTTCTGATGCTTTCGGTTCCCGATTTTCTTCCACCCCTTCATAGTTTCCTACAAATTTATGACTTCCTACTACTCGGTGTATTTGTTGACCAGTTTTGTATTACACATACAATGCGTTGCAACTGATATATCCATCGAATGAATTTTGTAACCCTACCTCCTTCAATAATATAATCTGCTCCCCAAAACCCTCAACTCCTCCAAAAAATTGACATAACCATCCACTGATATAAACGTTGGGAGTCTCCTCCCATCAATTCAAACTCCATTAAGCTCGACATTCATGGATTCTTATCCTTCATTATCTGTATCATTCCAATTTTTTTCAATGATACGTTGCACCCTGTAATACTCATCTATCTCTACAAACTCTTGGTCTTTAAATCTTCAATCTATTCCTGATATTATCTATAAATGTGTTCTGAATTTTTTGATTTATTTGTTCTCTGATGTTATCTTACTCAATTTTTTTTTCCTTTTTATGGTCTTCAATGTCTGGATTATAATGATTTTGGGAGATTTGTTCACATTGAATATCCTTTTTTCTCATGGGAAAGTGTTTCTTCCAATAAATCTAGTACTTGGAGATTATGTTGGGACTGTCACTGCAATATATGAATTCACATTAAATCTTCACAATTGATTATTTTATTAGGAATTTATCTAGTATAAACCTCTCAATTATTTGTTCTTATTTTATTTTATTAATTAATAATGGATTTTTTGATTTTTCTATTCTCAGTTGCCGACATAATGGGATTTGATCCTTCGCCAGGATTCCACTTTTTGGATTCAGTTGAATTGTAACATTGTGATGCCATTTTCTATTTGTGTTGATAAAAATTTCATCATGACATGGTATTTCTATTTGGAATTTACCAAACCAAATGTTTCACACATCCAGTGTGTTCTTCATTGTTATTGACAAGGGAAATTCTATTCTTTGAGAGGACGTTCAAATTGGTTCTCTATCTTAGATTCTAGAACAGACAAGGTTTGTTTAATTTCTGATAATTTCTCATAAATTTCATTTTTTTGACTTGGAGGGATAATTTCACAAAAAGTGCATTTTATATCTTTTATTCCTGATAGTTTTATGCCTGATAGTAACATGTGTGGAATAATCACATGCAAATAAATGTGATTTTGAAGGTATTAATTGTACGTTATTGTTTAGATGATACCAATATTGTTAAAGTAGATTTATTTTCTATCCTTTGTTCCGGTCTCATATGTTCTCCAAATGCACATTGTCCTTAATGCCTTCATTATTCACTATTCCAGGGAGATGTGTTGGTAAAATCATTTTCCAATAAGGAGCCTTCAACACTTGGTTTGGGTACTTTATCACAAGAAATATTGTCTTTTATTGGTTATAGCTATAGCAACCATTTAATGGTACTCAAGTCTTAATGATTTATAAAAATTATACTAGGGACCAACACTCTTGATGGTATATATAATTTGGCAGCATTTTACTCTGTAGAAGAGTCTCTTTATTAGTTACTACTTTTTGAATGTTTTTTGAGTTTATCATATAAAAAAATTTATTAATTTGGAATGTGTTTAATTACATGTTTATGAAGCATAGAAGTAGAGAAATTGGTCATAACTACAAACCACTCATTACTGGTAAGTACTTTGTTTAACAGGTTTTTCTTCCCAAAAATAATGAATTAGAAGAGTTCAACTCTCTAGATCTAACTGAATTTCAATACATTGATCATTGCAGCTGTTTAAAACCGCTGAGTTAATATGTTTTTATCAGTGAATAATCCTTTTTCATTTCAATTCTATCTCGATGATAGAATGTTTCAAATCCACACCCATCTTTTATTTAATGTAGTTATATTAAAACCCTAGAATTGCATGAACTCCAGTTGTTGTTCTATTTCGAACATATATGATTGTTGTTCTATTTTAATTCTTACAACTATTAAACACCATATTTGTTCTTCAATAATTTCAGTTGTCAAAGTCACTTTATACTTAATCATTAAATTTAATTCTTTTCTGGAAAATAGCATGGAGTGGTTGGTAGGTTAATAATCCTTCATATTCACAAGCTTAGGAAATTTTGATAAATTTATTTCTTTAGTTCTTTTAATTCATATCTCATCTCATTACGTCATCCCTCTTCCATCTGTTGATAGGTACATTGAATTTGGTGGGGCTCTTCCTTTCTAGCCTACTGACAACTTTGCTGCCCAGAAATGATCAAATAAATAGATTAGGGAGCTGGGAGATAATATGAAGACAACTCAAGCAGATACTCATGTTCTTCATAGGGGAGCTTCTAAGGTGCGCCATTCACTAAATCCTTGAGTTTTTTTCATTTATAATTTCTTGCTTGAATCATCTTAAATTATTTTCATGTGGATTCAAAACATTTTATCTAATACATCTTCTGTGTATGTATAGGGAATAGTTAGCGTGGCTGATATTATAGTGTTCACTGGTTACAAAATGATATGTGCAAAACCTGGTGGTATCCACATCACCAAATCTTGCTTACATGACCAATGAATCTTTATTATCTTTAATGAAACTTCTTTTGTGTATTATTTGGGCAAAAAATGCACTGATTTTTCAGGAAATTTGAAATACTGTGCCAGTTTATTTGAAATTGTTTATTCCCTAAAGCATGATGTTTATGATGGAAAACTAAGTTTTACAGGCAACAAAATATTGGAGGTAATGCTTTTTATACAGCCATGATTTCTTTTTTCCTTTTGGTGTTTTTTGGCTATGTATCTATGTGTTACCCAACATGAACAACTTCATCATGATATACATAATCTTCAAACACACACACATGATACACACTCACATGATGCACACATAGTGCAATGATTTCAGAACATAAAAATTCCCTACATATATACTTACATAACATACATATATACATATAAGGTTTTTGAAATGTTTTGAAGATTATATATATATATAATGTGTATGAAAATATTTGTGCCAATTTCTCTAAAACATATATATGAGACATATTTTCCTATGATTTTTTTAGTTGAGGTAGTCTGTTGAAAATTGGGATCATTTTTTCTCGATAAAATTCTGTTGTAAATTTTTTCACTTTTTTTCCTTCCAATATTATGAGTATTTTGTTTGTTGATCCTTTACAATTCATCACTACTCTTCCCATGAAATAGAGATCAGGTGATCTTCTATTGATGTTTTCTTAAAGGCTCCAGGATACCTTAATTGTGTTGTTCGAAAGGTTGTTCCACAGTCGCTTGTTGGGATAAGGTCTACTGAACCATCTTCAATAGATATCATCTCCACTTCTATTTTTTTTTACAATTTTCATGATTTCCCCCCAAAATCAGTTTATTTTTTAATTTAGAGTAGCACTGGTTGTGGGAAGAATCTTCCGTTGATCTAGATGGAGGATTTCAATGAGCCCTTTCCCTACAAGCATTAGGGTAGGTGAATTTCTAATGGCCTAATCTTGATTATAAGCTATATGGACATTGTACATGCTAAAGAGAGATCTATTCATTAAATTATACTATTTATTTTTCATGCCTGAATTGATGCTAGGTAGAATTCATCTAATTGGTATCCCCACTCAACAAAATGTTTATTGAGTATAAAGAGGGCTAGCTAAAGGGATCCTGCTGTTATATTAAATTTAAAAATAATGTTGTGTTTGGAGGTGTGCACTCCTAGAACAATTGGAAACATATTAGATGTCCTACATATTTTTTATTCTCATATTTCATTGTTATTTATTCTAACTTTTATACATTATATTTCTAATATTTTCATTTTTATGTAAAAATATTACTGAATGTGTCATAAGATCTAGAAGTTAAAGATTGAGTACAAAGGTTCAATGTGATTGTCCTTTATGTTTTTTACTATTTTAACTGCATATTTAATCCACTTTTATTAAAACGTTCTGTACCATTAATTTATGCTTTCAATATATTCAATATAATCAATAACAATACAGGTTTTTTTGGAAAGAAGCATGGATTTGGTGGTAGGTTAATAATATTTCATATTCACGAGCATAGGAAATTTTCATAATTTTATTTCTTTAGTTCTTTTAATTCATATCTCATATCATTACGTCATCCCCCTTCCATATTTTGACAGGTACATTGAATTTGGAGGGGCTCTACCTTTATGGCCTACTGACAACTGTGCTGCCTAGAATTGATCAAATAAATAGATTAGGGAGCTGGGAGATAATATGAAGACAACTCAAGCAGATACTCATGTTCTACATAGGGGAGCTTCTAAGGTGCGCCATTCACTAAATCCTTGAGGTTTTTTCATTTATAATTTCTTTCTTGAATCATCTTAAATTATTTTCATGTGGATTCAAAACATTTTATCTAATACATCTTTTGTGTATGTATAGGGAATAGTCAGTGTGGATGATATTATAGGGTGCACTGGTTTCAAAATAAAATGTACAAAACCTGGTGGTAACCACATCACCAAATCTTGCTTACATGAAAAATGCATCGTTATTATCTTTAATGAAATTTCTTTTATGTATTATTTAAGCAAAAAATGCACTGATTTTTTAGGAAATTTGAAATGTTGTGCTAGTTTATTTGAAATTGTTTATGCCCTAAAGCACAACGTTCGTGATGGAAAACTAAGATTTAGAGGAAAAAGAATATTGTAGGTAATTATTTTTATACAACCATGATTTCTTTTTTCCTTTTGGTGTTTTTTGGCTATGTAACTCTGTGTTACCCAACATGAACTCATTCATCATGATATACATAATATTCAAGCACAAACATGATACACACTCACATGATGCACACATAGTACAATCCTTTTAGAACACAAACATTACCTACATCTATACATATAGAACATACATATATACATATAAGGTTTTTGAAATGTTTTGCAGATTATATATATATATATATAATGTGTATGAAATTATTTATGCCAATTTCTCTAACACATATATATGAGATATATTTTCATATGTTTTTTTAGTTGAGGGAGTATGTTGAAAATTGGGATCATTACCTTAGAGTTTTATCTTTGTTTTTATGGGATGCATTAAAATTTATGGATAATATTCAGTTGTACATATTTTCACTTTTTTTGCTTCCAATATTATGAGTATTTTGTTTTTTGATCCTTCAAGAATAATCACAACACTTCCCATGAAACAGAGAGCAGGTGAGCTTCTGTTGATGTGTTTCTAAAGGCTTTAGGATACCTTAATTGTGCTCTTCGAAAGTTTGTTCCACAATCTGTTGATGGGAAAAGGTCCACTGAACCATATTCAATAGATATCATCTCCACTGCTATTTTTTTCTAATTTGCATGATTTCCCCCCAAACCCAGTTTTGTTTTTAATTTAGAGTAGAACTGGTTGTAGGAAAAATCTTCCAGTTGATTAAGATAAAAGATTTCAACGAGCCCTTTACCTACAATAATTAGGGTAGGTTCATTTCTAATGGCTTGATCATGATTATAAGCTATATGGAAATTGTAATTGCTACAGAGAAATCAATTTTTACAATTATAATTTTTATTTTTCATTCCTAAATTGATGATAGGTAGAATTCATATACTTGGTATCCCCACTTGACTAAATGTTCATTGAGTATGGAGAGGGCTAGCTGAAGGGATCTTGCTGTTACATTACATTTAAAATTAATGTTTTGTTTGGAGGTGTGCACTCTTAGAACAATTGAAAACATCTTAGATGTCCTGCATATTTTTTTATTCTCATATTTCATTTGTATTTATTCTAACTTTTATACATTATATTTGAAATATTTTTATTTGTTATGTACAGATATTATTGAATGTGTCATAAGATCTTGAAGTTGAAGATTCAGTACAAAGGTTCATTGTGATTGTCCTTTATGTTTTCTACTATTTTAACTGCATATTTAATCCACTTTTATTAAAAAATTGTGTACCACTAATTTATGCTTTCAATATATTCAATACAATCAATATTAATATAGGGTTTTTATTCTGCATACATGGTGACAGGGTGGAGTAACACTAGATTTTGGAGAAATACACCATTGGAGACTTGAGAAAGGGCTTATTTTCAAGTAGTGGGTCTTTTTATTTTGTTTCACTCAATAGATTCTTTTAGTTGTATTAAATAAGACTTGTGGTTCATTTTTTAGAGCACTACATCATTTAATATCTTTGAGAAGTGGATGAAGTATTTAATTTGAGTGGTATTTTATTTTTGAAGTTATGTTTCCAGGTTTCTGTTTACATGTTTCACCTACTTCATCTATCTATAACTTATGTTTCCATTTATTGTTTCTGTTTAACTTTTTTTTTACATAATTCAGTATTTACTGTTACTTATTCATATTTGTGAACTATGAAGCATCATTAATAAATGTGGTCCATGATGATTAAATGGATAATCCAGGTATCTAGAATTACTATACGATGATATTTTCTACTAACCATGCATTAATGGTTAGTATACCCACCCATGTTCAATTTCAGGTTTTCAGGTCTTCTAAAGTGGTTGAGAGCTCTCTGGTCAAGCTTCTTGTCCTGGGTGAATGTCTCTAATCAGTGAATAAGGTAAGGGTAACCCCTATTCTTACCCACTATCTCTATTTAAGTGAGCTTTAATCCCAACAAAATGACACTCTTGATCTGCTTCGAAGGCTCAGTTTAGGTTTTCATGCATGCTGAATGTTCAACCAATTGATGGAATTAACTCTAAGAAGACAATCAATTTCGACTGTTCTATTTATTACGTTTATTGATATATTTTTAGAAAGGAAAAAACACCACTGTAAATGAGTATGTATTCTACAAAAAATGAATCTATATTAAAACCATTAAGGGTCTTTTAAAATCTTCAGGTACATTTTTTCCCACAACCTTAAAATGGTTTTCATTGAATGATGTTGTCTCAATTAGTGTTCCATAGTCCCAATTCCTATGAATCATGTTAGGAAACATAATACCTTCTTAATTATTATAAAACTCTGTTTCTTCATGTTCGGTAATTAATTTATGAAGCATTATGTACAGATTCATCTCTTATGGAATGAGAATACTGGGATGTGTAGTTGGGTGGAAGAAATGAGATGAGAGTTAAAGGTAGATTATATACAGAACAAAACACATTCAAAGTAATTCTCATCAGGAAAAATGAAAATTACATCAACAATTTTAATGACAACTTTGCAGACAATAAGGTACTACTGATTACATATTTCTAATTTCATTTCAAAGCATAAACTGTATAACATTACTGGTTTTTTCATTTTTATATAGGATCATCATATCTGTGGCTTCTTAGGAGTAAGTACTGGGATTGAAAAATAAAAGGCACAAATGTTTTAAATTCCTCAAATTTGGATTGTTAGAAAGTAAATATCACCTTATTGCTATATTCATTTTATCCTTGCATAATAGGATCATCAGAGTGGTGGATTTTTTTGACTAAGTTCAAACATTGAGACCATATTTCTTATATCACCCGCAGGTATTTAATCTACTCAGGTATATAACTATTATCAAGACTAAAAGTAATTTTCTTGGCATCATTGTAACTATGGATAAATTCATTTTTCATGTAATTTACATTTTTTATATATTTAAACTGTACATCAGTTTTCATCTTTTGAAATATCTATTTTTTAAATTTTCTTTTGCTATTGTATCATTTGAACTGTCACCTATATTTCTTAATAATTATTTTAAATACAATCTCTATGTAAGAAAACATGTCTTCTGATTTTGATAGTTATCATGGGGTGCACCATAAACATTCAATATCTCCGGACACTCCGGCTACAACAAACCAAACCAAAGAACTGCACACCCGAACAAAGGAAAACAAAGAAAACAAGAGTGAATATGTTCACCCTATTTTATGAATGAGCCTCTAGCATGGATACTACATAACATATGATCCATGTTTATGTGTTTTATCTGATCCGTATAATGTTTAAATCATCTATTTCATGTGGTTACTTCACATATCAGTTGAACAAGTTTATGTTCAATATCAGTTGAAAATGTTTCTGTTTCAAAAGAATTTTATTTTATCATATCTATGAAATCTCCACAACATAGACACTGGTTTAACCAGTTATTTACAACACTGTATCTCTACATTCAATATAAAAATTTCATAGCTTTCTATGTTTATTTGGATTAATAAATTTTTACAGGATGTACATAGATATTCACTGCTTGAAATACTACCCAGACACATGAATTAATTTGACATATTAGTGAGAAAATACGCATATTTTTATAATATACATCACCTATAAATAGAATCTTTCCAAATCTCTTTTTCGGATCAAACTTTGTGGACTATAGTGGGTTTATTTTTACATTCATATTTTTTTGTTGGATTGAGCATGTTCATGGGGGAATTTGAGCAGATGTTTGTGACCTTGAAAGCCATTATGTGAGTTCCATTTTTAGGTGAAATATTCCATATGTACGAACAATTTAGAAATTTTATTTCTTATTACATAGATATTCTAGATTCTTCAAGGTTAGATAGAATTGATCAAAATAGACTATTATTTCCAATATAATAGCTTCAAAATACACCAAAGGCTCATAAATATTCATGGGTAAGAATTCATGAGTTATTCATATTATTTCTGTATTATACTATATAGATTTGTTTTCATGGATGATACCATGATTCCAGTACCAAATAATAATCCTATAATTGAAATATTTTGGTATTATTCTAGACATAAGAACATATATATTATATATGTAACTAATTTTAAAATATACTATGAAATTAAATCAAGGGAGTGATAATATTTTGTACGAAAAGCTGAAATTTATTTATGATGACGATATGTTAAAAATAAAAACTTTCATCCAAATTACCTTTCCTAGATAGAACACTAGATGAAACCGTGTTTTATACTAATCCTCTCCCCAATGTCTTTGCAATCCCATACACTTCAGTCAAAATCAAGAAATCTTGAAACTCTCTCTAGGTTTCCTTCCATCATTTATCAAAATCTCACCTATTGCCTCCACCTCTTCACTAACCTCTACCTTCAGTTTCATATATATATATTACCTATACCTCTTCCATTCCTTCATGTTATATCTTCAAGAAAATTAGTATTTCCTTCATTTCCTTCATTCATGGGTAGCCTAAAACATTATTGATGTTATCTTATCATTGTTAAATTACATTCCATAGTTCTATGTCAAAGGTGAAACTGTATTGATGTTCTCTTACCATAATTCTGTTTCACTGTTGACCTATTTCAAGTATCTACAAATTAGATTTTTATAATTTTATTCTATGAATAAATTTATAATTTGATTATATTATTTATTAATTTTCATTCTAGTTCACCATTGGTTCCTATGTTGTTAATTTTATACATAAGGCTACTCAGTATCTAAATTTAGTTCCTCAATTTCTGTAACTTTTATTCCTCATTATGTATATCATTTTCTTTTCAAATATATTAAATATTAAGATAAAATATTATGTTTTATAAATCATAATATATATTTAATAATAAGAATTAGTTTATAGTGTCATGCATCGCACGGGCGGAGTACAAGTTATATTTTCCGGGAAAGATAAAGGCACATGTTGAGAGTTCTCTAAGGAGATGAAGAATTTATTTGAAATATACATGCTAGGAGAAATGAAATACATTCTCATATTTAAAATCCCTAAAAATAAGAACAATTTACAATCTAAAGATAATTATACTAAGGAAATTCTAAATAAGTCCATCATGGATGGTTAAAAGCCTATTTACACACCCAATTCAGTGTGAAAAGATGTTTCCAAAATATTGTGAAGGAAATGAGGATGATCATAAAGAAATTTGAATGATATTTGGTTTTTTAAATCTAATTATTTTGAGGACAAATATTGTGTGTCTGGTATCAAAGTGCTACAAATGAATATTATCCTATATAAGGAAAATGAATTCTAAGATACATCAAAGGAACAACTGATTTGGGAAAAAAAATATGACATCACAGGAATGGTTAATATTTTTGGTTATCGAGATGTCGATTGGTGGTGTGGATGATAGAATATCCCCATATGGTGGAGTTTTCTACATGGGAGAAAGATTTGTGAGTTTTCATATAAAGATGAAAATGTAGCAACTATTTTCACTTTAGTTTCTAAGTATGTACCTTCCACTTAAGATGTGAGACAACCAATGTTGATGACAACACAATAGAAATATTTTTAGTAGATGCGAACTTCCCCATTATCTTATTTTTTGATAATCAATGTGTTATAAATTTCAATAAAAATTCTTTGAAACATTTTTTTCTAATAAAAACTATATTAAATATCACTTTATAAAAGATCATGTTGAAAGAAACCAAATAAATATAAATTTTTTTCCTATAATAGATCATGTTATTGATATCTTTACTAAGCCATTACTATAGAAAACATTTCATAAATTGAGGTTTCTTACGAGCATACATCTTCACTCTCTTTAAGGATAAAGTATGTGGTAATCCAACCCCTCTATCATCCCGTACTTATATAATGATGTTAAAGGTGGAGAAAATGTATAACAAAAATCTATCCATTGGTGTTTTATTATCCATTTTAAGGAAGAGAATATATATTTGGTGAGTTTTTTAAAATGGTACGATGTCATTACAGTATGTGTGAACTATTTTCACATTGTTTTGATGTGAATATAAGAATATTTACTTATAGGATGAAATTTATAAGTGAAAGAAGAGATGTTTGAGATGTTTATTATAAATATATGGTAATGTTAGAATTTTAATAAAAGGTTCTTATATCACTAATTAAGGACATCATGTCCTTATTGTAAAACGATTATTGTTTCATACACATATTTTTCTAAAATATTCTTATAAATGTTTTACAAGTAATCTATTTCCTAAGTTACAGAGTTTTAGTGATTTATGTTCCTTGGTTTCCAAAAAAATAAAAAGTGGGAGACAGTTTAGTGTAAGAGGGTTTTGATGTGTTTTGAAGAAGACAGAGTTGTTAATAAGAAGATTATTTATCTTTAAGAACGTTTTATTTAAGTTTTATATTTTTTTATTCAATGAAAATAAGTTAAAATTATTGATAACATAAGTCACTTGAAATTGTTGAGTTACAAAAATGATGAAATGTTATCCAATGAGTTTGAGATATTGCATATAGTCCATCAGTTTGAGTCCATTGGTCAGATTGTGGCACATAATGTTTATCCATGTATGCTTATAAGTTCCATCATACATAATGTTTAGTGAAGAAAATAAGATGATTATTTACTATTCCTAATATTCTTAACATCATGAGTACTAAAAGATATCACGATTCAAGCTTGAGTCCAAAGGGGTAGAATGATGTCTACATGTACAAAGATCATGCCATTTAGTTTTGTAAATATCACTTGATATATGTTATTTTATAAAGGTTTAGCAAAAGAATGTTCAAAGTTTTAAGGTTACGAAGATATGAGGTTGTGATGATACAAATTTCTATCAGTCATAATTTTATGATGTTTGTTGATCAAAGGAAGAGTGTTTTGAGGTTTCTTCTAATGAAGATTAGATCATTTAATGAGTTCTGTGAAGTATATATCAGATTTACTTATATAAAGACCATAATTTGAATCAACAATGTTAGAGTGTATGAAGTTAACTGAACCAAAATTATATTAGTTCATCAGATAGAAAATTATTCGTATGTTCATCGGATGGAAAATCTCAAAGTTATTGGATCAAGTTCACCATATGATCCTTCTATAAATTCACCAGAAAAAGAAATGGTTATAGATGTTTAGGATTAATGAGAGTTATATATATCTCTATATAGTCAAATATTCCTGAATGAGATTCATTGGGAAAAGGCTTCATAGAATAGGAAATGGTTGAATATTTATATAGAAAGTTATCACAAGAAGGAAGAATATTGCAAATGAGTTGAAGGTTTCCAAACAATGTTGTGAGGAAATACTGGATGAAGCATCAACAAATCGAAGAGATGTTAGGAAATTATACTATATGAATGGTTCTAAGATCTTTATGAAGTTTTAATAAATTCATTAAATGTGATGATGTTGATATAGACATTAAACATTTAATTAATCATGAAATAAATACCATGATTCTCAAAAAGTTTGTAGGATTGTTGAAGGCTGTTGATGTTGGGTCATAAGAATGTGTAATGTCCTGACCTGGGTGCCACGCAACAATGCCATGAGCTGGTCCACCACATGACCTCAGGCACGCCTCCTAGTATGCCAGAGGCAGCTGACTAGCAGTGATGGTCTGGTATGTCAATTGTGGGGAGACTATACCCTCTTATATCAGAGTAGAAACTAGTATAAATAATAAAAAATAGTAGAAGCATATATAAATACAAACAAACCAATATCTGAAGATTATGAAGCATGAAAATACAATATAAAACTGAAACAGAAAAAATTTCATGTTGAAGTAAGTGTTAGGTGCCTAAAATGAAAAACTGGAAAGTACATACACTGATGAAACCCAAGTGGGTCACGAACCACGTTTGGTCACCTTATAATGCTCCATCCCAATTCAACCATCTAACTCAGGGAGTCTCCCTTAACCTGTCCAGAAAAACCCAAAAAAAGTCTGCTCGGGTACCGATTAGGCATCCCAAGTAAGGTGTGAGTACAACTCAATAGGAAACCACCAAAAATGTATAAATCAAATCCAGTTAATAATAGTGTATGCAGATTAAAAAAAACAAGAAATAAAGTAAATTGTTTACATTTTTTCAATTATCCCTTATTTGACTGCATAAACCACAATGTTCTCATGGACACCCATATCTCAATAGCTGCTTCGGTCGTGCTGGTGTCAGAACCATTTTAAAGTATCAATTAAAATTTCATTTAAACCAATGTTATTTCATTTTCCATTTCAATTTAATTAATATAACCTCTAATCGCAAACGCAGTCCAATGTCAATTAATGGGTGTAGAATGCCATGTCTAGCACCCTCGTGAGTATTTGGAGCATCAGTCCCTATCTCACAACCCATGGGTATTTGGAGCATCAGTCCAGGTCCCATAAAATAATATTTTCATGCATGTTGGGTGTATAACATCATGTCTATAACCTAGTGAGTATTTGAAGCATCAGTCCACGTATCACAACCCATGGGTATTTGGAGCATCAGTCCATGTCCCATAAAATAATATTTTCAAGCATGTTGGGTGTAGAACGCCATGTCTATCACCCTGTGAGTATTTAGAGCATCATTCCATGTCTCACAACCCGTTTCTAAATAAAGAACATATATCACATACATCAAATGAATCAAGATAAATCGACATTAATCTATTATCACAATTTTACAGGTCACATGTATCACAAAATCACATTAATTAAATCAACAATTAATTAATCACGTAGTCCCATTAATTAATTCAACAATTAATTAACCATATCACCAAATTAATTAATTTAACAATTAATTAATCACATATTCCCATTAATTAATTCAACAATTAATTAATCACAGATTTCATTAATTAATTTAACAATTAATTAATCACATTGAACAATTTATTAATTTAACAATTCATTAGTAATGTTGTTACATTAATTAATTTATCAATTAATTAATCAATTCCCATAACTCAAAATCTTGTAATTAATTCTATAATTAATTATCGCATTCACAATATCAATAGATTAAAATTAATTATACAATTAATCATCTCAAATCATCTATTTTAATATCACATAATTAACTCAACAATTAATTACTCAACTTACAAATCTCTTTTCCTCACAATTAATTCAAAAATTATTTATTCAATCATATCAATTCAATATCTCAAACATCTACATTAATTAACTTATCAATTAATTAATCTAATTCATTCAATTGCATCTCATAGAAATAATCATTAATTCATTCACCAAGTAATTAATCTAACACATTAAATTTTTTAACACAATAATCTCCATTAGTTAATTCTTAAATTAATTAATCTGACTAATCCAACTCTAATAATGCAACAATCCCCATTAATTAATTTTCCAATTAATTAACCTAACTCATTAAATTGCATCAACCCAAAACATCTTATTTATTAATTCTCCAATTAATTAATGTAACTCAAAAATCATAACATTATATCCATTAATTAATTTACCAATTAATTAATTCCAATTTTTCCAATTAACTAATTCCTCAACTAATTAATCTAACTCAAGCCTTCAATTAATTCACCAATTAATTGTCCATGTCATTTAATTAATTCACAATTAATTAATTCACATTCATCTCCCTCTTTAATTAATCCACCAATTAATTGTTTCCATCAATTATTTTATTTAGTTTAACAATTAAATAATTACATTACATCAATTAATTAATTCATCAATTAATTAATTCATCAATTAATTATTTCAACTAACCAAATTATTTTATCATATCATGAACATTAATTAATTTCTAAATTAATTAAACAATTCTACAATCACAAAATCCTCATAATTAATCTATCAATTAATTATTTAATCCAACCAAATTAATTAATCACATCATGACTGTAAATTAATTCCATAATTAATTAAAAAAATCCACCATCACAAAATCCTTATAATTAATCTATCAATTAATTATTTTGACCTACCAAATTAATTAATCACATCATGACCATTAATTAATTCAAAAATTAATTAACCAATTCTAATATCACAAAATCCTCATAATTAATCTATCAATTAATTATTTAAACCATCCAATTATATTCCAAATTTCCCAATTCTTCCAAATTAATTAATTTAACAAATTAATTAATTAATTATAGAAAAAAATCAATTGTTAATTATATCATAAAATTTATATAATTGCATACACATAAATGAATCAATACTATGGGATTGAAATTTAGACCACCTACCTCAAATATGATGAACAAGAGATATAAATCTGACATCGCGGACGACACATTATTCCAACGACTATCGAATGAGAAATTAAATATATAAGCATATTCAGTTTAATAAAAATCTGCTCAAAATACATCATTTTATATGAACGAAATATTAATACGCACCATCCTCTTATCAAATCAAATCCAATTTAACGGACAGCACATCAATCTGATCAATATCGAAAAAGATATTGGTTATTGAATTTTGGTTCTTATAGAAACAGAGAATGGAATAACTCTCTAAAAAACACATGTTATTCACTGATAAATATTTTATGATAATATCATATTTATTTATCATGTAATAATTCTATATTATTTCTTTATAAATATTCTTCATATTATTATGTGAATACAACAAAATGATATTTTTTCAAATATTATTTTACCGAATCATACATAGATAATTTCTTTTAAAAAAATCCATGAAATCATCATTTGAAAAACAAAATTATTATTTATAAAACAATCTTCATTTCCCCTCTTTTTCTTCCATTTTTGTTTAAAAAAATTATTATAAAAGGATAGAAATATAGAGGGAATAAATGAAAAAAAAACAATAAAATCAAAATAAGACACACCTGGTTGGCGCACTGGGTTTTGGTGCACAACAAGGTGGTGCTTCAAGGGGGGTAATAAACCGGGTTTCCGTAGAGGAAGAGGGGGAGTCCCAACCTACCTAAGTAAGGTTGAACAATAAGAGTTTCTGGGCTATCTGGATTCTAAAGGATTAATCTCATACAAAAAAATGATGTTCGTGCCTATTTATAAACCCCATGTGCATCCCTCCGCTCAAGAACCAAAAGCCTCATTAATCCACCCCATAAACTGAAACAATTAATTAAGAGTGTCTAATTTCATCTTAGTTAGTCATTTCCATTTTTAAAAAATAAAAAATGGTTGAAATTTCATGGTTTAGAATTCAACCACCATTAAAAATGGTGGAAACCCGTTAAATGTAGTATATGAATAGTTTATATCATTTTTTAATTAAATAGATAATTTAATTATTTAACATGAAAATAAAATAATATCAAACGTCCGTTAAGCACAAAAATTATGCCCTGAATAGTGTAAACACCTCATTTTGGACCCAACGGTGGTCTCAAATTTCTCGACTGATGAACAATTTGAGAGATATTGATGATTTAACACTTAAAAATGGAATAAATAATTAATAAAAATAAAAATGATATTTTTCTGAGTGAGGCATAAAAACAATCATTTCATACCAATGTTATACCTTGGATAAGGTAAACCTCCCATTCCGGACACATCAGTCGTCTTGGATTTCTTGTAGGACATACAGTTTGTGAGTTATTAATGATTTATTCTTTAAAAAATGGAATAAATAAATAATTAAAAATAAAGGGTTATTTTTTGTAAGTGAGGCATCCAAATGCTCAATGCGAACTAATGTTATACTTTATCTGGGATAAAACCCTCATTCTGGACCCATTGGTGGTTTCAGATTTCTCATCGGATGCACTATTTGAGATATATTTAATTATTTTTAAGAAAGTAATATATTAAATCTTATTTAATAACATTAACTCATGAGCGAGACATCTAAACATCTGAAACCTACATATGTCATACACTACCTTGGGTAAACACCACATTTTGGATCTAACATTAGTCTAATATTTTTTATATGACGAACCATTTTAGAGTTATTCAATTATTTTGAATAAATTGTCCTTGCTTACTATAATATCATTAATATTTTTATTTTGTCATCGCTAAAGCTTTATGGGTATCAGAATCTCACACTATCCAACGAATGACTCTGAAAATGTTCCAATAAAAAAATTACAATGTCAGAATTGAGCATTATTTCTAATGTAAGATTTTAAACATTTATTAATTTGTTTCTCGAATAAAATAGTTTTTTTTCGACATAATGTATTAATAATATATAAAAATTAATAACTTAAAGGAAAATATATTTGGTAAATGGATGAAATATTACAGTATTCATACCTTATAACAACTCTTCCTTGATCTGTAATCCCAAACATATTTATGAAAAACCAATTTCTTACAATCTACCCACCTTTGAAGTTTCTTTAACCCATCTTGTTAAGTAGCTCAACAACCATAGTTTTTATCGAACTTCGGTCAATCCTGAGAACCTCATATGTAAATTGATGATGATGTACCTCACACTATCTTGCTCCAGATATATATTTTTTCATAAGAACATCCTCCAAAGGGCCCCATATCTAACCAAAACACATTCATTTAGCTAAGCATAAAGCTGGAGATTTCTCAGTGTTCCTGGGATGATGTCAGGATAGGGGACATGATCATCACTAATTAATAGTACACTAAGAAGTTGTCTATAAATACCCCCATAAATATTTCAGCATCGATGATACCTCCCACTATGGAAACACTTTAGCCAGTTCGAATGTCTCGGCTCCCCTGCCCGCCTACATCTCACCAAAACAATTCAAAACAATATGATCATTTACATAATGCTTAACAGAGTTCTAAAACTAGGGAATTCTTTCTACCCAAACTATCTGCATCTACGGTCAAACAAAAAAAATGAAGGATTTTTTTCACAACAATTAGCATAGTAAACAAGAGGGATTTACAGAAAACCATATCAAGTATTTCCCCTATATCATACCACACAGTCAAAACTAAGGCACTATCTCTACCATTAACAACCCTACATGTAGGTCCTGGTTAACAAGGGTATACATATTATCATTTTTTCAATTTTATCACTTAGACACCTATTTAAACGCATCTAGAATCATTTAAAAATATCTCTTAATTTCAAATTAGACACCATTTTCAGTTCAATTCCACAAGCAAATAAAAAATAGTATATGTTTAACAACTTACACAAAACCCATTTTCCCATGCTTTCCTACAAAGATATATGTCAAAAAAATCATGAGTGCCTAGAATGATGCATGAAGACTCAACCCTCACGCCATACCAGCCCGTGAGTCAATCTCAACATATCAAAAAAACAATAATCACATCACACAAAACTGCATGGCCCAAAATGAAATAATATTCAAATGTAATTGCAAACAACTATAACAATAATACCACCTTGGGAACTTGGGTTCTCCCTTGTACAAGGGGTAGATACTCACATGCGCGAGCTCATAACAAATCCCCGACTCTTCCAAGTCTCCTGTCTACCTTTCCCAAATAATAAGGCAAAAGAATAAGAATGAAAACTTCCTCTAATACCACTTTGTAACGTCCTAACCCGGGTGCCACACAACAGTGCCCCGAGTCGGTCCACCATTTGACCTCAGGCGCGCCTCCTCGTATGCCAGAGGCTGCCAAATAGCAGTGAGGGTTTGCTAAGACAATCATGGGGAGACTATAGCCTCTTTTATTAGAGTAGACACTAACAGAAATAATAAACAATAGAATAAGCATATATAAAGATTGAAAGACCAATATATGAAGATTATGAAGTAGGAAAATACAATAGAAAACTGAAATAGATAAAATGTCATGTTGAAGTATGTGTTAGGTGCCCAAAATGAAAACTGAAAAGTAAAGACATTGATGAAAACCAAGTGGGTCCCGAACCAGGTCTCGTCCCCTCATCATGCTCCATCCCAATTCAACCATTTTACTCAGGTACTTTTCCCTTAACCTTTCCATAACAAAACACTACTCGGGTACCAATCAGGCAGCCCGAGTAGGGTGTGAGTACAACTTAGTAGGCCACCACCAATGGCGTATAAAACAAATCCAGTCAATAATAGTGTATTCATATTTACAAAAACAAGTAATAAATTAAACAGCTCACATTTATTCAATTATCCCTTATTTAACTTCATAAAACACTGAGTTCCCATGAACACATGTATCTCAATACCTACTTCAGTCATGCCGGTGTCTGAATCATTTTAAAGTATCAATTCAAATTTCATTTAAACTAATGTGATTTCATTGTCCATTTCAATTAAATTATTATCACCTCTAATTGGAACCATAGTCTAATGTCAATTAATGGGTGTAGAATGCCATGTCTAGCACCCTCGTGAGTATTTGGAGAATCTGTCCCTATCTCACAACCCATGGGTATTTGGAGCATCAGAGCATGTCCCATAAAATGATATTTGCGTGCATGTTGGGTGTAGAACGTCATGTCTATCACCCCGTGAGTATTTGAAGCATAAGTCCATGCCTCATAACCCATGGGTATTTGGAGCATTAGTCTATGACCCATAAAATAATATTTTCATGCATGTTGGGTGTAGAATTCCATGTCTATCACCCCATGAGTATTTGGAGCATCAGTCACTACCTGTTTCTCTATAAAGAACATATATCACAAACATAAAATTAATCAAGATTAATCAAGATTAATCTTTTATAACAATTTTACATGTCACATGTATCACAATGTCACATTAATTAAATAAATAAATAAATAATTACATAGTACCATTAATTAAGTCAATAATTAATTAACCATATCACCAAATTAATTAATTAAATAATTAATTAATCACGTAGTCCCATTAATTAATTCAAAAATTAATAAATCACATATTTAATTAATTAATTTAACAATTATTTAATCACATTGTCCCATTAACTAATTTAACAATTAATTAGTAATGTCATCACATTAATTAATTTATTAATTAATTAATCAATATCCACAACTCAAAATATCATAATTAATTCTATAATTAATTATCTCATTCACAATATCAATAGCTTATAATTAATTATACAATTAATTATCTCGAATCATCTATTTCAATATCACATAATTAATTCAACAATTAATTGCTCATATTACAAACCTTTTTGCCTCACAATTAATTCAACCATTAATTATTCAATCATATCAGTTCAATATCTCAACCATCTACATTACTTAACTTGTCAGTTAATTAATCTAATTCATTCAATTGAATCTCATAGAAATACTCATTAATTAATTCACCAATTAATTAATCTAACACATTCAATTTTTTAACATAATAATCTCCATTAGTTAATTATTTAATTAATTAATCTGACTGATCCAACTCTAATAACGCAACAATCCCCATTAGTTAATTTTCCAATTAATTAACCTAACTCATTAAATTGTATCAACCCAATAATTCTCATTAATTAATTCCCCAATTAATTAATGTAACTCAAAAATCATAACATTATATCCATTAATCAATTTACCAATTAATTAATTAAAATTATTCACATTAACTGATTCTTCAACAAATTTATCTAACTCAAGCCTTCAATTAATTCACAAATTAATTTTCCATGTATTTTAATTAATTCACAATTAATTAATTCACATTCAACCCCCTATTTAATTAATCCACCAATTAATTCTTTCAATCTACTCTATTATTTATTTCAACAATTAAATAATTACGTGACATCAATTAATTTATTCATCAATTAATTATTTCACCAAACCAAATCAATTAATCATATCATGACCATTATTTAATTCCAAAATTAATTAAACAATTCTACCATCAAAAAATCGTCATAATTAATCTATTAATTAATTATTTAATCCAACCAAATTAATTAATCACATAATGACTGTTAATTAATTCCAAAATTAATTAACCAAATCCACCATCACAAAATCCTTATAATTAATATATAAATTAATTATTTAAACCAACCAAATTAATTAATCACATCATGACTGTTAATTAATTAGAAAATTAATTAACCAAATCCACCATCACAAAATCCTCATAATTAATATATCAATAAAATATTTAAACCAACCAATTCTATTCCAAATTTCACAATTCCTTCAAATTAATTAATTTACTCATTTAATTAATTGATTATTAAAAAATTCAATTGTTAATTATATCATAAAATTTCAATAATTTCACACATATAAATGAATCAAGAATATTAGATTTAAATTTATACCACCTACCTCAAATATGATGAACATGCGATATGAATCTAACATCGCTGACGGCACGTTATTCCAACGACTATCGAATGAGAAATTTAATAAATAATCATATTTAGTTTAATAAAAATCTACTCAAAATATTTCATTTTATATGAATGAAATATTAATATGCACCATCCTCTTATCAATACGAATCTAATTCAACCGATGGCACATTAATCTGATCAATATGAAAAAAGATATTTGTTTTTGATGTTTGGTTCGAGCAGAAACAGAGATCAGACAAACTCTCTGAAAAACACATGTTATTCGCTGATAAATATTTTATGATCATATCATATTTATTTATCATCTAATCATTCCATATTTTTCCTTTATAAATATACATTATATTATTATGTGAAGACAACAAAATGATAATTCTTGAAATATTATTTTATCAAATCATACATTGATAATTTCATTTAAACAAATCCATAAAATCTTCATTTGAAAAACAAAATTATTATTTATAAAAAAAATACTCCATTTTCCATTTTTTCTATCCATTTTTGTTTAAAAAGAAACTATTATAAAATGATATAAATATAGAGGGATTAAAAGAAATTAAAAAAATAAGAAAAATCAAAATAAGACACAACAGGTTAGTGCACCGGGTTTTGGCGCACAACAAGGTGGTGCTTCAGGGGTTAGTGCACCGGGTTTCCGCAAGGGAAGAGGGGGAGTCCAGACCTACCCAAGTAAGGTTGCACAATAAGAGTTTCAGGTTTAACTAGATTCTAAAGGATTAATCCCGTAAGAACAAATGAAGTTCCTTCCTATTTATAAACCCCATGCACATGCCTGTGCTCAAGAACCAAAAGACACATTAATCCACTCCTTAAACTAAAACAATTAATTAGGAGTGTTTAATTTCATCTCATTAAGTCATTTCCATTTTTAAAACATAAAAAATGGTTGAAATTTCATGGTTTTTAATTCAACCAGCATTAAAAAAGGTGGAAACTGGTTAAATGT
Organism: Viscum album; assembly: GCA_963277665.1. Lineage (NCBI taxonomy): Eukaryota > Viridiplantae > Streptophyta > Magnoliopsida > Santalales > Viscaceae > Viscum > Viscum album. Next base: position 942,233,636 of record OY728162.1, read on the forward strand.
AGAAGATGAACAGTTTATGTCGATTTTTAACTAAATATATAATTTTATTATTTAACATGAAAATCAAATTATCTCAAACGTCCATTAATCCCAACAATTATGCTTGGACTAGGGTAAACACCTCATTATAGATCTAAAGGTGGTCTCACATTTCTCAACTAATGAACTGTTTGAGAGATATTGATGATTTAATAATTAAAAAATGGAATAAATAATTAATAAAAATAAAAATGATATATTTGTGAGCGCTGCATTAAAACTCTCGTCACTTACCAATGTTATACCTTGGATAAGGTAAACCTCCCGTTCTGAACACATAAGTGGTCTCGGATTTCTCGTACGATGTACGGTTTGTGAGTTATTAATGATTTATTCTTAAAAAAATGGAATAAATAATTAATTAAAAATAAAGGGTTTTTTTGTGAGCGAGGAATCCAAACGCTCGATGCGAACAAATTTTATACCTTATCTATGGTAAAATCCTCATTCCGGGCCATTGGTGGTCTCATATTTCTCATAGAATGCACCGTTTGAGGGATATTTAATTATTTATAAGAAAATAATAAATTAAATCTTATTTAATAACATTAACTCATGAGTGAGACGTCTAAATTTTAGACGCCAAAATATGTCATACACTTCCTAGGGTAAAAACCAGATTATGAATCTAATAGTGGTCTTAGATTTTTATTATGATGAAACGCTTTAGAGTTATTCAATTATTTTTAATAAATTGTCCTCACTTACTATAATATCATTAATATTTTTATTTTGTCTTCACCAAGGCTTCACGGGTCTCAGAATCTCACACTATCCAATGTCTAACTCTGAAAACATTCCAATAAAAAATTACAATGTCAAAATTGATCATTATTTCTCATGTAAGCCTTTTAACATTTATTAAGTTGTTTCTCCAATAAAATATTTTTTTCCACATAAAGTATTAATAATATATAAAAAGTAATAACTCAAAGGAAAATATATTTTGTAAAAGGACAGAATCTTACCATATGGATCCTAACTTTTAGTAGATTTGAATGTGGTAAAACATAGGAATTCTCATAGTTGGATGGTCAATGTTTTGAGTGAGATGTTTTAATTTAATGTTACTACTTTTGCAAATGATTTGAAAGAAGTGATTAAAATATCAATGGAGTTGGTGCACTGAGTTGTGTGTGGGTAGATTTTTGGTAGTATAGAGGTGCACTACATCATTAAAAATTTGATTAGAAAAACTGGTTTAATATGCAATGGTTTAACGTACACCAAACAACATTTTTAATTAGTTGGTATTCTATAATTTTTTTTATAAAGGTGATTAATTAAATAGGTCGAACAACCTTCAGATGAATAGTGTGTTGAAGTGATCAGATGAGCACACCATTATATTGATATCAATCTACCGAAGGAACCAAATAGAGTATACTAGATGGGTGAATAAGACAAAGTATACTAGATGAACTTATTGGATGAACTTACATCACTTGTAAGAAGGTTATTTCTTTCTTCTATGCAAGAAAGTATTAGGTAATAAGAACTTGTATGAATTGAAAGTGTGAATAAATTTTTAGAAGTATAGTAAAAAATATATCATATACTAGTGGTGATTGTTTTTTTATTTTTTACAAAACATTGTTATATCTATTATCTATGTAAGGAGCGCATGCACTTTCAATTGACTATATCTCTATGCTAGTTAAAGTAAATTCCTTGGTAGTTATAACTATCAAAAGGATTTTTTTATGGTTTTTAGTAATAAATTACAAGAAAAAAATGACATATAATATATTCTCTTATTTATAAAAAAATATTTAAAGACATGTGTTCTTATGGTTGTTATTGTGTGTTGTTTTACAGTAGGTTCATTTCCCACTAATGTAACACCCTAAAATTCTAAAGTACAATTTTATATTCAATAGTGTGTATGAAACACATCAGAAAGTGCATAAGGGAATATAATATCATGAAACTATATTGTTTATTTACTATTTTAAATAAATTAAATACATGATAAATCTTTTAATCAATGAAACACTGATTTAGCTTGAATTATACCCAAGAGAGACCTTCGTTGATAGCTTTAATTACATGAAAGATCTAGTTTCACCGGAAAATGATATATTATTAAAATATTATTATTTAATATAATGTGATATAACATAGCCTTTATGTTAGTAGTTATGAATATTATTAACTAAATTATGAAAATTTATGGTTTATATAAAAATAAAATGAATTCATCGGTTACCAATTATTGAGAAACAAAAATAAGAACGAATTAGATATAAAAAGAAATTTTAGTTTTCTATGTTTTCGAAGGATTATTATATTAAAAAACACAATTAATTAAAATTAGTTAATGATTATAATGAAATATATATTTTATATATTCAATAAAATATTTTTGATATTCATCAATTAGATTTTATATGCATAAGAGAAGAACAAACTCAATTTCACATGTAAAAACCTATATTTTTATAAAGGCAATCATATCACCTTTTAATGGGGATTCCATTTTAAATACGAATTTTGAAACTATAATTGAATTAATGTGTAAAAATAAACTTCATATTATAAATATAATAATAACAATTATGTTAGGGTGAATTTTTTATATTTTTCTGAAACATTTCATTTTTTAATAAATAGCTAAAAATATAGAATTTTAGTTCAAAAATACTTTTTCATGTAATTTATTTATAAGAATTAATTATAATTTTAATTGGTTTTAATGTTTAATTAGATAGATTTTTTATAAATTATGTTAATTTATGTCATTATAATCAAATTTACTTTGAAATTGAATACAAAAACATAGAAAACGTTCAGACGTTTTTACTTTAAAAAACTGTATTGTCGTCCCATCTACGAGATTACATTTAAATAATTTTCTGACACTTCAATGATTTGGATTTGGAAAAATGGATTGAATATTTGGAATTAGAATAATTTCTAATTTCTAATAAGACCAAATTTGTTTTTACCAAAAATATTAGTGAAAGTGGCTAAAATTAATTACAATGTATAAGGTTAAATTCAGCTTAATAAGGGACTAAACCTTAACCTGATGGCCCAAAACTACCTATAAAATTTTCCAAAAGCTACTGGATAGTAATATTTAGACTCTACCCTATCTTTTATAGAATTTTTTCAATTATTGTATCCACTTTCAACATGAATAATGTGGAAGGAATTTCTTTTTCAAAATATTACAAGAGTGCCACTCGTCTTTCACTTTAAAAGGCCACCACTTATCCCCTTTACTTACATCTCTCAAACCATTTGGGTTAGAAATTATCTGCCAAATTCACATCCAAAAAACATATCATATAATTTGAAGCCTCCATTTGTGCAGGAATCCTTCCAAGGAAGCCCATTGGTAAAAACCAAAAGGAGTTACCCGATTTTTATGGTAAAACATTCAACCAATATCTTTTTTTCATTTACTTTAACACACACAAAAAAAATTTATTACATGTTAGTATAATAAAAAATATATCCTCAATATAATTGGTTGTTTTTATATTAATGGTTCAACCTACACTCACATACACATCCATCTAATGGGTAACCAAGATACTATTTATGTGAATGAAGAACTACCGCCTCATGAAACGACGATTCTTCGTTCTTCCTTTACCTCCTACCATGGTGGTCATTATGATAGAAACTATAATTTTATACTATATATATGATATTTATAATATAATTATTATTATTTAATTATTTTATAACTAAAACCTCTATACATTCCATTTTTCTTAAATGATAACATCGCTTGTGGAAGTGTGGACTACCGCCCCTCAATGCGATGGGATTTGTTCATGTTATACATGGAACACATTAATACTGAAATTAATGAAAAATATGAGTTTTATTATATATATATGATACTTTAATTATAATAAACATGAGTATACATATCCTTTAATTTCCATTTTGTAAAAAATGTCTTAATGAAATGATGGCAGTGTTCAAGCATACGTACGGACTACCATCTCTATAAATGTTTCATTTCATTTCTTATCTCTAAATTTTTTTTGATTATTATAGGTACATATATAATAGATATATATGATATTAAAATAATGTTTTAAATTATATATATGATGAAACCATGATATATTTAATGATAACAACCAATAACAAGTGAAAACATACTAAACAAACCAGGCAATTAATACACGAAATAGTTAAAATAATGAAAGGTTATTAGACAATGGGTAATAAGATATTATAAAAGGATCATATATGATATCATAAATATTTTTATTTTTATTTTATAAGTTATTTATATTTTTAAAACCTTATATTTGAGGTTTAAAGATGTTCACCTGAAAGGAAACACTAGGTAAAAGATTCTTATCTCATTTTCTTTCCGTGAGACATACATAATTATTGTGCAAAAAATATCTTATATATGGTGTGCGTAATACCACAATGACATCTAATATTATTAATAAATATTTATTCATGATGTTTTTAGTTGAATTTTTATTATATCTTATAAGGTGATTTGAGTTAAAAGTTATCAAGTGGAATAGAATTTAATAACTCAATTTCTTTTCATTGAGTTATATAACATACTCATTGTCATTAATATTATAAGATTATATGTGTAATTTTTTTACTATCTATTTTTTATTTAAAATTTCCTTATATGTATTTACAGTTTATACACATAATCCACTCATTTATTGATTCTCACTGTAATGTTATTTTCTTTTCAAGTGTTTATTTCAAAAACTCACTTTTATTCGATATTGTTTGTACTTGAATATTCATTCGAGGAAATTATTTGATAATTTTTCAACAAAAAATCTAATATTAATATACTATGGTTATTAATGACCATTATCAATTAGTTTTAACATTTCTCCACTCTTTGGTAATTAGAGGTATCCAAAAATGTTTTTATGAAAACACAAATTCATTTCCCTATTTATATTGTGAACCTATTTTATTCTAAAAATCACATATTCAAAAACTGCTTTCAGAAAAATGTTTATAACCATTAAAAGAATTATTTTAAATTAAATTTTACCCATTTTTTTGTTTATGAATATTTTAAAAGGAATCCTCTTGTTCCTTTTTGAACAATGAATTTTTCTAACCCTTTTTTACTTTGAAAAAAGAAATTTTCTTTTTTCCTTGTATGACATGTATGGATTCTTCCACTGTCATTTATTTGAAGCTTTCTTTACAAATTTAAAAGGAATCATTTTAAAGAAAATATCTCCAAGAGTTAATTTTAAATGAAAACATTTTTAAATAAAAGTGTATTTTCTTCAAAAATATTTTTTAAAGTTATTATTTAGTTTAATCACTAATAATAAATATTTATTTTTGATCCACTTTTCATATTTTGTATCGATACCATACATATCCTTTCCCCAGATGATTTTAAATTGATTTGGAAAAGGAAAGTATTTATATTTACTGCCTTTATTTCCTTGTTAGTCCCCTTGAAATATAAAATTTTATATGATCATTAAGAATTGAATTTACCCTAATCAACTATATCATTTATCATAGATATTATAATTTCCTAAACCATATACCACTTTATATATAATGTCTACTTAGATAATTATTTAATTAACTTGGTATTTATTGATAAATACCTATTTCTCATTAAATATGATTATTTTATAAGGTATATTATTTATTTTGATTATTCCATATGAGTAATTATTTGGACAATTAGTGGTAGGTGAGTCTTGGACATTATATATCCCCTCTAGGCATCAATAGATTCTCATGAGAGAAATAAGTTGTGCAAACTGAATAAGTTTCTACCATTAATTTAAATCATATTGTGAAAGGTCTTGATGGTATAATATTTCATATACCTGTGACATGACATCCAATAATTAATAATTTCCATAATTTAGACTACATTTCTATTATCTATGATATTTATCATCGACATATATATGGATTCACTTCATTCGAATTTTATTGTTTTATGGCATGTGTTTCGGTTTCTCACCTTTCCATATTTAATTTTCCTTACACTACTGGAAAACTAACCTATACCAATGGTTTGGAACCCTTGGTATAGGCCTCTAAACCGTTGGTATAGCCTATACCAACAGTTTGGAGAACCGTAGGAAAGTAAGCCGTTGGGATAGGTCTATACCAATGGTTTTTAGAAAACTGTTGGTATATACCTATACCAACGGTTTTGAAAACCGTTGGTATATGTATTTCTAAAAAAAACATTCGATGGGATTTTATCCCAGGACCTTTGGTTTATTGTTGAATGACCTAACCACTAACCTAACATGACTTTTGTGAACATATCTTCATAAATATATATATGTATTATCATAATTAATTTAAATTTTGATTTATAGAATGTTTTGGTTTAGAGGATCGGATAAAAAATGAAAGGACCTATACCAACGGTTGTCAAAACCATTGGTATAGGTCTATACCAACGGTTTTGACAACCATTGGTATAGGTCCTTATAATCTTGGAAGGGATGCTGAAATACTGGGGACCTTTCCCAACGGTTTTGGCCAAACCGTGGGGAGAAGTGGCCACAAATTAGACCTTTACCAATGGTTTGGCCAAACTGTTGGGAAAGGGTAGGATTTCCCAACGGTTTGGCCAAAACCATTGGGAAATGTGGCCACAAATTGGACCCCAAACCGTTGGGAAAGGGTAGGCTTTCCCAACGGTTTGGAAAAAACTGTTGGGAAAAGTGGCCACAAATTGGACCTTTCCCAACGGTTTTGCCAAACCGTTGGGAAAGGGGGTATAGAAGTGTTGGTAAAGGTCACATTTCCAGTAGTGTTATCTAGTTAATTTAATGACATTGGGTTTCATTTATTACCTTACCATATTATTTATCATTTCAGTTGATTGATTAAATGGAATGTGTGTTTAGTAATTTTCATTTACATATTGATTATTCTCATTGATTAATTATTTTTTACATTATGATTTAATTAATGTTAATGAGAATTTGAGCTCACCCTTATTTTATTTCCTCTCCCTGAGAATCCAAGAAGTGTAATAATAAATCATCAGAAGGATATTATATATAGAATAATGTTTTTAACATGGAAAATAAAATGAGAAGAAAAAACTATGTTATAATAAGCATATTATTTTTTAATAAAATTGTCATGTATGTATCTGTTTTACCAATAATACTAAACTCCTAGGTCCTTTGGGGCATGATTACCTGTAATCATGCCAATGTAATTGATATAAGACATCAACTTTGGGATTCTGGGGTTGGGTCACTATAGTTGGTATTAAAGGAAGTTTAGTAGCAACTATAAGAATTAGATTTAGGAAAAAATAGGTTAGAGAACATAACCCTAAGGTAGAATTTGATTATAAACACAGAAGAACGTACAATAATTTTTGTGGGGAAGAGATTATGTGATTTTTACAAAAAATATATCCTTATTTGGATACTAAAAGTGGACATGGTTATGAAAAATATTTACCTATGAGTAAAAACTTTGGAAATGTGTTCTGTGCCTGACTCGGGGAACCTGGTACACAACAACGATCTATACTACAAACCTGGTTTGACACTCTCAGGGGATATTCTTAGGATAATCCAAATTTTCAATACAAAATCATAGGAATAATTTAAATGGATAATGAAAATGAATGATAAAGGTCAAAACTAATGTCTTTTAGATTTAAAAATAATATGTCATTATTTAGATATCTGATAAATGATTATATATTATTCTCACTATGACTATTATTTCTCACATAATTTTTTCTAGTTTTAATAAATTGATGGAAGTCAAAGGATTTAGGTTAACATTGAACATGAAGGACATGGTGGTAAAAATGGAAAAAATGAGACGTTGATAGGAGTGAAGGATAACATGTTCATATCAAATTAGTTTTCCCAAAATATGATTAAAAATATATTCCTTTACCAACTCATGAACACACCAAAGTAAAAAAGGATGGAGGTTTTCAATAGAATGAGTTCTAGAGACCATAATAAAAATAAGGATCGATTTCCAACACATGAGAATTATGGAACGAGACACCCATGAAAGTGTCTCAATGGAATGAGGAAATTCATTATGTGTGGGAAAGATGGACATAAATCAATGTATTTTTAAGGAAAATGGAGAGTACGATGAAAGGAATTAAAACTCATCCTAAGTATCCATTTGTGGTTTGTTACCTTAAATGTGGGGAACATGTGTAGTTGTTGAGTCAATTACCACTTTTAAATGATAATCCCTAGATCATGGAAGGATGTGTATAAGAAATGAATGGATGAAGTATTATGTTATGAGGATGTATTGAAACCCATAGTTAAGAATATATTTATGGATTAAATTTCAAATATATCCATTAGATTAATTTTTAGAAATTATATTAATATGTTTTTAGGGGAGGAAAACCAATATTACTGGTGATAACCAATCAATTTTGGCAAGGATATGGGTCTTGAAACTATGAACGAAGGATAATAGGTGTTTCATATCAACCAATGACCAATATAATGGCCTGGTTAAATTTTTATTGTTTTTCATTAAATAAGTTTATGAATAAATGTAAATGATGAACTAATAGTATCACTTCGGAGGGTTAGAGATTAATTTATAAACCTTATAGATTTTGGAATAAATTTATAGACAAATAGTTTGACATTTCTTTTATAGGACTTATGATCCTTTAAATGTTTCTTTTAGTGATTAATGCATTAAAAATTAATTATTGGTAATTAATTACTTAGAGTAAATGGATGAATTAGAATTTTATCAAAGAACACAAAATTTTAGGATTGTTCATATAAAATTGAACTTATCAGTAATAATATTTCCTTAAACTCTAGGTTAGTAAAAGAATTAACCAACATTAGGAAAATGACTTATAAATAAAATTTTGTCCTACGATATTAATTTTGGTTGAGTAGATGGTCTCTTAAATAATAAAATATTTATGGATTTCATGACCTAAATTTTTAATTGATAAATAACTTGTTTTTTATTGATGAAATAATTCAATCACTATAAATATTTTTTCTTTTCTTCCAGGTATATATTTCCACTTAGTGACCTAGTTACATTATAGTTCATGTGACCTTTGTAATTCACATTCTCTCTTTTCTAGAGTATGTTTTACAAACCCTTATCATGATATTAGATTTAAATGTAGAATATATCAAACAATATATTACCATGATCAAGATTAAATTGTGAGGATTCAATTTAATTATGATGGGGATAATATAACACCCCAAAATTCTAAAGTACAACTTTGTATTCGACAAAATATATGAAACACATCGCCAAGCACTTAAGAGAATATAATATCATGAGAAACTACTGAATATTCAATATTTTAAATAAATTCAACACATGATATAGCTTGTAATTCCTGAAACATTGATTTTTCTTGAATCACACATAAGAATGACCTTCCTCAAAAGCTTGCGTTACATGTAAGACCAAGTTTCACCAAATAATGATATATTATAAAAATATTATTATTTCATATAATATGATATAAACTAGAAGTTTAGTTAGCTGTTTTGAATAGTATTATTTCACTTATTAAACTTTATTGTTTATATATATATATATATATATATAATTAATTCATTGGTTACAAATTAATGAGAAACAAAAATAAGAACCAATTGGACATGAAAAGAAATATTACTATTTTTATGCTTCCAAATGGGTTTTGTCTTAATACAAATAATTAATTAAAATTAGTAAATTATTTTAATTAAATATACTTACTATATATTAAATCACATATTTTTTATATTCATCTGCTAGGTTGGATATGCATAAGAAAAGAACAAATCCAATTTCACACATAAAAAAATATTTTTATAAAGACTATTTCACCACCTTTTAATAGAGAACCCATTTTAAATATGAATTTTGATAAATTATTTGTTTTAATATTTCAAAATAAAAATAATTATTTAATGATAAACATCATAATTATGTTTGGGTGAATTTTTGATATTTTTCTGAAACATTTCATTTTTTAATGAATAAGTAAAATACTGAATTTTAGTTCAAAATTTGTTTTTCATCTAATTTTTTTATAAGGATAAATTATAAATTAAATGAGTTTTAATGTTTAAAAATATCATATTATTATCAATTAATAAAATTTATGTCATTGAAATCAATTTCACAATGAAATTTATTATAAAAACATATCAAACATTCGGATGTTTTTACTTTAAGAACCTGCATTATCGTCCAGCATGTAGGATTAAATATAAATCGCTTTTTTCCAATTCAATGATTAGAATTTAGAAAAATGGATGCCATATTTAAAATAATAATAATTTATAATATAATATAATACCAAATTTGTTTTTTACCAAAAATATTATTGAAATTGATGAAAATTAATTACAATGTTTAAGGTTAAATTAAGCTTAACAAAGGACTAATCATTAACCGAAAGAGAAAAAAGAACCTATAAACTTTTCCAAAAGAAACTTTATACCCATATTTTGTCCCCATACTCTCTATTATCTAACTATGTTCATTATTGGTTCGACTATCAACATGAAAAACATGGGAAGAATTTCTTTGTCAAAATATTACAAGAGTACCCTCCTCCTTCACTAAAAAAGGCCACAGCTTCCCCCCATTCCTCACACCTATAAAACCACATAGGGTCAGCCATGATCATCCAAAATCAATTCAAAAAATACATCACTAAGGCCTTGAATCCTCCCTTTAGGTAGGAATCCTCCCATGGAATCCCATTCGTATAAACCAATAGGAGTGACCTGATTTTTATTGTAATCCTTTCCAATGATATATTTTCATTCATTTACTTTTACACCACATAAAATATTCTTATTATAGGTCAATATAATAACAACAGTATCCTCAATATACTTATATGTGGTTATATTGATTGTTTTACCAACAATAACATTTTAATGTACCATAATTTTCGTTTATTTTTTTAAATTATAAGGAATTATTTTGAGACCACAGGCTCTAATAACACGTGAGTCCAAGGCTCAGAGATATGAGGATAGAATTTTGAACTTTTTTGAAGTTTTATTAATTAAACAAAGGAGCTTATTTTTCTATCTATTGAACTTGTGCTCAGATTAAAAATATGAGGGCACCGTTGAACTCGGAATGTTGAGATTCACATAGAAAGGACTTAACTTCGATTGGAAAGGGTCAGACAAAAAATATTTTTTTTAAATTTTGGAAAATAATAAAATAACTTTAAAGAGTTATTTTATTTCTTTTCTAAACTGTTGAGCAGAGGACAGTGGCACCGCGGTGCGACGTTGATGCGATGAAGAGGTGCAATAAAGGAATCCACTTAAAGGCTTGTTAAGATGCACAATAACAGCAACACTATTTCAAAAATGAAATAGTGTAATGATGCAACATCGCAGCGTAACAGAAACACTATGACATGTTCCCTTTTTAATTTGATAATTAATTGGAGAGTTTGGAATTAAACTGTGGGCCATTCTTTGAAAACCCTCTGGTGAGTTTCTTATCTAATGAATAATGAAGGATGATGACGGAACGTCATCGACCTCGACATTCCCCGAAGAACAAAGTTGGGAAGTGGTGAACAACATAAACCTCTTGAACACTCGAGGAAGGAATGCTATGGAATCGAACATCAAATGATGTAGGTTTTATAATTTTGTTTGTGATAGTTGTTTTGTCCCCATTCTTCATTCTAACACAATGAACGTGGACCAACCAACGAATAAGTTGATCAGAAGATTAGTTGTTCTTGTGAGAGGGTTGTTAAATTTTAGGGACTTGAATGGTGGGTTAGATTCATGTGTTAAAATCCCCTAAACCACTATTTGATTATATATGTATAAAGTGAAGGGTGCAGTCTAACACAAAAAAGGCCAGAGTCCTTTCTCCTTGTGTGTTATTTTTCATTATTTGTGGAAAAAATTCTCGAAATGGAGGCAAGGTGAGTTTATAGCCATCGCAATCAAGGTGGAATCCCTATGATCCCGTAGGCATAGATGGATAGAGAAACCGACTACCCGAGCAACTTTGATTTCACGAAGAAGGATCCGCCAGCATGCTGGCGCTCGTGGGCAGTGAGACGACATGGCCATCATCACACTACAGTGGTAGAAATCTGTAGCCAGCTGTCCGTGGTGGCATGTAGATGCAATTAGAACCAATTCCTCGTGGAGGGTCAGCCCAATCTGGGCCGCTCAGGAGAGCTGTTGGCACGAGGTCGAAGACTGCGTGCAGGAGTCCATCTGCACGGTAGAGGGAACTGCCCCGCATAGACTGTAGGGTGAGCGGGCGACTAGACACAGTTCCAATTGCATCCTGGATAGGAAATGAACCAATCCACCTCTAGCGGACCAGGAAAGCAGGTGGGAAAGACCCACCCTAATGGGCCTAACCTGCACCGTCGAGCCGAACCAGACCTGCGACCCAATGGTCCCGTGACCCAACAGACTAAACTTAGGCCATGCCAAGTCCGGGTTGGGTCGGAAGACACACGTCGGGTCTGCAGACTAGGGTAAGGTTGGTGGACCCTGACTAGGGTCAGACCAGACCCAGACCCAATTGGCCCCTTTTTGAAAAAACATCAACAACTTGTTGAACGAGTGTTCGATTGATGCACCATCTACATCATGAGGATCCTAGGTCAAGGTGGTCATTTTGAGCTACTCTATATGAGTTTTGGTAGAGGTTGGTGCATGGATGGGTTGGATCGGGGATGAAGCTCACATTTTCATATATTTTATACTGTAAAACATTGTTTATAATCCCACCATAGTGTTATTGAATGGGTAATTGTCACGTTTTTACATTTTAGTGTTATTTTGAGCATAAATGTGAAAAATGACAAATTCTGGATTTTTGACAGATTTTTACATCAAGGGTATTTTGGTCATTTACGGAAAAATATATTTCCAAATTTTCTGATTCAAATTTTTTTAGAATCTATATTTTATTTACTTCATTTTTGTCTTCTGGACTAGGAGCTGATTCGATCCTCTAGAAGCCGTAAAAATTCAATGAAGTTGAAGAGTTTTCCGGGCAGACAGAACGGACCCCACTTCTATAACGGAATCCCAATTCAGTCTACACAACTCCAAATTATATTATTCTACTTGGCGATGTACGAGAACTCATGGGATAGTTTATACAATAAATTTCAAGTCGTTTGGAATCCATTATAAGGGACATTGAACGACATACATATGAAGGAAGCTACCTGGAAGCTGCGTCCCGAAAGGGAAACCTCCAATATTAAATTATTAACTCATTCTAGGCGCGTCCAATGAAGCTCCAATTTGGGGATCAAATTGATGCGACATTAAGGAACAACATTTATGAAGACACCTATTACATATTCGGTCATTTAAGGGCCTATTTACGCGGAAACTTTAGGATTAATTGTTTTGTGTGTGAATTTGTCACCCCTTCTCCCTATAAATATGTGTCCCTTCTCCTAGTTTATGATATATCCATTCCAGGGGGTATAAGGTGGAGCTTATTTCTGTAATTTTGTATTCATATTTTTAATATACATTATTTTATTCTTCTTCTTCATACCTCATTCTTCCATTTTTACTTTTATGTGTTTCTCCCACCGTATTCTCTTCTAACTCCCTAAAAATGGAGAACTAACCTCGATGTTTGTTTGAGGAGGAGAATGGTGGTTGTTTGAGTTTCATTGTGCTTCAATTTAAACATCTTTATTTAATTCTGAGAATTTTGGTGTTGGTTAAATTGATTATGATGTGCAATTGCCCCATTTTCTCTATCACCAAGTTCTTCTTCTCATTCATCATTTATCATTCCCTTCACTATATAAGTCATGCATACGATGGAGTATGGCTTGTATAGCGATGGTCGGCAAAGAGATCTCCTAGCTGAAATTAGGAAGAGTATTTCCCCACATGCAGAGATCTCGGTGTTGGGGAAATAAAATTTCAAATAAGAGGGTGTAGTGTGATAGATTTTGATCATTACATTGAATTGATATTGAGAATATTTTAATAAACAATGATATCGACCATTATGATCCTCCAAGAACAAATTTCTTCTTTCTTCTTTTTAACATAAAATTGTTTTCATTACACACATATATATATATATTCATATTTTATGCATATTTCAAACTCATCTTTATATTATATATTAGTTAGAAAATAAATAGTGACAATAGAATTTTGGTGTTGTGTAAGTTGCCTCCTTGAGACCGACCCTGGGAGTGCACTATATTGCATTCTTAGGTAAATAATATTTTGATCGGGGATCTGCGACAAATCCCCATTTCATCAAATTGGCACCGTTGCCGGGGAGGCGCAACACTTGCACACACTGTTATTCATAAAAAAACAAAAAAATCATAAATTTAAAAAACTAAAAAAAAAACTTTTTGTTCATGATGTATTTCAATGTGATTATTCTGCATGGACTAACCAATCTCAGGTGCCAGAAAATGTTTGTAATGAAATTGATGCTCAATTTCATAGGATTAGTGATAATGTTCAAAAACAGGAAAGCCAAATTGAATGGATTGCTGAATATGTACGCACATCCCAAGAGCAATCCAAACCTGAGCCTGAACCTGAACAAGCACGAGTGGTGGAAAAGATTTCACCGATCGCATTTTATGTTAAAGAACCTGAGGTGGGTGAGAAAGAACTTCTAAAGGAACTTATCACATCATCCCGCACTCAACCATTGCTCAAGGAGGTCCCAGAAGTACACATTCCAACTAATGCACTGATGGGAGTACCTTTTGACCTCACTCTTGCTTTGGAAGATGAAGAAGAAGATGCACCTGCTGAGATGGAGTTTCCAATGGTCCTGTCAGTTGAAATCAATTTCCAAGATGACTTACTTGAAAGGGAAGATTTCTTTATTGATTCGTCATGTTTTAATTTTACTCAAACTGAATTGTTTTCTGACTTCTCCTTTCCAGATATTTTAGTTACAAAAAAAATGTATCAGGCCTTGGATTTTGATGATGATACCACCAAAGTGGTGGTAATATAGGAAGAAGAGCCAAAGAAGCTGGTGATGGTGCGACTACCTCCTCAACAAAAAATTTCATACCATATGGAGGAGGACACCTCCGAAGTTAACAGGGAGAATCCTTATCTTTTATTCCCTCCCACTTCGAACCTCAAATTTCTTCTTTATTCTTTCTCGGGGGTTGGGAACATTCTTATCTTATTTGGGGTTCTCTACTTTCAGTGTTTAATCATGGACATTGGGAAAAATCACATGAGGTGGTTCATCTCAAAGAAACCACACCCACCTTCTGATTGGGGATAATCTAATAAAACTGCCTGACTAGGGGCAGTAAAAACCTAGCACCCGCTTGGGGGTCTAAACCAAGCATTATCTCTTTTCTTTTCCCTTTCTCATTCTTTTTATTTATTTTTCTTATGTATTTTAATTACTTTCTTGTAGTTTTAAAGTGGCTACTTCTAGGAGCTTAACTCAAGGCATACACCTCTAAAATAATGTCAGGTTGTATCTTTCCTTTCCTTTTATTTTCTACCTTTATATTTATATTTTGTTGAGTTGAAATAAGGGGTAGTTAAATTTAAGTGTGGGGGAGTGTCAACCTGCTTAGTTCTTCTTGTGTGCTTTTCATTTTTTTATATATATTTTTAGGATTTTTGAGCTTTAATGAATATTCTTATCACTTTTCACACATCAATTTATTTTGAAAGAGTTGAAATGATTTTTGAAATAATGGATTTTAAATTATTGTTGATGTGAATTTTTTTTTCTTGAATTGGATTATCAATCATTTTTATGAGTTTGACTGATTTTTGAAATCCATGACCACGAAACACTGACTCAAAATATTTTTTCCAATCCTGTGAGGTATTCTAAACCACTTTTACATATTCTTCCTAATACCCACACTTTCTTGAGGGAAACTTGAATTTTGTGTGAGAACTAGAATTTGTGAATATTCTCTTCGAAGCTTTGGATTTCATGGAATGTATTTAAAATGACTGAGGAATATATTTGGCTAGCCACATTTTATCCTGAGACCCACCTTTACATTTATCCTTCATAATCCCTTAGATGCCATGAATTGCCTTATAGGTTTAAGCCACATTACAAGCCAATTTTTCCATACCTACCCGCACTTTTAGTATTTTTGCATGGATATTTCAAGTTTGAGTTTGGGGGAAGGGCATTTCGTGTGCGTTCATTGGGATGTGTATCATTTATGGGTAGTGTGAAGTGTTTGTAAATATTTTGGGCTGTGGATAATAATAGAATTTGGCATGTGTCTTCATTTCATTATGCTCCATTTGTTTCATCCATTTCTCCTTCAAAAAGAAAGAAAAAAATGGAGATGAGTTTGACTTAATCATTGTACATTCTTTTATGACTCATGTCCCTCTCAAAAATCAAGGGCATGAATTATCATTCATTCATTGTATTCAATTTTCAGCTCATCCTCCGTGAAAAAAAGAAGAAAAAAAGAAAACAAAGTTGTGCCTTTCTGGAGCTTTAAAAAAAAGGAGAGAAATGAGATGATATCATTCATTATAATCACTTATTGGATCATGTACCATGTCATAAAATGGGGTGGTGTTGTTTTTCATATTTTCAAGCTGGATTGAGTGAGAAATTTCATGTGTTTTCACTTGATTTAATCATGCATTGTACTTAAAAGTTCAACCTCCTCTTTCTAGCTTGGAACATTTTTCAATCACTTTACCACCGACCCTAAGCCACATAATCATTTGAACCTTTAATGAAATCCCTCATTATTATATTTATTTTCATGTTTCACTCTGTGGATAAATGATAATTTTCACAAACCTATGGTGATACATGCGATTTTCAAGTATGAGTATAACTCTAGATTCAATTTCTCTTGAGTGAAAGTGACATAAAATTCAATGTGAGGTAGGTTGTGATTGGGCCGTGGATTGATTTATGAGTTTGAACAAATTTTAATGATTGAAATGAAAATGATAGAATTATTATTCATAAATGAGACATGATGGAATTCTATTTTGGATAAAATCATTGATATTTTCTCATTTTTGATTGTTGTGTGGATTTTGATTTGGATGTAAGATGATTGCCCAGGAGTGCAATGTTTAAGTCTGGGGGAGTGATGAAGCTCACATTTTCATATACATTATACTGTAAAACATTGTTTATAATCCCACCATAGGGTTATTGAATGGGTAATTGTCACGTTTTTACATTTTAGTGTTATTTTGAGCATAAATGTGAGAAATGACAAATTCTGGATTTTTGACAGATTTTTACATCAAGGGTATTTAGGTCATTTACAGAAAATTATATTTCCAAATTTTCTGATTCAAATTTTTTTAGAATCTATATTTTATTTCCTTCATTTTTGTCTTCTGGACCAGGAGCAGATTCGATCCTCTAGAATCCGTAAAAAATCAATGAAGTTGACGAGTTTTCCGGGCGGACAGAACGGAACCCACTTCTATAACGGAATCCCAATTCGGTCTACACAACTCCATATTATATGATTCCACTTGTAGATGTATGAGAACTCATGGGAGCGTTTATAAAATAAATTTCAAGTCGTTTGGAATCCATTATGAGGGACATTGAACGACATACATATGAAGGAAGCTACCTGGAAGCTGCGTCCCAAAAAGGAAACCTCAAATATTAAATTCGTAACTCTTTTTAGGATCGTCTAATGAAGCTCATATTTGGGGATCAAACGGAGGATACATTAAGGTACAACATTTATGAAGACACCCATTACATATTCGGTCATTTAAGGGCCTATCTACGCGGAAACTTTAGGATTAATTGTTTTGTGTGTGAATTTGTCACCCCTTATCTCTATAAATATGTGTCCCTTCTCCCAGTTTATGATATATCCATTCCATGGGGGATAAGGTGGAGCTTATTTCTGTAATTTTTTATTAATATTTTTAATATACATTATTTTATTCTTCTTCTTCATACCTCATTCTTCCATTTTTACTTTTATGTGTTTCTCCCACCGTATTCTCTTCTAACTCCATAAAAATGGAGAACTAACCTCGATGTTTGTTTGAGGAGGAGAATGGTGGTTGTTTGAGTTTCATTGTGCTTCAATTTAAATATCTTTATTTAATTCTGAGAATTTTGGTGGTGGTTAAATTGATTATGATGTGCAATTGCCCCATTTTCTCTATCACCAAGTTCTTCTTCTCATTCATCATTTATCCTTCCCTTCACTATATAAGTCATGCATACGATGGAGTATGGATTGTATAGCGATGGTCGGAAAAGAGATCTCCTAGCTGACTTTAGGAAGAGTATTTCCCCACATGTAGAGATCTCTGTGTTGGGGAAATAACATTTCAAATAAGAGGGTGTAGTGTGATAGATTTTGATCACTACATTGAATTGATATTGAGAATATTTTAATAAACAATGATATTGACCATTGTGATCCTCCAAGAACAAATTTCTTCTTTCTTCTTTTTAACATAAAATAGTTTTCATTACATATATATATATATTCATATTTTATGAATATTTCAAACTCATCTTTATATTATATATTAGTTAGAAAATAAATAGTGACAATAGAATTTTGGTGTTGTGTAAGTTGCCTCCTTGAGACCGACCCTGGGAGTGCACTATATTGCATTCTTAGGTAAATAATATTTTGATCGGGGATCTGCGACAAATCCCCGCTTCATCAATCGGACTCGAATCCATCGAGTCACTTTTTACAAAAATGACTATATCTTACATACCAGGTGTTCGTTCGATGTGTCGTATGTTTCATTGGGACCCATACGATGGGACTGTCCTTTGGGAGACTCTATGTGGGACTTATAGGTAGTTGAGATATGAATGATGGATTTAGGAGAAGATCCTTCTAAAGTCAAGCATTCTATGTGTAGGAATCTAGTGGCTAGCTATAAGGTAAAGAATGAAGAGTGTATCTTAGTGGATAAGCATAAGAGAGACCCTTTGTGGATCAGCATAAGATTGACCCATCCTGGATCAACATGAGAGAAACCCTTCTTGGATCAACAATAGCACGAACCATCATGGATTGACTATAGAGAAACCTGTCGTGGATCCGTAGAAGAGTGACCCTTCATGGATCAACAACAAAGATAGCCCTCATGGATCAACAGTAGATCCTCTTAACAGAATAAGATGATCTAGCATTACGACTAATCTTTTTTATTTTTGTATAGAAGTTATAACAAGTGTAAGTTGTACCTTTTTTTACTTTAATTTGAGATCTTGCTCTGTGGTATTCTTCCTTTGTGGATTTCTCGAAGACCCGAGATGGTATCGGGGTCTCTGTTGAGTATTGTTATACTCACCCCTTCATGGGCTTCGTCAGCACCTCTTATTTCTTGTGTAGATGACAGACATATTTTATGAGGACTTTGGGAAGAGAGGGATAGATAGTTCTCGGAGGTGGATCGATAGATGTGGTGTGATTTAGTGACTTGCGGTGGTGAGTTGTACCTACCCTTTAGGTTGGATCCTTGGTTGATGACCTCTGGAGCTTTTAATTCTTTTACTTTTACTTTTCTTTTAGTTGGGATTGTATTCTGGCCCCTTTATATTATTTTACACCTTTTACTCTCAGTGGAGGTACTTTATGGTGGATGTATTACTTTTTTTCTTTGTGGTTTGATTTTTGAAGTATGCCATGTCTGTTTGTTTAAAATTTTAAAGGCAATACCTTATCTTTTTGGGGTATTCCTTTCCTGTGCTAGTCACCAGCCCCTAGCCTTTAGAAGGTTGGCTTGGGGTAGTCAGGGCATGTGACCCATGGGACGAGTCGTGGAAAAGTCCTATCAAGGGGTGGTGGTTTCTACCATAAGAACTAAGAGTCTATATTTTCGATGGGGGAAATAGTGTTATGTGTCTTGAGTTCATATTTCAGTCCAAGGAGTATAGTGTTGGTGCAGCAGCCAATATATCCATAAACCAAGACATTGAATTCTATTTTCCGACTTAGTACACAAAAACAGTAGTCGCATGTGTTTTGGAAATGTTTTTCTATTGATCTCTTTTTAGTCAACTCACAAGGTATAACTTATTGACCGTGGAACATCTATTTTCCTACAAGATTCCTCCATGAAGATAGCCATTTGGGATTCAAGTGAGGGATTATGATGATGGACCACTGAGCGATGTGACATCGGTGTAGGGACAAATTGTAATGATAGCACCTTCAGGTGGTGTATTAGTAGCACCACCACCCATATAGCTACATGTAACATCCCGGTTCCGAGAGCCACCCAGAGTCCCCCCGTACCTAGTTGGTCACATGGCCTCAAGTGAATTTCCCCAAATGCTAGAGGTTTTCGACTAAGAGCGAGGGCCTTGGGTGTGATAGTGGGGAAACTATGCCCTCATTGGGAGAGTAACATAGTAGAAGTAAAACAGTTAACAATAGCAGAAGCAGTAAATATACCATACAACAGTAAAAAACAGAAGACTATAGATATAAATAATTGGTGCACATATATAAATGATGCATGATACATATGTCTAAGAAAAAAATCCAAACTAGTCATAACGATGGAATACGGTACATAACCCAAGTGAAAAAGAAAACAACAAATAGCTTCTCATCATCCCAAGCCTCATATTGGTCCCATGCTCTCCAGCTCCAACTAATAAAGTACATAAAGTAGAAGGGAACATTACCATATCTATACCTTCAAAAATATAATCTATTTCGGCCTAAAAGCATGACCCAAATAGGGCATGAGACTACATCCAAGTATGAAACCACCCAAAGATCTATGCCTAATAGTAAATTAATATATATGGAAAGCTATAATAAAAATGAACCAGTAACAAGGAGGTACTCAAAAGTAAAAAATCCTACAGTTTCAATGCATTCAATTTCATATATCAAGTAAGTAGCTAAACAAAAGCAAGTATCCCTCTAGGAAGTACTCACAGCCTAACCCCTCTAGTTCAACCAAACAAATAGAAGAAACCCTCTAGGAAGTACTCACAGACTAACCCCTCTAGTTCAATCAAAAAAACAGAAGAAACCGTATGGGAAGTATACATAGTTTAACCCCTCTAGTTTAGCTTTAGTATAGAATCTATGAGGAATAAATCTCCAGTAATTCCCCCTATAATCTCATGTCGTTAACTAAAAGGCACTCTTGGGAAGAACTCAACATCTCATTCCCCCTATGGCCCGTGTTGTGGAACTATAGACACTCTGATAAAGCACTTACGTCAATTCACCCTGTGGTCTCACATTGTAGTAGTAAAAACAAATTCTCTGGAGAGGTCCTCAACATCCATTCTTTCTATGGTCTACTACACCAGGTTCTCACCAGCCTGGGTAAGACAATATTGCAGAAATGATACATGGCAGCCAAAGTAAACCTCAATAACTACCTAGCTAAAAGTTTACAGTATAACAACATGTCAGATAAATAATACTACTCCATCCTATCAGTAATATGAATGGAAATCAAGCAGCCTAACATGCTAAGTAAGACCCAAACGATCATAAACAAAACATTCATGGGAAAACACTTCCAATGCATATCAATTAACCCTATCCATGTTCAATTTATCTATACTCAAGCATATAAATCATAGAAGGAAATAACAGGGTTAAAATAGTAAGCACAAAATATCATGATCAAGGGTATTGGGAACTTTTTTCACATATAAATCAAAGAATATTTATGTAAAGGCACAAACCACCTACTTTGGAATTGTATGATTGATATACCCCAGTGTCAACCCTTAGATCGACCTACAACATGTTATATCTACAAAAACGTCTAAAATGTTCAACCGCAGATAACTATTGAAAGAGGAGGAATTAGTAAATGAATATCTAAAAGAAGGAAGATCTTACCATGGCGATCCCAATGCAATCAACGACAGTCAAATCATAGAATGTATGCTCGGTTGGGGATCGGAAAAGATCCATGCCATACAGATGCTCCTGGAAAAAGAAGGTGAAGAAGAAGATACTTCTTCCGATTAGACACGACCCTGGACCATTTAATGAAAAAAGAGAAAGTACACAACATTTACATTATAAGTACACATCATGCACTTGCCTTAACTGGCCCACATATTAAGCAGTCTCCAGGTCCCCACACACGACCGTGTGCATGGCTTCTACATGACCATCACCTGGCTACCCATGGTAACTAAATACACGATGTGTACTCATAAAGTACACATCGTGTACTTAAGAAATTTTCTAAAACTTCTCTTTTCCTCAAAAACACCAGAAAAAGGAAAAAAAACCTGATAAGAAGGTCCGGGTTTTTTAAAACTTCCCCCCCATAAAGAAAGTTGTCCCTGAATTTCCCTAGTAAGGCGGCGTAGAAGAAGAATCCTTGAAAATCCCTGGCCATTGTGATCGTACAATGGTATCCCTCTCCCAGGTCTTGTTCTGTACTCGCCCGTGCTACCATATCACTCATACTAGAGGAATATGAAATCCATGGATAACCTTTGTACTTTGATAAACAACCCATATAGGATGCTCCTCGAATGAGGCATCTGCCTCTAACTCAACATCTTCAGGTTGAAAATCATGAGGATGTTCTGAGAAGTAATGTCGAAGCTGAGAAACATGGAAGACATCATGCATAGATTATTAACTCTAAGGAAACTGCAACCGATAGGCAACTGGTCTAACTCTCTCCAAAACCTCAAACAGTCCGATGTACCTCGATGAAAGCATACCCTGCCTCATAATCCTCTTGTGTCCCAACCTCGGTGTGGCACGCAAGAAAACCTGATCTCCAACCTCGAAATCTAGAGGTCGTCTCTGTCAATTAGCATAAGACTTCTATTGAGACTATGCAGTAACCATCCTCTTCCGAATCAACTCTATCTACTCTGTGGTCTCCTAGACAAGATGAGGTCCTAGTATAGCTGCCTCTCCAGCCTCCAGCCTGCATAAGGGTGAACTACATGGCCTACCTTACAAAGTCTCATAAGGTGACCTCTGAATAGTTTCATGAAAACTATTATTGTAGGAAAACTTCACAAGAGGATTTTGATTCTCCCACGAACCTCCAAAATCCAGGGTGCATGCTCCAAGTATGTCCTCAAGCCCCTGAATCGTACGGTTAGACTGGCCATCTGTTGGGGATGGTAAGATATACTCAGAAGTAACTGTGTACAAAAAGCCCTCTGAAGTCCCTTCCATACCAGAGAAGTAAAACGATCATCCCTATCAGAAAAAATGGAGTGTGGAACCCCATGTAGACGTAAAATCTCTCAGATGTACAACTTTACCAACTCATCAACAATGGAGGTCTAATTAATTAGGAATAAGTGAGAAACCTTTGTGAGTCTGTCAGTGAAAACCCAAACCGCATCATTCCCTTGAGACGGCCTCAGAAAACCTGTCACAAAGTCCCTCATGACATCGTTCCATTTCCACTCGGGAATGGGTAACTGCTGAAAAAGCCCTATTGGTCGTAGATGCTTCGTCTTCACCTGCTGACAGGTGGAAAACCACATGAAGAAACCAGGAACATATATCTTCATACCTAGACACCAATACTGACAGTGTAGATCATGATACATTTTCATGACACTAGGATGAACTGACCAAACTGAGGAATGGATGTCTCACATCAGCTCCTCGTGTTTGTTTGTTGGCACCCACATGAGCGCCCTAAAAATGAAAGATCTCATCCACTCCAATGGTTCATCCAGAAACTGGGTTCTCTCCCATCCCAATTTCTCGTAAGACTAGGCCATCTGAATCTGATAGCTGCATCATTTTCACTCGATCAAGTAGAGTAGAGGTAACATCTACAGAAGAAATAAATGTCTTCCCCTGTCTGTCGTGCACCTCCAAATGAATCTCATAGAACAGAGCCATAATATACTACTCATTGTTGGTCACCATAACAACCTGTATCTGAGTCCTCCTACTCAACACATCATCCACTGCATTGCCTTTTCCAGGTGTTTAGGCAAGATCAAAGTAAAAAGACTGAAGGTACTCAACCCACCTTCACTGACTCAAATTCAGTTCACACTGAGTGAAGATATACTTGAGAAATTTTTGGTCGATGAAAACCACAAAATTATCACCCAACAGGTAGTGTCCCAAACAATATAAATCATGAACAAGTGTAGCCGGATCAAGATCGTGCATCGAGTAATTCCTCTCATGTGGTCTCAACTGCCGAGACCCGTACGCAACAACTCCTTCCCCCTGCATAAGCACTACTCCAAGACTGATACCCGATGCATCGCATTATATAGTATAGCTCTTTCCCGACTCTGGAAATACTAGTATCGGTGCTAAATTCAACCTCCCTTTCAGATCCTGAAAGGATGACTCACAAGAATCTGACCATAATTACTTCACACCCTTCTTGGGCAGGCCCATTAGTTGTGCTGCTAAGTGTGAAAAGTTCTATACGAAATGTCTTTAGTAACCAGCCAGCCCTAGAAAACTTCATACCTTGAAAATGTTCTTCGGATTCTCCCAGGAAACTACTAATCTCACTTTCTCTAGGGATACTGATACTCCCTCCACTGAGATATCATGACCCAATAAGTGAATTTGGTCCATCCAAAAGTGTCATTTTGAGAGCTTGGAATATAACTAATGCTCTGTTAGTGTACTAAAAATTATCTCAAGATGTGTGACATGGTCTTGTCGTGTGTGAGAGTCCACCAAGATATAATATATGAAGACTACCAAAAAGGAATCCATGTATGGATGGAACATTTGGTTCATCAGAGCCATGAAGATTACACACACATTGATGAGACCAAACGACATAACCACATACTCGTATAGACCATAACTACTCCAAAAGGCTGTAAGAGGTATATTATATGTCCTAACATGAAAATGATGGTAACCAAATCTCAAGTCAATCTTCAAGAACACCTGGGATCCTCAAAGCTGATCAAAGAGATCATCAATCCTCGGAAAGGGATATCAGTTCTTGACCATCAACTGGTTCAACTTCCGACAATAGACATAAATTTTGAGGGTACCATCTTCCTTCTTCATAGATAGGACAATAGAAAAGTCCACCTCACACTACAAAGGAAAACCTAAAAAGTACTCTAGAAAGACATCCCTGAAACGATCTACCAAATAAGGAAAGTCCATATATGAAGTCCCCTGGTCATCCAGATAAAGAATAGTGGTCTAGGCTGTAACTCCTCCCAACCCATGATGCTCGGGTCCTGCTCTGCTCGCATGGACATCCCATTCTCCCTTATAGTGAAATGATCTTTCTCATAGTGATGTGAAACTCACCCTACAACGACAAAAATTAGAAACTGAGTGGAAGGGAACTGACCAGTCCATTTCAAGAATGAAATCATAGTCTTTCATCTCTAAGACATAAATCTATCATAAGAAGTGACACCCACCAACCTACAGAGGGAACTCCTTTAACTGATGTACACTAGCCGTTCTTTTCCCCAATGGTGTTTACAACATCAAGACATCTTCATGAGTAAAGATATAGAGCCTAATTCTCTCCACAATAGAAACAGATATAAAGCTATGGGACGCCCCTATATAAAAAAGAGCAGACACTGAAACTGAGGCAACTAGAATCGTACCTTGAACTATAGAGGGTCTGGGATCCTGCTCTTGTTGGGTCTGCTCCACTGCAAAAGTTTGACCTGCACCATGACCCTGTGACCCTGCTTGACCACTATGAGCTGATCCACCCTACTGTCCCTGAATTCTCGGTGACTGATTACCATGGCCACGACCTCCACCTCTTCCTAAACGGCTAGAAAAACTTCAGTTCCAAGACTGCCGAGAAACAGGCAGTGCTTCTCCCGAACGAGGAATTATCGAAGAACCCCTTTCACTAGCTGTTTGTGAGAAGATATGATAGGCGTTTTGAAGATGTCATGTGTTACCACATTATTTACACTCCACTGGGTCTCTCGGGAAATGTGGCCTCGTATGCCGGCTCTTCCCACGTTGGTAACACACCACCTGAATACTAGAAAAAGTGTCCCGCCTCCTTGGATCCCCGCACGTAGACTCCCTGGGGCGCTTCCTACTGTCAGTAGGAGGGATATCAAATTAAGATGTCAATGATTAAAAGAATGGCTTCTATCCATGACTCTGAAGCCTGAGGTCCTCCTTCCTTGTGAAGTTGGGAGGATGTTGCTGTTGAAAATCCCATGTCAACTGTACCATATAAGGGTCTGGATGTGGTACTCCTCTGAATGTCTGTATAAACCTCATAAATCCCTCTTGGAATTGTGCCTCCGAACCTATGTATGGAATGACGGCTGGTTCCAAGACTGGAACAAGTGGAGGTTCTGCTGGTAGTCCCTAATCAGCTATATCCGGTGTTTGATCACTGCCCTATAACTGGCAGACAACCAGAGGATGTCTCGGTGGCATGACTCTTCATGGTCAAGTGCACACCTTAGATCAAGATTAACAGGGACTTAAACATAGAAGTTTAATAAAGTCAAAATAGAAAGAAATCATTCAAATTCTTCAAAACATGGATACTCGACGTGTATATTTTCTACACGGTGTGTTACCTTAATCCTTCACAAGGGCGTGTACTTCTACCAACCTAGGTCGTGTAACACCCCATACACATGGCATGTTTTCCTAAAACTTGGTGTGTACTTGAATCCTCTTACACTGCCCGAGTTATTCTACACGGCTAAGCCACACAGTTCTCCTAGAAGTAGACCACATAGCATGTTAGTCCCAGACATGTTTTGTACTAGAAGAACTTCACCGAACCATGTTGTTAGTCCCACGACCGGTTACACAACTGACCCCACATGGCGTGTTTCTTCCAGACACGACGTGTACTATAAGGATTTCACTGACCCATATTGTTTTCTACGTGGATGGATACTCGGGTTACACTACACGACATGTTAAATCTTTACATGACATGTATAATCTAATATTTATTCCTCCGTGTCCTTAGTTACATGGGTGGAAAATTGGCCTACACCACACAACATGTACATCCGACACACGGTGTGTTAAACATGATTTTCAAACCCCGTGTTTCTACCCAGGCTGTCAGTAACACGGTTAGAGACTACACAACATGTACATACAATAGACAACATATATTTAAGAAAAATATTTCCTTCCCAAATAGAAGAACACACAACATGTGTATCCAACATTACATGCTGTGTATTCTACACTTTTCTAGATAGTAAGCCTCGAAAACTACTCTGGAACCCAGAAAACACTAAAGAAAACATCAAAGTTCCAAATCCCGATCCGTGAGGGCCCATACTCCCCATGAATCAAAGCTTGGAACCTTATACATGTCATAAATAAGGATATAAGTGCAATGATCCACCAAATTCTAGTCCATGAGGACCCATAACACCTGAAGAACCAAAGTTTTGTATTCATTCAAACAAAAACCTACACAATTCAATACCCTATAAACTAGCAGGTATTCTATCATAGCATCTATCACAAAAATATGCATATCTACCACAACATATATCACAACAACTTTCAATCACTAATGAAACCTAAACGGAATGGAAATAATGCATGGCATGTGATCTCTAGTAAGTCCCTACATGATGCATGAGATAGCATACCCTCCTCTCATTGGGTTTGAACAAAAATAGAACCTTAATAATATCAATGATAACAAAAAAACATGTGAATCACCCAATGGTGAAATCAAATCAACCATAAAATTGCAAAACCATAAAAATTGCAATAAATGAGGTAGATTGGGTTTTACCAAAACACGGATTAACTACTCCCTTGAACAACTTATAACCAAGTACATATTCCTTTCTATCCCTAGCTATAGGATCTAAAAAGTAAATCAAAAAGAAAAGAATTCCATTGATACCACTTTGTAACGTATCGGTTCTAGGAGCCGCCCAGAGGCGCCTCGTACCTGTTTGGTCACATGGCCTCAAAGGCATTTCCCTGAATGCTAGAAGCTGCCAAAAAGCTACGAGGGCCTTGGGTGTGATAGTGGGGCAACTATTCCCTCATTGGAAGAGTAACATAGTATAAGTAAAATAGATAACAATAGTGAAAGCAGTAAATATACGATACAGTATTAATTATTGGAAGACTATAGATATAAATAACTGGTGCACATATATAAATGATGCATGATACATATGTATAAGAAAATAGCCAAACAAGTCACAATGCTAGAATACAGTATATAACCCAAGTTAAAAATAAAACAATAAACAACTCCTCAGCATCTCAAGCCTCAACTTGGTCCCATGCTCTCCAGCTCCAAGCAATCAAGTACCTGAAGCAGAAGGGCACTTTCACTTATCTATACCTGCAGTAATATATTCAGTTTGGGCCCAAAAGCATGACCCAAATAGGGTTTGAGGCTAAATTCTAGTAGGAAACCACCCAATGATCTGTTCCTAACAGTTAGTGAATATATATGGTAGGTTATAATCAAAATGAAGCAGTAACAAGGAGGTACTCAAAAGTAATCAATCCTACAGTCTCAATGCATTCAATTTCATATATCAAGCAACCAGCTAAACAAAAGCAAGTAACCCTCTAGTAAGTACTCACAGCCTAACCCCGGTGGTTCAACCAATCAAACAAAAGAAAACCTCTGGGAATTACCCACAACCTAACCCCTCTGGTTCCACCAAAAAAATAGAAGCAACCCTCTAGGATGTACAAACAGTCTAACCCCTCTGGTTCATCTTTAGCATAGTCTCTCTGAGGAAGAAATCACCGATAATTCCCCCTATTGTCGTATGTGGGTAACTAAAAGGCACTCCGGGGAAGCCCTCAACGTCTCATTCCCCCTGTGTCCTACATTGAGGAACTACAGACACTCTGAGCATGCACTTACGTTAATTCCCCTATGGTCATGCATCATAATAGTAAAAACAGACACTCTGAAGTAGACCTCAATGTCTATTATCCCTATGGTCTAACACACCAAGTTCTCATGGTCCTGTGTAAGTCAATCATGCACAAACGATACAAGGCATCCAAAGTAAACCTCAATAACTACTTGGATAAACAATATATAGCATAAAAACATGTCATATAAATAATACTTCTCCATCCTATCAGCACTAGGAAAGGAATTAAAGTTTCCTAACATGCTAATGAAGACCCACATGGTCATAAACAAAACATGCATGGGAAAACACTTCTAAAGCATTGAAATTAAACCTATTCACATTCAATTGACCTCTACTCAAGAATATAAATCATAGTAGGCAATAACAGGGTTAAAACCGTAAACATGTAATACTTTGATCAAGGGTATTGGGCACTTTTTCACACATAACTTAAAGACTATATACCGAAATGAACAAACCACCTACCTCGGCATTGTACGATCAATATACCTTGACTTCGACCCTTGGATAAACATAGAATGCGAGATATCTACAAAAATGTATAAAACGTTCAACTGAAGATAACTCTTGAAAGAGGAGGGATTAAGAAATGAATCTATAGAAGAAGGAAGAGCTTACCATGTTGATCCAAATGTAATTGATGGCGGTATAATCACGGAAAGGATGCTTATTCAGGGGCTTAGTGAAGATCCGTGTAGTACAGATGCTCTCAGATGATGATGGTGAAGAAGAAAAGCTTCTTCCAATTAGAAATGACCTGGTTAGATTAATGAAAAAAATAATGTTTACAGCATGCACTTTCCATAACCGGCCCCCACATTAAGAGGTCTCCAGGGCACCACACATGAACGTGTGCATGGCCACTACACGGCCCACACCCGACTACCGCGGTAACCGAGTACATGGTGTGTACTCTTAAACTACATCACGTGTACTTAAGGAGTTTATAAAAAAATAAAATTTTCATAAAAAACACCAGAAAAAGTAAAACATACCAAAAAAGAAGATCTGGGTGCTTACACTGCAGTTTCTACCATCCCCACCAACATATAGTGCACTCCGATTGAGTGCACTACATGAGTTCCAGAGATAGAGGCCTTTGAGGACTCGAGGCAAGATAGATCCCTAAGAAGCTGAGGATTGGATGGAGGTAGTTACATGGGTTTTTTTCTCTTGGTAGAGACACCCACATAGCCGATGGTTGTCCTATTCGATAGCCTTTTTTAGGTCATGACAGGGAGATCATGGAGGTTGATGCTCCAAACACACGAAGAGGCGACCCTTGCCTTATTGGACTTCAAGACTCTCAAGAGGGTGGATTTTTTACCAGTGACACTACACCTAGTGCATATACAAGAGCTAGTACACCTACAATAGGGAAACCTTCTTATGGCCCTATACTTGACTAGGTTTACTGAATTCTCCTACTAATCCACTGAAAAAATACAAGGCCCTTTCTTCAGGGCCCAAACCTTTTAGCAGATACTCTGAATGGAGATCATGGCATCAATGATTTTTCTTAGCATTCTAATGCAAGAAGGAGATCTAGAGATATCTGTACTGGCAGATACCATCCTAGCCCAGTAGGCACCGATGACGAGAGCCCCCAATGGATGAAAGGTGGCCGAGTCGTCTACAGCAAGTAGAAAACAGACGACGTAGAGGGCCAAATGGGCCCAACCTTCTGGAGGACAACCCTAGGACGCATGGTCGGAGGTGCGGAGCCCGTGAGGTTGAGGAGGTCAGATGGGAGATAGAGTTAGTTACTTTTGCGGCGGGAATGGAAACATGGACCGTGACTGACGAACCCACTACATAGACGATCTGTAGATGGTCAAGGGATTGCTGAGGGAGAGGAAGAGGTTCGAGTGAGGAGGTATGTAGGGAGGAAGACATGGAAGGGGAGCAGGACAAGTGGCAGGCAGTGGATGACGGTTTGAGGTACTACCTCCACCACCCCCAGATGGTCCACCATGGGATCAGAGATCCAGAGGACAGGGTGGAGCTCATCTTCAAGTAGAGGAGGGCTATAACCATGACACTCTAGAGATGATCAGAGGTATGATCCATGTATTATCGACCTTATATGAAGGTATTATAGACACATGTTCCAGCTACTCTTTCCTTTTTATGGACCTCGTTCCAGGCTCGATGATTATGGTGGACCCGTTTGCTTGATCCTTACAATTAGAGACTCCTATATGAGGGGATTGGATGATTAGACACTGGTGACGGTAGTATGAGCTTACTCTATGAGGCAAGATATTTGGTTGGGATCTCATAGTAGTAACATCAAGTCCTTATGTCATCATCTTGGGTATGAAATATTTATCTACAATCCATGTTTATATAGAATGTTTTAGGGGAAAAGTGTTGTGTGTCTGCAAGTATGGGACCATGTTTTCCTTCCACATTGAGAAGGCCATCTTTGAAGCACATGATGGAATTTCTTAGAGGAGGTTACAAAAAATCACACACCAGTTGGCTAGCCTCACCCTCAGTGAAGTGGATTAGAGGAGTCAAATATTTCTTATAGTGGTGGACGAGTTTGAGGATGTCTTTCCTGAGGATGTTCTCAGAATACCTCCTCGTAGAGAGGTAGAATTCTGTATTGATCTATACCTGGAGATGAAACCAATATCCACACCTTTATATCAGGTGGCTCCCATAGAGCTCTGGGAGATGAGGGTATAGTTGGAGGACTTGTAGAGTGAGGGGTTCATGATTTGCATTGTTTCTCCATGGTAATCCATAGTATTTTTTCCATGAGGGTAGACATGAGCTTGATAAAATGTGTGGACTTATGACACATGAACTAGGTGATCTTGAAGAACAAGTATCCACTACCAAGGATTAATTATCTATTATATCAATGGAAGGGAGTGAGGTGTTTCTTGATGATCTACCTCAGATCAAGATATTATTAGCTTCAGGTATAGGATGAGGATGTATTGAAGAAAGCCTATAGATACTGGTATGACCACTATGAGTTTTTGGTGATGCCTTTCGGTATGACCAATTCCCTAGTGGTGTTCATGGGACTCATGAACAATATCTTATAGCCTTACCTCGATCATTTCATGGTAGTCTTAATTGACGACATCTTTGTGTAATTATCATTACAGGAAGAGCATGCTACACACTTGAAGATAGTCATGGATACACTCTAAGAGCCCCATCTTTACAATAAGCTCTCAATGTTCTAGTTCTGGATTCGGTAGGTCCACTTTCTGGGATATGTCATCTCAGAGGATGGAGTTGCGGTGGATCCAATGAAGATAGAGGTAGTTCTTTCATGGGAGCCACCCAAGAGTGTGACTGAGGTTCAGAATTTATTTAGGTTTCCTAGGTACTAACAGAGGTTTGTAACTGATTTTACAGGGTAGAAACACCCTTGTAAGCTTTGAAATTTAGGGGAAACCCTTCGTATGGATGGAGAGATTCCAAGAGAGTTTCTAGGAGCTGAGGCGGAGACTGATGAGTGCACCAATCCTATGACTTCCAAAAGAGGGCGTTGGGTATAGAGTCTTATTCGACACATCAGGGACCAGACTGGGTTTTGTCTGGATTCCAGAGTGAGCAGTGATTGTCTAGGGATCACATAAGTTGAGGAATCATGAGCAGAACTACGCAACCCATGAAATATAGTTAGCAGTAGAGATCGTTGCCTTGAAAATGTGGTAGCACTACTTGATGGGTGAAGAGTTTAGTATCTACTCTGACCATAAGATTCTCGGGTATATCTTCCCACAAGAGGACCTGAACATGAGACAACGAAAATGAATAGAGCTCCTCTTGTACAATGACATTGAGATATTTTATACTACTAGAAAGGGGAAGGTGGTGGATTACACACTCAGCATGAGGTCTGGTTTGAAACTAATGAGTGAGGCAATGGAGTTTCTAGCAATTATGTAGATATCCTTTGTGGGTGATGATGTATAATCTTACCTCCAGTCTTTGAATATAAATCCACCACTCCTTCGGTAATTTAGGGAGGAAAAACTTGTGGATGTTGACTACGAGGCCCGATGTGCTCAAATATACTCAAGACAGGATACTCATGGATTTTCGATAGGTGGGGAGCACATCATCCATTTCAGAAGATGCACCATGGTACCAATGACGTTACATGAGTGGTGTTGGGGGAGTTTCATACATCTTCATTGTTGGTACATTTTGGTGTGGAAAATATGTACCAGGATCTCTGAAGTCAGTACTTGTGGCCAGGGATGATGAAAGCGGTGGCAGAGTTTGTTTCATGATGCCTCACTTGTCAGTAAGTGAAGGCCGATCATCAGGTCCCAGTGGGCTTGACACAACCACTTGAGGTACCATACTAGAAGTAGTATTGTATTTCCATGGACTTCATGATGAGGTCACCATGCACATACAAGGGACACGATTATATCTGGGTGATCGTTGACTAGCCCACTAAGTCATCCCACTTCCTACCCATCTGGAAGCATGGATCAGTAGAGGTCCTGGGATGCCTATACATCTAGAAGATAGTGTGGCTTCGCCAGGTGACTTTGATGATCACATCAGACTATGATGCACACTTTACATCCCGATAGTGGAAGGGATTCCAGGAGGTGTTTGGGACTTAGTCACATTTGAGAACTTCCTTTCACCCTAAGACAGATTTTCAGATGAATCATACCATATAGACCTAGGAGGAAATACTTAGTGCTTGTGTCCAAGATTTTGGTTACAGCTAGGAGGACCACCTACCACTATTTGAGTTTGCATACAACAATATCTTTCACTCCTCCATTGGCATGCCACAATTTGAGGTCTTGTACAAGTTGCCATGTAGATCACCTCTATGCTGGACATACCCATGGGAGTTGGCACTCATGGGTACCAAGTTGGTATAAAATACCACTGAGAATGTGTAGACCATCCATGAGTGGATAAGGACAGCAGAGAGTAGGAATAAATCATATGATGATAGGAGACTAAGACCCTTGGAGTTTGAGGAGGGAGACCATGTTTTCCTTTGGGTATCACCCTGATGAGGATTGTGGAGATTGGGGTGGGGAGGTATGTTATATCTGAGGTTCATTGGACCATTCCAGATTCCTAGAAGAGTTTGCAAGGTGGCATATCGCTTGGATCTTCCTCCACAGATGCACTGGGTGCAAGATGTTTTTCACGGGTTGCAGCTGAGGAGGTACATGCATGATCCATTACACGTCGTCGACTGGGGAGAGTTGGAAATTGATGATTGGGTAATGTTTGCCGATTTCTTAGTGGAGATAGGGGATTGACTAGATCAGGTCCTTCATGGATGGTCAATTCCTCTACTGCACGTTAGGTGGCAGTATTAGAATTTACAAGAGAGCATATGGGAGTGGTAGGTTCATATTTGTGTTAATTACCCCAAATTTTTTGATATGCCTCTATTTTGGATTTTGTGGATTTAAATCCCTATGGTGTGGAAAATGTAATGTCTTATAATTTTCATGTATTTTTCTTAAATTATATTTAATTATTTCGAGACCACACATTCTGACAGAACATGATTCTGAGGCTCGGGGAGCCCAAAATGGAATTTTGAACTTTTTTTTTCTGTTCTCTTAAGTATAAATGAGAGAAGTTGTTTTCTAACATTTGAACCGGTGTTTGGATAAAAACTTGAGGTCACAGTTGAACTCGAAATACAAGGATTCTCTTAAAAATGACATAAATTCGACTGGCAAGGGTTAGACGAATTCTTTTTCATAATTTTTCAAAAACAATAAAATTACCCTAAAAAGTTAGTTTATTTATCTTAAAAACCCTTGAGTGGTGGAAGGTCGTGCTATGGTGCAGCGATGAGGTAAAAATGAGGAAGAATAAAGGAAGACCCTTAATGGCTTGTTAAGATGCAGTGTAACAACTATGCTGTTTTATAAATGAAACAGCGTAACAACGCAACGTCGCAGCGTAACAGAAACACTGAGATGTGTTCCCCTTTTAATTTTGTAATGCATTGGAGAGTTGGGAATTAAATCATGGACAATTCTATGATGAACCTCCAGTGATTTTCCTCTCCAATGAAACATGATGAATGCTGGTGGAACATCATCGACCTCGACGTACCCCAAAGAATGAATCCGGGAAGTAACGAATGATGTAGACCTATTAACCCATCGAGGACAGAACGCTATAGAAACAAATGTCAAATGAGATAGGGGTTATGATTTCTTTTTTATTGATGTTATTTCCATGTTCTTCAATAAAAAACAATAAATATGGATAAACCCACGAACAGGTTGATCCGCGGATCAGGTGTTCTTGTGGGATGGTTGTTAAATTTCAAGGACTTTAATTATGGGGTAGATTAATGTGTTGAAATCCAAAAAACATCCATTTAATTATACACCTCTAACACAAAGGGCACAAGCCGACACGAAGAAGGTCTGAGTTCCTCCATTTTGCGTGTTCTTATGCGTTCTTCATGGGAGAAATTCTCGAAATGGTGTCAAGGCGAGTTCAAAGCCGTCAAAGTGAAGGTGGAATCCCAAAAATACTGCTGGCATAGACGTCTTGAGAAATGGAGCACAAGAGAAACTTCTATGGCTTGCAGAACGAACCACTAGCCGCGGGCGAAGGGAGACGGTGCACCCGTCAATGTTCCATGATGACAGAATGTCATAGCTGGAAGGCCATGGTGGCATGGAGACGCAGCAATAACAAACATTTTATGGAGTGGAAAACTATGTTCGGGCCTCTAGGGAGATCTGGCGGCACGAGGTCATCAACCTCGTGCAGGCATCTGGCTGGCTAGACTGACCGGCCGGGTGGTGCCTTCACGGTCTCTCAACTACAGTGGTAGGAACAACCCCACGTCGACCGCAGGGCAAGCGTGGGGTCAGACATGGCATGAAGCCACATCCCGACTGAGCAATGATCCGGTCCTCCTCTAGAGGACTAGTTAGGTTAGTGTGCCAGACCTGTGACCCAACAGACTAGACCCAGGATGATCTAGGTTTGGGTCAGGTCGATGGAATCGGGTCGGGTGGGGTTGGACTGTATCCATACCCAAATGACCTCTTTCTGAAAAAACGTCAATTACTTGAATATTGAGCATCCGAATGACACATCGTATATAGAACTATGACCTTTGTGACATGGAACTCCATCTGAGATACTATACATATGTTTTCGGGGAGGTTGGTGTATGGTCGGGTTGTATGGGGCTCGAATCCAACCGGACCCTTTTTACAAAAATTCCCATATCTTATAGATCGCGTATCCGTTTAATGTGCCGTATAATGTGTTGGGACCCTTATGAAAAGAGTTTAATTTGGGTGAAACTATGTGGGAATTCATGGTAGTTAAGATACAACCAATGGATTGAGGAGAAGATCCTCCAGAAAGCAAGCATGCTAAGTGCGGGAATCCATTGGTTGGTTGTGGTGTGAAGAATGAAGAGAGACTCTTTGTGGATTAACATAAGAGAAACCGTTGGTTAATATACATTAGAGAGACCTTTTTGGATCAGAATAAGAAATACCCTTCATGTATCAGCATGAGAATGGCCCTTAATGGATCAAAAGTAGCGCGAACCGTCATGGATTGGCTGTAGAGTGACCCGTTATGGATCTGCAGTAGAGTGACCCTTGGCGGATCAACAACATAGAGACCCTTCGTGGATCAGTAGAAAAGAATCTTAATAGAATAAGATGATCTAGTTTTATGACCAATAATCTTTACTTTTTTACTTAAGTTATACCTTGTGTGAGTTTTGTCTTTTTCATTTTAATTTACTTTGAGATGTTTCTTTAGGGTATTCTTACTTTGTGGATTTCTGTGAGACTCGAGTTGGTCTTGGGGTCCCTACTGAGTATTTTTATACTCACCCCTAAATGGGATTCACCCTCACCTATTGTGTCTTATGAAATTGACAAATATGTTTGACCATGACTTTGGGGAGCCCGGGCTAAAAGGTTCTCGGAGGTGGATCGATAGATGTGGTGTGCTATAGTGACATCAGATACTGAGCTACACCAACCCTTCAGGTAGGATCCTTGGAAGACGACCTATGGATCTTGTAATTTATCTTTCTTAATTTCTTTTCAGTTGAGATTATATTTTGGGCCCTTTACTTTTATTTACACCTTTTACTCTAAGCAGTGGTACTTTTTGGTGGATGTATTACTTTCTTTCCTTTGTGGTTTTCATTGTGCAGTATGCCCTATCTCTTTGTGTACAGGTTTAATGGAAATGTATTCCCTTTATGTGATATGCTTTTTAGGTGCTAGTCACCAGCCCCTAGATTATGGAAGGAAGGTTGGGGTAGTCACAACACAGGCCCTGTGAGACGGGCTGTGACACACATACACTTACTTCTAATTGTTATCTAACATACAGTTTATGTGAACAACGAACTACCACATCAGGAAACAATGATTGTTCGTTCCTCCTTTACTGCCTCTCATGGTAGTTATTATGTTAGTCACTATACTTATGCATGATATATATTATATATATTATATTATTAATCTTATTTAATTTTTTTATAACACATACCTCTGTACATTTTATTTTGTGTAAATATGATAACATCGCTTGTTGAAGTGTGGACTACCGCCCCCTCAATGCGATATGATTCGTTCAGGTTATACATGGGAAGTATTAAGGATGATATTAAAAAAACATATGAGTTCTATTACATAAATATAATACTTTAATTTTAATATACATGAGTATACATACATTTACATTCCATTCTTTTAAAAATATGACAATGAAATGAAGGTAGCATTCACGCGTACGTACAGCCTACCATCTCTATGAATGGTTCATTTCATTTCTTATTTCAAAAAAATATAGATTATTATAGATAAATATATAATTAATATATATTATATTAAAATTATGATTTACATTATAGAGATGATGAATCCATGATATATTTAATTAGAGCAACAAATAATATGTTAAAACAAACTCAACAAACTAGACAATTAACACATGAAATAGTTAAAATAATGAAAGGTTATTAACAAAAGGGTAATAAGATATTATTATAGGATCATATATGATATAGTAAATATTAATATTATTCTGTTATTAGTTATTATCTTGTTTACACCACTTATAATAGAGGTTAAAGGACATTCACTTGAAAGGAAACCCGGTGTAAGATATTCTTATCTTATTTCATTTCCATGAGCAATACTTATATGTTGTGCACTTAATTTATTATATATGGTGTGTGTAATGGAACATTATAATGTAATTTTATTAATAAATCTTTATTCATGGTATTTTGAGTTTCAATTTTAATTATTTTTTAATGTGATTTGAGTTGAAAATTACCAAGTGAAATATATTTTCAAAAAGAAATTACTTTTCATTCAGTTATATTTCATAATCATTATAGTTAATATTATAAGATTACGTGTTTAATCACTTTTTATTATCTATTTTTTTATTTCCAGTTCCCTTATATGGATTTACAGTTCATACACATAATCTACTCATTGATTTATTCTAACTTCAACATTATATTGTTTTCAAACGTTTATTTAACAATCTCATTTTTTTTGAGGTTGTTTTTAATTTAATTTATATTTGAGGAATTTATTATATAATTGTTCAGTAAACCCTTTTATTTTAATATTCTATAATTCTTAATGAAATTTATCAATTATTTTTACCATTTTCCCACTCTTTGATACACAAATGTCTTTGAATTATTTTTATGAAAACCCATCTTCATTTCCCTACTTAGTAGGATGGCCTATTTTATTCTAAAAATCATTTATTTTAAAAAAGTTTTCATAAAAATATTTTTAACCTTTAAAAATGATTTTTAAATACATTTTTACCCTTTTGTTTTGTTTATGAATGTTTCCAAATGAATCTTCTTGTCTCATTCCAAAAAATGTGTTTTTCTAACCCTTTTTACCTTTCAAAAGTAATTTTTTTTAACTCATACGTCATGTATGGATTTTTTCTACCTTGGTTTCATTGAATCTTCCATTACATGTTTAAAGGGTTACTTTTTAAAGAAAATGTTTACAAAAGTTAATTTTGCAATAAATGTTGTTTCAAAAGGTTTTTCAAATAAAAGTATATTTTCATCAGGAATATTATTTAAAGACATTATTTTATTTCATCAACAATAATAACACACAATTTTTACTCCACTTTGGATAATTTGTATTAATTCCATCCATATCATTTCCTTGGAAGGTTTTAGATTGATTTGGAAAAGTAATGTAAATTTATCTACTTACTTGATTTCCCTTGTTAGTCCCCTTGAAATATTGAATTTCATATGATCATTGAGTATTGAATTTACCCTAACTATCCATATCATTTATCATGGATATTACTATTTCCTAAACTTTATACCATTTTAGATATTGTGTTTACTTAGATAGTTCTTTGATTAAATGGGTAATTATTGATAAATCTATGATAATCATTAAATAAGGTTATTTGATAGAATTATTATCAGTTTTGATTATTAAATATGAGGAATTATTTGTATTGGAAATGATCGATGGGTACCAGATTTACATATCCCCTCAATGAATTAACATGTTCTTATGCAAAAAATAAGTTGTACAAATTGAATGGGTTTCTACACTTAATTTTAAGCATCCTGTGAATGGTATTAATGATATAGGTTTTCATGTTACTAAGATATGACATCCAATAATTAATCATTTCCTTCATTTATACTATGTTATTATTAACCATGATATTTGATATCAACAAATCGATGGATTCATTTAAATCTATGATTATTTATTTAATGAAATATATTTAAATTTCTCACCTTTCCATATTTACTCTTACATATCTAGTTAATTGAGTGTTATTTGATTTAATATATCACCCTGCTATATTATTTATAATTTTAGTTTATTGATTACAAGGAATATGTGTTCAGTTATTTACCTTTCCATATTAATTATTCTCATTAATTAATTATTACTTCTGTTATGATTTACTTAACCTTACTAAGCGTTTGAGATCACCCTTATTTTTTTCCTCTCCCTAGTAATCTATGAAGTTTAAAAAGCATGATTAGAAAGGATATTATTGATGGAATAACATTTATAACCTATAAATTAAAATGAGAATAAAAACATTATGTTGTAATTAGTGCATTATTTTTTAATAAATGAATCATTTAAGTATCTAGTTTTCCAATACTACTAAATTATTAAATCCTTCGGGCCTTGATTACTGGAAATCATTCCAATCAAATTGAAATAAGACACCTACTTTGGAATTCATGGTATGGCTCACTACTACTAATTAGTGGTGATATTGTTTATGAAAGAAATAAAAAAGAAAAGATCAATTATTCACCCCTACTAGTGATAAAAATGATCCTGATTAGTACATTTAGACCATTCCATTTATCTTTGTCCAAATAATGTCAAATGGGAGGTAATAAATTATTTATAAAGTATCCTAGATTTTTATTATTTATCTAGTTTTTGTTTTTTTACACTTTCTTCTTTTGTATGAACCATGTGCTGAGTGGACATATCATCATAGTATCCCTTTGGACCATGGTTTCTATTTGGATCACCCACTATGCTAATAATGATGATGTTAACAAATAAATAACATATGATAGGTATCATTTCCTCATTCTCTTTTTAATTTTAAGGGGTTTCAACATCTCTGGAGTATATTTCATAGAAAATATCATGCCCCTGATAAATACATGACTTCTTAGTGACCCACTTCAACTTAGGACTACTATGAGTATTCTGCAATCATATTTGAGGGATAATGAATTTATATGAGTCCCCTATGACTTTCATTGAGGACTCATATAATGATGGGGACAAATAATGTGAGGGGAAAATAAATGAGAACAATTATTTTCATGAATCATATCTTTCCTTATAGAAGTCTATTTTCCATGGGGGTGGGGTGGGGTGGTATGAGGATAATATAAATTCCCCCATCCCTATGGGATGTGGTTATCTTGATCTCTCCACTATGATATATTAGATTCATCAAGAATTTGACAACATGGGGGTGGAATAGGTTGTAAAAATTCCCCCATCCCAATGGCTTGGTATTACATTAGGAACAATGTTGAAGAAAATACTATCAAATTCTTATTGGTTTTTGAGTCTTAAAATGGGAAAGGGATGGATTTAGTGCATTTTATAGAGGTGATATTACAATTTTTAATAACCAATATATAGTTGTGGGATCTGATTACCTCAACCGGATTCCTTCTCAACTTTCTTTTCTAATTAATGTACGATCCTTTAGATGAATCATTCCCACCGAATTCAAAAAATTTGGGCAGTGGGAATGGAATTATGATAACCCTTATTTTTATTAAAAACATAAACATTTTTTATTACATAAAATTGAAATTAAGACAACTCTAAGGATCGAGAGGCCTAGTGTATTGAGAAATTAGGAACATTACATAACAATTTAAGACAAAAAAAACATCTTTATTGAAAACTTCTTTTACATAACCAGTACATTCCATTGTACTTAGAATTAAAAAGGATAACCTGAGGACATGGATAAAAATAGGTTGAGATATAAAGACCGGTATGGGATTAAAAAACACATAACATGAATAATTCAATACATGTTATGCAATATGCATATCAAAGGAGCATAAGAGAAACATGAACATAAAGGCTTGATATAGCATGTGCCAAGGATAATTGCATATAGAGCATGATTAAACCCACATTGCACTTGAATTAGCATTATTAAACCTTCATTTCATTTGCCTTATCATAATAATAATATTTACCCATTGCATTGGAGTGCTATCAGGGCACACCCTTCTTAAACATTTCATTTCATTCATAAGTGTTCCACATGGATCATACAAAATGGATTAATTATAGATCATAATTTATTCTATGATAAGGTAATATGGAATTAATATATAAAACTCTATAATCAATAAGTAAATGTGCATAAAGGTGGATACCCTTTATAGGGAAATGATCATGGTATTCACAACATAATGACTTTGGATTAGAAAATCATGGTGCAATTTCGGCAGCCTAATAGCGTCACATAATAATTCATAAAACTGGTTGATGAGAGAGAAAGGGGTGTCTTGTCATATGTACATGAAATTTACCGTAATGGGTTATATATATACATATACCAACATATGTAATGGAATTTTAGATTCACAATTAAAAATAATTGTTTGAATGTAAATAAGGAGAGAAAAATTCCTTACAGAATTTCGGCATCGTAACATGTGTACATGGGAGGCATTAATGAGAGAGAAATGGGTCTCTAATCATTCAAACAGAATAGGGAAGTATGGGGGGGGGTGAAATCATACCCCAACATTTTTAATTGAAAATAAAAGGGAATAACAACATAGTGAAATTTGGACAAAAATGAGAAAGGGAGAAATCCCTTACTTGAAAGTGTGATCCCAAAGTCTTGGGAGGGGCTTGAGAGAGGATTACTGGGAACATAGGGAACCTTGGGTGGATTATAGAGAGAGGAGGGAAGGGGTCAGTCGACTTTCCAAGGATTTCAGTGAAGAAGAAGTTGTAGCATGGGTGGGTTTATATAGGAAAATGAAGGGAATTATTTATTGTTTAGGTTTTTTCCACACACATTAAAGTAAACAAAAACACCAACTGACCATGGTTTTTCCCATATTGTTTTCCAAAGGGAAGTGGAAAAAAATATTTTAGAATTACAATGGGAAAACTTCTTAAAATATTAGGCTTGCTTAAGTGGAGGTGAATCACACTCTCAATGAAATCAATTTAAAAAGTTAAATGGTATTATAAGTCTTGGAGGGTCCAATAAGGCCCCATAAAATTAATCAAACAAATATAAAATCACATTTTTATAAATATAAAACATATATAGGCCGAAAAACGCATTTATAATATTTTATTACATCACAATTGGGTCAATATGATGTCATAAAACACATTATATATTTAAACGGTATTTAATTTTTAAAGAAAATTCTAAATTCTAAGAAAATTATGAAAAATACAGAGTTGGATAATTTCGACATCCTAATACCATAAATATTATTAATTTTATATAAATAATTTTTTAAATATGTGGATTTTTACTTTTAAATTAAAATATGACATTTATAAAAAATTCTTGGGTTTTGACAAAAATATATTTCAAACCTTAATAAAAATCACAACTGTATTCAAAATAATTATGTTCTCAATTATATTTAAGAAAAATTAATTTAGTGAAAATATTTTATTGAAATATTCTTTAACTGAAAAATACATTAATTCATCAAAATAGATTTCTTAATTAAAAAAATGCAATTTTTGCTTTAAAAAATATTTACAATGAAACAATAATAAAATGAATGTATATTCTCTATAAAAAAAATATTGAACATAATAATAATGCTAGGGACTTATTACATATCCTCTTATAACACCATCATATGACCTAAGGGTAAGGTGTGTGATGGGGACAAACTCTTGGGGTGGCTCGAATAACATCGTTCAGGTGGTAATATCTATCAACTTCAACATCTCCCGTAGGTGGTTCCATTCGAGATTAACATGCTGAAGCTCGGCTTAGTCTTGGTCAAGAGCAAAGCCCAATGATTCCACCTCCTTTATAAGCTCTGAAAAAATGTGCTTCATATGGGGAAAGTCTACTGGATGAGGCCATCGCTTCCTCTTTCTGAGTAAATGTGATTTGATAAAGCCCTATATTTATACTAATCATGTGATCATTGTTCAATGGCTATATTATCAATGGTAACAATCCTTAATGGTATTTTTAAATAAAAAAACATAAAACCAATGAAGTGTATATTTTATGTAACCAATTTTCATAATAAGACATTTAATTAGATCAAGTTGAATTTTCATTAATGAAAGTTTGAGTCATTACAGTCTTCCACCTTATGAAATTTCACCATAAAAATTTACTTTCCCCACACTAAAACAGATGCAGGTAACTCTGCTTCATCACTTCCTCTGATTCCCATGTTCCTTCTTTAAACTTGTAGTTTCTCCACATCACCTTGATGTGGGAATTTTCTTATTTTGTAGAACATTTTCATTATGATATAAGATCTTCATTGATTTCTCTTCATCGGGGAGGTCATTATCTAATGATACCACCTCTGGATTGAGTAAATGAGATGGGTTCAGTATGTACTTCCTCAAGAGTGATACATGGAATGGATCATGTAC
This sequence comes from Viscum album, assembly GCA_963277665.1. Lineage (NCBI taxonomy): Eukaryota > Viridiplantae > Streptophyta > Magnoliopsida > Santalales > Viscaceae > Viscum > Viscum album. The sequence goes on from OY728162.1 coordinate 942,277,633, forward strand.
ATGAGATAGGTTCGGTGGGAGTTCTAGTCGATAGGACACCACTCCAATGCGATCAAGGATCTAAAAAGGGATGATGTACCTTAGACTAAGCTTTCCCTTCTTCCCAAATCTTATAACTCTCTTCCATGATGATATGCGGATAAATACCATGTCTTTGAAATAAAAGTCTAGGTCTCATCGATGAGTATCTATATCGCTCTTCTTTTTACTCTATGTAGATTTAAGGTGCTACTAGATAGTCTTAAACTTATCCACCATTTCTTCGACCATTTGCAGGCCTAGGAGTTTTCTCTCCCCAACTTCATCCCAACATTCTGATGTTCTGGTCCTCTTCCCATACAGGGCTTCATAAGGATCCATTTGGATACTTTAGTGGAAATATTTATTGTAAGATAACTCAACCAAAGGAATATTTTGATCTCGTCCTCCTTTGAAGTCCATTGAGAACACTCTCAACATGCCCTCAAGTTTTTGGATAGTCTGCTAGGATTTTCCATCCGTTTGAGGATGATAAGCCATACTGATGTTCAACTAAGTATCTAGATCATGTTAAAGACTCTTCTAAATCATAGAGGTGAATATTTTATCTTGATCAGATACAATCGATAGTGGTACCCCATTTATACTTACCACATCTCTGATGTATATTCATGCTAGTTAATCCAGTGAGAAATCCTCTCGAATTGAAATGAAGGGTGCAGTCTTTGTAAGACAATCCACAACAACCCAAAAATCATTTTTTCTTTTGTATGTATTTCAAAGTCTAGTGAAAAAGTCCATGGTGATGTTTTCCCACTTCTATACTGTTATGGGTAATGGTTGCATCATCCCCTTAGACTTATGCCTCTCAGCCTTCACATGCTGACACACTAAGCACTTTAATGTATACTCAGTGATATCCTTCTTCATGTTATCCAACCAAAAATTCTCTGGGAGATCTCAATATATCTTTTTGTTTCCTGAGTGAATGGAGAAATTTGAACTATGTTCATCATCCAAAAGTTCAATATTTAACTCCGTATTTGATGGAACACATAATCTTGACCCAAATCTCATAATTCTTTCATCATTAACATTGAAATCCTTGTATTTCCCTTTTCTGATAGTTTCAACTTTCTTCTAAATTCCCACATCATGCTTTTGGGAATCCTTTAACCTTTACAAAAGAGAAGGTTGAGAAGTCATTTGTGAAATGATTGATGATGTTCCCTTCTTTATGATTCCCATGTCTATCTTCATCAAATCTAATAAGATTGGATCATTTTCAATTCTCATCAATGATAGAATCATTGGGTCCATTTTACTTAGAGCATCTTCCACCTTGTTCTCTTTCCCAGGGTGGTAATGGATTGAGTAGTCATAGTCATTGATTAGCTCTAATCATCTTTGATGGATCATGTTAAACTCTTTCTGTATTAATATATATTTGAGGCTTTTATGATCGGTGTATATTTCACACTTCTACCCAAAGTGGTAATGCCACCAAATTATCAAAGAGAAGATCACTGTAGCCAAATCTAGATCATGTGATGGATATTTTTTCTCATGAACTTTCAATTATCTTGAAGCATATGCAGTGAATTTGTCATTTTGCATCAAAACACAACCCCAACCCTTCTTCAAAGAATCAACAAATACCACAAACCATTATCCACTTGGGTATAATGTGTGCATGAGAACAATGATAATACTCCTTTTCAACTCCTTGAATATCTCTTCACATTCATCACTCCAAGACAACTTGACTCCATTTCAAGTTAGATTGGTAAGAGGGTTTTACAATCATGAGAAATTTCTCACAAATCTGTGATAATATCCATCTTACCCCAGGAAACTATGGATATCCATTACCGATGGTGCCCTTGACCATCCCTAAATTACAGATGTCATAGAGGGATCTACAGATATTCCATTGGTTCTGATGATATGACCCATGAATATGACTTCCTTTAACCAGAACACACACTTTAAATACTTTTCATAGAGAATATCATTTCGAATGGTCTCTAGTATAGTGCTTAGATGCTCCTACTTGGTTTTAGAGTATCTTAGAATATCATCTATAAAGACTACCACAATTTGTAAAGGTAATATCTAAAGACTCTATTCATAAAGTCCATGATGATTTCTAGTGAATTAGTGAGTTCTAAAGTAATTACTACGATTACACAGTGCTCAAACCTTGTACAAAAACTAGTCTTGGGGATATCCTCCTTATTCACCCTTACTTGTTAATATCCTGACTACAAATACACCTTGGAGAAGTCTTGTGCTCCACGTAGATGATCAAACAAGTCATCAATTCATGGAAGAGGATACTTTTTCTTTATCGTGATTTTGTTGAGCTCATGATAATCAATGAAATGGAACATGGACCCATCCTTCTTCTTAACGAAGAGGACTGGTGAACCCCATGGTAATGAACTTGGGAGTATAAAACCTTTATCCAAATTCTCTTATATTTGTTTCTTCAGCACCTAGAGCTCCACAATATCCATTCTATATAGAGAAATGTATATTGGAAATGCCCTAGGTATAAGGTCAATTGGGAATTCAACATCTCTTCTAGGAGAAAGACCAGTCAATTCCTCGAGAAAAACATCAGCAAATTCCCTCACAATAGGCATGTCTTCAAGGATAGTTTCTTCCTTAGACACAATCATCAAAGATAGATATGCATGCTCATAGGGAAGTAATATCAATGCTTAATATGATAGTCCTAAAGAAGATTAATATTCCTACTTGCACTTATAGAGAATTGGGGATTGATATTCCATATGGAGAGTGATTTCCCTCTCACAGAAATTTATGTTGGCTCTATATAAGGAAACATAATCCATGTTTATAATTGAATCAAATTCTACCTAAGGGGGTATTACAAGGTTCTCCAGGAATTTAAATTCATATATTATGACCAGGGAGGAGTTATATTCATGGGATGCAACGATTTCCCCATTTTCTATATTGACTAACATATTCACTTCCATGATTTGTGGTGGTGTTGATATTGTTCTACTAAACATTAGGGATACAAAATTATGTGTAGAAATAGAATCAAAAAATACATTTTCTCTTCTTGAATGAATAACTAGCATACCCATCACCACTTCATTGTCGGGGTTCACATCGGCGGTAGTGATGAAAAAATATCTCCCTTGCTTCCTTAGAGGTTGTTTGTTGCCTATAAAAACCCTTGGCTTAGGGCACTAATTTTCAAGGTGACCTCGTTATTTGTAGTTAAATCAATGAATAACTCGTTTAGAGTTTAATGGAGAATTCCTCTCCTTTTTTGTAGCTGTGGGTTTTTCATTTCAGTAGTTAACGACTAAGTGACCTTATCTTCCACACCTAAAGCATTTTCTTGTCCCCTTAATGTAATTTACAGGGTGATTATTTTTGTACCAGCGACAAGTGGGGTGTTATATTTGATTATCACCATTGGATTTATCCATCAAACTGCTATAATTGAAGTCCACCTTATGCTTCCTATCCCCATGATACCCCTGAGATTCATTGATCTCTATTTTGACCTTGACGACACATAGAACAATTTCTTCATAGTTATCGATGTCATGGATTTCCATGGATTTATATAGGCTAGGTTTCATCCCACCAATGAAACGATCAACCTTACATTCATGGGTAAATAATAAGCAGAAGGCATATTGTGAAAGTAGTGTGAAGTTTTCATCATATGCTCTGATGGATTCGTCATCTTTTTTTCTTAAGGGATAAGAATTAACTTTCCATATTATGTTGGAGGGTGCGAGGAAAATATTTGTTGAATTTTTTTTTTCGGAAATCCTTCCATTACAATACCTCTATCTCCTCCTCAAGCTTTGTATTTTTTATCAATTTCCTCCATTGATCAGCTTCACCCTCCCTATGATATGCAGCCAGAAGTACCTTCTCCTGTTTGGAACATTGATGGATGAAGAAGATATTTTCAATGGAGTTGATCCATTGTTCAGAAATTGAGGGATCAAATGATCCATTAAAAGTTGGAGGAATTTGTCTCATGAAGATCTTGATTGCGACTCATTCTTTCTTAGTGGGGTTGGACGTTACTCTTGACCCTATTTTCTATTCAAATCTAGAGTTAACTGAGAGATTATCTTGACATAGTTCTTGATTCCCTCACTTATTGGATTGTTAATCTAATTAGAATAATCATCACATTGATCTTCCCATTGGTTGTTATCCCAATTCCTCCTATTATTGGCCATTTTATGGAAGAAAATAATGTTAGGGGTAACACATCAAGGGTAATCCAAGGAAAAAACAAATGACTTATAAATAAATTTTATTTCCATGACTTATGAATCTATAGGAATCAATCTGTATTATCCATGATCTACTTCCCAATAAATATTATTAGGGGAAATTTTTCTATTCCCTTAACAGTAGTTCATACTAAGCTTGTCAATTTACGAAATCATATCCCCTAAGAGTGCCGTAACTAGGAGTACAGCAAGGCTCATTGTTGTGTACCAGAATATCCCAGGTCATGCCGGAAACTCCTTGTCTGAGTCTTTACTCCTAGGTATATCTGTTCCAGAGCCGCCTCTACCTACTCATATCCAAAATGGGATGTATTTTCTTGATAAAAAACTTGCTCAATACTCACCAAAACATAGGTTTTTTTATTATACTTATTATTATCTCTAAGGCTTTACTAGGGTTTTCTAATCCTAATCACCAAAAAAACTAAACCAATCATATGATACCAACTATGAAAACCCTGATCTTTATTACACACATAAACATGATTTTTTACATAGACCTGCACTTAAGGAAACTCTGAGGTTCGAGTGGTCTAGAGTCTTGGGAAATTAGGAACATCACATAACAACATAGGACATAAAAACACAACATCTTCATTGAAAACATCCTTTATATGAATACTACATTCCTTCGTACGTATCATTGCAAGGGATAATCTAAGGACATGAATAAGAAAAGGTTGAGCTATAAAGCTCAGTAAAGGAGAAAAAAAATTCATAACATGAATAATACAGTACATGTTAGGAAATAGGCTTGTCAAAGGAGCATAAAAGAAACATGAACATAAATTCATGATATAGCGTGATTATCATAACATGGAAATGTGGCAATAAAACGTAACATGGTATTATCATGAGACAATGATCATTTCACATGGAGCATGTGTAAACCATAATTGAACTTGAATTAGCATGAGTAAACCCTAAATTTACTTGAAATATCATGATACTAATATTTACCCAATTCATTGGAGTGATATCAGGGTTCACCCTTCTTAAACATTTCATTTCATGCATAAGTGTGCCACATGGATCATACAACATAGATTCATTAAAAATCATAATTTATTCCATGATAAAAAAAATGTTCAATTCATAAATGAAACTCTATAATAAATAAGTAAATGTGAATAAAGGAGAATACCCTTGATAGAGAAATGGGTATGGAATTTCGGCATGGTAATGGGTGTACATAGAAGGAATTAATGAGAGATAAATGGGACTATAACAATTAAAACATAAATTATGAAGTATGAGGGAGTTGATAAATCATACCCCAACATTTTTAATTGAAAATAATTGGGAATAACAAAATAATGAAATTTGGACAAAAATGAAAATGAAGAAATCCATTACTTGGATGTGTGATCCCAAAGGCATGGGAGGGGCTTGAGAGAGGCTTCTAGGGAGCTTGGGGAACCTTGGGAGGATTCAATAGAGAGTTTTGCAAAGGTTGGTTGAGTTCCAAATTCTTTTAGGGAAGAATAAGTGGGATATTTGGTGATTTTATTTAGGAAAAGAAAGTGAATTCTTTATTATTTAGGTTTTGGCCACCACACATTAAACTAAACAAAACCACAAACTGACCCATGGTTTTTCCCATGGTTTTTTTCAAAGGGGCGTGTAAAAAATTATTATATAAGGCCAATTTCTGAACTTCTTAAAATATTAGGCTTGCTTCTGTGGAGGTGAGTCACACTCTCAAGGAAATTAATTTAAAAAATTAAAATGTTTTATAAGTCTTCGAGGGTTCACCAAGGCACCATAAAATTAATAAAACTAAACTAAAATCACTTTATTTTAAATATAAGACATATATTTGATGAAAAACTGATTTATAGTATCTTAGTACATCACTATTTTTTCTTTAAGATGTCATAAAACACATTAAATTTTTAAAAGATATTTAATTTTTACAGAAATAATTCAATTGTCTCAAAACATTATGCAAAATTCACCTTTGGATAATTTGGACATCCTGATTCCAAAAATAGTATTCATATTATCTTAATAATTTCTAAATATGTGAATTTTTACTTTTAAAATAAAAATTTACTTTTATAAAAAATTCATGGTTTTTGACAAAAAAAGCTTTCAAACATTAATAAAAATCACAATTGTATTCATAATAATAATATGGTCATTTTTATTTAATAAAATTTAATTTAGTAAAAATATTTTATTAAAAAATTATTTATTTAAAAAATCCATTAATTCATCAAAATAGATTTCTTAATTAACTAAAAATGCTATTGTTTCTTTTAAAACTATTTACAAAGTAACAATAATAAAATGAATGTTTATTCACTATACAAAAAAATAACGTACATAATCATAGTGCTAGGGTCTTGTCACATAAACCCTTATACCACCCTCATATGACCTAAGGGTTAGGTGTGTGATGGTGAAAGACTCTTGGGGTGGCTCAGATAACATCGCTCGGGTGGTGATATCTATCAACTTCCACTTCTCCAGTAGGTGGTTCCGTTCGAGCTTCACATACTAATGCTCGGCTTAGGCTTGGTCAATAGCAAATCCCAATGATGCCACCTTATTTACAAGCACTGAAAAATGGGATTCATTTAGGGAAGTCTACTGGATGAGGTTATCACTTCCATTGTCTAAGTAAATTGGATTTGTAAAATCCTTATATGTATACTAGTCATATTATCACTATTCAATGGCTATATTAGCAATGGTAACAATTATTAATGGTATTTGGAAATCCAAAAATATAAAACCAAGAAAGTGTGTATTTTATATAACCATTTTTTCAGAATAAGACATTTAATTTGATCAAGAAGAATTTTCAATAATGAAAGTTTGGGTCGTTACAGGATTATTTCCATTAGTATGGTTAACTTTAAAACATGTATTCTAGGCCTAACATTAAAAAAGAGGTGATAACATTAACATGTTATGCCCCTTCCAATTTTTGATGACCAGTAAGTGTGGTAAGGTTCAAGATTAAATATTATTTCCACCCAATGATTTATATTACATGTGGGAAATCTATAATTATCTAGGGGGGTGACTTTAACCCTTTGAGACTTGCATTATATAGGTCTCCATTTATCCATTAAATATTTATATTCTAGGTGTATAAAAGAGTATCCATGTTTATTTAGTGATTTAGTTATTATCATTCCTCGATGTGGTTACAAAAATCCCCAATAAATGTATGAAACTAAAATAAAGTGTTGATTTTTCTAGAACTTTCAACATAAATAATATATTAACTCCTCTCTCAATGAATTTTAAACAATATATTGGGGTGTGACTATGGGTCAGAACATAAATAGTGTTGTGATTTCATCTAGAACATTCTATATAACCGCATAATTATTTTTATCCTCAAATATTGAATCCTTGACCCTTTCTAACTATAAGTGATTCTTCCCCATAAGTGATGAGGAACTGGGTGTAGTGGAGAATAGTTTATTGAGTGAATATTTATATATAGGCATTAATTAAGTAGTTCTGATAATGGGAGGACCTTATTTTTTAATTGATATGTCACCATGGGGAGGATATTCATAGTGAATTCCATGGGGAAGACTTACACAAACATTTTCATATTCACTATTTTGGTTGGACCTCCATCCAAGTTTGATGAATGTATGTAGAGAAAACTCCATTGAAAATTCCCTAGGATGTACCTCTGGTGTTCTTGATTTTCCATACATGAGGGAGACCCTTGGGATTAGTACTATAGGGAGGACCTCTAGAATTATAGATATTCATACCATGGGGATAATCTCTATTAGTTTAGATTCCCTATATTTTTATAAGGTGATAATAGATTATTGGGATGTGGTCAATATGTGTCTAAAGGACTCAAGGAAATCAGTGGTGATCAAGGAAGATATATGGGTATACTAATCAATAAAATAATTTCTTTTATGATACTTATTCTTATATAATCTCCATCAAGAATCTGGGTTCATGCATTATACATAATGACCTTCATAAGTGAGGGCCAACTTAGGGAACTCTTTTGTCGGTGCTATAATATGCCAACAAACATCTTGGGATTAAGAAAGAAAAATTTTCTATCTAATTATTTCCACTGAAATATATAGATTTAAATCTTCAGAAGGGGAAGGAATATGTTCCTATATCTAATTTCCTGGTGGGATATGTTTATATATTTCCTTGGACTATAAAAGAGTAGGAATATAAGACAAATTCTTGGAAAACATAAGAATATGGAAATGATTTCCTATAAGGGTTTTAGGGATATCATCCTACCCATATATAAACACCAAGATACACTTCAAAGATTTAGTAGAAGTGTGAATATAATCTCGATCCACTTATTTATTACATACTATGATATGTTAACAATCCTCTATAATATGAGCAGTAATATGTGACCTCTTCTAAGTAGTCTCTAAAATTATTTGTAGAGCTTCTCTAATGGTAGGAGAAAGAATATGATCCTTACCAAAGTTTTCTATTGGAATATTATAATTTCGTTCCCCTTATATGGATATCAAGGTATGTTTATATCTCTAAAATAAATGACCATGGATATAGTCATTACATTGAATTTCTACTTAAATATGTTGTAAATATTTTTTCCATTGAAATGGGGATATGAGAAATATCTTTATGGGTAGTTGGAATATAAGATCTATACCATACTATATTTTCCATTGGGATATATTGATGAGTTTTTTCATTGAGGGAAATTATATGGTATTCCTCCCTTGATACCATCGAGATATTCTATCATGATTCTTTTAATTCCATCGTAGTATTTTGGATAGTTTTGGTGGGATAGGTAGGGATATAAGATTTATTCTCATCCACTATCATGATGTGATGCTAGAATCAAAAATCGAGAATTATAATATAAAACTATTCCTAGTGATAGTGAGTTTTTAACCGCTCGAGAAACTATGTATGGGGTTTCATCACCTAAATGGTTTGAAAAAAAAATTCAATGGATTATCCTCTGTGTGATCCTAAAAAATGGAGCCTTGGAACATTGGTCATAGTGACTACTAGAAACATGAACTCTACTAGGCAGTTCCTAATAATTGATGAGTTTGTAATTGACCTATTGTTCCACCTCTCTAATTTAAGAATTATTAATGTTTCTATGCTCTAGAGCGAGGCAATGGAAGATGTCAGAGGTGGATATGGGTTTCATTTGTTTTCTTACATCTGATTGTTGATTAGATGGTCTGAGAGGCATCACGTACTAGAGAATCTCTTCTGTGTCCTCAAAGATTATGATAATAACTTTGAGATAGTACTCATATAGTATAAAAAATTTCACCAATATGTAATATTTCGTACCTGGTGACACTTTACTTTTATATCATTATGTTGTTACCTTTTTTTGGTTATGTAAAATTCTAGGCACCTCAGCTATTGAGCAGTAGATCAAGCTGTTCAATAATGGTTTCCATCTCGGTTTTAGGGATTATCTTATGATGATGAAGATATAGAAGACTCCATATCTATATATATAAGGTATCTCTAGAAAAGGAATGAATTTCATGGAATTAAATTAGTAAGAAAAACCAAAAAACCCATTAATACAATATCACATGTAAGATCAAGTTCAGTTGATCACTTTAACACTTCAAGAATTCACATTATGTTCACCATTTTATTTCTGATGCGATTTTTTGTTGGGTTCTAAAATGTGATTCACAATACTCGATGTCATTCATCCATTTGTGGTTAAAGGATTTTATATCAGGTTCACCACTTTGTTTCTAATGAATTTTGTTTTGGGAAAAAATTCCCAATGAATTATTCAAACATAATTGTTTATATTTTAAGGATTGTTGGTTTCACTACTTTATTTCTTAAAAAACCATGATGGATCCTCGATCCATGATAGATCGATGTATTTTAGAACTTATTTCTAAATCCATGTGGTCACTAGGGTTTTTACCATGGTCTTTAAGAAATTCATGTTGGTTGATTGGATGGGGGTCTAGATCATCAGAACCTTTGTGGGAAATTATTTCATACTCATACATTCTATTATAGATTTAATATATTTTTGTGAATAATTCAAAAATCATAGCATGGGAATGGTTACCTCTATTCAAGTGACCTAATATGAATCATGTATTGATGTGAAAATGTTTGTATATATCAGAATCCCATTATCCATATATATTGATTTCTTATACTGTGAATATTAGACTATAGTATAAATATCCATATATAGACCTTTGCAGTTTAATTCCATCTAGGAAGGATATAAATTCTTAACTTATTGGGATCAGACCGACAAGAGGGTGTTATATGTATCCCTATAAATGAAATTAGAACCCACTTTGTTTGATGTAACTTAATGAGACACATTTTAACTTTTGATGTTATGTGTAAAGGACCATTGTTGTCTTTTGAAGGTCATCCAACCATAATCGATACCCTGGAACTGAAATCTATATAGAATGAACATTGAAGAGAGAGATGACTATAAATGGTTTATGTTATAATTCTACAAGATATTTATTTTTTGGTTGACCTCGAAGGGAATATGGACCAAATGGGAGATGATAGTTCCTTGGGTAATACGACCCCATGGGAATATGACTCTATAAGAGGCTGGTTCTTAGGGAATATAGACATAGGGAATAAAAATCCTAGATAATGAGTAATATGGCGAAGATAAGGGGGTTAATATGACCTCCTAAGGAATATTTCCCTATGAGTATGAGTTGACAGGGAATATAGACCTTATGGAGAGAGATATTTGTCATTGAGGGAATATGGATCAATTGAGATAGTTATGGGTCTCTAAGGGAATATGGCCCAATGATATAGTTTCTAAGGCTCATATTTAATATGGCCTTTTGTGGATCCATGTATAGGGACTCATGAATAATATACCCCCATGACGATATGCATGGATGAATGGTGATTATAGGATTGAACCTTGTAGATAAATCTTAAATAACCTATCTAATATGAATCAAATCCAATGTATACCTAGATTTATAGATTAGGGTAACATGAAAAGACCATATTGTGTATTTTTACATCATGCATCAGGGTTTTTTTCATGTAGTTTTACATTATGGGACTGTGATGTCTTCTACATTGTTCAACATTGTGTTGCAGGGACATTTAGTGTCTCAAAATAGGAAACACCAAAGGATTGATATGGTCTTATGCATTGGGAATGACCTTTGGGAGGATATATTATTGGTTGGATGATGGAGGTTTAACATTATGAAGCTACAAATAGGGATTACACCTAATAGGTGGAAAATCCCTTGCTTAGGTGAGGTATGGATAAATAAGGGGATTATGAATAGATGTGTTACACCCAATTATGGATGTCCCTAGCGCATTAATGATTTGTGGTGATGAAATAATCAATGTGGACATGATTTGGTGTCATATATATTGTGGAGTCCAATACTTGAATAGATAATTGGTTATAATCAGATTGAACACTAAGAACAAAAGATAATCAGGTTGGGACCTCATTTAACTAAGATAAGCTTCCCGATCTAGGGAAAGTGTAAATAATATTATCTTGATTAGGTCATTCATTACAATGGTGTAATAAATTATGACAACCCAAAGAACCTCATTATTTAGGTAGTATTTATTTTGAGATAAAATTTATTATGGGAATACATGAGTAGAGGGGTACACATTGGTTTTCATATCTTAATCATGCTTATTTGGTGGTTTTATATGAGTACATGATAATTGGATTCCTAGGATGGAGACCTAGGAAAAGGGATAATTTTTCACTGGGATAAGGGTGTGTATGGATCCTTGTTGTGGGGGTATAAGTGGAGGCTAATCCATAGTAAAATTATTAGGGATATATTTTCCCTAATGGGGTCTTTGAGGATGATTCACGCCAGTGAGGGATATAAAAGGTGATTCACCCTATATAGGGCTCTGTGGATGCTTCTCCATAGTTAGGGATAGTAAAGGTGATTAACCTTAGTGAAGGTAATTGAGAATGCTTCAGCCTAGTGATCACTAGAAAGGGTAATTCACCTTAGTGAAGGACCTTGGGTGAAGGATTGACCTTGTGATATGCCTTGGGAGAAGGGTATTCCTTATGTAGTTTATGTGGTGGGTCCTTTTCCAGATTTTAATAGGTATAGAATAAATTTAGTCTTTTTTGAATGTGTTTTCTATCATATGATTTGATTACCCCACTTAGATTAATTTTTTTATGGTTTATGAATCATAGGATACATGAAGGGAGTTTTAAAGACCTGGGTGAATGAAGCTCAGTGTGTATTTCTATCCTCTAAAAGGAGGGAATATCATTCTCTTGTGGTATCCCAAGGGATATATTTATAAAAAAAATTGAGACCTTGGTGTATGAACCTAGGATCCAAGGTCAGTATGTGTATGAACACTAGAAGGCGACAACCTACGTGTTTGTTGGGAACCCTTAGAAAAGTGTCTAGGGTCCACCCTCAGGGTCTTCAAAAAATGGTGGGGCATTTCATTTGGAACCTTTTTCCTTTTAAATCTTAATAATTTATCCCTAAAATAGACCACCAATACATAATTTTACTAAACAATAAATAATAATGATCAAAAGTAAAAAGTTAAAATAAAAATGGATTTAATTGAACAAACTTGTCATCACACCATTCTATAATTAATCCAAAGTTAATTGATAATTTCGTTTGGTAATAAATGAAAAAAAATTAATTAATGTAAAATAGTTTTTTAATAATATTTTGACAAACATTTGTTGGTTATAAAGGTGATGTCTACATAGTAATGAAATATGCGACTAAAGGTACAAAGGTTTTTCTCTCACTCTCACCTTATTAAAATATTATCCCTCTTCTATACCAATCATGTATATATATTTTCATATTGAACTCTCTTATTTCATTTCCTTATAATTATTGGTGTTTAGATGCATATTATTTTTTATATCAATCATTTATACTTATATCATACCCTAAATATTTATTAAGTTGATTTCCTGTTGATCTTTCTATTTTGGATTCTCTCTAATTCTCTAATCCACTATAAAAATAATCAAATATACTTTAAACTATAGTTCTCAAATTCATTTTTGAATTTAACTAATTTTGGAATTAAACAGCTTTTAATTGTAATCCTTATCATTTTTCTCATTTCATATCATATAAAAATTATAAGTGGATTCCATGGGTTATCTCTCACTTTGGGTTGAATTCTATTTTTACCAATATTTAATTGTAACATTATAGAATTTTCATGTATATCTTTATATATTTTTACCTTAAATTACATATGTTAATTTTAATTGCATTAATCTTCTTTTTATTATGATGATATGAACATAATGTTTACATATATTCATAACTTGATTATTTTTTTTATTAAATATATTTGTGTCTATAAAATATTAATTCTTGCATAATGGAATATCATAAATAAATGGAACAAAACCCATGAAGAGAAAATAATTTTATTATTTATTCACCATAAATATTATATATTATGGATAAATACACATTGTAAAATTTGAAATAGTATAATGTGTTAATAAAAAAAAATTTAAATGTGAAGTAGAATTTTAAAATCCAAGGGGACATGTTTTTTATAAATATCAAAGATGTAAAAAATAATAAAAAAATTATACAAATTATAAAAATTTTATAAATTAAGAATAAGAAACCATGATAAAAAAATTACATTTCAATGAATTTGAAAAATAATATGCATTTATAGGATTTATAATGAATATATATCTACTAGAATATAAACTGACCATTGAAAAAATAACAGACTGTCTAATTAGTACCTAACCATTAGGTTTAATGAAATGTCTGATAATTTATATTCAACATGAATAAAAAAATATAAATTTTAAAATTATTTCATTAATCTTGTAACTTTATATACGGATAAACATACATTTTTAAAAGGCATGTTTCAATTTATTTAGTAAAACAATAATTTTTATGTTTTAATTTAAGTGTATTATTTTTAAAGTTTGGAAAATTATATTAAATAAAAGATATATTATAATTAATTATTAATAATATATATATTATTAAATAATAATGATCATAAATTTAATCACTCATAGAAAATAAATTGTATTTATTTTGAATTAAATTATTTTTCCTTACATTATATTATTTTATTTATAAAATAAATTTATATTATTTTTAATTTTAATTTGATAAAATTGTACAAATTTTTTATATTTTTAAATAAAAAATATTTTTGGGAAATTTTTTGATATTCATAAAAAATTAATTTTTAGGTGAATCATGAAAATATAGTTTTTTATACATAGTACGATTTATGACATCGACATGAATTAAATATGAATAAAATATTTATAAAAGATTTTGAAAATTTTAAAATGTATTTAATGAGTTGAATAATCAAATAAAAAATATAGAACTTAATTTAAAAAACTTATAAACCACATTTCAATAACTAACATATATTTTTTTGAATAAGAAACTTTATTTGATGTTTACATTGTATAAAATATTTCCAAGGTTCTATTCTTATTAGGCTATGTTAAAATGTCAAATAGGCCTACATATTTGTAGTATTTGTTTCTTAAATTTCATAATAATCTACATTAGTCATATTCTTTCACCTAAATAATAAAATAATCAATATTTTACTCAAAGATACCCCTCCCACTTTCCTATATGACCACCCCTTTTCCACCCATTCTTCCTCACTCCAAAGCCATTTTATATTAAAAAATATATACCCTAGTAAATTCCTAGACTATCCTATCCAATTACTAAACCCCCTATAGTTGAAAAATTCCTTCATCTGAAAGACCTAGACTCTATCCAAAAACGACGACTCAAAGACCATAGTAATTGTTCCCAAGTCTCTCTTTACATCATTTATTTTTTTACTCTCATGTCTTAAAACCTAATAAGCATCAAATTAATTTTCTGATATTGTTATATTCCCTAGGAATTATCAAGCCTTTGATCCATTATATATTAAATAATATCCATTATCTCTCATTGAAACCATTTTTTAAAATTGTTACTATGTCAAAATAAATATTTCAAAAGCCATTCCTTCTCATTTTTCCTCTTACATATTATATAATATTAGTTATAATTAAAAAAAATTGTAAACTATTTTTTTTCAAAAAATTATTTATAAAATTTACCCTATATAATACTATTTTTAAAAACATCAATCATTAATAGCTATTTACTCTGCCTAAGTGAATGATGATTTCTTATTTTTTAGTTATTACTTTCATGAATATTATAAAAAACAGTTTTTTGATTGAATATAACATTTATAATTAAATAATATAATATCTATGATTCTAGGATTTTGAAATAGTAATAACAATAATTCTGTTAAAAATAAACAATTTTAGTGTATTTTAGCTATCTAAAACAAGCTTAGAAAGAAACACTTTTTGATTATGAATTATTTGGTTAAATATTTTGAACTATTAAACTTATATAATTATAGAAAGACATGAAAAGTATAAGATAAAATTTATGTAATTTATAGAACCATTTGATATGGACATTTTACCATTAACATTATACAAAATTGGTTATGAAACTACGAACTGAAGTATCTCAAAACGATTGATGGAAGAAAAAATAATCTAATAAATGAATATCACATGATATTAGTTATAGTGTCTTATGTTTGTATGATAATGAAACTTTTGTGATATTTTTGAATATTTTAATTAATTTAAAGAATATTTTTTTCGAATCTTAGGAATTTAATTAAAAGTGTTGTGGTAGCTCAAATAGGGGTTTTTGGATGTGAAACAAGGTTCAAAGGTAGGCCACAAATCATGAGTGGATTTCAGAAGTAGCCCAAGGTGGATGGAATACTACCATAGAATCATTTGAAGCCATCAGTTAGCGGTAGGTGGGCCACTAGATATATAGTGGCTATAATATAACATCCCAATATACAGGGGTTCCACTAGCTAGCAACTATACCCATACTAGATAGAGAGTTTACTTTTTAAAGGGAAGAATTACCATCCCCACTTCAATTTTATAATAGGGAATCCCCCACTATTTCTCCTCATTTCTTACATATGGAATATGGGGTATCCCCCCAGCACATCAATGCTTACAATTGGTTTGGATATGAATTATTGTGTTTTTTCATGATGGATTCAAGAAATGGATCCCTTCCCAACATCTAGTTAATCACTCCTCTCATTTTTCCTAATTTGGGGGATGTTTGATTTAGGTTGAAAATAGATATTTCATGAATGAGTGGTGAAATTTCATTATTTATTCAGAAAATTCATTTAGTTTAAGAAGATAAAATTCTTATATCACCCCTATATTATTATTATTATTATTAAAATAAATTCAAATTTTAAATACTTCGTGTTTTACGGATTCCCATGTTTAAATGAACCACAATATACTATTAAACCATTATTATTTATGTGATAGTTATCACCTAGTGTTTGAATTAGCGGGTTTAAAGAGTACATAATAAATTATGAAAAATTTATTGTTACATTGGTATAAAATAAACTCATTGGTTTTCAATTCATTATAAAATAAAATAAAAATCATTTGAAATAAAAAGAAATTTTTTCAGAAAGACTATTTTTATCCACAAAATGTATTATTACTATAATAAATTAAATTGATCACTACAGGTGAATTATTTTAATAGAATTTATAAATTATATATTCAATAAAATGTTTTAAAATTTATTTATTATTTTTTCTAATCCTGATACAAGAATAAACAATTTTTTATTCTTAAAAATTCATTTGTCTAAAAATCAGTTTCCCTCATGTGTTGCACACTAATTTTAAATTAATTTATTCCAATTTTAGAAATGTAATTTTAAAAAATGGATTCCATATTTGGAATCCATATTTTCACATTTGGTAAATGGTTTCCGGTTATTTTTTGTCAATGCTAATAGTAACAAAGGTAAAATTTATCACCTCGGTACAAAATAAATCAGGTTAATCATGGTTTTAAAATTACTTATGTGAGAATAATTATTCAATATAGTTATTTTAGGATGAATGTAATTACAAAATTATCCTATTAGGATCTAAATATATTATTTTAAAACATTTGTTCCCATGAAAATGAAATATGTTATATTTTAATAAAAGAATGTTACAAAATGTCACTATCTTTGTTTTAAATAAGTGTTATATGCCCATATAGGGAAAAAGAAAGTTATAAAGGATATACAATTTTATTTTGAGATTCATTAAGTTAATTTCATGATATGAATTGATTTATAATTTTTAGTAATTATATAATTAAAATAAATTCTTATGAAACGCTAAAATAATAATTATTTAAATAAACATAAAATAAAATAAATAATATAAAAATATTAAAAGTTATATAATTTGAATGATTAAGAGGTCCTATAAATATAATTTAACTACATGAAATATTATTGAGTTGTGAATGAATTATATTTTAATCCCCCTTTGGTTGGATGTATTAAATGTTAAATTAATCAAATATTGTTAAACATTACATTAATAATATTTAATAATAAATAAAAATTTATTAAATGATATAAAATTCATAAAAATATTATATTTACCAAAATTTGTGGGATATTTTTTCAAACATCAACCAAAATCCATTTATCCATAATTTTTTAGTTTATATTATCAATATTAATCCTTAAAGTGTAGGAAACATTAATATTATGGTAATTGTCAAAATGATTAATGGGGGGGGGTTAAACTAAAATATAAGGGTAAAAAAATAAAAATATATTATCCAAATTTTATTAGATTAGATCATTTTGACTCATACACATCTTATCATTGAATATTTTTAGTTTTCGTGCTATTTGAAAATCAAAATTAAATTATTTTAATTTAATAATTTAATAAATTCCAAGAATGACCCCTATATTATAAAAGGAAAGCTATAATTTCTCTTCATTAGACCACCATGAATTTTCTTGGTTTTCCAAACTCTGAAAAAATACATTCTCAAATTACTTAGACACATTCTAGAGGTGATGGTATCCCACAAATATTATCCTTAGGATTCTTAAGAGGAGATCCATTGGAGTTGTTTCAAAGAATATGTGTCTCGAATAAGTATGAAAGAATTAATACTTATGGTGTAGGTTTTATGTTATAATATAGTTATTTATTAGGAATTTTTATGCTTAAATTATAATGAAAAAAATCTTATTATCGACCTCTCAAGATACTCATGAATTTTCTTCCACTGTTGGTATATCTTTTAAATACGTGTTTTAATTTAATTTACCTCACCTTATGTAGTCAAGAGACATAAAAATAAATATTTTATTTTAATGGAATGTGGTACACAATGATAAAAACGTTAAGTAGGTCAATAATAGTTCAATCCAAGCACCTCACCTATAATTAGATTGGCGCACTCTGAGGGGAGAGATCCAATTATAGTGTTGAAAAATCAGGGGAATAAGAATCTCCTCATGTATCCAAGAAGTTAGTGAATTTGTTACCTTCATTATGGGTGTGGAAAGTGGTCGTGCCATTATAATGTCACATACAACTTTTGTGTGTGATATACTCAATGGACTATGGGTTGTGAGACATTCCATGAAGGGGGTTGTGAATTAAAATTGAGTCTATTTCAATGGTAGTAATAGAGATGTTATGGTTAAGGAAGGTATGATGACCATTGAGTAGTGCTTTTTCATTAGCTATGATTGAATTAAAATTTCAAAAATAGATACTAAATTCAACGATAACCAACCAATATTAGTCTTGGAAAACAGTGCATGTATGCATAAGGACAAGATTACATGATCTGTGTACGTTGAGTTTGATGGAATGCTTTGGGGGGGTTAGTAGATCCATATACCGTGGCTTGGAAGAGGAGGAATGATCTTATTGGGTTCCATGACACATCTCAAGGAAATTTTGGAATCCCATCACATCGAAATGAGACCTAGTTCAACCTAAAGACTCTTCGATCTGTTCTGCATCACCAGTGGTGAGACAATAGTCCCTTATTCAATGATTTCTTTCTAGCATCCCAAATACACTAGCATCTCATAGCCAAGACAGTCACCCTATCATTAAGTTTCTAGAGGTTCATGTATTCTGCATGAAAAAATTCCATAAATGAATTCACATCACCATTGAAGAGACATGAAAATACAAATGAATCCTTGATGGTACTCCACACTATGGAATCATATTCACTCTTGAATAAGAGATGTCTAATTTATTCTTCACTTATATTACAAAAATACCAATATTTCAAAACCAGTTTAATCCCCTTTATTCTTGTCATATAATCTATGTGAATTGAAACGTTCTAGATTATCCACATGTGGAATTTTTATTTTATATAAATTTACACACACTAGAATAACATACCATTGTTGGGACCTCCAATAATACCCTAAGTTATAGGGCTATAGGTCTTGGCCAAATAAACCCAATTTGTTGAGATAGTGAAAATGAAACGGTCATTCTCTTTCAAGATATTAATGAGGTCAAAAACCTTCTATTTCTGGTGGTTGATAGTGGCCTCTATGATAGAAGAGAAGAGGCTATCTAGGGAAAATGATATGTCTAGGCTTGGACATCCTAGGAAGCCAAGAATTTTTCCTTCCTAGTTATCAAACCAAGAATTTATATCACCTCACCCCACAATCCATCAGTAGTAAAGATTGATAAGGGGAATGTGATCTTGAAGAATTTTCCGATTTTTGGAGACCTTTCCTCTTGGGGATTCCAGATCTGTAATGTATTTTCCTCTTATGAATTTACCCTAGATAAAATTTCCTTGATGGAAAACCCAAACAAATTTGGCTTAGAGAAATTTGACATTTTTGACCAAACTACATAAATTGATTTCCCCATATTCAAGTGGGGAACATATCCTTTTCCATAGAGCCCATATAAACTTTCCCTCTCCAAGAGAGTCTGAAAAAAAGGAGAAAAAATACCTTCAATGTTTTTCATAGTAGTTTTAGTAACCCTGAGAAAATAAATCACATGTATGGGGATATATTTGATAACATATTTTACAAGATTTATTCTTCTTAAAAAAAAATTAAACACTTTTTCATAAAATTGGTGATTTATTTGGTGATATTATTAACAATCCCTTAAAAGTGGGAAATACAGATCCTTCCCAGGGAGATGTGGGAAGCTAGATACTCTCTGTGGAACTTCCTCATATTAAAATGAAAAAATATATGAATGTTATAAACCTTCCTCTCTATAAAAAATCTTAGAGTAATGAAGATTATTTTGTTTCACTTTAAATGTTATGCACTCCATTTTCATTATTCATCTAATAACATGGTCAGGTTCTTGATGGATTGATGACCTTTGTTCATAAAGAAGATCAAGTCATCAATAAATAGAATATGATAGATCCCATTAAAGTTTCTTCTACATTTGAATGTTTGTATGGAACCCTATTGCTCTATTATGGCCATGAAAATACCTAGAGTGTCTTGGATAAGAATAAACATGCTCATAGATAAGGGATAACCTTGTCTAAAGCTGCACAACAACTTGAAAAAATCACATTGTTTACCCACCATAGACACTGAAAGACATGTGTAGTTAACGTAAATTAATAAAAGGTCTCCTACCATGTGGGAATATCTCATTCCATCCATGACCGTGTTAATGAACTCCTGTAAAAGGAGATGATATGATTTATCCATGTTAATTATAAAGACAACATTAGAACATGGGGTTTTATTGTTAAGAGACTCTATCATTTCATAGGCAATAACAATAGGATCTTAGGAAGAACTACCCTAGATAAATCCATGTTTATTCTTAGAAACCCATTCCCAAAGATATTGAGCCAAACACTTGTTGAGTACATTTGAAAGAATCCTTTAAGAGACATTACACATACTCTTGGGATTGAATTAATTGAGTGAGGTTGGGTCCTTAAAATTTGGGATAAGGATGAGATTGGTAGAACAAACAACCCAAGGGAGAACACCCACATAAAATTAGTCAATAATTGTTTCCATCAAGTATTCTTTAATGAGATCCCAAGAGGTAGTATAGAAGGAGGCTGGGTACCCATCTATGTTGGGGGAACTATTTTGTTTCAGAGTGTTAGACACTTCCAAAATTTCATTCTCATTTGGGAAATGTTTGAAAAGGTCATTGATACTAGGGGACTTCAGCCGAGGGACATACTGAAAAAAAATATTGTCAACTGGGGTACCCACTCTGCATGCTTGGGTTAACATCAGATAATAGCTATTTGAAGAAAGAATTATCTATAACTATCACTGTCTCCGAGTCAATGGAATAGGAAGGGTCATCACAGAGTATAATAGGACTAGATCCCCTTCTCATTACCTTGATGTACACTTGAAAAAATTATGTATCCTTATCACCCTCCTTTATCCATGTAACTATGGAATTATCAGATACAATAATTTTCTGTTCAAGTTCCAGATTGAAATGCTAGATTCTCCATGTTGTAAGGTTATAAAAAATGTTATCATCCCATCCATTTTCCAAATATATATTCAAGTATTCAATGTCATTTTTAGGGCCTCTGAGTAATAGTTTTGAGGGATATGATTACCAATTCATGATTAAATATCAACTTTTAACCATCTATTTTTATTATGAGACTTGCTCCATGATCTCAATTCAGTTATCTTATTCCAGGAAGCACAGAGCATTGAGTTATAGTCTGTATTGGAGCACCAACTACTAGATAAGACAAATCAACCACCTATAGGACACCACGTAGTGAGTGTTAGGTGAATAGGATAATGGTCTAAAATAGATCACACAATGTGAGTGAATCATTCACTAGGGAGCTCTAAAATGGTGTGACTGTTGGAGAGGTAGTGATCTAACAGAAAAATGTGTTTTTATGAAAAATTAAATTTATTTTTTCTTCTATAAACTTTTCCACCCATATACATGTTTCAAAAAAATATAAAAAATAAGGATTTTACTATTCTATAATAAATTTTTAATGTCATTTTTACCCATGTTTGAATTTTTACTAAATTTCTTAAAAGGAATCTTTATGCCATTTTTTTTAGAAAGTACGTTTTTACTGATTACAAAAATATTTTTTCTTTTAACTTATATGGTATGAAGAAAATTTCCCAACCTCATTACCACTCAATTCCTTGAATATTAATTTAAAATTTTCCATGGGTCTTTTCAAAGAAAATGTTTTCCATAGTATGTTTTTGAATATTTTTGATTTTAAGAAGTGATTTCAAAATGGAAAATTTATTTTTATCAAGAATGGTTTAATGATCATTTAATGATATTTATATTCATCAATCACAAAAGAGCCATTATTATTATTCTATACTGGCGGTATGACCAAATGATACCATCCTTATTCTACCTGCAAATCATTTTTTTTGATTTTCTAATGCCCGTTTTGAGGGTAGTCGGTTCCCCTGAAACCGGTAAAGGGGTTTCCGGTACCCAAAACACAAAAAATCCACATCACCACATCAAGAAATTAAAAATTCAAATGAAATAATTCAAAAATTTTAAAAACACCGCCTTCAACGCCTCGAGTCACGCACCGCCTCGAGCTTCATCGAATCACGTGATCACCTCGGTCCGCACACCTCCTTGAGCCGCGAGACTGCACCGCCTCACTGGAGAGCTTCTCCAGCCTTCATCGACACTGCAATGCCATCGTCCCTCCGACATCTCCACATAATCACCACCGGCGGAATCACAGTGGGAACATTCACTCACAAACCTTCAACAACATCACCGGCGAGAACCAACCACGTTATCTCCATCGCCATATCCAAATTCATCGCCTCACCGAAGGAACCAAAAGACACATAAATGATTGGAAAAAAAATCCAAAACACCAGTACATCTATACTTCACCTCACCAAGAAAAGAGATGAAAGGAAGAAACAAAAACCATTTCTGAAGGGTTAGAAATCACAGAAACACCACCCAACCGCACAAGCAACGCCCTGAAACTGAAGATCCCGCTACCGCCAACCAAAACGACCACTTTAGACATGAAGAAACCCCACCGCAATCACCTAAGAAAGGACGGGACCCCATGCACTGCCGACGCAAGAGCGCGACCATCAGATGCTGAGAAGCACAGCGCAGGACACCAGCTTGTTGCCGAGAACGAACCCAGGAGCGCTCTGAAGAGTATGCCGTCGACGGGGACCAGTCTTACACCCTAGGTCTGAACACGCAACTACTAAAGCCCAAAGAGAAACTCCACAGCAAGGGAAGACCACAAAACTATGTGACACCGCAGAGATCCTCTCCGACTCCCCGAGCTCGAGAGGGATCACCGCGCTATCCACAGCGAAGGGGCGGCGGCGACGAGAGGAAAACCCTAGCTCAAGAACCACTTTATGGGAACATCCGTGAATACCATACATATTAATTTTCTGGATTTTTTATGAATATAATGACACAGTTTTTATGAAATTCATTTCTTTTCCCGCAGATATACTACGAAAAAATGTTTATGAAACTTTTTATTTTCCACATGTTATGTTATGATGAAATATTTTTGAAACCCATTTATTTTCATGGGTTTTGATAGGATCAATTCTGTATGATATTTTGTAACACATATGTATGATTTTCATTATGTGAATGGTAGGACGTATATCTTCATTCAATGCCTGGGGTAGAGATTAATATCTAATTAGATAAACAAGACTGGAATGGGGAGTGACCCTGATTTAATAATATAATTATTTAAAAATGATAGTATTGGGAGTGAAACTTGTCTACTATGATGGTTTGGGGAGTGAACCCAATCCACTATAATAGTCTTGGAAGTGATCCCTAACTTCAAGAAAAATGATATTCTATGATTATGTGTATCGCAAAATTCCATGCTATATTCAAATGTTATTCTCCCATGGATAAATTTATTGGATTCCATTATGATTCATACATTATGAACTATTTTACATGAGTAATTAAATAATCCACCACTCTTTATCTCACAGAATTGAAAATACCAATAACAATTTAGATTTTTAGGAACCTCATAGCAATAGGCAGTCTAAATAGGACAACAATTCTGCTGTACGTGAAAAATTATACACATACACCAACCTGAATTCTTGTATTTCTAATGGAAAATAGCAGGTATTATCTATTTATAACACAAATATCACACACTGCAATATAGTTTATGATGCTGCTATATTAAATTCTAAATTTTCTACCCCAAAGGAGAAGCCACTGACTGAATCCAATAGTCAACTGGCTTCACCTTCAAACACAAAAATATGTGATCCTTATTCTATGGAAGATAGTGCAGGTATTACTAGAATTCATCATGTTTCTCCTATGATAATGAAAAAGAAGAAAACTAGCCAAACCATATCCAAAAATCCAAGAAGATCATCCTGAAAGAAGGGCCTAGGGAACAAGAAAAAAGGGGGCTCCAAACCCAAAAAAAGTTTTAGTGAATATTTTATTTTGTAAATTTTAGTGTATAGCAAACCCTGAAACCTTTAATATTCTAAAATGGTTTATAAATACTCATTGTCCTAATGTTTTTGTAATAGATGAACCATAAATTAGTTTTTCTTCTCGATTTTTGCATCTACGCCAGTTTGGTTTTACCTTCTTAGACGCTTGTAAAAACATATCTTCTATTGAAACTCTCAAGATATTTTCTCATTCTTATTTACAGAATGTTAATATTTATAGGATTTATGAAAAATCTGTTACTTAAGAATTTATCTTTGAACAATCATATATTTACTCTACTTTCATATATGATAAAAATAGATACCATGATAGGATACCCCTTTGGTATGATCTCTATCACATTAGCTATAACATTCACGATCCTTGGTTTTTTATAGGAGACTTTAATGTCATTCTTACCCCAAGTGAGAAAATGGGTCCTTTACACTCTAGTATATCTTCAAGGGAATTTAAATCCTCTTTTGAGGATAAAACTATTATTGAGATTAATATTGATGGTGCCAAATTTACATTCTATAGAAAACATTACAATAGGGTGGTTGCTAGAAAATTATATAAAGATTTCACTAATGTTTTAGCTCTTGATAAATGGGACAACTTAACTAGAAAAATCCTTCATAACATACTTCTTACCACCATCCTATCCTGGTAATCTTCTCTTCTAATATCATAAAACCTATTTTACCTTTTATATTTAACATTTATTGGTATTTAGACCCTGATTGTGCTAACATTATAAAAAATTCATGGTCTACCAAAATCAAAAATAACTACAATGATTCATTTTCCAATGTATTTAAATTTAAAAACCTAAAGCAGGTTCTTAAGGATTGGTGTAGATCGAAATATATTCAGATTGATAATGACAACCTCATTTTAGAGGAAGAACTTTCCCAAATATAGAATAACACTACTAGTTCTATTTTTTCTCCTGACTCCAAATGTGAAATCAATATTTCTTCAACGCTTGTTTCTTTTATCAACTTCAAGGATAACATTTGAAGGATAATTTTCAAAACAAAATGGCTCAATGATTGTGATAGAAATATTAAATTATATAATTCCCTTTAAATATATAGGAAATCATGCAAGCCTCTAGCCTTCCTAAGAGATGGGGACAACCTCATTGATACTGATGAAGGTATTTCTAATCATGTCATCCCATATTTTGACAATAATTTTAATGGGGTTGATGTTAATAAATACCTATTACTTGACATCATTACAGTAGTGGTGAATGAATATAATAACTTGTTTCTAGATAGCATCCCTATCGATCATGAAATTAGAGAAAAAATATTTAGATTAAATCCTAATAGTGCTCTGGGACATGATTGATTCAACAATAAATTTTAATAGAAATATTGTGTTGAGATTCAAGATGATGTTTTCATATTGACCAGGACTTTATTTTCGAAAGGCATTCTCCATAATGGGATGAAATCGCAATTCCAAACCCTAATTCGTAAAGTGAATAATGCGGATGAGATTCACCTTTTTAGGCCCATTACCCTTATAAAATATCGTTACAAGATCATTACCATGATTTTTTCCAATATAGTCTCTTCTATCATTGATAATTTTTTTCCTGAAACCAATTTGGTTTTGTTAATGTAAGGTCTATCTAATATTGTATTTTCCCTACGGCAAAATGCACCAAAATTTTGAATAAAACTAGTAAAGGTGGGAATTTAGCCATTAAACATGATGTTTTAAATGCTTTTGATACCATAAAATTGTATTTTATTTACAATGATCTAACGAACTTCATATATAATGACTCCTTCCTCAATAAAATTAAAACACACTTCAATTTGGCAGGAATCACAATTTTTGTTAATGGCACTTTTATGGGTTACTTTAAATGCTCCAAAGGGTTCAGATAGGGCTACCCCCTCTGATCTATTATTTTCCCAATTTCTGAGGACTACATAAGTAGATTACTAACACAAATAGTGGATTAAAACAAGCTTAAACTGATTCATGCCTCAATAAATTTGAATCCCCCCATGCATCTCATTTAGGCAGATGACATCATCCTTTTTTTACAAGGTGCAAAGCATAATATCAATAACCTCAAAAGTCCCCTCTCACACTATGAAGATGTTTATGGATAAACCATCAGTTAGAGAAAATACTACATCTTTTTTTGAAATATATTTCCTCTCAAATGGAAAATCAATATTATCAATATTTTATGAATTAATGAAGGGTCCCTTCCCTTCCCCCATATTGGTGTTCCTATTTTATGGTGAAGGCCCAAGTACAGTTACTTTTCTACCATTATTGGACAAATTCTCCACCAAGTATCCTCATGGAATGGTAAATCCCTTTACATGGATAGTATGATCAGTCTAGTCAAGTCCATGATTTTCTATAAAATTGTATATTCCATGATGGTTTATAAATGGATTACATGTCTCCTAATGAAAATAAATATTGAAATAAAAAAAATTATGTGGAGTGGAAGAACTCTTGAAAGGAATTTGGTAAATTTTCACTGGTCTACCAATTGCAATACATTGAATAAAGGTGGAATAAGAATAAAAAATATCATATTTTTCAATGATTCCTTACAGGACAGACTCACTTAGAATATTCTTCATAATAAATATTCCTCTGTCGACTTCCTTAAAAACAAGTTTCATAAAAAATTATAGAAAAGAAATATCAATTATATGAGTTCCTCCATCTAAACATCCATTATGAAGGCTTTTTCCAACATCATGCCTAATTATAGATGGATGGTGAACAAAAACTCCTCCTTGAACTTATGGCTTTCCAACATGACTAGTGATCCTCTTATCTCTGTGGTATCCCCAACTCAGTTTCCAATAAACTCTAATAATACCATTAAATATATGTTAAACTCTCAAAGCTATAACTTACATACATTATTCAGTAGGTCATTGACAACTATCACTTTCCCACCACTGATTTTTTTTAAATTTGGGAACCTGCTCATAATGGCATGCTTGACTCAAAAAATTATTTTGAACATATTTTTAATAACTCTGATAATAATTTGAGTTGGCTAATTTCCTTAACAAATTATGGCTTTAACCATTGAAATTCACTCTAATTTGGAATATTTCCCATAAATGGGTCCCAACTGACAGTTGCCTTAAATTTTTTGGGATTTAACTTATCTCTAAATTTCAATTTTTTATCAATAGCGGGAAGAAACCAATCACCTGGTTCTTTCTTTTTCTATGACCACTACCCTTTGGAATTATGTATTTGATCTTTTTTAGTGAAGATGGTTACTTTATGATTCTACCAAATCTCAACTTCATCTTTGTGTGGATATGACCGCATCACAGAAAATGATGAATCACTTCATAAAAATGGTTGATAAGCTTCTCCATGTAATTTGGTAGAATTGATATTCTTATATTCATAACAATTACTCATTTAGTTTTAATACAGGTAATATGACAATAAAAAGTTGCATTTGAGAAGCTACCTAGATTTATAAGGATCTTTGTAGAAACACTATTAAAGACATTGGAATTACCTGGTGGTGTGGGGTGAAGGGAATTTATCCATAGACTATATGCACTTTTGAAGTTTTCTGTCAAGTGCCACCTCTTTTATGGCTTAAAGTTAATGTTGACGGTTCTTCTAAAGTAAATCTGGGACCCTTGAGATGTGTCGCTATCAACCGAAACAACTATGTATAGACTATAGGCTTCTTTTATGGAAGTTTTGGTGTCACCACATCCATGGAAGCTGAAATTATGAGGGTGATTCAAGCCATATATTTTGTAATGTAGCTTGGATGGAGAAATATCTGGATCAAAAGTGATTTAACCACTTTTGTGCAAGCCATTTGGAATAGAGTTGTTAAACTTGCATGGACACTTCACATTTAATGGACTATGATTATTCTATAATAGATACTAGCTATATTGTCACTCATACATATAATGAAGCAAACATGGTAGTATATGGACTCCCTAATATGGGAGTCAACCATGATTTTATATAGCTTAATGAAATCCCTTATACACTACATTCACTTTATTATAGGGACTGTAAAAAAATCCCGTCTTTCAGACATATGTAATTATCTTCTTTAATTTATTTTTTGTCTTTTACTAGAACACCACTTTTTAAAACAATGTCTTATGAACTAGAAATATTTATTCCATAACACAAGATTTTGATCTATGATATGTAGGGTATGGATTTAAAATGTTCACAACATTTTCTCAATCCCTTATGCTCATGATAGATTTATATGATCAATAATAACTCTATTTTTAACCATTATTAAGAATATGAGCTCACCCTTTCTTATGTTTCCATTCACTATGTTTTGATTAAATGTTTTATTTATGATATATCTGTGAAGGGTTATGTTTATGATGAACTAAGTGGGGGATGATTTAGAACTATTATGAATCCAATGTTTATGTTTCTTATTTAAAAAATGAAGTATGCCTATATGATTTTGGAATGAATTTTTATTTTGTTAAATTAATATTTATATATTAAGAAGTGATATCTATTTATGAAAATAATGGGTCTTTATAGTTGTTATTAGAGAAAGGTTTTGTGTAATATTAGAAACTAGGATGAGATAACATTTGTAAGACCCTTAAGGATAAGTCTTATTAAAGTATAATTTTCTGATAATTTTCAAATGATCCTAAACGACCTAGGTTTAACCTATGGTGGCATAGAATAAGGTTTCATTATTTAGACATCCTATAAATTATTTTTAATGATTATTTTATTTCCCACTAATATTGTTGTATTTAATACTATTATTTTTGTTTTAGTCAATATCTAGAACCTAAACGAATCATATTAATTTTCAATATGATGGAAACTACAATGCTTTTCCTCATGAGAAATCAAGTGTTATAGGATTTTTATTGAAATATATCATTTTTATGATGACAAAACTTTCCTAAGGTCAGAATCATGCTAATATTCCATGCCAAAAAATGAGGGAACCACATTCTATTGAAGGATTACTACATAAATTCCTACCTTCTTTTAGTGGGTATACATATCTAGTAGTTGTTTATCAATGGATCATCATCATTAAAAAAATATTTTCCAATTTTTAGTGATCAGTTCCTGAGAAGGTTATTCCTGTAGTTAATCATTTAGAAGGAGAATCATATCAATTCTGAAATATTATCAAGAATACAAAAAAGATGGATTAAATTGATTCTATATAGTGGGATAAGTTTAATAACTTATTTCTCATTATGTAAGTTTCTCATATTCTTCATAAAAAAATCTATATCGAGTCACTTGAGCTTAAATAGAAGGGTGAAAATTTTATTGGTACCAATGAGGTATATCTTGCAAGACTTGTGAAAAATCATTTTAGTATTATCATCCAACCTAAAAGTAAGTTTAGTTGATTCATAAATGGCTTAAGAAAATATCAAAAGGGAGTTATCCATAATAGAATTCACTATATATAATGAAATGAAATGATGTTTCTTTATTGTGGAAATATAGATTGGAGTTATCCATAAATATAATGGGGTTTTTTATGAAACTAAAGATTAAATTCAAATGGAATTATAAAAACCATGGAGAGAAGAATATAAGATATAATTTATGTTCAAACTGTTGAATGAAACCTGGGGTAAATTTCATTAAAGGAACTTTTAAATGATTCATGTTTGTAAAAAAATGTAATCATGAAGTTGAATGAGGAAATTATAGGAAAATGTTAACTAATAAAGAAAATATAGTGAAACATATATAGAATGTAGCATCCACACTCTAGTGTTTCATATATAAGGAGAATGGGATTTATGACAACCCGTTCCCAAATAAAAATAATAATGACAATGATCAACATTAGTAACCTCTTTAGATGAAATAAAAATAGAAATATCATGCGATCACTTTTTATGAAGAGGGTTAAAATAATGACATGGTTAATAGTACACTTACTATCCACTATATAATTTCTAATTCCATATTTTAATTTATATATACCCACTCTTTTATATAAAATTAATTTTTTAAGGCATCCTAATTCCACCTCAATGACTAGATATAGAATTAGCATTAAAAAACCATAGTGGTATGATGATCACATCTCTAGTATATGATTCTTCTCTAATTGAAGTTTATAGGAATGCGCATCTTGGAAATATTTTTATTCTTCCTATAGATGAGTTTGATTTTATATAGGTAATGGATTGACTATCTCTATATAAATACGACATAAATTTCCCATTAATGGAGGTCACATTTGAAATTTCACATAAACCTATTATTTTCTATTAGAGTGATGATAAATATAAAATATCAATGGAAATCACATCCATTGTAAGGGTATTTATTCTAATTAAAAAGGGGATTTTAACCCATATTATTGGTGAGAAACTCAGAATCATCGAAATTCCTATTGGTTGGGAGTTCATTGATGCCCTTCTGGTTGAATATTTCTAGTCTTGTATCAAATAATTGATGTTCTTAATAGAATGTGTACTGGGATATATTACTATTTTAAATACTCTATATAAAATAGACCCAATTGAGTTTGAAAAATTGACAAAAAACTCAAAGAGAGTATTGAAAAAGGATTTATTTATCCAATTGAAGGACCATGGGGTTCACTAGTGAGTTTGTTAAGAATAAATATGGTTAATGTGACTATTTATTTATTATTGAGAACTTAACAAGATCACTATCAAGAAAAATTATCTTGTACCCTGTATTGATAAATTTTTGGATCAACTGTATGGAGCTCAATATTTTCAAAGATTTATCTATTTTTTGATATCTCTAGCTGGCTATAAAAAAGATGGATATACCCAATAGAACATTCTGTATACAGTATTAACACTATGAATTTTTATTTATTCCATTTTGTCTTACTAATTACCCTTATATCTTCAATATATATACTGAATGGAGTATTTATATAATACCTTGACCAATTGCTGGTAGTATTTATAGATGATATTCTTATTTATTAAAAGATTAGGGAAGAGCATGTAGATCATTTGATAATTATGAATAAGACCCTATGGAATGATAATATTTATGAAAACTTTTCCATGTGTGATTTTGTTCTTCAATAATTTTCATTATTATGTCATATAATCTCAAGTGAGGGTATATATATGGATCTATATAAGAAAATTTTTATTTAATGTTATCTAAAACCAAATACATTGACTGATATGTGTAGTTTTCTTGGTTTGGATGGATTCTATTGGTTATTGGTGGAACATTTCTTAGGAATTTCTCATCCACAAACCATGTTAACTCCGAAGGGAGATATGTTTCATTGGAAAGATGAATGTGAAGTAAATTTCAACGAATTAATGATAATGTTAGTTAGTGCAACTATTATTACTTCATCCTAATGTGGAGAAGAGTTTATAATCAATATTAATGAATAAAAGAAGGGATTGAGATTCTTTCTTGGATAGAATGATTTGGTGATATCTTAATCCTCATTCCAATTTAAGGTTCATGATAAAAATTACCCAAATCATTATTTGGAGTTGGCTATAGTAATTCATTCATTAAATATATGGATGCATTATCTTTATAAAGAAGGTGTGATTTATATAATCACCACATAGGTTTAAATTATACATTAAATAAAAAAGATCAAAATATGAACTAAATAATTTAGTTAGAGATGATTAAATATTATGACTGAACAAACAATATATGATAATATTAAAGAGGTGAAGAATTATGTTGTATAATAGTAGAAGAAGGTGGGAAGTGTTCCTAAGTTTAACCTCGAATGTAATGGAATAATAAAGTTCTGTAACTATGTATGTGTTCCATCTATACAAAATTTAATGATGGATATGTTAGATGAGGCTCATATTTATTCATTAATTATTCATCTTGGAAGTAGAAAGATGTATAGTGATCTGAAATATTATTTTTGGTGGGACATCAGGAAGTGATATATTTTGATGTTTGTATCTTGATGCTTGGTATCTCATCAAATCAGGGATGATCGGTAAATGTGTAAGGGGATGTTACAACCATTACCCATGCCAAAGTGTAAATGGGAAACATTACCATGGATTTAATCATTGGAATAACCAAAATACCTAAAGGGAATAACTCAATATTGTTTATAGTCGACACCTTACAATGTCAGCACACTATATTTCCATTAATGAATATTTATCCTTATATCATCTTTATAGGGAATACTTAAGGAAGTGGTAATCATGAATGTATTACCACATTATATTTTATTTTATTATGATGCTAGGTTTACCTCGATGTCCTGGTGAAGTATTTAGAAGGCAGTAGATATAGAGCCAAGTATTATAATTACTTATCATTATCAGATATATGTTAATTCTAAGAGGTCCATTCTAACTCTAAAGACATATTGAGAGATTTCTCTATGGAATTATATGGCTATTGGGATCAATGCCTTACCAAGGTGTAATTTTCAAAGAACAATATCTTTAACTCCAGTATTTATATGGATTCTTATAAATACCTATACATAAATAAGTGTATAAATCCAAAATTCTGGAATGTGGATAGAGAAATAAATCTATTGGGATGTTATTTTCTTGAGAAAATAGAATATTTTGATAGAACTATTTAACAACACATATGGGAAAATTATAATGGAAAAAACATTATGCTAACAATCTTCATAAAGATATATTGTTTGAAGTTAGTGACAAGGTATTACTATGAATATGTCTCTGGAAGTAGGTGATGGAATTCACAAAGAAGGTCAAGTTGATTCCTAGGTATAGTTATCCCTTCAATGCTCCTAATTAGGTAATGATGTTATATTTTCAATTGAAATTTCAACTAAATAACTTTTAGGTTCATGATGTGTCTCACCTGAGTAAATACATACTAAATTCTTCACATGTACTGAAATCAGAGGTTGTACCACTAGAGAAAGATATATCTTATGAGGAATAGCCAGTGGAGATTCTGGATTATTGAGATAATTTTCTATAAAATAAGACCACTCACATAGTCAATGTTTTATAGTGAAATAACCAATTAGAGGAAGCTACTTTGGAACCCAAAGGTTATAATTAAGTTGAAATATACTCATTATTTTCTATCAATGTGATCAATATTAAGGGTGAAATTAATTTAAATGGGATTATAAAGTTAAAAAATGATATTTTTATTGTTATTTCCAAATATATTTAATGTTTTCAATATATTTCACTACTCTCAATATAGAGTGTAAACAAACCATGATATACAATTAAAATATTTTTATTAAAAGTGATAGTTATAACATAGATATTGTATTAGTGGGTATGAATATGAATAAATAAATTATAATTTTTTTGGTTACATAGGTATAAAATTTACTCATTGGTTATCAATTGATTATAAATTAAAATAAAAAACATTTTTATAAAAAAAAATATCATTCCCTATTTTTTATACACATAATTTATTTTTATCATAATAAATTAAATTAATCACTATTGGTGAATGATATTAATGAAATTTATAAATTATATATATTTAAATGTTTTGTTATTCAGTTAATATTTTTTCTATGAATGGGACAATAATAACTCAGGTTTTACGCTTAAAAATAATTTTTTATAAAATGTGGTTTCATCACACGTTACACGCTTATTTTAAATTAATTTTAATTATTTGATGAAACTAAATTTAATAAAATAGTTTTCAAATTTTAAATCCGGAGGTTGAAATTTTGTAAATAAGTTCATTTTATTTTTTGGTCAATATGGATAGTAAAAGTGGTAAATTTATCACCTCAGTAAAGAGTAGATCAGGTTTATCTATGCTAAGACTAAGTTATAAGGTGATAATGATGCATCCTAATTGTTTTTAGAAGAATAAAATTAAACCCTTATCATCTCAGGCTATAAATATATATTTTTTAATTAATATTTTTCGATGAAAATTATGTACTTAGTATTTAAATCAAAAAAAGTTACAAAATTCCACTCTCTTAGTTTTAAATATCATTTACAAATCTGCATAGAGAAAAAAGAAATCCAGGAATGAATTTAGATGTATATTTTGAGATTAATGAAATTATTTTAATTATATTAATTTATTTATTATTTCTATAAATTATATAATTACCATAGATTCTTTGGAAAAAGTAGTACAATATTAATTTAATTAATATAAAAATCAAATAAATGATTTTAAAGATAAAAAAAGTTATACAATTTGAATGAGTTAATATATACTATGAATTATCTAGATCTATATAACATATTTGGGCATATTTAAAAGAATTATATTTTAATTCCAACTTTTTCTTGATGTATTTAAAATCAAATCAAATTAATAGTTTTAAAATCATCATTAATGATGTTTTATAATAAATAATATTTCATCAAATGATATAAAAATCAAAAAAATACCATATTTATCCAAATGAGTGGCATATGGTTGTAAACATTATACATGGTATATTAATGGGGTTTTTATTAATTTTAAAGTGATATTATTATCCCTTAAATGGTAGGAATCTTTAATATTTTGGTAATTTTCGAAAGGGTTAATAGGGGATAAAACTAAAATATAAGGGTTAAAACATATCCATAACATTTCAAAATATTATTGGATAAAAGTATTTGAACTCATACTAATATTGAATAAAACATTATCATTTTTTACCCACATGGAAGTTAAAATTAATTTATAATAATTTAATATTTTATTAAATTCTAATAATTCCCCTCCTCTCAATTATAGAAGGAAACCTGTATTTTCTCCTCCTTATACCACATTGAGTATTCTAGATCGACCAAAATCTATCAAAATACATTCTTAATACCACTAGAAACATTATATAGGTGATGGTATTGCCAAACAATCATACCCTATATTCTTAAGAGGATATCCATATGTGTTTTTTAAGTGAGTATGAGGTTCTCCCATGTATGAAGTAAGTCAGACCTGATGTAAAGGTTTTACATTACAATCTAATAATTAATTGATATTTATTATTATTAAGTTTTTATGATGAAATATTAGTATCTAACTCTCAAGAAACTCTTAAATTTTAATCTCCTATTTTTTTTTGTAAAATACAATTTTTTGTTTCAATTTCTTCATCATAAGTTCTCAAGAGACAAGAAATGTATTTTTAAGGATTGAATTTATTATATTTTGTTTAGTAAAAAAAATTTCATCCATTTCCATGTTTTCTAAAAGTTATATAAAGAATAATTTTAGTGTTATCCTATGATTTTTAAAATTCATTTTTACCCATGTTTTACTTTTTACAAAATGTATTAAAATTAGTATTTTTGTCATTTACCAAATGCTGTACTTTTTAACCTTTTTCAAAAATATTAAAGGAGTGTTTTATTTAAACTTACGCAATCTGAATGGAATTTTCTACCATCGAAACAACTAAATTGTTTGAATACTCTTTACATGTTTCCACAGTTCTTTTCAAATAAAACCTTTTCCATAATATTTTGTAAGTTTTTATATTTTTAATAAATTATTTCAAAATGGAAATGTTATTTTTCTCAAGAATGATTTAATGGTGTTTTATTAGTATTTCTATTCATTAAACAAAACAATAATTCATTATTACTATAATATATAGGGTATAGGATCCAATTATACTATCCTTATTATTTCTCAGGACATTTTATGAATACGATGACATAAATTGTATGAAACTAATTTCATTTTCATTGGTAATTCTATGATGAAATGTTTATGAAATCAATTTCAATTTCATGGTTTATGAGAAGATGAAAGGTTTATGAAATATATTTATTTTCATAGGTTCTGATATTATGAATTCTTAATGAGATTTTGACACACACACATATTTTATTTCATAATGTCACAGGTGTGAACTTTATCACTATAAGGACCCAGCCTTAAAACATTACATAATCTTGAATGAAATGAAAAATTCACATTGAGTATCTTTTCATGTTTATTGTTTTAGAGAATTATGACATAACTATTAAATCTCAAAATATTACAAAGTAGAAACTTCTACTCAGTTTCCATTTTTTCATAAAATAAAAACTCTTGAAAAAAAAGAGTCATGTCTAGTTCCATATTTTAGATAGCATGAATTTTACATGATCCCACCCTTGACTGTATTCAACTTTATGTCATGTGAAAAACATTTCAAAACATGGAATGAGCATAAAAATCTCCGTAAGGGTTATAAAACAAAGAATGAAAACATTATTTAATATACACATACAAAACATAAAATCTTTTACTTACCTATGAAAATCATAATATTTATGAATAACACATAGAAATCATAAATCATAAAGGTAACTTGTGGAATTAATAACATACTTACAGTGTATATATGACAGCTACATATGGAGTTACTTTGGAATACCCATCAAAGTATATTCCCTAAATCTCTTAGGACAAACATTCAGGTTTACCTCCTTCACATTACCCAATGCATTGGAGATCTATCTCGGGCTCACCTGACCAAGGTTTATCACAGAACCACCCGTATACGTAAACAATTCCCAATAACCATTAAATATTCATAACACATAATACAAAAATAAAGGAAATATAAAATTTCCACATTCCAATCACAATATATCATATCTAGATATTGAAATAAACTATTCTTTATCAAACAATTTTCAAAACCATTTAAAACATTTAATAAATAATTTTTTTAATCAAAGTGTCCCATACCAATTTAATGATTTTAAAGGAATTATCATTTTAAAATATTAATTTCCATATAAATAAATCCTAAAAACCATTTTGAAAACATGGAAATTAATGAGAATGATTTAGAAGAGTAAATCATTGAAACATTTAAAACAATAATTTAGTTAAATTATTTTTAACAAAATGAGAGAGATTGAATAAAAATAATTGAGGAATAACATTTAAAAAAACTTTATAATATCATGAGAATAAAGGTATTCATGATATAATATGCCAAAGGATAGTATATACAACATATAATAGTGAATTGGTCTATTAAAACAATGAAGTATCAATGGAATGTAAATTGAGACGAAATCTTATAAAGATGATATCTATAGATTAAAGATAAATCAATTATATAATAATGTGTGAAAAATAATAATACACTCAATATATGTAGATATTAAGTGTGAAACAATCAGAGGTTGTTCACAAATTTTCATAGCACGACATAATCAATAAGTAGAGTTTTAACCCAAATAATTGAAATTGGGTTAAGGAGTTCTCTTACAAAAATTCGACAGCCTATAGGCGTGAATTAAAAATTAAGAATGAATTAATGATAGGGAAAAGGATATCTCATCAAATGGAAATAAACATTACCTCAAGAATGATATATAAAAACATATTCCAATATAAGAATATGTAAATTAAAATACATAACAAAAAAAGTCTTTTAAAACAAGGAGGGTGAAAGGTTCCCTTACCGATTTGGTAACTTACGAAACATACACCCCATGAAAGAAGGACCATAAAATGTATATGTAAATACCCATAAATGAAATTATATTAAATAAAGAGTATAATCATGGTTAGTACATAAACCAGCCAAAGGAAATAGTGTAAAATATAGAATTAATATCACGAGAATAAAAAGTGAGTTTAAAATCCCTTACCACATTGTAATCAATCGAGTCGGATGACCAAAAGTTATTAACCACAAAATTATTCATAGAATAACATTAATATAAAGAGGATCATGATAATATATATCAAATGTAAGTACACAATACACCACATGATATAAATTAGTGGTGAATAATGGAAATCTCAAATAATTTAAAATGAGATAAGAAACCCCTTACCTCGTGTCCAAATTGACTCGATCGTTCTTTAATCTCCTTTAATTTGGGTCACTTAATTTGGTATGAATGAGAAGGGTTTCTTGAAGTGTATTATGCCTATGTTAAGGCTTCTAGGAGGAGGATAGGGATGTATGGAGCTTACTTGGGCAGAGGTTGGATGATCCAAAATGCATGAGAGGTGTGTGGAATTGGTTAGAAGTGAAGTATTTTTATAATGGGGGAGGGGCTCTTTAGGAAAGTGTGATAATATTATTTCATTATATAATGATATTAGGTTTATAAAGGTCCAAAACTCATTAAGGTGAAGATAATATGACTCATGGTCATAAAAAAGCCATCCAATAAGAATTGGGCAGGTTTTGGTTGTTATTTTAATATTTATAATCTTATTTATTTAAATGATTTATTAATGAGGTAAACACTACATCATTGTTGTGTCATAAATAATTTAATTTATTTTATGTCTATAAATTAAAAAAAAAACCATGATGTAGGAAATATTTTTATCTTTTCATTGAATATTTATAGTTGAAAAGATAACTTATATAGCACCATGTAACAATTAATTTACAATGAGATATTGTTTTATGTCATTTTTCCTTTACTTTATGTTAATTAAAATAAAGTGTCATTATCATTCATAAGTGACTCCATGGGGTCCCAAAATCGACCCAAATATTCCCATGGTTGGCCATTACTCATCCAATAAGGTTATGACAAGTTTTAAGGTAATATTGAATTATTATAGTGTTCTTTTTACCTTGAATTACCCTATTTATCTTTAATCGCGGTAAATAAATGTCAAAAGTTACAATTCCCCAAAAAAATATTTTCATCTTATTGAACCAAGTTTTTCTTACTAATAAAAACCATGTAAGTCAGATTTTTTAAATTTAGTTTACAGAAGTGGAAAAATGTCATTTAAATGAAAATGTCAGTTTTCTAACTACTACTTAGTGGTTTCACTATTCATCAAAAATTGAAGTTTTTTAGAAAACTACCAAAAATTCAGCCTAGTCTATATTTGATAATAAAAATTCAAAAATGATGTCTATTTTATCAAATTCAAAACATAGAAGTTTCATTGATTAATTTAAAATCAATTCCCGTTGTTAAAACAAATAGCGTGTTTTTAAGAAACTCTAACTATCAAAAGATTGACACTTATTTATGTCCAATATCATTGTAAAATTAATTGCAATGACCAAAATTTGATTAAATGGAAAAAATATATTATAATTATAATTTAAAACAAATTAAAATGAAAATATAACTATATAAATAAATTAGATTAAAACACATTTTTGAATTAAAATACAATATTTTCACTATTCATTAAAAATGAACTTTATCGGAAAAATTCCAAAAATTTACAAAAAAAGTAAATTTTGATGTCCCAATTCTAAAGAATTATTTTACTTGGTCATGTAAAATGTATTTAAGTGACCAAAACTATATTTAAAGAGGTTTCTCCATTAAAAGGCAGTAAATCGACCTTTTAATGTAAATTATGGTTAAAATTAGATTCATTCACATTTTAATCCTCTAACTTTTATTGGATACATGTAAATACCTTTAATAAACATGTATATTCATATTTTTATTATTTATATTCATTACCTCCAATACAACGGCTAGGCATTAACTATCATTAAAAATAATATTATTATATTATTAATGTGCAACGTAAGATTTCAATGAAACCCATTGTTGCATATCACGTATGCCATCAAACATAGCATCCCCTTTAGAGTAAAATTAATACTTAATCCACAAATATTAATAAATATTAAAATTTCATGTTCTTTATTTACCCGGTATATTACATCCTTCCCCCTTTTGGAAATTGCGTCCTCGCAATTTTAAAAATGGGCATGGAAACTTAGTTAAAAGTCCGACATCGAAAAAAGAGTCAATAAATATATCACTATAAAAGAATAAAAGAGAAGTAAAAAGGTCACCCGAGATAAACCCATACTAAGATTCCATTTAAGAAAACATTGATATGGAAGAGAAAATAAACCATCATGTTCTGATAGAGTGTGATAGAAAACATGATTAGGAGAATGTTAATAACAAGAAAACCACAAATTTGTGATGGGTTAAATGGTCATTAGTTTCCTTGTAGGGAAATTAAAAGGACAAAATTTTTATTTTAAGTTCCTTTTCATAAAGTTGGAGGTTATATTTATGATACTGAATAATAACATAAGGAAACTTACTTGTCAAGTAGACTTTCATCCTTTATTAAATTTTTACCCCAAACTCAACTTTTCTCCCAACGATTAGTATTAAAATTGACTTGGTAACATCAAAAGTGATAGAATAAACTTGTATAGTATCACATAATTCTCAAAACATGAACTATATATTTCCCTTATCTTTAGACATCAACCAAAACCCAAAAGGTTAGTACAAAATCAGATAATCCCCAAAAAGGATAATCTTTTCCAAAAATAAAAACTACCCTTAATCTCCAAAATTTATCAAAAAATATCCAATGTTCAGTAAAGACCATTCAACAAACAATTGTCCAAAAAATTCATCCAAGTAATCCAAACTAGTATTGAAACCCAAAAAACCATAAGGATTTTTATCACATAGTCTTCCATGATATATATTAACATTTATCTCCAAATAACATCTATTAGTCATAAAGTCACATACTGTAGTGTAATTAAACTAATCAGATATTCTCTATAATAGTTTAATCATTTCCATAAATAACCCAAATCACCATTTGTCCACAATAAAAACATAAATTCTTCCAAAATAACATTTCAACCATTATTCCACAAATGATATGCCTTATAATTCTATTTCCCTAAAGCATATAATGTTTCCAAAAGAAAAATCATCTTCTAAAATAAACTTTATCACTTAATCAAAAAATAATTTTCCTATATTGAAGATATCCCTTTGACAAAACATAATATCCCAAATCAACTTATTCTTGAACCCTAAAATCATTTAACTAAAAAGAATTATTCATACTAACCAGAGACTTCACGTGGTCCAGTGGTAGGTGATGCACCCTTTACACCCTTCGGTTATGGGTTCGATTCATGTGGCCTTGCCAGACGTGATGAGTTGTCACCCTTCTTGCGGGTTGTCCTATTTCTAAAACCATATAATTTTATAACATCAAAAAAAAAACAAATTCCTAAACAATAACCATAACAGATTTTAACAACAATGGTTATCTAATACCTTTCCTTTTGCATCACAAAATGTAATAACCATTTATCACCTCTAAAATAATTACGACTCTTTATAAAATGCTAACCATTTATGGTTATGTCACATACGCTTAAATAACACCCTATCCTCTAAAGTTATCTAAACTGATCTCAGATAAAAACTATAAGGACCCGACCTTAAAACATTACATAATCTTTAATTAATCGAATAATTCACTTTGAGGATCTTATCAGGTTTATAGTTTTAGAGAATTAGGACATAACTATTTAATCTAAAAATATTACAAAGTAGACCATTATACTTATTTTACATTTTTTTCATAAAATAAAAACTTTTGAAAAAAAGTGTCATGTCTAGTTCTATGTTTTAGATGACATAACTTTTCCTTGATCCCACCCCTGACCCTATTCAACATTAAGTCCTCTGAAAAACATTTCAAAACTTTGGATGAGCATAAAAAGCTCAATAAGGGTTATAAAAAAAGACTGAAAATGTTATTTCATATATACATAAAAAACATAAACTCTTTTACTTACCTCATGGAATCATAATATTTATGAATAACAAATAGAAATCATAAATAATATTGGTAACTTGTGGAATCCATAATATAATTACATTATAGCTATCACATATAAATAGGGAGTTACTTTGGAATACCCATCACAGTATATTCCCTAAATATATTATGAGAAACATTCATGTTTACCTCCTTCACGTTACCCAATGCATTGGAGAGTTATCTTGGGCTCACCCACCCTAGGTTTATCACGGAACCACTCGTATACGTAAACAATTCTCAATAACCACAAAATATTCATAACACGTAAAACAACAATAAAATAAAGATAACATTTCCACATTCCAATTACAATATATCACATCATGATATTGAAATAAATTATTCTTTATCAAACCATTTTCAAAACCAGTTAAAACATGTAATAAAGAAATTTTTGAATCAAAGT
Organism: Viscum album; assembly: GCA_963277665.1. NCBI lineage: Eukaryota > Viridiplantae > Streptophyta > Magnoliopsida > Santalales > Viscaceae > Viscum > Viscum album. Next base: position 942,320,241 of record OY728162.1, read on the forward strand.
GTCCCATACCACTTTGATGATTTTAAAGGAATTATCATTTTAAAATATTAATGTCCATATAAATAAATCCAAAAAACAATTTTGAAAACATGGAAATTAATGAGAATGATTTATAAGAGTAAATCATTAAAACATTTAAAACAATAATTTAGTTAAAGTGTTTTTAACAAAATGAGAGACACTTGAATACAAATAATTGAGGAATAACATTTAATCATAAAATTAAAATATCATGAGAATAAATGTATTTATGATATAATATGCCAAAGGACATTATATACACCATATAATAGTGAATTAGTGCCTAACAATAATGAAGTCTCTATGGAATGTAAATTGAGGCGAAATCTTATAAAGACGACAACCTTAGATTAAGGTTAAATCAATTACATAATAATGTGTGATACATAAGAATAAACTCAATATAAGTGGATATTAATTGTGAAAAAATCAGTGTTTATTCAAATATATTCATAGCTCAACAAAATCAAGAAGTATAGGTTTAACCCAAAGAATTGAAATTGGGTTAAGGAGCTCTCTTACAGAAATTTGACAGCCTAACGACATCAATTAAAAATTAAGAATGAATTAATGAGATGGAAAAGGAACTATCCCAACATGGGCATAAAATTTACAGCAAGAAAGATATATAAGAACATATCCCAACATAATAAGATGTAATTTAGAAGATATAACAAAAAAAAAGTCTTTTAAAACGAGGAAGGTGAATGGTTCCCTTACCGATTTGGTAACTTACGAAACATACACCCCATGAAAAAAGGACCATACAATGTATATGTAAATATCCATAAATGAAAGTATATTACACAAAGAGTAGAATAATGGGGCATAAATACACCACTCAGAGTAAATAGTGGAAAATATAGCACGAATCTCACGAGAATAAAAAGAGTGTTTAAAATCTCTAACCACGTTGTAATCAATCGAGTCGTATGACCAAAAGTTATTAACCACCACATTATTCACAGAATAACATGAATATAAAGTGTATCATGATAATATATATCAAATGGAAGTACAAAATACACCACATGCTATAAATTAGTGGAAAATAATGGAAATCTCATAGAATGCAAAATGAGATAAGAAACCCCTTACCTCGTGTCCAACTTGACTCGATCGTTGTTTAATCTCCTTTAATTTGGGTAACTTCATTTGGTATGACCCAAATGGGTTTCTTGAAGTGTATTCTGCTTAAGGTAAGGTTTCTAGGAGGAGGAGAGGAATGTAGGGAGCTTAGTTGGGAAGAGGATGGATGATCCATGAAGCTTGAGAGGTGTGTGGAATTGGTTATAAGTGAGGGATTTCTATAAGGGGGGAGGGGTCCTTTAGGAAAGTGTGATAATATTATTTTATTATATAATGATATTCGGTTTATAAAGGTCCAAAACTCCTTACGGTCGAAGATAAGATGACTCATGGCCGAAATAAATTCATCCAATAAGAATTGGACAGGTTTTGGATGTTATTTTAATATTTATAATCTTATTTATTTAAATGATTTATTAATGAGGTAAACTCTACATCATTATTATTTCATAAATAATTTAATATATTCAATGAATAAAAATTATAAAAAAAATACCATGATGTAGGAAATATTATTATATTTCCAATGAAAATTTATAGTTGAAAGGATAACTTATATAACACCACTTAAAAATTAATTTTCAAAGAGATATTGTTTTATTTCATTTTTTCCTTTACTTTAAGTTAATTAAAATAACGTGTCATTATCATTCATAAGTGACTAAATGTGGAACAAAACTCGACCCAAGGATTCCCATGGTCAGGAATTACTTATCTAATAAGGTTATGAAAAGTGTTAAGGTAATATTGAATTATTATAATATTTCTTTAACCTTGAATTACCCTATTTACCTTTAACCGCGGTAAATAATAGTCAAAAGTTATTATTCACAAAAAAATAATTTTCATCTTATTAAACCAAATTTTACTTAATAATATCAACCATGTATGTCGGATTTTCTAAATTCAGTTCATAGAAGTTGTAAAATTTCATTTAAATGAAAATGTTAGTTTTTTAACTACTACTAAGTCATTTCTCTATTCATCCAAAATTAATGGTTTCAGAAAACAACAAAAAATTCAGCCTAATATATATTTGATATTCCAAATTAAAAAATGATGTATATTTTTCCGAATTCAAAACCTAGAAGTTTCATTAATTAATTTAAAATTAATCCCCGTTCTTAAAACAAATAGCGTGTTTTTAAGAAACAATTACTATCAAAATATTGACACTTGTTTATGTCCAATTTCAATGTAATATTAATTACAATGACCAAAATTGGATTAAATGGTAAAAATATATTCTAATTACACTTTAAAACCAATTAAAAATATAATCTAACTATATAAATAAATTATATTAAAACACAGTTATGAATTAAAATACAATATTTTCACTATTCATTAAAAATGAACATTATCAGAAAAATTACCAAAATTTACAAAAAGTAAATTTTGATGTCACAATTATAAAGAAGGATTTTATTTGGTCAAATAGAATGTATTTAAGTGAAAAAAACTAAATTTAAAGAGTGTTTTCCATTAAATGGATGTAAATCGACCTTTTAATGTAAATTATGATTAAAATTGGATTTATTCACATTATAAGCCTCTAAATTTTATTGAATAAATATTAATACATTTAACAAACATGTATATTCATATTTTTGTTATTTCTATTCATTCCTTACAATACAACATCTAGGTGTTAACTATCATTAAAAATAATAATATTATATTATTAATGTGCAACCTATGATTTCAAAGAAACCCATTGTTGTGTATCTGGTACACCATATAACATAGCACCTCCATTAGAGTAAAATTAATACTTAATCCAAAAATATTAATAAATATTAATATGTCATGTTCTTTTTTTACCTGGTATGTTAAAATCTCCACCCAATGGTCTTTTTAAATATTGATTTCTCATAAGATAAACAGAGCTAGAATGGGGGTGAACACAGTTCAACAAGGGAATTTATCTTCTATGATAATATTGGGAGTGAAACATGACTAAAACAATGGTTTATGTAGTGAATACAATCTACTATGATAGTCTGTGAAGTGAACCATTACTATTAAGAAAATTATTTTCTATGCTTACATTTATTCCATAATTCTGTGTATTATTCCAATGTTATGATCTTGTGGACTATTTTCATTGATTATATTATGATCTAAATGTTATTAACTTCAAATAATTATTACATGACTCGGTATTATGAACTATGATATGTCTGGTATGGATTTCAAATGTTAATCTCATTTTCTTATAACCTTATTTTCATGTTAAGTTTATTTGATTATCGATATCTACCTTGTTTACACTTATTGTGAATCTATTCTCACCATTTATTATGTTTCCTTTCCACAAGTTAGGAAGAAAGGTGTTATGTCTGATTTGTATATGAATGGTTATAGTTATGAATAAATAATTGGGATACGATGTATAACTCTTATGAAATAGTTTTTTACATTAATAATTTTACAAAGGAACTAGAACTATATAATTCTTGCATGGATCATTATGTTATGTAATGAATCAAAATATGTAAAAATGTGATATCTATTTATGGAAAGTATGGGTCAGTATAATTTTCTAACCTATTTTCATTGTTTTATCAATGGAAAAACACACCATATATTTATTGAAGGCTATTATTTTGAATTAAATTAAATTGTTTTTTGAAATGGAACCAAAACATATGGGATTATCCCAGGTTGGAACCAAGGGGTTTCCTACGGACCACCCACAACTAGTTAGCATCATTTTTGGTAAGGCAGTATTACTTGGTGATCCTTACACTGATTATACCATACTAAGTGATTTTTTAATTGGTTTATTAATTATAATTTAGTTATAATAAATTATTTTTGGTTTGTATAGTTTGATATAGGAGCATAAGTGGTTTTAAAAAAAATCAATTGAGCCTAGAAATAATCCAGAGGGCATAACAGATATGTCATCCCATGAAAATAAATGATAAATTCTACAATTTAGTTTGGTTTTTCTAATAGTCACCATATGGTATATTTTTAGTTTAATTTTATGATAAATTAGGACATGTGGCCTAGCCATTGAGATTAATGACCTACTAGATTTAATTAATTGTCTCGGATAAAAGAACCATGTGAGATAATAATTAATTAAATTTAAATTGATTAAGGTTACATTTCATAGATCCTAACCATATCCAAGGGCCATAATAGTGCCTTACGTGGTGGTTAGATGGATCAAAGGCCGATGGAAGAGGTGTATACCATGAATTCTATCCTGGAATGAGGAGTCCCTCTTGATGGATGAGGGTTATTAAAGTTAGGAGAGAACCATGTGGAATGACATAAGTGACCTAGAAACCTCTTGGTATTGGTGAGATTACATAGAGAACCCAAATTTTATAACAATATACAAGACACTTATGAGACCTTAGAGTCATTGGGAACACTAATTTGAAAGTGGCATGACTAACCCTCCCCATTTTATGTGACTATACATAAGTAGACAAATCATAGGAATACCAAGCTTGGATTGGGTGTGTTGACCACCCTATAGTGACCTTGAGGACTGAGATTATCCATGTTACATATATTAGAAAATTTTCAAGTGGTATACCCATTTAACATGAGATACCATGAAATCATGAGGATTATTCTGAGGGAGGTAGTATCCTCTTGGCATTGGATGTTGACCTAAGTGGATTTCTTGATACTGAGGACCTCTATTGGGGTGCCTCCATTGATTTATAAAAGCATGGTACTTGAGTAGTTACATCAACTCATATTGACACAGAGCATGTGTGGTTGGTATTGGGTGGAGACATTTATGGGTATCACCTTAAAATTCATGACCATTTTTTTGAGAATGAGGGGGTATAGGTTATGGTATACTCGTTTGAAGTGGGTTTTGTTATGAAATATAAAATTACTAAGAGGTGTAGATTTATTATGTTATACAAGACTGAAAAAACACTTGTAATGGTGGTTTGTGATACTTATGGGATATGCCATTGGGCATGAAAACTCCCATAGGGGAGGTCTTTATTACTATCGGTGGGTATTCCATGAATATGGAGTTGAGGATGAAATAGTATACTAGAATAAATATTTAAAGGACTATTCCACACATTTTTTATATTTATGGGCCTATCCCTAGGCTGAGAAAACATCCATATGAGAGACATGTATTACATGATACGTATAACAGAGAGACATGTGTTTATTATATATGTTGTCCTGATCATCACATTGTGTTGAGAAACACCTTAATAATTGATGATGTAGGTATAGTCAATCGAGGTCATATAATTAAGGATTAAAAATAGTGATACTTGGTAGATACGTTTGCATGGTCCCCACAATGTGCCCATAGAAGTTCAAACATTAGGATGAAGTAGATATTTTGGTTAGTTTGGTTTACTTATTTTTAGCAGTCATTTATCTCTTATAATCTTGTTAAATGAATATATAATTACATTTCTAATTATGTTTAATATCACATTAGTGGTTCCCTACCGATATTCATACTCACATGCTACTTGGGCTTCTATTTAATTTGGGTACCAGAGTATAATCACACTTTGTAGTAATTACATGTTGATATTTGGCCCAATTTGGATCGAGTAAGATATATTGGGTGTGTATGTGGAGGTTGGGATGAGGTATGTCTTAGATATTTCAGGGAGGCAATGTCACTATTTACTTTTATTCTAGTATGTATATGTGACCAGGACAGTGGGTGGTCAGTGGTATGTATGGAATTTTTGTTTTTCCATTACTATACTTCATTTATTATCACCTTTTTAATATTTTTTATTTTGATTTTATTATATATGAGATGGATTATATTTAGTTGTTTTATATTCTATTTTTCACTCAAATACAAAGGTTATATCCCCCCATGATAGCTCCTTTGACCCTGATTTCTATTTTGAAGACTTCAACAATTTTGGAGGTGCGCTTGAGTCCACATAGAGAATCAATTTTTTTATTGTTCAAAGAGAGAGCATGTAAAAGATGTTACAATGTTTTATTAGAGTAATGATTATTTTTGATTCATTAGTATTTAGATATATGTTAGAAATGAGACATATGAATGTGATGAAACAAGGGATGTGTAGAGACCCAAAACTTGATGTACATGGACATTACATTACTTTTGCGGAATACATAATACATAACAAAAACAAACACTCAAGGACTATAATAGTTTAGTGTCTTTGGAAACTCGGAACATAATCTTCTAATCATGGTAAATGATATTCAACATCTCCCATAAAGATCTTCCCCTTTTGTTTTCTTACCTAAAACATTTCTTTATATCCTAGTGAAAAGAAAACATATAAAGGGTGAGCTGAAATTCTTAGTAAGGGTAAGTATGGAGAAAATAAAACAAACTATATACATTTGAACTTCAAAACATGAACACAAAGTTTACACATCAAACTCTTGAGTTGTGAAATAAATCTTGGAAGTACGTAAGGCATAGGTCATAAAGGAACATCAATCATGATAAAATAGCATGGGAATAAAACATTTAATGGTGGAAAACCATTAATCACATGATACTATTTCCATAGTAGCCAAGGCATTTCTGCCAAGATCATCTTAGTGGACAAAGTCCCTTTCTGAATCGAGTTCACTCCTCGTTCCAATCCTGTATCACTAAACCGGATTAACTTACCGATATAACCATGTCTATATCATGAGATATAAATCTTTACCCAATGCATTGGAGGGAGATATAGGTACCACCCATCTCATAATGAAATCATTCTTACATGTGCCACAACATAAACATAAATCATTTATCCTATCCCAAAGAATAAAATTGGTTTCATAAACATCATCCCATCATAAAATAATCCATATAAAACAAATGGATATGATTTCATCATAAGAAAAGTGAAACTATATAAATCATAGAGATATTTTACTTGAAACATACATATATGAACTAATGTCATCTTATAAGGAAAACGGTTTTGATAAAATACTTGAAATGAATTCTTGAGGAAAATTTCCTTTCTTCTTCAAAATCATTTTCTTTTCACAAAATTCAATTCAATTTTAAAATAAAAGGATTTTGTTGAAAATATTCATGAAATCTTGTAGAGTAAACTTTATTAAAATAAGGTATTATTAAACCGTAAATATCCTTTCATTCCGTATAAGTTAAAAAAATATTCTCCTTGTACTTTTAATAGAAAAGTCAAAAAGTACCACATATGGTAAACAAATGAAAGATTCCTTCCATGACACAAATTAAAATTCAAAGAGTGGTAGACATGAATTTAAAAATACATGGAAGAATGTTAAACAATTTATGAAAAACATTCTTATGCACATGGAGGAAAAATATAACCCTAGTAAATACTTACAAATAAACAATCTCAGATAAAAACGAGATTGGAAAAGTTATCCCTCACCTTAGGTCTGATATGCTTCGTACGTTTCCAAACCTCCTGTATAATGATTTAAATAATTTCATTGACTTATTACATAATCTTATTCATTTTTATGATATTATATATGGTTCACTTATGACTTTATACTACCCGTCCTTTTGTAAATTTAATGTTAAATCTGTGTTTTGGGTAAAATCGTTTTATTTATCGTACGTCTTTGGACATGTTGTTCTTGATATTATTATTACTTATATCATGGTTTACTTACTTCCAGAATGTAAATAATTATTTATATATCATATATATTATGTATATATATATATATATAATAGTTAGATAAATTAAATGAAATACACCGTTCATCGAGACGGTAGGTCGTACGTACGCATGAACGTTGTTTTCCTTTCCTTATTGACGTGAATGGAAGTATGTAGATGACATATATATATAAATAAATCCAATATATTTATCATGTCCTATATTTCATTATTATTTATTATATATACTTTATAATCATTCTTCAATTGTAAACATGGAGAATCAATCTCATCGCGTCGTGGAGACGGTAATCCGTACGTACGGACGAGCGATGATATCATTCCCATAATTATTAAATTGAATTATAGTGGTTGATATTATATCTCAGAATCAGTATGATGTTATAATAACTATATATAGTCATTCTTTACACCATTATTCCCATCCAAGTAAGGTGGTGGTGGAAAAACGGATTACACCATGGCGTGGAGACGGTATTGCGTACGTACACACGCATAGTGATTTCGTTATCCATAGGATGGATAGAAGGTGAAATGTGGTTTTTTCATATTTATAATAACATATATGTATATTAGTGATACTTATGATATTAATTTATAATTAATAAACTAAATAAGAAGAAGTTTTAGAAGAAAGAAAGTTGAAAGAGTCGGTAGAAGAGATTACCTCTTCTTCGACGCACCTCTTTTAAGCTTCCTCTTAAGGCACTAGAGTTGGTATTTTGAGGAGACCAGAACCTCTATAATGTTTCTAGGGAAGTTTATAAGGGAAATTTTCAGAGTTTTTCCGAGCTTGAAGGCTCAAAATTGTGTAAAAAGAAGAGGGAGGAGGTGCCCTTTTATAAGGGAGGAGAGGGGCACTTTAGGAAAAAACTTAAAATATTATTTTATAATAAAGCCATATTCTGTTTATAATAGCTCCAAATTGATTTATTTATAAGATAAAGTGTGGATGGGTTGAAATCATCTCAACCAATAGGTTTTAGAAAAGTTTAGGTTACTATTTTATCTTTATCATTTATACTTAACTCTAAGTTAAATAATTTAACTTTTACCATGTCTTCTTGTTTTTATACACTATATGGTTAATAAACTTACTATAACAAGCCAAACGAACCCCAAGTGTTAATTATCAATATATATAGACCTATCTAAGTCATTTGGATGAACCTTAGATTTTTAGGAATAGAATAACAATTAATAATATAATATTTGTTTTAAAAACTATTTTATGTCAATTTTGACACTATTTGGTAATTGATTTGTGTGAAAATCATAACAGCATTATTAGTTCAAAAATTTATTTAAATAAATACTAACATGTCATATTAATTTCTAAAATTAGTATAATTCATCAAAAGTCTCAAATTACATTTATTTGGGTATTTATAACATCAATTATGTTAATATTTCATTAATAAGGTAATTATTGTATCATCATTGTGTCATAAATAAATTAAATTATTTAATGTCTAAAAATTATAAATAAAATAAAATTATGTAATAAATCGTCTTATATTTCTAATGAATATTAATAGACTAATTTATCTTATGTATAACCCTATATTAAAAATGTTTTAGTTATTAAACTTTGATTTTAACTCTTTTAACTCTTCTTTAAAAAAATAATAATAAATGTCCTAATCTCATCCATGTGCACCTAAAGTGTAATATTTTTTTCCTAAGGTTGTTTTTGGTTGAATTACACTTATCTAAAAGAATTAGAAAATGTGTTAGGGTAATAATAATATCATTTTTACCCTTAATTAACCTATTTACTTTTAACCGTGGTAAATAAAAGTAAAAAAGTTACTATTCACAAAAAATTATTTCTATCTTATTGAACCAAACTTTACTCATTGATATTAACTGTGTCTCTCAGAGTTTCTAAATTCCACTCACAGAAGTGAAAAAAATTAAGTTTTATATAAATTTGTAAATTTCCCTAGGAGGTGGGTAAAAGTCGGTGAAAAGTTCAATAAAATTTTTATATCTCTAAAATTATTATAAAATGACTCCAATGAATTACGTTGAAATTATATAAGTATTATGTATATATTTTTACCTAAAATAGATTTAAATAAAATAAATGATTATTTAAATAAAAAGTCGGTTTTAACCAATAACTCAGTGTTTTCACTATTAATCAAAAATTGAATGTTTTTAGAAAAATACCAAAATTTCACCTTAGGCTAAATTTGATATTCTGAATCCAAAAATGAAGTCCATTTTGAAAGATAATATTTATTAAATTTAAAAAAGTGAGAATTATTATTTATAATGGTTATTTTATATAATATTTTAATAACATATCATTGTTTAGTGAAACTCGGTATTGCGTACAACAGACGCTGTCGTGGAAGGTCGCGATTTCATGTAAAGCAAGAAAAGTTAGGGTTGTGGGTAGTTCAAGATTCCTTTGTTGTTTTGTATAATATAATCCAACCATATTTCATTTATACACTGAATATATATATATATACACACTCAATGTTTCGTAGAATAACTTCTATCAAACAAACTTGAGATTTTATGTAACATGATCCATGAATATTGTTGTGTATACTGGAATCTATTACGGTGTTGTGTATAGCGCATGATAATCTTGGTTTAGAATACAACACAAGACATCCAATAAATTAAAAATAATACTTCTCATAAAATCTCGGGGTGTTACATTCTACCCCCTTTAAAATGAATTTTTCCCTTGAAATTCGTCGGGTTTATAAATGGTTTACTACTAGAAAGTTTCTTTAATAGAAACCCACATTGTAAAAAGGACTACCAAAACATAACTTTGAAAATTAAATTATGAAACTTAACAGTTACCTAAATTGACTAATCACTGGGTTTCCACATATGAGAACATTGGTGAAAATATGTATATGGAAGAGAAATCTAACCATCAAGTTATAATAGAGAGTGGTAGATAACATGGCTATGGAAAAGACAACAATCACAAAGACATAAATTTTTTATGATCTAAGGTACCATCTGATTCATCAGATATGAGGGTAAAAGGACAACATTTTTAGTTTTCATGATCATTTCCCAAAAGTTGAAAAAATTGGAATTAGAATAAATACTTTCTTGATTTTGGTACAATATCACCATTGGTCATTACTTAAACAATTTCCACTTCATATCTTAAAGAAATGAAGTTGAATTTTTTATTCGTGAAGTTTTAGCAGATCATGCGATAGAATGATATGTCATTCTATCTGTCTCAAACAAAAGGTTAGTAAAAGTTATTAAATACACATAAGTCAATCTATAGTGAGATTAATCATATATGGTTCCTAAAATGGACTTATACTTCATATATCATACAACTTAATAAATTAAAACTAATTTATACTAACCAGGGACTTCTTGTAGGCCAGTGGTATGCGATAAAGGCCCGTCACACTTCAGTTGTGGGTTCGATTCCAACATCCTTGTCCGACGTGACAGGTTGTCGCTCATCTTATGGGTTGTCCTTTTTCTAAAACTATACTATTATAAAATTCCAGAAATATTATCGAAAAACATTTTATATCCTTAAATAATACTATCTGATGTCCAACATAATCCATTCCAACATTTAGGCTTATCCAAAATACATCTGTCCAATCTCATAGTATAAGGAAAATGATTACTTCAAAGGTCACATAACTAGCACCTGAATACCATCATTTATCCCCCATATATCATAAGATATATCTTTTTGATCACATTCCAATCATGTGAATACCTTAATCATGTATTCTCTTAAAACATAAATTACCATATAACTTTAGTGAAAACATTAAGGCTATCAAAAGGTAACTCTTTCCACATAACAAAATCCCAAAATTTAGATATACCCAAACCATGATATCACTTTTTTCTTATATCAGACATGAGATCATGAATACTATCATAAATATTATTTTCTCCTTATCCCTTCATTATGTGCATTTCATCCTCTTTCCAAAAATATTTCAATCACTTTTCATGGTTACTGGTACCATTCATCTTATACTTTCAAAAACTCAAGGAAAGACAACAGTGTAACAATCCATAGATTTTTCTTTATTCCATAGTACCATACATTATTCTTGATAAAAATACAATCATTCCACTACCTTCTTAAACCACTGAATGAGATTCATCATTTCTTTCATCTCATATATCATTTTTAATCTCTTCATCATCGTACACATAAATACAACCCATATGACCATGCTGATTCTCTTCATGAGATTTTCCCTTAGGGCATTGGTTTTCATAATGCCCATACATTCCACATTAAAACATGTAACCGTTGTTTATGTCTTAATAATACCATTATACTTGTCCATGGTGTTAAATAAACCTTTTCCTTTACAATTACTGGCTTTGTGTCTTTCTTTTCCACACCCAAAGCATTTTCCAGTTCCTTTGAAACATTCTCCCTGATGCCTCTTCCCACATGATTTACGTGAGGGAAATTGAACTTTATTTCCTCTATGATCATCATGAAACTCCATCTTTCTCTTATTAGCCGAGTCAGGAAAATTACCAAAGTTGATATAATTGATCATATTAAAAGATTGATGATTAGGCATAATAATGATGTTTGGACATGCAAATCCTGTTTCATTTGGTTGCTCATGAAGAAAACCATTACATTGTCCATCATATTCTCCATTAACATGAATCCTCATGTTTCCTACCATTTCTAAAAACCTAAAAAGAATAGTATGAGAGGAAAAACTCATACTAGAAAAAAAACATAATCAGGGGGAGTACTTTCAATCACTAACATATTAGGTTTAATTCTATGATCGTTACCATAATTCTAGTACTATAACCTATACTGATACTTAACCTTTGGGAAATCCCTAGACATAACTTACAAATATCTCTAGGGATCTCACTAAAGATCTCGCATCCTAGTTTCCAAAGGTTAACTAAACCTTTCCTCTGATACCAACTGTAGAGTCCTAAATCTTGACGTACATGGACATTACATTACTTTTGTGGAATACTTAATACATAACAAAAACAAACACTCAAGGACCATATTAGTTTAGTGTCTTTGGAAACTCGGAATATAATCTTCTAATCATGGTAAAAGATATTCAACATCTCCCATAAAGATCTTCCCCTTTTGTTTTCTTACCTAAAACCTTTCTCTATATCTCGGGGAAAAGAAAAAATAAAAAGGGTGAGCTCAAATTCTCAGTAAGGTTAAGCATGGAGAAAATAAAACAAACCATATACATTTGAACTTCGAAACACGAATATAAAGTTTACACATCAAAATCTTGAGTTGTGAAATAAATCTTGGAAGTACGTATAAAATAGGTCATAAAGTAACATCAATCATGATAAAATAGCATGGGAATAAAAAATTTAATTGTGGCAAACCATTAAGCACATGATATTATTTCCATAGTAGCAAAGGAATTTCTTCCAAGATCATCTTAGTGGAAAAAGTCCCTTTCTGAATCAAGTTCACTCCTCGTTCCAATAAGGTATCACTGAACTGGATTAACTTACCATTCCAGCCATGTCTATATCATGAGATATAAATATTTACCCAATGCATTGAAGGGAGATATAGGTTCCACCATCTCATAATGAAATCATTCTTAAGTGTGCCACAACATAAACATAAATCATTCATCATTACCCAAAGAATAAAATAGGTTTCATAAACATCATCCCATCATAACATAATCCATATAAAATAAATGGATATCATTTCATCATAAGAATAGTGAAACCATGTAAATAATAGATATATTATTCTTGATACATACATATATGAAATAATGTCATCTTAGATGGAAAATGATTTTGATAAAACAATTTAAATGAATTCTTGATGAAAATTTCCATTCTTCTTCCAAATCATTTTCTTTTATCAAAATGCCATTCAATTTTAAAAGAAAAGGATTTTTTTGAAAATAGTCATGAAATAAGGTAGATTAATCTTTATTAAAGTAAGGTGTTATGAAACCGTAATAATCCGTTCATTCCCTATTTGTTAAAAAAACATTCTCCTCGTACTTTTAACAGAAAAGTAAAAAAGTACCACATATGGTAAATAAAAGAAAGATTCCTTCCATAACACAAAGTAAAAGAAAACTTGGGGTAAAAATTACATTAAAAATAAATGTAATAATATTATACATTTTATGAAAAAAAAATTTATGGACATGGATGAAAAATATAACCCCGGTAAATACTTACGAATAAACAATCTCTGATAAAAACGAGATTGGAAAAGTTATCCCTTACCTTAGGTCTGATACACTTCGTACATATCTGAAACTCCTATATAATGATTTAAATAATATCATTTACTTATTAAAGAATCATATTAATTGTAATGATATCATATATGGTTGAATTATGACTTTATATTACCCGTCCTTTTGTAAATTCCATGTTAAAGCAACGTTTTGGGTAAAATAGTTTTATTTGTCGTACATGTTTGGACTTGTTTATCTTGATATTGTTATTACTTATATCATGATTTACTTACTTATATAATTTAAATAATGATTTATATATCATATATATTCATTATTTATATATATAATAGATCGATAAATGAAATGCAATACACTGTTCATGGAGACGGTAGGCCGTACATACGCATGAACATTGTTTTCCTTTCCATATTGAATTGAATGGAAGTAATTAGATGAAATATATATATAAATAAATCCAGTAGCTTTATCATGTCATATATTTCATTATTATTCATTATATATACTTTATAATGATTCTTGAATGGTTAACATTCACAATGAATCTCATCGTGTCGGGGAGATGTTAATTCGTACGTACGCACGAGCGATGATATCGTTCCCATAATTATTGAATTGAATTGGAGTGGATGAAAAAATATCTCAGAATAATTATGTTTTTATAATAACTATATATAGTTATTCTTTACACCATTATACCCATCCAAGTAATGTTTTGGTGGAAAAACATATTACACCATGGCGTGGAGATGGTATTCCGTACGTACGCACGTGCAATGATTTCATTTTATATAGGATAGATAGAAGGTGAAATGGGGTTGTTTAATATTTATAATAAAATATAAGTATATTATTGATACTTATTTTATTACTTTATAATTAAAAAACTAAATAATAAGAAGTTGAAGATGAAAGAAACTTGAATGAATCGGTAGAAGAGATTACCTCTTCTTCGATGCACCTCTTTTAAGCTTCCTCTTAAGGCACTAGAGTTGGTATTTTGGGGAGACCAGAAACTCTATAATGTTTATAAGGATTTTTATAGGGGAAATTGTCAGAGGTTGGACGAGCTTGAAGGCTCAAAATTGTGTAAAGAGAAGAGGGAGGAGGATCCCTTTTATAAGTGAGGAGAGGGGCACTTTAGGAGAAAACTTAAAATATTATTTTATAATAATGTCATATTTGGTTTATAATAGCCCCAAATTGATTTATTTCGAAGATAAAGTGGGGAGGGGTCTAAATCCTCTCAAAAAAGTTGTTTTATACAAGTTTAGGTTACTATTTTAACCTTATCATTTAGATTTAACTCTAAGTCAAATAATTTAACTTTTACCGTGTCTTCTTGTTTTCTTACTCTATATGGTTAATAAACATACTATAACAAGCCATAAGAACCCCAAGTGGTTCATTATTGATTTATATAAACTTATGTAAGTCATTTGGCTGAACCTTATATTTTTAGGAATAGAATAACAATTAATAATATAATATTAGTTTTAAAAACTATTTAATGTCAATTTTGAAACTATTTGGTAATTGAATTTTGTGAAAATCATAACAGCATGATTAGTTCGAAAGAATTTAATTAAATCAATACAAACAGGTCATATTAACTTATAAAATTATTTTAATTCATAAAAAGTCTCAAAGTACATTTATATGGGTATTTATAACATCAATTAATATTTCATTAATAAGGTAATTACTACATCATCATTGTGTCATAAATAAATTAAATTATTTAATGTCTAAAAATTATAAATAAAATACCATTATGTAGGAAATATTTTTACCTTTCTAATTAATTTTTATAGTCTAATTTATCTTATGTATAACCCTATATAAATTTTTTTAGTTATTAAACTTTGATTTTAACTCTTTTTACTCTTCTTTAAATAAAATAATAATAAATGTCCTAATCTAAACCAAGCGGACCTAAAGGGTAATATTTTTTTCCAAAGGTTGTTTTTGGTCAAATTACACTTATCCAATAGAATTAGGGCATGTGTTAGGGTAATAATAATATCATTTTTACCCTTAATTACACAATTTACTTTAAACGGTGGCAAATAAAAGTAAAAAGTTACTATTCCTAAAAAATTATTTTTATCTTATTGAACCACATTTTATGCCTTGATATTAACCATGTCTCTACAATTTTTGAAATTATACTCACAAAAGTGGTAAAATTATGTTTTTTATAAATTTCCAAATTCTCCTAGGAGGTGGGTAAAAGTCGGTGAAAAGTTCAATAAAATTTTTATATATCTAAAATTATTATAAAATCACTCCAATGAATTACGTTGTACATATATAAGTATTATGTATCTATTTTGACATAAAATACATTTAAATAAAATAAATTAGTATTTAAATAAAAATTCTTTTTTAACCAATAACTTAGGGTTTTCACTATTCATCAAAAATAGGAAGTTTTCAGAAAAATACCAAAATTTCACCTCAGGCTAATTTCAATATTCCGAATCAAAAAAATGAAGTCCATTTTGAAAGTTAAAATTTATAAAATTTAAAAAAGTGGGTATTACTATTCATATCGGCTAGTTTATATAATATTTTAGCAACAAATCATTGTTTAGTGAAACTTGGTATTGCATACAACACACGTTATCATGGAAGGTCGTGATTGCGTGTAAATCAAGACAAGTCAGGGTTGCATGTAGTGAAAGATTCCATTGTTGTTGTGTATAATATAATCCAACCATATTTAATTTTTACATTGAATATATATATATATACACAGACAATGTTGCGTAGAATAACATCTATCAAATAAACATGAAATTTTGTGTAACACGATCCATGAATAGTGTTGCATATACTGCGAGCTAATACAGTGTTGCATATAGTGAAAGATAACATTGGTTTATTGTATAACACAAGACACAAAATAAATTAAAAAGAATACTTCTCATGAAATCTCGTGGTGTTACTAGATGGAACCTGAACTGGTGCACTGTTAACACCTCTTCTGGTGTACATCCAGTTAATACTGGTTATGGTATCAAAGTTCTATGATTTTTATATTTTTATTATTTTTGAATTTATACTTGTGTGATGCACATGCAGTTTGGTGTTTATGGTGGATGAGCTCTAGGATATTTAGATATTGGACCATTGGAAAGAGATCAGATCTAGAACTAGCACATGGACCAGAAATGATTGAGTTGTTTGTGCATGTATCATATCTAGCATATATAATCCACATGATACATATTCTTTTTAGGGTTATTATTTTGACTGATGACTGAGGCTCAACTATTTAAATTGTCTGCAAATACTCAATTTTTATATATATAAATAAATGATGATATTCTATTTATTTGGGATTACATGTATATGAATTTTATTCTGATTGATGTTCACATGGGTCTATGATGAGATGCTTGATGGTGATGACTATTGCATGATAACTTTGGCAAGAGTGAGTAACTACTCTAATAGATCAATAGGGAATTTGATCCTTTATTGAGGAACCCTAGTGGGTGTTGTTATTTTGGTATGGTTATTTAAAGTGAAATTATAAACATATATATTATTTGAAAATATAGATTGGAATGACACATTATCTAATAAAACATCATTTTTATTTTACATTGACATTGATCATCTAGGAAGACACCATTGGTCATTATAAGAGTTTCCATTGTGTTATGATCCTTGAGGGAGAAGTTCCATAGGTGGATGCTCAAAGAGAATTGGTTCCTGGTGGCCAATGGTTCTAAGCATGGGCTTTTTTGATGCATTCATTTTTGTGAAACCCCTCTAATGTGTAGTTAGGCATGTGAAATGTCATGTTTTTTTTTAAAATTGGATGATGGTAATTTCTAATGGGTTGTGACTTTATTGAGACCCGTTTTTATGGGATAGGTGGTTCACCTAGATAACTTGAGATAAAAATCATTGTTTTGTGAGTCAGAGCCTTAATACCTTTGGGGGAAACCCCCCCGAGAGGGGTTATCTTTAGGATTGTTAGATCCTGGGAGGTGGTAAACTTGAGTATGAGCTTCAAGTTATGAGATCGATGCATGGAAGGTGCAATCATTTTTAAGGAATATGTATTGTTATGAATTCTAGTAACATTGTCATGATGAGCACATTGAGTGGTATAGATTTTGGTTTTTAAGACTTGAATCTAAGGTAATGACTATTTATTTTCTTTAACATGTTGTTATGAATTTACATTAGAAGCATGACACAATAATATGAAGATATTCTTGGAGTTTTCACATTTTTTAGATGTAGGTGAAGCATTTGCATGATACTAATATGGATTGGAAAATGGATGGAAACTGTGGTGTGGGGATGAAACCTATATGTTGTTGAATATGAGTTAGACCTTGACACAAGTGACCTGATTTATTTTGAAAAGGAGTTTCAAGGGAAGTATAGTTAGAAAAAATTTACATGTTGTAGATAATGGTCATCCTGGTTTGGTAATGCATGATTAATGAGATCATGAGTTAGGAATTATGACTAGGTGGTGCAAAAGCATTTACCATTTCCTTTAGAAGGGATTGAGCACACTATTTACACATTGAACCTATTAAATCTTTAATAATAAATGGAAATGGGTGGGCCAAAGACTGATAGGTATCAGTGGGATTCCAATGGGCCTAGTAGCCCAAGAATTTGGTATAGATGGAAAGGTTTCCCTTGTGAAGGAATTGACCTTATAGATGAAATGGTGTAAAAGGATAAATGTGATGAGTGTGGATTGAGATGAGAGGAATATGTATGTTGAGTATGAAATCCTTTGAGAATTCACTTATTTAGTTGTTTATGTAGATACATATTATGGGTATTAAAATTATACACTTTTTAGGGAATTAACCTCATTATTTTTTGGGAGTAGTAAACATTTTGTGTTGTTGTGGTGCTCGAGTTAAGCGGGTTGAGACCTGTACATTAATTTTATGAAAATATTGATAGGGCATGGACCATAGAAATCATGTTTTGACCTAGTGATGAAATTAATTAGACAGTCCTATGGTGGTATCATCCGATCAATCATAGGTGATACGACCTTATGTCTGTAGGGTCATGGTTTGAGGGTTCTATTTGGTGGATGGTTATAATGGAAATTGCAACCCAATGAAAAGATCAATGATTGACATGAATTTAGTTTTTCTAATAGAAGGAGTCTAATAATGGTTATTGGTATTATGGTAGTTTGTAATGATCCAAATTATAAATGAAAAAAATTCCTTAGTGATTGGGTGGGAGAATGATAACAAGTTTACATGTTTGGTGGTTTGGCTAGGGAATTTCTCCATAATTTGGGTATAGACATTTGTGGGTGTGTATCAAAATGATCTTGTGATACCTATTGGAGTATAGGAATAAATATTGGGTGATTTAAGAATGAATCGATGTGGGTGGCTGAGTTTTTTGAGACTAGTCGACCAGAGGAGGTACATCTGGAAATTTTATGTACAATTGGAGGTGGTAGGTTAGGAAATGAAACAGGTGTTTATTTGTTTTAGAGTTTGTAGATTCAAATATTTGATAAGTATTTTAATGGGAAATAAGATGGGATCGTATTATTCCTAGATGACAGTGGACAGGTCTATTTTGTATTGGAAACTACAGATTATAAAATGGTAATAGTGTTGAAACATTGGTTTTTTATATGTTCGGCTATTGATATCAGAAACCACAATGTTATTTTAATAGAATCTATGAGATCATGTTTCCGAAGGAAATTATGATGGTGGGAAGGAAAAATGGGTTTTAATTATCCCTTATTGGATAATTCATATGGTTAGGAGAATCCTAGGGAAGATATCCAATTAGGGAAGTACACCTCAGGTGTCTCGGGAAGGACGAACTTAGTCTAGAACTATCCAAGTGTTTCTGTAATGTTTACAAGAATTGGATCATGGTTCGGTGGATTAAGTTCCATAGTTTTAGAGGTTTTTTTTCAGAAGCACAGTTGGGGACCCGAGTTTGTACATGGATGTTTAATGATATTTTTATCGCCCAAATAGGTCAAAATGTGTACTTAGGTGAGCACTGAGGCTTCTTAGGGACGATAAGTGTTTTGGTGGAGAGTTTTAGTGCCTTGTATGGGCATGCACATTTCAAAATAAATTTCAATCTTCCAGTTTTTGGATGAGAAAATTTGTATACAGACATAGGGATGGGATTATGAGTGTTTGGTTAGCTCAAATATGTATCTTTTGGCATGGAAAAGTCTTATAGGTAGGTTTGGGAGATCCTGTGGTTTCCAAATGTAGCATGAAGTAATCAAACTATTATCGTTAAAACTATATTAACCACCTTCATTTAACCCATGGCTAAAAAGTATCACCCCCTTGTATAGTGGTTCCACCAAATAGCCATTGGACCCATAAATTCTAGACTCTATTCTTTTTTAAATGAGGCTATTACCCTTTCTCCTAGATTTAATGAGGGAAAAACCCTCTCCTTTTTATCACTTATGGATTGCATCCCATAGGGTCTCCCACTCCACCAATTGCGTTACACTTACTTGGGGGTAGAATTTTTAGGTGTCTCTATACTGGATTCATTGTATAGATCCCATATCTATACTCTATCCATTTCTCCTATTATTTTCACTAATTTTGTAGATGCATGATTTAGGTTGAAAATGGAGAGTTTATTAGAGAATGTTGAAATCACCCAATTTCATTAGCAATTTAATACGGCACAGGAAGAGGACATCCCAAGATGTCATCACCTTCTATCCCTAACTTTTTCAACAAATTCATATCACATAGTAGTTTTATTTACGTTTTTATTATGAATTAAATTTAATTATGTATTTAAATGTTTTCAACACTTAGAGTTTTGTCTTGGGTTAGCGTTTGGGGTCCACTACAAGCTTACCATAGGCTATTTGTTTCTTTTTTGGTGTATCATTATAACTTGGTGATCATTTTTCATGTTATTACATGGTAAGTTATTTTTTAAATGTTAAATTAAATATAATTTTGTTAAAAATAATTATTGCGCTTCATGTGGTTTGATATAAGAGCCAGGGTGTTAGATCAAGTTTTATTAAGAATATAAAGACATTAGGGGTCCTTGAAAGAGTTTCTGACAATTATAAATAAATAGGGAATGTTACAAATGAGTTTTATGGTTATGGTACGTTCTTTATTGTATATTTCATGTTTTTAATGATACATTGTGACATAAAAACATTCCAATAGGAGTGATGTACTACACTACTAAATTAACAACCTAAGATAAATGGATCATTTGATTGAATTATTAATTAAACATTAATTGATATTGGTTACCTGACATAGACCTTAACTAGATCTAGGTTTTTACAATTGGACTTTGTGTTCTAGTGATATTCCTTGTCCATTAATTGATGAGGCCAAGACCATGAAAGTGATCCTGAACAATGAGGTCTCTCTTAATGGATGAGGATTAGTGAAGGGAGGATGAAACCTAGTGGGATGACATAGGAACTTTTGAAACATCTTGGTATGGGTGATATGAATTATAGAACCTAGGATTTATTAGTCCTTAGATAACTCTTATATGACCTTAGAGCTATTGGGCTTATTGAGTTGAATATAGGGAAAGAGACCTGTCTCGTTTGATGTGACCAGGCCTTAGTGGACCAATTTCTGGCAGACCGGTATTGGGTTGGTTGAACATACTTCCCTAGAGTGACCCAAAAGAATGATATGGGCCATGTTCCATCTCTTGGAAATTTTCTAAGTGGTTTACATTTATAGCTGGTGTGTCTACCCTATCTTGTTGATGGTGCTAAGGGAAGTTGTATCACTTTTGGATTGGGTGTTGACCCCTTTATATTTCTCGAGATCGAGGACACCTAATAGGCTCCCAACACTAATGTGTCGAACCAATGATCCTAAGTATGTTCTCATAATATTAATGTCCATAATAGGGTGTCATTGATCTTGGATGGATATTCTTATGGGTGTAATTTTAGAACCCATGCAATGAATTTGAACCTAAGGGTATATGGTCCATGGTGATGGGTTTAGGTATTAATAAGACCCCTATTTTTTTACTTGTTTTCATTTATTTGAGATTAATTTTTTAACACACACTCCAGACTAATTTTATTATGAAATGAAATATGCATAATAGTAAAAATATTATTATGTGATAACTAGCTGAGAAAACTCCCATAGGGGTTGATTTTTATACATATTTTTTATTCCCTTGGTTGAGAAAAACTCTCTAGGGAGGTCTATGATAAAATCTATAGAAATTACCTAGATATAGAGCCAATTTTGATTTGGAATATTATTATTTATCTTTATTGGAGAATTCCCCATGAATGTGATACTTATGGTCTTATTCTATGATTGAGAAAACTCTAACAGGGGAGGTACGTGTCACTTGATACATATATTAGTGCGACCTGAGTCTATGATGAGGGTTGTAATGGTCATCATAATTCCATGAAAACAGTTGAAGTAAGTATTGTAATCACAGTCACAAACTGAAGGATCAGAAATTTTAATACATGGTACATGGGTTGGCATGATCTTCACGATGTAATTAGAGATATTTTGGCCTTTGGATAAAGCTAGTATTATGGGTATTTTGGTTTATTTATTTTTAGTAGTCATTCATTTATTTTTTTCATGTCAATTACACATATCAAGGAATTTTATGTTAAATATGAGATAAAATTAGTTTTCCCCTACTTATTTTTTTAACTCACACCGAGCTTAGGCTTCAATTTCATTTGGGTACCCAAAAAAACACTCACTTTATTGTAGGTAAATGTTGATCCATGGAAAATTTTGATCAATAAGGATAAATCAGGTGTGTATGAAAATCATGGGATGAGGAATGTCTGAGAATGTTCGAGGAACTATTGTCTTTATTTCTTATTTTTGTTATGTATATGTGATCGAACCAGTGGGTGGTAAGTTGTATGTATTGAGTGGATGTTTTTGACATTACTAAATTTCATTTATTTTCATCATGGTTTCATTTATCTTCAAATAATTTCAGTTTAATTTTGATAGATATTAAATAGTTATTTTATATTCTATTGTAAACTCTAATATAGGGGGTATTACCTCCCCATGATTTCTCTTTAAACCCCCATTACTTGTCAGCTACCTTTGGCATTTGGGGAGGCGCACTTGAGGTCATGCAGGGAAATATTTTAGTTACTATACATAGAGTGAGATATGCTGATATGTTAACATAATTTAATAAAGAAGAATAATAATAATGAAATAAACCTGAATAAGGGTTTAAAATAAGAAAATAATAAATCTATCTTGAGATTTTAGGATGTTAGAGGAGAATCAAATGAAAGTATGTACTTGAGGTAAAATTTTCTCTTACAAATTTCTATATTTTTTATAATTTGTTCTTTATTATACATATAAAATTATGTATAATTTATTTTGATTACTTTATCTATCACTCTACATATCTATTGTGAATTTATATTTTTTATCCACACACATGCCCTTTATCTCATGGATTTGTTCTATATCTTATCCACTATTTTTTGTCCTTTTTTATATACCATTGACTTAGATGAATATGCTTTATCTATATGATATGTATACCGTATATTTCATAACTCACATTGAAGGGTGTTTACCTAAGATGTTATAAACTTTTTATGAATGAGGAAATATTGAAAATATGTATCCTCATTATTACAATATATATAATTATTGATTATATTTCCATTTTTATGCGATGGGTTCCTTAGGTAACACTATGAATTGAATTATTTATATATCTATTCTATCCATAAGATGAATGATACACCCCATGATTTATTTTGTATTTTAGTTTACAATAAATACTGTTTTGAGCAGATTATTTCACACACAACACCAAACTAAAACTAACAGTGATACATTTTTTTGAGATAAAATATTATAATGAAAGATAAACATTAATACATTATGAAAATACAATAGGAACCATAATTAATGAAATTATATGTTAAATAAATCTAAATGTAAATAAGAACACCACAAATATGAAATTATTTTGTCATGGTTATCAATAATGAAAAAAACCCCAATTATAAATATAAATATAATGAAAAAAATTAAACATAAAATTGACATGTTGAGGGAGAATTAAATGAATAGGATGAATGGTCTTATTAATGTATATGGGGCTCTATGTAGGAATGAAAGATGAATGTTTTATATATAGAAATTAGAAACGTAGTTGTTCTAAATATGGTCACTAAATATACGATCATTGGGTGTGTATTTATCGAATAAGTATATTAATTTTGTCTAATTATGGGTAATAATTTTAAAGTAATATCATTCAGAAATAATAATGAATGAAACAAGAAGATAAATTTAAAATAAAATTATTCATTATAAAAACATATTTTTATACATTACATATTATTATTATGATTATTATTATTTGATATATTAATAAATTTCATATAAAAATTTTAATGTAATTTTTTGATACAATTAAATGGTTATAATATAAATAATATTAATAACACTTAGTGTTTAAAAATTAAATTATATTTAAAAAAAGTTGTATATATATATAAATTATATATTCATTTTAAAGTGAAAATTAAAATATTAAGAAAATGAATTTGATTAGAAGGAGTTCAAAATATTTATTATAATGTCCAAATTAGTTAATTAGGTCAGTTTCAATTTAGGCATAAAAATAAGTTATCGAGGTAAAAAATGAGTGACCAGGGCAAAGGTATAATATATTAAAAATGGTTAAACTATGTGAAAAAGACATAAAATATCCTAAAAAATTATCTCTAAATTGAGTGTATGAGGGGAAGTATAAACTATCTCCATTATTTTATAATTTATATCATCTTTACTTTTAAAATGAAAACATTAACCCTCAGCAAATGAGTAATTATGGGTTTAACACTCAATACTCGCTTATAAAAGGATACCACCTTTACCCATTCTAAACAACTCAAATTATTTGGTTCTATCTTGAATCCTTATCCATTTTTTCTCTTTAAAATACTAATAATACTTTTGTTAGCATATGGTTATTATAAGGAATCCAAAATCCTTCATTCTAAAGGAACCCATGTTGAGAAGGTGTGAATTCAATAAGAGGTTAATGAACTTTAATGGAACTCTAGAGTAAAGTCCAGGGTTTCCTTCTAATATCACTTTAAATTTGATATATTCTACGTTAAAATTATTATTTGGGGATATTTAATGTGATATATTTATAAATATATATGTTTTTTCTTATCCTCTTGTTATTATATAGGTTTACATGTTTTGTACATTTTCCCCTCCCTTTAGTAATTAATTAAATAGAAATATTTTTTGTAAATGAGGATGAACCTTAACTATTATTATTTTCTCATAAATATTTCTCATACATGTTTATATTCTTTATCTTTTTGTATGAATTACCTTCTTATACACTTCAATTATTTCTTAATGTCACGTTCTACTTACTTTTACTTAATTTGCAAAATGTTTATAGGAAAAGTTTTAACATTTTTCACACAAGTAAATTTCTAATAAATTTTAATCTCTTTATAAAAGAGTTAATAAACTAATACATTTTAAATATTTATGTATGAATTCATTTTATATCAATTATAATAATTTTTAATTAATCTTTATTTCCAAATTTTCAGGGTTTCCCAACATAATATTCATTCCCATTTTATTTCCTTTGAAATAAATATTATTAAAAACAAAAAGTGTATTTTTTTCAAATTAATTTTGATAAAAAACTTAAAAAGTGTTTTTCTTCCATGTAAATTGATTTATATATAACATATTCTTAATTGGGTAAATTATCTAATACAAATCCTCTCTATGGATGGACTATGTTCATTTTTTGTGGAAATATTCATGAAATTCATTTATTTATCAATAGTTTAATTCTGATATGATAGAATTTTGAATTTTTTAAAGTTATTATAAAACAAATATGTATTGTTTTTCATTTTATTATTGGCAGGTTTGACGTAACACTATAATGATTTTTGTAATGTTTCATATCTCACAAGATCTGGATAAGACTTTGGTTGTTACCCCATGTCTAAAAAGGATATTGGACATGGATGGTTAGCCCAAGTCTACTACATTATAGTCATGTAATCTATCTATTATGATATATGTATTTCTAGTTGTATTTGACATATGTTATAATTTTTAGCCTTATTTTATTTTATATTCATATAGATATGTTATTTTTTTCATATCTCATGATAGTCGACTCATGTTTTCCCAATCTCATTACATATTTCTTATATTATGCTAAATCCTTATGAAAATACTTATGATTTATGATTTATGTTTTATTTGGTATGATTCTATTATTTTATAACCATATACCTTTATTATTTCCTCATACCTACATGCTCATACAAATCACACTTAAGATATTTGATTGATATCTTAAATTTTTACCATTTCTAAGCATTTGGGATCATATTTTCTTATGTTTCAATTCCCAGGATTATGGTAAAGAGCATTTTTTATGATAAATTTCAATGGGAGTCATGTGAGAAGACTATTTACCATAGATATATAAAATTTTGAAAACTAATTCTTTTATGTATATGATCACTAAATACATAAAACTATAGGTTATGCTTTAATTTATTGAGAGATGTAAAAAATTGTTTTTTGAAAAGATAAATTATGTTTGTATGTAATTCTTATTTCACCTCAGTTGATATCAGAGTGGGGTTTAATTAGTTTTGGGGATTAGGATATAAAGAGGATAAAACCAAAAAAACCTTTGATGAATCAAAAGTGAAGTAAGATGGACCTAAAATTTAATGGTTTTAAATAAGGGAATCATAATTAAGTATATCTTAGAATTAATTTTAAATATAATATGATTTTCTACTCAGACTATTATCTCATGATAATAAAAATATATATTTTGTTTTTAGTAAGGTTCTGTAGTAGAATAATGATATTAGAATAGTTATCAGTACACTCATTATTAAAAATACATTATTTGATACTAGTTTAATGAATTCCATCATATCTTAAAAAGTATCTATGACTATTAATATATATCCCAAATGGAGAGATATTGAATTATCAGTGAAAAATTCTTATTGTATGGTGATTTCATTATAATTATATAAATCCACTATGATATAAGTTTGTGGGAATATGATCCCTAAAAATATTATTATTCAACCATTAATAGAATTTTATGTGATTTTGGGCATGAATTTAATCCCTCTTCATAGATCCATTATTATTATTTTTTGGAATAGAGAAGTCACATTTCATATCCCGAATCAACCTATGATAATATATCCGGACAAGGCTAATGATGGAATCACTATTGATATTACATACATTATATGGGTCTTAATACCCAACCCTGAGGACAATTTAACACAAATGGTGGGGAATAAAATTAATATTGAGGATATTAAAATTATGAATTAGTGATTTAATATTTTCCCTAAATAGCTTCCCAGTATTCCCCTAAATTGTGTGGTTTGATTTTCTATAAATTTCATACTTATTGATATATAAAATAATCCTCATTGAATGAACCTAGTTGAATTAGGGTAATTGAAGAATAAAAAAACAAGAGAATCTAGAAAATGGTTTTATATAACCAAGTGCTTCACTATTGGGTGAACCAATCTTCTCTCTTAAGAAGAAATATGGATCAATGTTTGATAGAATTTATTATCAAGAACATTACAAAATCATGATCAAGAACATGTATCCTCAAATCTGTGTTCATAAATTTATTAAATGGTTGATATTTGATCAATACTTATCAATGATTATGTTGTGATCTGGATATTATTTATTATTTGTTACAAGAGTGAATATACTCAAAACCTCTAACCATACAAGATAATGAAACTATGGATTCGTAGAGATTCCATTAAAACACACAAATACCCCCCACTATCTTAATAGATATGATGAATAAATTCATTATAGTTTAACATTATTAGTTTTTGGTCATCATTATAGATGAAATTATCATATACTATAAGTTAATGGAATAGAATGAAGATAATTTGAGGATTAGGTTAAAGTCCCTTAAAAATGAGAAACTATATGCATAATTTAGAATGTTTATATATATAACATATCATTCACTGGTCAAGAATTCCTATGTGAGGGTATAAACATTGATCCTTAGAAGATAGAGGTTATTGAAGAATGAATTGGACCAACCATAATAATAACGATGCATAGTTTACATGGATTTGTTGGATATTATAAATTCTTTGTGATAAATTTTTCAAGCCTATCAAAAACACTATCCATGTTAAATCCAAAGGGAATGAAGTTCCTCTAGACAAATGAATGTATGTAAAATTTCATGGAGCTCAACAGAAGGTTATTTGTTTCATCAGCACTCACACAACTATGTAATAAAAAATAATTTTTGATATACAATGATGCATCAAAGATGGTCTTGGGATTTCTCCTCTTGTCTAATGAAATGGTTTTATATTATACATGAAATTAATTAAAGATTAATTTTTGAAAAAAATTACCTAAAGAATGATTTGGAGAAAGAAATGGTGATATCTTCATTGATGAAATGGTAAAATTATCTCCATGGTGGAAAGTGGAAAATATATACTGATCATAATATATTAAAGTATATATTCACACAAAAGGAGTTGAACATGAACAAAAGGAGATTATTGGAGATGATCATGGACTAAAAATTCTCGACACATTACCATCATATGATGTAAGAAATGGTGGTTTATGATTTGTGTAGGAAGGATCATGATACCATATCAATGATGAATATTAAAAGAGACACAATACACATGGATTTTCAAAGGATGGACTTGAAATCATCAGGGAAGGAGAGAAATACTATTCTTCCCAAATTAATTCTAAACATACCATCGATATAAATAATAAGGATGTAAAGGAAGGGGATATAGAGATATATAAGAATATATGATATATTATATAGTTTAAATTGGAAAATTTTGTAATTATAAGATTTTAGAAATTAATATATTTTCCATCATTACTAGAATTGAAGGAGTTATTTGATGATGCACATAGATCATCATTATATATCCATCGAGGAAGTAAAAATATTTATTTGTAAGATCCTGCCTTTCTAGGTAAATCTATCTTCGCATTTTGGAAATCCCCCTTGAGACCAATTGATCCCATTTAAACCTTAGTTGGGGATTATTCTAGGTATGTGTTTCAAAAGATTTGGTTTGGCTAGCTAAAAAGTTAATTTACAACTTAAATTATGGATTTAAGTGGAAAATTTGATGGGAAGGATGGCATTGTAAAATCAATTCAATCCATAAATTTTGATGACCCCATAAAAATCATTTACTTTGTAATATGGTTTGGTTATGCTGTAAAACATGGGTTAATGACACGATAAATTCTAATGATGTAAAATAATTTTTTATTCAATTTCTAATTTCGGGAAATAGGTTTTTAGTGTATATGGGAATTATGGAATTCATGATATAGTTTCACAATTTATACCATGACTTATCTATTCTGAGAGGTTTTTAAAAACCTACAACATCCATTATGAATTATGATAAAGCATAGACTTCCCTCTTGATATGTAGGCCATAAAATGATGTGTGAGACTTCCTTTATGATATATAAGCTCCCTCCATTGGGTCTTGGTATTCTGAATCATGAGATTAGAGATAATATTATTATTTCGCATTCCCCTTATTGGTTTATTTATTACCATCATCATCAAAACTTTGGTCTCCCTTGAAGGTTTGGGAGGAGGAACCCGACCTTACCATTGTCATTGAGGATAGTTAAAATATTCAAAATTTTAAGATAGGTGGAATCAAAAACTACTTAAAAATATATTTCAATTACTTATAGTATATCAAATACTCAATATCATTCTGTAACGATGTTTTCATAACCTAATTGGTTGAATAATACATAAGTTGATGATATTAATAATTTTATATCTCCCATTTGATCCCATTGTTTATATTTCCATTGAGACTAGACTTAGGGATACCCATGAGGTGAGCTACCTTTGATATTGTAATGATTTTTTTAATTCGGTAATTTTCTTGGTATTATTAATTGGAATTACATGTAAATTATAGTGATTAAATGGGATATAATCACTTGGAATAAATTAGATAACTGATATGTAATTTTCTTGTAGTTACTATTTGGTTGGTTGTGGAATTACTACCATGCCAATTACCATGGGATTAAAATGATAATTAAATGGATTTTAATATAATTATATAGATAATTGGAATCCCAAAAAAGTAAAATATATATGGATAGATAAATGATAATTGGGTAAATAAAAAATTATGTCAAGTAGAGGTACTTTTTTGTGATTTCCCTGATTGTGTTTTAATGCATATAGGGATTGACCTAGTAGTGTTGTAATACTTATAGGGATTGAATCAGTTGTGATGTAATGTTTAAAGTGATTAAACTAATTTTGGTTCAATACTTAGAGGTCTATACCCTATTTGTATTTAATTATTCTGTGCTCCACCTAGTTGTGCGGCAATTCCTAGAGGGATCTACCCAGTTGTGATTTAATGCTTAGAGGGATTGATCATGTTGTGTAGTAATTCGTAGAGGGCCTATAAACTGTTTTGATATATTGTTCCATGAGTTATATAATTAGTGAGATATAACTATTATTGACATCGTTCCGAGACACGATTAGAGATACCCATCTTGGAATCGAAGCTTGTTTGGATTACCTAGGGTTCCATAATGAAGCCTGAAGGTCGGAATGTATACTTCATGAGTAGTATTAAATTATTAAATTAGTACCATTATTTATTTATGTATTTCATGCACTACATATTATTGATATAGACTATTTGTACATAGTTATTTTTACCCACTAAGTTGTACTCACACCCTGTTCGGGCTACTGTTTGGTTCCCAGAAATATTTCATGGATGAATGTTTGGAAAAGGGTAAGAGATCATATTGTTGATGTGTTTACTGGATGGTTTGGATCCTAGAGGTGAGACTGAAATGGGGTTTGAGACCTGGTTATTTTGGCACTTTATTTAAGTTGTCTATTTCTTTTGTATTTTGACTTAAAAATGTCATTTAGGTACATTTAGAATAACATTGCGTGGTTTATTATTATTTTATATGATTAATTCATTTTTTATATCTACTAAGTTTTCCCTCTCTAGTTATTTATATTGATTATGCTATTTTATTTTTACGTTGTTAATATTTTGTAGTTACTAAAATATTTTACTAAAGGGTATAGTCTCCCCACTATATTCCTTACACCCTCTCAACTATTCATAAGCCTCTAGAACACGGGGAGGTTCACTTGAGCACATGTATCCAACCCCTCTTAGTCATTTGAGGGAGCATCTGAATGGTTATTTTACAAAGTGGTATTACAAAATCAGGTATTCATTGTGATGATTTTTTTATTCGGGAATGTTAGAAAGGATACTTGGATGTGTCAGGTCTTGGAAATGATCTCATCCATGCGATTATATAACCCATATGGGGGGGGGTGAATTCGAGTACCTTAGGTTGGGACTACTATTCATGTTTTTCACTTGTTATCATTGAAATTGTTTCACATTGTACAATTTACTTATTGTGTTATGTTACTATTTATTATGAATTTTACTCATGGGATAGAATGGAGCATGATTACTATTCAAGCATCATGATAGGCACACATTAATATATATTTACATTCATTGTTCATGCTAGTGACATATTTATTACACATGACATATTTTCTCATATAAACCGTGAAATAAAAACCCTATTATATATAATAAAAATAAATGAATGAAATTGGTATGTTAAGACAACTCACATGTTAATCCAAGTTCCAAGGAATCTTGAGTAAGTGGTTTTCTATTATTTTAACTTGTTGATATTTATATTATTGTATAACTTAAGTTATGAGGTGTGTGTTAAACCATTCAAATGATAATTCATCCCCATTAGTTTCTAAATGAGAATTAGGATAGTGGAAGTTACTTTGATCCTAATATACCCGAGCTACAAATTATTATTGCTATATAGAATCTTATGGTTGATTAGATTCACAATAGTTTCCTAGGGGCTATGTGATCCATGGATAGGAATAATGTTCATGTGGTTCCTTTTATGTTTGAGTCTAAAAGATAGTTCCAGTTATAACATCCACCTATATTCACCAGAGATGTTGGTCCCCTCTTAGTTTAGTTTTGGATTGAGTTTATACAGACAATCATCAAGAACCCCTGTACACCTGCAGATAAGTGGGTGATGCTACCCGACTACATGATATGAGGACCAAACAAGTGTTGGTGGGGAATTCTGAAAAAATAAGGGAATCATGAGGATTTTTCCTAGAAGTATTTCGATATTAAGTTCTTGATCCACTTTTATCCCGATAGGTTGAGGGATGATAGGTTTTGTGAGTCCATGGACTTGAAACAACGGAAATTGTAGTGATAGACTATAATGGATGCTTCACTAACATATACTACTTTTATCTATCTTTTATAGTTTATGAGATCACTGAAGAGATAGATTTATATGATGGACTTATTGATATGATATATATTCATTGGTGAATGTATTTTATCTAAGTAGGTTTATCAATATGATAAATTAGGATCTCGTCATAGAAGGGAATCTGGGAGGGTACATGAGTGTTGGCCAATAAGTTATAGAAAAACAATTTGGGATCTCTTCTTCTAGCAGTAGGATGTTCTTCTATGGTAATTACTAGTAGGGATGTAGTGGAAAAGGGATCTAGGAAATTATATAGGTATCCTAGAATAATAAACCATTTTATTTCTTCTAGTGTGGAACATTTTTCTATAGGATTTTATAGTGTACTTATGGCACTGTGGAATTTAATTATTATAATAAATTTGTCCATCTATAATGTTTCTTTAGGAAATCCTAGTAGCATAATAATGGAATGGGATTAGGAAAAGAACTCAATTATGGAATGGAAAAAGAAACCCTTCAATAGATAGCTTTCTGAAGCTCCACCATGCATTCAAACCATGGTCGGGGATTTGGTATCCCAGTGCATGCAATGTAATGATTTTTTCCATGTGAATCTTTGAAATATATCTAGTAATATTTTCTAATCCACAAACTCAGATGACCTGAGATTCCATGTCTTGGTGACCTAGGAATTGATATTTTAGAAATATTAAATATCTGAATATCACGCACATTGAGTTTTACTGAAAATGTGGAATAAATAATTAATGGAGTTTTGGATCACAAATCTTAGGCCACCATCAGGATAAAAATATAGGTTTTACCCTAGGTGTTACATAACATTTATCAATGCCTAGTGTTTTTTAAAATGTTTTCAATGGAGCTAAAAATAAATAAATAAATATATATATATTTTTTATTTCATTGACACAGAAACCATGGGAAAAAATCTATAAATAAAAAATTATAAATAAATCTTAGTTTTATCCATATAACCCTAGATACCTATATTGTAGGGAGAGACATAGAAGGATGTCATCATATTAGGGGATCAAATCAATACCATACAAATCATGAACACCAATAGAGATTATAGATCTCACCAATGACAATAATGAAAAATAATTCATCAATATAAATCAATCCAAATTAAATTTATTATGTTTGGATTATATGAATTAAACCAATTTATTTATCACTTTCCAAATTAAGATAAATTCCAAAAAAAATAACTGGCATACACATCGACGGTTGATTTATTTTACTGTTGATTTTTTTTCAAATTTTATTTTTACTTTTCATTCATCTATTCGTTGAAAATAGATTGAGGTAAAAATTATCAAAGGATGATATTTTTTCCTTAGGTTTATGTATTTTGATTTTATCCCTTGTTTCATTTCATGTTCATCATTGGAAATTTCATTGGCCCATGGTTCAATGAATACCAGGTATTTTATAATTTCATGATCAACATTTGGTGCAGAATATCAATACCATGAGTTTGTTTCATGAATGGGGATGTGATAAAGGTATGATGATGGATGATGACCAGAGGTGGATCAGATTAGATCCTTGTTTTTTATTCTTCCTAGTTTAACATGCATTAATAATGGTGTGGCTCAAAAAAGTGATTTACGAGAAGATCAGAGCCCAAAGCCTGATGGAAAATGATGATAATGGTCACATAACCCCAATCCCTGAATCCCAATTATATTAATGGAGATGTTATAAACATAGATGGATGATGCTAAACAAGGAACTTTATTTTTCTAAAAATCACATTGTATAAAAAATCTAATCTTGAGATACACACTGTGTGGTACCCCCTAGATATGGAACTAGTGTTTCATTCTAAATTAAATATCATACATGTTGTGACACCTATCACGCACTATGTTACCCATGGTTGGTAGTTCACTGTTTACTATGGGAGTACACAAGAATGTACATGATGAGGAATATGGAAACATGTATAGTACACGAGAAAAAACTAGTATTCGAACACAATGAGGGGAATTATAAAATCTAGAGACACAACCACGTCTGGGGTTCATAAGCATAGGTAATGTAACGAAGGAACCTACATTGGAAGGTATATATTTAGTGGTACACATCATTTACCTCAAGTAGAAATTTTATACTTCAATAGAGATGGCTTATTGACCTTTGTATATTTAGTATAGACCAAGTTCAGTTGAGTTTGATACCCTGGTACTTTCCCATGCTGGTAGAGTTTGGAATTACATCCTCAACAAAAAATTATGATCCACTATATGGGTGATGTATTTGATAGAGTTTCTTGCATCCCCCTATGGAACTAGGATGGGATTATTATCATTCTAATATGGGATTCATGGTATCAATGTGACCACCATGCATAGGGCGCTAATCCCCTATCAAGTAGGTAGACCAAGTAGGGTATTTGGTCTCTTCCATTGGCCTTAGGTACGATCATCTACCTGGTTGAATAGATATTATGATATCCACTGGGAACATATTATGAAGGGGCTCACAATAATAACCTCTTATATTAAAATCACCAGTGATAATATGGATTGATGAGTATGTAATCCCAGAATGAGCGTTACCTTGAAGTCTTGAGAAACATATTTTAGTTGCTAGTATTAAGTGAGACCATTTGAAATTTGTTGTTTATTATGAATATATCTTGTTTTTTTGTTGTATTTCTGTTATGAGATAACTAATCAAAAGGATTTATGCATAGTGTTATCAGGACTTACCACAAGGTATTGTTATAATAATTCATATATGGGATCTTCCTACACGTGTCTCATATTATGATGAAGGCAATCCTTATGATGGTGTCCTAGGAGGATAGAGAGAAGGGGGAGAATAATTGGGCTAGTCAGAACAAGGAGTTTTCTGGGTGTCTTTATTTGAAAATAGTCCCCTCCTTCTGAGAAGGTTGGAATCTATGTAGTTTTTGGTTGGGATTATATTGGGACCATTTTCACTTTGAGTATTTTTTTCACACTCTGATGTGAGAAGGATGTGGTGCTTGCATTTATGGTATTGATTTTTTTCTACTTTCTCGGCATCATATGGTCTCGAAGACATGTTTGTTTGTTTATGTAATATATGTTAATTCCTTCCATGAATATGTTATGATTACTCAACATTGGTATCTAACCCCTATCCTAATAAAGGTGGTATTGGGTTAGTCACACTCCTCTTATCACTGTATAGGAGGGCCCCAAAGTGTTTGGTCATGAAAGAGTGGTATTAGAGCACTTTTTCCAACATTAGTATAGGAAAATAGATTCTTTTCCTATTGTGAGATTGGTTTGGGGTTTATGGAAACAATGTTAATGTGTTTTGAGTATGAATTTTAGGCCAGGGACTCTAGTGTGGGTTCAATGACCAATGTTTTCCCTCACTAGTACTATTTTAACATGCTTATTAACTCATTATATATAGAAAATAGTTATAGGAAAAAATTTAAACATGGATCATATGGGAATGGGTAGTTGATTACTTGCTCATCCTATGTTGTCTCACCAAATATACTCAGTGTCCATCATAAATATTTTTATTTTAGGATGCCTCCACAAATAGAGTCATCTAGGATTCCACTACATGATCACAACGATGTGCCGCTGAGTGAAAAGGCTTTGATATAGGGACCAATACCAGAGGTGGTACCTTCAGGTTGTTTTGATGTCATACCACCACATATTGAGTAGAACATAGAACCAAAATTACCAGCCAAGGATACACGTAGGATGTGTGAACTACTTGAGTTTTAGCTGTAGTGACCTTCTAGGGTGTGGATGAGCCAGACCCCTGGGTGGAAAAGGTCTAACTAGATGTTTTCACTGATGTTTTCTTCCTCATTAGAAAATCTATAGAGAAGATATAAATCCTCTCGTAGATTAATTTTCATGGATCTAATAGGATATGGTTGAGTCTAGAGACTCACTCACATGATGTGAATGATCTCTTCTAGTTATATTTTAAGTGCCTCTTCAGGTATATGTTCTATCAAGACATTTTGTGATCAATGTACATCAAGGAGATTTTGTATCTATAGTAGTGTAGTATGACCAGGGTTAATTATTTAGATAGGTCTAATTATCTTTCATGATATTTCTAAGATATAGTGTGAGATCCATTCTTTAGGTTAAAAACCATTAAGTAGTGCTTACACTAAGATATTAGGTATTTTGTGATATCTCTTTACATTACCACATATTCAGTAGTGCTAGAGTGGGATTGCATTATAGAGAGCTTCTTGGAAGAGAAGACCCCAACCATGGGTAATGTTAGTGGGAATCTAGAAGAAAAGAACTCAACAGGTGGTATCCAATGGAATTATCTATGATACAGGTATTCTAGATGCTTTAGGAGACAATCCTAGGGTAAAGGATTAATAGTTAAAGGATCTCAAGATGGCTCGAGTCAACCGAGGGAGACAAAATTTATCTTAGGTGATTATTAGGTAAATATTGCTTGGAATTGTTAGACCCATCATATCACTAACAAGGAGATGATCGATTGACCACACATGTTGAGACATTGTTACCCTTTGGAATTGGGGATGACCTCATTGATTTAAGATTCAAACATTCCAAGAGGTTTCTAACGGGTTTATTCATAGAACCGGAAACATCCAGTGATTCCATATCAATTTGAACCTACTTTCCAAAGGTAGCCGATAAATAGTTGTGGACTGACGAGGCTTAGGAATTTTCATTGGTCGAGAGGATGGGAGGTCGGACTCATCAAACCTTTTTGAGGGGAATTATTGTGTACTCTGGGACTCTATTTTTATATTTAAGTTATGTTCGTGAATCCTTATTAAATTACCAAGTATAAAATGAGATTTCTTTTAGATTTGACAATCAATGATTGATATGTAGAAAATTTAGAGAAAATTTTATATGTATTCGAGATTATTCATCAATAGAGAATATTCTGTATTATTTAGAGATTCTTAGTCAATGGTATCCTTTGGTACATAAAAGTATCTTGGTCATTATGATAACCATACTGGTTTTAAATCCACTCAGTGGGGCACTTTAAGTTTACTGTCATTTAGAAGGACGTGGATTATTTCAGAGTTGGGATTGTACCCACTGATAGGCTACCTACTTATCCTTTGTTTTGGAAAAGGAATCAGAACCCACATAGTTCGAGTAAGGGAGTATTATGCTTATGATTTATGGATCAAAGAAAGATTTCATAATTACTTTTACACTCTAATCTCACGTGAGTCATGCTTGGTGTGAGAAACAAGAGGTATTTGTAAAGCCAGAAATTTGTGCCATGAAATATTCAATCATAAGAAATGAGGTGGGGATTATGTATGTATGACTGCCCAAATAGATGAATATTAAGATTTACATCAGGGAAGAAATCCAGGAACAGGGTCCATAAAAGTATATGTACTTTATGGAGATTTGAATACTCTAATCTTGGGGCTAACTCCCAAGTAAGATGCCCAAGTTAGGAGGGGACTTATGATTGGGTTTTATTCTTCAGAAGGAAGCCCATATCAAAAGTAAATTAGGACTGGTTAAGATAAATTAAGACCGGGGCTTACTCTTGAGAAGGAAGCCCAGGTTAAGGGACTTGAAAAATTAAAGGACTTGGGGCTTACTCCTAAGGAGGATGCCCAGGTTAAGAGAATTATGGTTGGGGCTTACTCCTAAGGAGGATGCCCAGGTTAAGGGACTTGTGGCTTACTCCTGAAAAGGAGGCCCATATTTAGGAACTTTAAAACTGGGGTTTATTCCTGAAACGGGATCCCAAGTTAAAACAATTATGGTAGGGGCTTACTCCTGAGTAGGTTGCCCATATTTGGGAACTTTAAAACTGGGGTTTATTCCTGAAAAGGGATCCCAGGTTAAAGGAATTATGGTTGGGGATTACTCCTGAGGAGGATGCCCATATTAAGAGGATTTGAAACTGGGGCTTACTCATGAAAAGGAGGCCCAGATTAATGAGGACTTAGGGCATACTTCTAAGGAGGATGCCCAAGAATAGGGTTCTCTCGTCTTAATTGATGATGTTGAATGAATGAAATATCTAATTTTAGTGAAATAAATATGTGCAAATAACTAGGTTTTGAGAGATGTTTCATGTAATTCCTTTTGGATAAGGATGTAAATCAAGAAAACAAGCCATAAATGGCTTTGAAGAGTGTCTTGAAGACTGAATCTTGTATAGGAGAAGTGGAATGACATAAGAGGTGTTAAATGGGCAAGAAGGGAACCCAAAAATAGAAGTGGCGCGCAAGTTCTGGCAGGCGTGCAGGTACTCCGCTGGCGCACAAGTCCGGGTCACAAAGGTATACCTGCGCGACACATGGGTACATGCACGATTTTCATCCCTTAGAGTAATATATGAGTGATCCTTGATCAAAGCCTTTAAAATTATCCCTAGAGGCTTTCCAGAATATGGCGTGCAAGTTATTGTGAAGAAGTAGGGAGGTGCGCAAGTGTGTCCATTTCCCTTAAGGTTAAAAACACTTAGGTGCACAAGTGTTAGTGAATTCTAATACTTAGACCTTACTCATCTTGTTTAGACCTTCCATTCTAGGTAAAGAATTACCTTAGAAGTGTTCGGAAGACCTGAAGAAGAGACTTGGGCGTTCAGAGCACTATATCTAAATTCTGGAAAAATTCCTTCCTCAAATGGGGGGCCCACAAAGGGGTATTTATAGGCTGGAGAGGACCCCGAGTGGTTATCACTTGGGACGCACAAGTCACTTGTGTGACCATTAGGTGGTGCACAAGTATAATTGCCAGATAGTAAGGGAACTTGCGCGACCCTAGTTCCCTTGACTCCCTTTTCATTCCTTTGTCGATTTTTGATGTTTTATTCAAAGGATGAATCAATTTGAGTTCAAGTAATTTCTCTTTTCATTCCTTTAGACTCTGTGATCGAAAAGAGAGTCAACAAAAGTCCCCGCTCAGAGTTGGATCTGAAGAGAAAAGAGGATTTGACTCTGATGAAAAGGAGAGACACGAATGAATTTTGGCAGTTTAAAGTCATGCATGTTGGACATAAAAGGGATAATGTTTAAGGTCAAAATAGCTTTGAACGAAATGGATTAAAATTGACTCAATTCCTTGAAAATTTATATCAAAACACATTACTACACTCAAGTATGAAGGAAAATATGTAAACTATGACTTAAGAATATTTGAATCTGGGGAATGATATGAAAAAGAGCTAAAAAGCATTTGAAGAAGTAGTTTCCAAGAATGAAATTACTATTATTTAACAAACCCGTTAGGGGATTGAGTTATGCAGGGCCACCTAAGGTCATTGGCTACATAGTCAAATAAATAATATCTTTTGGCTGACAGGTCCATTATGTAGACTACTTATGCAAGGCCACCTAAGGGCACGTGCTGCATAGTCGGGAAAAAGAACTCTCAGAAATTTACCTTCCTAGTGCTAAAAAGCCAGTGAATGTTTATGGAGATCCAAATTTTCCAAATTAAAGAGTTTGCTGTATGGAAAGAGGTACTTGAATATGGAGAAGATATTTCCAAATAAGATTATCGAAGAACTGGATGGATATCACTCTTACGAAGGTCTGACCCAAATGTAGGGAAGGATAATATAAACCTTATACTTGAATACTTTTAGATCATGAAAAAGGATATGGGAGAAATATGTTAAGGATTGCTATTTTTGCGGATCCCTACATGTTAACATTGAGACAAATAAGGACAAAAGAGGGTTTCCTCCCAAGAATGAAGTTACCACTATTTAACAAACCCGTTAGGGGGTTGAATTATACAGGGCCACCTAAGGGAATTGGATGCATAGTAAAATAATAGCATCTTTTGGCTAGCAGGTCCGTTATGTAGACTGTTTATGCAAGGCTGCCTAAGGGCACGTGTTGTATGGTCAGGCAAAAGAACTCTCAGAATTTCAAGCCTTTTGTGATTAGAAGTTAAGAAAATGGTATAAAGATCTGAATGTATTTAAGGTTAGGATTATGACCCATAAAGATGGGTATTGTCCAATGTATGCAGAGATACACAGATCAATGCTAACCATAATCATGTTGTGACTGGGTCCGGGATGGAAATGTTGGAATTCACTACGTATCTTATAAGGAAGGTAATCAAGACATATGTAGTTCTTGAACTATAGTTTAACCAAGCGTGGGACAAAAGGATTGGAGATCTTAGTTTAGGGTCATAGTTCTTGGACCATTATAAGAAATACACAGTGTGTGCTTTCATGGGGACTTTTCAGCCAAGGGACTAAAAGTGGAATTTGGGGTTAGGCCCAAAAGGCTTGGGGCTAGATTCGAGGGACACTCGAATGTTCATACGTATCCCATAAGGATGGGAATCAAGCCCACGTAGTTCTAGAACTACCCTCTATACAAATTTGGTGCGTACATGTGATGGGTGAAA
This sequence comes from Viscum album, assembly GCA_963277665.1. Taxonomy (NCBI): domain Eukaryota; kingdom Viridiplantae; phylum Streptophyta; class Magnoliopsida; order Santalales; family Viscaceae; genus Viscum; species Viscum album. The sequence continues at coordinate 942,361,027 of OY728162.1, forward strand.
GGGGATTTTAGTGCAATGATGGTTTAACCCAAGATAAAAGGCTCAAGTATTTCCATGTATGCACGTAGTCTTTGAAATGAAAAATGATTGAAAATCAATGTAAATAATGATTCCCTCTCAGGTGATGGTATCAATGATTATTGTAGTTTATTGTCATACTGGACAAAAGTGCTGTATAGTTTAACGTCGTATAGCAAGGATGAAAGTGAACCAATGTAAAGATATTGATTCGAGGGGCGGTTTCACGAATCAACATCGTATGAGATAGAGGTGAACCTATTTGAAGAGATTGGTTTTGGGCTTGAACCTTGGGAGGTTTCCTACGTACCCAGCCTAGAAGGCAAGGATCAAAGTCCGCATAGTTAAATTAAAGAATGAATTAGTGATCATGTTGTCCTTGTGGACAACGACCAAAAAAATAGTGTAGGGACTTACACATGGTTAGTAGCCCAAAGAGAGTGTTGTGGTTGAATTTTTCTCTAAGATCACGTGAGTCATACTCGGTGTGAGAAACAAGAGGAAGAAACAATACTAACGATGCATAGTTGAATGTCATGTAGGACATATAAAGAGACTATGAATTTTAAAGTCTTGCAATTAGGGATATTGGTGCTGCACAGTTTAATGCCATGTAGCAGGGACAAAGTAAAGTTTAATGTCATGTAGGACATATTAAAGTTTTTTTGTACAGTTTAGCGTCATGTAGCTAGGATGATAAGGACAATACAGTTTAATGTCATGTTGGACAAAAATAGGACTGTGCAGTTTAATGTCATGCAGTAAAGACAAAAGAGGACTTTGCAGTTTAATGTCATGCAGTAAGGAAAAAAGAGGACATATTTTAACAACATTTTGGAGGTATTAGGGACCTTTTCATAGTTTAACATCATGTTGGATGAAAAAGGGATGATACAGTTTAGCGTCATGTTGGACGTAAGTTCCAATAGTTTAAGGTCGTATGCATGGACCATTAGTTATGCATTTTAACATCTTGCTGGACGTAAGTGATTTCTATATATTCTAATTTCATATAGAAAGGATGATGAAGGGGGACATAGTTTACCATCATGTTGGATGAAAGTATGAATAGTTTAAGGTCATATGCATTGACCCTGGATGGTGCAGTTTATCGTCATGCTAGATGCAAGGGGCTTCTATATAGTTTAGTGTCCTGTAGTTAGGACATCACAGTTTAACTTCATGTGGGACGAAAGTAATAAAAATAGTCTAAGATCATATGCATGGACCATTTCTGTATAGTTTAATGTTATATAGAAAGGATGATGAAGGGGACATAGTTTAACGTCATGTTTGACGAATTAGGGAACTTTTTCACAGTTTAATGTCATGTTGGATGAAAAATGAGAATAGTTTAAGGTCATATGCATGGACCATTGGTCATGAAGTTTAAAGTCTTGCTGGACGTGATGAGAAGTTTTAATGTCATGTAGGATGGTGGTGCTGTTTAAGGTCATACCAGACCGATGATGATATATTTTGTGTTTATACAAAATACTTCTTAAAAAATCTGGCATTGGTAAGATTAGTGATGAGTTCGCCATCCATCGAGATTAATGAATATGCTCCATTGGAGTAGACCTTATGCATTGAATAAGGTCCTTCCCACTTTGGTTCAAGATTGGGAGGCTTCTTTCCAGGTATCATTGGAGTTCTGAGAACTAATACTAGTTCCCCCTGAATGAAGGACAAACACGAACTTTTTTATTGAAAGCTCGTGCTATTCGATTCTGATAAACTTCCAAGTGGTGTAGTGGACACAATATTTTCTCATCTAACCATTCCAATTCATCCAATCGCCGTTGAGATTGATCATCTGTAGATGACTGATCACAAATGGCTACTCTGAGCTGGGGTAGTTTACCTTCAATTGGAAAGACTACTTCCATTCCATATACCAATGAATATGGAGTTGACCGCGTTGTGGTGCGGGTGGTGGTCTGATAATCCCATTAAGCATGAAAGAGTTTATCCGGCCAAGACTTCTTATCATTATCCACTATCTTTTGCAGTATGTTTGAAAGAGTCTTGTTGAAGGATTATATCTGGCCATTGGCCGCTACATGATACCGAGATGAATGATTGGATTTGATGTTATATTCTTGATACAACTTCTTCACCTCAGGTTAACAGAATTTGGTGCCATTGTCCATCAATATGGTATGAGGGACACCAAATCTGGTAATGATGTTAGACTTGATGAAGCTAACAATGCTTTTAGAACTAACTTCATTGAGAGGTATTGCCTCTTCCCATTTGGAAAAGAAGTCAGTAGCAGTAAGAATATAGTTAAACTGCTTGGCCGTAGCTGAAAGGTAAGGTCCCACCACATCCATTCCCCATGTGGAAAATGGCCACGAGTATTTAGCTGTATTAAGAAACTCTGGAGGCTGATTAATGAAATTGGCATGTACTTGGCATGAATGACACTTCTTTGTGAAATCAACACAATCTTGTATCAGGGAAGGCCAAAAGTACCCAAGACATCGAATCTGATCAGACAGCCTATGTCCAGATTGGTGGGCACCACAGACTCCTACATGCACTTCTTTCATGACAACCATTATGTCTTCACCATCAATGCATCTGAAGATAACTCCATCAAAACCACGTTTGTAGAGAATTTTCTCTAGGTGATATGGGCTATCATAAAGTGTAAAATTGACCACATGTCGCCAGATTTGTTCTTTCCTGGCTCTATCAGGTGGAAGTGTTCTATTTTGAAGGTATTCCCTGATAGGTGTCATCTATCCTGTTATATGACCATACAGTTCAAGAATGGGACTAATTTCATTTATCTCCTCTATTATGGTTTGAACATATGGTGAAATTGTACTACGGTGGGAAATACTGATGGTTGTTTTGTGCCGATTTGGATCTGCCAGAGGTGTGGCTATATTAGCCAGTGCATCAGCTTGAGCATTTTGTGATCTCAAGACATAAGAAACTATCGATTCTGTAGGAAATTCCACCATTAACTCTATGACATAATCATACAAAGGGATCAATTCTTATTTTCCGATTGCATAATCCCTATTGACATGTTTGATTACCAGGTCTGAATCACCTTTCACCTTTTAGTGATTCACTTGTGCTTGAAGCGCCAACTCCAAGCCTGCAATGAGAGCTTGGTATTCTTCTTCATTATTGGTACCACCTTCCCAAAATAAGAAGGAATAAGGTAAAACCGCCTTTTCTAGTGAAAAAAGAATTACTCTTAATCCAGCCTTGTTGAATTTAGGATCTTCCATTTTATTCCCTATTGGACTTCTGGAAGCACAATCAAAATACATTTCCCATACATGAGGAATATCCTGAATAGAGAGGACTTCCTCATCAGGGAGTTAAATATCTAAAGATGAATCTTCCACTGATGGATGTTCAGTAAGGAAATCAACCAGAGCTTGGACTTTTAATGCCTTTTGAGACACATACTGAATGTTGAATTGCTGCAAAATAACTGCCCACCTAGCCAGATGTCCTGTAAGCATTGGACGACTAAGGATGAATTTGAGCGGGTTATTACAAGATACCAATTGGACCTCGTGATGTTGCAGGTAGTGTCTCAACTTATGAACTGCAAAGATTAATGTCAGGCAGCACTTCTCAATACTTGAATACAGGGTTTCTGCTTCAAGTATAGTCCGACTGAGGTAGTAGAGGCTGTTTTCATTCCCTGCATCATTCTTCTGAGCAAGAAAGGCACCCAATGATCTCTCTAGAGCTGTCACATAGAGGATAAGTGGTATTCCTTCTACAGGTGGCATGAGTACCGGTGGACTCAAGAGGTAATTCATGAGAATATCGAATGCTTCTTGATATTCTTCTGTCCACTGGTAAGTGACTTCGTTCTTCATCAATTTGGTGAAGGGTAAACTTTTTCCTACCAAATTGGCAATGAAACGCCGAATATAGGCTATGTTTCCTTGAAGTACTCTTAATTATTTCAAATTTAGAGGATGTGACATACCAAGGATTGACTTTTTCTTCTCAGGATTGACTTCAATACCACAATGGCGTACAACAAAGCCAAGAATTTTCATGAAGTTACCCCAAAATCACATTTTAAGGGGTTCATCTTCAAATTATGTTGTCAAAGCTTGCGGACTTTGACTTCCAAATCAGCCAAGTAATTAGAACATTGTTTGGATTTGACCACCAAATCATCCACAGAACATTCAAAAAACTTCCCTAAAAAGGGTTTGAAGATACGATTCAGGGCACACTGATTTCTTGCACCTACATTCTTTAAGCCAAAGGGCATTACCCGGTAGAAAAACACACCCTGAGGGGCTCTGAAAGCTGTAGATTCCTCATCTTATGGAGCCATTTGGATTATATTTTATCTGTAATATCCATCAATGAAGGAAAGTTCTTCATAGCCAGCTTTTGTATCGATTAAAAGTTCTATAATAGGAACTGGAAAATCATCCTTAGGGAAATGCCGATTAAGATCTCTGAAATCAATGCAAACTCCAATTTTCCTGTTCTTCTTCTTCACAGGGACAATATTAGCCAACCACTTGTGATATTGAACTTCTCTGAAAAAGTTAGCTTTTATGATATTATCCACATCAGGTTCAATTTTGGAAGCATAGGTTGGGTGTGTTCTTCTAGCAGCTTTCTTAAATCCTCGAGGTTCTTCTAGTAAACCCAAATGATGAGTAGTGACATCAGGATCAAGATCGGGCATCTCAGAATAGTTCCAAGAAAATATGTCTCTATTTTTCTTTAAAAAGGAAATATACATCTCTTGTTCTTTAAGAGTCATGGCCGCACTGATTAAAGTGGGGCATAGATCTTCTTTTGCACCAAGATTTATTTCTCTGAGTTCATCCATAATGGTAGAGATACCCTAATCAAAAACTGGAGGAGTATCTCTGAGATATTCCTCTTCTTCTTCAACATGTGTTATTTCTTCCGTTCCTACTTTCATAGTAGATGACAAAGCGGAATTTCCATGATCATAAGAGATGTTAAAATTTGAACATCGTGAATAAGAAGCTTCCATTTCTGACCCGATTAATGATGGAGGATCTTCTTTGGGAAATAAAGAGGAGATGATGGATTGAGAATTGACATCATTGTTCACATCTGATGTTGCTATAACTTCTTTAGGACTAATTGGAAAAGTATAGACTTGTTGGATTTCAGAAGATGAAATGAAGATGTCACCATTTGGGCTTTCATCACTGCTTGGTGGGTCACGAATTTCTCCCATGTTGTCTGACTCGATTACCATAATTGACATTATGGATCTTTCCATAAGAGTATTTTGATTTGAGTTTATCTTTTCAATTTTATTGTTAGGAAACACATAATCTATACTCACATGTGCAAATGGATTTACTGGAATCTTCTCCAAACCATATGGAGCATTAACTTTGGTAATCTCCTTTGCTGTGAATTTCTCCCTTCCCTTCATGTAATAGAATTCTGCCTCAATGTATTTAGATTCACGTGTCTTGAACAAGGTCTTATCACCATAAAATGTCCCAACATGACCATCAAAACAATATTTGAGACATTGATAGTATGATGAAGGGATAGTCGCATGATGATGTAGCCAAGGTCTTCCAAACAAGATGTTAAAGGCTGAGTCTTGATCGATAACCATGAAATCTAAATTGGATACAAGATCTCCAAACTGAGTTCAAAGTGTAATCCCGCCCAGTGGTTCTTGTTCATTTTTATCATATCATTGTAACATCATGGTAGAAGGAGATAAATCAGATTCTGTGAGGCCCAATCGATGAAGTGTATGAATGGGCATGAGGTTGACTCCTGAATCATTATCAATGAAAGCTCTTTGGACTTCTACGCTATTGACCTCGCCAGATAAATACAAAGGTCTAATATGTCCATTCATGACATCATATTCATCTTTATCAGAAAAAAGATATTATTTCATGGAATTCTGCAGGATTATTCTCTATATGGTAGACTTCATTTGCAACAATTTCAGTTTCAAACTCGTGAGGACTTGAAAAAAGCCTCGATGAGTGCCTCCCGAAGATCCTTTGACAGATTCAAAGCATCCAAAATTGATAACATGGCTGGTACTTGGGCCAAGTGTTTCAATACATCATTATTTTGATCTAGATGTATGTGTTTCCCAACAGGAACATGTGGTTTAGTAGGTGCCTTGGAAGTTGAGGATTTGGAATTTCATGCATCTTGAATTGGGATCGGAGTTGGAAATATTTCTAGTTTCTGAAGATTAGACCGATTAGATCCATTTACTTGTTGAGAGGATGAAGGTGGAACCCCCAAATGATCCTCTAGAATAATTGTACCAATACTGAATTTTCTATTAGTGGAAGAACATGCTCAATCTTGCTAAGCTCGCTGAAGGGCTCTATCACGAGTTTCTGTTGCGTACACAGTTCTAGCAGGGGTTGAATTGGAATAGTGGCTTCTGGGATATCCATGTCTTCCTCTGTATCTCAAAACCCTGGAACTCCCTCTGATTCCTCTATTTGATTAGGGAATTCGGTCTCATCAAAATCGAAACCGCAACTAGCATAAGGATCTGTTAACTGAATCATATTAACAGAACCAAATATTAACTCTTCATCCGATGAAAACTCTGCCTGACTAGCCAATTTAGTCTGTGCCGTATGGTGGGGTAGAGCCCGTTGATTCTAAGTATATGGTATGAAATCTTCCAAAGTCAAAATATCTTAGGCTTTGACACATACTCATCTTCCTGTAATTGTTCCTCTTTCTTGGAATTATGCCGCCCTTTTGAGGATTTAACCTCTCAAGAGGATTTTGTTGTCGAATCCATAGCAGAAGACACAATTGGTTTTTCAATTGCATTAGAAAAATGACATGAGTTCGTTTTATCATTTTCATGACCATCCAATCATCATATTTCGGCACATTTTTTCTTTTAACTTCATGACATTCTCCTTCTTCTTTTAGAACTGTAGCAGTAACACATGCTACCTGGGCTAAAGAGCCTTTTAGTTTGACATTTCCCGAGTCAACCATCTTTTTTAGGAGGTCCTTGAAGACAAAACACTCCTGGATGGGATGCCCTAGAATCTTATGAAATGAGAAATAATTGGGATGGTCTTCATCTCCTTCCTTGTTTGGCCTCTTGGGCCTCGGCAACTGAACCAAATTCTTCTACAGGGCCGAAATGAAGTAACTAGGAACTTTTTCATTTCGTAAAGAATAAACATTACTCTTAAACTCATCAAATTGTTTCCATCATTGATTTATTTGATCGTCTTGATGAAACGTCCTTTTTTGTTGATGCTCAGGAGGTGGAGCCCTTCGAGAAGATGAATGTTTTGAGGTAGAAGCAGGTACAGGTGCTTGTTTAATGATAACTGTAGTAGTCTCTGCTTTAGCCATTCTTCTTCCAGGAGCTGATGGAATTACACGAGCTTTATCCTTAGTGTTTATAAGAGAATCTTTAATCTGTTGAGAGATTGAAGTAAGGTCTCGAAACCCTCCTGTGTATTTCACAGGGATCAACGGAATGCGTAATTCATCACACAGATTTTTCACACAGATTGGAAACAATTATTCTTGAGGGAGTGATAAGATTAGAAAATATGTTAATCCCTTCCAGCAAGCAATGAAATTTGAGACCCTTTCCTTCTCCCTTTTCTACAGTTTGTAAGATCAAAAAATGTTGTCATTGGAAAAGTAGAGCTGAACTGAAGAATAAATCGTTGACGGAGATCTTCCCATCCGGTTATTGACCGAGATTGCAAGTTTGTATACCAAACAAAAGCTAGTCCTTGCAAGGTTCGCATGAAGCATCTATGTTTCACCGCTTCTTGCTGCTCTAGAGTTCCCGTCATAGGATTTCAACAAGACACGTAATACGTCAAATGCGGTTCATGATCACCTGATCCATTGAAAATAAGGAATACAAGGTTCCCAAAACATAATGGTAGAGGGATTTCGTCAACCCATTCAGGGTAAGTTCTCTTTTCTAGTTGAACTTGCACATGCTTCCCTTCCATAGTCTCTAACCAAGCTGTTAATGACTTAATGGTAGTTATTAACTTTTGAGAAACATCCGGTTGAACTTGGACTTGGGAAGGTGAAATAATTGGAGTCTAGACAGGTATGGTGGTTGGTGCTACAACTGATGGTAGCACTACCAACTGTTGTTGCACTTGACCCGTAAGATTAGACATGTGAGGATGTACTGATAGAGGAGGATATTCTTAGTCCATCTCAGTAGCTGCAACAAAATCCCTTGGCTGACTGACTCCAGCACATTTAGGAAGAAGACTACCCTGAAGTAGTTCTGCATTCAACCTCCTCAATTCCTTCATCTCTTCCTCTTGTTGTTCAAATCTTTTATCTAGTGAGAGTGATTGGTCTTCTCCAGAGGAAGGGTATGTAACCTGATTCTTTCCTTTCCCCTTATTGGATCCCTTTCAGATAGGGGGAAGTGGGTTATTTGAAGGAACACCCAAATTATGGGTAAACCTTTCATTTTGTGTACACACACCTTCTTCATTTGTGTCTGTGCATAAAAATTCTTGAGCAAGAATATCTTCATCTGAGTCCCCTAGGTGAACCTCATGTTCTGGAGGATCAGAAACAACGACATTAATGACATTAATTGATTCATAACGCATAGCATCCCTTCTATCATCATTTCTGTGATATTTTCTTTTTCCATGCCCCTGACGAGACATTGCCTTTTGTTGATTTGATCCCTCAGTATCTTCTTGGGAAACCATAATTTGGAGGGAATCTCTTAATAATTTGGATCTTCGTTCCTCCTATGGTTTCTTCCCCAATTAAGAGAAGACAGAATTTCGCTGAGGAGGGGATTGATGATTTGAAAAATTCCCTAGTCCGGTGGACTGGGGCTGTTCCTATTGTTCTCGCTCAAATCCTCGAATTCTATTTGTTGATTTTGAGGGTTGGGTTAAAAGAGTCCCCAGTCTGGAAAGTTGCGGTGGCTCTTAACATGCTATATATGAGACTTTCTTAAAATCTCTACTGATCTTGTGGACCTTGGTCTAGAAATTAGCTGGATGCATCAATCGATATCCACTTTTATCACCCGGCTCAAAAGACCGTTGGATAATTTCTGACACTTATGTAACTTGATGATGTTCTTGATCCATACGAGAGGCTTGTTAAATATTCTCGTTCGCTTGATGTAGGAGTAATTCAACAACTTGTTCTCTTTATTCTTGATTTTGAGAGGAACTAGTGGAATCCTGTTCTTGGGAAAGCTTTTGATTACAAGCATAGCCCATTTACTTTGGCCGACCATGGGAAATAAAATTGCACGAAACCATTTTCGGCGGGCATTGATGACTGGAGATCACATTGAAGTGTAGTGCTCCATGAACACCACAACCCCTGATATGAATACCATATGGGGCATTGGGAATTAACTGGCGCAATCTTCTTAGTGCGCCAAGGCATGAACGCTGAAGGGATCTCTGCTGCATTTCATCCATCGGATATATAGAGACTGAGAGAGATGCCAAATCAATATTGCATTGTAACCCTTCTATTATCTTGACATGATTTTTATATTCATCATAAGATAATATTCTCTTTTTCAACTGACAAAGAGTTTTCCATATGTTGAGACGAATGTCTTGAATACAATCTTCCATCAACACTTTTGGAATGTCTTACTAAGAGTCAGCCAAAGGCCAAAACATGACTGGCACTTCACCTTTCGCTAGTTTTCTTCTCATATTCATCACTTCCTCTTTATCATTCAATGAAGATTATTCTACCTAATTTGACCAAAGATTCTGCTTCCTTGTTGCTTCATCGAATTCAAAATGATTAGTAGAGAAATCACTGATCAAACTAGAAGATGCATGAATAAGGGGTTGTTCAGAGAATGACCTACACCCTGGGCTATCTTCTTATTTAGAAATTATTTCACCTACTAGAGATAATGCATCAGACATGACTAGTTTCACATTTTAAAGTGCCTCAAGATTAGAGGGCTTTCTCAGCACTACATCGTCCACTAGAGAATTTTACGAGCAATGTGCATCACTACTATGGAGAGGACTTTCACAGCAAAGTTCATCATCATGGGGAGGACCACCATGGTGTGTTACAACAAAATATGAGATCTCTTTCCCCTTGGTCTTCTGGCCACATAGAGGGTTATTGTAGCTCTCATCTGAAGATGAAACTTCAAGATCAACCGGACTTTCATGAAGCAAGACTTCATGAGGAATTATCTGATGCAAACCTTCAGAATTAATGTTACCACTATTGGAAAATGAGGGAGTAGAATCATGGATTCCCACAGATAATTTCCTGAGGGCTTCGAGAACTCCAGCATCGAGCAATGCCTTGTTACAGACTGGCTCTTGATTTCGTGACTGTGCTGGGCGGGTCTTCTTCATAGACACCTTCTTACTCGCCTTATAAACCACTTGTTGACAAAAGTGGCTACTCTAAGCAGGTGTATGTGCCTGATCAGGAGAGTTGGAAATGTTAGGCTGACGATCTCCACTTAAATCAGGTGTATGTGCCTGACCTGGTTATCCGTATGATATGGGGGAGTACGCCCCACAACCCTCTTGGACTGGAACAGATGTGTGTGTCTGTTCCAGAGCGAAATATTGATGTGTCACTCCACTGGTAGGGATATATTTTTGTGTCTTTCTCTGAGATGCTTCTAAAGATGTTATAATATCCTGGAAGGCATCCAGAATATGAGCATGGATTTACTTCTACTCTTTCACCATTGGTAGAATATGCTTGGTGACTTCATCTACCAGAACGGGGATATACGTCCATTCTGTGATTGGAGTAGGTGTGTGTTCCTGCTCTTGTCCTTATTTTCCTATCATTGAATCCTGACAGTAATCATGTGTGGGGGCAGAAATTGGAGTCTGCCTCCTATTTGTCACCGGAGCTTTCCGACTGCCCTCTCCTGGTGCTACCAAACGAGACTGTTGGTAGGCTTGATCAATATTAGCAGGTGTATGTGCCTACTAATTTCACTTCACCGAACGTGGTTGACGAGATCCATCATATGTAGTCAGACGAGCCTGCTGACTAGCTGATGATGTATAAACAATTGTATGTTCCTATCTATAATACTCTGATGGAATTGCCAGGTGGGATTGGCATGCTGCTGCCAGACGAGTCTGCGGGACAACAGAATTAAAACGGATGGGTGTGTGTGCCCTCTCATTGCTTGCCACCAAGTTAGGATGGTGGACTTCTCTGGATATGGCAGAGATAAGAACCTGCTCACTATTGAACGGATTTCACCTATGGCGATTCATCTTGCCTGCTTAGGTTCAAGGAACCTGAGACAAATGCCTGGATTTGATACCCTCATCATGTTGAGGGTGCACTGCCGCACGAGTCTGGTGGCGATTGTTGATAGGATCCCTTGGGAAGAACTCCTGTTTCTTTGAATTAAGGCCCGGAGGGGCCTGCTCATTCACTTCCTCAGAATTTGGGAGTGAATGGTGACTACATTTGGGGGATAATGACCCGAAACGGTTAGAGATGGTGGTTTTCACCGCCTACTTCTTTATCACTGGTCGTCGTTGTCCGGACGATCGGTGTGAGTTATTCACTTGGAGGGCTTGTCGGGTAGCCTCCATAGTTGGAATTGTACTGTGTTAATGGTACTACTTAACCAGTGCGTTTGATACCCAGTGTTGAAGACGCTAAGTAGGTGATGTCTTCCTCAAAGCGGACGACGATCCAGTAGGAGTAGCAGCAGTGGCATTCACGGCAGAGTTTTTTATAGCAGACATATTCACAGTTGTGAACTTGAGAGCATCCATTTTGGTAATGCAGAAGATCTTTGAAAAGAGTGCCTATTTGATATAACAGACACAATCAAGATAAATTCAGCCACCACATCTTTTGGATGAGAACATATGTCAATGATTGCTTTGTTGGCCCTCTCATTGAGTTTTAAATAGGGGCCTAATAAATAATTAAAACATCATTTTCACTTGGTTAAGGATTCACATCGGGTTCACAATTTTTTGTTTCCCTCTGGAATTGGGGAACCTGACCTCATTGATTTAAGATTCAAACATTCCAAGAGGTTTCTAACAGGTTTATTTGTAGAACCGGAAACATCCAATGATTCCATATCAATTTGAACCAACTTTCCAAAGGTAGGCGCTCATTAGTTCTGGACTGATGAGGCTTAGGAATTTGCATTGGTTGAGAGGATGGGAGGCCGGATTCATCACACCTTTTTAGGGGAATTATTGTCTACTCCGGGACTCTCTTTATAGATTTAAATTATGTTTGTTAATCCTTATTACATTACCAAGTATTAAATGAGATTTCCTTTAGATTTTAAAATCAAGGATTGATATGTAGAAAATTGAGAGAATATTTTATATGTATTCGAGGTTATTCATCGATATAGAATCATCTGTATTTGTTAGAGATTCTTAGTCAATGGTATCCTTTGGTACATAAATGTCTCTTGGTCATTGTGATAACCATACTGGTTTTAAAGCCACTCAGTGGGGAACTTGAAGTTTATTATCATTCAGAAGGACATGGATTAATTCGGTGTTTGGATCATACCCACTGATGGGCTAGCTACGTATCTTTGTTTTGGAAAAGGAATCAGAACCCACGTAGTTCGAGTAAGGGAGTATGATGTTTATGATTTATGGATCAAAGAAAGATGTCATAATTAATTTTACACTCTAAGCTCACGTGAGTCATGCTCGGTGTGAGAAACAAGAGGTATTGGTAAAGATGGACAATTGTGCCATGAAAGAAGCAATCAAAAGAAATGAGGTGGGGCTTATGTATGTATGACTACCCAAATAGAGGAAGATTAAGATTTACTTCAGGGAAGAAATACAAGAACAGGGTCTATAAAAGTATATGTACTTTATGGAGATTTTAATACTCTAATATTGGGGCTTACTCCTATAGAAGATGCCCAAGTTGGTAGGGGACTTATGATTGGGTTTTAGTCCTGATAAGGAAGCCCATATCAAAAGTAAATTAGGACTGTTTAAGAGAAATTAAGACTGGGGCTTACTCCTGAGAAGGAATCCCAGGTTAAGGGACTTGAAAAATTAAAGGACTTGGGGCTTACTCGTAAGGAGGATTCCCATGTTAAGAGAATTATTGTTGGGGCATACTCTTAAGGAGGATCCCTAGGTTAAGGGACTTGGGGATTACACCTGAAAAGGAGGCCCATATTTGGGAACATTAAAACTGGGGTTTATTCCTTAAAAGGGATCCCAGGTTAAAGGAATTATGGTTGGGGCTTACTCTTGAGGAGGATGCCCATATTTGGGAACTTTAAAACTGGGGGTTATTCCTGAAAAGGGAGCCCCAGTTAAAGTAATTATGGTTTGGGCTTACTCCTGAGGAGGATGCCCATATTAAGAGGATTTGAAACTGGGGAATACTCCTGAAAAGGAGGCCCAGATTAATGAGGACTTGGGGCTTACTCCTAATGAGGATGCCCATGAATAGGGTTTTCTCATCTTAAAGGATGAGGATGAATGAATAAAATCTCTAATTTTAGTTAAATAAAGATGATTAAATCACTAGGTTTTGAGAGATATTTCACGGAATTACTTTTGGATAAGGAAGTCAATCAAGAAAACATGCCATAAATGGCTTTTAAGAGTGTCTTGAAGACTGAATCTTGAATAGGAGAAGTGGAATGACATAATAGGGGTTAAGTGGGCAAGAAGGGCACCCAAAAATAGAAGGGGCACAGAATTCCTGCTAAGCGCGCATGTACAACATGGGTGCACAAGTCCTGGTTGCGCAGGTATACAAGCGTGGCACATGGGTACTTGCAAGATTTTCATCCCTTAGAGTAATATTTGGGTGATCCTTGATCAAAGCCTTTAGAATTATCCCTAGAGGCTTTCTAGAAGACGGTGCACAAGTTGTGGTGAAGAAGTAGGGTGGCACACAAGTGTGTCCATTTTTTTTAAGGGTAAAAACACTTAGGCGCGCAAGTGTTAGTGAATTCTAACACTTAGACCTTACTCCTTTTGTTTAGACATTCCATTCTAGGTAAAGAATTACCTTAGAAGTGTTCGAAAGACCTGAAGAAGAGACTTAGACGTTTAGAGATCTATATCTGAATTCTGGAAAAATTCCTTCCTCAAATTGGGGGCCCACAAGGGGTATTTATAGGCTGGAGAAGACCATGGGCAGTTATCACTTAGGGCGCGCAAGTCACTTGCGCGACCATTAGGCAGCGCACAAGTATAATTCCATGACAGTAAGGGAACTTGTGAGACCCTATGTCCTTTGACTCATTTTTCATTCCTTTTTCAATTTTTGATGTTTTCTTCAAAGGATGAATCAATTTGAGTTCAAGGTATTTCTATTTTAATTCCTTTAGAATCTATGACGGAAAGGAGCGTCAACAGACATGGATAATAGGAGAGTTATTTTTAGGGTGGTAGACTTGTAAAAGAGCTGTTAGAGAAACTAAAGGTGTAATAAGGTTTGAATTATTTCCATCACCACTACCAGGTGGTTTGGACTAGGATCAGGGAGTTAGTGGGAAGGGGAAATAACAACTGCAGGTAGCGGATACCAATGACCCCAAGGATTTAGGGATGATATGAGGTATGATATATGTATTTTATACCATATATAGAGTACTGATAGACATGGTGTGAGTCTATAATTTCATTTCACATCCATGGTTCAAGACATGGAGATTTTGTTTGAGCCTATGGCTTGACCTTTTTGTTTCGAGACTGTAACTAAAAATGACTCAACGATCACACACTTTTACCAAAAGTGTGTCCCAACTCTGCGAGATAAGATCTCTTTATGGTTTCTCTTTTTATTAGTGATGAGCCCTTATGAGTCACTATATATATGGAATTACTATCCATTATTCATACCATGATTGACTACTTTAGGTGGACAATGTAGTGTTCCCAAGATTATGGGATGAGTTTTTCCTTCATGGGTGAGAAGGAAACCCATGGAGAGTTGGATATGCTCTTATATTGGAGTGTGTAGTCAATTAATCACTAGATATATTGAATGAATCTAGGAGAAAAGGATACTATGGGATAACAGTTTCATGTGGTGGTGGAAGAGTATGAGAACAACTTTACTGAGAAAATTCCTAACTTACCTCCCTACCTGGATATAGAATTCCACAATTAATAACACCAAGGTATGACCTCAATATTTGTAACAACATATTGGATTTCTTTTGTAGTTCTTTGATAGCTTAGGGAGTAGTTGAAGAACTTTTAGAGAAAGTTCTTAGTGAGAACCAGTGTTCCCCCATATGTAGCCCTAGTGTTGTTTTCCAAAAAGGTGGACAAGATCTTGGGGTTGTGTGTGGATTAACAGCACCTCAACTAGATAAATGTAAAGAATACATATCCACTACTAAGGATTAACAACCTATTAGATTAGTTGATAGAGGAATAATTATTCTAGAATATTTTACCTATATTAGGCTATAACTAGTTTCATGTTTGAGATAAGGATATACTAAATACATCTTTTACATATCTCTACATTCAATATGTGTACATGGTGATTCCCTTCCACATGAAAAATTCCCTAACAGTGTTCATGGGACTCATGAACGAGATAATTTGGCCATTTGTAGACAAGTTTTGGGTGGTTTTCACAAATGAAATCCTAGTGTACTTGGTGTCCAGGGGGGATCAAATGAGATAATTAAGGATTGTATTAGACACACTCTAACTACATCAGAAGTATAACAATATATCAATGTTTTATCTATAGATTCAAGAGGTCCACTTTCTGAGACACATCATCTCAGCGGATGGTATAATAGTTGACCCGACCAAGGTCAAGGAAGTGTTATCTTAGGGGCCACACAATTTCATGATGGAGGTGAAAATATTCCTTTTTTCTGTTGGACAATATAATAAATTTTTTCCAAATTCCTTCAATAAATCAGCACCTTTGATTACATGGAACCTAAAGGGGAAGCCTTTCGTTTGGATGGAAAGGTTCCCATAGGAATATTAGGATATGAGGTAGAGGTTGATGAGTGTATCCATCATGATATTTCTAGAGGAGGGTGCAGAGTATGTATTGTTATGTGATGCCTCAATTACCTAAATTGGTTGTGTACTGATGTATATGAAGGATTAAATTTCTAATGGGTCTCATTAGTTGAGACTACACTAGTATAACTACTCGACCAATGATTTTGAGTTGGAAGTTGTAGTCTTTTCCCTAATTAAGTGCTGACACTACCTTATGGGTGATCATTTTATCATCTACTCTGACCAAAATAGCCTCAAGTATATTATCTCTCAAAAGTATCCTAACCTGTGATAGATGTAATAGATAGAGTTCCTACATTAATATGAATCATCAATAGTCTCTACTACTGGGAAGGGGAATGTGGTGGTGGATGCTCTAAGAATTTTTTTTCCATTTTTTGGATGATGTGTCAATGAAATTATTGTCGTTGAAGTTTTTTCGTGGATAATTATGTTTCATTATATCTTTATTCAATAGTTTTTATCATAATTAATTAACACCATTTTAGGAAATTTCAACATGGAGATACCAACTATGAGACATTACATGCTCAGATATCCAGTGTACATTCTCAAAATGGATTTTATAAATGTGGTAAGAAATATATCCTTTTTATTGGACAACCTCTGGTACCTGTGAAGTTGTGGGAGGAATTGATGAAGGATTTTCATACATCCTATTTAATGGTCCATCTAGGTTTGAAAAAATGTACATGAACCTCTGACATCAATATTGATGGGTGGGAATAAAGAAGATAGTTGTAGAGTTTTTCCCTTGTTTCCCCACTTGCTTGCAGATGAAGGATGATCAATGGGTTCTAGTGGGTTTATTTCAACCCTTTAATGTGATAGAGTTGAATTTTTATAGGATATCTATGTAATTTTTGAAAGGGTTACCACATACATCTAGAGGAAACAATTACATTTGGGTGATCATAGACCGACTCACCATGTCGGCCAAAATCCTAGATTTTTTAGAGTATATTTCAGTAGAAAAACATGGGATGACTTTAGATGAAGGAGATAGTTCCACTCCATGGTGTTCCCTATATGTTCATTTTATATTATTATGATTTCCTCAAATCATGAATATAGAGAGTATTATACGAGGCATTTTGGACTAATTTGTTTTTGAGAATGACGTTTCACCACCAGAATGATGGATGTAGTGAGTGAACCATTTAGGTTCTAGAGGAAATGATACCAGATTTCATGTTGGACATTTTCCATAGTTTCGAGGATAATCTACCCTTGGTTTATTTTTCATACAATGATAGCAACCGGTCCACCATTTATAAATAAAAATTTGAGTACTTTTATAGGTGCCCTCATAGGTCACCATATTGTTTGACTAATCCAAGTGAGTCAGCACTCCTGGGCCCTAAAATAGCATGATCTATGATATAGAAGGTTCATAACATCCATGTGATGATGATAACTTCACATATCCAATAGAATTCCAATGAAAATAGAAAATAAAGGAATTTGTAGTCCATGGTGGTAGATCAGGTATTCTTGAAGGTCTTACCTCATTGTGGATTATGGGGATTTGGTTGGGGTGATAATCTATCTTTGAGATTTATTGAAACTTTCTAGATACAACATATATTCAATGAGGTGGAATAAAACTTGGATCATCACCACAGTTTGACAAAGTACATGATATCTTCCACCTATCACATTTGAAGAGGTATGTTCATGACCTTTCACATGTTATTAACTAGAATGAGATAGACATAGATGATAGAGATACCATTAATGAGTACCCAGTGGAGATCGATTACCGGTAAGAGAGGATACCCTCTGGTTGAGATATTCCTTTGGAGTGTGTCTAGTCCCAACACTATAATATTCAAGAGAGCACATGGGAGGAGACCAAGATGTGAGCTTATTACTAGCATATTTTTTTGTACTATTTTTCTCGGTATGGAAACCCCTGATATGGGGATAATATAATTTTTTTCATGTAATTTTTTTAAATATATATAGTAATATTTTCAAATCATGGCATAGATATGACACAAGATTCTGAGGCTTGGCGATCCAAGAGTTGATATAATAAATATATTAATATCACGTGCACATAGTTTTTCTGAAAATGAAGAATAAATACTGAATGGATTATTAGATCTGAAATCTAAGGCCACTGTTGAGTTCAGAACACGGATTTTACTCTAATCATGACATAACATTTTTTTAGTTCTGGGCCTTTGTGAAATGGTTTTTGTGGGCAGAAAAAAATTAATAAAAAAATTATTGAATTTTTTTATTTCATTGATAGAACAAACTAGGGGCCTCCTATATAAATACCACATTATGGGTAAGTCTCAAGGTTATCTACATAACCATGTAGACCTAGAGAAGGAATTATTGGGAGACATTGGTGTACCACATCAGATCGAAGGACTAGATTGGTACATGAATTGTCTGGGACAATAGAGATTGTAGATCTCACCAATGATTAAAAAAGAGAATCAATTCCATAAAAAAGAGTTTATTTTCACATCAAAAGTCTATTTATTTTATGTTTCATTTATTTTTTCATTATTTATTATTCCTATTAAGTTATATATTCTTTGAAAATGGATTTATTCCCAAATAAACAATGGTTAGGGTTCATTTCTTATATCGATGGTTTATGGTTTTCTACCCTATCTCTTTGCACGTTCATCGCAGGAAACTTTTTTGGATAGTGGTTTAATGAATATTGAGTATTTGATCATTTCATGAACAATATATATCATAATATATTAATGCCTTTGGTGAGGTTTGTGATCAAGGGTGCAATGATGGATGATGACCGATGGAAGTTTAGATCAAATGAGTGTTCCTTTTTCTTCCTGGTTTGACGTGCTGTGATAAAGGTGTGGCTAAAAAGAGTGACTTTATAGAATATCAGAGCACATATATGAGTGACTGACAATGGAAAGGGTTATCTTACCCCTGATCCATGATTCCCAAATAGATTTGTGGTTTTTTCATTGGTAGTGTAGACAAAAGTTGTGGGGAAGGAACTATAAGTTTTTGAAAATCAAAGAGTACATGACATGTAATCCAGATATACACAACATATGGGACCCCCATGTCTGTGATACTAGGGTTTTTTATAAATTAAATATCATAAGTCATGTGATGCCTTTCACATGCCATGTGACCCATGGATGGTGGCTTGGTGTGTATTCCAGGAGTACAAGTGCAAATACACAGTGTGACACACATGCATGATAAGAGCATATGGGAATAACCCAGTACTCATAAATTTATAGGTACACAAACATGGATAGATACACAATAATTTATAGAGAACATGAGTATTGATATTGGAATATGAACAGGCATATATTTAGAAGCACATGATGTGTACCCTAAGTACACATTTTTGACTTCCTTAGAGATGGCTTGGATCCCTTCATCTCTTTAGTATTGACTAGGTTCATCAAACGGTGATACCTTGGCCCTTTCCCATGAGGGTTTAGTGAGGTATTAAATCCCCAACATAGGATTGTGGCCCCCTATATACGTATATTATTGGATAGAGTTTGGTGCATCTCTATTTGGGACCAGGGTGGGATCCTATTGCATTCTTATCTATGGTTCATAGTATCAGCATAACCACCATGCATAGGGTTTCAATCCCCTTTTTAGTAAGAATATCGAATAGGATTTTTGGTGTCTTATAGTTTCCCTAGGAATGATTTCATACCTAGATGATGAAAACTTTTTAGATATAATGAGTAATTATTTGGTTGGTCCCAATGATCACGACCTCTTAGATTTTCATCACCAGTTATAATATGGATTGTGTAGTTAATACTCTCAGAATGAGCATTACCTTGAAGCCTCAAGAAGTATCCTCTGGATGATAGTATTGGTTGATGCCACATGATATTGGTTATCCATTATGAGTATAGCTTAGTTTTTATTATTATATTTCTTTCATGATATGAAAACTCTTGATGATTTATGCTCGGTGATTTTTGGGTGCCCTACTAGATATTGTTATAATCATCCCTGCATGGGATCCTCCGATCCATGTCATGTCTTATAAAGAAAAAAACCATTATAATGGTTTCAAAGGAGGGCGGGGAGAATGAAGATCATAGTCAGTTAGATAGAACGAGGTCCTTTCTGGGTGATTTCTATTAAGAGTGGACCCATCCTTATATGCATCTCGGATTATCTATTGTTTTTGGTTGGTCTTGTATTTATCCCCTTTATCCCTTCCATTACTTTTCTCATACTCTGATGTGGGAAAATGTTGTGCATACATTTTTTGTACCAACTATTTTTTTACTTTATCTGCATTGTATGAGATAGTAGAGGAGCACATAAGTACATGAACATTTGGATAATGCCTTTAATATGCTGGTCATTCCTAAATATCACTGGGCACTTTCCCCTGGAAAATTAGAGGTAGGATTGGCGTAGTCACAATCATCTTATCAATGGCCAGGATGACCCTAGTGGGTATGTTTACGATAGTGCAGAAGAAGTAGTACCATTGATAAGGTACAACACAAGGGATTCATAATGGATCCATGGGCATAGGGTCAAGTCAGGTGCATGATATGTAGTATAATATGAAAAGTTTAATTGTAGGACCATCTACAAGAATAGGTATGATTCTGTAATCATCTAACCTTCCATGATTTTTTATATAAGAGAATTACATCCCTTTTATTTTCTCAATTTGATGATGATTTAGGTTTGGTTGTGGAGAGATCATATGGTGTCATGATCACAAACACACCATTTGGACCATGGTAAGAGGATATAAAATGTTACAAGAAGTGTTTTATTGATATTAGTTGCAACCATTTCCTTTGAGAGATGTGTTTTCTAAAAATGGAATACTTCAAATTTATTCTTGGTATGGATTGGATAGTTCAACACAAAGAACATATCAACATTTATCATTGGAGAATTACATTTCTATCTCCATCAGGGCACATCTATTTTCAGTAGGGTGAGTGGGATCTTTACGATGGTCATGTATGACAAATTTAGTATAGGATTGATTTTATCATGACCTTGATTTAAATACATTTTTTTGGATGATTCATTAGTTAAACACGATACCTTTCCTCTAGCGGTGGACCATTTTTAGGAAATATTTTCTAAATATTTTTCTAGATTACCACCTTAGTGGGAGATCGAGTTCACTATCAAATTATTGTAGGGATCTTAGATAGTTTCTATCCAACATTATATGATGACAGCAGAAGAGATTTGTGATTTGAATGTTTAGTGGGATGATCTAGAAGAAAAATAGTTTCATACTTCCTTATATATCTCTGTGAAGTTCTTCTATACTTTTTTTCAAGAAGGGTGATGGGAATTTTTGCTTATGTGTGGATTACCAGATATTGAAATAGATTATGGTCAATGTAATGCCCCGACCCCAGTTACACTGAGTCGGTTCCTTATTACATAACATCTTCATGAATATAAGAGTTCAAATCTCGAAAGATCTATCAATTTAGTATCCTTGTAATTACTACATACATTCGTATGTTTTACATTACATTATGAAATGAAAAATAAACACTGTGTCTCATTTTAACACACTCATATCCATTGTCCTATCCCTATAAGCCAGCCGTAATATACATATTTGCTTCATGGGAAAAATAAAACATAATAACGGGGTGAGCTCAGATGCTCGGTAAGGATAACAATATATCAGAAACTGTCATAAATAAGAATAAACATTTATAGAAATGTATAAGACTAAAACACAATCCTTTTAAACACAAAAATCAGCATAATATAGAAAAGGTAAATCAAAAAATTCCACTTACTTATTCACTTAGATATTCTAAGAGTCGAATAATCAAATGTAATATTGATAGCTAATCTCATAATGATGGAATGCATAATACCGGACATCATAACAACATAGTCAAGGCCACATGCCAAGACTAAATAAACATACTATCAAGGCCTTGTGGTAAGACACTAGTTTGTCTCATGACACCTACCGATTCCTCGAAAGGTTATAGTGGGCCCCAACCATCCCTAAATACGTCCAATGAATTCCTTATACGAGAAGGTTGAAAAATAATATAAACATTCATATTAAAATAGAAAAAGGAATGTTAATACTTTAACCATAAACCTTGAATGACATAAAAATAGAAAATCCAAAGTCAAACATATCATAAAACCATCAATACAATTTAGAATATTTTATCATAATAAATCAACTTCAAGTAAACAACGAAATCCAACAATAGATGTTGACATAGATGAAATCAATACAGAAACTATTTGAGAGAAATATCTCTTTCTACTTTGAAATCATTTAAAAGTAGAATAATTATAAATGAAAACATTTATTTTGAAAATATTCATTTAAGATTTTAAGTAAATCTTAGAAGGTGTTATAATAGTGGAAAATATCTGTACCCTCTGTATAAGTAAAAAAACATTCTTTCCTTAATTTGTGGAAAAGCTCATAAAGTTCCTTGTTTGGAAAATGACAGAAATATTCTTTTCAAAACATTTTATAAAAAGTAATAAAAGGGTATAAATGACTTTAAACTATAGTATAGTAAATAGTAAAAATGTTTTGAAATACATTTCTAAGAAACATAGATTGTGGATGATAAAGAAGTCTCAGTAGATACTTACGTATAAACAACCTGAGATAATAAAGATATTATAAAATTAACACTTACCTTATACTTTTCCTTAGTAGAGGGTAAGTTAAAATCCTTTATAATAGTTAAATAATTTTCATTAAATTAGAAAATAACCACATACATAAATATCATATCATATATGATCCTCTAATATTGCTTTGTTAATAATATTTCAGAAGTTTAATTTTTATGGGTGTTAACTGATTCATTTTCCTTTATATGTTTTGTTAGGTAAGTCAGGTTTTTTATGGATAATATTTATTTTATTCATATCCATAATGATATTAAGTTCATAAAAATTATTATTAATCATCAAATGAAAATTATTCTTTTATTGTTATTATGGTGAATGAAATCTCATCGTGTCGTGGATACTGTAGGCCGTACGTACGCAAGAGGACAATATAATTCTATTGATGGTGAAATCATATATAATTGGATGTTATAGTATATATAAATAATAATTAACATGATATATTTATTATTTACATCAATTATATTCATTACTATACCCATCCAAATAATGAAGTGTTGAGTAACAAACTACACCTCAACATGGAGATAGTAAGTCATACATACGCACGTATGGTGACTTTTTTATTCATAGGATTGATAGAATAATGAATATGATTGTAAAATAATTATAATAAAATCTTAGTATGTATAATTTACTGGATTTATTATTTTATTATGTAAACAATAAAGAAATATTATGTAGAAGAAAAAAATAACTTTGAAAGAGGTGTTGAAATAATTAATTGTTCCTCGGGTGCATCCTTTTGATTAGAACAAAAGGGCTCCAAAGGTTGGATTTAAGATTAAAGTAAGGACTCTAGGTTTAAGTGAGGGTAGTCGGGAGGATATTTTATCAGGGTTTGGCCAATAAAAATGGCTTTGGAGGTGTAAATTAAAGAGAACGGTAAGTACCCTTTTTTAAGAGATGTGAGGGGCACTATTGGGAAATCTTGAAATATTAATTTATTATAAAACTATTTTAGGTTTCTAATAGATCCAAATGGATTAATTTATAGGATAATGTGGGTATGGTTAGAAATCCTCTCAAACAATAGGAATTATACATGTTTAGGTCACCATATTAACCTTATATTTTAGATTTAAATGTTAGTTAGATAGTTTATCTTTTACCATGTTTTCTTGTATTTTTATACTACATGGCTAATAAAATTACTAAAAACTACCAAGAGAACCTCAAGTGGTTCATTAATGAAATATGTAACATTATCTATGTCCTTTTTAAAATCATATTTTTTATAACTATTATATAATTTAATAAAATACTATTTTTTTGAAAAACTCATTTATATCAATTTTGACAGTATTTAGTATTTGGTTTTTGTGAAAGTCATAAAAATTTGATTCCTTAAAAAAATCACATTTAATCAACCCTAACATGTCATAGTTTTCTAAAAAAGTTATGTATGTCATAAAAATATTCAATTTTAAATTATTTTAATATTTATAATATCAATTATTTTAATCTTTCATTAATAATGTAATTACTGCATAATCATTATGTCATAAATAAATATAATTAATTAATGTATAAAAATTATAAATAAAGTACCTTGTTATTGGAAATATTTGTAAATTTATAATGAATATTTATAGTCAAATTTATCTTATATATAACCTTATATTAAAAATGGTTTTGTTATTAAAGTTTTTAATTTAACACTTTTAACTCTTATTTAAATAAAATATAATAAATGTCCTAATCTAATCCAAGTGGATAAAAAATAATCATAGTTTTGTACAAAGGTTTATTTTGGTCGAAAATAACTTATCCAACAGATTTAGGACATGTTTTGGGGCAATTTTATATTATTATAATATTATTTTTACCTTTAATTACCCTATTTAATTTTAACCGTGGTAATAAAATTCAAAAGTTATTATTCACCAAAAATTATTTTCATAATATTAAACCACATTTTAATTACTAATGAAAACTGTTTCTATCAGATTTTTTAAATTCAATTCTCAAATGAGGTAAAATTATATTTTATGCAAATTTTCAAATGTGCCTAGATGGTGGGTAAAAGACATTAAAAAGTTCAATAAAATTTTATATATATAATATTATTTAAAAATGACACCAGTGAATTAAATTGTATTAATATAAGTATTATTTTTTTATGTTAACTTTAAATGAAATTTAAATTTAAAATAATTATTTAAATAAAAAGATGATTTTAAACAATAACGTTTTGTTTTTTACTATTCATCAAAAATTGAGTTTTTTTAGAAGAATACCAATTTTTTTATATTCCAAATCAAAAAATGTAGTCCAGTCTAAAAAATAAAATTTATAAAATTTCAAACAGTGGGTATTACTATTCATAACCTCTTTTTAAATGGCTAGTTTTATTGGTCACGGTGTGCTAGAACTCGAAGTTGCGTACAACGTAATCTATTGTATTATTCAAAGAGAAACATAGCATGGAAATTTGAGGTATTACATTCTTCCCTGCATCAAATAATTTCATCCTGGAAATTTCTAGAATATTACAGCATAAAATGATTTGGGTTTTTATTCTTCAAAAGTTCCTTAGGTCCCCACATTGCCTCTTCCATTTTATGGTTTCTCCAAATAACTTTTACCAAAAAAGTCATCTGGTTTCTCAACACTTGTTCTTTGGTGTCAAGAATCCAGATATGCTCTTCCAAATAAGATAGATCAGGTTCCAGTTCCATTTCTTCATAAGTGAGTACAAGTGTTGGGTCTTTCACTTATTTTATCAACAGTGATATGTGGAACACATCATGAACTTTGAAGAGACTTGGAGGCATTTCCAAACGGTAATCTATATCTCAAATTCATTCTAGAATTTATAATGTTCCAATGTACCTGGGAATTAATTTACCCTTCTTACTGAATCGTATGACACCCTTCTATAAAGATACCTTCAAGAAAGCATATATCCTACTTGAAATTCCTAATCCTTCATTCGGTGGTCAACATAGCTATTTTTCCTACATTGAGCTATTTTGATGTGGGTTTGGATAATCTTCAACATTTCAATTGTTTCCTCAATAGGTTCAAGGCCTATGAGTTTTTATTCACCAATATCATCACAAAAAGTTGTTGTGAGACATCTCTTTCCATATAATGCTTCATATGGTGCCGTATGAATACTTGAATGGAAGCTATTGTTATAGGAAATTTCTACTAGAGGTAAATACTGATCCCACATACCCTAAAAGTCAAATGATAAAGATCTCAACATGTATTCTATGGTTTGAATAGTTTATTCTGATTTTTCATATGTTTGATGGTGGAAATCAGTGCTCAATCAATGTTTAGTATCCAAGGATTTCTAAAGACTTTTCTAGAATATTGATGTAAAATGGGGATCACGATCAGAAACAATCAATAGGGGTACTTTATGAATTCTTAAAACATCATTAATTTATAGTATTTATAAACGTTCAAGTGGAAAATCTTCTCTTATATCAAGAAAATGTGATGATGTGGTAAGACGATCAATAATGGACCATATTTCATTATTCCTTCTAGGAGTCTTTGTTAGCCCCATAAAAAATTCCATTGTAATATTATCCAATTTCCACTTAGGTATGGGAAGAGGTTGCATGATTACTCTAGGACGTTGTCTTCTAGCCTTAATATATTGAAAAACCATACATCTTGAATCATAATTATAAATCTCCCTCTTTAAGTTGTCCCACCAAAAACATTCTTTCAAAACATTATAAATCTTATTTCTACCAGGGTGTCTATGAAAATTACAGCTATGAGCATCATCCAACAATTCCCTTTTAAGATTAGGTATGTTGAGAACACAAAGCCTCTTCCAAAATATCAAAATTTCATCTTTATATACGAAGTCAATCAATCTCCCATCATTCACAACATTAAATTTCTATTGAAACACCTCATCATCAGTATGAGAAATTTTTATCCTTTATAGAAAAGATGGGTTGGCAACCACTAGAAAAATTAATGATGGTTCATCTTCCATGATTATTCCCTTATCCATATTTACTAGATCCTTGAACATAGCATCCATTTCAAATCTCATCTTGTTTAAAAATCCATGACCATTTCTGCTCAAAGCATATTCAACCTTATTTTCCTTCCCCGGGAGGTATTGTATAGTGAAATCATATTCCTTGAGTTGTTTGAGCCATCACTTCTGCCGCATGCAGAGTTCTTTCTATGAGAAAATATACTGCAAAACCTAAGGATCAATTGATATATCACATTTTTCACCATAGAGATAATGTCTCCATATCTTCAGAGCACGGATTACAGCTGCTAACTCAATATAATGAGTGGGATATTCTTGTTCATGAATATTTATCCACCGTGATGCATATGCAATAATTCTAACATTATGCATAAGGAAACAATCAATTAATTTCTTTAAAACATCACAATAAATAAAAATACCATAATTCCCCGATGGTCGAGTCAAGATAGAAGCATTAAATAATATTCTCTTTAATTCTTCTAAACATTCTTCACACTCTTTTTTAAAAACAAATTTAACCCCTTTACATGAGAGATTTGTTAATGGGTTTACTAATCTGAAAACATTCTGGATGAAACACCAATAGTAGACATATAAACCAAAAAAACCTACATACCATAGTAATACATGTCGGTTCTAGCCGTTATTAGATTACCCTCGTCTTTTAAGGATCAACGTACATTACATCCTTAGAGACAATAAGGAAAAGAAATGAAATTTCCTAAATCTAGAATTGACACTTACGAAACATCCCATATAATTCATTTCTTCTAAGAGTATTTAGAATAGTGCAAAAGTGATTTTCATGATCTTCATAGATTTTAGAGTATAACAAGATATCATCAATAAATACCACTACAATGTCATCAAGATATTCCTTTAAAAATATATTCATTAGATCCATGAAAATCGAAGGGTAATTAGTCATTCCAAAAGACATTATTGTAAACTCGTAATTCCCACACTTCGTTCAAAATGTTGTCTTTATACTGTCTTCTTTCTTCATGCACAATTGATGATCTCAAGATCTAAATTCAATATTTAGTAAATATTAAGATCCATGATGTTGAACAAACAAATCATCAATGAAAGGTAGATCATACTTGTTATTTATAGTCATAGCATTGATCTCCATGTAGTCAATGCACAAACTCATATATCCATCTTTCTTCATAACAAAAAGAAAAGGGGTTGCCCATGGAGAAACACTAAGGAGAATAAATCATTTATTACTCAATTCCACTAGTTGTTTCTTTTGTTCTACTAATTCAACAGTGTCCATTCAATAAGGGGTCTTCGATATGGGCCTTGAACCAGGAATTAAGTCAATGGAAAAATGAATTTCTTTTTCTAGAGGATGTCTAGGTAAATCTTCTGGAAATACATAAAAATATTCATGATGAATAGGTACATCCTCTATTTTTACATTCCTTTCCTCACCCATAGTTATTTCCCTCCCTTCCAACCTAATAATTGAATTTAGTAAATCTACTAGGGGTGGATCAAAATGAAAATTAGAGGGCGATGTTTCTGCTCGAAAGATAAGGGATTCCTTATCATCATTAAAAATTGTAACCTCCTTAATATTACAATAAATTTTCACATAATGGTCTGAAATCCAATCCATACCAAGGATTATATAAAATTCAATCATGAGTATGATAATAAGATTAGAAGATAAAGAACATTTATATGCCATAATGGTAACTGATTGAAAAAACATTTTTTTAATGATACTTCCATTAGGAGTTTTGACAGAAAAATCCCTTATTAAGTCAAATTGGAAATTTATAATTTTCATGGAAAACTGGGAAGAGGCGAAAGACCGTAAACATCCAGAATCAAATAAAGAATTTGATAATTTTTAGGAAACGTTTGACGTACCTACCACCACATTATTCAGAAATTCAAACTCAGTAGTTGTGATTGCATAATCTTGGGCTAGCTCTCTTGGCCTTTTTGGAGGTAAGTTTCAGTAGATCCTTGGAAATTCATTTTCTTAATTCCACATTTCATTACAATTGTAGCATTGAACATCGATAACCTCTTTCTTCCCCTAGAAATCACGAGCTTGGTGGCCTTTTTCTCAACATTTATAACAAACTACCATCCCCTTTAGGCATATAATAGTGTGTTTCTTCACATAATTACTGTAGGATGGAATGTCAACTTTCCCATTATTCCCCTTATTTTTTTCCACAGTGTTTAGCATATCTCTTCTTCTCTTGGTTCACTTTAAAGTCATAAGAATCATGGAATTTCTTTTAGGTCTTGATAGCCCATGAAACTATATCTTTTTATGTTGAGAAGGATTGTGAGACAAATTCTCATCAGAGAAATGGTTTTTATCCATTAAAGAATCAATAAATATTACTTATTGGGTCATGTATATATTCTACATCATGCCATTATAACGATGTAATGTTGGCCTCATACTTTGAGACATTCTCATCCTCCTTTTTCCTCAGACTCAAAAATTTCCTTTCCATATCTGCTCAATGTTCATGAGGAAAGTATATTTCTATGAAAAGATCTTTAAACTCCCTCCATTCCACATTTTATACTTCCTCATCCTCCTTTGTGTTTTGAGTTAATGACCACCATTGATCTCCATCTCCTAAGAGGTGATAAAATACAATGAAAACTTTTTCCATTTCACTACTCCCCAAAGAATGAAATATTTTCTCTAAGGAACTTATACATTGATCATTTAAAAATTAATTTGTATTCCCATTGAATGTTGTTGGTTTTTGCCTCATGAATTTGTCTAACATTGATTCTAAGCATTGTGGATCAGGGTTCTCCATAAAAGTAAGGTTATTATTCATAAGTTTAGGGAGTTGTCCCAGTATGGTTATAAGATGTTCAGTACCAGTTGCATCACTGACTTTGTTTTAATTTTCTTGAATAAGAGGGAAATATCTACATGGATTATATGCATTGATATGGTTTCCATTCCTTCTACTAGGATCCATTTCTAATCAATGGAATACACTATATTATTTTATTAATAACAATGCATAATTCCATACTTGTAAAATACTTAACAAAAATTGAACAGTTTATGCATAAAATCCATAATCATAAAACTATTTTTTTGGTAAGTATTTAATAATAAATACATTATAATGGTTTTTATAGAAAATGTGAATTATCGTAAGAATATCCCTTTGGAGTGTCAAACCAGGTGTGTAGTAAGGCCCATTGTCTTGTACCAGGATACCTTGGGTCAAGCCGAAAACTCCTTGTTAGAATTTTTACTCCTAGGTACATTACATACAGAACCACATCCACATATAGTATGTAGAAATGAATTTATTACTTGGAAAACCCAAATAATATCAACATTACCAAAAAAAATTATGTTCTTCTAAAATAATTTTCAATGTCAATCTTAGGGTGATGTTCTCTAATCAGTGTTTTTCTAAATCTAGTTTACAAGGTTTGTATTAAAATCCCTCTAATACCAACTGTAACGCCCTAACCCTAGTTACCCAGAGTAAGTACATTATTACATAACATTGGCATGATCACAGGAGATCATGTCCCAAAATACTGATCTGTTTAGTTGCCCTGGATGTACTAGATACATTCATAAGTTTTACATTACAATTTTAAATGAAAAATCAACATTGTTTATCCTTTTAACATACTCATATCCCTTAACCTATCCCTAAATGTTTGTCATAAAATACTGATTCACGTCCTAGGAAAAATAAAACATATGAGGGGGGTGATCTTAGATGATCAGTAAGGATAACTATATAATAGAAACGATCAAAATTAAGCATAAACATGTAAGGAAATGTATAAGACTAAAACATAAGCCTTTTAAACATAAACATCAAAATAATATGTCCTTGATAAATAATGAAAACCCATTTACGTATTCAGATGGATATTCTACTAGTCAAATAATCACATGTAATATGAATAGCTAATCTCATAATGATGGAATGCATAATTCCAGACATCATAACCACATAGTTAAGGCCTTCTGCCAAGACTATAAATAAAAATATTGTCAAGGTGTTATCCCAAGACACTAGTTTGTCTCATGATACCTACCAATACCTTGGGGGTCTATAGCGGGCCCCACCCATCACTAAATACATCCAATTCATTCCTCGTATGAAAAGGGTGAAACATAACATACACATTCGTATTAAAATAGCATACGAAATGATAATACATTAACCCTAAACTTGGAATGACATAAAAATAGAACATCTACAGTCAAAAATTCCAAAAAAATACCAATACATTATGTAATATATCAACATAAAAAAATATACTTCAATTAAACATAAAATCTAACAATAGATATTAACATAGATGAAATCAATACAAAAACTATTTGATAAAAATACATTGTTCTACTTTAAAATCATATAATGGTTGAATAATTATAAAAGAAAACATTATTTTTAAAAAAAATCATATAATCTTGTAAGGGAAGTATTTAAGGTGTTATAATGGTGGAAAATAGCCACACCCACCATAAAAGTAAAAAAATTCTTTCCTAAATTTTTCGAAAAGGTCATAAAGTACATTTTTTGGAAAACAACTAAACGATTATACTAATTTCTTTTTTTATAAAAAGTAAAACAAGGGTATGAATGAATTTAAACCATAGTCTTTGAAATAGTAAAAATGTTATTAAATTTATTTTTAAGAAACACAAATTTGGATGATAAATAAGACTCATTAGATACATAGGTATAAAAAACCTCATATAATAAAGAGATTTTTAAATTAACCCTTACCATGTACTTTCCCTTAGTCTAGGGTATGTTAAAATCCTATATAATGGTAAAATCATTGTTATTAAATTATAAAATAACCACATGCATAAATATGATATCATATATGATCCTATAATATCTATTTTTAATAATATTTCTTAGTATCATTGTTTCGGTTGTTAACTAATTAATTTTACATTATATTTTTTGTTAGGAAAGTTATGTTTGTGATGGATAAGATGTTTTTTATTAATACCCAGAAGGATATTATGTTTATAAAAATTACTTTTAATCATAAAATAAAATTTATTCGTGAATGTTTACGATAGGTAACAAAATCTCATCGCGTCATGGAGGCGGTAAGCCGTACGTACGCACAAGCAACGATATCATTCAATTGATAGTGAAATCATATGTAATTGGATGGTATTTTATATATAAATAATCCTTAACAAGTTATATTTATTTTTTACATCAATTATACTCATTATTATACCCCTCAAAATATTGATGTGTTGAATGACAAACTACACCTGACATGGAGATAGTAAGCCTTACATTCACATGTATGATGATTATGTCATTCATAGGATCTATAGAACCAGGAATATGGTTGTACCATATTTATAATAACATATCATTATGTATAATGTACTGGATTTATTATCTTATTATGGAAATAACAAATAAAGAAGAAGAAAAAGAAGAAAAGAGCATTGAAAGTGGTGAAGAAATAATTAACTCTTCTTTAGGGGATTCCTTTTGATTTGAAAAAAAGGGCTCCTTTGGTTGGATTTATGATCAAACTAATGACTCTATGTTGAAGTTAGGGTAATAGGGAGTATATATGAGTATGTTTTGGCTAATCCAAATGGTTTTGGAGGAGTGAAATTAATAGAAGGGGATGTACCCTTTTATAAGAGAGTTGAGGGAATCTTTTGCAAATGCATAAAAAAATAATTTATTGTAAAATTATTTTTCGGTTCATAATATCTAAAAATAGATTTATTTTTAGAATAATGTGGTTATGGGACTTAATAATCTCAAAAAATAGGTATTAGAAAAGTTTAGGTCACTATATTAACATTATCTTTTACATTTAACTCTTAGTTAAGTAGTGTAACTTTTACCATGCCCTCTTTTGTTTTTATACTACAATGTTAATAAAATTACTATAAAATTCCAAGATAATATCAAGTGGTTCATTAATAAAATATGTAACGTTATCTTAGTCATTTTTATGAATCATATATTTTTAGAACTATTATATAATTTAATAAAATACTACTTGTTTTAAGAACACATTTAAGGCAATTTTGACACTATTTAGTATTTGGTTTTTGTGAAATTCATAAAAACTTTATTCCTTCAAAGAAAAATATTTAATCAACCCTAATATGTCATATTAAAATATAAAATTTGTGGATGGAATCAAAAGTTTCAATTTACATTTATTTTAACATTTATATTATCAATTATATTAATCTTTCATTAATAATTCAATTACAACATAATAATTGTGTCATAAGTAAATTTAATTATTTTATTTCTAAAAATTATAAAATAAAAAAACATGATGTGGGAAATATTTTAACTTTATAATTAATATTTATAGTCAAATGTATCTTTTTTATATTCCTACATTAAAAATGATTGAGTTATTAAAATTTGAAATTTACACTTTTAACTCTTCTTTAAATAAAATATAATAAATGTCCTAATCTAATAAAAGTGGATGAAACAAGATCATATTTTTGTCCAATGTTTTATTTTTGTCGAAAAAAATTTATCCAATAGAATTAGGACATGTTTTGGGGTAATTTTATATTATTATAATATTATTTTTACCTTTAATTACCCTATTAACTTTTAACCTTGGTAAATAAAATTCCAAAGTTATTATTCCCCAATAAATATTGTCATCCTAGAGAACCAAATTTTAATTACTGATGAATATCATGTATATTGTATTTTTGAAATTAAATTTAAAGAAGTTTTTAAATTCTGTTTTATACAAATTTGCAAATGTGCCTAGAAGGTGGGTAAAAGACGTTAAAAATTTTATAAATATATATATATATATATAATATTATTGTAAAATGAATCCAATGAATTAAATAGAATTAATATAATTATTACGTACCTATTTTGACATTAAAATAAATTTAAATTTAAATTTTTTAAATAAAAAGCTGGTTTTGAATAGTAACATAGTGTTTTTCAATATTCATTAAAAATTGAAATCTTTCAAAAAAATATAAAAAATTCACCCTAAGATAATATTGATATTAAAAATCCAAAAATGAAGTTCAATTTGAAAAATAAAATTTATAAAATTTCAAAAACTGGGTATTACTATTCATAACATCGTTTTTAAACGGTTGGTTTGATTTGTCGTGGTGTGATAGAGCTTGAAGTTTCGTACATTTCATGCTATTGTATTATTCATAGAGAAACGTACCATGTAATTTTGAGGTGTTACCGTAAAAAAACCATTTTCCCCTTCCTCACATCGATTATCTCTTAGGTTGAGTGAGATGTACCATGAACTTCTCAAAAATAGGATTTAGTTTAGGGTACCACCTGTTGTGGGATAGACTATCAGACATACAAAATTCTATTTTTGTAAGTAGGTATGGCTAATATGAGTTCATAGTGATGTTTTTTGATCTAACGAACAAAATTACAGTAATCATGTATTTGATGAAAATGATCTTTCCACTATTCGAAGATTATTTTTTGGTAGTTTATGTTGAAAATATATTAATATAGTCCTAGTACATTGATAATCATGACCAACATCTTAACATTGTATTTGGTACATTGAGAGAGCATAAATTTTAAACCAAGCAGTTTAATGTAGTTTCATTGTTGATTGAGTTTACTTCTAGGGCCTTGTTATCTTAGAGGATTGAGTTTCAATGGACTCCTAGTTTATTTAGCCATGGTATCTAGGGAATGACCTAAGAATGACTTCATGATTTATATTTTTCATTGTCAGTAGGTTATTATTGGAATCTAATCCCGAGATTCTACCATTTCGAATCACCGATGTCTATGCTAACTAAGAAAGGGGTAGGGTTTGTTTGGACTGAAACTTATGAGAGATATTTTCATGATATAAAGATAATAATGAACTCAAAAATGATCTTCACTTTACCTATACCAATAAAAGTAAATATCATGTACTGTGATGCATCCAGAGTTGGAATAGGAGTCATTATGAGGCAGGAGGACTATTTGATTGCTTATGTATATAGAAAGCTGATACCACAGGAGAGGAATTATCCTACTCATGGTTTGTAGCTACCTAAGGTGGTATATTCCCTATTATATTGGATAATATGTATATTCGGTGAGATAATTTTTTATATATAGACCACAAGATTCTGAAGTACATAATTTTTAATAAATAAATGAAGCATCAGTTGAGGAGGTGGGTTGAATGTCTACATTCTTTTGACTTTGAGCTAGAGTAATCACTATTGAAGGGAACCGATTAGATCTATGTGTTTATTTGGAAGATGCAGATAGAGGAAGTTCATGAGCCTTGCAATGAGTGGTGGAAAATGGAACTCTTTGTAGAAATTCATCTGGATGTTCAGAAGTCTGAGGGATTGGTATATTTGATTTTTAAATCTTCCATAACTTTGATTTTGGACAAGAACATGATAGAGTTATTTTCTAATCCGAAGGGATTTTCTCTGAGGGATATCTTATATAGAGTGAAACCACTGTTAGAATGGACTCTTGGTAGTGGGAATGTTCTTATTTTTTGTGGATGTGTATGGGTTCCTACTGTTTTGTTTAAGGAGTTGATGAAAGAATTTTATACTTTTAAATGGGTGGTCTATCCATGTACAGTGAACATATACCATGATCACTGTAGAAAATAATTGTTTCACGGGATGAAAAAGGATACATTAAGAATCATGGATAGATGTTTCACTTATTAATAGATAAATTCTAGGCATTTTAGACCTACTGGGTTGTTGTAGACTTTTCCTAATATAAAATTGAAGTGGGATGGTGTCATGATAGATTTTTTTGATAGAATTATCTAGGAAACCCTGTAATAATGATATATTTGGTCTGATTATGGAACTGATAGTGTGAGAAGTATATGATAATCATTTAATTATTAATAGAATTGAAAATGGAGACTTTTCTAGTCCCAAGGTATTATGTCGCCTCTAGGTGTTCATCTAAAGCTCGTTTGGAGACATAGTTTATTAAGATTTGAATATTATTTTACTTTATGTTCATGTATAATGATTAAATTTTGAAACATTAATTGGGTTGTGTGTTTAATTTGGTTTTATGTTTCATGTTTGTACTAGTTCTCACTTAACCCAAAAAAATTTATTATACTGAAAATATAAAAAAAAATAAGTTTTACTGAGTGTTCTTCAAAAATAGTGAGACCTTAACTGTTGATGATCTGGGTAGTCTCTTGATTCACACCTATCATGGGGTGTGGAAAAAAAATATTTTATTTACCTAAGTATAGTATAGCAGTTGATCCTAGGTAGTCTCTTGAAGAGGAGTGCACACAAAACACGGTTTTCAATTTTTGTTGGTTTTCTTAAAAATATTGGTTTTTATTAATTTGAATTACTATGAGAGAAACAAACAACAGAAATTGATTGATTTTAACAAATGATAAATATGGTGATCGGATTGGGTTCGACTAGACCTTGTGTTGTGCCATCATGGTTTCCAAATTTTATCTCTTCTTCTTCCTTAAACTGGTAAGAGAGAGATTCATCTACTGAGTCCACTCGCTCCCTTGGACAGATAGATGCGATGAGAATTTTCCTTTCTAAAACCACAGATTGGTCTATCCTCCTTCCAATGTGTTTAGGTTGTGGAAGGTCTCTTGATTAATTAGAGCAATCCCAGACCTGGATTTTTTGTTCCCTGATAAACCAAGATTCTCACATACAATCCAACACACGTGCTTGACAACCGCCGAGCAATCACAACCCAACCATAATCATGTTACACCATATACATATTAGAATTTGGTGGAGGGAGATGTGATCATCGACCAAAGTAATTTATAATTTCAGAATAAAAAACATAACACTACCGCATTTGGAATTTAATAATGAATTAAGAATTGAAACCATAATAAGAAAGAAGATGAAATTTTATTCATTTAAAGCACAAGAACTCATACACAAAACACAGTTCCAGCCTCCCCTCTTTCCGATCACTCAAATGAAACTACCCCTCCATGGGTGGGGTAAGTGAGATGATGCGGGAGAAGAGAGACATTTTAATGTAAACAAAAATAAAAGAAAGAAACAGAATGATGCTGAAGAAGAATTTCCCAGAGTGTCCCTTGGCTTCCTCCCATCTCTGAGTGTGGTGTCCAACTCCCCCCTCAGCATGGGTGAACTCCTCTTTATATAGGCCAAGGTGGTGTCATCCTTCGGTCTTCAAATCGAAGATCTTTATAATTCTTCTTTATGATTTCCAACTGATTATTTTCACCGAAAGTTTGACCATGTTCTGACAAATTAATGGCCGAATTTTGAGATGGTTTCTTATTAAAAGATCTTCCAAAATATATTTTACGTTTCATCACAAAATTTCAGATTTATCCTCCATGTGTGGTATGAGATATGGGAAATTTAATTGGATCATTTATTCTGGATGAATGTTTCCTTTTTCCTTCCCCATAATTTCAGCATCCATGGGTCGCTTTAATGGTAGAAAATCTTCAATCCCTTCAACATAAGAACTCATCATTTAATATTCTTTCACATACAATTCGAATCAAAAAAATTTGAGGTGTGTAGACCGAGTTATGATTTATTCATTGAGGTGGGGCCCACGCAGTCTTCCAGAATAATTTTCAACATGGATTGAATTTTTTTAACCCTTTAATGGATGAATTAAATCCTAGTCCAAAAAATATGAAGACAATAAATATATGAACCGAATAAAAATAATAATCACATTAATTGGATTTATATTTTAAATGATATTCGTGAATTACAAAAGTGATTAAAATATGTCAATATTTCCAAATTAAGCAGTTTTCCAATTTTAGCCCAAAACACATCATACATCCAAAATTGATGTAATTAACTCAACTTGATCAATTTTTAGGGATTAAAACATTGAGTTACATATAAAAAATGAATAAAATATTATCTCTATCAATTACCCCACACTTAAACTATGCTTGTCCTCAATCTTAAAATCTCAACATGGAATTCAAAGGGCACTAATGTCACCAATATTTAAATTTCACTGAAATAAAATCAAACGATTATTAATGTCCGATCAAATTTTCAAGTTCCACAAAAAATATCAATTTAATTTCCCATTTTTCAAAGAAACAATCAATTCATGCATTTTACTTTTCCCCTTTAAAAAACGATGGATCCTTTCCTTTCATTCCTTCAAGCTTCTCAATTTATTATTATTAAACATGACAAATCATGATCTACCTCTCTTTTGAATCTTTTATCACATCACTCATGATACAATTAATAATGGAGTTATGCTCATATCATGAGAACATTCTTCTTATTCCTAGGCTTGTAAAGGAACTACATTCTCCACTTTGGAAATACAAAACACGCATAAAATCATGAGGACTTGCAATAAAGGTTCAAATTACTCTGTGGATTTGGGTTGGTGGGTAAATGATTGAAATAATTTAAGGCCAAAAGTAGGAGTTTTGACTCTTAAGTACAATGCATGATTAATCAAGTGAAAACACAGGATGAACCTCACTCAAATCCCCTTTGATCATGTAAAATACAACACCACCCCCTTTTAATGACATGGGCCATGAGTCAATAAATGATTACAAAGAATGATATCATCCAAATTCTCTGCCTATTTTTTTATTTTTTTGTAAAGCTCCCTAAAGGAACAAATTTATTTTTCTATTTTTTTATTAAAGCTCTAGAAAGGAACAACTTTATTTTCACATTTTTTAAGGAGAACCAGATGAAATAAAAGTAGCATAATGAAATAATGACTCATACCCAATCTTCTAATAATAAATTGCCCAAAATGATGATGCACACCTTACAACACCTAAAAATTATTTGCATCTCAATAAAAGAACACGAAAGGCCCTCCCCCCACAGTCAAATGGGAAATATTCCTTAAAAAAATACTAAAAGTGGAGGTAGGTAAGGAAATATCAGCTTGTAATGTGGCTTAAACCTATAAGGAAACTCATGGCTTCTATGGGCAAACGAAGGATAAATGTAAGGGTGGG
This sequence comes from Viscum album, assembly GCA_963277665.1. Classification (NCBI taxonomy): domain Eukaryota; kingdom Viridiplantae; phylum Streptophyta; class Magnoliopsida; order Santalales; family Viscaceae; genus Viscum; species Viscum album. The sequence continues at coordinate 942,399,688 of OY728162.1, forward strand.
TCTTAGATAAATATGTGTCTAGCCAAATTGGTGCCTCAATCATTTTAAATGTGTATTTGTACAGTCATATATTTTACAAGTTTCAATACAAGTTCTAGCAGGTGGCACGTCCCGAGATCACTCAAGAAATATGCTCAAGAAAAAATAGGAAATATTTGGTCTAGAAATCCTCTCAGGAATGAGAATATGATATTGGAAAATCATTCATGACATGATTAATAATAACTAATTAATTCACATGAATTTCAGAAATTCAAAGCATGAAAAATGGAAGGGAAATTTCATTTACATGAATCAATTAATTCCCTCAAATCCCGAGTCCTTATTTCAATATCCTTGTTTCACATTAATAGTCCAATTGTCCATTTTAATCATTCAAGCTCATTAACATTGAAATATAATACATGGAATCACTGGATTCCTATGAAACTCTTGTCTCTTAGATACATCAAGTAAAACATGAATTCAAGTGTGGGCATGAATTTTTTAATTAACTCGTTAAAAGACTAAAAATGTGGGGAATAAAGTTGGATAACATAGAATTGAAACTCTTACTCCCCTTTCAAATGGACTCTTTTCTTCACGACGTGTAATCCCACTACAACTTCTTCATTAATGTACCTGAAATATAAGAATGAAAACAATTGATAGTGCAGGCCTGTTCAATCATGCTGGTAAATGACTAAGAGGACCAGTGGATAATGAGGGAAAATGCATGTTGCCACTAGGTAGCACCTTTGTTTAATGTCGTTGGATCGACTAAAAAAATCAATTTTTTTTTGAAAAAAAATCCTAGACTACAAGATTCCCTCCCCCGCACTTAATTGATGCAGTGTCCTCAATGCATGTAAATGTAATTTTTTTATGTAAGTTTCAAAAAAATGGAGTTACGACATTTAATCAAGTGTAAAGGAATGATGCAACCAGTTATGTATTCTTTTGTATTAAGGGTGAAGGAGTGTGATCTCCTCCACTGGTTCATGAGGTACGGTCCCATGGAACTTCTTCAACCTCTGCCAATTTATAGTGAATGGGTTTCCTCCACCTTCATTTTGAATTTTCACAGCACCAAAGGGGTATACATGAGTAACAGTAAAGGGGCCTTCCCATCTGGAATGAAGTTTACCTAGTATAAGCTTAAGTCTGGATTTGAAGAGTAACACGTGATCTCCAGGGTTGAATGTTCTTGGTTGAATTATCTTTTCATGGGCCATACATGTTCTCTCTTTATAGATCATTGAGTTTTCAAAAGATTCTATTCTAATTTCCTCTAACTCCTGCAACAGAAATCTTATTTCTTCCCCAGCTTTCTCAAGGTCCAGATTCATCTCTCTGACCGCCCAGTAGGCTCTATGCTCCAACTCCACAGGAAGGTGGAAAATCTTTCGATAGATCAATCTATAGGGACTCATCCCTATCAGTGTCTTGTAGGACATTCTGTATGCCCATAATGTATCATCTAACTTTTGGCTCCAATCCTTCCGGTTGGGTTTAACAGTCTTTTCCAGAATGGATTTTATTTCTCAATTGGAGACTTCTTCTTGTCTATTTGAATAGATAACTCAAATTCTATGGGATATGTTATGACCCTAGGATTTGGATTTTGGTGGGTCATGGGAGCAACAAATAGCACTCATAGAGTTTTTATATAATAATTGTTTCCAAGCATTGATCCAAATGTCTCATTTAAAGGTCTTGTTTGGAAGCATATTCCTTTAACATATTTGCTGGTTGGAGGTACGCGAGGTGATGATTGTTAGACCATGTCTCATGTAGGATGTGTCTGAGCATGTTCAATTGATTAAGAAAGCACACCATGTAAACCTAATACAAACACTACATTGACTATCAGAGATGTCCAATGGTGTTTGAGGTTGATCATCATGTTCTCATTAGGATTCCACATAGGTTGGGGCAATGCTGTATAAGGAAACATGGAATATTAGCACCAAGGTTTATTAGTCCATTCGAGATAGTGGAAAGGTTCAATCTAGTGGCACATCGGATGGCCATTTCACATTGCTGTAGTTTATGCATGATGTGTTTCATGTGTCAAAACTTTAGAGATAAAATCATAATTCTTTTTACATGGTGGACATTCTTAATTTCGTGTTGGATTTTGATTTGTTCTTTGAAGATCATTCGATTAGAATTTTGAAATGTACCATGAAGAATCTATAGGGGAATAATGTATCCCCATGTAATTGTAGTTGTATAATGATCATGTGAAAGAGTATACATGGGAGTGGGAATCAAATATGCATATATAGTTTCCATAATTTGTTTCTCATACCCACTGAGATTCATCAGATCATAACTCAAGTGAAAGATGTTATATAGTGGGGAGGTTCTAATATGTCAACTTACTATGTGATTCTTTCATTTTATTTTGGTAATAATCCCTCAGAATGGTTTTTTCAATTTAATCCATAGTAGAGGTGGGTTTAGTTATATGTTGTACAAGTGCGGATTTTGTACACTGTGGAGTGAATTAATAGTGTAAATTATAGATATATGTCATAAATTTCTCAGATGAGCTGGCCCTATAAAACAAATTCAGGCCATAAATTTTGATTAACCCCTAAAAACATTTATAATTTTAAATAGTAAAGTAATTATGTAAAATATGGATATATATAGAAAACAAATTTACAACAAAAATTCAATTTTTGTTCATTTATTAATTAATGGTGTGGGGTTTTTAGGATACACTGGAGTCGTGTAATTCAGGATGCAAATTCCCTATTTACGTCATGAATTATCCATACCTAGAGTGTTTTAAAAACTAATAGTGGTTCTTAGGTGTTCAAATGATACATAACCTTTCTTCTATATCTGCGGGCCTTCCAGTGATGTGTTAGAATTCATTTCTAATCCAGAAAAACACTCAGTTTAATCTAGGTAATCCAAATTATTAGTTTTTTTGTATTATTTTAATCCCTTATTATCCATATCTATTAGTTATTACCCTAATTGAAAAACATTTATTCTCTATTAAAGGTAAAGGAGGAAGAAACCCACCTTAACATGGATCTGGAGGATTTTTTGCATCTTCTCCGCTTTTTAGGTAGGTGGTATAGTACTACACTCTAAACATATATTTCAAGTAATGTTAGTATATTCAATAATTATAATTACATTTCCATGCTGTTAATGTGACTAAATTAATTGGATAATTCATTATTTGATGATATTCATATGTTTATACTACCCATTGGTTCCCATCAGGTCCATTGGTGTTGAGTCCAAACATAAAGAAACTTATGTGGTGATCCTACCATTGAACTTCTAATGAGATTTCTTTATTAATGCTGTAATTGTCTTGGTATTATGAATTAGTATAACATGTGAATTGTATTGATTATTTGACATATAATAACTTGGAAAAAATATATTAAATGATGTGAAATTGTCAAAGCATGTTTATTTGGTGAGTTGTGGCTATAATTAATGGTAATAACCCTTGGGATTAAAATGATACTATAATGGGGTTTAATATAATTATATTGATAATTGGAATCTAAGAATTATGATATTTAAATGGAAATATAAATGATAATTGGGTGAATTGACCATAATAGATTTTTATATATATTTAGTGTGCTTTACCTGGTTATACTATAATTCATAGATGGAATGAATTGATTATTATAAAATACATAGAGGTGTTAACCTAGTTAAGTTGTAATCATTAGAGTGGTTTACTCGGTTGTTCTATAATTATTATAAGTCTGGATATATTTTCACTATAATTCTTAGAGAGATTTACCCAATTGTTCTTTAATGCTTAAAGGTCTCTGTCAGTTTATGATTTAATGATTATAGGGTTGAATCAGTTTTTTCCTAACTCATAGAAGGATTCTAATGAGTTCTACTATAATTTTCCATTAGCTATACACAAGGAGGGTTATAGATATCATTGGCATGATTCTACGAAATGATTAGAGGTATCTGTCTTGGTACTGAAGCAGGTTTGGATTATTTAGGGAATCATCCTGGATTCTAAAGGCCATCAAGATTATTTCATTTATAGTATAAATTTATTGAATTAATACCATTTTTAGCCCTTTATTTAATGCATTATGTATTTTCATGATAGATTGTTTAGACATGGTTTTTTTAATCTACTAAGTGGTATTCACACTTTTTTAGGGAAGTTGTTTGGTAAATGGTATAATTACATGGATAAAGGTTTAGATAAGTGAAAGGGACCCTATTGTTTATGTGCATGTTGTATGGGTTGTATCTTAGAGATGGGACCACCATGGCGTTTGGGACTGGGGTCTTTTGGATTTTAATTTGAGAATTCTTTTTATTTTTTCATTTGACATTCAACATGTAATTTAGGTATATTCAGCCAAAAAAATACACACTTTATTATTATTTTATTTGATTAATTTTTTCATTATATCTACTATGGTTACCAATCTGTTTATTTATACTGTTTCCACTATTTTCCACTACTCTATTATTATTTCTCCTACTTATGGAACAATGTACTAGATTTTATAGTCTCCCACAATATTTCTTACACCCTCATTGCTAGTCGATAGCCTTTTGATTATGAGGAGGTGTGCCTATGGTCACGTAACTGAACTATATCTATCAAGTGAGGGAGCTTCTATCTAAGTATGGTTCATGTATAGAGACCTCAAAAATATATTTTGATGAGACAAAATGAATAAATAGATTTTAGATCGTTTATCTAGATGATTTTTTCCCAAAAAGTTATGGATGAATTTCAGAAGTGTAAGGGTATTATTAAATAATTACCTATTTGGAATATAGTTGATTTCATTACATAATTTTCCCATTTAATTTCTATTGGAGAATATTTGTCACTTGAAAAAATTTCTTTGATATAAAAAAGGGATGTGGTTTTGGTTTCATGGAGTAGGACTCTTAATAATTTTTGATAGTGATGCAAGGATTATCTCAAATTGTTTGATAATTATGTAACAATAATCGGATAGAGATCCATGTTTTTACTATTCTTATTATCCTCAGAATAATGATTAATCTAAAAGTACTATTAAAACTATAGAGGATATGGTGAGATCCTTGTCAATAGATTTAAAAGGATGTTTGGATCAATATCTCCCCCTTATAGAGTTCCTATATAACAATAGTTTCCATTATAGTATTTAAATGGAACCCTATGTGGATCTGTATATAAAGATGTGTGGAACACAAACATATTAGGATTATATTAGAGATCATAAGATTTTGAGACTAGATCTTTGTCAAGATATAAAAGAAAATATTCATACTAATAAAAAACACATTAAAACATTCCAAAGTTGAGAAAAGAGATACATAGTAAATATTTGATGAAATCTATTGTTTAAATTTAGGGACAAGGTATCCCTTTGAATATCACCATGGAAGATGGGTATGAGATTTTCGAAGAGGTGAATATTCAGACCTAGAAACATTAGACCCTTCAAAATCCTTGATTATGTGGGGATGATATCTTATCATCTTTCTTATCCACTAAACTTCTCTTAAGTTCCTGATATGTTCCATGTATCACTATTGAGGTTGTACATGCTTAACCATTCACATGTACCAAAATCAATTGTTTTATAACTATAATTCAATATTTCTTACTATGAGAAAAAAGTATATATCTAGGATCCCAAAGATAATGTATTATGAAGAAACACTAGTCACCTGGTTAATGTTATATAGAAAAATCATAAGTTTGAGGAAGAAACATGAGTACCTAAAGATGTTATGATGTAGAATTACCCACATTTTTTATCAGAGTGACAAAATTTCCTGAGAGAAATTCTGTTAATGAGGGTAGAAAGTAAAAATATATGATTTAATATGTATTTGACTATAAATTAATACTATATTGAAAAAATCATAACACAAAAAACACCAAAATAAAATATACCATGTAATATTTTATTAAGATAAAATATTATAATGACATACAAAGATTAATACATTATTATAATAAAACATAAATCATCATTAAAAAAATTTTATGTGGAATAAATCTACAAGTAAAAAAATAAGACGATGAACATGAAATGATTATCATTTTTTTCATAAATACCATACCCCTGATTAAAACTATGGAAAAATGAAAAACATTATAAATATGATATACAAGTTGAATGATATGTAATTCAATAGGATGAAAGATTTTAGTAATGTGGGTCAGGCTACATATAGGAACAAAATATGACTGTTATATATATGGTTAATGGAAATATGCTGATTAGGAATATAGTCGTTGGATATATGGTCATTGGATATGAATATATCTAATAGGTATATTAAATTTGAATTATAGTTGTTAAAAATGAAAAATGATATAATTCACAAATAATACTTAATAAACCAAAAATATATTAAATAATTAAAATATTCTTTATTATAAATTATATTTTTATGCATTACATATAATTATTATGATTTAATATATTTATACAATTAAATGAAATTTTTATAAAAAAATTGTTAATAAAATTAAATGGATAGAAGATAAATATTTCATTTTTATGCGATATGGTTTAACATATTTAATGTTGAATAAATACATTTTTTTAATAACTATATATTTTCTATTTTTATAATAATAAATTAAATCGTTCACTTTTAAATAATGAATCTTATTTAACCCTTCAATTTATAAAAATATATTAACATTAATTTACATATTAATTGATATGAATTAATAGTAAGAACAATTATGGTTTTAAAAGTCATTTTTAATAAAAATATTATATATATATATATATATTATTTTCATTTTAATGATAAAATTATAATATTTAGAAATTAAATAAGATTAAATAGTGTGTATATTTTTAATCAACATGTCAACATTAGTAAAATTTATCAATTTCATTTTTAGTAAATAAAATAATTTAATAATGAAAAAAATGATTTACCACAGTAGTGGTAAAATAATGTAAAAATGGTTAATATAAGCATAAAGGATGTGTATTATAATAAAAAATGATCACTAATTTTTTAGATGAGTTGTACATGACCCATATCTTTTAACATCCACATTATATCCACTCTTCTTTAAAAATTATAACTTTACTCAGGAAATAAGTATTTACAGATATGCTAGTCAAAACTCACCTATAAAAGGAACCCTCCTCTAACCCTTTAAAACCACTAACATGATTAGTTTCTATATATATTATTATCCCAACTTACTATTCCAATTCCTTAATAGAAATTATGTATCTTTTCTTTTCAAGAAGGAATCCGAAATATTTTATTCTGAAGGAAGTTGTGTCCAGAAGGATTTCGTGGAACCTAGGTGAAAAAGAAGGGATTTCTTTCCAATATCACATTGATATAGATATTGTCTCTGTTCAAATTAAAATTTTGAGGGAGTTAAATGTTTTATATTTTTAAAACCACATCTATAATCCACATCTCTTGTTATTCTCATGATTTACATGTATTCAGTCCATTTTTACTCCCTTTGCTTCAAAATTCATCCCAAATAATGCTCATAAATGAGAAATAACCATAACTCTTCCAGTCAGTCGTACATATCTATATTATTTATATCATCTTGTGAATTTCATTCGATAAACTACATTGATTTACTAAGGTCACATTCTAATTTTTTTGAATTAATTTACAATTGTTTTAAATTTTTATTTTTAACATTTTCCACACGAGTCAATTTCTAATTAATGTCACTATTTACAAAATGTGGGAAAAAAATATTCATTTTTAATTCCATCCATATGAACACGTTTACAAACAATTATTATGATTTTTACTAATTAAGATTCTTTTAAAATTTTCCATTTATTTTAAATGTAATTTATATTCCCACTTTTTCATAAATAAATTCATTTGAATTAAAAATTATAAAAAATAAAAAAAATAATTTTTTATAGTTAAAATTAATTTACTAGTGCTCATATACTGTATTTTATGTATTTTCAAATGACATTTAATGTACCTTAATCATCAATAGGGACATTATCCAATCCAAATACTCTCTTTTTGTGGATAACAATCATGTTTTGTTGAAATATTCATGAAAACCATTTATTCCCCATAGGTTAATAAATTTATGATGGTTTTATGAAAATTTTCAATGTTTTGTGGCATAAATATGTATGGTTTATAATTATATTTTGGGTGGATCTATCATATACCTCAAATACATTGGGTATATTCTTATATCTCCTAGAATTAGGATAGGGCATGAGTTATTATCACATGTCCAAGAAGGTTATAGGACACGTGTGGTTAGCCCTGGTCTATTATGCTATGTATATGTGGTTACCCCAGTACATTGTAATATGTATGTGTTGGTGGTTATATTTTAAATATGTCATGATTCATATTATTATGATGACACCACATTCTTACTCTTATATTATATTTTCAAAGATCATTACTATCGACTCATATTTTCCCACTCTTTCTACTCAAGTCATATGTTATGAAAAAAAATTATTCTATGACTCATGTTTTATGATCTATGTTTCATTTGTTATAATTACCTTATATTTTGGATATCTCCTTGATTATTTTATCGTAACCACATGCACATATTATGAAATATTATGATTTTTTTATATATCATATTTTTAACATTACTAAGAATATAAGATAACCCTTTCTTATGTTTTATTCTCCATGTTATAGAGAATAATATTATATATGGTTTGTCTAAAAGGGTATAATGTGGGAAGAATATTTTTGGGATATGTTGAAAATTTATTTTCTTCATCTAATCTCAAAAGAAGCTAAACATATAGGCTATGGGTACGATTTATCATGAGATAAAAATAATTGTCCAATGGAAATAGGTAATATTAATGCATGTAATGATTAGGTCACCTTAGTGAATGCATTTAACATACTAAGTAACTAGTGGTCCCTAGAATTATACAACCCATTAATTAATTGGTATGTCTCTTTAAGTAAACATGATAGGTATTGGGTGTATACCTACCCTTTAAGAAATGTAATTTTGGAATAGGCCTTGACGGTGTGGTTGTGATGCTCATTACAATGAATTCCATCATTATGAGATCTATTATTGTTTTCCTTGTGATTATCACTTTAAATTTCCATGTATAATGTATAATTTTTATTAAGTTATATATCATTTACATGTTTTTCTATACCGTCTTTATTTTATATGTAATTCTTTTTCTATATTGCCTCCCTCTGTATAAAACCCCCTTACTGAACATATGAGATACACCATTATCTTGTTTCTTGATATTCCCAAGAAACAATAATGAATTATACATGTTATCCATAGATATGCAATGAAGGAATAATGATTTTTTTTATTTTTGAATAATGTTATTTAATTTAGAATGTAATTTAATGATTACATATTTATCAAGTGTCAAAAGTATACTAAATATATGATATTGGGATTTTTAATGTAATAAATAACCATTTACTCAATGGGACCAAAAAAGGAGTTGTTACACTTAGTAAAACTAAAGTTTGTTAGAAAAATTTATAAATATATTTATATGAACATAGTTATATAAAAAGAATTATTATAATCACTTAAGAAATTTAAGGAATATTTCTATAATACATGCGTACAATATTATACTATGAAATATAATTAATGGTTTTATTTGTGAAATAATTAGTATATGTCATTATTTAGAGGGGTAACATAAGGAAATTAATAAAAACATTGATAACACCAATAGTCAATTATGCGATTTCACTTCTTAAAAAAACAAAATATTTTGGCATTTGAGATGTGAACGTTATCTCTTTATTAGGTTTGTTGTCTAAGGAAAAATCTATAGAGAATATATTCATCACATTAGAATATAGTGAAATAGGTAGGGTTATGATGATTTTATATCATCTAATGAGATATGTTGACCAAAACTAATTACTGATTAAAAATACTTAGATTAAGGATGAGTTATAAAGAATTGAATGTAATGATTTTATGTAATTATTCCTAAAGAGAAACATTCCATGATAGAAAAGAGTTGAAATGAAAAGCAAATTTATGAATTTACAAAAAAGGAAGAGTAAATTATTACTAAATATAATGATAAATTTACAAGATTATAAAGACACATTGATCATTTTGCATAAAATATTAAAATAAATATCAATTTGTTTAAGGAAGTAATGCTAGGACTTTGAATGTAATTGGTCTCCCAAATGTTTTCATCAGATGATGAGATAATGCTATGTTCCATCAAGATTGAGAAGGAGTTATACAATTCATTTATTATCTATATAAATCCTAAGAAGAATATGATGGTTTGTTACATTATATAAATAACCACATTTTAGAAGAAAAAAGGAAAGGCATGATTTCAAACATTCAATAATTATTGGGAGAAAAAAATTGAAGTTTTCTAAATGGATCTGAAGTCTGTTTAACAGATAGAGATAATGGACATTAGGATCATGGGTAAAAAAGAGATATACTTCCAATTTATAATTATTTAATTATATAAAGATGGGATACTATTCAAATCAGAATGCCAAGAGTCAAGGGAATCTACATTATAATAGTTCATGAGAGATAGTCTAGGTATATATAATTATTGTGATAGAAGATGAAGTCCCAAATGATGTAATTATTTGTAATTTAACTATGAAATTAAGGTTATATAAAACATTAATTGTTTTGAAGAAATTAAATATTTTAAATCACGTTTTTTCTCAAAAAAAAATTAAATCAATCTAAAATATATTAAAGAAGAAGTATTCAACTAAAACATAGAGTAGAAATTTTATTATAAGAAAAATATGAAAGGTAGGCATATAATCTCTTGTTTTGATAGGGTAAAAAAAAGAAACCATGGTTTGAATTTATAAGTAAATTTTGATGGAAATGTTTCATAGGAAATGGTATCATAGGATTAATGTTTCAAATTGATTATAATTTTAATAATATTTTATTATATATAATCATGACTCACACTAAAAATATCACATTTATAAAATTATTGGAAACATGATCATGAAAATAAAGCAATAAAAGGTATATATTTAAAAACTAATTGTTATTAAAAATTTATTATAATTAAAAACTAGTTTTAGAGTAATGAAAAAATCAACAAATAATTATTTAATGAAATGATGAGTACCCCGATCTAACCTCATATATTGAGTCACTCATATTTTAATGATACTTGCATTTTTTCTTCATTGGTGAGAGTAAATTAAAATTTTTAGGATGAAATTTATTTAAGAGATGAAGAATTTGATATCCTTGAATTTCAATATATAATTTCAAAAACAAATTTAATTAAAATTTAGATTTAAAATATAAATTCATTTTTTGCTGATATGGATCTAAAATTTAGGCACGTTTATCCCTTAATTAGTATCTATTATTGAATACATGCTTATCTAAAAAATATTAATTCATTTATAATTGAATATAGTAAATAAATGAAATAAAATTCAAAAAAGGGAAATCAGTTTTTATTTCATCATCATAAATATAATATATGAATGAAAAATAAACTAAAAAAACTATAAATAGTACACAGAGACAATAAAAAAAATAACATCAGTAGAATTTGAAAATTCATTGGGTAGTGGTCCACTAGAAATATCACAACCGTGAATAACAATGTAAACATGAAAAAAATAAAAATATGATTGAAATTTTATGAATGAATTATAGAAAACATTGAGATAAAATTTAGTGAATGTTAAATTAAAGAAAGAAGAGGTATTTATCCAATGTATAATGAATATATGGACATTAGAATAGTAATTGACCATTGGAACAATAACTAAATATTTAATTAGTAACCTAATTATTTGGAGTAGTAAATTATATAATAATTAATATTAATCATTATTAAATAAATATAAATATCATAACGATTTCATAAATCTTGTAAAATAAAGTATGTATAAGTATATGTTTTTTCATAAGGTATGTTTAAAATTATTTAGTAAAACATTAATTTATAAATTTAAATTTAAATAAAATAATTATCTATTTTTAATGTTTATTTTAATTAAAATACAAGTTATAATTAATTTAAAATAAAATTATAATTATTAAATAATTGAAAAAATAAATATAATCCATCATACCAAAGAAAAAGTTTTTATAGTAGATAAAATATATTTTCCTATACATTATTTAAATTTATTTAAAAGTATTATTTATAATATTTAAAATTTTAATTTGATAAAATTTAATCCATTATTGTAATAAGTATGTTGAAATTATCTTAGTGTATTTTTTTGTATTTTTATAAAAAGTTATATTTTTCGGTGAATACATAAAGATATTTTTTTACCATAATTTTTATGACATCATTATGACATAAATATGACTCCAAATTTTATCAATTTTTCTAATGAATTTAAATGTTTTAAAAATTTAGAATATTTCAAAATAATAAACTTAATTTATGTAATTATTAATCAATTTTCAAACTTATGTAATATTTCATTTTGAATAAAAAATTATATTCGATTATTTACTATGTATAAAATATTTCCATGGTGTGATTCTATTATGAGTGTGATAAAATGTGAAAGAAACCTATATTTATTAACATAAAAATAATAAAATCCACAAAAATAAATATTATTCATATTCTTGAGAATAATTATTATAATAATTTATATTTTATTCAATGATACCGCCCTTAACTATATAAACACTGATTCTCCACCCATTCCTCATTACTCCTAATCCTTCTTACTTTTATAATCATCAAAATAAATATCTCACTAAAATATATTTTAAAATTTTTTTTGATCCCCTATTCTATCAAGCAATTCCCCCTCTAAAGGACTTTACTCAATCCAAAGGAAGTTACTCAAAGAGTAAGGAAAGGTTTCCCAAGTATCTCTTTCCATATATTATTTTAGATTGTTTTATATTAAAATTCATTAACATTACCTAAAATTTTCTTACATTGTTATATTCTAGTGTTATTAACATTCATTTAATTCATTATAAATGATATAATACTCATTAACTCCCACCAAAACCTTTTTTCAGAAGTAATTACTATGTTAATGTAAATATTTTATAGCTCGTATCTTTTTATTTCCATTATCCAATGACCCATTATATAATATAGGAGATTATTAAATGTAACCTTAAAATAGTAGTTTTATTATAATCTAGCATTTTCATAATAATCAAATATTTATTAGTTTTCCATTATTTTAAACACTTTTAATAAACATCATTCATAGATAGTGGATTTACACCACCTAAGTGAAGGGTGTTGTCATATTTTTGAATTATTTTATTTATTAATTTTTTGAAAATATTTTTATAGAGACCCAAGGATTATCATTGATGGATATTACATATTTTTTATCAATATTCATTACAATAAATAAAAACATGCTTTAGGACTATAATATTTTTGTGCCTTTGGAAACATGGTACACAATTTTATAATCCCAGGAAACATATTCAATGTTTCTTACAAAGATCATAAAATTTAGAAAAATTTGAAACATAACCTACATAAAACATTTATTCGTAACCTAGGTAAAGGAAACATAATAAAAGGTGATATAACATGGGTAATAAGGGAAAACATAATAGATATCAATCTATGATCATATCATTGAAAATTATTTTTTTAAGAAAAAACTTTTATTAAAAAAGTGGGAAGCCTTAATGAATTAAGCAAAAAATAATCAATAAACATAAAAGATAAAAAAATGGTTAAAAGGAAACTAGATTCTTTTAGAAGGAGAATCCCTATATAGTTTCTAATGAAGTGAATTTACCTTGGTATCTAGATCATTCTTGGTGAGGTTTTCAAATTTAAAGGCCATCTTTTCCCAAGCTTGTATAAAGTCCTCCATGTCTATCTTCCTTTCATTGAATCCCCTTGTTATAATGATATATTTTTTTGTTGATCCTCACACATGAATAAGTTTTTTATCAACTAGGATCATATTTTCACTAATCATGTTATCCACTACTTGAGAAACATTAATATGAACGACCTCCTCCTACATTTATTCCTCTCAGTAAATGATAATCTCCCTTGTCTGGAATTCATCCATAATACCCTCCTTGACTGAACACTATGAAAAAAATATGGGATCTAATATTTGAATAATATTTTTATCTTACATTCCATCAATAATTTTAGATATATATCCTTTTGGATGGGTATCTAGATCAAAAAAATACTTTTCTACTAAATTCATCTTCAGCCACAGAACCCCCCTACATTTGATATTTATTTTCCAAAGTGTCACCCACTTGTTCTCGAACCTTAACCTCACCAATATTGGCAAGTTTCCTTTACCAAAATAGGATCATAAAATTATGTTTATCCTAGTTACCCGAGATCTATATCCTAGGACTTTTGATTTTTGGTAAACCTTATCTACATTGGTTTAGGAAGATGGGAGAAATCCTTACTCCCCTCTGATTTCTTCCTCTTGTTCACAATGGAATTCCCAAAATCCTTGTTTCCATTCTAAAATTCCATTATCCATGGACTATGAATGTATCTACCATATATTAAATCACCACTATTGAATGAGATATGGAAAAAACTCTCATATCCTTACTATTCCCCAAGAGAACATTTCCTTCCATTGAAATTATCTACCAAAAAAAGCTAGGCCACTTTGATCCTGAGAAATACACTCAGCTCCCATAACTTCAAATAGGTTTGAAATCTTAACAAAATGAAAGATAATAGTAGGTAAAAACATTATCATGCAATTCACCTAACCCCCTTTCCTTCTGGTGTGACCTACACTAAAATCTCATTTCTTGTAGATGCCACATATCTTCCCTCACTTGCCTCATGACTTTTGAGCTCAAGGAAAATTAGACCACCAAGTCTCAATACCTATGTATAATATGAGGCCTCTGTAATTTTTGTCCTAGGTTCGTGAATATTTTTTTTCACCCATCTTATTATACACTCGTTTTCTCCAAGTGTTCTGCACTATCATCTAACAAATAGCCAAATTGCTTCTTAGTTGGTCAAAAAAGTTTGAAACCTTTGATAACAATCCCCATTAAGGAATAACATGAAATGAAACATAAAGTGTAATTATGATTAATATATTCATCTTATTAAATGTTAAATGGGTTGTATATAAACCTCATAAAGGTATATAGGTTTCTAATATAAAGTATGTCTTCGAGAAGGCAAATTCAGACAAAAATCGATTACTGATTTGTTTACTTTTGAACCATTAAAACCATGAAATAATGATACTAAAAGGGTTATGTATATACTAATTTTTTTTATTACAACCATCATAAAATAAATTCATGTGAATTATATTCACCACATGGTTGAAATAATTGGTTAATATTGAATGTGTCTTTCAGAAAATTAAAGTGAGATGGGAGTCACTTATCTTAAGTCCGGACATTCATCATACTCATTTGAAACTACTATAAAATAAATATAAGTTTATTATAAATCTATTATTTAAAAATATTCATATATGTAGTACTGTATATGATTTTATTATGACCTTATATTTCCCATTTATTAATTATTCATTGTTAATGTTATGTTTTGGGTAATAATTACCTTGTGTTTCTTACATGTTTTGACTTTTTATTCTTGGTCCTATTAATATGATTACGATTTAATCATATATAGAATATAAAACATGATATAAATAAATATATATTAATTATATATATATATATTTATTTATAATATTCCATAAAATTTAGTGACATGAAATGAAATATAATGTTTATGGAGACAGTAGGTTGTATGTATGCATGAATGTTGTTTTTCATTTTCATGTTAGTTTAAAAGAAAAAAATAATATTTTATATTATCATTCATAAATAATTTTCATTATATTTATATATATGATATTTTTATTAAACCCATCCTTAATATATTCTATGTAAAGCGTGAATGTGTCTCATTACATCGCAAAGTGGTTGTCTTCTATACAAATGAATGTCGTTATTATATTAACCCAAAATGCTAATCATGAATTCATGTGTGTCATAGAAATTAAAATAGAATAATAATATTAAAAAATTAATAAATATAATATATAAATATTATTTTCATCATTATTCAGAACCTTGGGTGGTGTTAATGGAAAAATTAACTACATCTGTTCGTGAGGTGGTAGTCTGTAGTACACACGAATGATGATTTCATAAATCATTTTATGGAAGTGTGTGTATTTCTAGTTCATAAAATTATCCTAACAAATTTTCAGTATATTTATTATACTAAGGATATTATAAAATTATGATATCAAAATAATTTAAGGGGTTGATGGAAGAAATAAAATGAAAACAGCCATTGATTAACATTACCTCTTATTAGGGTATCCTCCATAGATTTGAACTAAATCCATTCTTGGATGGATCTCTACCCCATATAAGTATTCTAGTAAAAATGGTGGAAATTTTTGAAGTTATTTTGGTAGATCATGGTCATGATAGAATTATTTATAATTGTGATGAAGTGAGGAGAGTGAGTTCCCTTTTGTAGGTAAGGAAGAGTGACATTCTTAAAAATACTCAAAGGTATTCACTATTGGGAGGTCAATATTCTATAAAGTCGATTAGTAATGATAATTAATGGGTTTTAGTGATTATTAGGTCAACAAAAAACTACACCACATGATGACACACATTATAAACATTTTGTTCCTCAAGTCCTAAGTTTCCTTATTTTTCCCATCTTATATTTTCATTATGTTAATTACTTTTCTAACATAAGTAGTTTATCTTTTAAGACTAGAATAATTTGAAACATAATATATAATTTTGACCCATGGATTCCAAATATAAAATATATTAAAAATAATATATTTGTTGTAAATTAATTTCAACATAAGCGTTTTTAACGTGAAAAAATACCACTTTAACATTTACCATAATGATCGAGTTTTTACTATTTAATGGTCAGTATTGTCATTATAATTGGACAATTTTTAATGAGTGGACCATAGTTTATATTTATCAATATTTAAAAATATATGTAAATAATATATGATATTTAGTAATTTTAAAACAATTAATAAAATAGTTTTTAAATGACATTAATGCCAATTAACATTATTCATTTAATTTAAATTTAAAAAATATCAATAATTTTTTTGATTTAGAATATATTAATATCACAGATGTGTAATATTTTATACTATTCTAAAAAAATAATTAAATATAAGAATTCATTAAATTTAAGTTAATTTTAATATTTTTATTATGATTTATTTCTGTAAATATTAAATAAATAATTAATGTGTTAGCGTTTCTTAAGAAATTAATGTAATTAATTTATCACTTAAAATTTAAAATAAATTATAATGATATAAATAAAAAAAATTTATTTAAAAATAAAATTTATAACTAAACCTATATTTTTTTCCCCTATCACAAAACATTGTAGAAATTAAAAATAAAAAAATCATATGTTTTTGTCTTTTTCTTTACTTAACATATTATATGGGTCAAAATTAATGGAAATTGGAAACAAATTACAATATTTCAAATAAATAAATGAAAAAGATCTATATAAACTATTTTAATACAATTAAGATAATATTTCAGGTTATTTGTACTCTTATAATTCCATTTTAACTTAGGGTAAACCCATTTTTACTATAAACCTAATAATTAATTTTTACTGCATTCACTACTCATTTTGTTAAAAAAGTAAAGTTAACCTTAATATAAATTATAAATTATTATTCCAAATATGTAATCCATTTTATCAAATTCAATTAACAAATTTGAAAAAAAAAATTAAAATTAATCCTATAGATGTGACGAGAAAGAGTGTTTTAAAGTAAAAATGTTCAAAACTTTACAATGTTTTTATATCTTAATTTTATAGGAAAATGATTATAATGCCCCATATTTGTTTAATATATGTATAATTGAACGAATCATAGATGAAACCCAATTTAAAATATAATTTAACTTTATAAATAAATTAAACAAATAGTTGTTTTCAACTAAAATTCACTATTTTTTTTCTATTCCTAAAAAATGATTTTTTTTCAGAAAATTACTGGAAATTTTAAAAAAAAATGTAATTTTACATTATGAATTAAAAAATTAATTTTTTATGATAATCATTTTTTAAAATTATAAAAAATTAACTTCATTATTTTTTTTAAAAAATAACTATAAATCATTTTTTGAGAAAATCAAAATTTTAAAACATATAAAGACTTTACTAAAAACTAATTACATTTTCTATCAATAAGTTTCCTTTTTGAGAAAGTAATAAATTCAACATTTAAAAATATTTTATTACTATTAATATCCTTAAATTTAATATCTAGTTTATAATGTTCTAGTATAAATAACTATATTAATAAAATATTGTGTTTTGGTAAAACTCAATGTCACGTGCAATGAAAAGTTAACCCAAGGTTTCGTATAAAACTAGAATTACTTGGTATTTTCTATAATGAAAAAAAAAATTTAAGTAAAGTTAAACTTACTTTTCATGTTACATAATATATCACAATGATTAAATATTTTTAAAAAAACATATTTCACAAAATCTCAGGGTGTTACATTCTTCCCCCTTAAAATTAATTTCACCATCAAATTTAATCTTGATAAAAAAATGTTTAACATTTGAGAATTAGATCATAGAAACCAACAATTTGAATATTAATAATAAATATTCTCACAAAAATTGAAAATCTGAAACATTCAGTTACCCAATGTAACTCATAACTATGTTTCCACATAGGAGAACATTGGTGGGAAGTGATGATTTGGACATAGAAGAAAAGCATAAATAGTTATAGAGAGTGACAAATTTCATTGATTGAAAACAATTGGGTGATACAATGAATGTTAAGAACTATAAAACCATGACCCAAATAGGCATTATAGGGTCATTGATATAATAAAAACTAATAACTTGAAGAATTCTTGTTATTTAATGATATTGTTTCTAAAGTTGAATAATATTAAAAATAAGATATACTTACATGATTTCATTTCATTTCAAATGCATTGTATCACTTTGTGGTTGTGACTTGATCAATTTCAATATCACCTCTTACTCCAATAAATGATGGTGTATTTTTTATGCTTGAAGCACTATTGAATCATATGATCCATATATAGAATGATAAGTCATTATATTGTTGTAATTATTATCAATGATAGAATTAAACACTTTTTCAATGAATCATTAATTAGTTTGAATGAAATCACTAATATCCATTTTAATTTATCCAAAATAAAAATCATTTTATTAATAAAAATATATATTAAGTGTTATATTACCTTAATCATTTGTTTCTATAAAATTTTACCTTTCCCACTAAATCACTTTTCCAAGCCATCAATACCATTCAAAAAATTCTTTTAAATCCTTAATAAAAAACTTACACTAAAAATCATTATCTTTTTCAAAATTCTGATAACACAATATTTGAATTAATATTCATAAATAATTTATTCATCCAACTTTATTTAGAAATCATTATTTGGGCCTCATAACAGTATTCCTCAATACCTATTTCCTTTCTTATATGATCTGTGGTCCCATCATCATTATCAATATAACCATTAATCATACAACCCTGCTGTTTTTTTCAAAAGATTTCCCCTTAGGACATCGATTTGTATAATTCCTATAATTTTCACATTTAATTCATGAAACAATCAATGATATATTTTTTATACCAATACCCCTATTCATTGCATTAACTGAACATTTCATTTTCTATTTGAATTTACTTTCTTTGTGTCATTCTTCTTCTCAATCCAAATATATTCTAGTTCCTCTAAGACAATCACTTGGGTGTTTATTTCCAGGTTTTCAACACCTAAAATTTAATATTCTTTCCTCCAGGGTTTCTACTACCATAAATTTCAATAAATGATTTCCTTATCTTCTTTGGTTAAATTGAGAGTTTGTTAAGTTATGTGTTGTTAATCATGTTTTGTAAAAACTGATTAAGAATAATCACAACATCCATTACTCCAATAGTCATTACATTCGGTGAATAATTAATTTTTTTTCGACACATTCATTATTAACTAAGTTCTTTTAGGTTTCCTCCAATGATTAAAACAAAAAAATATAGTATTAGAAACCCTAATCATTGTGGAAACCCATATAATCATAAAACTTTCTTATAGAATGTCTACATCATGACACATTGTTAAAAATATATAACACTTTAGGCTTAACCTAGGTCTACCATGATCATTGTATATTTTAATCCTTTAGGATGTTTCTTAAATAGTATGGTAATCTACAAATCATATCCCCTAGGAGTGTCAAACTAGGTGTGTAGCAGGGATCATTTTAGTGCACTAGTTCCTGATAAAGTATAGCTCAAATTAGTGTTCTCAGGGTTGATACTTTGAGGTATAACTTTTCTAGATACACATCAAATTATTGTATCTAGATAGGGATATACATCTAGGAACCACTCTCTACCATTTACCAAAATTCCAAGACAATTCATATACTTTTATTCATCCTTAAACTTATCATGAGGGACATCCCTATAAATATCCCATGGTATTTCACTAAAGTATTATAATCATAATTTCTAAATGTTTACTAAACCTTTCCTTTGATACCAACTAGAGATACCCCAGACTTATCATATAGATTTATTACATTTTTTAGATGAATATTCATTAAATTACACAAACACATGCCTGAGGACCCTAATTGTTTATTTCCTTTGGAAATTTTGGAACACAATATTCTAATATGGTGAAGGATCTTCAATATTTCCCACAAAGATATTGACGATTAGTAATCTTCAAAGACATACCTTATATAAAACTTTTCTTCATAACCCGGGTAAAGGAAACCTAAGAAAGGGTGGGATTTGATGTTTAGTAAGGATAAACATAACATATATCAATCTATCATGAAATAAAAGAATGAGATAAGAATAATGGTACATGAACATAAACACAACTAATGAATTTCTTACCCAACCTGTCATTGATCTTAAAAATCACTCACAGCATTAAACATCAATATTTTTGGAAACATGGCCCCTATGGGTGATAAATAATCATAAATAAATGATTAATCATAATCTCATGTCATAAAACTGTGGAACCATCATAAATATATATAAAAACAATTCTTGTGTCAAGGGTAACTATAATGACCATCAACATAGTAAATTATGTCACACTTGTTTCCCATAATGGATTAGGACACATCTATTTCCTATAGTGGATCAGGACACACCTGTTTCCCAATGTGGAATAGGAAAAACCTATTTTCCAGAGTGGATCGAGACCATTGACTTGTTTCACATTTGTTTATCATGAGATTTAAATCATTACCTAATTAATTGGAGGGAGATATAGGTCCCACCCAACATATAATGAAAACAAAATTTATGTGTTCCATAAGATCATAAACACTCATCATATCATAACTCATGAAATGAAATTGGTGTTATAAAAATTTCATCATATCATACACTATGTAAAATAGATATTTTTCATAATTATTGTATTATATAATCACCCATGAAAAGACGCAGGTTTCATAAGAATTCTACCATGGCACACCAAGTTGAATAATTTATTCTCTATGTGTGATGTATGTTTTTTAATATATTTTGATGTGATGGTTTGGAAAAAATTTATACATATCTATAATACATTTGGTAACAAATTATATTTTTTGAAATCCTGAAACATGGAAATGATGTAGATAATTTTTTTCACTTTATTATTTTGAGAAATTATTTAGTTAGATTTTTGTTATTATATTATACATGGACATAATTTATTTAGTTATATCTACAATTATATTTTGTATTGGAAGTGAACCTTGAATTATGATTATCATTTTTTATTAATATGTTTTTCTGAAATTCTAATTATTTTCACCTTTTTATACTGTATTTAAATACAAATCATGTATCAATAATAGAACTATACTTTACTCGATGAAATAATGTTTTTTCATATTATTATACCATGTACCTCTATCATGCCTTCAAAATATCCCATGGTAGTCGGAATGGCCCGAAGGACTTCATTTTGATTTAATATTTTTTGAAAATACACCTTTCAAGGGATGAGGTGGAACCCTTACAAGGCCAGAGGCTCAGAGACAATTACATGACCCGTAGGTCTTTGAAGGAATCACCCAGACAAGACAACTTCAAACTACTCCTCCCCAGCATGTGTCATGATATCAGCAATCCACCTTCGCCGGGCGGATCGACTAGCTATCCTATGCAAAGTTTCACAGGCCCAGTACCGATGGCAATGTCGTACCCTCTCATTCGTCAAATTCTAGTTATCTATGCTCTAGTGAATGCGCTTACCCTGAATCCTACTATGAAGCGTTGTCCCATGTATTCTGACTCGTACATCTGTATTCATGTGGCCCGAAGGCCGTGGGGTTGCCCAAAGGCCTTAAGGTGGCCCTAAAGCATTGAGAATCAACTATACCGAAGGCCTTGGGTGGCCCGAAATCCTTGTAGGACTCAAGGACCAAACCGGTGGCCCAAAGTCCAATATGGATGAATAAAACCAAAAACTACACTTTAATAATAATTTGATATATTTTTTCCTAACATTTATTATATATTCCTTGTTTTTATTTCATCACACATACTGATATTTAATTCCCATCCTTTTTTGATGATTGGAGAAATGTGATCATGTGTATTAAGAGGGTAATGGATGACTTATAGGTTGTATGCAATGAAGAATATTATTAATAATTTTATGGTATTATGTTGTATGAAAATTTTATATTTACTTATTTCCCAAATACAGTAAACATTGGATTATGATAATTGCTGAATTTAATAAATAATCACGTTTCATATGAATGGTATGTACATGTTGAACCAGATCTAGAAGAGTGTGTCTGGATGTGTCTCATTTTTTAACAAAATAATCTTTCAACCATAAACTATCTAAAATATTGAGTTTCTTATTCCTATTATTAGTTAATCATTTACTTTTAGGATTATGTGATAAAACCAAAAACTACACTTGAATCCTATCACAGAAGAATCACATCTCATGACTCTCCTTTAGGATAATTTTAGGGATCTCATAGATTAAACACCGTAATAAATCATGGTGTATCATCAATATATTCTTAACTAAAAGGATTATATGATATATAAATCATTCCTAATTAGATTTTTACTATGAAAATTTCTTCTTTTGCAATATTTTTAATATTCTTATCCATCAAAATATCCACATACTATATAATACTATATATTAATGTTCTAAATATCAAACGTTAGTTTCCATTCCCTTTTTTGTTCAATGGAATAAAACATCCTTAGCATCATCACCATATTTTTAAATAGATTCTTCAATATCATTAAATATACAAATCAAACATACTTCACTTTTACATCACCATAATCTATGTGTATTGGTGATAATATTAATTAGATAAGAATATTTATAGTCTAATGATGAGTATTTAATTGGAAAAAATTTTATTGAATCAAATCCTTATTTCCCAATAAATAGTTTCTGAATTTATTTCATCATGAATTATATTTTATGAATGATGGATGTTGAATTTATTCTATAGATTTTATTATGAACTATTCTAAATATATCCCCTATAAATATAATCTCAAACAAATTATCCAAAATATTAGAAAAATCATTACAAAAATAATGAATTAATGATAAAAATATGATGTTATCCAAATTTTAATAATCAAAATATACTTTGAATATTTCTAAAAAATAGTATAGCATCCACTTTACCTTTCTTAAAGTTGTTCTATAAAATAAACATTGATAACCCTTCATATGATTACCGAGGGTCTTTCATATGTCCATATACTAGATGATATATAACATAAAGCCAATATATCATAGTGTATGATTCCACATAATATATGATACTAAAAATTTAAAATATCATATTGTATTCCATTTTTAATCCATTTAACAAATTGTAATATATAAATAGTATTCAATGGACTTATAAAATCGTAATATACAATTTTTTTATAATAATACCGTAGATTATAATACACAGTTCCCTTTTAATTTATGAATAATTATGGAAACTGAATGTTAAATATTATCATTCATGATTCTTCCATTCATAATATATCATTTATGTATAAAATTTCAGATGATGAATCACATTGGAAAAAATGAAGAAATATAGGGATAAAAATATTTGTAAATAAATTTCATTAATCATAAAAAATGTGTAAATTCATGTACTCTTAAATAGTGTCCAAGATGGATTATAAAAGTATGTTCTTCCTTAAAAATAGGGAGTTGGTATTTTCCTAGAATCATGTCGATTATCCCTCCCCTCAAAGCTCTCTCCTCCTCCTCCATTTACCACTTGAGACATTATCACGTCATGGAAGGTAAGATATTCCCACCAATATTATAGGTGATTCAATATCAATCCATGTATTCACCATGGGGGATATATTACAATATCCACCTCTTATCAATCATCGCCAAGCATTTGAATAAAGAAAATAGAAGCATCCATGGTCAGTGAAAGGTACTGAAGTTATTTATTTTAATTATTTATTTTTTTGTTTCTAATCATATTTGTTTCTTTTAATTGAGTTTTATTAAATACTTAGAATACCATCAGTGGTATCAACACATCACTATTCTTCTTAATTAACAAAACCAAGTTTACAATGAATAATATATGATATTTCATTTCTATTATATTATATATCATTAAAAAATTAATTATTTGGTCTAAAACATATTATACTATATTGGATACCATAATTATTGGAATAGTCATGCCATATGATATAGTATATCATATGTAAATACACAATAAGTTCCATTATTTATTCTATATATTATAGCGTATAATATAAAAAAATTATAAGGGTTTATATGCCACCTTTGAAAAAATCAGAGTATCTTATCACCGTTATGATATAGAATATATCCAAAGATTCGACAAGCAATGCAGTAAAAGAGATACCATAGGATGAGAATTATTGGTGGTTAAATACAATAGATAATGGAACCATATACACCTTATGATATAAAGATATTGGAAAATATTATATCATAAAATTTTTCTTCTTCATTTTTTCAGTTATGAATTGAATTATACAGTTTATAAAATGTTAATAAATCATGGAAAATGTATTTTATGATAATAATTTATTTTATTACATTTTTATAAATTAATAAAATTTAAATTGTGTATAATAATTTATTAAGTGTTTATAAAAAATTTAATAAATAAATATTTAGAGTATTAATTATTAAAATAAGAGTACTGTTTAAATTTATATGGAATAATTTGTCATATGGGTATAATATATATATATATATAATGAAATTATAATATTAATTAATAATAATTTTGAAAATTTTAAAATAAGAAAAAATATAAATGTTTTTATATTTATAATTTGGAATTGATCATAACTATTCAAATAGAATATTTCAATATTAAATTCTTTATTTGTGGAAATTATTAAACCATATAAACAAGTTTTTTTTATAAATGATATGATCAAGGATTAAATAATATTAAATTCATGGTATTTTGAATATTTAAATAATATAGGAATAGTTCATATATATAAGGATTATATTTCAGATAACATATATTTATTAAAAATAACATCTAACGAAAAATATGAAGGATCTCATATTTTAAATAAAAAATAATGGTTCATATTTGTTTTAATATAGAATGTCAATAATTATTATCTAAACTATAAAATTTATATAATTTCTTAATAAAATAATTTCTCATAAATTTTTATCTCTTCTTTAAATATATTAAATATACATTTATTTATTTTTATTCAATATTTTATTCATGAATATACTTGTTATATTATGAATATTAGTATTCTCTATTATAAAAAGACAAAATACTTCAAATAATTTCCATACATGAATGTAATAAATTTTTTACATGGAATTATAGTTGATTTACTATTCTTATATATTAATGTATTCTTTTATTAGGTTATGATATGGAATTAGGAAGTCAATTATAGTTTATACATATTAGTTGTTATAGTTATAATGGAATTCAAATCTCTATTGGGTGAAGTATCCATCGATAGATGGACTTTGGGTCTACCACATCACTAGTTTGGAGGCTAGTGACTTTCCTAGAAATGATAGGGCAAGATATCTATAAATCCAAAATTTATATTATAGGGATTTTTGATTCCATTTGTTTCTAATACTTTACATGAAATATATTCATGTAATTTATACATTGAATTCATTTTATTGTGTAGAAATTTCGTGGGATTTTAATTTGGTATACTAATAAAAGATATTAGTTTTTAAAAGAGTTAAACATCTATATAGTTTGAACATATTTATTATGTGTATTTAAAAATATT
This sequence comes from Viscum album, assembly GCA_963277665.1. Lineage (NCBI taxonomy): Eukaryota > Viridiplantae > Streptophyta > Magnoliopsida > Santalales > Viscaceae > Viscum > Viscum album. The sequence goes on from OY728162.1 coordinate 942,425,977, forward strand.
CCAATGTAAATATTTAGTAGCATTCGTACATGAAAATGAAATATCTTAGATAATATGGTGAGATAAAATCTAGTTAAAAATATTAAGTGCTTCATTCAATCCTATATGAATACTTATGATGACCTAGATCATCCAACTAGGTAGGTCATACAAATTTGGGTTCTCCTAGATTATATTATGTAAGGGTAGAATGTAACGAGTTTACCATAACCGTTAAGTGGAAATTTTTTGTTTTCTCTTTTCATTAATCTTATCCATGAAATCCTAACTATTTAATTACCAAAGGAATAGAGTTGAGTGAATAAATATTATGGATTATGGTAAAGTGTTATCCATCCAACATATAAGAATCATATATGATATTATTGACATAATTATCTACTAGATAAATTCATGACTTATTTTTGTTGTTAGTTGGTAAAATTCATGATATGATATATACTTTGGACCACTAATTGGTTTGATGGATTCAAAAGGGGTCATCATTTTAGTGTGAAAATATTTTAAAAAACCCCTTGTTAATTAAATGTAAAAAATATTATTCATATAATAAAATATTATATTGTAGATAAATATAGTCATGAACATCGAACATAACATTGAGATTATTCTTGAAAAGGAAATGATTTAGTTAAAAAAATCCTTTCAAAACTATAAGCATTTAAGATCAGTTCTTATTTAAATAAAACACTATGTATTAGAGTAGTACATTCCCAAGTAAACTAATGTTGAATTATTATAATAAGTTGTTAAAAAAATCCTTATGAAAAGAATGGATGGATTCACATGAGGTACAAAGTCACTAGATAAAATGTAACCTAATGAACCTTAGTGTTTACTTATATAATCAATGCGATTGAGTGTGATTATAACTAGGTGATACTAAATATATTGTATAAAGATTTATTTTTTCTTGGAAATCAACATATGATCATCATTGGAATTGTTTTATAAATGTGAATAATTTAAATAAACATTACCCTGCATCCCAAATTATTGATGATAAACGAAATTGAAACCATAATTCTACATTCTATTACTAAGATTTCAATACAAGTGAGAAAATGTTAAAACAATAATATGAAATGTAATTAAAAAATTATAATATTGGTTACTCAAAAAATCCATCCAAGACTATTGAAACCAACTGCTGGAGTCGGGAGGGATGGACATTGTTTCAAAATTTTGTAATTAGTAGGATGCTTGAAAGTGTTTGGATAACTCCTTGATAGGTATTGATATTATATAGTATTTTTAATTTTTAAGGGAATATGATCCCAAATATATATTTTACAAATGTTTTAAAAATAATGGCTTTCAAAATAAATATAGGATTTTATGGTCCTATAGTTTTAACTCAAGTGATTAAGAAAAGTGATTCTAAATCATGGAATGGAATCAAATTAAATACATGAACATTAAATAGATTAGGAAACTATTTTTATAGTTATCCTATTTTTCTTATGTTATAGGATAAGTTCACTAAAATAGAAAAAAACTAAGACCATTGGAATAAACCATGGTAGAGGGTCTGGTGACCATTAATATAGGCTATAACAAAGGATAGTAAGTTAATTAGGGATTTAAAAATTGAAATAGAAAAAAATACTATAACCATGGGAACCTACCTATCTCTATATACATATTTACCAAGGAAATATAAGACCATTATATTGAAACATGAATTTCCTCTCATGACCATAAGACGATAGTCGATGTAACTTCCCATGAATGCTGGTCCACGACTACTATAATTTCTTATCGAAATAGGGTTCTATCCATATATGAGTATTATTGGTCACAACCTTTTCAAATTTTAAATGTTTTGTTACATGATGATTTAATATAGGGATAATAGAATTTAATTACATGGATTTATACCACTCCCATACCCTATATATATATAAAGACATGCACAAAGAATATATATATATATATATATCAATTACGACAGTTATTTGTCCATGTGGTTGGCACATATATCTACATGGAACTTGGTCCATAGTAGTTGGTTCACCATAGGGAAACTATTTACATGGACATAGTTTCTATTGGTTGTACATGGTCCCTATCAGGACCTAGTCCCATAGGTAGAGGGCCCATGGTGTTTAGGGGACCCCTAAGGGAGCTACAACCATAGACTGGTTACACTATGGTGGTATAGGTTCCCCTATAAGAGATAGTCCCATAGGCTGGGATTCCTATTGTAGTAAGGGGATCCCCAGGGACATATATTATTATAGAAATATTTTCCCATAGTAGTAGGGGACCCCATTGGAGCTATTACCATAGGAAAGAGTGGCCTATTGAGTAGGGGGTCCTAATGCCATTACCATAGTTTCATGTGGTATTAGGGATCCCAAGTGGAACCCATTTCCATTGAAATGGTGGATCATGGTGTATTGGGGTCCCAATGGGTAACTATTTCTATACTATGGGTTTATCATGGTGGTAATGGTCCACCAATCATTTTCAACATCCACCTATCCTTTTGATTGTCGAACTATAACCACAGTATGATTCTACTATGGCAATTATAACATCAGTGATCTTTATTACAAACTTAAAAATGATTTATTACATAAATAATTCAATTAATACAACATATAATATTAATATGTTTATTGTCTTTGGGTCTTAGGAACATTACATAACAACTTAAAACCTGAAATACACATCGTTATTGAAAACGTCTTTTAAATGACCACTACATTCCCATGTACATAGTATTTCATGGGATAACCTGGGGACAATCATAAAAAGGGGTTATCTATAAAGCTGAGTAAGGGGGTAAACATTTCATAACATTAAGAATAATGTACATGATTTTTAATAGGCATATCTGTAGAGCATAATAGAAACATGAACATAAAGGCATGATATAACATGATTATCATAACCTGAAAATGTGGCAACAACACTTAACACAGTATTAGAATTATCCAAGTTTCATTACACATGGATCGTGAGTAAAACATCATTGCACTTTAATCATAATGAGTAAAACCTCATTTCACTTGAATTATCATGATACTAATCTTTATCCAATGCATTGAATCACTATTAGGTCGCACCCTTCTTAATCACTTCCTTTAATGATCAAGTGTGCCACCTAAATCATACTACATGGAATAATTCAACATCATCATTAATTAAAAGATAAATTAATGTGGAAAAAATAAATTAAAATATATAATCAATTAGTAAATGTGTGTAAAGTTGAGTACCCTTGATTGATAAATGGGTATTGTATTCACTACACAATGACTATGACTTGGAAAATTGCGGGGCAATTTCCGGAGCATAATGGTGTGACATCAGAAAAAATTATTGATAAGAGAGAAATAGGTATATCATCATAAGTAAATGAAATTTAAAGTAATGTTGGTTAATATAGATACATGTCCCATCATACGTAATGGAATTTAGATGTATAAGATCAAAGAATTTCTAGAATGCAAATGAGAAGAGATAAATTTATTACAGAATTTCAACATGGTAACAGGTGTGCATGAGAGCCATTAATGAGAATTAAAGAGGTATATCATCATTAAAAAATGGGGAGGTCAATATGGTGGTGTTGATAAATTTTACCCCAACATTTCTATTTGAAAAAGTGCATACAAATATAATGAAATTTGGAAAAAAATGAGAAAGGAAGAAATACCTTATGGAATTTCATCATGGTAATTGATGTAAATGAGAGGCATTAATGAGAAATAAAGGTGTATCTAATCATTATAACATAAGTAGGTTAGTATATTGGAGGTTAAAAACCATATCCAAACACTTATAACTAAATAAAAAGGTCATCACATATTAAGATACTTGGATAAAATAATAAAGGAAAGAATCCCTTACCTTGAAGTGTGATCCCAAATGTCTGGGAGAGGCTTGAGAGAGGCTTAATGAGAGCTTGGGGTGCCTTGGGATAATTATAGAGTTATGTGTTCAGGGTTTGGTTGAGATCCAAAGGCTATTAGTGAAGATTAAGTGGAATCTTGCGATACGTTTTTATAGGAAAAGAGAGAGAATTCATTATTATTTAGGTTTTAGCCACCCACATTAAACTAATCAAAACCACAAACCATCCCATGGTTTTTTCCATGGTTATTGAAAAAGGGGATTGGAATTTTTTTTATAATTATCATGGATGAACATATTAAAATATTAGGCTTCCTTATGTGCAGGTGAGTCATACTCTCAAGGAAATCGATTTAAAAAGATAAAATGTTTTGTAAGCCTTGGAGGGTCCACTAAAGTTTTCTAAAATAAATAAAACAAACTAAAAAACACATTATTTTAATTTTAAAACGTATATTGTCTGAAAATAATGTTTATAGTATTTTATTTCATCACTATTGGTTCATTATAATGTCATAAAACACATTATATATCTAAACGATATTTAATTTTTACCCAAAAATTCGACTGTCTGAGAAAATTATGAAAAATTCAATGTTGGATAATTTTGATGTACTGATTCCAAAGATAATATTCATTTTATATAAATAATTTTCTAAATATTTTTATTTCTAATTTTAAAATAAAAACCAATATTTATCGAAAATTCATGGGTTTTGAAAAAAACAGCTTTCAAACCATAATAAAAATCACAATTGTATTCATAAAAACTATACGATCATTTATATTTATTAAAATTAAATCAGTAATATGATTTCATTGAAATATTATTTAATTCTAAAATCCATTAATTTTTAAAAATAGATCTCATAATTATATATTTACTAAAAACTGTTATTTTTTCTCTAAAAACTATTTACAATGTAACCCTAATAAAATGAATGTATATTCTCAATAAAAAAATATTGTACATAATCATAGTACTAGGGTATCATTAAATAACCCCTTATAACACACACATAAGATCAAAGGGTAATGTGTGATATGGTAACATACTCTTGGGGTGGCTTGGATAACATCTCTCTGGTGTTAATATCTATCAATATCCACTTCTCCCGTATGCTGTTCCACTTGAGATTAACGTGTTGAAGATCATCTTGTTCTTTGTAAAGAGTGAATCCCAATGACCCTGCATCCTTTCTGAGCTTCGAAAAATGGTCTTTGTATGGAATAATTCTACTGGATGAGGCCATTTCTTCCTTTATATGAGTAAATTTGATATGTTAAGGCCCTATATTTATACTAATCTTGTGATCACTGTTTAATCGCTATATTACCAATTGTCACAATACATAACAGTATTTTAAAATCCAAAAACATAAAACCAAGGAAGTGAATAATTTTTATATATCCTTAATAAGACATTTAATTATATCAAGAATAATTTTCATTAATGAATTTATGGGTCCTTACAATCCCCCCCTTAAGAAACTTCTCCCTCAATATTTTCTTTTCCCACAATAAACAACTGTGGGTAGCTCTGTTTCATCACTTCTTCGGATTCCCACATTGCCTCTTCAAACATTTGGTTTCTCCACAACGCATTTATTTGGGGAATTCTCTTACTTCATAGAATTTTTTATCCACCATAAAATATTTTCACCGGCTTCTTTTCATAGGAGAAGTCATTCTTTAGTGGTACCACCTCTAGCTTGCGTACATGCGACGGGTCAGGCTTGTACTTCCTCAAGAGCGATACACAGAATATATCATGTACTTGAGATAGGTTTTGTGGGAGTGATAATCTATAGGCCACTACTCTTTTGTGATAAATGATCTCAAAAGGGCCGATATACCTAGTACCGAGCTTTCCCTTCTCCCCAAATATCATAACTATCTTCTATGGTGACATGCAAATGAATACCATGTCTCTGACATGAATCTCTAGGAATCTTCGATGATTATCATCATAGATATTTTTTCAACTCGAAGTATCATTAATGTGTATCCAGATAGTCTTAACCTTCTCAACCATTTCTTTGACCATTTATAGACCTAGGAGTTTTTCCTCCCCAACATCATCCAAACATGCTAATGTTTTTCCCCTATTCCCATATAGGGATTTATAAGGAGCCATTTGGATGTTTGAGTAGAAATTGTTATTGTAATAGAACTGAACCAGAGGAATATGTTGATCCCATCTTCCTTATAAGTCTATTGAGAATTCTCTCAACATGTCCGTATGTGTTTGGATAGTCTGCTCAGATTGGCCATCAGTTTGAGGATAAAAATATGTACTAACGGTTATCTTAGTATCCAGAGCATATTTAAGACTCTTCCAAAACATGGAGGTGAATCTTGGATATCGATCTGATACAATCTATATTGGTACTCCATACATCCTTAACACTTATCTGAAATATATATATGGTATTTGACCCAATGAGAAATCCTCTAGAATGGTAATGAAGTGTGCAGTCTTTGTAAGATGATCCACAAAAAACTCATACAGTGTTGTTTCCATTGGATGTCTTCCTAAGTCTGGTGACAAAGTCCATGCAGATGTTCTCTCATTTCCATTCTGGTATGGGTAATGGTTGCATCAACCCCTTAGACTTCCTCCTCTTAGACTTCACTTGCAGACATACCATGCACTTTGATGTATACTCATTGATATCCTTCTTCATGTTATCCCTCCAATAATTCTCTCAAAGATTTCAATACATCTTTGTGTTTCCTAGGTGAATAGAGAAATATAAACTGTGTGCATCATCAAGAAGTTCCTTCTTGAAATTCGGATGTGATGGAACACATAGACTTAACACAAATCTCACAATTCCTTATTCATTGTCATTGAACTTCAAGGATTTCCCTATTCTGATTGTTTCCACAATCTATTTAATTTTCACATCATTATTTTTAGAATCCTTTAAACTTTCCAAAAGAGACTATTGAGCAATCATTTGTGAAAGGATTGATGATTTTACCTTCTTTATTATTCTCATGTACCAAATTATCAAATCTAAGAAGATTGGATCCTTTTCAATTCTCATAAATTATAGAATCACTGGGTCCTTTCTACTTAGAGCATATACTACCTTGGTCACTTTACTAGGGTGGTAAAAGATTGAGCAGTCATAGTCTGTGATCAGCTTTAACCATCTTTGTTGGTGCATGTTCAACTCTTTAAATGTGCATATATTCTTGAGGCTTTTTTTATCAATGTATATTTCACACCTCCCCCCAAATAGGTAATGTTGCCTAATTTTCAAATATAAGTTCACTACAGCCAACTTTGGATCATGTGTTGCATATTTTTCTCATGAACATTCAATTACCATAAAACATATGCAATGAATTTTTCATTTTACATCAACAGAAAACCCATTCCCTTCTTCGAACCATCACTGAATACCACAAAAATTTCTCCACTTATGGGTAGTGTGAGAACATGTGTAGTGATAAGACTCCTTTTCATCTCCTTGAATCTATCTTTGCATTCATCCCTACATGAAAACATTACTACCATTAGAGTTATCCTGGAAAGAGGGTTAGACACTCGTGAGAAATTTCTCACAAATCGGTGATAATATCTAGCCAACCCAAGAAGCTATGGATATCTGTTATTGATGTTGGCCTCGTCCACCCCTCAATTTCTGTTGTTTTTGAAGTATCCACATATATCCCATTACTTGTGATGATATGACCCAATAATGAGACCTCATTCAACCATAAATCACACTTGATATACTTTTCATATAGCTTCTCCTTTCAAAAAGTCTATAGTACAATTATTAGATGCTTCTCATGCTCCACATTGGTTTTATATTATATTAGAATATCATCTATAAAGACTACCAAAAACTTGTCGATGAAATCTCTAAAGACTCTATTCATCAAGTCCACGAAGATTTATGGAGCATTAGTGAGTCTAAAAGTCATTAATATGAATTCAAATTGCCCATAACTTGTACGAAAAGTAGTTTTGGGGATATCATTCTTCTTCAACGTTAAATGGTAATATCCTGACCAAAAATCCTCCATAGAAATGTATTTTTCTCGAAATAGCTAATTGAATAAGTCATCATTTCCTGGTAGAGGATACTTGTTCTTTATCTTGATTTTTCTAACCTCATGATAATCAATGAAAAGGTGAATTGACCCATCCTTATTCTTGATGAAGAGGATATGTGCACCCCATGGTGATGAACTTGGGAATATAAACCCCTTTTCCAGATTATTCTGTAGTTTTTTTTCAACTCCTCAAGCTGTACAACAACCATTATATACGGAGTCTTTGATATTGTAAATTCCATAGATATAAGGTCAATTGAGAATTCAACGTCTCTTCTAGGAGGAAGACCAGACAATTCATTGAGAAACACTTCACTGAATTCCATTACAATAGGCATGTCTTCATGTATGGTTTTTCCTTAGACTTAATAATCTCAGAAAGATATGCATGCTCATAGGGCAGTAATATCCACACTTTAGATGATGGTGCTAAAGAAGATTCATCTTTATCTTTGCACAAGTATAGATTCAGGGGTCAATTATCCACATGGAGAGTGATTTTTCCCTCATAGAAATTTATGTTGGATATATATAAGGAATGCCAATCCATCCTGAGAATTTCATTAAATTTCACCAGAGGGAGTATGACGAGGTTCATCGAGAATTCCAGTCCAAAAATTATGATAGGGGAGGAGTTATATTCATGGGATGCAATGATTTCCACATTTTCCATACTCACCGATATCTTTACATCCATTATTTTTGGTGGTGTTGGGATTGTTATACTAAACTTTCAAGATATAAAATAATGTATAGAACCATAATCAAAAATTAAATTCATTATTATGGAATAAATAACTAGTGTACCTATCCCCACATCAATGTCGGAGATCACTCCGGCAGTAGTGATTGAAAAAGAATACCCTTGCTTCCTTGGAGGTTATATCATGCCTCCAAAAAAGATTGTCTTAGTGCACTTTTTTTTAAGGTTCCCTGGTTCATTGCAGGTGAAGAAATAAAAGAAATATTGTGGGTCAAACATAGTGTTCCTATTCTCTAACGCAGCCACATATTTTTGTTGTCAGAAGTTAACAGCTAGGTGACCTTATCTTCTGCACCTAAAGAATTCACTCATTCCATTTATTAAATTTTAGGGGTGCTTCTTTCCACACCTTTGGAAAGTAGGGTGTTGGATTTTCTTATCACTATTGGATTTATCCAATGGACCACTAGAATTAAATTTGACCTTATGATTCTTATCCCCTTGATACCCATAAGATTCTATGATCTCCAATTCAACCTTGGGGGAACATCAGACTATTTCCACATAGCTATCAATGTCATGGATCACCAGGTATTTCCATAGGCTATGTTTTATCCCACCAAATATGTAGTCAACCTGGCATTCAAGTGTAACGACAAATCTGGAGGCATATCGTGCAATCCTTATAATATTTTCCTTATACACTCTGATAGATTCGTCGTCTTTTTTCGTGAGGTTAAGGATGTACCATTCCATCTTAAGTCGGAGGGTACACAGAAAATATTTATCAATTTTTTTTCTAGAAATCCGTCCATTATAACACCTTGATTTCCTACTCAGCCTTCATATATTTTTTATCAATGTCCACCATTGATCATCTTCACCCTCCATAGGATAAGCAACCCAGAGAACCTTCTCTTGTTTAGAACAATGAATTATGGAGAAGATCATTTAAATGGAGTTGATCCATTGTTCAGAAATTCTGGGATCCAATGATCTATTAAAATTAGGAGGACTTTGTCTAATGAATCTCTCGATTGTGAATTGTTATTTCTTTGGGGGGGGGGGGTTGACCATTATTTTTGACCCATGTTTCTATTAAAAGATTTAGTTTATTGAGAAAGTATCTAGATAAAGTTTTCAATTCCCATTCCCATTATATTGGGCATCTCATTTGAATAGTTATCATATTGATCTTCGCCTTCAGTTGTTAGCCCGAGTCCTCCTATTATAGACCATTGGATGGAAGAAAAGGAAATTTAGAGGTAACATATAAAGAGTAATCCATGGATATAAACATATGACTTATAAATAACTTTTATTTCTTTAACTTATGAACCCATAGGCTTCAATATATGTTATCCATAATCTCTTTCCCAAAATTTATTCATAGGAAATTTTTTTATTCCCCAAATAATGGTTCATACTATTCATGTGAATCTACCAAAGATTATCCCCTATGAGGGTCATAACCAAGAGTATAGAAAGGCCCATTTCCTATACTAGGATTCCCTGAGTCAATCCCGAAACTCCTTGTATGTGTTTTTACTCCTAGGTACATCTGTGATAGAACCACCTCTATCTACTTGTATTCATATTGACATGTATTTTTTTGATAAACCACTTACTAAATACTCACCAAAATTTATCAATGTTTTATTTATACTTAGTCTTATCCCTAAGTATTTCACTAGGGTTTTCTAATCAATATCCCAAAAATAACTAATCCTATCCGCTGATACCAACTATAACAACCTTGCTCTTTATTACACACATAAACATTACTTATTAGATAAAAACTTCACATGATAAAAACATTGAAGATCGAGAGGTTTAGTGTATTTAAAGATTAGTAACATTACATAACAACAAAAAACATGTAATAAACCTCTTTATTGAAAGCTTCCTTTACATGAAAACTATATTCCCTCGTACAAAGCATTGCATGGGATAATCTCAGGACATGCATAAAAAGAGGTGAGATATAAAGCCCTAAACGGGGGTAAACAGGGAATAACATGTATAATAAATTACATGTTTGAAAAAATGCATATCAATGGATCATAAGAGAAACATGAACATAAATTCATGATATAACATGATTATCGTAACATGGAATTTTGGAAACAACACTTAACATGGTTTTAGAATGAGCCAAGGCTCATTGAACATAGAGCATGAGTAAACCCTTATTTCACTTGAATTGGCATGATTAAATCTTCATTTCACTTGATGTATCGTGATACTAATATTTAACCAATTCATTGGAGCACTATAAGGGTGCACCCTTCTTAATCACTTCATTTCATGCATAAATGTGCCAAATGGATCATACAATATAGAATCATTCAACATCATTATTCATTCCACGATAAATTAATGTGGAATAAATAAATTAAAATATATAATAAATATTTAATTGTTCATAAAGGTGAATACCCTTGATAGAGAAATGATAATGGTATTCACTACATAATGACATTGTTTGGGAAAATCACGGTGCAATTTAGGCAACATAAAAACATGACATAATAAAAAATATTTTATGAGAGTGAAATGGGTATCTCATCATATGTAAATAAAATTTACATTAAGGGGGTTGATATAGATGAATTTACCAACACAATTAATGTAATTTAGATGCATAATATAACAATATTACTTGAATGAAAATGAGAAGAGAGAAATTCCTTAAATAATTTCGGTATGGTAACAGGTGTGCATGAGAGGCATTAATAAGAGAGAAATAGGTCTATAATAATTAAAACATGAGGAGGGAATTATGGGGGTGTTTTGAAATCATACCCTGACATTTGTAATTGAAAACAAAAGGGTCTAACTATATAATGAAATTTGGAAAAAATTTCCAAGGAAAAAATCCCTTACGGAATTTTGGCATGGTAACACATGTACATGAGAAGAATTAATTATAGAGAATGGGGTATCTAATCATTAGAACATAATGAGGTAAGTATAGGGGAGGTGTTAAATAATAACCCAAAATATATAATTGGAAATAAAAGGGCATAATAATATTAAGAAACATGGATAAATGAGAAAGGAAGGAATACCTTACTTAGATTTATGGTCCCAAAGTCTCGGGTGAGGCTTGAGAGAGGATTCTTGTGATTATAGAGAGATGAAGGTAGGGGTTGGTCAAGCTCCAAATATTTTAGTGAAGAGGAAGTGGAATCTTGGGTGGGTTTTTATAGGAAAAGAGAGGGAATTCATTATTATTTAGGTTTCGGCCACCACAACTAAACCAAAAACCAATCGATGGGTTTTTCCTATGGTTTCATTTCAAATGGGAGTAGAAAACATTATTTTATAACGAAAATGGACAAACTTCTTAAAATATTAGGTTTTCTTATGTGGAGGTGAGTCACACTCTCAAGGAAATTAGTTTAAAAAGATAAAATGTTATATAAGATTTGGAGGGTCCACTAAAGCTTTGTAAAATAAATAAAACCAACCTAAAATCACATAATTTTGAAGGAAAATAATATATTTTCTGAACATAATGTTTATATTATTTATTACATCAATATTGGGTAATTATGATGTCATAAAACACATTATATATTTAAATGGTATATAATTTTTACCCAAAAATAAGACCATCTTAGAAAATTATGAAAAATTCACCGTTGGATAATTTCAACATCCTAATTCCATAAAGAATATTAACTATAAATAAATGATTTTCTAAATAAGTAAAGTTTTGGTTTTAAAATAAAAACAGGCATTTATCGAAAATTCATGTGTTTTGACAAAAAACGACTTTCAAAACATAATAAAAATCACAATTGTATTCATGATATTTATAGGATAATTTATATATAATAAAATGTAATTTAGTAATAATATTTCATTAAAATAATATTTAACTAAAAAATTCATCAATTCATCAAAATAGATTTCTAAATTGATTATTGACTAAAAAATGAAATTTATTCATTAAAAAATATTTACAAAGTTACACTAATAAAATGAATGTATATTCTCTATAAAAAAATAATGTACATAATCATTATACTAGGGTCTCGTTACATAACACCTTATAGAACCCGCATAATACCAAATGGTAAGGTGTGTGATTGTGATCGACTCTTGGGGTGGCTCAGATAACATTGCCTAGGGGTAATCTCTATCAACTTCCACTTCTCCCATACGTGATTCTGCTCGAGATTAATGTACTGATGCACTGCTTGGGAAAGGACAAGAGAAAAGAACAATGACACCAACTTCTTTGAAAGATCTGATAAATGGGCTTTGTATGAATAAATTCTACTAAATGAGGCCATCAATTCCTTTTATTGAGTATGTTGGATTTGTTAAAGACCTATATTTATACCAATAATTTGATCACTATTGAACGACTATATTAGAAATAGTCACAATTCAAAATGGTAATTTAAATTCCTAAAACATAAAACCAAGGAAGTGCATAAGTTTTATATATACATAATAAGGCATTTAGTTAGATCAATAGGAATTTTATTTAATGATTGTTTGGGTCGTTACAGCTATTGGATTTTCAAAATCTACTTTCAACATCGCTAACGATAATAGGAGACTTATCACCATTGGTAATTTCTTCCCATGGCCACAAACTAATATGTGGACATAGTTCAATAGACCATTTCTATAGAATAATGGCCTTATTGTAATTTTCATGTAGTGAATTTTTTAAACTATGGTATGTTATGGAAAATATGATATAATGATTTAATATATATGGTTTAGGATATATTAGATTCTATAACATTGTAGAGAAGATGATAAGGATATAATTTCTTCTATTGGATAATGGAGTTTCTATTGAAATTGTTTAAAGTATTAATTTTTTGACCCCACCATCTATAAAGTTCATATTTTAGTGAATAAGATCTTCATTGAAATATAATTATCCAAGAACATAGAATATTATATGAGATTTAGATATGATAGTTTTTTATTTAAATATTTCAACTAAATGAAATAAATTTCATTTCCTAACACAATAGAGTTTTTGTTTCTTAGAAGAGTATTATGGATAAAATAAGTTTTCGAAGTGGTAAGTGGGAGAATGTTTGGGATTATAGATGTTCAATGGTTAAAAAATAAAATATTTTTCTTATCGACATTAATTGTGAATATGAAATTATACCCCAAATGGTTTAGAGAATATGAGTAAATGATTAATGTAAATAGATATGTTAGTTACCAAAAATATATCAAGGAATAATTTTGATGGAAAAATTATATGAATAATGATGACAAGGAATTAAAATTTACTTCTATCTAGAAAAAAGGATATTAACATCATAACATTGGAGGTTGTGATGTAATGGTATTTGAATACATTATTTATGTATCTGAACATTAGGAATATGATTCCTATGTTTCATCATTATTGAAACTAGATTTATTTATAGATTTTACTCACTAAAGTGTTTAATGAGAGAAATTTAACATATAATCACATATAAATGTGACCAAATTTACATATAGATGCAATGGTTTTAATAAAACCGTAATATTATAGTAAACAAAAGGCTAATATGAAATACTATCATATATGATATTATTAGATAACTTCTTGTGTATGGTTGTGTTAATATTCTTTAAAGGGTTTATTATTAAAAACTGTACCATGTTGTGAAAAATAAATTCTCACCTTTATCATTCAATTGTGTTGGTTGTATATACTCATGAATTGTAATTATAATAGACCTATCAAAGCTTAAATTTGAGTTCTCTATAGCCAATGTGTTCGCCAAAGATAATCATAGGTTGCGATGAAATTTTGTGGTAAACAATAGTAGGATCATTTAATCAAGCTATAAATTATACTCATAAGGCATACAATGAGTATTCAGTATTGGATGACCCCATAAGTATACCATATGAAGTGGCTTATACTATATATTTTTTATACTAGTGGTGAATTTTTCTTATTTTAATTTCCCCAAATCTAATTTTAGTGATATAAATTTTATGATAACCTTTATAATTCCATATATTTCTACTGAAATCCTCAAGTATTATCTAATCAGGAGGTTTTTGGGCATGTTTTTGATCATGTTGTCGGTTAGATCTTAACTAGGATGAGGTTTTTCATCCCATATGTTGAGTGTGAATTTTTTTCCTTTGATTGAGATTGTCCAGGTAAGGGTAAACCCATACTCAAATAATACATATGATGTACTTAACTATCAGGTAATGGGAATGTGTTGTGATCATCTATACGAGTGATTGATATGTGATGTATTAGTTAACCTGGCAAGTCAATACTCAAAGAATCAAGAATGTATGAGGATTCTATATTAGATTTTCATGCTCCTTTTCCTATGGTAAATTGATGTGTTAGAAAAATGTATCATATGAAACTTCATGATTTCATATGATGCATCTGGTGGAAACAAGTATAAATATGAATGTGTTTTGATATAAATCAAGAAAGAACCATTTATAGATTAAGTAGCAGTGATTATTTTCTAAAGGACTCTCATTAAAAATATTTATGAATTCATGAATTCATATTTTGTACGAAATATATAAAGGCTCATGGGGCCATAAATTTTGGTTTACTGAATAAGGATTAATTTTGGATTTGATATTTTCTATAAATGGTTTTAATGTTTATCTAAAGGGGTCATTGAATGTGTAATTATAGAGGTATTTCATATGATGTGGTACAATGTGAAATTAATGATTGATTACAATTTTTCTAGAAATATCCAAAAGGAGTTTTTGGATATGATTTCATAAGTTATTTCATATGATATGATACAAGATAAAATGGAACAATGTTTATGAGGCTATAGTGAAGGTTAGATATTTAAATAGATATTCCATATATCCCCTATATCATTGTGTATTATAATTTTTAGGGGGATTTACTATGTTGTAAAGTCTCCCCATAATTCTATATATCACTAGGGTTAAAATAATGGAAACCTCCTTTGGGGGGGGGGGTTATTAGGCCATTTATATCTGATGACATATGTAGTGACACAGGTTGGGGTGAAGACCCAAATAATTCTAATGAATGCAGTGATGTAGGAAGAAGAAAAAGGGGCATCAATACCTCAATATGTGGGCCCTTGAGCTTTTAAATTGTTAATGTCATAGATTTAGAGTGGGTCATCCATTGGAGGGGGGGGGGGTGTGGTCCATCCTTAGTGTGCTGGGGCGAGTTTTTTTCATTTATTGTAACATCCAAGACCTTAGATAATGAAATTAAGAAAAAATAGTATATTTTTATAAATTTCATATGGTATAAAATGTGTTAAATAATGAATATTGTATGCCTTATTTATGTAATATGGTAAATCATGGTATATAGATACCACTATACTACATTTTCCAATCATAATATATTATTGTTTGGATTTTGATTTTTTGTTTCATAGCATATGATTCAAATTTAGCTTTTGATTGATTATGTTAACCGAATGTAAAAAATTAACATTAATGATTCTTCCTTTCATGAGAAATCATTGATGTGTAATTTTTCAAATGATGAAATTTATTGGGGGGAATGAATTGGATAATGGTTATAATGATTGATAACTAAATAAGAATACCTAATGTATATGTAAATTAATTAGTGATCAATGAGTATCATTTAGGAAATATAATATGATGTTTTTCTCTGATAATGATGAATTTTTCCCTTCCTAGATCCCTCCTCATTATCTCTCCCTCTCCATATATCTAATATTCTTTTACATTTACCACCCAGACACTGGCATGTTATGAAAATTATAAGAGTCCCACCAATATTATATGTGATTTAATATTATCTAGTGGATACAATATGATGGTTGGAGTCTAAGGGTTATCTCCCACTATTATACATCAACAATGTTAATGAAGAAAAAATTAGCGAATATAATCGATATAAGGCACATGAGTTATTCATTTTATATTTATACAAGGTTTTTAGAATCATTCCTTGTTTATAATGGGATTTTTTGTTTTTAATTGATTCCCCTAACTTGAATGAGTTTTGTTAAATACATAGAAACATATCATATACTACCTTTGTAATCATGAAAACATTGTCATTTCTTATATCATACTCAAAACAAGGGCCAATCAGCCAAAAATATTGTTAGATATGAATCCATTAAAATTTTAACTCTACACAACTATCTAATTAGGTTTATTTCCTACATTATAATAACATGTTAATATAAATATTAATGCTTTTAATATGAAAACAGGTAAAAATTTCTAAACATATTTAATTTCATATCTCAATTATAACATTCATCCAAGAATCTTTCCTATTTTCTCACATTATATACTTATTCATCCAAATTATTCTTCAAAATGCATTTTTTTATAATGAAAATTTGATTATTTAGTTATCTTACAAGATCCCATACCATTTCCCTTTATAAAAATATCAAATACTATAACACCCCAAGCTTCCACGGTATGCTTCTCTTTGAATAATACAATAGTGTGTGTTGTATGTAACTTCGAGTTCTAACATACCACAACCAATCAAACTAGCCATTATGAATAGTAATACCCACTTTTTGAAATTATATAAATTTTAACTTTTAAAATGGACTTCATTTTTGGATTCATAATATTGAAATTAGCCTATGATGAATTTTTCGTATTTTTCTGAGAACTTCCAATTTTTTATGAATAGTGAATATTACTAAACTATAATTAAAAACAAATTTTTTAATAAAAATAATATATAGTGAGAAATTATAATATTGAGTGGTATTAAAGTATAATTAGAATTTATTTTTACCATTTAATCCAATTTTGGTCATTAGATGTAATTTCACATTTAAACTAAACATAAACAAATGTCAATCTTTTGATAGCTATTATTTCTTAAAAACACGCGTTTTGTTTTAACAACGGGATTTAATATTAAATTAATTACTTCCACTCCTATGTTTTGAATTTAGAAAAATATTTTTCATATTTAGAATCATGAGGTCTAAATTGTTTAAATAGGTAACTTTTATTTTTAGACATGTTGAATAATTACTTCAGTAAATATTTTATTTACCATGGTTAAAGGGTAAATCCTATAAATAAGGGTAAAAAATAATATTATAATAATATTAAATTACCCTAAAACATGCCATAGCACTATTGGATGATTCATGTCCAACCATGGGAGTCTTGGGGTCTATTTGAGGACCCCATGGAGCCACTTGTAAGTGATAATGACACTTTATATTAATTAAGTTAAAGTAAACACAAAAATTACACAAGCATATATCTTTTAGCAAAATAAATTTTACATAGGGTTATATATGTTATATTTTAGAATATAAATTTCATTAGAAAGATAAAAATATTTCCTAAATAATGGAAGTTTATTTTTAATTTTTAGACATTGAATAATTAAATTTATTTATGACACAATGATGATGCAGTATTTCCATTATTAATGAAAGAATCAAATAATTGGTATTATAAATGTTAAAATAAATATAATTTGAAATTTTTGATGCCATACACGACTTTTATTGGTTAATATGACATTTTATGATTGATTAAATTAATTTGGTTGTAATTAATAAAGTTTTTAAGACTTTAAAAAATATCAATTATTAAACAGTGTCAAAATGGACATAAAGCTGTTTTTAAAAAAAATATTATATTATTAATTGATAGAATATTCCAAAAAATATAAGGTTAATCCAACGGAATTATATTATGATAGTTATGTCATTAATTAACCAATTTTGGTTTTATTGGTAGTTTATAGTAAGATTACTAACTAAATAATATAAAAATACAAAAAGACATGGTAAGTGTCAAACTAACTAACTAAGAGATAAATCTAAATGATAAGGTTAATATAGTAACCCAAACCTATATAAAACCTATTGTTTGAGTTGATTTTGACCAATAATTACCTTATCCTCTAAATGAAGTAGTTTTTAGCCATTATAAACCGAATATTTATTTATTATAAATTTATATTTTATGTTTTTCCTAAGGTTTCCCTCACCCCTTTCATAAAAGGGCACTCCCACTTATCTCAAATCCATACCATCAAAGCTTTTTGAATCGGCCAGAACCTGCTCAAATATCCCCTAAACATCCCTCAATTCATCTTAGAGGACTTACTTTAGTCAGAATTCCATCTTAAGGATCACTTTTGGTCAAATCAAAAGGAAGAACCTGAAGAAGAGGTAAAAATCTCACCACCTCTTTCAAGTTACTTTCTTCTTCCACTTCCTTTTTCATTGTTGTTTCCATTATAAAATAATAACTATAGTATCTTATATATACTGTGATGTTATTAAAAATATGGTATAACCAAATTCATTATTCTATCCATCCCTTTAATGACATGTCACCATACGTGCGTATGTATGGCTTACCGTCTCCACGTCGCGGTGTAATTGTTATTCAATACATTATTATATGGATGTGTATAATAATGATGTGTAATTAATTTAAATAATAAATATAACATGATAATGATTCAGTATATATGATACAACATCCAATTATATATTATTTTAATATCAAAATAATGATATTGTCGCTCGTGCATACGTACGGACTACCGTCTCCACGAACGTGATGAGATCCATTACCCATTGTATCCATTCAAGACTAACTTTTATTTGATGATTAAAAATAATTTTTAAGGACTTGATATCATTTTGGATGTGAATAATATACAACATATGGATAAAAAAATGGCTTATGTAACAAAACATATAAAAGAAAACGAGTAAGTGAAAACCTGAAACAATGATAATACTAAAATATTATTAACAATGAAATATTAAAATATCATATATGATATCATATTTGTGTATATGATTCTTTTATAATTTAATAATAATTTTTTAACTATTATACAGGAGGTTAACCTACCCTCAGACAAGGAAAAGTACAAGTTAAGGGTTTATTTCACAATCTCTTCATTATCCAAGGTTGTTTATACGTAATTATCTACTAGGACCTCTTTATCATCCACATACATGTTTCTCAAAAAGGTATTCCAAAAAATTATTAAAATTTTATAGTCTATGGGTTAAAGTCATTTATACCATTGTTTTAATTTTTGTAATATGTTTATAAAATAATCCTTCCGTCTTTTTCCAAACAAGGTCCTTTTTACCTTTTTGACAAAATTAAGGTAAAAATGAGTTTTTTACTTATACAGCTAGTGCAGCTATTTTCTGCCATTATAAAATCGTCTAATCTTCCCTTAAAATTTTATAAAAATATTTTCTAATTAAATGTTTTCTTTTATAATTACGTGACTTTTAAATTATTTCAAAAAAAGAGATATTTATCTCAAATAGTTTTGATTTCATCTATGTCAACATCCTTTGATGGATTTTAATATTATTTGAAGTTGATTTATTATGATACAAAAATTCCATATTGTATTGATGGTTTTGTGATATGTTTCACGGTGTATGTGTTTTTTTATACCATTCATGTTTTATGGAGAAAGTATTGACATTTTGTATGCTATTTTTAATATGAATGTTTATGTTATGTTTAAACCTGTTCATATGAGGAATGCATTGGACTTAGTAAGTGAGGGGTGGAGCCCGCTATAGCTCCTCTATGCATCGACAGGTCTCATGAGACAAACTAGTATCTTGGAACAAGGCCTTGACAAAATCATATTTGTAGTATTCGTACAAGGCCTTGACTATGTGGTTATGATAGTCTGGTATAATCCATTCCATCATTATGAATGTGGTTATTGATATTTCATGTTACTATTCGACTTGTAGAATATCCATGTGAATAATTAAATGGAATTATTTAATTTTATATTTTCCATGTTCTGATGAAGTTCAAGTTTAATAGGATTTTGTTTTAGTTACACATTGCCTTATATGTTTATCCTTATTTATGAAAGGTTCTTCTATATTGTTATCCTTACTGAGCATCTAAGCTCACCCCATTCTATGTTTTATTTTTCCCAGGATGTGATGAAGTATTTTATGATAGACCTGCAGGGATAGACTATGGGGTCTTAGTGTTGTCTATGGATACAACGTTGTTGTAGTTTTCCATTTCATGATGTAATATAAAGCTTATGAATGTATCTAGAATTTCCAAGGCTACTAAACTCATTGGTCTTTTGAGACTTGATCTTTTGTGATCATGCCAATGTTATGTAATAACACACCGACTCTGGGTAACTAGGGTTGGGGAGTTACAGTTTGTATCAGAGGAAGTTTAGTACAATCCTTGGAAACGAGATTTAGATAAACTCTGATTAGAGCACATAGACCTATGATGGACTTTGAGGATTAGTATAGAACATCCTAGGATATTGGTATTCTATATATTTTGTGAGTTTTTCGAGAAATACATCCCTGTCTGGATACGAGAAGGTAGAGTCGACTCTGGCACAGAGGCACCTAGTGGTAAAACCTGAAAACAACTCTTTGAGCTAGACTCGAATGAGAACTGGTGGACGACAACATGCCTTAGCGCACTCTTGGTTACGACACTACCGAGGGATATGCTTAGGATAATTATCATTTTCTTTACAAACCATTATGAAGGATTTATGAGTATATACTTCCTCAAAGAAAACATTTTTATCATTATGGATTATATCCAAAAACTGTTCAATTTATGTTATGTGCTTTTCAAGTTTGGATTTATGTATTGTGATTCATAAACTAATCTAGTGTATGCCATTTTTTAGAAATGGCACCTAGTGGAAATAATGGAAACTGTATCAATGAACACACTCCATTTAGGGATTTCCATCTTGTTCAAGATAATTATAGTGGAGCTGATGATACAACTAGTGCTGATCGACTTATCACCATACTCGGAAAACTCACTCAAGTTATGAATAATATCCTTACACGTATGGATCACCCTGATCCACAACATGGAAGATCAACGTTATATTTCTTCATGATGAAACATCCACACAAAATTATATGGGAGTAAAAATCCATTGGTAGCTGAGAAATGGATAAGTTCTTAAGAGAAAATATTCCACGCCTTGGGGAGTAGCGAAAGGGAAAAAGTTGTCATGGCAGTTTACCACATCACTGGAGATGTTGATTAAAAGTGGTCATTTATTCAAAACACAAAGGAAGACGATGAAGTATAAAATATGGAATAGAGGGAGTTTAAAGAGATTTTCTTAGAAAAATACTTTCCTCATGACCATCGAGCAGATATGGAAAGGCAATTTCTGTGTCTAAGGCAAAAGGAGGACGAGAATGTCACAAAGTATGAGGCTATCATTAAAAGGATAGCAAGGCATGATTTAGATTATATACGTAACCCAAGAAGTAAGATTGATAGTTTCTTTTATGGGTTAAAACCATTTCTCTATCAATCATTAGTCTCACAATCCTTCTCGTAGTACGAAGATATTGTCCCATGTGCTATCAAGACAAAAAAAGTATTCTCTAAGTCTTATGACTTTAAAGCAAAGAAAGAGAAGAAGAGATCTACTGATAACTCTAGAAATGGAAATAAGGGGAAGAAGGGAAAATTTGAATATCCATACTTCAGTAAATGTGGGAAGAAACACCCCGGTACATGCTTAAAGGGAATGTGAGTCTGTTTCAAGTGTGGTTAAAAAGGCCACCAAGCTCGTGATTGTAAGGGGAATAAAGAAGCTACCGATGTTCAATGCTAAAATTGCAGGGATATGGGACATTATGTAAATGAATGTCCTAAGCGTCAGAGGAACATACCTTAGAAAAGGCCAAGGGATTAAGGCCAAGATTATGATATCACTACTACTGAGGTTGAAGCTCTGAAAGATGTGGTGGTAGGTAGTTTAATGGTATACTCAAGTTTAGCCAATACTTTATTGGATTTTGGATCATCACGTTGTTTCATATATTCCCATTTTGCTAAGAAAATTAGATATTTCCAATTTCATTTAACAAGGTAGTTGTAAGATAAAACTCCTAAGGGAAGTATTATCACAAGAAGTTTTTGTCAATCCGTTCCCATTAGAGCATATAAATGTTCTTTATCTACTGATCTCGTCATCATACCCATGATTAAATTTGATATAATCCTTAGTATGGATTGTCTTTTAGACCATGATGTGGAGATTTATTGTAAGAAGAAGGAGGTTACGATTTTTGATGATAATGATAAATAACACCTTAACTTTAGATTAGAATCGTCACCACCTGATTCTTATCTAGATCTAACCCCAGTAGCTCAACTAAATTCAATTATTGGGGAGGAAGAGAATGAAATAACTATGGGTGAGGAAAGTAATGTTCAAATAGAGGATGTACCTATTGTGAAAGAATTTGTTCTTGTGTTTCCAAAAAATATTTACCTGGACATCCTCCAGAATGAGAAATTGAGTTTTCCATTGATTTAATTCCTAGGTCAAGGCCCATATCCAAGACCCCTTATAGAATGGAAACTATGGAATTAGCAGAACTAAATAAAAAACTAGAGGAATTGACAAATAAGGGATTTATTATCCATAGTATTTCTCCATGGGGATCCCTTGTCCTTTTGGTTAAAAAGAAAGATTGATCTATGAGGTTATGTATCGACTACAGAGATATCAATGCTATAACAATAAAGAAAAAGTATCTCCTACCTTGAATTGTTGATTTATTTGACCAAATTCATGAAGATCAATACTTTTCAAAGATTGATCTTCGATCTGGATATCATCAGTTGTGTGTGAATAAGGAAGAAATTCCGAAAACAGCATTTCGAACCAAGTACAGGAATTACGAGTTTATAGTAATGCCTTTTGGATTGACTAATACACCCTCTATCTTCATGGATCCAATGAATAGAGTCTTTAAGGAATATCTTGATGGTTTTTAGTGGTATTTATTGATTATATCTTGTAATACTCCAAAAGCTATTAAGATCATGAAAATCACTTGCTCATTATCCTGAAGACTCTTAGAGGACATGAATTATATGGGACGTTTAGCAAGTGTGAATTCTGGATTCAAGAGATTTATTTTCCTGGCCATATAGTATCTAAGGATGGAATCTTTATTCATCCTTCTAAGACAAGAGCAATCCAATAATGGCCATCACTGATGAGTATAACTGAGGTACGCATTTTTATTGGTTTAGAAGGTTATTATCGACGTTTCATCCATAATTTTTTCTTGATTGGATAACCCATTAACGAAGCTCACACGTAAAGATGTTAAATTTTTTTTGTACAAAATAGTGTGATGGTTGTTTTGAATAACTGGAGAAAATATTAGTCAATGCTCCTATCTTGACTCTACCATCGGGGAATGATGGGTTTGTTATTTATAGTGATTCTTCAATGAAAGGACTTGGATGTGTCCTTATGTATAATGATAGGGTCAATGACTATGCATCCCGACAACTAAAAATTCATGAGAAAAACTATCTTACTCATGATCTTGAGTTAGATTCTTTAATATTCACTTTGAAGATATAGATACATTATCTCTTTGCTAACAAATGTGAGATATATACAGATCACAAGAGTTTGAATTATATTTTCTCACAGAAAGAACTCAAAATGTGGTAAAGGATATGACTTGAACAACTCAAGGATTATGATTTCACGATACAATACCACTCGGGGAAAGAAAATAAGGTGGAAGATGCTTTGATAATAAAGGGTCATAGAGTTTTGAACAAGATGATAGTTGAAAGGGACCCTATTTTCCTAGATCTAGTGAAGATGGATATTGGAATTACCATGGAAGGAGAAACATCAATAATTTTTCAAATGGTGGACAAACCATCTTTACTAGAAAGGATAAAGAGTTCTCAGACTGATGATGAAGAATTTAAAATGAAGATTAAAGCTGTGAATGATGGTAGATTGAGTGACTTTGTATATGAAGATGGAATTTTAAAATTTGGGAAGAGACTTTGTGTTCCCGATATACCTGATTTAAAAATGGAATTGTTGGACGATGCTCATAGTTCCAATTTCTATATACATCCTGGGGCACCAAAATGTATAGAGATATAAAGGAACATTTTTGGTGGGACAACATAAAGAGGGAGATTTCTAATTTTGTATCAAGATGTATAGTTTGTCAACAAGTGAAAGGTGGAAGGTAACAGCCTGGAAGAGTCATGAAAACTCTTCCCATACATGAGTGGAAATGGGATAATATTATGATGGACTTTGTCCTGGGATTTCCAAAGACTCCTAGAAAGAAATATACAATATGGGTCAATTTTTATCATCTTACCAAGTCAGCACATTTTCTTTCTATAAGAGAAGATCTACCACTTGAATGTCTAGCAAGTCTATATATTAATGAAGTTTTGAGACTTCATGGAGTACCCCTATCAATTGTTTCTGACCATGATCCACATTTTACATCAAGATTCTGGAAGAGTCTTCAAAAGTCCTTGGATAATGAACTTTGTTTGATCACTGTCTACCACCCCCAAACTGATGGAAAATCAGAACGGAAAATTCAAACCTTAGAAGACATGTTGAGATCTTGCTCAATTGACTTTCAGGGTATGTGGGATCAATATTTACCTTCGGTATAATTTTCCAATAACAATATCTTCCATTCAAGTATACAGATGGCACAATATAAAGCGTTATACAGAAAGAGATGTCGCACACCAACCTGTTGGTATGATGTTGGTGAAAGAAAACTCGTAGGACCAGAACTCGTGGAAGAAACGATGGAAAAGGTGAGGGTAATCCAAAACCACGTCAAAGCAGCTCAAAGTAGGCAGAATAGCTATACCGATAACTGAAGGAAGGATTTGGAATTTAAAGTAGGAGATCATGTTTTATTGAAGCTATCTCCATGGAAGGGTGTTATACATTTCCGTAAGAAGGGAAAATTGAGTCCTAGGTACATTAGACCTTTCAAAATTCTAGAACGAATTGGGGTTGTAGCTTACCGGTTGGCAATGTCGCCAAGTCTGTCCAAAGTTCATGATGTGTTCCATGTATCACTGTTGAGAAAATACATTCCTAGCCCAACACATGTACTCACTTATGAAGAAGTAGAACAGGAACCCTATCTATCTTATTGTGAAGAGCCTGTCAGGATTCTTGACACCAAGGAACAAGTGTTGGGAAACTGGACGACTCATCTGGTAAAACTTCTATGAAAAAACCATAAGATGGAAGAGGAAACATGGGAACCCAAGTAACGTATGATGAAGAACCACCAAAGTCTTTTTAAGCATTAATATTCTATAAATTTCAAGAATGAAATTATTTGAAGTAAGGGAGAATGTAACACCCCAAGCTTCCACGGTATGCTTCTCTTTGAATAATACAATAGCGTGTGCTGTACGCAACTTCGAGTTCTAACACCCCACAACCAATCAAACTAGCCATTGTGAATAGTAATACCCATTTTTTAAAATTCAATAAATTTTATCTTTTAAAATGTATTTCATTTTTGGATTCACAATATCGGAATTATCCTAGGATGAATTTTTGGTATTTTTCTGAGAACTTCCAATTTTCTATGAATAGTTTAAAATACTAAACATTAATTGAAAACAAATTTTTTAATCAAAATAATTTATAGTGATAAATTATACTATTGGGTGGTTTTAAAGTATAATTATAATATATTTTTACCATTTAATCCAATTTTGTTCATTGGACGTAGTTTCACATTTAAACTACACATAAATGAGTGTAAATCTTTTGATAGTTATTATTTCATAAAACACGTTTTTTGTTTTAACAATGGGAATTAATTTTAAATTAATTTCTGTCACTTCTGTGTTTTTAACTTAAAAAAATGGATATCATATTTATAATTAGGATATCAAAATTTTGTAAATAGGTAACTTTTATTTTTATACATTTTGATTAATTATTTCGGTAAATATTTTGTTTACCATGGTTAGAGGGTAAATCTGGTAAATAAGGGTAAAAAATAATATTAGAATAATATTAAATCACTCTAAAACATATCCTAAACCTATTGGATGATGCATTTACGACCATGGGCATCATTGGGTCGATTTTGGGACCCCATGGATCCACTTGTAAGTGATAATGACACTTTATATTAATTAAGTTAAAGTAACCACAAAAATGAAAAAAATCATATATATTTTAGAAAAAAAAAATTTACATAGGGTTGTATATGTTATCTTTTAGACTATAAATATTAATTACAAATATAAAAATATTTCCTACATAATGTAATTTTATTTATAATTTTTAGATATTGAATAATTAAATTTATTTATGACACAATGATGATGCAATATTTTCTTTATTAATGAACAAATCAAATAATTGGTATCATAAATGTTAAAATAAATATAATTTGAATGTTTTTATGCCATCCACTAATTTTATTGGTTAATATGACATGTTAATATTGATTAAATTAATTTGGTTCGAATTAATAATGTTTTTAGGACTTTAACAAAAATCAATTATTAAATAGTGTCAAAATTGACATAAAGGAGTTTTTAAAACAAATATTATATTACTAATTGATATATTCTTCCTACAAATCTAAGGTTCACCCAAAGGACTTATATGATGATAGTTATTTCATTAATGAACCACTTGGGGTTCTATTGGTAGTTTATAGTAATTTTATTAATGAAATTATATAAAAATACAAAAAGACATGGTAAATGTCAAACTAATTAACTAAGAGTTAAATCCAAAAGATAACAATAATATAGTGACCTAAACCTGTCTAAAAAATTTTTTTAGAGTGTATTTAGAACAATACTTACCTTATCCTCAAAATAAATCAGTTTTGAGCCATTGGAAACAGAATATGAATTTATTATAAATTAATATTTTATGTTTTTTCTAAGGTTCCCCTCACCCCTCTTATAAAAGGGAACTCTCCCTTCTCTAAAATTCATACCTTAAAAGCCTTTTGGTTTGGCCAAAACCTGACCAAATATCCTATAAAATTCCCTAAATTCTTCTTAGAGGCTGTCATTTAGTCATAAAGCCATCTTAAGGATCCCTTTTTATCAAATCAAAATGAAGAACCCGGAGAAGAGGTAAAAATCTCACCACCTCTTTCAAGTTACTTTCTTCTTCCACTTCCTTTTTATTTGTTGTTTACATTCTAAAATAATAACTCCAAAGTCTTATATATAATGTGATGTTATTATAAATATGGTAAAACTAACTTCATTATTCTATCCATCCCTTGAATGAAATGTCACCATACGTGCGTACATACGGCTTACCATCTCCACGTCGTGGTGTAATTGTTATTCAATACGTTATTATTTGGATGGGTATAATAATGATGTGTAATTCATTTAAATAATAAATATAACATTATAATTATTCTGTATATATGATACACCATCCAATTATATATTATTTTAATATCAACAGAATGATATTGTTGCTCGTGTGTACGTACGGACTACCGTCTCCACGAATGCGATGAGATTCATTACCCATCGTATCCATTCAAGATTAGTTTTCATTTTATGATTAAAAATATTTTTTAAGGACTTTATATCATTCTAGATATGAATAAGATACAACCTATGGATAACAATCACATATTATGTAACCAAACATATAAAAGCAAAAGCGTAAGTGAAAACCCGAAATGGTGATAATACTAAAATATTATAAACAAAGCAATATTAAAAGATCATATATGATATAATATTTGTATATATGATTTTGTATAATTTAATAACAATGATTCAACTATTATACAGTATGTTAACCTACCATAGACCAAGGAAATGTATAAGGTAGGGGTTTATTTCACAATCTCTTCATTATCCGAGGTTGTTTATACGTAATTATCTACTCGGAACTCTTTATCATCCACACCCATGTTTCATAAAAATGTATTTCAAAACAGACTTACTATTTTATAGACTATGTGTTAATGTCATTTTTACCATTTTTTTACTTTTCATAAGATTTTTATAATGTAATCCTTCCATGGTTTTTCAAATAATGCCTTTTTTATCCTTTTCGACAAAATTAATGTCAGAATGTCTTTTTTAACTTATACAATGGGTGCGACTATTTTCCACCATTATAAAATAGTCGAAGCTTCCATTACAAGCTTATAAGAATATTTCAAAATTAAATATTTTCTTTTATAATTATGTGACTTTTAAATGATTTAAAAAAAAGAGATATTTCTCTCAAATAGTTTTTATTTCATCTATGTCAACATCCTTTGATGGATTTTAAGATTATTTGAAGTTGATTTATTATGAATCAAAACTTACATATTGTATTGAAGGTTTTGTGATATGTTTGACTATAAATGTGTTATTTTTATACCATTCATGGTTTATGGAGAAAGTATTGACATTTCGTATGCTAGTTTTAATACGAATGTTTATGTTATGTTTAAACCTGTTCATATGAGGAATGCATTGGACTTAGTAAGTGATAGGTGGAGCCCTCTATAGCTCCTCGATTCATCGGTAGGTCTCATTAGACCAACTAGTGTTTTGGATCAAGGCTTTGAAAAAATCTTATTTGTAGTCTTGGCATAAGTCCTTGACTATGTGGTTATGATAGTCTGTCATTATGCATTCCATCATTATGAAAGTGGTTATTGATATTGCATGTGATTATTCGACTAGTAGAATATCCATGTCAATAAGTAAATGGAATTATTTAATTTTATTTTTTCCATGTTATACTGAAGTTCAAGTTCAAAAGACTTTTGTTTTAGTTATACATTTCCTTATATGTTTATTCGTATTTATGAAAGTTTCCGCAATATTGTTATCCTTACTAAGCATCTGAGCTCACCCCTTTCTATGTTTTATTTTTCCCAGGTTGTGAAAAAGTATTTTGTGACTGATCTGTAGGGATAGACTATGAGATATCAGTTTTTTCTATGGAAACAATGTTGATGTATTTTTCCATTTCATTATGTAATTTAGACCTTATGAATGAATCTAGTATTTCCAAGGGTACTAAACTAATAGGTCTTTCGAGAATTGATCTTTTGTGATCATGAAAATATTATATAATAATGCACCAACTCTGGGTAACTGGGGTCAGGGTGTTACAAATACTCTTTCATTTATTACACCCAACCAGGGCTTTTATGTCTTAAAAAACATCAATTTTTTACTTTCAATAAAAAAATGCATATTTTTACAATGATTCCTCACTATATATCATGTTTGGATCTATGAATTGATATGACCAATAACTTTTTCTATAGAGTGATCTCTAGATGTCTTTTAAAATATTAATTGAGTAATATCCTACTCTCCTAAAAATAATACATCTTCTCTTTCAATAATTATTTTAATAGGTTTTAGCTATTATAATTTGTGATATTAAAGTTTTAATTAAACAATAACACATTAATAGACTCAACTAATGTATTTTTCTTAT
Organism: Viscum album; assembly: GCA_963277665.1. NCBI lineage: Eukaryota > Viridiplantae > Streptophyta > Magnoliopsida > Santalales > Viscaceae > Viscum > Viscum album. Next base: position 942,455,910 of record OY728162.1, read on the forward strand.
AAAAATTAACTTTCACTGTAACATCTCATTACCAAATATAAGGTATTTTAAATTTTTTTATTAAATTTTTCTTAGTTTTTGTTTCAAGTTGTTTTTGGATATTTTTTATATATTTATGGGATATTTTTTAGTGTTGGGAATTTTCTGTGGTAATGCTCTGTTGGAACATGTTTAGGGAATAGTCTGTGTATTTTCATAGGAAATTTTGTTCCTTATCATGAGTATTGTACCAGGTGCATGGTGAGAGAAAATTGTATAGCCTCCCCAAAAATAGTGCAACTCGGGTTAGTGGGGGAATTCATGATTGGTGAATTATTTTCAACCTATAGACAAACAATGCAGTCTTTGTTAGTAACCCCACAGTTTGTGCATAGTTAGTGCGAAAAATTTAGGATAAGACACCCAGAACATGAAATATTCTCCATAATTCTAGATAGAGCACATTGTTAGACAAAGAGTTACCATAAATTATGAATCTTAACCTTGTATGTCGTGTGATGTGCTTTTAATCCCATGAAAAATTTTCATTAATGAACTAAAAACCCATGTTTTAAAACCTAATCTTCCCTTGTTGAACTTTACTCAACCCTTTACCTTTTGGAGGATCTCTAAATATAATTTTGGCTCATTCAACCACTACTCTTGTTGTATTGAAGTGATAATAGATATGAGTGTTCCTTCTTTGGTGAGTGTAATCTATTTTATTGGGAATAATTCATTCTTATCACTTTCCCTCTCAAAAGGGTGGTAAATCATACTGTTTTTGATGGATTGTACCCTTGATTTTTGGTATTTTAATTCAAGGTTTTCATTTTTAATCTTATAACATTCGGATCTCTATTCTAGGTTCCTATTCTATATGTTTTTTTATCATTGGATTAAAGGTCGGTAGTTCCATAATGATTCTACCAACACATAAAACCTTTATTTCCTAATTGATTTGAAATAAAATTTTCAACTAATTTCTATGAATTAAATTGAAATTTTTTATTTAATTGTTTTGAATGTAATTTATATTTCAAGTGAAACCCTATTTCAAGATATTTGAAAATATTGGAAGGATTTGAGAAAAAATGGTTTGAAATGGGAAAATTACTGGATAAAATGATTCATCATTGACAATTGTGAAAAATTATTTAAAGGAATGACGTTTTTGAAACCCATAAACTTGATAAAAACTGATGATTTGGTTTTGAAATTGAAATGGAATGTTCAAATATGAAATTTGTTTATTGAACTATGAATGATGAATAAGATTGATCTTCCCATGATTGATTGACAGATTGATTGATTGAAAGAAAATGGGAGCCTAAGTAGTTAATGGGTGATTTGAAAAATAATTCTAGGAATCTAACTCTTTAGAAATGGATTGAAAATTACAACTCAGTCTAAACCATGATTCTCATGATTTCTCATGATGGGGTGTTTATTGATTCTTTAATTATAGTCTAATCCTTAAGAATATGTGAACACACATTGGACCATAATTCATTGACTTAGTATTGCAAGGATAATAGAGCCAAGAAATTACATACCTCAAGGAATATAACCATGGTTATTTTTTTATATCTGACTATTACATTCTTGTGTTAATTTAACTACTTGACCGTGCCCTTATGTTTTTGTCAATGTTTATTTATGCCATTTTTATACACTTTTCATCTACTTGATTTGAAATATTGTTATAATAAAATAGTTAAATAAATTTTCCTAGCCTTATTTTATTTAAATTGATTCAAAAATGGTTTATTGTTTATAGAAATTCTAAATGGAAATATTCTGAAATTAAATAAGGATATTTTTTCTCACACCCTACCATTGCCTTTGGGTTTTTATAGAGTATATTATTCCAGGTCATGGAAGACTGAAACACCACTTCTATGTGGAAAGTGTTCTTGATTAGAGGGAACATAGATGATATAAATTATATGTGGAGTTTTGATCCACTCATGACATGGATATTCTGGGTTATTTGTTTTGATAGATGTTGTGACATTTATTTGGATGATGTACTATAAGATGATTATATGTATTCCTCTAGTACATTCTATATAATTTTTTTAGAATGGATATTCATTATTTAACCTTTTGAAATTTAATACTGAATGTTTTTATTAGGGGTAAATTATTCCCTATAACACTTTTTCTGATTCCATGGAACTTGTTTCTATCCTATAGAAATCAGAAATGCCCTTCGGTCCACATTTTTGTCATATCAAGTGATGGTGTACAATTGTATCTATGTTGGTTCATGAAAAAATGGAATAATATGTGGTTTTGTGGATCTCTTTGAGATTGGTATATAGAATGGAATGTCTTTATTTATAGGTGGTAGAATGTTTGGGACATAAAGGGTATTTTATGAGTGATTTCTAGGCTAACACTCATCATAGTGCGACTTGTGTCACCATAGGTGTTTAAGAATTGTTTACTTAAAGAATAAATTTATATGAGTAATTTAAAATCCCATAAAATTGATTTCTATCAATGGGAATTTATGTTCATATATCTATTGATTGATTTTATGATCTATGTATCCATGCTGATGTTTCTGTGTTGCTTATTGATATTGTGTAGTACCATGCCCCCAAAATCATGTTTGAATAGTCCTTAGGAAGGAGTTAACGATGAACTATAACAAGACAACCCTAAATATGACTTGAAGCTTGTTGTGATATTGATTCATGCATCCCATGTTCTTGGAAATATATCTATACCCATTCCCCTTGAGGATCTAGTAGTGGTACCTCACTGGGACAAAACTAGGGATTATTCTTAGAATATTATTTTGAAAACCACTAGTTTTACAAGGATCAAATTATCCTCTAGAGGAATAGGATATTTTGAAAAATATTGAGACACTTATTGAGTCCTTCTAAATTCCTGATTCAATAAATGTGACGTTTTCTACATTCAAGATCAAGTGGCCAAGTAGAAGGTGGTGGGATTTCGTGGTTATGGTGAAGAAACAAGAGGGTTTGGAGTGAAATGCCTTCATAAATATTTTAAATGTGTTGTTATGTCCAAAATATATGGTCTTGTAAAAGTCAATAGAATTTACCATCCTTCAATAATTTTTAGAACCATGACTTTGTATGCAAACAACATTGATAAACTAGTTCAATTTTCTCCTGAGGTGTAAGAATAAGATGAGCTGAAGTCCTAAACACTTGAGATAGGTTCTTCACATGATATCCAATCTTAGGTTTTCATGCTGAAGAACCCTCTTAGGTAGAATTATTGGATAGATCATTAATAGTTGATCATGATATGACTAATAATTCGGGGTTAATGAGAGTTATTCCCACTCAAAGTGTTAGTTTTATTGGTTCATTTAATAAAAAGAATAAGTGTGGTAGGTATCTTGGTATATCAAAATATAATGAACCATAAAAACCTTATATGGTGTCTATGAAAAGATCACTGACATTATTTCAGTAAGGAATGGTATAGAATTCGAAAATGATTGGTATCGAGGTGCCAAAAATATGTGGTTCCTCTGGTTTCTCTATCCACCTACATAATATATTTCATGCCATTTCTACTATGTGAAATTGAACAGAATCATTAGCACCTAAAGGTACCATGTTTTAGTAAAATAAGGGGATCCTAACAAAGGCATCAAGAATAAATATTTTTATGAAGTGGATGAGTCTCTAGAAGAAGCTGATGCTGGTCTAGTTGTTGTGATAGGTAACATCACAATATTTTAATCTTTAGTGACTTCCTTATTTGTTACAATTATACCATATTCATTCATATAAACTCATGTTCGGAATATGATAAATCTAAATATGGAGAATATGTCTTGTATGAAGGATATTTCTACAGCACTGAAAAAGTATAAATATAGGGGTCTTTAGATCCATTTTTGTGCCTTCTATTTATCTAAGATCGAGATCACATCGGATTTAATAATTCTGGACATGAAACCATTGTATTTTATTCTAGGTATGGGTTTTTGATTTTCAGTAAATCCTAGATTAATAATTGACTTTTATGGGACTCCTTTATTTTCCCATATCTGATGTACCATGTTTTATAGGGAGAATGGGACACAAGTTATTGTAGATCCAGACCACATCTACCATAGTTGGTTATAGTGATAACTTCATTTTCTCTTGAAATTGAGAATGAATTATTGAGTGGTGATCTTCCTACAATAGTTGATGGGTTTCAGAACATGTTTCAGTCTATCTTTTCTATATTATTAGTAATATGGGAGGTGAATGTTTCTATATAGTTGTTACCAGGAACCTATTATATCACTATTACCCCATACCACTTGGAAATATATGAATTAAAGAATTTAAATATTTATTGGATGATTTTTTAGAAAAAGGGTTTACTCACCCATGTGTTTTTCCCTTAGAGGATCTTATTTTTTTGTGTAAAAATTGATGACGAAACCCTTAACATTTAGGATGATTACCAAAAACTAAATTGAGTAATAGTTAATAAAAAGGTTCCATTCACTTATATTGATCAGTTTAAGATTATTTTAATGGGAAAAACTCTTCTTGAAGATTGATCCTTGATCTGGTTACAACCATCTAGAAATCAATTAATCTAGTATCCCAATGAACTCCATCTGGAGAAGGTATAACCATTACAAGTACCTCATTATGCCTTTTATTCTAAAAAAATATATATTTTTTATATTGTTGATGAAAATGATATTTCATGAGTATCATGACTCATTAATGGTGGTCCTTGTTGATAAAATTTTTATTTTCTAAAAAATAAAAGATGAACATGTGAATCAACTGAGATTAGCTTAACAAATTTTGAAAGATCACCAACTTTATTCCATGCCATGGAAATGTAAATTATGGATTTGGGAAGTGATTTTATTAGATCATATAGTCTTGAAAAATTTAATTTTAATTTATTATGATAATTTCAATGATTTTATTTCATCAATTAAAACATGAAATGTTTTTGGAGATTTAGAGATTCTTTAACATAGAGGGGTATTGCCTCCAGTTCTTTAAATATTTCTCAATGTTGGATTCTATAATTACACATATCACTCATAAATGAGTAATGTTATTATTGGATTTTAAAATTTATAATTATTTTTATGATTATAAGAACCTATTTACTTCATCCATATTTTTATTCTTCTAGAGGATGGTCAAAGCTATGTGGCCTTTTTTCATGCATCAAGTTCTGGTTCAGGATGTGTTCACAAATATAATGATCACGTGGTGTCTTGTTGTAATTTAATTATTTGGAAACATGAGAAAAAAATCCTAGTCTTGATCACAAAATCATATATGTGAAGTACACCCTTAAGTATTAATGGAATTTCCATTTTAGAGAATGATTTACCATTTAATCAGATAACAAAATAAAAAGTTATATATTCTCACTAAAATATTTGAATCTACCTTAATTGTGTTCTATGGAGTATTAGAAATATTTTTTTTCAACATTTCTTATACCCCTCATATGTTAATTGTCATAACTGATGCATTGAGAGGGAAAATTCCCACCTAGGCCATGAATGAATTTGTTGAAGTGTTCAACTTGATGCCACTATTTTATCACATACATTTTTGAGTTCTATTAGATGGGACAAAAATTTATTTGAGAAGTGTTTAGTTGTATTCCTCTATTCCCAAGATGATTATTCTGATGTATTAGCTCAATTATGAATTATATTTCCTTAGGGAATCAATACTTTCAAAACCATTACACGATACATTTCCCTATTATAAATACTGTTATTGAGGATTTCTATAGTTCTAAGTGGGTTGTGCACCTTGGATCATTGAATTTGTTCTGTGAAATTTTATTATGATTTTGTTTTCCAAGTATGAGACAATATATCAATGTTTTTATCATTTTTATATATATTAGATAATTATTTCCAAATAATAGAAACCTTTATGTATGCTTCACTAACCATCCTTTAATAACATGGATGTGGGAAGAAATTTAAATCGGTTTAATGGTTTCGTTGCAACATATCCCTCTAGGGAAGATTGTTATATGGTTTGTTATTGAAATAATTATAATATAAGATCACTTTATTTCCAATCATGATACAACCAAAGTTAATGACTTCAAGAATATATACATATAGGATATTGAAAGGTTTCATGGAGTTCTATATTCTATTGTATCTTATAGTGATCATCATTTTACATCTCATTTTTAGAGAGTCCTCTAATAGGTGATGATATATCATGTTATTTTGGGAAATACATATCATCCATACACATATATAAAAATAGAATTAGCTATATAGATCATAGATGAAATTATTTAGTCACAAATTATCGACTTCAGTGAAGGTTGGGATAACCACTTTGGACTGGTTCATTTTTTCTATAAAAATAGTTACAAATTTTTTTATCAGGATGGAACACTGTGAGAGATTGTACCGCCAAACCTATAAATATTTATTATGACAGTTTGGTGACAAATCCCTGACCAAACATAGTGTCATTTAAAAGATACATAAAAATTTTTACTTTATTTTTAGTTAATGGTGAAGACACAAAGCAATTATTAAAATTATAATAATCGACATTGATTAATTTGGGAGTTTTTAGTTGTTGACCAAGTGTTTTTGAGAGTTTCACCATAGTTAGGTCATTGATGGGTTAGAGAATAGAAAACATTATCACTGATATATGTGGGATCATTTGAGGTTGTTGTGAAGATTAGAAAGGTGGATTACCATTTAGATATTCCACCTTTGTTGAAATTGTTCCATAATGTGTTTCACATGTTATATCTTAGAAAGTATCTTTCTAACCCATATATTTTCATGATATGGAAAAACCTATACATGGAACCTTATATATCTATGACCTAGAAGTCAGTTCATGTTATATATTTTCTGATGAAGGTTCTTCCATGAAATTCATTATCCTTGGTTCAGGTGTTTTGGAAGGATTGTACTGATCTATATGAGACATTTGAGTATGAGGAACTAATGAAATTTTAGTGGCATTAACACATTGAAATTGATTTTTATTGAAAGGTTTTTTTTAATAGTAATGATTTATAGTTGGGATAATGTAAAATATCATTACCTTCTTTTAGGTTATTTTATTCCCCAATAATTGATATCAATTTTTGGTGTTATTTTAGAATTTTTTGGAATTTTTTGTATGTTTTTTGGACAATTAATGGTTGGTAAATAGTTTTATAAAACTTTTAAATTTTTTATAGAAAAACATGTTCCTTTTTCATGAGTTTCTATAGGGGGTGCACAATTAGAATAAAATGTGTGGCCTCCACCAAAACCATATAACCAGGGATATTGGGGGATCACATTATAAGCCCATTATTTATAACAATGCATCTAAACCATGCACAAATTATTAGTAACCCATAATGGTGAACATGATTTTTCTGACTATGTGTCCAAATCAGGAAAAACTCTCTAGAATCCTAGTATAGTTACATGGTTATACACAAATTTATCTCTAACCATGTACCCTAACTGAGGCTACAATTTGATGAGTTTTTAATCCCTTGAATATTTTAATTAAAGACACAAAACAACCATTTTTAAACCTAATATCCACTAGTTGAACCTAACATGACCCATTGTAATTTGGAGGCTCTTTATAGTGAATCTTTTATCCCTCAACCCCTTATCTTCATAGATCAATGTTTTGTTGGAGGTGATTGATCCCCCTTGATTTAGTGTAATCTCTTGGGTTGGGAATTAATAATTATCCTCTATTTATCTATTTAATGATTGGTGAATCCTATTATTGTTAATTCATTTAATCCTTGACTTTATGGATTATAGTTCTAGGTTTTCTTATTTGATCTTCCTTGACTTTGTCTCTTTGTTGGTCGTTCCCATTGTGGGTGGTGGCTTGATCATGTAATTAAATGAAGTTTATTCCATAAGTATTTTACCAGCATATGAAATAATGAGTAAGTTTGTGATTTAAAATTTAATTTAAATTTAGTTATAAAATTTAATTTTAAAAGAATTATTTTATTATTTTGAAAGGCATTGATTTTAGATATGAAAACCTATTTCCCGGGATTTAAAAATATTGGATGAGCTTGAAAACAAATTTCCTTAAATGGGAAAATTATTTTCTGAAATTATATGATATTGATTATTAAAAAAATGTATTTCAATTAAAGATGATTTTGAATGGAATAAATTTCATTAAAATGAATTAGTTTTCTTTAAAATTGAAATGGAATGTTGACACGTGAAATAAGTTCTTGAATAGTGAATAATGATTTTAATTGATCATCCTAGGACCCATTCATTGATTGATTGAAAGAACATGTGTGTCTAAGTAGTAAATGGGTGATTAATTTAATATCACTAGGACTTTGTCTCCATAATAACGTATTTAATATTGTTACTATGAAAGAACCGTGTTCAATTTGACTTCCCCTAATGGGGTTTTGATTGATTCTTCCTCAATGTCATGATCCTTAGATACATTTTCACACACCAGGATCAATGATTAATTGATTGTATATTATGAGGATCCTTGAGTAAGGAACTAACTAACCTAAGGCATATAACAATGGTGTTTTTTGTTTGGATATTATATTTTAGTGTTAATTGAATTATTTTATCTTGCCGTTATATTTTTATAAAAATATTTTGTTAAGATTTTTTTTGAAATACATGACATCTAATTGATAATAAATCATGCTTGAAAAAAAATGTGAAATTAATTCTTCATTTTTTTAATTTATTTATATTGAAGAATAAATGGTTTATTTTTTATGTAATTTATTAAAGGACATTTATTGAAATCTAACTGGGTTATTTTTTCCCAAACACTACCATTTCATTTAGTAAATTTTTAGATAATTCTATGCTAGTTCCTAGAATAGGGAAAGCCTCACTTAGAGGAGGTATGAGTGCTAAATTAGTTGGGCCTTACTTGATGGTGGGGATCCGTAAAACTATGATACACTCATTACATGGATATTTTGGGATTTTTACCTTGATGGAAGATGGCTAGTTTCTTTGGATGATGTATAGTTTTATCTTTATCTATTTTCTTATGGTACATTCTCCCTAATGAGTTACCGGTATACAAAACTTTCTTTGTTTTATCTTCCACTATTTTATATTGAATGTTTTTCTTAGGGTTAAATCATTCCCTCTAATCTATTTGATGATGCCTAGGAACTTGCTTCCAGCCTATGGGGATCAAGGAATGCCCTTAGTTCCATGTTAGTACTGGCTTGGGTACCCATGCACAAGGATATCTATGTTGGTTCGTGATACATATATACTCCTAAATGACTATTTTTTTCTTTTTGTAGACTCTATATGATTTTATATAGTTAGAGTAACATAATAATACTCCCACATCAATATTAGAAATGAATTGTCAAGACTTTATTTAGCATTAATGATGAATAGATTTTAAATAAACACCCATAGATAACCAAAATTTTCATACCATATTAATGAATTCTATTTCAATGGTTCATAAACCATGGGAAAAATGGAAAAGGATATGGTCATTGGATATGAACATAGTTTTTATGATCATGATTACAATTTCTGTAACAGCAGACATGTAGTCATGCTTTTTTAGGAAACATGGATAAAGTTCATCTTATGAAATGGTTTAAGATTGTGGAGGTATATAATGTGGTTATTTTAGTACATATTTCAACTATTATAACCATAACTATATAAATTTACATCATCCAAGGTTTAAATCATGGTTTTATGGTTATGTATTTTTATTTTGGGCCTATAAAATGGTATGAACTGTTATTATATAATTATACTACATCCATAGTTGAATCCATGGATTTTTGTGTATAAATATAATATTAAAGTAGTTATCAACATGAAGTAAATTTATATAAAAAATATATTGATGTAAAAAAACAATAAATTTAATACTATAAAATTACATATTATATTTTTCACCAATCATACTTTTATATATGGAATTTAAATCATGTATAAATTTCATATTTATTAATATAGTATCAAACATGTTCATCATATTATGAAAACAAAAAAACCTTATTATATTAATTTATATAATTACATTTAGAGAATGAATATTCCCAATAAAATTTAAATCCTTTAAACAGGGGAATAATAACACAAAGAAAATAAAATAGTTGGAATAGGGAAAATTCAATCATTTTGGTCTCTTTGAATAATTTCCCCAATAATAAAATTATGAAATAAAAATAAAACATTAGTAATATAATTTTTTTTGAAAATGATAAATACGACTTTGAGATTATTTGAAGGGAATGATTTAATAGCTTAATAATTTTTACTTAGGTGAAGTATAACGCCATTATAACATTTGGAATAATAACTTGACTATTTGTAATAGTTTGCTGACGAGAAGAACAAAACCCACACTATTAGATTAGTAAAAAAAATTTTAGTATCCTATGAAATAATAATATAAATAAATTATATGATGAAAAAACTAAATAATTTTTTAATATGGTAAAACAAAAATTTGATACAAAGAAAAAATAATTGTATTTTTGGAGAATATATATATTTTATTTTCATTAAAATAATTATTTATGGTAAATTTTAAAATTTAAAATAAATGTTTATTTTTATAAAATGTGTTTAAGATAAAATATTTATTTTATTATGATTAATAAAATAATTTTAAAAAATTATAAATAATTTATCAAAGAGTTGTAAATTTTACATTATCATAAAAATAATTATTTTTTAATAAATAAGTATTTTAATAAAAAAATTTATCATATTAAGGAAATTATTTTTGGTAAAATTGATATTATTAATCATAATTATAACATCAAAATCTTTTTAGGATTATGTTTTTTTTCATAAATAATAAAATACCAAGTCAGTTAGTAAAATGTTGTGCAAGTGCTGTATTTTTTAATAATTTATATAAAGACATTTTTAAGGTTTCTTGAACTAAAAAAATGTGTTAATATTCCAATTACTATTTATTCCTAATCCCTTTAATAGTTTATAACAATTTTTTCCACAATTTAATGATATAATATTTTTTTTCTAAAACACCTCTCTCCTCCCCATATAATTACCAAACCACCACCCAATTTATCATGGGTTATAAATTATAAATTGGCAAAATATGAGGAAAATTAACACTCCTTATTCTATTATCCATGTTTTGAGGGTCTTTTCTTATTATAAGATTATTACTAGGATCCTAAAGGGAAATCATATGGAGGTCATCTTATAGTGGAAAGTCAATTATCGATCCAAGATCTTTTATTTTGTTCATTTATTATTTTATTATTCATCTCTAAAAAATTAATAAAATAATGTTATATCAATAAATTATGAATATAATTCTTATATAATATAAAATTTATTTCATCAAATAATTCATAAAATCCATTTTATTGTTGATTATAACATTTATTCCATCATAGACAGTTTCAACTACTTATATAGATGATGTAATAAATAATGTATTACTACCGTACATGGATTGTTATGAAAATATATTTAATGAATTAATATAATATTAATAAATTTTAAAAGTTCCTATAAATATTTTTTTTCATTATATCAATGATATTAATAGCAAATTGCCTTAGTAAATTTAACTATAAATAATGATCACACTGAGACACCTATCATAATTTGAATATGTTTTAGAACATCTAATTAACTTTATAACTTTTGTTATACTATAATTATAAATGATCCATATATATAAAATTTTGTTGTTGTGGTCTCACTTTACAATAACAATCATCATTATCAATAAACGAATGTGACCTTGGAAACATGAAATAAATATCCTTGGGTGGTGGATATAAACATCATGTCTTATAAAAATGATAATAAAAAATAGAATAGATTAATAATAAATTAAATATACATGTAATGGTTTTGATGAATGTATTTATTAAATTTAAATTTTTTATTTATGAGGGTAGACTCATATAACAAGAAGTTTAGAACCCGATGTAAGGGAGCTCTTAAACTACCCTCTATTATTTTAAGTTATTATTTCTCTCTCTATTATTAACATTTAATTATTCTATATTCTTTACATAAGTTCATTAGATCTTTACCTCGTATATGTTTACCATATGTTTTGGGGATATGTTTGTTTTCAAGTTCCATTTACAATCCATTATTTATAGAGAACACTATTAAAGGAAACTATTTTATTTTTTGTTTATTTTTAGGTACTGTATTTTAAAATTATTTATAAACCTATAATTTTGAAAATTAAAAATTATTTAAATATAATTTATTGTACTCTATTTTATGGTTTTAAACGGAACCACTTTACTTATTTCTGTCAAAGGTTCTTGTAATAAATCTTAAAAAAATCTTTAACGAGTTCATTACAATGATTAATTCTTCACACATTTCTAATAGTCTTTTATTCAATGGATCTTTATAATCATGACCTATAATTCCTTATTCAGATATGAAAATATAAAAATTAATAATCCTTTATTTTTTTAGAATCATATGATTATCATTTTTTTATGTTTTCAGACATGATTATGTAACACATTTCTTTCTCATGTATTTTTCTTATATTTATTCTTTATATATGATTTATATATATCGAAAATATAGAAATGTACCTATTGTGATGTGATGGGTTGAACTAAAATTATAAATCCCCAAATTCATCAAATTATTTTTTTCATCATAGGATATACCTTGTTTGGTGCACAAGTAATATGTTTAACACACAATGTTATATAGAGACTTTATATATTCTTATGATGTGAAGTTTTATATTTCGTTAACATTTTATTGATGACATAAAATTATGAAATAATATTCTTTATTCCATTATTTCATTCGATTATTTATGTCCCATATTTTATATCATTAAATTATTCATCTTGTCTCATATGTTTTACTACATTTTTATCCCATATTGGATTTATTATCTAACCTTATTCCATTTTGTATGCCCCTAAGGTATCTCATATAATCATATTGGTTAAATAGAATTTAGGAGAACATTATATAGATTTAAATAAATATGATGTAGTTTATTTTTATTTTTATATATTATATATCTAATATCATAATTCCATTAGACATCTTAATTTATGGGTTGTGTTTTATAGTTAATTAGGAAAAATTTTATGTTATAATATATTTTTGAGATTCAGGTTATTATAGTTGGTATTAGAAAATGGCATATTTGTTTTTTGGCATTAGTTTAGAGAACATAATATACAATACACCATTAATAACATAGATTGAATCATGTGAATTGTTATGTTTTTATGTACAATTCATTTATGAATTTTAATTTTGAATTTCGATATATTACATCTACATACATAATAATTTGAGTATTCTCATACTCATTTTTATGTTTTTTTTATTTAAATAAAATTGTATAAAATTTTAAAAGGTTTGCTTATTATAAATTCATAAATATAAAAGGTACTATACCACTATAGTTCTATTAATTATTTCATAGAATTTTGGTTTAATAGAAATATTCAAACACTCCCTCAAGACATAGATGTTTAGTTATTAGTGAAAAAACAATTGGTACAATAATTGCATCTAAAGAATAAAAATGTTTCTTAGTTATAATTTAGGGTATGAATCTCCTAAAAAAGCATGATGTACCTTCAAAAATAATTTATAATACCTTTGGTAGAATTAGATGAAAAAATGATCATGGATTTAATGTATTTATATAGAGGAAACATCAACTATAGGGTGAAGGAAATTCCTTTCCATATCCCAAATCACTATATGAGTCTATACAAGTTCATATAGGGGGGAAAATAAATTTTAAAAACTCCATCTCTAGACTAGATATTTTTTCCTTATAATCAAGTGTATCTATATAAAATGACTTCATAAAAGGAAATGATTATCATTGAATACATTCCCATTGTAAGGGAACATGTTTTTGGGTATCCTGAAGAGTTTTCCAATCATCCTTATAATCTAATGGTTTAATTTTCAATTAATACTATACCTAGATCCTTACCTTTATCCGAGATATTCTATCGAATGAACCATATTTTAATAGATGAACTGGAGAATAAGAAAATATAATCCAATTAAGGGTTTGATATGCCCAAGTGCTTTACTATGAGGGGAACCGATACTATTTTTAAAAATAAGGTTGAATTAATGAATCTATTCATTGATCATTGTTAAATCAGAAATATCATGACAAATAAGAAGTATCCCTTATCATTGATTGGAGAATGGTTAAGTCAACTATGTGAAACTCACTATTTTTTATGTAGATCTTAGACTAGGATATCATGAACTGCTGGTGAGGAAGGAAGATATTCCTAAGATTTCATTTCATACAAGTTGAAAACACTATGAGTTCATCGTGATTCCTTTTGAACAAAAAAATTATCTAATAATTTCCATGGACTTGATGAATATATTTATTAGATATAAAATTATTAAATTAATTGTGTTCTTTCTGGATTATATCCACATATACCCCAAAAGTACGGAGGACATGAGGAGGATTGTATTATTATGTTAAATACTTTGATAAGGATAAGTTATATTCAACATATATCAAATGTGACTTTTTTATTGAGAAGATACATTTCTTGGGGAATCTTATTATCACCAAGAAGATAGTTATGGACCCTTCCAAAAAAAGTTGATTTATGAATGGATGAAACCAACAAAGGTAACATTGATCCATAGGGTCTAGAGATTAACTTGTAACTATCAATGATTTTTGAGGAACCTATCCTGATTATAAAACCCACTAAAAAAATTTAAATTTTAGGGGAGTGAAGTTTTTATTGATTGTTTAATACGAAGAGGGTTTAAATTTATAAATGAAAAATATTATAACCACACTTGTAATCAAAATACAATCCAATGAGGATGGATTTATAATCAATAACGATTATTTAGATAGTGTATTAGGTTGTAAACTAATGAAAAATGAAATATTTATAGCATATACATTGAGATAGTTTAAGGTTCTTGAGAAATATTACCATAATCATGATCTAGAGTTGGATTCAATAATCCTTTCATTATAGATTTGGAGGAATTATCTTTATGGAGAAAAGTGTGACATATATACAAAGTATAATAGATTAAATTATATATTCACATAGAAGATGATCAATATTCCCTGATAGTGATGGTAAGAGTAGATTAAGGACTATAATTACTCAATCCAGTATCATTTTATAAAGGAGAACAATGATTTACATGATCTAAGAAGAAGTAATATTGAATCCTTATCCATGAGGAGGATTGAAAAGGTTCAAATATTATTAGAAATGAAAAGGATGTAAATATGAATTATGGAAGGAAAGTGATATAAACATGAGAAAGTGATTTCAAAACAAAAAATTATAGAAAATAGTAAGAAATATTTGGTGGAATATATTGAAAAATGTGTATGAAATAACGAATGGGAAAACCTCATAGTTCAACATTGATAAAGAACACTTTTTGAGATTTAGGATGTAATTATGCATACCAGCATAGACTGAGATAAATAAGTAGTTATTATATGGTGACCATATATCAACATTATATATCCAAAAATGGTGTAAAATGTGTATATAGTTATTCTAAAACACTAATTATGGGATAATATAAATAAGGATATTATTGGATACACATCAAATTTCATGGTATGTTAAGGAGTAAATGTTTAAAAGAAAATTTCCAAGGGATTAATTCATATGTTACCCATACAAGAATAGAAATGGAAGAACATAAAAATGGATATTTTCATTGTTCTTATAAAGACATCCAAAGCTAATAATTTTATATGGGGTTCAATGTATCATGTCTAATTGTTTCTCACTTTATCACTATTCAAGAGAAGTTCTAAGTAAAATAACTAAAAATGATATACATTAGAGAAGTTGTGTGGTTACATGGAACGAAACTATCAATTTTATATAATAGAGATATGAGGTTCAACTCGATATTCTAGAAAGTTATTCAAAAATCCTTGAATATAGATATAAACTTCATTATTCCTATCACCCATAGACTAATTGAGAATAAAAATTGACTATACAGTCACTCAAGGATATGTTATGATATTTCTATATATACATAAAAGGAGGATAAGATCAACATATTCCTTTAGTAAACCTATCACTAAGAAATAATTTCCATACAATAATTTAGTTATCTTCTTATCATCATCATCATAATGCAATTTTTTGTTCAAAGAAATAAATGTATTGGGAAATCAAGTCCTACAAAGACAGGAGAAAAGAACCTGTGGCTATGAGGGTCTAAAATAGTGGTGAATGGGGGAATTTACTCTAATTATATTGACCCCCAATTGATTTAATCTATTTATGTTATGAAACAAATATGATCTTAGGGACAAGGATGTCTAGAAATTCATGGTATTCCATGACTTTATTACCCTCCCACTAGGTATCGATATCTTTAGTGTTTTTTCTTAGGATGCCATGGAATTTTCTAATGATAATGTATATCAACCAAGGGATAACTCTATGAACAAGAAGAGAATTGTGAAATAGCATTGAATCCATTTTAGGGTCTATGATATCTAAAATCCTTTGTCTGCACACACTATGACCCATGAGCAATGCCATTTCCTCTGCCTAGAGGGATGTTTCCTGGCATAATCAGATAGTAAATTCTAAGAGGAATAAACCATTATTTCCAAGGAAAACAAACCCTCCTTACAGAAAACATGAGGTTCAAGATATATCTAAGTTAAGCTTCAAGCTGCTAGATGGATGATTCCAACAGAACCAGCTGCCCATAAGGATGCTACTTCCACGTTGTGGACCATGGAACCCTATATTAAACCACTATATAGATGGGTACTCCCTATAGTTTCATAGGATCCAGACCATATCAACAAGAAATTTTTTATTTCTTATAATGACAGAACATCTGGTTGAGTCCAACCGCTTATGTATCCAATTATTCAATGCCTTCCACAGAAACTAAAAGATTTTGGAGAAAACTATAGTGCAAGACATTTGATATGGTCTCCTTTTCCATGAGACAGGGTACGAGCATTATAGGGAGGTCTAATAATCCATGGATTAAATGAAGAAAGTTGTGAACTCGGATAAATAATTCTAAAACTCATGAACCCACTCACACTGAAAGTAATGGTGTCCCAAAATATTCTTCATATTCCTCTTGCAAGAAGTGCACCTAGAAGCAATATAGAATCTGCAACACATAATGTTCTCATCAGTGGGAACTGCCTTGCTCCTTATTATCCACCTGAGAATTTTTTATTTAGTGGGGAGACTCTTGGACCCACGAACATCATTACACACATCCATATGGGCAAATATGGTAGGATCCTATGTTAGTAATTATTTTCGAATAATCTAGAGGGGGTAGGGTGAAGACACACCTGTCCAGGTCTGAGTTTAGATCAATGAGATTAAACAAACCCAGCTGATCTCGGTCAAAAACAACTTTGATAAAAGATTAATACTTACTAGATTCCCTGATATAAATTTCAATAGTAGGGAATCTCAGGTATCTGAGGATCTCCCCACTCCATTTGTGGTGTGAGAAAGAGAAATAACCTTTCCTAAAAATACAATGAGTGTAAGGCCTCAGGGAAATAATGAAGGGGCCAATCCAAGATGAGAGGGGAGAAGCATGGCCATCCATTGAAGCCAGATCCCCCTAATAACTTCCATTCATGGTTAGCCCCCATAGAGTATGTGGTTCCAAAACCTCCAATTCCAGTTTTTTATGAATACAAAGGAAGGTGTCTTCAAGGCTGTAAACAATGATCCCACCTTCTTTAGTAAGACTTTCTATCCTACACTAGGAGACATAGTGACATTTAACCTAGAACATGGGATCCAAAATTATTCCATCTATGATACAATTGATGTTTTTAATAACACCTTTTTGGGCCTTAATGGATGAGAGGTTGTGAACTAGAGTATCCATGAGCATGTTGTTCACCAGCACTATCCTACCCCAAATGGATTTGTACTTATTTTTTCTAATTAAGAACTCAATCTGTGATCCTACTAATAAGGGTGTTGTAGTCATGAATATATAGTATACTGGAGAATAATGGTGCACCTAGATAATTCATTGGGAGGTACCCTCTATTTATGTCGAAGTTATGGATCACAATAAAGACCCCACTAGAGGAATAGCTTCTAGAGATGTAAAAGTATCTCATGATCTTGTTTATAACTAGACCACTCCAATGGACGTACTCCTCCAACACCTTGTTATTAAATAATGGTTGGATGATGTTGGAGAATGTATGTTAGTAAAAACTAAACTGGTCAATGAAATGATAGATATGGTCATATCCATTTTTTAATACCTCAAATAAAACCGAAATTAGTAGATGATATATAACTAAAATCATCTATGAGAGCAAGAGTTTAAGGTTAGAGATAATGTATTCTGTTGTATATAATTATGGATGATATTCGTGATGTTTGGGATGAAGGGAAATCTATTTCCATGATACATTATCCCATTTATTATTATTGGTCACATCAAAGTTGTAACATATTGTCTAGAACTTCTACATAACCAATTTGAAGTTTGTAACATGTTCCATGTATCCAACTTGAGTAAGTGAAAACCTTATCCCACAGATGTACTAAATCCATATGTGGTACAATTTTAGCGTGATCTAACATATGAGGAGTAGTTGATAATGATCTTGGACCAAAGAGAATAAGTACTCTGCAATAATAAAATCAACATTTTCAAAGTACCTTGTTGAAACCATAATTATGAAGAGAAAACATGGTAACCATAGGATGTAATGGAATATATGTACCCATATCTATTTTCATCTTCATGTTTGAAATGAAATTTTGTGGATGAAATTTCTAAAGGTAGGAATAATGTAATGACAACAAATTTTATATATGTAATTCTTCTCATGAAAAAATATCATATTTAAGATTATAATATAAAACTCATAAACCACATAATAAAAATAAAAAAATTATTATATTAATTTAGAATATTATATTTTGAAAATAAATATACCCAATGAAATTAAAAATAGTACAATGGTTGAATGTAGTAAAAAATATAAAATAATTAGAATTGGAAAATTTAGATCATTTTGGTCTGTTGGAATAAACACACCAGTGAACAAAATAATGAAAAATAAGCAAAAAATTAGTAATGCAATAGATATTATCAAAAAATAAAGAATTTTAAATTGAGGGGAATTTATGTTAATGATCAATTAATGAAATAAATGTTATTTATAGGAAGTATAAATCTAATATTACTATTATAATAATAAATCAACCATTCGGAATAGTAACTTCACCATTAAAATAGTAAAATTATTATTAGATTGGAAAAAAAATATTTGGGTGTCTTATGTAATAAAAATATTATGAAATTATATATTAATAAAAATAAATAAAACTTTTAAATATGATAAAATAAATAATTGACACCAAGAAAAAACTTTTTTTTGGAAAACTTATTCATTATTTTTTCATTATTATACATTTTATAATAAATTTAAAATTTAAAAACAATCATTTTCATAAAATCATTATTATAAAAATTTGATAATTTTCAAAAAATAATAAAATAATTATATGAAATAATAATAAATTTTTATAATTGTTAGAATTTTTTTCATGTTATAAAAATTATTATTTTTCCATTAATATGAATTAAATTTAAAAATTAGTGTTCTCTTATTTAGAAAATTAATTTCATAAAATGGGTTTCATTTTCAAAATTAGAACATCTAAATTTGGTTAGGATGAGGTTTAGTTATTTTCTATAAGAAATAAAATATTAAGTTGAATAGTAAAATAACATATAAGTACATTATTTTTTAATGGTTTCTATAAATAAAATTTTAAGGCTTATAAATGTTATATATATATTTTAAGGAATAAATTACTATTAAATAAAAATCTCATTTCTATTGAATCGCGTGTTTGGTAACTATTTAAGGATATAATAATTTATTTTAAAACACTCCTCTCCTCCCAATATAAATACCACCCTCCACCACCCTATTTATCCTCAATTATAAATTCTTCCCTTTCCATATATTTATGAAAATTAAGTATTTATTATCTTATACATGTTTTTTATGGAATATTATTTTGAAAATACTAATACTAAAATTTATAAGGTGAAATATTAAGGAGTTATTCTCAAGGATAATGGTAGTTTACCAATCATAAAAACATTCAATTTCCAAAATAATTATTTTTACTTATTATTATAAAATTAATAATAAATTTTCTTATGATGATATTTAGAATATAATTCTATTGGAATATGAATTGAACCACCATATAATTCATCAAAATCCATTTTAATGTTTTTTTAGAATTTTCATTACATCTTGGATGTTTTTGACCACCTATATGCACATTTTCATAAATCACATATTACCTCCTAACATATACAATTTTAAAAAATGGATTAAAGAATAAATATTGTATTTATGAAATTATTATTATTATTAGAGATATATTGGTCTTTATATCAGTGTTATTATTAATAATTTATCATTGTAATGTTAACAACCAAAAAAGAGTATACCGAGACAAATTTTATAATTTGAATATGTTTTGGAACATATATTAAACTATAATGATTTTGCGATAATAGAACAAATAATTATATATGCATATAAAATTATAGATTTATGGACTCATTTGTCAAGATCTTACATTATTATCAATATACATATGCAACCTCAAAACCATAAAACAATCATTCTCAGGACGGTGAACAAAAACATCATTTATTAACAGAATTATTATAAAATTAAATAAAAGTATAATAAAAATGGAATATATTTGATAAATGTTGTTAATAAACAATTTAATATATTACATTTTATTATTGATAATGTTTGATGTACATACAAAGAATGTGGTTACTCGAGGTCACGAAAGTCCCAAATGACCCTTTTATGTTATATTTTCTCTACCTTTATCTATCTCAATCTTCACCCTTCTAATTTACTTATTATATATAATATATACATTTTCCTTACATTATAAATTTTTTATTTTTTATTTAATTTTTTGTGATATATTTGTTTTTAAAATTGTATTCATAATATATTCTTTACACCAAACCTGATTAATGGGATGTTTTTTATTTATTGTTTCTTTTCATGTACCACTCTTCGAAATGTTTTAATATTTTATGAATTATAAAAATACCCATTACTATAAGGAAATTTATTCTAAACCATTTTACATTTTAAATAAAACCCTATGCACCTATTTCCTTCAAAGGTTCCTAACTCAGTTATTAAAATATTTTTTAAGTGGTTTATTACCATGCCAACTCATTCACCCCTTTCTCATTATATTTTATTAATATCTGATTTATAATCATAAAATTTTTTTATTTAAATAGAGATGAATATTAAAAAACATGTAATCCATTTTTTTCATGGGAATAATTATTATATATCTTTTGGTTTTTCATTATGACATTATTAGAGAACCCATTTACATCTCAAGGGTTTCCCATATGCTTATTTTTTAAGCATGATTTATTTATGTGGAACACATTTCAATGTATATATTATATTGAGGTAGGTGGGACCAAAATTATACAGCCATTATTTATTGGTTAATGTTATCATCTCATGAGATACTATATATGGTGCACATGAAATAATCCCAAAAACAATGTTATGTTGCATTGTTAGTAAGCCTCGAATTATGCTTATGATGTCATTTTTATTTTATTTCCAATTTTTATAATTCCATGATATTATTATATCATATCCTTTATTTCATTATTCGATGTGATTATATATGATCCACCTATTCTATGACATTATCTTAGGAGACTGGGATCATATTTTTAACTTCATTATGTTGTTTATTCTCTTAATAATATTGTTATCTGAAACATTTCCTTTATTAATGTCCCATGGGTATTATTTACAATAATATAATTTCAATGGGATGTTGGCTAACATTATGGTGATTGAAATATGGATGATGTAGTTACTTTTTAGGTCTATGTATTATGTATCTAATCATATAATGATACTATACCTATAGATTTTTAAGCCATGTTTGATAGTTAATTATATTATAATTTATGTGATAATATATTTATGTGACTAAATTTGGTATAACATTTTTAATCTAGGAAATATACAATGACATATCATAATGAAATTGAAAATCCATATACTGAAAAAATGGATAAACAAAGAAATGTATAAGGGAAATACACCGAAAATGAAAAATATCATATCCCCCAAAAATCCAAGAAGTCTATCCACCACTTACATACATAAATTCTGATCACCAATTTATATATATAAATTTCACCAATTTTCTATGAAGTGACTTTTATAGAGTGAGAAATTACCAATGTAGTTTTCACGATACATCATCTTCTCCAAAAACCAACAAAAATAACTAAAAACCATGCCAAATACATCAACCTTGAAAGACAATTAATGATAAGTAGAAGAAAGTGTAAGATATATGAAACATGTTCTCAAATGTTTCATAATAACCAAAGACTCAATTTTAAGTACCATAGTTTATCTAAACTGAATAAAACTAATTTCATCAATACATATACAATTCAGGTATATAAAATACATTTTTTTCTACAGATTACACAGTATCCCATAAATTATGTCTTATAGAAATTTAGGTTAATATATAATTAGATTTTTGAGATCCATTGAAGCTATGTTTCTCAGAAACAATATCCCTATTTCTTTACCATTTTGATAATAACCAATTATAAACTTGTGTTTTATATTTCTAAAAAAGATTAGTTTCAAATTTTGTTACAACATTTCATTTAATCAATCAATATATATATAAATTTAGGTTATTTGGTTTATTATATAGAATATTAAGACTTTATACAACATCCCACATTATCATTAAAGTAACACATTTCTAGCCCATTAATTTTAATTAATGACTCTCTCAACTCATATCTCACATCTGAAAGGGATAATGAAATAAAAAATCTATAAATTCATTACTCAAAATTATCATTTAATATAATCAATATATAATAATTGATGAACAAGATTTTATTCATCAATATCAATATTCTATCAGCTAATCATCTCTTACAAAGATAAAAAATTCTAAAAACCCAATATAATATAACCATAAACTAGAATATAAATATTGATATTTCTTGTGATGAATACAAAGTGACCAATATTCTTATTGAAACTGAATTCCTACCAAAACTAAGTAAAAAATTTAGAGAAAGATCACTATAAATTCCACCACGACCACCAAAAATAGTTTCATAACTAATATCAGGTTTGTAAATATATTCTCCCTCATTGTCATCATGGTAATCACTTATAAGTGGGATGGGATGACCAGAGTGTATATTAGAGTATTTATAACCATTTCTACACTAGTATCATGTAGGTATATTTTATCATACGGAACCAGTGAATGAAAAATTGAAATATTATTCATAAAACCAAATCATAGTAATTAAATTTTTAATGTTCAATATGTAACTAATTATATGCAATTAATGTTTTTTATTTTGATATATTATATATCTTGACATCCTCAGCTAATTTAAGATCTATAAATGTGTTAGGGGATAAATAATTAGTATTTGATGATCAAGAATTTCATGATGGAACTATTTTATTCTTAGGTATAAATCAAATTCTTATTTTGTTCATTTCACCACACACATTATAAAAATTTTCATTAGGTCCTAAATCATCATATTCTTCAATATCAAGAGTGTAAAAATCATTATATTTAATGAATTCATGAAAATAGTTATAATAAAATGTATTTAAATTTAATTTTATTATAGCTTTATATTATGAAAAATATAATTACACTTCTATTTTTTGTATCCTAATATAAGGTTGTTCCATATTTATTTTTTAGATATATAAATAAAAGTTTATCTCAAGGAACACAACCTATAATATACTCTACTTATTTCTACATATAGTTAGAGAAAAAAATAAAAAAAATTACATATGAAAATCTGAATTTATGTATATATTTATCATTGTTCAATTAATATGACACCTATTCTAGCTAATGTTCTGATATATACGTGTACCCCATTGTATGATAATATTTCATAGCACTATAATGTTTCATTTTTTTTACGAGTCATATAAAATAAAATAATAAAATAAAAAATTATATTTTAAATAGAATAATGAATTAAATATTTATTTTAATAATACCTAAAATTATGAAATTTTCTGATATGTAATAATTATAGGGTATTTATTTACATGAATTTTCTTAATACAAGTTACACCTTCAACATGAATATCTTCTTTAATCATCCAACCAACATAGAGATCATACTTATATGAGATCCATATCTATCCTAAATATATTTATTATACTTTATTTGATATTTCAACATCTGAGAACTTGTATTGAGCTTTCACATATTCAAAACATAATAATTAATGAATTTAATGAAGGAAATGTAACTGAAAAAATTAAAATTTATAAAAATATTGGCCCATGGTTTATCCTTAATATAATTCATTGATTATCTCAAACATATTGATTTAACATCAACAATTTCACCATATTTTACAAGTGTGACCATAATGATTTCAACCTCCTTTTCATTCTTTAAAACCATCTATAAATATTTTTTGTATTCGACCAATAGTTTTTTATTCTAGTTTCATACAACATGAAATAATATGGGGATATTCTATCTATTGATGGATCCAACATTGAAAAATAAAATAAAAAAACATTAATACACATAAAAAAGAAAAACATTTACCTATATATTTTTTATTCCATACTATATGTTTTCTTAAAGATGGATTACTATTTGGTTTAGAATAGTCATCACCGCTAAATACAATATTTGATATAGAAATAAAAGGACTATCTTGTACATCCTAAAATAAATTATATCTAATAGTGGGTATTATATCATACTGGGGTGGTATAATATATTTATTGGTGTTTTCAATCTTAATTAACACAAGTGTTATAGTCTCAGAGATATTTTTTATCATTTAATATATATATTAATGGAATATATTATCATTTGTTTATGTTTGTTGCATTGGACATGATAGATGACACAATAAATCCCCATAAAATACATGTATTCCCAGGTTATCTGAAACCAATGATTATCATGTTATGTTGTGATAATAAGTGAATAAAAGTATTTGTAAGATAAATTTTTTAGAAATACAATTAATCTCTTAAAGTATATATTTTGGGTGAAATTCAATTCAGATTAACCCACTTAATATACATCATATAGATTTTTATATATGTGTCATTGGGGTTTCTTAAGTTATAATTGGATGTATATACATAAATTTTAAGTTTTAAAATAGGTCTCCTACTTATGATGTTTTATACATTGAATCATATGTAATGTAATTGGATAATTTATCTAAATATGAGGTTATTAGGCATGACACTAATCAAGTGGAGGGATTTCGTTAAACAATATTGGATGTGTCTACCCGTATGAAATGTCATGAAATTAAGGGCCATAATTGAGTTTTTCCTATATAATTTATTTTCCATTCCAAGATAATTATATTTTATGTAGTTATATAATATTTATTTAACTGGAAAATTTAGAAAAACGGATATTCTATATGGGATTAACATAATCCATGTATCATGCTTAATCTCAAATCCAAAGATATTGGAACATTACTAATAGACATTTTTTTGATTAGACCACATCAATCCCCTTTCTAATTTATTTATCTATGATGTGTGTCTATATTCTAGTCTTATATTGTAATTGTTAATGAGATTCAAAATTTTTGTATACATTACAATGGGCCCTTAGGTTCAAACCTAAGACAATACTAATTTTAAATTTTAGAGTATTATGACTAGTTTATTTTTAAGTATTATTATTATAGTTATAAACACAAAAAATATGTTTTATCTAAAATTTGAAAATTTTATTTTAATATTAGTTATTTAGTTAAATAAATAATGTCAAATTATATATAAATAAATAGTTATTTTTTATTAATTTTTATACCACGAAAATAATAAAAAATGTTGTTTTGGATTATTATTAGAGTAATGGGTTTGTAAGTCCCATTCCATTTGGTAAATTTTGTTTCCTACCAAAAGAGTCAATTTAATCACCTTATTTTCAAATTTTAACACATTTGGAGGCTCATTAATACAACTATCAAGGTGGTTTGTGACTTAGAAAACATTTTTTGGATATTTAATACTCTAAATGTCCTTGGAAACTATTTATTTAACCTTACTTAGTTTCATTCAAGAATTATATTCGTTTTTTGAATATTCTAAACCTACTATAAATAGAAAGTATTAAGGATTTATTCTTCACCCCATTATAAGAAAACATTATAGTATATTGAGTTACCCAATCACTCTCTTATGAGGGGTATTCCTCTACTTTTCCTTATCCAAGACTGAATCTATTTATCATAATCATAGAGGTTCTATAGAGTCATCTTCCTTTCTCCTTCTATTTTTAATTTTTTGGAGTTAGTATAATATATTTGAAATTAATAAGTTACCACCAAGGATTTAGTGACTAATGATATTTGTGGATATCGAAGGAGAAATCAATTTATCAATTAAAGTTTAATTAAAACATTCAAAAACATCCCAAAAAGGTAATTTTGTTTTACTATTTTATTATTATATTTTTTATTACTTATTATGTTCTTTTCTTTATTTTATAATTTATTCTATTATAAACCAAGTGTTGAAATCATTAATCAAATATTGATGTTGTACAGGATCTAGAATTGAAAAATGGAAAATATGTAACCTAAATCATAGTGTATTATATAATATTATGATATAATCATAATATTTAAAACTTATATAAGAATCACAAGAAACATTGATGGAATGTTTTATGATTTTATTAGTCTCTTTAGTGGTAATTCTTAGTAGTGGGTTTCTACCGAACCCTTCTTTGAAATATAAAAATATATATTCTCTAGTCAAAGGGACCCCTTTTGTATGATGGATATAAAATAATACTAGAATTGATATGGATAAACAGAATAGTTTATGCAATATGATTAACAACATTACTCTTGTATGATATATAAAGGGAAATTAAATAATTATTATGCATAAGATACATTAGGAATATATATGATATATATTATTAGATTACAATAAATATAATCATAAATTGTTTATATGTGAAAAAAGGATTAATGTTTGATAATAAATATAAAATCCTTCATAAAATATCAATGTGTTGAATTCTTTTTTATAAGAATCACATTTCTCAAGACCATGAATCATTGATAGATAGTATGTTTTTGGTTAATCCTTAATCATCTATCTTGGGTTAGTTATAAAAGTGTAACAATTTTCCTAATGATTATTTTGGTTGAAACATAACAAGGTATCCCAATCATATTGGTTCTTAGATAAATTTGTTTGAGAATATTCATCAGATAAATTTAATAATAAATTGGTCAATCAAGAAGATACTATTTTTATTAGATAATATTGGAATGAGTTTTCTTCTTAATATAAAAGGATCAATTGAAAAGTTAAAATGATTTAATATAAGTATAAAAATATGATTCTTATCCCAAAAAATTTATAACATGTAGGAATATTTTTTGTGGAAGTATATTAAATAAAACACTATATTGAAAATTATCATACTAGATACAAATAATGACAAGTACATTGTTGCAATAATTTATGAAAGAAACTAAAATTTATCATTAAAATACGTCATAAAGAAGGAAATATAATATGAAAATAATTTCATTAATTGTTTTTTAAATTTTAATTTTTTTTCTCAAACATGAGTAAAAAATATATGCTTTAGAGAAAGATATCCCATTTGGGAATTCTATAAAATATATATGTTTTAATATTGATTTGTATAAGAAGTATAAGAAATATTATTTAGATTTGTCATGTTTGATTCTAAATAAAAATATTGTAAACATTCATATGAAACATGATTCAAGGGAGATTTTTAATATAATTGAACATCGCAAAGTGATCAATCAAGATAAACCTAGACCTGAATGGAATGATTCCAAACATCATGTTTCCTATAAAATATATAAAAAAGAACCCAATTTTCTAATAATGTGCTAAAATTGTCTAGGCACATAAAAATATGGTATATATTGGTTTCCTTATCAATAAATAGATATCTATCAATATATTCTTTCAATTATTTTCATAATCATTTAATCATTTAATTACTTATTTTAATATTAACAAGTTTTACTGTACACTTCTCGATCTTCTAAATATGTTGATAATAATGGAAAAACCCTAAAAAGACACAACCTATCATGATAATGAATAAGGGAAAGCGTAATGTCTAGGCCAACAAGAGGGAAAAAATATCATTTCCAAATATATAATTTTTTCACTAAAATATCTTAATGTATGCATTATAATGGAATGAAAATATTACGTTTTCAAACATTCTTGGAATTATAGTAGTAATTGTCCTCGTTACCTAGAGTTTTTTAACAAGAAACTTGGTGATTTTCTGACAATGAAAGTTATTTAATTTATATAAATAAGTTTCAATAACTTTGAATCATGGGTATTAGATGCAAAACATGTATCAAAAATTTATTACAATGTGAAGCTATTCAAATAACTGATGAAGTTCATTATGGGAGAATGAACACATTTGTTGGGAATAGAAAAAGTTACAATAATATCTACATAGATATAGAATATATTATTCACAGTTTATTTTCATTATTTCCTGAAATATTTAATCATTTACCATCGATAAATTGAAATTTATTTTCTCTATATTTCCAAGATATAGTGGAAATTTTTTTTAATAAAGAAAAATTGTTATTCCATTTATAAGAATGAAATATGTTTGGTTCATTTATCTTGTTTAGTGAACTATATATATTTAATTTTTAAATACCATCCATAATATAAATAATAATTTGGTTAAAATGAATTATTTGAATTCCCCAAATCTGTAGCATTGTCGCCAATTTTATATATATAATAAATACATTGGATTACTTCATAATGATTGATTATTATATTCAAATTATTATGAATTATTTAATTTATAAAAATAATTAAAATTATAAAAAAATTATCAAACAACATTTTATGGGTAAATAGAAACAAGTTCATGATTTATTTGATTTAATACATATTAATGATGGTGACATATTAAAAGCACTGAGAGTCACATTTATAGAATGGATTGTATATGAAGAAAAAAAGAACAAAACAATAATATGAACATGTACATGATACAATATGATTTTTCTGATTTGGGAAATGATCCACACATAAATAGATAGGTAGAATGTCACAATGATTGGGAGTAAAATTCGATGACAATTTCTGATTTTTAGACACACACAAAAAACCCTAGTTTGAATTAGCTTATAAATAATTTTATGAAACTATGCCACCAACCATTCTGTAATTCATTTTTGAAAAAATTATCATTGGTTGGAAGTCTTTAGAGTTGCAATACCACTATCACCAAAGTGTGAGATGCTACAAATATTTGTTGAAGTATATTCTATTATAGTTTCTTATCGGTGTAGTCTATTCAGATCTGCAATATTATAATAAGAGATGTTATAGTGTCCCTCATTAAGGTTGGGGGTCTTCAACACTAAAACCCATGAGAAGGGAAAACCTACCACTTGAAACTCCTCGAAACCTCACTATATAGAATGAAACATGAGAGTTGTGGTTGGGTGTTTAGATTAGGCCACTATAATTTGTCCCAAAGTCATTAAAACAAATTGGTATTCACCATTCTAACATGTAGTTACTTATGAAATGTATCTTTAGGTGGATTTCAACACATAATTACAATTTCTAATGACTTATATTGTAATGTTTATGTGAATTTTATGAAATTAAACTATGAATCCCTTAAAATGTTTAAATTTTTCAATAATATAGTAGAACATTCACATGAAAAAAGTAATAAAACTCTTTCTTTTGATAGAGGAGGAGAATATTTGAGATATTAATAATATGATTATCTAAGAGATTGTACGATAGTTTCAAAACTCAGTCCACATGGAACACTATAGATAAATATTTAATCTAAAAGGAGGAATTAAACACTGTTGCACATGGTTCAGTTAATGTTGAGTCACAATTACCTTCCAATTTTCTTTTAGGGTTATACTCATAAAAAAATCATTTACATGAAATAATGACCATTAAATTTTATTCAAAATACACCACATGATATGTTTACTAGGAAGTGACCCAATTTATTTTTCTTAAATATTTTTTTTGAATATATATGATTTATTACCTCAAGTAAAAAAGATCCTAAATTAGATAATTTTAATTTTTTGGCTTCCCTAAAGAGATAGTGTGTTATTATTTTTTTAGTCCATTAGAATTTTACGCTACATGAAATATTCAATTTTCAAAAAATTTATTTTTTAAAAAATAAGTAGTTGGACTAAACTTGAACTTAATAATGGTCATTATCTACAAGAGGATGTTAATATTAAGATAGAAGAGATGGAAACATTAATTTTTTGTAGAAATTAATTGTAACAATATATGATAGAACCTAGAAGGGCATGTGTATTTTTTTAAGAACCCGGTAGATATGGATTTCTCATTTTTGTTGATGGTGATGTAATAATCCTAGAAGAAAATACAATATCCTAAAAATTTCCTCAATGTGTTCTGACTCTAATAAATGGTTCACCCAAATTTTATATTTAATGGAACCTATAAACACTAATAACGTTTGGAACTTGGAAGATCAGTGAGATGTGGTAATACCCATTGGGTGAAAGTGGGTCTTGCATAAAGAGACTAACATGAATTCTTGAGTGTCGGCCTAATAACCCCACATATAAGATAAAAGTTGTATATAAATTCATTTTATCAATATTTAAAAAATGTCAGGGCATGACCGTTATTCAAACCAAAATTTCACTTTTAAAATATAATTAATTTCCTTAAATTACCTAAGAATAATTATTGTTTATAGTTTGAGATAATAAATTATCAACTCTAGAATAAATAACCATACAATATAAGTTAGAAACATCCTCATAGTATCCATTATTCTCATAATAGATGGATTTTAAAATAATTTTTTTTAATTTAAGAAAAAATCATTAGTCTTTTAAACATGAATTCATATTTGTTCCTTCTCATCCATAAAAATATTGAAAAACATTTGAAATTGTGGAATGGGAACAAAAATAATATGAAGGTATATAAAAAAATATAAAACCCGTCATTCCATTTTAAAACTATGATACCATAAAGAGAGTTTTAATTTATTATAATAATATTTGAGATCAAAATAATCATTTACTTATGAAATCAGAATTACAACCAAAATATATATGAAAACACTTTTTAATAAAATATAAATGAAAATCATAATAATTTTGATTTCATAGAAAAAATAAGAACCCATGAAAATATTTCTCATAAAAGCATTAATTTTTACCCAAAACGGTCATAATATTTCCTTTAATTCAGAATATCATTATCTCACCTTTTGAAATAAAAATATTTCTGATATAACTGTTTACGAATCATATAAATCTCATGTAAGTGCCTTGGGACATAATCTTCATAGAATCATTACAAGATCTGTTATAATTGGAATAACCAATATGGTTATATTATAAAATAAATATTCAGAAAACATATTAATACCAAATATATTGAAGTGCTATATTAGGATAACCCATAAACGTGAGATATATTAGGATCATCTATCATCATTAGTTATATTAGGACCAAATTTCATCATAAAAAATGTTCTAAGAACATTAAATTCATTAAACACATTGAATAATTCATTAACACCATCAAACACATATATATTTACTTTTGAACCAACAGGAAAAACTCTTTCTAATAATGATATATCAAATTCCATCAAAACCCAGTTTTATGAACTAAAATTCCTAGAATAAAGTGACAGAGGTGTTGTAATAGTTGAAAAAATGGAATTTATTAATAAATAATAATATAAAATAATGTTTTTGGTGGAAATAATAAATATTAACACTTTATAAAATAAAATAAATCATTCATTTTTTATTTTTTTTATGAAATTCAAAATATTAAGTATAAAATATATAAAAAGATTCCTTTTCAATAAAATTAAAAAAGAGGTATAAAATTTACTTTATAATTTATTTATGTACATATCAATAAATATAATTTTTTTTATGAATATGGTCATGGGAGAAAATTAATTATTAAATAAATATTCTAAACATTTAAATTGAGTTTTATGGTAAAGTGTTTGTTACCTCCAGTTCGCATCATCACATAAATTATTAATATTACCAAATAAAAAACACAAGTTAATTATTTATTTTATTATTAAGATTTTTTGATTTTATTATTCATTTTATTTTATTTATTAACATTTTATATTTAATTACTTAATAAATTAAGTTCATTTAAGTCAGTCTGATGATATTCAGATTATATACCCAAAATAACATCACTAGGTTGACTATGGTCAAAAGGTCAATTTTATCATCTAAAAAATAATAACCATGGAAGAATTATAATTTTTATAAATTAATAAAACATTTAAAACCAACCATTAATTGTGGTTATGAAATATGAACTATACTTCAATCATGGAGAATTCTTGTCGTACGTACACATGAGTAACATTTATATATTTCAATGAAAATATAGGAAAGAAGGTAATTATAATTTCATCTATATAAATTATTATTATATATTAAATATAATATTATTTATTTAAATACACTTATATATAGTATCCATGTGACGTGGTTAGGAAAAATAAATCTTATCACTTCATGGAAGTTGTTATCCACACGTACGCATGAATGATGTTATCATTTTTTAATAAATAGAATTGAAACAAAGTAAATGATATTTTATATTTATTGAAGGATATATATGTTTTTAAATTTATATATATATATATATATATATAAACAATAAAACCAGTAATTTAACCATTTGTGAAAGGTGGAGATGAAAAATAAATTACATTAATTCACGAGGAAGCAGTCCCCAGTACACATGAACGATGGGTTCATTTCATATTTAATGAAATAAAGAGATTGATATAGGTTACATAATTAATATAAAAACATAAAATTATATGTAGTATAGTATTTTTTTATTATATTTTGTTTTAATAATCTTTTAAAAAGTTAAAAGAATAAATAAAAAAAATACTTGGTTAAGAACGAACCTCTTCTCTAGACGAACTCTTTTAGTTTATACATAAATACTTCCTAGGTTGGGTTTATAATAAAAACAAGGACACTACGTCATGGGGAGGGCTGTAAGGAAGGGATTTGGATAGTTATATTTCTATCCAAAAGTCTATTTATTTTAATATAGGAGGTGATAATTAGTGTCCTTTTATATTTAGGGGATGGGAAAAAATTGGAATTCTTAAAAAGATTTAAATATATTTGTGTCTTAATCAATCCAAATGGATCCACAATGGGCCATTTAGGAACCTTATATAAGATAGGGTCAAAATATTTCTATAAATTGGATTTATATAAGTTTTTAGATCATTTCACCATTTTGTCTTAAATTTAAACACCCAGTAAACGTGTTTTATCCTTAACTATGATAATAGTTTTTTTACTATTTTACAATAAATATTGGAAAAAATAAAATGAAGTTAAAAATTTTAGTGAATTATGATGAATATAAATATTGAATCCATTTTAGAAAATTTAATTCACGGAATTTAGAGAGTTTAAATTTTAATTAAAATAACAAAATGCAATAAAAATAGTTTTTAAGAAATGCCTTTCTAGTATGCAATTGTTTTTATACCAAATTCAAGTATAAAGTAAATTTTAGTGACCATAATGATATTTTTTAAATCCTATTTTAATACTAATTAAAAATAATTTTTTTTTATTTTCAATACTCATAAAAAATATAAATTTTCAAGAAATTATCAAAAATCATCCTAATATAATTTTGATGTTCATTTTGGGAAATTAAAATTCTATAATTTGTAAATATAGATTTAAAAAAAACCATATAATGTAATAAAACCTAATTTTTTTTGAAATAATCTGTTTTCCTTTTTATTAAAAAATAACATCTATTATTATAAGGAATATAAATCTATGAAATCTAATTAATGAATTCTAATAAGACATGAAAAAAATTTATCTTAACATTAATTGGGTTGTTATTTTTTCCCTCCATTTTGGAAATTGTGTCCTTATAACATTATTTACTAATTAAATTATTGGGTATATACTTATTTCATACAATCTTATTAATCCCATGTCAGTAATTCAATAATATAGGGTTTCCAAAAAAACCATAACATGGTGATTCACCATATTCCATAACAAATACTCCTTGAGGTTATGAATTTGAATATAATATGTATCATATGATAGGTATTAAAAAATATAAACTTCTAAAAGGCTCAACACATTGGATACATCCATAAAATATTTTATATACAATAAGACATGAAATGCGTTTTGTACCTAAGATAAACACAGAGGCAAGGACACTCGATAAGAAAATAATCCACATTTCTCTATGATTTTATATATCCCAATGATCCATGAAATTAGCTTCCCTTATTTGACCACCATTCAAAAAACATTTATATGGTGATACTAGAAAAACAATATCATTTCCTCTAAAGGTAGTTCTTTCTTCTGGTAACCTACATAACTATTTTTTTAGTTACCTAATACATCCTCATATGTTACGGAATCCTCTTCACCTTACCTAACTTTTCTTCTAACAACTCTAGTTATATAAACATCCTTTCACATAATTAATACCAACAAGATAGCATCTGATACTACTTCCCATATAATTCCTCAAAATGTTCCATTTGTATATAGAAATGAATACTATTTTTATCAATACTCTAAAAAATCGAAGGATTTTGATACCAACTTCCCATATAATAAATTGAAGAAGATTTAAGAATGTATTCCATAGGTTGAATCACCGAAATAAATTATCAATCAGATTAAGGATGGGAAGATGTAATTAAATTTAAATTAGTGACGTTTTAATTATGATGTCCTTTATAAAAAGTATATGTATAATTGGGATCATAGTCAGATACAATGGAGAGAGGAACTCTATGCAACATGATTATCCCAATGAGGTATAGAATAAAAATATTATCTCAAGAAATAGTGTCTAAAATGGGAATGAAATTTAATGATATAGTTAGTTGATCAAAAATAACCCAAATCATATTATTTCCTGGAGATGTATTTTTAATTCTAACTTCCGAATCCAGGCATATATTTTCCCATTTCCAATCTAGGACTAGAAAATGATGAAGAAACCACTTCAGTAAATTGCATTCTCCATTAACCTATTGAAAATTAAAACATTTTATGGAAAAACCAATAATATCACTTTTAATTCTATCAAACATGTCACACACATGATGGTCTTGATAAATCATAGTACTTCAAGGATAAAATGATTGTGGGGATCTATGATCTTTAATAA
Organism: Viscum album; assembly: GCA_963277665.1. NCBI lineage: Eukaryota > Viridiplantae > Streptophyta > Magnoliopsida > Santalales > Viscaceae > Viscum > Viscum album. The sequence goes on from OY728162.1 coordinate 942,491,310, forward strand.
AAAATTATATTTTAAACTTGGAATAACAAGGTATACATAATCATTTTTTAAATATGATATCACCTTATTCATCAATATTATTCTTTGGAGAGTTACCCTTATTAACATATTTTACCTTTTCCAAAAAATCCTGATCCTAATTTTAATATTTCATAATTATTTATGATACATAAAATTGTTCTGAGACCTGAAAAAAAATAAAGGATGTTTCTGAAGGAAAATTTTTAAGCCAAAATTCATCAAATCGTTAACTAAAGGTTCGCATTACAAATTTAACATGTTTATTATATAATTATGTTTTAGAATTAAATGATCAACTAATTTTTTATTTTCTGTGTTGGTTAGGAATCATAAATTTATTTTACTTAATAAGTTCCTATCATCTTCTCTTCCTCATGATCAACTCTTTCGATGTTAATATATACATCAAACTTTTTTGATCAGTATATATTTGACACATTACTTCAAATAAATAATTCACAAAAAATTTAAAATGGATAACCAAGACATCTATTTATAGATCATGTGTATAATAATTTAACTCCTCAGGTATTAGTAGACATCTTTCATAAACCATTACCTGATCATTATAAATCAGAACGCAACCAAATCCCTTTAATGAAGAATTGTAGCATATAAAAATATCATTATTTCTAAAGGGTAGTGAAGAAAGTAGTTCATTCACTAATATTATATTTATCTCCCTGAAAAAAACCATAAAACTATATTTCTCAAGATTAATTTAAATCCTTTTTGAGTTAGCTTTGTCCTTGGGATAGATAACTGAGAAACATTTTAAACATATAGCTTGTAGTAACCCACTAATGCAATAAAACTATGAATATATTTGATATTTATGGGTCTTGGAATTTATTTAACTACTTTAGTTTTATAAGGGTCAATAGTTGGTCCATATTTATAAATAATATTTCCAATTAAATACATCTATTATTAACAAAATTCATTGTTACTGAATTATATATATATATATAATGGTTTACAAAACAAATATTCAATTTCTTTCTTGATTTTCAATATATTCATAATATAACAACATATCATCATTAAAAGTAGCTATAAAATTATCTAAATTTTCATGGAAAATTATATTCATAAGATGCATCAATATAATAACTGTGTTAGATAACCCAAATAGAATAAATACAAAGTCATGATGAATATATTCTATTAGAAAAAATTTCTTCAGAATAATTTACTACTTCAACTTCAACTAATGAATTCCAAACCCAATATCAATCATTATAAAATACTATACTCCCTAGAGATGATAAAAAAATCATTGATATGAGAAAAACTATATTTTTTCTAATGAATGATTTTATTCAAGTCTCTATTTGAGTAGTGAAATGAATTTCATGATCTTGTATAATACCTGGAAAATCATTAAGAAATATATCAAGGTATTCATTTATTGCGTAGAAATCATTGATATGAATAGTCTTTATTTACTAAAAAGTATGCAATATTCCTTTCATTTTCATATTTTAATAGTTCCTTGGATTCTCTATTATTTATTAATAGAATGAATTCATTCCTATAGAAAAAATTAAACTAATTATTAAAAAAATAATTAGCTCAATAATATGTCTTAGTATGGTAAATATAAATCCAAACAATACATAGAATAAATTCAAAACCTATAAGGGGAATTCCAATAAGATTTGCATGTAAAGGGTTTCCATAGAAAAAAACATGAGGATTAATATAATTACATGTTACCATAATACTCCCCCATGTTTTTTACCATGATTACTAGCTTCATTTCTTAATTTGAAATTTCTAATTTTGTAGAAAATATATTAGATATGAAAGAGTGTGTAGACCCTGAATCCAAAAATACATTAAAATAATACGAATAAACCTGTAATTTACATGAGACCATATCATTTGGTGGCCCAAATTTTTATAAAGTATTTAGAATTGATTCCAAGACACCCTTATACTTTTGATATTGATGATTTCTATTCTATATTCTAATATTTTGGCAAGTACTCACATAATGATATATATAATTAGAATTAAATAATCGTACTATTGGATTTTCATTATTTGTCTGATAAATGTTTTTAATCTTAATCCACAGGTAAAAGCATTCCATATATGAAAGACATCAATATTAGAAAAGAAATTATGCAGGGTTATTTTTACCACAGTTAACATAATATGTAAGCCAACTATCCTATACCCAAGTGGTATCGGCTCCTGCATGGCATCCCAAAGACCCAGAATCAAATCCAGGTAGGGAATAATTTTCGGGGTACTATAGCAGAACATAATCAGTTGAAGAACTTTAGGAGCGACATCATTCTAGCATTGGAGGTACTATAGCAGGTACTATAGTGGGTAATGTAGCAGCATGAGGACTGTAGAAATACTGTTCACTGAGCGGTCTTTTGGACCAAAAAATGGGCTTTCAAACCTTGTATTCATGCCACTTGGCCTTAGGCCTTCGGGATATATAATGGGTGTCCCTCCACCCAGTCTTAAAAATGTATTTTCTTTAAATAATAAATTGAGGCTTCATCCCCATCCTTTTGAAAAAAGAAATGTCATAATATCTAAACATGATTTTTTTAACATTGGATTTCACTATTGGATGCTACCCCATTGACTAACATATAGAAATATTCTTCTTCTTATTTTCCTCGAATAGAAGACCATAAACAAACTCCATTTCTACCTTCTCATCACATCAATGTAGTTTCTTATAACTTATGAATTTATGAGAATACAATTCCCTTATATATATAGCATTCAATCCTGAGTAAAAATTATTATTTTTACTAGATATATCCTAGATAAAATGGGTGTGTACCATACCAATCACATGATGATTTCTTCTTACGAGGCCAGTGAATCATTATCTATCCACCTCAGTTCTAATAATTTAATTTATGTCCTATGTCCAATAACATTATAAAAATATTTATCAAGGAATTTATCCTTAAATGTGTCCCATTTAATGTAATCAATCTCTTATATTTGGAAGGTATTATTATCCATTGACCACCATTGATTAGATTCACTATTAAAATAATAATTATAGAGTATCCCTATTATGATTCAAAAAAATAATGACTTCGAATATATTTTCAAGGTATTTAATCCTTTTCTCAACTATCACTATTTTAGAATATATACTGAATAATAGAAGATGATGTCTTTTAAAATGATTCACTATTAACATGTTCTGTTGTGGTAATACTGATTTCTCTCTATCAGGGATTACACCCACTATTTATAGAATGTGTCAATAGACCAAATAGATAAAAAACTAATCTACTCCAATTACCACTATTCTGAGTTTCTGTTTTGGAAGGATAGTGTTATCTTGGTATAATACTACTTTATATTCCATATTTACTCTATGGAAAACAATTCTGAAAGTACATAGTTTCAAAATAAAATTTTGGTAATATTGAAATTATTTATTACCATAACATAAAATCCATTAAGTTTATTTAATTATATTATCATAACCTATAAAATTATCAATTCCTTTACTGAGATAACAACTATAAGGACTTGAACCTGATTGAAAACATAATTTAATATTTAAATAAGAAGTCATTTTTTTAACATTCCCAAATATTTTTTAGGTTTTTATTTCTAAAGAATTAGTATATAAGTATTAAATAAAAACCCATATTCTATATTTTTGAGTTAGAATACATTTTTTCCACAATAAAATACATTTAAAATAACCAATTTTCATTTCATGAAATTTTTTTATGATTTATAACATGAGTTATTTTTTGTTGCAAATATTCCTTAAAACAAATGAAAAAGATTTGAAATTATGGTATAAATAGAAAATATCAAAAGGGACATAGATTAAAAAGAATCCGGTCAGTCCATTTTAAAACCATGATATTTTAATGATATATTTTCTTTTAACATAGTCAAATTTTATCTCAAAATGATATTTTATTTACACATGAAATCGACTTTACAAGCCAAAGCTTTTCCTAAAAATATTTTACAAAAATGAAAATGAAAAATAAAAAACATGGGGATTTAATAAAAACATATAACCCATGAGAAAAATTTCTTAAAATCATACCATTTAGCCTTAAAAAGGAAAAATCATTCCTTAAAATGATCAATATCCTAAATTTTGAAATCAATAAATTTCTATGAAAACTCATTTTAAATCATAGAAAAGTAATATAGGATCCATGGGAAATCATTTTCAAAGTACCCTTATATGAATAATTATAATAACCATCACAAGTGGAATAACCATTATGAACAAGTTCCAAAATAACTATTTTTTGAACTTAATAATTACCTAATGCATTTGAGAGCTATTTCAGGCTCACCCATCAATATGAGTTTCATGGGTCTCACCCATCACCATGAGATATATTGGGCTCACAGACTATAGTAAAATATTTATAAGAATCATCAAATACAAAAAATAAATAAATATTTCATTTATGTCATCAAAAAAAAATAAAAATAAACTTTTTGACACATTAACAAAATATTTTTGAATATTGAAATATCTCTTTCCATTAAAATCAATTTTTTAGAACTATATTTACCATAAAGAGAAGAAGGGTTCTTCATTGAATAAAACATGAAATATTATAAATTTAAAAAAATATAAAATAATATTTTTTGGAATATGGAAAATACATTGATGATGTATAAATTTAAATAGAATATTCCTTTTTTTTCCTTTGGTAAATAAAGTGAAATAATTTTGTATAAAATATGTTAAAACATTTCTTTTGAGATTTTTTGAAAACGGAGTTAAAAAATTTCCTTTATTATTATTATTATTTCTTATAAATACTTATTAATATTTTTTTATGAATATGTACATGGAATAAAAAGTATTTATTAAAAAAATATTTTATACATTTAAAATGTGGTTTTACAGAAAAGTGTTCCTTACCTTGAGCCCCAATCATCACGTACATTATTTAACTTCTTGAATAACGAACATAGGTTAATTATTTAATTTCTAAATAAAAATTTTCAAAATTTTTATTCCTTTTATTTTATTTATTGACATGTTATATTTAATTAATTAATTAATTAATTTCATGTTGGATGTTTAAACGATATTTACTTAATATGTAAAAATTGTCATTTGGTTGGTTGACTATGGTCAAAAGGTCATTATTAAATCTTATATAGAAAAATAATAATGATTTATTTATCATTTTAGACATTTATTATAATTTTAAAAATAAACATGAATGATTTTTGTGAAAAATGAACTAGGTTACATTCATGGATATAGTAGGTTGTACACACACATGAGAGACATTTCCATTTTCTAACGAACATAATAGAAAGAATATATGTACTATTTCAGCTTTATATAATGATTAGTAGACCATTAATATGATTTTAGTTCTTTAAATACAATTATTTGTATAATCCACCTATCATGGTGATGAAAAACGAATCACATGGCATCACGGAGGTGGTAATCCACAGGTACACACGAATGTCGTTATCATTTTTAAATGGATGGAACAATAAGAAAGAAGATGATATATTATCATTAATTAATTATAAATAGGTCATTAATATCAAATATATATACCTTAAATATATCATTATAACTGTTCATGGGAGGTGGTGATGGAACATTAATTACGTCGGTTCGTGAGGCAGTAGCCCGCCGTACACACAAACGATGGATTAAATTCACATTTTATTGGGTTAACAGATGAATATAGGTTATTTAATTAATATAAAATCATATTAGAATATTTAATATACTAGGGATAATATTTCTTCATGTTTTAAGAATATTTTAAGGAGTTATGAGATGAAATATAACAAAAATAACCAGTTAGGAACTATACCTCTTCTTTGGAAAACCTCATTGGGTTTATCCATAATGATATCCTTGGATAGGTTTCTAACCACACGAGGGCCTATATAACATTGGTAGTAATTTAAGGAAGGTATCTGGGTAGGTATTTTATAAATAAAAAGTCTCTTGATGTGTGTATATGATAATAGAGGTGTGTCTTTTTATATGCGGGGGAGAGGACACACTTGAAGTTTTTTAAATTCTAAGATATAATATTGTATTAATCAAGAGAAATTACTAAAAAATGCAACAAATAAAAAATATTATATGATATAAGGTTACAATATTTCTTTAAAATGTGATTTATATAGGTTCTGGTCTCAAATATTCTCCCTTATAACATAATTTTAAGCCCTGGTAAACCTTTTTTTAACCTTATCTATGGCAACAACATATCACCCTTTTTACTTTTCATAAAGTCAAAAAATTAAGTCAGACTTATTTAAAAATATTAAATATTATTATCCCAAATATTTTATCCATTTTATCAAATTCAATTCACATAATTGTAAGAATATAATTTAAAATACAATTGGTAACACAGGATGAAAAAATGGTTGTCCGAAAAATGCCTATTTTTATATAAAACAATTTCTTTAAAAAACCAAAGAAAAAAATTCATTATAAAGAAAATAATTGTAATTTTTAATCAAAAGGGAGTAATAAAATATTAAAACTATTAAAAAAAATAATTTTACTATGTCATTATTAGAAAAAATGTTTTTTTAATAAAATTTGGTATTTTTTATTATTTATTAAAAAATAAAACTTTTTAGAAATTTATGAAAAATTAATCCTAAACTCATATTGAAATGATAAATTAGAAAATGTAGTTAATTTTTTGAATTTTAAATTATATAATATAAAAACAGTTCTTTTTAATAAAACCATATAATGCATGAAAACTGAATTTGGTTAAAAAAAGATTTTTCCTTTTGACTGAAAAATACGTAATATTTTTATTAGGAGTATAAATATATAAAATCTATTTAATTAATTTTAATGATACAAGAAAATGGTATATATTAAATTTATATAGTTTGTTATATAAATAATTTTTTCAGTGGATATTGTCAAATCTTTTAGGATTAATTAATCAATAATTGAAGGTGATATGCCTAAAATCCCTTATATCATAGCATGTGATATCTAAGGGTCATATGGTATAAAATTCATGAATATAAAGAATATCATATGCCATGTTTTGGATAAATAATAATCCATGATAAAATATATCATTAAACTTCATTTTTATCTAAACTATGGTATATAAATATCATATAACCATGAAAAATATATATATGATTTTTAAGATAGTCCAACAATTCCTTTAGTAGATGAATATTAAAATTTTGTATCTCAGGGTCTCTTAATCATTTTTTTCATAAATATGCACATTTCATTTGATGAAATACTTGAGAGTTTAATTATTTATGGGTTTTAACTTTTTTGTAACTAAATACATTTACTTGTATGAATTATGACACACAGGTAAATGAATCAGATTCAGGAACATCACATTATCTATAAAAGGAAGAATAAACTACTGAGTTGAGGTTTTATGGTCCCTTATTTTTCTACTATCAATTCCTCACACTCATGGAATTATATTCTTCCTCATTTATTGAGTAAGGAATATTATTATATTGTATGAAGAATAATACGACATGAGAACCAGGTGATTCTTAAATCCTATAGATATACCGTGGATGAGGGATGAACTCCAACTACTACATAGCGATCTTATTTGCTCACAATGAATAGAGAGAAAGTATCTTAAATATTAATTTTATGGTATACTATAACATTTTATTCATTTTATTTGTAATTATCTTGGTTTCAGGATGGTTGATCTTGGTTTTAGGGGTTTTATAGTGACCAAAATTGGTAAGATCTCTGATATAGGGAGTGCTGAATCTATAATCCCCTTTTTATTTTAATTAAATTTTTTTATTTAAATTTAAACACCATGTTTGGTTTATATTTCATCCAACCATTTTTTTCTCTCATTCTTATACTGATATAACAAGTGATAAATTGCACATGAAAAAATTATTTACATTGATCATCCTTGAAATCCCACTCATTTTCGTGATTGGTTAGTCACCCTGATCTATGATTATTCACTATAAAAACATATATTACACTAAGAACCACCCAATTAATATAAAATTGGGTCCCACTATGTTACTAATATAGATTGCAACCAGATAATAAGACATATATAACAATATTAGATGTTATTTGAAAAATTATACCATTCTCGATTGTGAGTACCACATGCAATATTGTGCTTTTAATGATATATGATATAATATTAAAATATTATTACAAAACAGTAACAACCAAGTTGATGGATTGGAGTGTATTAATAGAAGTAACCACATTATAAAATATATATAGGGGAGTTTTTATTAATATATATGTAGTAATTAATTATACAGTAATAAGAACTAAAATTTAAATAAGAGCATATAAGAGTAATGGTTATAATTTTCCAATAAACGATTTAGAAGTGAAAAGTTGTTTTATAAAAATAAATTAACATAGTAACTATATTTTAATAGTATTAATAAAATTTATAGATGATATATTTAATAAACTAAATTTACAATCATCTATTGGGTTTTATATGATATATAATGAGTATAAATTCATTTTATACTTCAACAATAAATTTGCATAAAAAATTGTTTCTATTAAATTTTATGCATGAATATTATGATTAATATTTGTATATTTTAAGAATTTTATTTGTTAAAATGGAAATAATTTTTAAATCCTAATTTCAACGTAATCCTGCAAATTTTTTTCTTCTGGAAATGGTGATTTTTGTGTGAATAGTTAAATAGAATGATTTTGAAATAGCTGTCATTTCATTTAATTTAGTCAAATTTATTTCAATGATATATATATATATATTAATATATGTTTCATTATTTTAAATATAATCTAATTAATTCCATATAAATGGGCATTATACTTTATTTTAGTATAATATCATTTTTATGCTTAAAACATGCATAATTCGAGAAATATGTTTTATTTTTTACTTTTAAAAATTATGATAAAATTAATTTATAAAACATATAGAAATTTATCATTCAAAAATTTAATTCATATATGGAATAATGAGATTTAAATTTATTAATGATATCAATTTAATTTTTTTTCATAATGAATAATAACCATGGTAAAAATGTTATCACATTGGTAAAAGCTAAAACCAGTTAATTAAGGTTAAAACATTGTGATAAGGTAAAAAAATATCATATTAAATTTCATTTTATGAGATGATTTTAAACCTTAAAAAATTATGTTTTAAAATATATATTTTGTATTCCACTTTATTTTTATTATAGACTTTCTAATATATTAAATAAAGAATGATTATGAAATGTCACATTCTTTCTTTTTATATCTGAAATATTTTTTTCATAGGGATAAAGAGAATTTTATTATTGAAAAGGATGTTGATGTTAAATATATATGAATTATTTTTATGATTTTAATTTATTTTCAAATTTTAGGGATGGTATAATTACATTGAATACTTGTGCAATGTCCACGCAACACCTCTGGAAGTAGCGTAAAAATCATGTAAATGATTCTCAAAACATTAAAAATAACACAATTTTGATGAAATATTATTTATAAATAACTTATTTGATAATTATAAGTTATTATTAGTGATTAAATTATTTAGATCAAATTTCATTGTGATATTTATGCCTTTAACTTCAAGATACTTGAATGGTCATGAAAATGACATTAAATGATACTAACATTTAAAAATTGTTTTCAAATATTTATAAAATCATAAAATTAATATATTAACTCATTTAGAAGGAAAATTATATTTTAATATTTTCAAGGTACATATATTTGAACCTTGTAATTTTTAAATTTACATTCATGACCCTTAAAGAATAATTTTTTTTGAAAATCCCAATGATTTTTTCTATAAAGAAGGACTCAATCTATGTTTTCAAAAAGAACATATGAGTTTAATTTTTCAGAACCTTGAACCAAATACCTATAATAAACTCACATAATACATATTTAATCCCATGGAGTGATCATTAACCTATCCTTTTAAGACTTAGTATTAGTCAAAATTATGATATCAAGATAGAAGGTAGAAATCTAATATAATTGATATAATGATTATTTATTTTTATACCATCATTAAATATATTCAAAAGATGAAAATATAATATTATAATTATATAAAATAAATAAAATTACTTTTTATGTTTATATAATAACAATTTATATCTCTTAATCCATCCAATGGTAAATGAAAACATTTCTCTTTCGTATGTGTTGAATACCACCACCACTAATTGATGTGTTTCATTTTTCATCACCACCTCACATGGATGTAAAAATGAGACAGATTTAAGAAATTTATATTATTTTTCTTAAATAGTATTAATTTTTTAAATATGATACTTTAGTTACCTTATTAACCTTCCATCTCTTGGAAATTTTTCATGTCGCTTGTCCATATGTGTCGACTACCACCTTCATGAAGTGATACAATTCATTTTTCATTTCTTATTTTCAAGTATAGATTCATCATTATATTTAATATAATATTATTTTTATTATTTTATAACTAATATTATTGATATTATGACAACCCTGCTTTTTATTACAACTTAAACATGCTTTATTACATAAAACATCACTTGATACAACAAAGAAGATCGAGAGGTTTAGTGTCTTTGGGGATTAGGATCATTACATAAAAACATTAAACATAAAATACAACATCTTTATTGAAAACTTCCTTTACATGACCACTACATTCCTTCGTACTTATCATTGCATGGGATAACCCGAGGACATGAATAAGAAAAGGGTGAGTTATAAAGCCCAGTAAGGGAGTACACATGGAATAACATGAGGAGTACAAAACATGTTAGGAAATGGGCATATCAATAGATCATAAGAGAAACATGAACATAAAGGCATGATAAAGCATGATAATCATAACATGGAAATGTGGCAACAACACTTAACACTGAATTAGCATGAGCCAAGGCTCACTGCACATGGAGCATGAGTAAACCCTCATTTCACATGAAGCACGAGTAAACCCTTGTTGCACTTGAATTAGCATGAGTAAACACTCATTTCACATGAAGTATCATGATACTATACTTTACCCAATGCATTGGAGCGCTATAAGGGCGCACCCTTCTTAAACATTTCATTTCATGCATAAGTGTGCCACATTGATCATAAAACATGGATTCATAAAACATAATCATTTCTTCCACGATAAAGTAATGTGAAATTAATACATGAAACTTTATAATCAATAAGTAAATGTGCATAAAGTTGAATGCCCTTGATGGAGAAATGGGCATGATATTCACTTCGCAATGACATTGGCTTAGAAAATCGGTGCGATTTCGGCAGCGTAACGGCGTGACATAAGAATTCATAAAAATGGTTGATGAGAGAGAAAGGGATTCATCATCATATTTACATGTAATGGACCATAAGAAGGTCATATAGATACACATCCCAACAATTGAAATGGAATTTAGATTCATGAGACAAAAGTATTGCTTGAATGTAAAAGAAGATAGAGAAGTTCCTTTCGGAATTTCGGCATAGTAACGGGTGTACATGGGAGGCATTTAATGAGAGAGAAAGGGTTCTCCCATCATTCAAACAATAAGAGGGAAGTATGGGGGAGGTGTGAAACCATACCCCAACATTCATAATTTAAATTAAAAGGGAAATACAACATAATGAAAATTGACAAAATGAGAAAGGAAGAAAAAACCCTTACTGGAAGTGTGCTTCCAAAGGATAGAGAGAGGCTTGTGAGAGGCTTCTTGGGAGCTTGGGGAACCTTGAGAGGATTATAGAGAGAGTAGGGCAGAGGTTGGACGAACTCTAAGGTCTTTGAGTGAGGATAAAATGGGAGCTTGGGTGGGGTTATATAGGAAAGGTGAGAGAATTATTTATTATTTAGGTTTGGGACCCCTTATATTAAAATAATTCAAACCACAAACCATCCCAAGGTTTTTCCCATGGTTTATGGAAAAGGAAAGGGGAAAAAATATTTTATATGTCCATGGTCCGAACTTATTAAAAATTTATGGTTTCTTATGTGGAGGTGAGTCACACTCCCATGGAAATTAATTTAAAAAGGCAAAGTGTTGAATAAGTCTTGAGGGATCCCTTAATGCTTTGAAAAGTAAGTCAAACAAACCCAAAACGTCATTATTATAATGATAAATCATATATTGGCCGAAAATAAGGATTATGGTATTTTATTATATCACCATTGGGTCATTATGATGTCATAAAACACATTATATATTTAAATGGTATTTAATTTTTACCCAAAAATTTGACTGTCTCAGAAAATTATGAAAAATTCACCGTTGTATAATTTCGACCTCCTGATTCCAAAAATAATATTTATTTTATCTAAATAACTTTCTAAATATGTGAATTTTTACTTTTAAAATAAAAACCGACGTTTATAAAAAATTCACGGGTTTTGACAGAAATGGCTTTCAAACCTTAATAAAATTTTAATTGCATTCATAAAATTATAAGATCATTTATATTTAATAAAAATTAATTTAATATTAATAATAATATTTTATTAAACTATTATTTAATTCAAAAATTCTTTAATTTAATAAAATATAATTCTTAATTAAATAATAACTAAAAACACCATTTGTACTTTAAAAACTATTTACAATGTATCAAAAAGGACTAGAAATTATATTCATTATTATATACAAAAATAATTCACATGAACATAGTAATACTTATTTGTTACACAACCCCTTAAGATAGATGCATAAGACCTAAGGGTAAGGTGTGTGATGGTGACAGACTCTTTGGGTGGTTCGGATAACATCGCTCGAGTGGTAATCTCTATCAACATCCACATTTCCCGTAGATGATCACATTCGAGCTTGACATAATGAAGCTATGCTTGGGCTTGGTCAAGGGTGAAGCCCAAAGACGCCACCTCTTTTCCGAGCTCTGACAAATGGGATTCGTATAGGACAATTATACTGGATGAGGCCATCGCTTCCTTTGTCTGAGTAAAATTGGGTTCGTTAAAGCCATATATTTATACTACTCTTGTGATCACTGTTCAACGGCTATAAAAGTAATGGTCACAAATCTTAACATAAATCCAAAGAAGTTGACATCTTATTAAAACCTTTTTCATAAAGAAACATTTAACTGGATCAAGAGGGATTTTCCATTAATGAAACTTTGGGTCGTTACAATATTCCCCCCTTAAGAAATTTCTCCCTCGAAATTTTACTTTTCCCACACTAAAACAAATGTGGGTAACTCACCTTCATCATATCCTCCGACTCCCAAGTTGCTTCTTCAAACTTTTGGTTTCTCCACAACACCTTGACGAGGGGAATTGTCTTATTTTGTAGAACTTTTCCTATACGATCTAAGATCTTCACTGGTTGCTCCTCATAAGAAAGATCATCTTCCAATTGTACCACCTCGGAAGAGAGTACATGTGAAGGGTCCGGTATGTACTTACTTAAGAGGGATACATGAAAGACATCATGCACCTTGTCCATAGTAGGTGGAAGTGCTAGTCGATAGGCCACATCCCCAACACGATCAAGAATCTCAAAGGGGCCGATGTACCTTGGACATAACTTCCCTTTCTTTCCAAACCTCATGACCTTCTTCCAAGGAGATATGTGTAAAAACACCATGTCTCCGACTTTAAACTCAAGGTCTCGTTGACGATTATCTACATAACTCTTCTGTCGACTTTGGGTTGCCTTGATATGTTGCTGAATGGTTTTCACCTTCTCCACTATTTCTTTGACCATTTCTGTTCCAAGCAGCTTACGTTCACTGACCTTATCCCAACATGCCGGTGTTCTACACCTTTTCCCATACAGGGCTTGATATGGTGCCATTTGGATGCTCGAGTGGAAACTATTATTATAAGAGAACTCAACCAGAGGAATATGTTGATCCCATCCTCCTTTAAATTCCATTGAGCACGCTCTCAACATATCCTCAAGTGTTTGGATAGTCCGCTCGGATTGGACATCAAATTGAGGATGATAGGCCGTACTGAAGTTCAGTTCAGTATTCAGAGCATGTTGAAGACTCTTCCAAAACTTAAAGGTGAATCTTGGATCTCGATCATAAACAATATATAGTGGTACTCCATGAAACCGTACCACTTCCCTGATATATATATGTGCCATTTGATCCAAAGAGAAATCCTCTCGAATAGAAATGAAGTGTGCATTCTTTGTAATACGATCCACAACAACCCATATTGCATTGTTGCCTTTGGATGTCCTTGGAAGTCCGGTGACAAAGTCCATGGTGATGTTCTCCCATTTGTATTCTCGTATGAAAAATGGTTGCATCATCCCCTTAGACTTCTGCCTCTCTGCCTTCACTTGCTGACACACCAGGCACTTTGATGTATATTCAGCGATCTCCTTCTTCATATTATCCCACCAAATGTTTTCTTGGTGATCTCGGTACATCTTTGTGCTCCCTGGGTGAATAAAGAATGTTGAACTACGTGCATCATCCAAAAGTTCCTTCTTCAGCTCCAGACTTGATGAAACATATATTCTTTTCCCAAACCGCACAGTTCCTTCTTCATTAACATTAATCTCCGAGGATTTCCCCTTTTTGATAGCTTCCACTTTTTCTTGAATTCCCACATCATCCTTTTGAGAATCCTTTAACCTTTCCAAAAGAGATGGTTGAGCAATCATTTGTGAAAGGATTAATGATGTTCCCTTCTTTATGATTCCCACATCCATCTTCATCAAGTTTAAGAATATTGGATCCTTCTCAATTATCATCATTGATAGAATAGCTGGATCCTTTCTACATAGGGCATCCGCCACCTTGTTCTTTTTCCCAGGGTGGTAATGTATTGAACAGTCATAATCCTTGATGAGCTCTATCCATCTTCTCTGGCGCATATTAAGATCTTTCTGTGTGAATATATATTTAAGACTCTTGTGGTTAGTATATATCTCACATTTCTCTCCATAGAGATAATGCCGCTAGATTTTCAAGGCAAAGATCATCGCCGCCAACTCCAGATCATGTGTTGGATAGTTTCGCTCATGGATTTTCAACTGCCATGAGGCATAGGATATCACTTTATCATTCTGCATCAGCACACATCCTAATATCTTCTTTGAGGCATCACTGGATACCACAAAAAGTTCCCCACTTGTGGGTAAAGTGAGAACGGGTGCAGTGATAAGCCTCCTTTTCAAATCCTTAAAGCTTTCTTCGCATTCATCACTCCAAGAAAACTTTACTCGCTTTCTAGTTAGCTTGGTAAGTGGGTTGTAAAATCGTGAGAAATTTCTCACAGATCGTCGATAATATCCAGCTAACCCCAAGAAGCTATGGATATCAATTACCGATGTTGGCCTCGACAATCCCTCAATTTCATCTGTTTTGGAGGGGTCCACAAATATCCAATTGCATGTGATGATATGGCCCAAGAATGAGACTTCCTTCAACCAAAACACACACTTGTTGTACTTTGCATAGAACTTATCCTTGCGCAAAGTCTCTAGTACAGTTTTTAAATGCTCCTCATGGTCCTCCATGGTTTTGGAGTATATTAGAATATCATCTATAAAGACTACCACAAATTTTTCAAGGTAATCTCTAAAGACTCTATTCATCAAGTCCATGAATATTGCTGGAGCATTGGTGAGTCCGAAAGGCATTACTATGAATTCATAGTGCCCGTACCTTGTACGAAAAGCAGTCTTGGGGATATCTTCTTTCTTCACCCTTACTTGATAATATCCCAACCGCAAGTCCACCTTGGAGAAGTATTGTGCTCCACGCAGCTGATCAAACTAGTCATCAATTCTTGGGAGAGGATACTTGTTCTTTATCATGATTTTTTTATGTTCACGATAATCGATGCAAAGCCGCATTGACCCATCCTTCTTCTTGAAGAAGAGGACTGGTGCACCCCATGGTGATGCACTTGGGCGTATAAACCCTTTATCCAGATTCTCCTGAAGTTGTTTCTTCAGCTCTTCAAGCTCAACAACAGCCATTCTATCTGGAGTCTTGGATATTGGTAGCGCCCCAGGTATAAGTTCAATTGAGAACTCAACATCTCTTCTTAGAGGAAGACCAGGAAGTTCCTCAGGAAACACTTCAGCGAATTCCCTCACAATAGGCATTTCTTCAAGGGTGGTTTCTTCCTTGGACTCAATCATCTGAGCCAGATATACGTGCTCATAAGGCAGTAATATCCATGCTTGAGATGATGGAGCTAAAGGAGATTCATCTTCCTCCTGACACTCGTAAATAATCGGGGGTCAATTCTCCATATGGAGTGTGATTTCCCTCTCCCGAAAATTTATGTTGGCTCTATATAAGGAAAGCCAATCCATGCCAAGAATTGCATCAAATTCCACCAAAGGGAGTATGATGAGGTTCACCGGGAAATTCAATCCACAGATTATAACAGGGGAGGACTTATACTCATGGGATGCAATGATTGCCCCAGTTTCCGCACTCACCGACATCTTTACTTCCATGATTTGTGGTGGTGCTGGGATTGTTCTACTAAAATTTTGAGATATAAAAGATTGCGTAGAACCTGAATCAAAAAGTATGTTCACTATTCTTGAATGAATAACTAGCGTACCTGTCACCACTTCGTTTTTGAGGTTCACTTCGGCAGAAGTGATGGAAAAATATCTTCCTTGATGTCTTGGAGGTTTCCGTTTTCCTCCGAAAACCCTTGGATTAGGGCACTGATTTGAAAAATGACCCGGTTCTTTGAATTTGTAGCATTGAACAATGTGTTGAGGTTCGAACAGAGCGTTACTCTCCTCTGTCGTAGCTGCGGGTCCTTATTGCCGACATTTAATAGCTAGGTACCCTTCTCTTCCACACCTAAAACATTTTCTCGTACCCCTAAGGCAATTTCTAGGGTGCTTCTTTCTGCACTTCTGGCAAGTGGGGTGCTGGAACTTCTTAGCATCATTGGATTTATCCATCGGACCACCAGCATTGAAGTCCACCTTACGCTTCTTGTCCCCATGATACCCCTGTGATTCTCTGATCCCCACTTCAACCTTGAGGGCACATTGGACAATTTCCTCATAACTGTCAAAGTCACGGATCGCTAATGCTTTCTGCAAACTAGGCTTCAGCCCACCAAAGAAGCGGTCAACCTTGCATTCGGGGGTAACGACAAATCCAGAAGCGTATCGTGCAAACCTTGTGAAGTTTGCCTTGTACGCTCCCACAGATTCTTCATCTTTTTCTTGAGGGAAAGGAAGTCCCTTTCCAACTTAAGACGAAGGGTGCGCGGAAAATATTTATCGAAAAACATCTTCTAGAATTTCTTCCATTCCAAAGCCTCGATCTCCTCCTAAAGCTTTGAATTTTTGATCAAATTCCAGCATTGATCAACTTCACCCTCCATACGAGAAGCCGCTAGGATAACCTTCTCTTGTTCAGAACATTGGAGTATGGAAAATATATTTTCAATGGAGTTGATCCATTGCTCAGTAATCGTGGGATCAGATGATCCACAAAAAGTAGGAGGCCTTTGTCTCATGAAGCTCTCTATAGAGACTTCTTCTTTCTTAGGGGGGGGGGGTTGAACGTTCCTCTTGACCCGTGTTTGTATTCAAAACTTGAGTTAGTTGAGAGAGAAGCATGACAAAGTTTGTGATTCCCGCTCCCATTGGATTGGACGTCTCATTAGTACAATCAGCACACTGATCTTCACAACGGTTGTTAGCCAGAGTCCTCCTATTACCGGCCATTGGCTGGAATAAAAGGAAAGTTAGGGGTAACACATAAAGGGTAAACCGAAGACAAAAGTTGATGACTTATAAATAAACTTTAATCTCTTTAACTCATGAGTCTATAGGATTCAATCCAGGCTTTTCGTGATCTACCTTCTAACATATATTCTTAGGGGCATTTTTCCCTTAATAAGGGTTCATACTAAGATTGTGAATTTATCAAAACATATCCCCTGGGAGCGTCGTAACCAAAAGTGAAGCAAGGCCCATTGTTGTGCACCAGTTCCCATTCGAGTCTAGCTCAAAGCGGTGTTTTCGGGTTTTACCCCTAGGATACACCAGTGCCAGAGCCGCCTCTACCTGCTCGTATCTAGACAGGGATGTATTTGTTTGATAAACCACTTAATTAGTATTTACCAAAACATAGGGATGTCTTTATTATACTTAGTCTTGTATCTAAGGCTTTACTAGGGTTTCCTAATCCCAAAAAATAACTAAACCTATCCTCTGATACCAACTATGACAACCCTGCTTTTTATTACAACTTAAACATGCTTTATTACATAAAACGTCACTTGATACAACAAAGAAGATCGAGAGGTTTAGTGTCTTTGGGGCTTAGGATCATTACATAAAAACATTAAACTTAAAATACAACATCTTTATTGAAAACTTCCTTTACATTACCACTACATTACTTCGTACTTAGCATTGCATGGGATAACCTGAGGACATTCATAAAAAAAGGGTGAGCTATAA
Organism: Viscum album; assembly: GCA_963277665.1. Classification (NCBI taxonomy): domain Eukaryota; kingdom Viridiplantae; phylum Streptophyta; class Magnoliopsida; order Santalales; family Viscaceae; genus Viscum; species Viscum album. The sequence continues at coordinate 942,509,739 of OY728162.1, forward strand.
AGCCCAGTAAGGGAGTACACATGGAATAACATGAGGAGTACAATAAATTTTAGGCAATGGGCATATCAATAGAGCATAAGAGAAACATGAACCTAAAGGCATGATAAAGCATGACAATCATAACATGGAAATGTGGCAACAACACTTAACATTGAATTAGCATGAGCCAAGGCTCATTGCACATGGAGCATGAGTAAAACCTCATTGCACATGAAGCACGAGTAAACCCTTGTTGAACTTGAATTAGAATCATTCAACACTCATTGCACATGACGTATCATGATACTATACTTTACCCAATGCATCGGAGCGCTATAAGGGCGCACCCTTCTTAAACATTTCATTTCATGCATAAGTGTGCCACATGGATCATAAAACATGGATTCATAAAACATAATCATTTGTTCCACGATAAAGTAATGTGGAATTCATACGTGAAACTTTATAATCAAAAGTAAATGTGTATAAAGGTGAATACCATTGATGGAGAAATGGGCATGGTATTCACTACACAATGACATTGGCTTAGAAAATCGGTGCGATTTCGGCAGCGTAACAGCGTGACATAAGAATTCATAAAAATGGTTGATGAGAGAGAAAGGGGTTCCTCATCATATTTATATGTAATGGACAGTAAGAAGGTAATATAGATACACATCCCAACAATTGAAATGGAATTTATATTCATGATACAAAAGTATTGCTTGAATGTAAATGAAGAGAGAGAAGTTCCTTTCAGAATTTCGGCATAGTAACGGGTGTACATGGGAGGAATTTAATGAGAGAGAAAGGGTTCTCCCATAATTCAAACAATAATAGGGCAGTATGGGGGAGGTGAGAAACCATACCCCAACATTCATAATTTAAATTAAAAGGGAAATACAACTTAATGAAAATTGAAAAAATGAGAAAGGAAGAAAAAACCCTTACTTAGAAGTGTGCATCCAAAGGCTAGAGAGAGGCTTGTGAGAGGCTTCTTGGGAGCTTGGGGCACCTTTAGAGGATTATAGAGAGAGTAGGGCAGAGGTTGGACTAACTCCAAGGGCTTTTAGGGAGGAGAAAATGGGATCTTGGGTGTGTTTATATAGGAAAGGTGAGAGAATTCTTTATTATTTAGGTTTGGGACCCCTTATATTAAAATAATTCAAACCGCAAACCATCCCATGGTTTTTGCCCATGGTTTCTAGAAAAGGAAAGAGGAAAACAATATTTTATAAGGCCAAGGTCCGAACAAATTAAAAAATTAGGGTTGCTTATGTGGAGGTGAGTCACACTCCCTTGGAAATTAATTTAAAAAGGCAAAGTGTTGAATAAGTCTTGAGGGCTCCATTAATGCTTTGAAAAGTAAGTCAAACAAACCCAAAACCTCATTATTATAATGATAAAACATATATTGGCCGAACATAAGGATTACGGTTTTTTATTACATCACCATTGGTCCATTATGATGTCATAAAACACATTATATATTTAAATGGTATTTAATTTTTACCCAAAAATTTGACTGTCTCAGAAAATTATGAAATATTCACCGTTGGATAATTTCGACGTCATGATTCCAAAAATAATATTTTTTTTATCTAAATAATTTTCTAAATATTTGAATTTTCACTTTTAAAATAAAAACCGACATTTATAAAAAATTCACGGGTTTTGAACGAAATGGCTTTCAAACCTTAATAAAAATTTTAATTTCATTCATAAAATTATAAGAAAATTTATATTTTATAAAAATTAATTTAATATTAATAATAATATCTTATTAAAATATTATTTAATTCAAAAATAATTTAATTTAATAGAATATAATTCTTAATTAAATAATAACTAAAAACACCATTTGTACTTTAAAAACTATTTACAATGTACCAAAATGACTAGAAATTATATTCATTATTATATAAAAAAATAATGCACATGAACATAGTACTACTTATTTGTTACATAACCCCTTAAGATAGCTGCATAAGTCCTAAGGGTAAGGTGTGCGATGGTGACAGACTCTTGGGGCGGCTCAGATAACATCGCTCGAGTGGTAATCTCTATCAACTTCCACCTTTCCCGTAGACGATCACGTTCGAGATTGAAATAATGAAGCTCAGCTTGGGCTTGGTCAAGGGAGAAGCCCAAATATGTCACCTCTTTTCCGAGCTCCGACAAATGGGCTTCATATGGGGCAATTATACTGGATGAGGCCATCGCTTCCTTTGTCTGAGTAAAATTGGGTTCGTTAAAGACATATATTTATACTACTCATGTGATCACTGTTCAATGGCTATAAAAGTAACGGTCACAAATCATAACATAAAACCAAATAAGTTGACATCTTATAAAAACGTTTTTCATAAAGAAAAATTTAACTGGATCAAGAGGGATTTTCCATTAATGAAACTTTGGGTCGTTACAGATATCATAGAAGATTGATCCCTTTTACCATGTTCATCAAACTAAAGTTGTTTTGGAATTAAGAATTGAATATCCTCAGAACATCCGGCATGAACTTATAAAATTTAGTAACAATATAAGATAAATAAATAAATAAAATAATATTGATTAGGATAAGATAATAATCCTGAAAAATGTTTAAAATTTAAGTAATAAATTTAAGTATATTATATATGAGTTAATAGATTTTTACGGCTAGATGTGATGTGAAGAATGAAGAGAGACCCTTCATGGATCAGTATAAGAGATAATATTTGTGGATAGACATTAGAGATACCCTTCATGAATCAGAATAAGGGAGACCCTTCATTGATTTGCATGAGAGAGACCCTTCGTGGATCAGCAGTAGTTCGATACTTCATGGATCAATGGTAGAGTGACCCCTTGGGGATTAGCTGAAGAGAGACCCTTCGTGGATCAGCAGCAAAGAGAACCTTCGTGGATTAGCATTTTAGACACATAACATAATAATATGATCTTGATTTATGACCAATCATATTTAATTTTGTAATTAATTCATACCTGGTGTGAGATGTTTTTTTTTCTTTTTTCTTTAATTTGATATCTTTCTTTGTGCTATTTTTCTTTTGTGGATTTCTGTGAAACCTGACTTGGTATCAGGGTCCCTACTGAGTATTTTTATACTAAACCCTGCCCAGGCTTCATCCTCTCCTGTTGTGTCGTGTTTAGAAAATGGAATGATTTGACTGGGACATTGCGGAGCTAGGGAAAGACGGTGCTCTGAGGTAGATCTATAGATGTGGTGTGCTGCAGTGACATCCGATAGTGAGATATACCTACCCTTCAAATAGGACCCTTAGAGTATAACCTTCAGATATTGTACTTATTTTTACATACTTTTCTTTCAGTTGGGATTTTATTCTCACCCCTTTACTTTCAGTTTACTCCTTTTACTCTAAGTGGGGTACATTTTGGTGATTGTTTTACTTTATTTAATTTTCATTTTTTGGGGTATTATGCCAGGTCTATGTGTGTATAGGTTTAAAGGAAATTCATTCCCTTTTTGGGATATGTATTTTTGGTTCTAGTTACTAGCCTCATGCCTATGGAAGGTAGGATAGGGGTAGTCACAGCACAAGCCCCAGGGGATGGTTCATGAAAAAGTGGTATCATAGGGGCAGTCGATTCTACCAGAAGAACTAAAAGTCTGTATTTTCGATGGTGTAAATAGTTTTATGTGTCTTGAGTTCAGATTTCATTCCATGTAGTCTTGTTTTGGTGCCGTGGATGACGTATCCACACACCAAGACCCTGAATTCTATTTTCCAGATCAGTACACCAAAAGACTAATTGCATGTGTTTTGGAAATGTTTTTCTATTCATCTCGTTTGAGTCAACTCACCAGTTATAACATATTCATAGTGTCACATTAGTTTTTATATAGGATGACACCACAAAGACAACCAGCCAGGATTTCAGTGAAGGATCATGATGATGGCGCGCCGAGTAACGAGGCATCAGAATATGGACCACTTATTGGTATGACACCTTTGGGTGGTGTACCAGAAACACCACCACCTATAGATCAGCAGTTGCTACCAGCCCCACTAGCGGACAATAAACACTAACTGAGCTCATTGTATGCGGTCCAAATATAGTGGCCTCAATGTTTTTGAGGAGTGATAGATCCTCAGTATCTGAGGATTGGATGGAAGTTTTTACATGGATTTTTTCGCCTGGTAAAGACACCTACAGACCAGACAGTGGTCCTAGACAATATAATTTTTTAGGGTAGGGCAGAGAGATGGTGGATCATGATGCTATAGACACTTGAGGAGGTGACCTTTTCCTGGTTGGACTTTGAAAGCCTCTTTATGGAGGAGTTCGTACCAGTGAAACTATGCTTAGTGCGCATTCAAGAGCTACTGGACCTATAACATGGCATAGTGATTGTGGCACAATACTCGGTGAGGTTAAATGACCTCCTTTAATTCTACACCAACATGGTACGAGACCCTTTCATCATGAACCATACCTTTGAATAGGGACTTCGATGGGAGATCACGGTGTCGATGATTTCACAGAGCATCTCGACACTGGATGGAATTCTAGAGAGAGATCTGTTGGTGGGGAGATTCCTAGATGAGTAGGCACCGATGGTAAGATCCACCACCAGATGACAGGTGGTCGGGTCATCTGCATCTGGCATAATAAAGATGAGACAAATTCCTAAACTGGATATACCTTCTAGAGGACAACCCCATGACATAGGGTCTAAGGTGCGGAGCTCGCGAGGAAGAGGAGGTCAGCTGGGGGATAGAGTTTGTTACACCTACAGTGGGTAGGGACACATGGCTTGTGAATACCCAACCTGCCACATAGATGATTAAAAAATGGTAGGGTGACCATGAAGTCAGAAGAAATGGTTTATGTAAAGAGGTTTTCAGGGCAACAGATGTGGAAGTGAAGCAGACTGAGCAATAGGTGGTGGGAGACGGTTTGAGGTGCTACCTCTACCACCCACAGGTGGTCCACCATGAGCTCCGAGATTAGGTGGACAGGGTCAGGGCCAAATTCTGGCGATGGAGTCCTATTACCATGGAGATCTAGATATAATTGGAGGTATGATATATGTCTACTCTATCATAGATATAATTCTTATTAACATAAGTGTTAGTCACTCTTTCCATTACACGAACCTCATTCGAGGCATGGATATTTTGTGGAGAAGTTGAATCGATCCTTACGATTAGATACTCCTAGAGGAGGGGATTTATTGATTACACAATGGTGACAGTAGGGTGAGATTAATCTACGAAGCAAGATCTTCGGTTGGGATCTCCTAATAGTAGTATCAAGGCCTTACAACGTCATCTCGGGTATGGACTGGTTATCTACAGTCCATTCTCAATTCTACTATTTTAGGTGAAAATTGAGGTGTGTCAGCAAGGATGGGATGAGGTTTTATATCATCGGTGAGAAGGAAACCTTTTCCTAATAGGATGGACTTTATCCGAGGAGGGTGCAGCCGATTACTCACTAGCTGGATAGACTCACCTTCCATGCGGTGGATGATAGGAGTCTTAGAATTCCTACAGTGGTGGAAAAGTATGTGGATGTATTTCTAGAAGATTTCATAGGACTACCTCCTCATATGTAGGTATAATTCTTCATTGAATTATACCCTAGGATGGAACCGATATCTACACCTACATATCGGATGGCTCCTGCAGAGCTCTGAGAGATGAGAGTATAACTAAAGGGTTTGTAGAGAAAGGGGTTTGTAATACCTAGTGTTTCTTCCTAGGTAGGACCCGTGTAGATTTCAAATAAGTCATATGGTAGATTGAGACAATGAATTGACTTCCAAAACCTAAACCAAGTCAGCATGAAGAAATAGTATCCACATCCAAGGATTAATGAACTTTTTGATCAACTGAAGGGAGTAAAGTGGTTCTCGAAGACTGAACTCGGATCAGGATATCATCAGCTTGGAGTACAGGATGAGAATGTATAGAAGACATCCTTTAGATACCATTATGACCACTGTTAGTTTTTGTGAGTCCTTTTGGTGTGAAAAATTCCCCAATGGTGTTCATGGTTCTCATGAACAAGATCCCCCAGTCATACCTCAATCATTTAAATGTAGTCTTAATTGATGTCATCTTGGTGTACTCTGGTCGGAGGAGGAACATGCTACACATATGTGGATAGTCCTATACACACTCCAAGAGCACCATAACTTTGGTGAGCTCTTAAAGTCCCATTTATGGATTTCGGAGGTCCATTTTATGGGACACTTCATCTCAAAGGCTAGACTTGTGGTGGATCTGGTGAAGATAGAGGCAGTGCTTTCTTGGGAGCCACCCAAAAGTGTGACTGGTGTACAGAGTTTCCTGGGGTTGGCTGGGTACTACAGGAGGTTCGTACCCAACTTATCCAGAGTATCTTCACCTATGACATCTTTCAAAGAGAATGGAAAATTATTTATGTGGATGGAGAAATGACAACAGAGATTCCTGTAGCTGATCCAAGTCATGAACAACACTCCAATCCAGAGGTTTCCATATGAGGGCATCGACTACATGGTATACTGTGACACATCAGGGACTAGACTAGGTTGTATCCTAATTCAAGAGTGATTATTGATCACCTATGGCTCATGACAGTTGAGGTAGCTTTTACAGGAAAATAGGATGCAAGGGGGGCGCTCTCCGTGCTCTTTGAGGAGATCACTCTCCGTGTTCATCTTCTCCGTTCCTATAGGGTTTCAACGTCCCTTCTCGGCTTTTCTCTTCGCTCATGACTCCGCCCCTCAGCTCTCAGTTTCTCCCTACGCTCTTGGTTTCTTCTCTCCTCTAGTGATTTCCATTATGGCTTTCTACCACGGGCCCGCTGAAGGTATGTGATTTCGATGGCTTCTGTCTCCTTAAACTTCTTTGGCCTCAAGTACCTTCGTCCCTCTCTGGGTTGGGGATGGTATAGAGGAATCCTTGAGGCTTTTGGATTGTGGTTCGGTGAACGTTGAGTTTCCAACTGCTACCGGAGTCTATTTTTCTTCACCGGCCACCCAAACCACTCTGACCTAGGGTTCCACCATTTCTCTCTTGGTCGGAGTTGGATCGATGGGTACACAGGGTTTTGGGACTATGGTTTGAGTTCTTCATGATTTCTTTGTGGGTTTCATCCCCGTCTTTCTTAGGGTTGCATTACTGGCCTTCTTTTAGGGGTTTTCCCTGGATTCGTGTTCCTTTTATTTGTCCTCCTTCTCGATGGATTCTTTTAATTTCGTCATTGGTCCTTTTCTGGTGCGGGATGTTTGTGGATTCTATGATGGGTTCCTTTGTTCTGGTGGGTATGTGCAATGACAATGGTGGATTCGAGTCAGTGATGTGGTTATGCAGGAGGAGATCTATGGTGTGTGACTGACGTTGTCGAATCCTCGAGATGCTTTTATATAAGCATAGGGAGTAACGACACCGCATTAAGGACTTGACGGTGATGGTGTCTTGGTTCGGCGATGATGGTGTTTGGTTTTGATGGATTCGGCGTATTGGACGCCAGAGAAGAGTTCGGTGGCGTTTGTGATGAGTTTTTTGGCGGTGACGGTGATTAGTCGGCGACTTGATGATGGCAGGTGAATTGATCGATGGATGATGTCTCGGACAGAGCACGACACGTGGCTTGGGATGGTGTGACTTTTAGTTTTGGTAAATGTGGTGATGGTGGTTGGCTGTTATGGGGTGCGTGAAGCGGGCTGGGACATGTCCCACATTTTTGAAATTTGAAATCCAAAATGTGAAAATCTTTTTGGGCGCGGTACTTAGTCTTGCAGTGGGCGGTATTTGTTGGAGGTGTTCTATAGGTTCCCACTTACCCTCAAAGCAGGTTTTAATAAAATAAAAAATGGATTTTGGAGGTATCTTGTGAATAACTATGTGAGCCAAGACATGGAGTTAGCAGTAGTGGTCGTTTCCACGAAGATGTGGCGGTATTACTTGATGGGTGAACGATTCACCATCTAATTCAACCACAAGATTATCAAGTATATCTTCTCACATAAGGACCAAAACAAGAGATAGTAATGATGTCTAGATTCCCTCTAGTTCTATGGCATTGAGATAGTCTACCCTCCTGGGAAGTGGAACATGGTGGCAGAAGTACTCAGCAGGAGGTCCGGTTTACATCTGATGAGTGAGGTGATAGAGCAGCTAGTCGCAATGCAGATATCCTTTGTGGATGATGATGGAGAAACTTACCAAAATTCTATGAATATCACTCCCTCACTCCTTTAGTGAGTTAGGGAGGCCCAACTTGTATATTTTGACTACAAGGCCCGATGTGCTTAGATATCTACAGGACATTCTTCTGTTGGATTTTTGATAGGTGTGGATCACGTTATCTTTTTCAAAGGATGTACCATAGTACCAGTGAAATTATGATAGTTGGTGTTGAGGGAGTTCCTTAAATCCCCTTTAGTAGTACATAATGGTGCGGTGAAGATGAACCAGGACCTCCGACGTCAGTATTTTTGGAGATGGATGAAGAAAGTGGTGGCAGATTTTGTATCACGATTCCACGCTTGTCGGCAAGTGAAGGCCGAGCATCAGGTCCCAACAGTCTCGACATAGCCGCATGAGGTACTAGAGTGTATGTGGGATGGTATCTTTATAGACTTTGTGATGGGTTAACACACACGTCCATAGGCCACAATTCTATTTGGGTGAATATTGACTGACTCACAATGTTGGCCCACATCCTACCTATCCGAGAGTTGGGATCAATAGATGCCTTGGGGAACCCTTATGTCTATGAGATAGTGTAGATTCATGAGGTGAATTTTATGATCATCTCATACCATGATGAACACTTTATATCCCAGTTGTGGAAGGGACTGTAGGAGGCATTCGGGACTCAGCTACGTTTGAGCACCACTTTTCACCCTCAGACAGATGGTCATATAGAGTGTACCATACAGACTGTGTAGGACAAGTTTCATGCTTGTGTCCTATATTTTGGTTGTATTTGGGTGTACCACCTACCACCTATGGGGTTTGCGTACAATATTAGCTATCACTATACCTTTGTAAGTGCACTGTTTGAGGCCTTGTACGAGCGGCCATGAAGATCACCTCTTTGCTAGATAGACCTAGGGGAGTTAGCACTCATGGGTCTGGAGTGGGTATGAGCTACCACAGAAAAGGGGTAGTCCATATAGGAGCATATGAGGACTACACATAGTAGTCCTAAATTGTATACTGACCGGAGATGGAGTCCCTTAGAGTTTGATGAGGGAGCCTATGCTTTCCTTCGGGTCTCACATCGATGGGGATTATGGGGATTTGGTCAGAGTGGCAGGTTATCTTCGAGGATCATAGGACCATTCCATATTCTCAGTAGAGATTGTGAGTTTAAATGCCACATATCTCTTCCCCCACATATGCACTTTGTGGACGGTGTTTTTCATGTGTCGCTACTGAGGAGGTATGTTCATGATCCGCGCACATTATTGACTGGTGCGAGATAAACTTTGATGATGGGTAGACGTTTTCAAAGTTCCCAGTGGAGATAGAGGGTTGATAAGATCATATCATACATGGATGTTCGATTCCTCTAGTGTGAATTTGGTGGCGGCACAAAATATCTAGGAGAGCACATGGGAGTGGGAGGCTTAGATTGATGCTTAGTACCCCCACTAGTTTGATTAGACATTGTTTTGGCTTTCAGGGATGTAATGTCATAAGTTGGGGAGAATTTAATTTACTGTAGTTTCTGATTAATATATTTTTTAAATTATATTGAATTATTTCGAGACCTCACACTTTGACGGAACGTGATTCTATGGCCCGGTGAGCTGGGAATAGAATTTTGAACATTGTTTTAGTACATATAAGTAAACGTGCGAGGGAGTTTTTATAACATTTAAATTGGTACTCGGAACTAAAATCAGAAGGAAAAATTGAACACAAAATGCCTATATTCTTCTAGAAATTAATTAACTTCTAATCTAAAGGGTTATACGGAAAAGTTATTTCCCGGACTTTTGGGAAAATAATAAAATAACTTTAAAAAGTTGTTTTATTTATTTTCTCAACTGTTGAGCGGAGGACAAAAGAACTGCGGTGCATCAACGAGACGATGATGGGGAGCATTTAAGGAAGGCAATTAAAGGATCATTAATATGCCTCATAATATCTATGCTATTTCATAAATGAAATAGCCTAACGATTCAACTTTGTAGTGTAACATAAATGATGTGACATGTTCCCTTTTTTATTTTCAAATGTGTTGGAGAGTTGGGAATTAAATCTTAAGAAATTCCATGATGAACTTCCCACGAGTATTCTCTCTAATGAATAATGATAAACCCCAGAGCAATGTCATCGAACCTGGCATACCCTGATGAACGGTGTTGGGAAGTGATGAACAACGTCGACCTATTGAACCATTAAAGATGATACTTAAAAGAAATGAAAGTAAAACGAGGTAGGGGTTATTATTTCATTGTGATTGTTGTTCTTTCCTCGTTCTTAGTTCTAAAACAACGAACGTTGTTCGACCTAAAATGGGGTTGACCCATGAATCAGGTGTTCTTACTGGAGGGCTGTTACATTTTGAGGACTTGAATAGTAGTTTGGATTCTTTTGTTGAAATCTAAAAAATCTCCCTTTGATTATACACCTCTAATGTAGAGGGCATGCGCTTACATGAATAGGTCCTGAGTCCCAATGAATTTCATGTTCTTGTGCATTATTTGTGGAAAATATTCTCAAAATGGTGGTAAGGAGAGTTAGAATATTTTTCAGGGAAGGTGGTATCCCTTCAATCCTGCAGGTGTAAAAGTCTCGAGAAATAGACCACCAGAGAAACTCCAGTGGCCCATAGGAGGAACTGCTGGCACACTGGTGTCGGCGCTGGTGACCGTGGTTAGAGGAAGATGGCATTCCCATTGGTGCACCATGGTGGAAGAAGGTTGTAGTCAGCTGGCTGCAACGTTGTGAAGAGACGACACCAATCAGCGATGTGTGGATGGGTGGCATGCGTCCGGGATACACAGGTGAGCTAAAGGCACTCGGTCGAAGACTGTGTGTGGGAGTCTGGTTGGGTGTTGTAGCTGCGATCGCTTGACTATAGTATAGGGACCCACCATACGTCGACTGCAGGGTGAGAAGAGGGCCAGACATGGCTTCTGGCCGTGTCCTAGCTAGGTGATAAACAGGTCCGCTTCTGGCAGAACGGGTAGGACAGCAGGCCGAACCCACAACCCAATGGGTCCGAGACCCAATGGACCAAAACTAGGCCGGGTATGGTCAGGGTTAGGTCAGTAGACCCAGGTCGTGTTGGCAGACTCTAGGCCAGGTCGGGTTGGGTCGGGTCGGTGCGGGCCCAGACACGAACCCAACTGACCACTTTTTTGGAAAAATGTCAATAACTTGAAAACTAGGCATCTGATTGGCGCACCGTCTATGACGTGAGGACCCTTGTGACAAGGTGGGCATTATAATATAATCTACATGAGTTTTGACATAAGTTGGAATATGTATGGATTGGATCGGACTCGAATCCAACAAAGCCCTTTTTACAGAAATTCTAATATCTTACAGGTCGGGCATCCGCTCGACGCACTGTCTATTGCATTGGGACCCTTACAATGAGATAATATTTTGGGTTACTCTATGTGGGACTTCACAGTGGTTGAGGTCTGATATATGGATGGAGGAGATGATCCTATAGAAATCATGCATGCTATGTGCAGGAATCTTGTGGATGGATGTGACGTGAAAAATAAAGAGCGACCCTTCGTGGATCAACATAAGAGTGACCCTTCATGGATCAACATAAGTGAGACCATTCATGGATCAGCATAAGAAAGAAACTTTTTTTATCATCATGAGAGTGTCCCTTCGTGGAATATAATTAGTGTGGACCATCGTGGATCAGCTATAGAGAGACCATTTTTGGATCAGTATCATAGAGACCCTTCGTGGATCTTCAAAAGAGCCCCATGATATAATAATAAGATCTAGCTTTATGACTTATCAACTTCTATTTTGTACTTAAGTTATACTTGGTGTGAGATATATTTTTCTTCGTTGTGTTTTACTTTGAGATATTTCTTTGTGGTAGTTTTTCCTTTGGGGATTTCTATGAGACCCTAGTTGGTCTCGGGGTGCCTAATTAGTATTGATATACTCACCCATGCATGGGCTTCACCCGGACCTTTTGTGTCTTATGCAGAAAATGAAAAAAATCGACTGAGACATTGGGGATCCTGGGCTAGATGGTGCTTAATGGTGGATCGATAAATGTGGTGTTCTACAGTGACATCCGATAGTGAGTTGTACCGACCATTCTGGTATGATCCTTGGCAGATGACATCCAGATCATGTACTTATTTTTCTGTTTTTTTACTTTTAGTTAGGCTTGTATTTTGGCCACTTTTCTTTAATTTTACACCTTTTACTCTAATTGGTGGTACATTTTTGTGGTTCTATTACATCATTTCCTTTGTGGGTTTCCTTGTGATGTATGGAATGTCTGTGTACATTCATGTTTAAAGGAAATTACTTACCTTTTTTGGATATTCCTTTCCGGTGCTAGTCACCATCCCCTAGCATATGGATGGCGTGCTTGGGGTAGTCATGGCATGATCCTTGGGGGAAAGGTTGTGATATATTTTTTCATAAAGGGTAAGAGAATGATGTTACGTTTTAAGAATTTTTATGTAAATTTTAAGGGTAAATTTTATGTTTTTTAAGGAAATTATTTTCATGGGTTCAATGCTTACTAAGAATTCTTCATGATTCTTTTTTTACCTCCAATATTTCAACATATGATTATAAAAAATAAGAGGTATTAGTGTTTATCTATTGAGTAACCAAATTAATATTTGAGTTAAATGTTTATTCTATAAAATAGAAAAATTTCCTAGGGTTTTAATTATTTTTCAAAGTCGCTAAGTGGTTTCTTTAATTTTATGTACCTTACTATGTTTTTTGTAAACATCTCATGTTTTTGAATGTTTGTCACAGGGTCTATGGATAAATAGGAACTATATAATTGTTTATCTTTCTTTTGTGGTGGTTTTTATAAATGAATCAATATATACATGAATTAAATAAAAATATTAAATTTATGAATTCTATATTTGTTAGAAAATGGACATTGAGTAGATGTATAAACTTTTTAATGTATGGGTTTCATATATAACAGATTTTATTAAGTCTAAAAAACTATAATCCTAAAAGTTTTCAGGAATGGGAAAAAGTTAAATCATTGCCTTTAATGTAAAATTTATAGTTTGTTAAAGGATCGGGTAATTATAAATGGTATCTTTGGAAGTTTTTAGATAACAATATAGGTTTGGATATTATTTTAGTATAAGATAAAATCCTTCTATGACATTATTATTTAGTATGTTATGGAGAATTATCTTTATTTTTCTTGAATATAATGAGTTGAATACATCATTATATGGTTAAGGATATATAAGAATTTATACTATTCATAATATGGTTTATTATGATTTGATTTAATAACATTAACTACTTTGGATTTGGTAAACGGGTAGAACTATCATGAACCCAATTTACAATGGATGGGAAGGATAATACGGTGCTTGTCTAATAGAGCAACAATAGTGGATATGATTAGGAATGAAAAAATTTATTTTTATGACTAGCCATCTATCTAATGTTATGATTATCAACATAAAACTATGTATGTTTCCTAAAACACCAAAAAATGGATTTCCATGGATTTTCAAGAACTAAATATCCAAAAGGTAAAAATATTCAACTTCTTATATGTCAATAATATGGGAATAAACCAAGATAAATGTCTCAAAGGAACGAGATGATGTTTGAAATGATAGGATAAAATGCATTATGAAAAAAAATGTCATAGGATTAAAGCATCTGAAGGATATTAGCATGATCATTTTATTAATGTATTAAAAACCTTACAGTATTAAGATGAAGAAACATAGAATAATATAAAAAATTTATGTTTTATTTTATGTTTTTTAATATGTTTAAATTAAGAAGCATGATTAGTTTGATATTAATGGATCATAGGACATGATTTATATTATATCAAGTAATTAATAAGGAATAAGCTTCCAAATCTTGGTTAAAGCTTTATTAATGATATTAAATTATTTAGGTGTCCATATATAGTATTTCTTGTGTTTTGATGTAGTGTTATTTTATTTATGGTTTTATAAATTTATGGATGATCATAAGTTTAAATTCATTGATAGCCTTTAAATATTTTATGTGATGAGTGTACTTGGGGAGAAATTTATTGAGTTTTAATAACGTTTTTTGGTATATGTTACCTTTAATTTTTACTTTTGAAAATTTTATTTGTGGAAGAATGATTTTATATTTTTTAGAAATAATATAAAAGTTAATGATAACCTTTAGGGTTGATATGATAATCAATGTTTAGTTAATTACAATTATTTGGGATAAAAGGGTTATTACTTTTTGGGATAAAATGTTTTATTATATAGATAAATAAGGGAATGAAAAGTGATTTTCAAACTAAGTGATTAGAGTTATTTTTTAAGATGATCATTATATGTGAAACATTATATAATTAATTTAAATGGAAATATTATTATCCAAGATGTGATTTTATTTAAGGAAAAATGTTTTAATTATAGTTTTGAAGAATATATTATTTTATTGGTTAATTATGAAAATTTAGGGTTTTTTCAAAAATATAAGCATATATTGGATCTCATATTATTGGGGAAAATGAATTTTTAATATTTTTATATATAAGTGATTAATGTAGTTTAGAGATAAAAGTTAAATTTATCTTTGAATTATATATGGTAAAATAGGAATGTATTTTGGGTTTTGAATATGGTTTGGAATATTTTGAGTAGTTTTGTGGTTAGTAATTTATGGAATGATTTATGTTGAACCTTGGGTGTTATTGTTTAGTTTTTTATATTATTTTTGTATTTATTCATATGATGTATCATTAATATTTTATATTTTCTTATCTTATGATAATTGTTTTGTGTCTTGATTAGTGGGTAGAAACATAAGAAATATGTTTTCATCCTTTTGTAGATCTTTGGATTTGTTAGATGTTTAATTTAGTGCTTCAGACAGGAGAATTATGTCTTAAATATTAATTTCTTAGAGTAATAGATGAGATAGAAGTGTATAATTAAGGAATTAAAATTTAATAATGAAATTATAATTAATGTAGAATGTATATTTTTGGAAAATCTCTATTTCAATTGTAAAAAACCAATTTTTCAAATTTATCGAGTGTTATGAAGAATATGAAACTCAACTATCCAGGTATACTTTTAGAAAATCATCTAAAATAATGAATCTTATAGAGGTAGAATATTTGAAGAAACAAAAAGTTTCCCGGTCTTGACTTAGATATTAATGTACATGATAAAATATATATAGGATTTCAATACTATGTTATAATGGATTAATTTTTAGAGAATTAATTTAAAATTATGAGGGAAAATTTATTTATGTTATAGAGAATTCAACACATTTCTATTTTAGTTTAAAAATAAATCTTTTTCTTCAATTGTGTGTACCACTTGCAATAAAGAGATTAAAATGAGAAGAGATATAGTGTTAAAATATTATTACATGATAGTTATAACATAACTATTGGGTTGAAGGGTATGATTATGAGTACCCACATCAAGAAATATATATACGTTTGTTTTACATAATATAATCTTTTCTACATAAATATTAGGAAATAATAAATAGATTTTAAATAAGATCATATAATATTGATGGGGTTATTTTTCTGAAAAGTTATTCATATTCCCAACATATTTTTATCTAAATAAATTATGTTAATAACTATTATAAGTCCCAATACATTAACATTACATAATATTGAGTTAAATAAAGAATTCACATTGAGGATCTTTTCTGGTTTAGAGTTTTAGAGAACTATTCCATAACTATTACACAATAAGAAACATAAGAAATAAATGTGTACACTTCCAAATAGTGTCCATTTTTTCAAAAAAGAAAATGCTTTTAAAATAAAACATAATTTTATTTTTTTTGACCCATACTCAATTATATTATCATGGAATTTTCTTTGTCCTTACCAATTTTTAGACATTTGAACTAAAAACATTAAAACTTTGGATGATCATAAAAATCATAGAAAGGTATATAAAAGAAGTAATGAATCTTTCAGTTCATTAATATTTTAAAATCGTGAAAACATTTTCACAAAATCATGCTTTTAACTCATAAAACATAAACTCTTTATCTTATATCATGAAATCATAAGATTCATATAAAACATTATAGAAATCCTAAAATGGAAAGGTAACTTATAACACCAATATCATACTTACACTATAGTTGTAACAGCTACAAAGGGAGTAACCATCATGGTTACGTTTAGAATACCCATCATAGTATATTATCGAAATCTCTTAGGAGAAACCCAACCAGTTAACCCCATCTCATTACCCAATTCATTAGAGGGATTTCACGGGTTCACCTACTCTAAGTATATCATGTAACCACCCATATTTGGTTTATCACATAGCCACACATCATGTTTCCAAGTACAATTATATAATCATGACATATAAGAGAATTCAATTATCCACATTTCACTCATAAAATGTCATTTGCAATCATAAGAAATAATTTCAAGATATTGAAATGGTGAATGAACTTTAAAAATTATTTTCAATACCAAAACACCAAAAATGAGATTAATGTATTTCTTTTCATTTTAAAAACATTAAGGTTTACATTGGAATCAAAATATCAAAAAATAGATACAGTTGCAGAGAAGTCCTTATCGCTACATATGTTAAAAAAATTAATTTTGTTGAACTGATTCGAATAAAAATATTCCTTTTAAAAAATTTGAATGAAATTAAAAATAGATATTAAATGGACTATATAATCCTTTTATAAACATATAAATATATCTCAAAATTAATATCATGAAGAAAAATATTCGATAATTAAATATTTAAACGTTCAAGGTGTCCCATACAACTTTGAACATTTAAATCAAAATTTAAATCAATTAATAAATTTACCAAAAAATAAATAAAACTGTTATAGATACAATATTGATATTAAATTTCATAGTGTTTTTATATAAACTTTGTAAAATAATAAAGGTTCCTATTAACAATAAATTCTTCAATAAAAGGATATTGTGACGAAATCCCTTACCTTGAGTCTGAATCATCATGTACAATCAATATAATCCTAATTCATACACTTAGGATAATTTCTACTTTCATGAGAACCTTTTTAAAGTTTATTATTTCTTTTATATCACTTATTACCATGTTATAACAATTATATATTAAAGTTTATATTAGATTTTTATCATTATTCCTTACGTGAGTCGAAAATGAACATGGCACCATATCAATAGTCCATGCGGTCATCAGTTCATAATATATAGAATAAAATTCGTGAAATAATAATCACTTTTATGAATCAATTATACTTTTTAGATAAAACAATTTATTTATTCTATGAAAAATGAACTACATTATAATCATGGTGATGGTAGGTCATCTGTACGCATGAGTAACACTTCCATTTTTCATTGATCATTAAAGAAATAATGTAACTATTATTTAATTTTATTTGAATTTATTAATATAATAAAAATGATAATAATAATTTCAGTATACTTATATATATGATACAAGTAATGTGGTAAAAGAAATGATTCACATAGCTTTTTGGATGTGGTAGTTCACACCTACATACAAACTCCATTACCATTTTTATGTGCATTAAAAGTAGGAAAATAATTGATATATTTTTCTTTTATAATGATAAATATGTCATGAATATCATATAAAAAAGTAATTCCTTCATTATTTCTAGTCTTGAGAGATTGTTATGGAAAACGAACTCTATCGGTTCGTAGAGGTGATAGTTCACAAGTATGCATGAATGATGTATTAATTACCAATTTAATGTAAGTGGATGTGGATTGATGTGATGATATTAACATAATAAAATCTAAATATATTTAGGATAATTTATTTATTATCCAATCAGGTATGAATTATATTTGAATGTATTGGCAGAAGAAATAAAAATGAAACACTTAAATAAATAACATTACCTTTCCTTTCAATGATAACATTTCTTAACATGTTAAATCCTATAATAAATGTGTTATGACTAATATAAGGTTGTAATAATTTTGGGAGAGATTCTAGTTAGGGGTATGGGTAGATCTTGGCCAAACTGAAATGTTTTGTAAGTGTTAGTAATAGAGAGGAATGGGTTCCTTTATATATGAGAGGGGAGGGGCACCGTTAGAATTAAAAAAATTATTAGATTAATATAAATATATTTTTATTTAAAATGGTCCCAAAATTATTTAATTATAACATAGGATGATTTTGGGTTGAATCCTCATCATAAAATTAAAATCATTCAAGTTTTGAATATTTTTTAACTCTTATCCTTTTGTTTTAAACCCTCTTAACTCCTATCATTTTGTTAAGTAATCTACACTTTGAGGGTTAAAATAATTACCACATCATTATAAATGATCAATTATAGAGACTTTAATGTCATATTTAGACTTTTATAAACATTTTTGTCGAATATTGGATTTTTTAAAATTTTATATCATTTAATTTGATATTTTTCTAAGTTATTAATTATGTCATTTTTGACACTATTCATAAGTGAGTTTTTAAAAAATTCATAACAATTTTATCCCATTGAGAAAGATAAATTAACTCTTTTTTAAAATGTCATATAAATGAAAAACAATCTTGGATTCAATTAAATATATTAAATTATATTTATTTTAATATTATTAATATCATTTATTGGATCCCTTCAAAATTTTAAAAATAACTACATCATCATTGTGTAATAATTAAATTCAATTATATAATTTCCAAAAATTATAAATAAATTTCCAAAATGTAGGTAATAATTTTAGAGTTCCAATTTATATTTATAGTCAAAGAGATACCCTTTATACCTACAAATTAGAATACATTTCTTTTGAAAACCCAAAGTGAAACAAAAATGACTATTTATTGAGTATATTATTATAAATGCATTAAATTCATCCAAGTGGTCCTAAAGTTAACCCAAGTATGATCATGGTTCTAATTAATTTCTCCAAATTCAACAAAACTAATTGGAATAAGTTAATTAAAAAATTAATCATATTGACAAAATAAGAAAAGAGGGTTTTTAAGTTAAACATTTAAAGGTTCATATAGTTTTTATATTCAATTTCATTGGGAAATTGATTACGGGGTCCAAAATTTTGTTAAATAATTAAAAAATTATTTACTTATACATTAAAAAAATCAAAAGATTAATATTACAATATAAATAACATAGATTAAAAATGTAGTTTATGAATTAAAATGCAATATTTTTCCCTATTAATTAAAATATGAATTTAATCAGAAAAATACCAAAAATTTATCAAAACTAAAATTTGATGTTCCTATTTAAAATAAGAAGATTATTTTGTCAAATGTAACATATAAAAGTGACAAAAAATAAATTTAAAATGGGTTCTCTATCAAAAGGAGGTAAAACTATATTATTATAAAAACACTCATTTGATCCAAAAAATTGTATTTGTTATTATATAATGTTTAGAAACACATAAAAATAATTTTAAAAATAATATTTAATTAATATTTCATTAATATAATCCAAATATATTGATTTTATTATTTTATAAACAAAATTATTAACATTTAAATAGTTATTCATAAAAGAATACATCTTTTATATTTGATTGCATTCTAGTTTCATTTAATTTTAACTTAGAAACCAATGAATCATTATATAAAAATGTGTAAACCATATTTTCAAAATTCATTTAATAATGTTCATTTCCTCCATTATAATGGCTAAGTGATAACCACCACACTAAATAATAATATTTAGTTGTTTTTTAAGAATGATTCGGTGTATTATGTACACTATCTAACATTTTGTTTCCTTTCAAAAAATTGGTATGTTAAATTCTCCCCCATTTTTGAAATTTTATCCTCTCAAATTGAGTTTGGTTTTGGTAATGAAGGAGTGAATTTTCAAAATACCTTTATTGAATTCCAACTTCAGAAAAAGGATTAATAAAATGTCCACTTTAAATGAAATAAAGGAATGTACAAAGGTCACCTGAGATAACATATACTAGGATTCTATGTTGGAAAACATGAATATGGATGAAATACTAACCATCGTGTTTTGATGCAGAGTGATAGGAAACATTATCAGGAAAAAAGTTAACAATCACAAAGCTATAAATTCGTGATGGGTTAAACAGTCTTTGACTTTGTTTTAGGAAATACAAAAAGAAAAAATTCTTGTTTTAAACAGAAACATTCATAATTGAAATGTGTAGTTTCATACATTAATCATTTTCCATGAAAAAATAATCTTTTTCCCTAAAATATGAGTATTGAAGATGAATCAACTTCTATTGAATCACATAATCCAAAAATACTTTACAATATATTCATACTTCCTTGAAACATTAACCAAAATAAAAACGGTTAGGATTAGATCAGATAATTACCTCAAAAAAGTAAACCATTTTATAATGAAAAACTACTTTTAATCTCAAAAATTCAAAATTAATACTCAAAGTCCAACACAGACCATATCATAAATAACTATCCTAAAAATTACTCCCAATAATCGAAACTAAGATTGAAATCCACAATTAAAAAAGGATTTTATTTCGTTGTCTTCCAGGATATGTTTTAACATTTATCTCCAAATAATATTGACGACTCTTAAAGTATCATACTAAAAAATAATTAACCTAATCACATATTCTCCATGATAGGTTAATCATTTCCATAAATAACCTAATTCTCATAAGCCCACAATTAATATCATAGATTTTTCCCAAAATAAAATTCAACCATTACTCCTCAAATAAACTCTAATAATATTTTATTTAACTTTCTCATATAAATATCCTAAAACAGTGAACTTCTTCAAAAATAATATTTATCACTTAATTCCAAAATCATTTTCCAATACCAATGATTTCTATTGGAAAAAACCTAAGTTACCAAAATGAACTTATAAAATTGTTTAACTATAAATAATGAAGTCATAGAAACCATGGACTTCACGTAGGCTAGTTGTATGAGATAAAGACTTATCACACATTGGTTGTGGGTTCATGTCTCATGGCCTTTCCAGTTGCGATGGGTGGTCCCCATTCTTACGAGTTATCAACCGTCTAATGGGTTGTCACCCTTCATATGAGTTGTCCTTATTCTAAAATTATATGTTTCTTATAAGATACCCAAAAATGTGATAAAATCCATAAAAAATCGAAACATATGTTAACCTCAAAAGTTAAATCACATTTGTAATTTTGCATCCTAAAATTTAATATCTTCTAATTATCTCAAAAAATATATGTATCCAAAAAATACTGTTAATCAGATTTAAATTTTGGAGCATAAAGTCTCAAAATGTCTTTATAAGACATTAAACTTCTAAAATTATAGAATCATGATTATAAACCTCACAATTCAGAAAATATACTAATCTCTAATGTCTTAAACCATCCTATGATACAATCTATAAGCCCCAACCTTTAATGTTACATAATCTTGTGTTAAATTAATAATTCACATTAAGGATATTTTCAGGTTTAGAGTTTTAGATAATTACCCCTAACTATTACATAACAAGAACCATAATTAATAAAAGGGAATTATTCCAAATAGTACCAACTTTTTTCACCAAACAACCCATTTTAAAATAAAACAAGATTTATTTTTGAGACACATGATCAATTATTTCATCAAGAAATAACATTTTTCCTTAAAAATATTATGACCTATGAAATAAAAAATAAAAATTGGTATGATTATAACAAGTTCAGTAAGGGATATAAAATAATGAAAGAAACCATTAGTTCATGAAAATTTTAAAATCATGAAATCATTTTCACAATATAATAATTCTCTCCCACAAAAAATATTATATTTAGCTTACCTTAGTAAATAATAATATTCATACAAAACATCATATAAATAATAAAACATAAAGGTATATTGTATCACCCATATCATACTTAAATTATACGTTTCATAGCTACATAGGTAGTAACATGCATGGTTTTCTTTGGAATACCCATCATAGTATATTCCCTAAATATCTTTGGAGAAACCCAACTGGTTTACCCCATCTTATTACCGAATACATTGGAGATATCTTAAAGGTTCACCCACCCTCTATTTATCATGTCACCAACCATCTTAGGTTTATCACGTAACCATCCGTCTAATGACCAAGTACCATTATATAATCCTAAAACAAAAAAGATTAAAATTATTAATACTTCACTCATACAATTTCATTGTAGTCACAAGTTATAATGTTGAGATATTGAAACAATAAATCAAAATTAAAAACCATTTTCAATACCTAGAAACCCAAAATAGAATAAAGTATTTCTTTTCCTTTTAAAAACATTATGTGTTATAGAGGAATCCAAATATCAAATAATGGTTTCAGCAGCGGAGGAGTCATTGTCACCACATATGTTAAAAACATTCTTTTTGTCATTTCTAATGAAAGTAGAACACTTATTATAAAAATATTAATTTTTATTGCTTTTAATGAAATTAAAAATACACATAAAATGTTCTATATTATCCTTTTAGGTCCATACAAATAAATATGAAAATTAATATCATGAGGAAAAAGATTCGAGAATTAAATCAATAAACATTCAAGGTGTCCCATACCACTTAGAAAATTTATATCAATATATCAATTAATTAATAAATTTACCAAAACAATAAATAAAATTTATATAGAGAAAATATGTATATGAAATTTCATAGTGGTGGTATATAAACTTAATAATAGAATAATGGTTATTATTAACAATAAATACCTCAATGAAAGGATATTGAGATAAAACCCCTTACCATGAGTCCAACTCATTCCATACAACATTTATAATCCAAAATAATAAATATAGTTTAATTTCCACTTTATTGAGAAACATTTTCTTTTTTATTATTTATTTTATATCACTTATTACCATGTTATAAAAATTACATATTTAAGTTCATATCAGGCATTTGTCATTATTCAACACATGATTCAAAAATGAACATGATAAGATGTTAATAGTCGATGTAGTCATAGGTCCATAATATCTTGAGTAATATTCATGAAACAATAATAACTTTTATACATAAATTATTATTTTAAGATAAAACTATTTATTTATGGTATGAAAAATTTACAATGTTATAATCATAGAGACGGTAGGTCCTACGTACGCATGAGTAACACTTAAATTTTTTATTGATAATTATAATAATATGATAATTATAATTTTATACTTATATAATGGTAATAATATAATTATCATAACAATAATAATTTCAAAATACTTATATTTATTATACCCGTGATGTTTTGAATTTAAATAATTTATTTCACTTCATGGATGTGATAGTTCACATGTACAGACTAACAATGTTATCACGTTTATGTGCAAGGAAAGTAAGAAAATAATTGATATATTATTCAATTATAATGATAAATATTTCAATAAAATCATATAAAAACAATAATTCAATCATTATGACCAATGTTGTGTGATATTTATGGAAAATGAATTATATCGGTTTGTGGAGGAGATAGTTCACATGTATGCGAGAACAATTAATTCATTTCCAATTTAATGGAAGTGGAGATGGATTTATGTGATGATATTAACATAATAAAATTTTAATATATATAGGATACTATAGTTATTATTTCATTATGGGTGAATAAAATTTGAATGTTGTGGAAGAAGAAATAAAATAGAAACACTTAAAATAGAAACATTAACTTTCCTTCAGATGATCACCTTTCTTAACACCTTAACACCACTAAGAAAGGTGTTATTCCTAATATAAGGACTCAAGAATGCGAGGAAGTGTCATAGTAATTTTTCAGGTAGAACATGGATGATCTAAAAGTGTTTGTAAGGGTGAGTAATAGATAAGAATGGTTTCCTTTATATAGTAGAGGGTAGGGTACCCGTGGAATTATAAAAATTATTAAATAATTATAAATTCAATTTCAATTAAAAATGGTCCGAAATTAATTTAATTTTAATATATCATGATTTAGGTAAAATAATAATCATCCAATTTAATTAAGAAAAGTTTTTAATATTTATTAATCCTTATATTTTGTTTTAAACACTTTTTAACTCTTACCATTTTATCAAGTAATTTACACATTGAGGTTTAAAATAATTACCAAATCATGAAAAAGGACCAATGAATAATTAATTAATGATATTTTTGGACTTATCTAAACTTTTTCTTTCATTCATGGTTATTTATATATTTTATAACATTTTATAAGATATTTTATATTTAAATTTATTAATTATGTCATTTTGACACTATTCATACTTGACTTTTTATAAAATGCATAACAACTTGATTTTATAACAAAAACATCGTTAACATAATCATAACATGTCATAGTATTGCATAAAATTCATTAATTGAATACAACCTATCATATTTTATTTATTTTAATATTATTAAAATCATTTATTTAATTCTTTCATTAATTAATAAATTACTACATCATCATTATTTCATAATTAAATTTAATTATTTAATTTCCAAAAATTATAAATAAATTACCATTATATTGTTAATATTATTAAATTTTCAATTAATATTTATATTATAAGTTATATCTTATATATCTCCATATTAAAATACATTACTTTTTAAAAACAAAAGTGTAACAAAAATGACTATTCATTGAATGTATTATTATAAATGAATTAAAGTTATCCAAGTGGATCCACGTTGTCCTATAATCGAAAGAAGGATGATAATGGTTGGTATAAACTCATCCAATAAAATTAGTATGGTTTTATGGTAGTTTTATATTATTATAATATTGATTTTACCTTTAACTACCTGATTTACATGTAAAAGAGTTAAATAAAATAATTTCAAAAGTTACTATTAATAATATACAATAACAAAATGGACCTATTTATATAATTTTGAACTTATAATCAAAAATATGTAATATATTTTTCCACATTCAACAAAAATAATTGGTATAATTTAATTATAAAATTAATCCCTTTGAAGGAATAAAAAAATAGGGTTTTTAGTAAAATGTTCAAAAATTCACAGAGTTTTTTTATTAAATTTCATCAGGAAATTGATTCCAATGACCAAAATAGTGTTAAATAATGATATATATATTTAATTATACCTTAAAACTAATTTAAATAGTAATATTACTATAAAAATAAAGTACATGACAAGGACGTTTCGAATTAAAATGCATTATTTTTCATTATTCATTAAAATATGAATTTAATCATAAAAGAACCAAAAATTTAACCAAAATAATATTTGATCTCCCTATTATAAATAATAATTATATTTCGTAAAATAGAAAATATAAAGGTGAAAAAATAAAATTTAAAATGGGTTCTCCTTTAAAAGGCGATAAACTGTATTTTTAGAAAAACACACATTTTGATCATAAAATTGTATTTTTTATTATATAATGTATAAAAAACATTTAAGATGAATTTTAAACAATATATTGATTTAATATTTCATTAATATAATCCAAAAAGAGTGGTTTTATTATTTAACAAACCTAATTATTCATATTTAAATAGTTTTTCATACTAAAATACATTCTTCATATTCGATTGTTATTTAGTTTCATTTAAATATAATTTAGTAACCAGTTAATTCATTATATAAACATATGTAAACCATATTTTCACAATCTAGTTAGCACTATTCATTCCCTCCATTCTAATGTCTAGGTTGAGTGGACGAAGGGGTATTAAAATGGTTCCGTAATATTCCATGGTTATACTATAATGTGCTAAACAAGCTGTTTGGGTAGGGGAAATGAATATTGACTAAAGGGAAGGACCCTTTCAACCACACGAATAATAGTATTTAAAATACAAATGTAGTGGGGGAATCATGATTATTTATGAAGATAATTTTTGATTGATCTCTATGATTATTTTATTTTCATGTGGGCTAGATAATTCAATTCATAGTTTGAAGGCCATTTGGTGAGGGCCAAATGTATTAAAGTTTAGCATCGTCCAATGAAGGCTTAATTATTGAACCTCACTACATAGTTTAACTACATGTTACTAAGAAATCTTTTATGAATATAAAATTTAATTTATTTATATATATATATATGTTATTAGGACATTTATTTTAAATTAAAATAGTAAATACATTGGTGTATTTAATTTTAGGGTTATACGACTATGAAAAATGTGACATAACTCATTTGGAATGGTGTTATTTTTATTGGGTGAGAATAAATCACATGCATATTTCATGATTATCATATTTCAGTAAATCAATCATGGATTAATCTACATTTTATATAATCCAATATTTATTGGTTAGACATTCTTCAATAATATATCACAAAATTTGATGGAATGGACAATAATTGGGATGAAAATTCCATACCACCTCCTTAGGTATCCTAATATTTAGAAGCTCTAGAGAGTCATTCCTAAATGATTTTATGAAATAAATAGAAGTATGAAGACACTTAAATTAATATTACATGTTGTTTATATCACTAATAATTTTTATTACCTTATTCTTTGATATAATTTTCATGTTATTCTTTGGATGTCCATGTGGATGATTTAGAAACATGGGTGTAATTTGATCAAATATTCCCTATTATATTTTCTTCAAAATCCAATAAATGAAAAAAATTATTTCATGATTTTATATCCTAACAATTGTTGGTTTGATATATATTTTGGATATTCACTCAAATTTTCTTCTTCGTGTCACTTAATCTATGAGAGTTGAAACAAATAATTTTATGTGGCATAGGAAAAATATATGGGTACATTATTTAGTTGAAATTAATAATCATTACTTTTTCTTTCATTGATTGATAAATGACAACATTGCTTCTTTTTCTATTACATATGCCTCTATTGGCATGGAAATCTTTTTAAATTCCAGAACATGGAGTAATTTCCCAGATCTCAATCAATCAAGGGGGGGGATATAAAGAATTGGAGTATGTAGACACTGATTATGTCTCCCCAATATTAGAGAGCTTTAACTCTCTCATAATATCTATCGAAACTACAAAGGTTGAATAATTTATAGAATACGCTTTATGGAGAGGTGGAAAATATATAAAAATTTCCCATCCCAGTGTGTAGGGAGACTTTATAAAACGAAAATGACTTTATCTCTATATGCTAGAGTTAGGTTGGTCAAGGTCTATAAATCAGACATTGAGGGGTCGGAAATTTGAAAATAACCTCAAACATATGGGATGTGGTAAACTACTAAAATAGGGAACTCTGTAATAAGATATAATTATTACTTCATTGGTAAAATATCTATGATGTAAATTTATAATTACTTTCTAGATATCCTCATATAATTACTTTAATTGATAAAACTATTCTTTAGAAAATACCCCTCAGTCATCCTGAATGGGTTGACATGAAAAATAGTTTTTGATGCAATTTTTTTCAATGGTACGATCTGTGGATGCTGATGGGAGTCTCAATGTGAAACCCAATGATTTTATATTCATTTGAACATGGGAATATGATCCATTCACCCTTTAATATAAATTATCAATAAAGTTGAAAATGACTTATGTAGTGGTAAGCATAGAATCAGAAAGCTCATCTTCAATAATGTTCAAATTCGAGGGAGACACAAACATAAAGGGATTAGAAGATAGAAGGAATGTAAAATCACACTCATCATGACTATTCCAATCAGAAGAAGGTGCCATGTCATCAAACCAAGTTAATAACATATTTATGGTGATGTTGGTGAACCTACACTCTTATTTACTAGATTGTACCATTTCGTGTGATGAAGCCTATTAGTGCATTTGGTGGTATGGTTCCGATTAGAACATTTGGTGGGTCGATTACTATTCAGTCATTTGGTGGGAAAGTTACCATTATACCATTTGGTGGGTTTGATCTCATTACCATTCTTATGTACAGTTTTTTAGGATGGATAAAAAATATGCTACATGTGTCAAGAAGTTTTCCATAGGCATTTGTACCTCATAGAAAATATTATGTAAATAGTATTTGATAATTAAGCATTCTAGGGTCATGTGATAAAACATACTATGTCGAGGGATGTAATTTTGGTGATCATACTACCCCACATCATCTTATATCTTGATTTTTGGAAGAATTATTAGGTTTTATTATAGAGAAAAATTGATGTAACCAGGGACTGATCATTATTGAAGGATTAAATTCTATCCATCATTCTTTCATTGTCATCCTACATCATCCTTTTTATCTTTACTGTGACCATACCTATTTCATAATTTCATGGATTACATATCTTTTAAAGTCCTTCTTGATATTATTATTCCTTGATTATGAGAATAACATCCTCAATACATTGGTCAGTGGAAACTAACTCTCAGAATCTATTGGGGAACATTAATAGAACTACCATAGTTGAAAACTCTTTATGTTGGTTTCACAAATATATCTCTAGTAACTATACCTAGGGGATATATGTTTCCATAGAATACATCAAACCATTACATATTTCAATAAAATATATGACTCTCTCATTTTATAAATTTAGTTAATTGATGAGTACAATGATTCTCATTTTCCTCAGAATAGATCTGAATTGGAAGAGAAATTACTAACAAAGTCCTTACCAACTTCATGTAGACCGTTCTATAACTTTATTATTCTTTGAAAATGTGGGGTATTCCAAGGAATTCATAAATTAATAGAGTTTTTCATCAACTTAGTTTTTTGGGTTTCCCCACATTGAGTTGCATTTAGAAAAGAAATGGGTGAGATATTGTTCTAGATCACCCATTCCATCGTATTTCAAGAATATTGGGCTCCCAAATTTAGAAAGGGGTGTAATTAAATCAACCCAGCAATGTTAATAATTCATATATATTTTTACTAGTGACCTTTTAACATCCATAAAATCTATTCGAGAAAAAAGGGGATCAAATAATTATTGGAATATCCATATCCAATTTAAATTCAGATGTGTTTCTTGAACTGGTAATATATTATTTTCCAAATGGTTGGAAAAATGGTAATCAATCAAAATAATTTTATAATGGGATCATTGATGTAATATTAGTTTTATGGTATAGCCTGATTTTTCCATTATGGGCTAAGAAACATTGTCACATTTAAGAGATCTATTTGAAGGAGGTCTTATGTATTCAATATGATAACCATAAAAAATGGGTACAATTCCATTATGTAACTCTGAATTGATCTACTAAAGCTCAACTATTTTGGAAAATATCTAATCCATATTCTCTTCTACTGATATGGATTCACCATGGTTGGGTGATGGGTATCTAGTGAATATGTCCCCACTTTTCTCTTTTCCAATAGTGTCAGGGGTTCTATCCTCATTTGAATCAATAGTTATGAAATTTAATGATGTGAATCATATGAAAAGAAGTACATATTCCCTCATTGGATAATTCATAATCATAATTCATTCCTACTCACTAGATCACAATAGAGGTGTGTGTAGAGTAAAAAATTATAAAAAATCACCTAACCCTTTAGCGTGGGGGTTTCCAATGGATTTTACTATCACTGAGTACAAATATGAAAATGTTTCATTATTTGGCTATATTTATTCTCAAATCAAACTTGAGCCACTTTCAGGATGTGATTATGAGCTATATATTTTTGGAAGTAGTAAATACATAGACATGATCTGGAGATATAATTCCTAGTTTCCCCCAATATTTTCTCCTTCCAAATGCCTGAATTTGGATTTCCTATACTTGGACTTTTTTCCTTTTTATAATTAGGGTCACACATTGATGAGTTTTACGAGAGTAGATAATATCCCTCAAGGGTAGCTCCTCTGTGTCTTCCTAAACATGATGGACTGAGTCCTACACATCCTAATGGCAGGGAAGAAATGGTTTTCTAAACTCCAGGGATAGGACCTCAAAACTGTTGGATGTGGCGACGAGAACCTCTTAATTCCTTGAAACCCACTATAGATATGATCAATTATGAGTATTAATTATAAGGATACATTAATGTCATTTTTATGGTGTTGGTACGGTTTCTTTTCAATGATACCACCACTATAGAGAATTCAATGTAAGGATCTAGAGGTGATGGGTTGATGATAGTTTACATTGAGGCTATGATTCCATGGTCTCTATGGGTGTCAATGAATATTTTTAGCATGTCCAATGGTTTTTTGAAAAATATTGTGGTTTTATAAATGTGTTACTATTTATCCAATGATTTTGAAATTCATTGGAACATTTTGAGATTCCATTTAGAACATTGGAATCATGTTTTTTATCGATCCATTTTTTGTATGAGAATGTCCTGACATCAAATTGTGAAAGGCCAACATAGTTGAAATATTCTCATCAGATTGATCAACATTTGTTTTAGTTGGAAACTCTGATGGGTTTCATGCCCGCACATATTTTTTATCAATACAAATCTTCTTTATAAAGGTAGGTGGTCACTAAGAAATTTACAGAGAGGTATTATAATATTAATTGGTTTTGTGGATGGGAGGTTAGGCTTATGAAACCCTTTTAGAGGGAATTATTTCCTACTATAGGACTATCTTATTGATTTAAGATACATTCATGAATCCTTTAAAAATACATATGTGTTACCAGTTACCCCTATTCCAATAATATGATTACAACCATGTGTTTTTTGTGAAAATATATATATATTACAGGTTCTCCAAATTTCCATTTCAAATTCATGAATTTTTTGTTTTAAGAGAATTTCATGGAAACTTATGAGTTTATTTCCATCTAGGGAGTCCATTATTGTTTTTGAGTTGGGATTGAATATTAAATTCAACCATTAAATATTTTTCAAGCATAAGAATAAAAATCTATGAATTTTGATAGAATGGGTAAGGGATAAATTAAATTGGGTTTGAATGTCAAATATAGGAATCCTATGTATCCTATAAATAATAGGAATCCGACCCCATATATTTTTATATAATGGTTAGCAGTTTGTAACGACCCGAATCCAGAGCGACAAAACTGGTGCCCCGTACCCAGTTCACCACATGACCTCAGGCGCGTTTCCCCAAACACCAGAGGCTGTCGACTAGCAGCGAGGGCCTTTGTGAGTCAGTGGGGAAACTATGCCCACATTTGGTAAAGTATGCAGCAGAATAATAAACATAATCAATTGTGGAAGCAATAAACAGCATACAACGACTAAACTAAAAGTAGAAGCAATTTCTGATATAATAATGATGCAGAATGGTACATGTATCTATGGAAAACAGTAAACAAAACAACATGCTTAAATACAATTAAAACCAATGTACTAAACATAAATAGAAACTCCAGCAACATCGTGAGCCAAAGCCCGGTCCCATGCTCTCCATCTTCAACCAGCTATCAAGTACCTGAGGTAGAAGGGCCATAATCCCTATCTACACCTACATCCACATAATCTGTTTGGGCTAAAAGGCAGGACCCAAACAGCATGTGAGAATAATCCCAGTAGGCAACCACCACAATATTTTTTCCCTATTGTCAGTGAGTAATATAGTAAAAGTAAAGGAAAATACACACAGTAATGAACTAGGAGTACAACAGTAAATAATTCTACCAATTACCATTCAAATTCATTTAAATTAAACAACCAGGGAAACTGGGAGAGCTTCCTATTAGAAGGTAAAGCAAGTAACACAGCAGGTATCTCAAAAGACTACCTAAACACAAGAAGTGGAAAACCCAATCTTGTTCTTTGGCTTGGTGGACTCGTCACAAAAAACCATAAAAATTCACACTGACCCTATGGGTGGCTCAAACTAGCAGACCCCTATGGTCTAGTAATCAAACAAGGAACATACACTTTGGGAAGCTCTCACGCCAATTCCCCTATGGTCTTGCAACGATAACTACAGACTCTCTGAGGAAGCACTTACGTCTAATTCCTCATGTGGTCTCGATGTGTGTGTAAACTAAGAACACTCTTGGGAAGCACAAAGTCCTATTCCCATAGGTTTGGCGTACGAAACTAAAACCAAGAGACCCTCTAGGGAAGCACTTAATCGTCTATTCCCTCTTTGATCTCCCGCAACAGGTTCTCACAGCCCTGAGCAGTCCAGTCATGCGTAATCGACTATCAGCAGCCCTAAGTAAGTTCAATAACTACTTGGATAAAAGATACCACGCATCAAAAGCATTTAAACAGTAGTCAACACATGAAAATAGTTATAACAAGTAAACTAGGAATAGTAATAGGGTTTGCCTCACAGGCAAATGGTTCCAAACGACGATAAATAGCCAAATAGAGGGATAACACCCATGGGGTGATCCTAAAACATGCAACCAAGAATATATTAGCAACAAATAATCATAATATAACAAGATATCTAGGGAAAATAAAAAATAGGATCAAATCCTCAATCCGGGATACCCGATAGATGGGTATCCAGCACTTTTGCAACTAAAACTCAAATAACATCAACGTAGGGAAAAAAATCACCTACCTTGATCCTCTAGGATCGATATACTTGAACCTCATCCCATGAATTGGCCTAAAAAGAGTAGATCTGCAAAAAATTATAAAACTTTCAACCTCAAATAACTCACACGAGAGGAAGAATCAGGAAATGAGGCCAAAGAAGAACCAAGAACTCGCCGCAATGATTCTTCTGCAATCGACAGAGTTTGATTCGGACAACGGGTGACGGATCGGTGGCTCAGAGAAGAATCGGCCTCCTTGATGTTCTAGATATAATTAGGTGGAGAAGAAGACGTTTATGGCAATTAGGCCTGACCCCGATCCGATTAATGAAATAAAAAAGAAAGTACACGGCGTGTACTTTTAAAGTACATGGCGTGTAGTGGGTTTTTCCGTACTCTGCCAAAATCAGCGTCCATGTCACCCCTACACACTGTGTGTGTGGCCCGGACACAGCCAGCACACAACATCGAGTGGGAGAGGAGTACATGGTGTGTACTCAGAAAGTACACGGTGTGTGCTTAAAAAATTTCCAGAAACTCCATTTTTATCTAAAACTCCAGAAAAAGGAAAAACATACCTGAAACAAATATCCGGGTTATTACAAACTTCTCCCCTTAAAGAAATTTGTCCCCAAAATTCCCTAATGAGGCATAGAAGAAGAAACCTCAAACAACTCTGGCCACTATGATCGCATATCAACCTCCCTTTCCCAAGTCTCATGCTGTATACGGCCGTTCTTCCATAGCACCCGTACCAGAGGAACAGAACGGCCACAGAGTACCCTTGCACTATGATCAAAAATCCTGATAGGATGCTCCTTGAAAGATGTATCCTGCTCCAAATCAACCTCCTCAGGTTGAAAAACATGAGATGGGTCTGAGAAATACCGTCAAAGCTAAGATACATGAAAGACGTCATGCATAGCCTGGTACCTCTGAGGTAACACCAACCTGTAAGCAACCAACCCGACTTTCTCCAGAATCTCAAACGGCCTGACGTATCTCAGTGAGAGTTTCCCATGTCTCCTAATCATCTTATGTCTCATCCTCGAGGTAACACACAGGAAAAAATGGTCTCCAACCTTGAACTCATAAGGTCATCTCTGCTGATCCGCATAAAACTTCTGCCGAGACTGTGCAGTCACCATTCTCTTCCAAATCAACTCTATCTCCTCTGAGGTCTCCTAAACAAGATGAGGTCCCAGCAAAGATGCCTCTCTTTCCTGCAACCAGCAAAAGGGAGATCAGTATGGCCTACCATACAATGCCTCGTAAGGTGCCATCTGAATAGTCTCCGGAAAACTGTTGTTGTAGGCGAACTCCACTAAAAGGATATGATTCTCCCAAGTACCTCCAAAGTATAGAATTCAAGCTTGGAGCATATCCTCAAGCACCAAGATTGTATGCTCGGACTGGCCATCAGTCTGGGGATGGTATGCTGTACTCAAAAAGTAACTATGTACCCAAAGCCCTCTGCAGACCCTACCAGAAGTGCAAATTAAAATGAGTATCCTTGTCTAAAACAATGGAGTGTGGAACTCCATGAAGACGTACAATCTCTCGGATATACAACTGTCCCATCTCATCAACACTGAAGGTCTCCTTGATCTTCAAGAAGTGTGCAGCCTTCGTGAGCATGTCCACTACAACCCAAACCACATCATTTCCTCAGGGTGATCTCAATAACCCTATCATGAATTACATCACGACATCATTCCATTTCCACTCAGGAATGGGTAACTTTTGTAAAATCCGTGCTGGCCACTGATGCTCTGATTTCACCTATTCACAAGTCGAACATCTCATGACAAAACTAGCCACATCCTTCTTCATACCTGGCCACCAATACTGATGGTGTAAGTCTCGGTACATCTTGGTGACACCAGGATGAACTTCCCAAGATGAAGCATGAAACTACCACATCACCTCCTCCTGTATGTTCGCTAAAACCCATACGCAACCATGAAAACGTAGCACCTCATCATCGCCCACTTTCCACCCCAGAGTAGGGTCTCCATCTGATACACCCTCACATAGGACTTGGCCTTCTGGGTCTGATAGCTTCCTCATTAGAACTCGGTCTAAAAGAGAATAGGTAACAACTATAGAAGAATGAACTGTATGTCCCTGTCTATCATGGACATCCAAATGAATCTATGAGAACAAAGCCGTAAGCTTCCACTCACTGCTGGACTCCTGAACTGCCTGCAACTGAGTCCTCCTACTCAATGCGTCAGCCACGACATTTCCTTTCCCAGGCGTATAATCAAGTTCATAGTCAAAAGACTGTAGGTACTCGACCCACCTCCACTGTCTCAGATTCAAGTCACACTGCGTGAAGATATACTTGAGGCTCTTGTGGTCAGTGTATACCACAAAATTCTATCCAATGTGATAGTGCCTCCAACAACGCAAAGCATGAACAACCGCAACAAACTACAGGTCGTGCGTAGGATAGTTCTTCTCATGGGGCCTCAACTACCGAGATCCGTATACAACAACACGATCTTCATGAATAAGCACTGATCCAAGACTGATGCTAGATGCATCACAAAAAACTGTATAATTCTTTACCAGCTCTAGAAGAACTAGAATAGGTGCTGAAGTCAATCTCCCCTTCAGCTACTGGAAGGCTGAATTGCAAGCTTCTGACCAAACATACTGCACACCCTTCTTAGTCAAGATCGTCAATGGTGCTGCTAAGTGTGAGAAGTCCTGTATAAACCACTTGTAAAAACCATCCAGTCCCAAGAAACTATGTACCTTGAAGACATTCTTCGGCTTCTCCTAGGTAACTACTTCTCTCACCTTCTCGGAGTCTACTGATACTCCTGTCTCTGAGATGACATGGCCCAGGAAGTGAATCTCATCCATCCAGAATTGGAACTTTGAGAGATTAACATATAACTGATTCTCTCTTAGTGTACTAAATATGATATCAAGGTGGGTAGCATGGTCATGTCGAGTGTGAGAGTACACCAAGATATCGTCCACAAAGACAACGATAAAGGAGTCCAAGTAAGGATGGAAAACTCTGTTCATCAGTTCCATGAAAACTGTCGGCACGTTGGTGAGACCGAACGACATAACTAGATATTTGTACAGACCATACCTGCTTCGGAAGGCTATGAGAGGTATATCGGATGGTCTGACCCACAACTGATGATAGCCAGATCTCAATTCGATCATCAAGAATACCCTGGCTCCTCGAAGCTGATCAAAAAGATCATCAATCCTCGGAAATGGATATCGATTCTTGACCATCAACTGGTTCAGCTTTCTATAGCCCACACAAAGTCGTATGGTACCATCAATCTTCTTCGCAAACAACACAGGTGAACCCCAAGGGGAAGTACTGATTCAGATAAAACCCTTCACCTACAACTCCTCCAACTGCTTCTTGAGTTTTTGAAACTCAGGTGTAGCCATCCTATAAGGAGGTATGGATACCGGTGCTACTCCTAGAACAAGCTAAATAGAGAAGTCTACCTCACGCTCTGGAGGAAACCCAGAAAAGAATTGTGGAAAGACATCCAGAATATGGTTAACTACTAGAGGTATGTCCATCTGAGCAGTCCGCTGATCATCTAAATATAAAATAGAAATCTGGGCTATAACACTGCCTAACCCATGATGCTCTGGTCTAGCTCTTCTTTCTTGGACATCCCATTCACCCTTGTGAAGAAACAACTCGCCCTTTGGTGACGTGACACTCACCCTACGGCGATAACAATCATCAAAGTCCAAGAAAGGAACTAGCTAGTCCATTCCGAGAATGACATCATAACTCGTCATCTCAAGGACATAAAGATCCCACTTGAAGTTATACCCACCAACCTCATGGGGGCACTCCTTGCACTAACACACACTAGTAGTTCTACGTCCCAAAGGAGTGTCTAGTTCTAACGTATCCTCAGAAGTAAAGACAGTAAGTCTAAGACTCTCCACAGTGTGCACAGAAATAAAGCTATGAGAAGCTCCAGTATCAAAAAGTGAAGAGGATAAAACTGAGGCTACAAAGATCGTACCTCAAACTATGGAAGGTCCAGGATCCTGCTCCCGATGAATCTGCTCTACCGAAAATGTCTGGCCAGTACCACGGCCTTGTGTAGCAGCCTGATTTCCCTGAGCTGATCCTCCCTGAGCCTGACCACCGCATCCGTGACCTATACCCTGGCCTGAATGACCTGAAGAACTCCAGCCCCTTGTCTGCTATGGAACTGGTAATCCTCCTCATGTATGAGGAATATAAACTGATCCTCCTTCACTAGCTGCTGGAATAAGAACCCTACAAAAAAACTGCATATGACCCATCTTGTCGTAAGCTCCACACTACACTAGATATCTAGGGCACTGAGGCTTCTTATTCATACTCTTTCCACACTGATAGCACACCACCTAGTTTCCAGAAGGAAAGTCCCATATTCCAGAAGAAATACTTCACTTCCTCGAGTCACCTCGAGTAGACTCTCAGTGGCGCTTCCTGCTGTCAGTATGAAATGAATCTGCCTTGGGTGTTGAACGACCCTAGTCAACAGCTCCAGTATCACTCAGATTTCATTCGGTGATCAGTGCCTGGTTGACTATCAGATTAATAGAGTCAACTGGAAGATGTTCACCTGTGATCTGATCTCTAGCTTGAGGCCTTCCTCAAACTTCCTTGCACAAACCAGCTCGTCATTTCCCAGAACGAGAGTGAAACGCTGTAACTCAGTGAAATTGGAGGAATACTCCATAACTAAAAGAGTACCCTACTACAGGTTCATGAACTCTCTGGCTCTGTCGGCCCTTAGCGTCGCCAGATAGAAGTAGTCGTAGAACATATGCTGGAAATTGTCCCAAGCCATTGTTCGTTGGCGCCCTGCTGGCGAGACTACATCCCACAACATCTTGGAAGAATCTTGCTGCATGTAGGTCGCGAGCTTCACCCTTCTCTCTGGGGGTGTCTCCAAATGATCAAAAATGGAAATCATGGTTTCTAGCCATGACTCTGCAGCCTAAGGTCCTCCATACCCGATAAAAGTTGGAGGATGCTGCTACTGGAAGACTCGCGTCAGCTCTGCCATAGACGGGGCAGGATGTTGAGCTCCCTGGAAGGTCTGCATAAACCTCATGAAACCCTCTCTAAACTGATCATCACCACCAGTGTCTGGAATCACTGTAGGTTCCATGTCCAGAATGATCGGGGGAACTACTGGTAGTCCCTGGTCTGTCATATTAGGCGTACGGTCACTACCTGGTTCTTGACGTTCTATGGGAGTACGTCATGGTTCCATAGCCCTGAAAGGTCAAAATCACACCTTTTATTTAGGATTAACAAGGACAGAAAACACAAGGGTACAAAAAGGGAACAGGAGAGAGAAACACATAAGTTTGCAAAACACGACTACACTACATGTATTTAAACTACACGACATGTTTGTTAAAGTCATTTACATGGGCATATACTTCTGCCACCACTGGTCGTGTAACATCCCAGACTACATGTTGTGTTATCCCAACACATGGCATGTTCTTAAACTCAACTCCCCTGCCCGAGTCTCTTTACATGGCTATCCTACACGGTCCTCATAATCCTAAACAACAGGGAATGTTCACTAAATACATGGTGTTTTCTGGATAGGTTTCGTCGACCCGTGTAGCAGTTACATAGCCGACTACACATCTGACCCCTACACAGCATGTTCCGAAAAAACACAGTGTGTATAATAATAGATAACACCGACCCGTGTTGTTCATGACACGGTCGGGTACCCAGAATAAAACTAAACGGCGTGTTCTTATAACACACGGCATGTACTACACGAGTTTCCCCGACCTGTGTTGTTAGTGACACGGCCGGGCACCCAGAAGAAAACTAGACAACATGTTTTTATAACACACGACATGTACTACACAAGTTTCCCCGACCCGTGTTGTTAGTGACACAGCCGGGTACACGGTTGACTACCAGACAACGTTTACTTATGGTACACGGGGTGTCCCCAAAGACTCTCGACACCCCATTTTTTTCACACAGTGAGTAACACGTTTTAAACACTACACTGCATTTATTAAAAAGTACACGTGTATTTTGGGTTTTCCAGGAAGTAGCTCAGAAACTGCACCGAATGCCAGAAACACTGAAAAACAAACATCTATTTTCCAAATTTTGATCCGTGGGGGCCCATACTCCCTGCGAATCAATGATTGGCATCATAAAAATTCATATGTCAAGTAAAACAACATAACAAGTATGTATGTAACAGAAAATATCACAACAGCATGCATAATTTATCACGACATCTATCACAATATCATGAAATTCTAATGCACCCTAGATGGCATGGTAAAATTCATGACATGTGATTTCCTACCCAATTCTTATATGATTCATGATATGACACACCCTCATCTCATCGTGTTTCAAAAAAATAGAACCAAAATCATATAAACTATTACAGCATAAAACATGTACATCACCCAACAGTGAAATATAATAAACTTTAACACTCGAAAAAACTGAAAATTGCAATTACGAGGTTATATAGATTTTCCCTATAGACGGGTTAATTACTCTCGGGTACAGTTAAGTACTAACTACCCATTTCTTCCTATCCTTGTCTATTTTCGCAAAACATTAAGGCAATAGAAAGGAATAAAACTCCTCTAATACCACTTTGTAACGACCCGAATCCGGAGCCACAAAATTGGTGCCTCGTACCCGATTCTCCAAATTACCTCAAGAGGATTTCTCTAAACACCAGAGGCTGCTGACTAGCAGCGAGGTCTTTTTTGAGTCAGTGGGGAAACTATGCCCTCATTTGGTAAAGTATGCAGCTGAAGAATAAACATTATCAATAGCGGAAGTAGTAAAAAATATACAATGACTGAACTAAAAGTAGAAGCAATGTATGATATAATAATGATGCAGAACGGTACATGTATCTATGTAATGATGTAAACAAAACAACATGCTGAAATACAACAGCAACCAAAATAATAAATGTAAATAGAAATCCATCATCATCGTGAGCCAAAGCCTAGTACCATGCTCTCCAGCTCCAACCAGCTATCAAGTACCTGAGGTAGAAGGGCCACAATCCCTATATACACCTACAACCATATAATTTTTTTGGGCTGAAAGGCAGGACCCAAACAGGATGTGACAATTATCCCAGTAGGCAATCACCATAAGATTTGTGCCCTACTGTCAGAGAGTAATATAGAAAAAGTAAAGGAAAATACAAACAATAATGAACTAGGAGTACACCAGTAAATAATCCTACCAATTACCATTCACATTCATTTAAATTAATCAACCAGGGAAACTAAAAGATCTTCCTATTCCAAGGTAAAGCAAGTAACAGAGCATGTATCTCAAAAGACTATCTAAACACAAGAAGTGAAAAACCCAAGCTTGTTCTTTGGTTTGGTAGACTCGTCACAACCAACCATCAAAATTCACACTGACAATCTGGTTGGATCAAACTAGAAAACCCCTATAATCCAGTAATCAAACAAGGCACAAACACTCTGAGAAGCTCTCATGTCAATTCCCCTATGGTCTTGCAACGATAGCTACAGACTCTCTGAGGAAGCACTTACGTCTAATTCCTCCTGTGGTATCGATGCGTGTGTAAAATAAGAAAAGTCTTGGGATGCACAAAGTCCTATTCCCATAAGTAATACGTATGAAACTAAAACCAACATACCCTCTAGGGAAGCACTTAATCATCTATTCCCTCTTTGATCTCCCACACTAGGTTCTCACAGCCCTGAGTAGTCCAGTCGTGCGTAATCGACTGTCAGCAGCCCTAAGTAAGTTCAACAACGACTTGGATAAAATCTACCATTCATCAAAAAAATTTAAACAGTAGGAAACACATGAAAATAGTTATAACAAGTAAACTATCAATTGCAATAGGACTTTCCTCACAGGAAAACGGTGCCAAATGGCGATAAACAACCAAACAGAGGGAGAACACTGGTGGGGTGATCCTCAAACATGCAACCAATCATATATTAGCATCAAATATCATTATATAACAAGAAATATAAGGAAAATAAACAATAGGATAAAAATACTCAACCCGGGATACCCGATACATGGGTATCCGACACTTTTGCAACCAAAACTCAAAGAACAT
Source organism: Viscum album (assembly GCA_963277665.1). NCBI lineage: Eukaryota > Viridiplantae > Streptophyta > Magnoliopsida > Santalales > Viscaceae > Viscum > Viscum album. Next base: position 942,550,339 of record OY728162.1, read on the forward strand.
CAACGTAGGGCAACCAACCACCTACCTCGATCCTCGAAGATCGATATACTTGAACCTCATCCCATGAATCGGCCTATAATGGAGTATTTCTAAAAAAAATTCTAAAACGTTCAACCTCAGATAACTCACACGAGAGGAAGAATCAGAAAACGAGGCCAATGAAAAACCAAGAGCTCACTGCTGCGATTCTTCTACAATCGATGGAGTTCGATTCGGACAACCGGTGATGGATCGACAGCTGGGAGAAGAATCGGCCTCCTCGGATGCTCTGGATAGAATTAGGTTGATAAGAAGACGTTTATGAGCATTAGGCACGTCCCCGGTCCGATTAATGAAAAAAAAGAAAGTACACGGCGTGTACTTTTAAAGTACATGACGTGTGGTGGGTTTTTCTATACTCCACCAAAATCGGCCTCCACGTCACCCCTACACACCGTGTGTGTGGCCCGGACACGACAAACTCACGGCTTTGAGCAGGAGAATAGTACACAGTGTGTACTCATAAAGTACATGGCGTGTTCTTCAAAAATTTCCAGAAACTCCATTTTTCTCTAAAACATTAGAAAATTGAGAAACATACATGAAACGAAGATTCGGGTTCTTACACAGTTACACCTAAAAAAGAGTTCCACAATATAAGAAATTTTATCATGATTAAAGGATGATCATCACGTATTTATAAGCCCATGTGGGTCATGATAGATGTTAGAGACAAGGTATAATATAATACTGGTCGTGTTTCATGATAGTGTGCCATTTGATTTATTTTGAGGGATTATTCTTAAGTCACACCATTATTTGAGAACAAGTATGTGGGTCTGGAAAGGGTGTTTATTGTGTCTTTAACTACATAGGATTCCCATGTATTTGAAATAAGGATAAGTAAATAGACTTTATGTCAATAATGATAACCATTAGGAGTCTCTAAACTCAATGTTAATTGAGGGCTTCGTTAGGGATTACAGTAAGAAGGATTCACTTTTTATTGTAGTAAAGAGGATTATTTCGACACAAGGATTATAATTATAACAATGAAGAGTATCTCAACTCAAAGTTAATTGATGGTTTTATTGGGGCATAAACATAGGATAATTAATATATATTTTAATAAAAGGGTTCTATCTCAACTCGAGTTGAAAAATTGATAATAATGAGGAGTATCTCAACTCAATGGTAATTGGGGGTTAGGTTGGTGCTTACATAAAGAGGATTGAAATGTGATTGAAACCAAGATGAGTGGCTAGAATAGAGATGAATAATGAAAACCATGAGGAGTTTCTCAAATTACTAGTTATTGAATGATAGATTGGGGGATTACACATTATAGTATTCCCAAATGTTTGAAATTAAGATGATAATCTTGAAATGAGGTGTATAATGACAATCATGAGGTGCAACTCTACTAAATGTGCGTTTGGATATAGCTTACATCTAGGAGGATGCCAAAGTATTTGAAACCAAGAATATCATCTACACTCATGGGGAATAATGATAACAATGAGGAGTAACTCAACTCAATGGTAATGTTTGGTTATGTTGGGGCTTACCACTTGGAGGATTCCCACACATTTGAAACCAATAGGAGTATCTCAATTTGGGTTGAATAATGATAAGCATGATGAGTATCTCATGTCAATGGTAATTGAGGTTATGGCTAGGGAATACACATAGTAGGATTACCAAGAATTTGAAATGAAAAAATATCTCAAGATGAGGTGAATAATGATAACCTTGAGGAGTAATAAAGTCAATAATAATTGAGGGTTGGTTTGGAGTTACACCAAGTAAGATGACCATGTTTATAAAACCAAGTGGAGTACCTCAACACAATATTAATAATGATAATCATTAAGATTATCACGGATAAATTTTAATTGATGGTTTAATTTGAGGATTACACCTAGGAGTAAGCACATGGTTTTAAAACTAAGAGGTGTTTCTTTAATCTAGTTGAAACCTTATAAACATAGAAAGTATATTAAATCAAGTGTAATTGATGTTTGGGTTCAGAATTTCCCCTTGTATAATTTCCTTGTATTCGAAAACAAGAAGATTATCACAACATGTGGTGAATAGTTATAACCATTAGGAGTATCTCAACTCAATAATAATTGAGGGTTCAGTTGAGGGATAAACCTTATTGGATGACCATGTATTTGAAACAAATAGGAGAATCTTAATAATAGGTAAATAATGATTTCCAAGATATGAATATTAATTCAGTGGTAATTGATGGTATGTTTGTGGCATAAGCCAAGGAGGATGAACATGTATTTGTAACCAAGATGAGTATGTCAACTCAATGTGAATATTGATGACTATGAGGAGTATCTCAACAAAATGGGTTTTGAAGATTTTTTTCAAGATTACTCTTAATAGGATTCCTGTGTATTATTACCTCTCCCTAACCCTATTAGCTGGTAAAATATGGGGATGGTATATTTTTAATATTGATAATTTCACTTGGTAGTATGCCCTATCCCAAAGGAGTATCTCAATTGTAAGGGTACATGTCATGAATCAATGCCCAAGTGTGAGACCTGGGTGAATTGGTTCTTAGTCTTAGTGAGGGAAAATGAAGTTTCTTTGATATCATAATGTATATCCAAGTTTGATATCCTTAGGGAGCGATAATAAAGATGCATAAAATTATTTACGGTTATATAATATGATTATCCCTAGGGAAGGAAAACATTAGGAGGATTTTCCCAAGAAAAGGGGAATTTGGGGAATCTCCCATGTGGGATGCCTAATGTGAAGGGAATACCATGTGAGGGCTTGTTAAGGTGGTTCTCCTATGTTGGTGTCTCATGTTGGTCAATAATTTTCAACACCCATATTTTGGGATTTCCATAGTGGATCTCCAAAGTGTTGTGTTTCCCATGTAGGTTTCCCATATAGTAGGTCACCCAAGTGGGGGGTCAACTAAGTGGGTCTCCAAAATGGTTAGTCATTACAGTAGGTTTCCCATGTGGGTGAATTGAAGGCCTCACCCCAGTGAGGGTGGGGCATGGTTATTTTCTAAATTATAGGATTACTGGTTCAGTGAATAATTAGTGAAATTATATATCTCACCTTGCTTTATCCTCTATGAGTTCACCTATCACTGAAAAATTTGAGGTAGGGGCTCTACTTATAGACCAACCATCAAGGCTGGGAATGGTATATGGGTGAGTGAACTATCTAAGATGGTTTAGTAAACTAAATGAGTGACCTATGTGAGATGGGTGAAAAATATGGGTAATTCTCCTACATGAAATGAGAAAAAGACTTGTTGAATAAACATGTATCAGATCTCTAATTCCTTTCTAAAAAACTTCCTAACTTCTAATAACCATATCTATTGATCCATACTTCTATTTGGGCTTTGTGAGTATTCAAATAAAATCATACAAAGATAAATATTCCCTAGAATTCATTTTATACACACTATTAGAATATTTTCTCACCCAAACAAAGTGGTTTAAATACCCTAAAATTTGTTTTAAGGCATCCACATATTTTTGTTAGAAATTTTAGAAATCTCGGGCCTACTCCCCAATAAATGTTCTCACAATCGGACAACTAGATTAGGAAACGTTTCTGAGTAATATCCATCATTTGGTGTGTGATAAGTCTTATGGAATATATAAATCCAATATTATTCTTCTTCTTATATAGAGACACATCACTATTGAAACGTGATTAGTGTTTTCTATGTTATGATTGTATCATGTGTCCTATGGAAAATTATAATAACCCTGATCATTAGTTCAAAATAAGACATGATTTATTTCATAATAATACATATAGTACAACCCAGAAGATCATAAATTCTATTTTATTTGAGAATTAGGTATATTTCATAACAATTTAGAAGAGGAAAACATCTTCTTTGTTGAAAACATATATAACATGCTTGCATTTTAAACTACATGGGATAAACTGGGGACATATATAAGAAAGGGGTGACCTATAAAGACCCGTAAGTAAATAAACATGGAATGAAATTAATAATGTAATAAATGTTTGAAAAATGAATATCAATTCTGCATAAAAGGAACATGAATAATTAAAAAAATGATGTAGCATGATATTCATAACATGGAAAATTTAGAAACAACATAAAATGCTATGTCGTAAACATAATTCAAGGATGACTACCAAGATATAAAGATGGGAAAATTTACATAAAGGAATAAGTTTCACTCCCTATACTAATATGATGTCTTATGATACTAAACATTTCTCAATTCATTGGATCACTATATAATTTTGGGTGAACCCGTCACATTCATTTCAATCTCATGCTTAAGTGTGCCACATATATCATAATACCTATAATAATTAATCATCAAATTATATTCCATGAACTTATAGTGTCGAATATAAATATATAATTACCATTTCAAAGAGGTAAATGTTTTTAAAGGTGAAAACGCATGATGTAAAATTGGTATGGTATGCCCTATATAATTGTTTGGCAATGGAAAATTACATTGAAATTTTGACAGAATAACAATATCAGTTAAATTTTCATAAAATTTGATGATGTTAAAAAAAGGGGTATTCAATAATTTTGAAAAAAAAGAGGTATTAGGGATATTGAAATATGTCTACCAACATTATTAATTATAAATATAAGACATAAGATAATAAAGAATCTTGAATAAAGAGGATATGGTTATGATCCATTACTATAGTGTATGAATCCAAATGCCTAGGATAATATCATTGGGAGCTAGGGGGAACCTTGGTAGGACTATATAGAGGGTAGTGAAGAGTAATTATGTTACAAAAAGTGTTTTTGTAAAGTTAAATTGGAGTTTGGGAGGGAAAATATAGTTAATTAGTGGGAATTTTTTATTATTTCCCATACATTGGTTTTGGAATCTATATAATAAAATAACCAAAACCAAAAATGTTCCCATGATTTTTCACATGGATTCTTAAAAATAGGAGTGTTTTTCATTATTTTATAATTCTAATTGAATCAATAATAATATAATGCCCTTTCTTATGATGATTTGAGTCATATACTTAAATAAATGATTTTAAAACCTTATATTATATTCATGCTTTTAGAGGATTCATAATGGATTTATAAAATTAATAAAATAAAATTAAAATCTCATTATTTAAAATTGAAAACACATTTTTTTCTTGTATACATTATATTGTATTTATTACATCACTTTCATGTCATTATATTTTCATAATACAAAAAGTATATTTATACGGTATTTAATTTTTATCTGAAAATAATGTTTTCCCTAAAAAGAATGAAAAAATCACCATTGTATAATTTTTAGTTTTTGATTCCAAAACTAATCTTCATTTAATTTAAATGATTTTCTAAATACGTGAAAATTTACTTGTAAATTAGAATTAAAATTTATTATGAAATGATGTGTTTTTTGACAATAACAATTTTTAAACCATTATAAAAATTACATTTGACATAAAAAATAATATGATAATTTATATTTAATAAAACTTATTTAATAATTATATTTTATTAAAAAATTATTTATTTTAAATAATACATTAATTGATCCAAAAAAATTCATTAATTGAATTTGAATATTACCCAAAAATACTATTTTTGTTTTATTGTATCAAATTAAAAATTATTTCTAATGTAACTATAATAGGGTGAAAATATATCCATTTTTCAAAAAAAATATTTTAAATACTCATAACATAGGGGTTTTGATAGATATCCCATTAATACAATAGAAAAACCCCTAAGATTAATGTTCCAAATGATGATACTTTCATTGGGTGGTTCGACATACATTATTTGGGCTGTGATCTCAATGATGTTGAACTTCACATGTAAATAGTTTTTCTCATGCTTATGTTATTAGATCCATGCATTGGATTAGTCTCGGGAAAATCCTAGGGATTCTATCTCCACCAAAAGATCCAATAAATAGGATCCATAAGGTATGATCCAACTGGCTGAGGTCATCACATCCTTTGTCTTTGTCAATTGGATTTGTTAAAACCATATATTTATACTAATAATGTGATCATTGTTAAATGTGAACATTATAAATGGTAAAGATACATAAAAGTCATTTAAATCTAATAGAATATAATATAACCAAATAATTTCTTATGTTTTCTATATCCATATCTCATAATAATTAATTTAATTTAATTGCACAGGGAATTATATTTATAACAGTTTGAGTCATTACAATCATCCTCCTCTATGAAATGTAACCTTGGAAATTTTCTTTTACCACCTTTAAAAAGATGAGAGTAACTATGTTTCATCACCTCCAACGGTTCCCATGTTATTTCTGGAAACATTTAGTTTCTCCACAAAACATTGAACAATTTCATTATCGTATTTGGTTGAACTTTTTCTCTACAATCCAATATCCTCACCATCTGCAACTCATAATAATTGTCATTCTCCAATGTAAAAACCTTTGGATTGAGTATATGTGAGGGTTATTATATGAAATTTTTCAATATGGATACTTGGAATACATCATTTACTTGTTATAGGTTATGTGGGTGTGAAATTTGGTAGGTCATCACTCAGATGTGATCAAGGATCATGAAGGGGTTCATGTATCTGGGACTAATATTTCTCTTCTTTCCAAATATCTTGGCTTTATTCCATGGAGATATATAGAGGAATTACATGTATCCAACATCAAAATCAAGGTCTCATAAACTATTTTCACGGTAATGATTTTGTCGACTCTGAGAAGCCTTGATGTGATGCTAAATGATATTAACCTTTTCAACTATTTCTTAAACAATTTTAGGATGAAAGAGTTTTCATTCCCCAACTTCGTCACAACATGTAGATGTTCTGCACATCTTCCCATTAAATTCATTCATATTTATCCATTTGGATGATCAAGTGGGAACTGTTGTAGTAAGACCACTTAACCAAAGGTAGATGTTTGTCTCATCCTCCTTTGATGTCCATAGAAAATTCTCAAAACATTTATTCCAGTGTATAAATTGTCTACTCATATTGGCCATTAGTTTGAGGATGATAAAAATTAATTATGTTCAAATCAATGTTTAAATAATATTGTAGACTTTTCCATAATATGCATGTGAATCCTAGATCTCGATAAGACACAATCAATTGTTGTAATCCATGTAACCTTATCACTAGTATAATTTATATTGATGCATGTTAATCTAGTGAGAATTACACTTGATTTTTGATAAGATGAGATATCATATTATATGATCCGAAACAACCCATATAAAATTATTTCCTAGGGATGTATTCAAAAGACTAGTGATAGAGTCTATATTGATTTTTCCCATTTCAATGTTGGTATGGGTAATGGTTACATCATCCCCTTAGACATATTCCTTTCAAGCTTCACTTGCTGACATATTGGGTACTACTATGTATATTTAGCGATCTCCTTCTTCATATTGTCCCACCAATAGTGTTCTCAGAGATATTGATACATCTTAATTCTTCCCCAGTGAATAGAAAAATTTGAAATATGTGTATCATCAAACAGTTCCTTATTTAACAATGGATTTTATGGTTTATCTAATCATGACCCAAAAATCACAAATCCTTCTTCATTAACATTGACCATATATGATTTCTCTTCTCTTATAGTTTCCACTTTATTTTAAATTCTCACATCAACCCTTTGAGTATCATTTAACCTCTCTATAAGGGACAATTGAGAAATCATTTGAAAATGGATAGATGATGTTCCTTCCTTTATTATTCCAATTTCCATTATTTCTAAATCTAAGAAGATCATATACCTCTCAATTATCATCCATGATAGTATAAATTTATCCTTTATACTTAAAGCATCCACCACATTTTTCACTTCCCTAGGATGATAGTGAATTGATTATTTATAGTCCTTGATCAGCATTGACCATATTTTTTTTATATATTAATCTATTTTTGTGTGAATATATACTAGAGGCCTTTATGATCAATATATATTTCACAATTCAACTAAAGGAGTTAAGGAGACCATATTTTTAAAGTTAATATCGTTGTGGCCAAATCTAGATCATGTGTTAGGTTGTTTTATTTGTGAAATTTAAAATTCTATTACGAATAGGCTATGAATTTTTCATTCTCTATTAACACACATATCTCAAAACCTTCTTCAAAGCATTGCTGAACACCACGTAAATATCCCCACTTGTGGGTTGTGTGAGAAAATGTACAGCGATAAGACTCATTTTTAGTTCTCTGAAACTCTCTTTGCATTCGTCATTCCAAGAAAACATAATCTGTTTCTGAGTTATCTGGTTAATGTGTTTGAAAATAGCGATATATTTTTCACAAATCAATGATAATACTTATATTACCTATGTAAACAATAGATATATATCATATTTTTTTAACCTTTATAATCCTTCAATTACTTCTATTTTAAAAGGATTCATAGAAATAGAATTTCTTCTGATGAGTTTACCTAAAAATTAAACTTCCTTCAATAAGAACTCACTTTTTCTTCAAGTTTCATGAACCTTATCCTTATACAATGTCATTAGAACAATGCTCAGATGCACCTCATTCTCTTCATTGGTTTCAATGAATATTGGAAAATAATCTATAAAGACTAATTAAAATTTTTCGAGGTAATATCTAAATACTCAATTCATCATGTCCATAATGATTTTTGGAGCATTAGTGAGTCTAAGTGGCATTACTATGAACTCATAGTGCATGTAACTTATACAGAAAGCGATCTTCAGGATTTTCTTCTTATTACACTAACATGGTAATATCCCAACAAAAGATCCACATTGGAGATGTATTGCACCCCATATAGCTGATCAAAAAAGTCATCAATATGATGAATAAGATACTCATACTTAATCATGATCTTGTTGAGCTCATGAAAATCAATTCAAAGGCGCATCAACCCATCCTTAATCATTGTGAAGAGGATTAGTTCAACCCATGGTGAAGCATTTGGGAATATGAACCCTTTATATATATTATCCTAAAGTTTTTCTTCATAACCTAAAGATCCACAATATTTATTCTATATTGAGTCTTGTATAATGGAATGTCCCCATGTATAAGCTCGATTGAAAATTCATCATCTCTACTAGAGGAAGAAAAAAATTCATTAAGATAGATATCATTGTATTCCATCACAATATACATGTCTTAGAGGATTTTTCTTTCTTTATACTAATTATTTTTAGTTAGATGCACTTTATCATAGGGAAATAATATCCATTCTGGAGATGTTGGTGCTGAATAAGATTCATCCACCACCTTTCACTTGTGTTGAATTTGGGGTCAATTCACAGTATAGAGAGTGAATTACTTCTCGTGACAATTTATATTAGTTCTATATAGGGAAACTAAATCCATACCAATAATTGAATCAAATTCCACCAAACGCACATTAAAAAGGTTCCATGGGATATTCATCCCACTAATTATGATAGGGGGAGTTATATACTTTCGATGCAATAATTTAATCATTTCTTTTTTCATTGATACCTCTTCTTCCATGATTTGTGGTGGTATTTGAATACTTCTACTAAACATTAATGATAAGAAGGAATGTGTATAAGATGAATGAAAAAGTTTGTTCACTATTTTTGAATGAATAACTAGAGTACCTATCACCACATCATTTTTGGGATCCACCACTTTGATTGTGTTGAAAAATAATTACTCATGCTTCCTTTAAGGTTGTCTCTAAAAACCCTTATCTTAGGGAATTGGTTTTAAATATTCCATGGTTCCTTAAAGGTGAAGTAATGAACATTTCACAAAGGGTTTACTAGAGAATCCCTTTCCTCCATCACATTAGTGTGTTTCTCCAATTAGCAATCAGTAGCTATGTGCTCTTATTTCCCACACCAAAATCATTTCCTCATTCCCATTAAGAAATTTACTAGGTGCTTTTTACTACACATTTTACCAGTGGGATGTTGAAATTTCATTTTACTTTTATATTTCTTTTTTAGGCTACCAAAATTAAACACAACATTAAAATTATTATCCTTATGGAACCCTTGGGATTCTCTAATATCTATTTCAACTTTGAGGGAACATTGGAAAATACCTTCATAACTATTAATTTCACGGATCTATGGGGATTTTTAGACTATGTTTTATCCCACCAAATAAGTGTTAAAACTTTTATTTTAGTGTAATAAAAAAGATGGAGGTGTATCCTAAAATTCTTTTTATGTTTTCCTCATACACCACGATTTATTCACCTTATTTTTTTTCTTTAGGTAAATAAAATCCCATTTATTTTTAAGATGGCGAGTGCAAGTAAAATATTTATAGAAAAAACATTAATGGAATCTTTTTCATCACTTCACTTCTATCTCCTCCATAGGATTCAAATTCTTGATAAATGTCCACCACTAAATAGATTCACCCTCTATACATTAAACATAATAGAGAATAATATCATATTTGGTACATTGAAGGATGGAGAAAATATTATCAATCAATTTGATCCATTGTTCCATGATTAGGGGATCAAATTATCCATTGATGGTTGGAGGACCTTGTCAAATAAATCTCTGAATTGCATATTGTTATTTCTTAAGGGGACTTGAATGCCCCTCTTGATAACGATTTCTATTCAAAACCTAAGTTATCTAAGAGAGAATCATTACAATGTTTGAGATTCTTTCTCCCATCGAGTCTGACATTTCATTGGGGAAGTCATCACATTGACCCCCACATTGATTATTTATGGGATTCAACCAATTTTCATCCATTTTCTAGAATAAAGTAAAAATTTGGGATGATTATTTCTAAACTATTAAAAACATAAATTTTAATTCAATTAAATTAATTTGATAACATATAAATTAAATTTATTAAATTTACTTATGAATTTTTGGGCTTTAATCTTTGTTATTTGTGATTTATTTGCTAACATATTCTCCTATGGGTATTTTTTGTTCCCTTAAAAGTGGTTCATAATTATTTTATGAATTTACCAAATAATATCCCATAGGAGAGTCAAAATAAGTTCGTAGTAAGGCCCTTGGTCGTTTACCAACTTACATCATGTTAGACTCACCAACCTTATTTGAGTTGTTACCCCTAGGTACATCTGTGCCAGAACCACGTCTATTTATAGTATCCAAATACGGATGTATTTTATTAATAAACCACTTATTATATAATTACTGAAATTTTGGGATGTTTTATTATACTTAGTATTATCCCCAGGGATTTCACTAGAGTTTCTAATCTTAATCTATAAAATAAATAACATTTCCCTCTAATACTAGCTATAACACTGTTGAACGTTATTTCAAAGTAATACATGATTTATTACATATTATCACACTTACTACAACCCAAATAATCAATAATTATTGTTTCCTTGATAATTAGGTACACTACATAACAATTAAAAATAGGAAAAACATCATCTTTATTGAAAATTTCACTAACATGCTAATTCGTAAAACTGCATGGGATAACCTGGGGACATACATAAGAAAGGTGTGAGATATAAATATTAGTAAGTGAATAATTATGGAATAAGATGAATAAATTAATAAATTTTAGAAAATAGACATATCAATACAGTATAAAAGGAACATGAATAATAAATAATGATATAGCCTGAAAATCAAAACATGGGAATTATGGAAACATCTTAAAACATTGTATTATTAACATAGGATAAGGATAACTACCAACAAATCATGTTGGAGAAAGAATGATAACATTTTCATGTTCACTCCATCTCCCAAAATTACGTCTAGTGACACTAAACATTACATAATTCATTGGAGTGCTATATAATTCTAGTCGCACTCATCACATTCATTTCAATTGTTCATTATTAAGTATTCCACATAGATCATAATACACAGAATCATTTCTCATCAAATTTTATTCCATGAGAATCGATTGTGGAATAGATACATGTATATCCCAATTAAAATTGGTATATGGGTATAAAGGTGAAAACCCTTTATAGGAAGTTGGTATGGTATTCACTACCCAATTTAATAAAGAAACTTGAATAAAGAAGAGAAGGTGAGGATCCTTTACTTGAGTGTGTGACACCAAATTATTGGGAGGAGATTCTTGAGAGATTGGTGGATCCTTTGGAGGACTCTATAGATGGGAGGTTAGACTAATTATGTCTTAATAATAATTTGAGTGAATATAAATGTGATATTGAGTGGGATTATATAGGAATGAGTGTGGATTTTATTATTATTTTTCATACATAGGTTTTGGGATCTATATAATAAAATAAACAAAATCTCAAAACATACCATGGTTTTTCCCAGGGTTTCTAATAAATTATATTTTTTCGTCATTTTATAAGGATGAGGTCCAAACATAATAATATAATACCCTTGATTATGTGGAGGAGATTCATACTCTTAACAAAATTATTTTAAAACCCAAAAATATATTAATGGTTTTGGAGGATTCATAATGGATTTATAATATTAAAAAAATAAACATAAAATATAAATATTTTTGATTGAAAAAAATATGGTCTTGGATACCTTTATATTAATTATTACATAACTTTTGGGCCATTATTAGGTCATAATCCACAAAATATATTTATACAAAATTTAATTATTTCCAAAAATTGGACTCTCTCAAATTGTTTTTCGAAAAATTCACCATTGGGATAATTTTGACTTTTTAATTCCAAAACTAATTTTCATTTTTTATAGATAAATTTCCAAATATGAGAATTTTCACATTTAAAATAAAATTGACATATATTAAAAAAATTGGGTTTTTTTGACAAATAATAACTTTCAAAGCCCTATAAAAATTACATTTTACATCATAAAAATTATATAATAATTTATATTTAACATAAATTACATAATAAAAACATTTTATTAAAACATTATTCATTTTAACAAATCGATTTACTCATAAAAATTAGTTCCCTAATTGAATTTTAATATTATCCAAAAATACTATTTGTGTTTTATTGTATCAAAATAAAAATCTTTTATAAAGTTATAGTAATATTATGATAACATATCCATTATTATTTACAAAATATTTTAAGGACCCTGGGACACCCTGAGAGGGGAGGGGTGAATCAGGGTGACAACGTTTTATTTTAATGTGATGGATCTTGTTCCCACATTCGCAGGAACTAGTTGAACTTGTATGATGAATAAGATCAAAAAGCGAACATTCACATGCACAGAGAAGACACAACACTTTTTACTTGGTTCACCACTAAGGGCTACGTCCAAGGAGAATACGCCGACAAGTTGTCGGTCGTACCAAATTCCACTAATCTTCACTAGCTCTGGATTACAAAGTTTTAGGCACAATCACTCTATCCCAGGCTCACTTTCTTTACAAAGATTCAGGGATAGCTCACTGCTTCCCTCGGGTCACTCCCGTTGACTCCCTTGGATCACTTCCATTGGTTAAGCGACACTCAGTTTATAGACGTTAATGTCTCTTCATCATTGCATAAGAATGCATCCTCTATTGTATATAGATGCTCTGTTGATGTCCAACTCTCACCTGAAGACAAATCTCACATTGCACTGAGGGTACCAGATGAACCTCAAGCTTTTGTGCAGCTTCAAATGGATGGATGTACTTTAACAACCCTGGAACGCTTCTCCAAGATCCGATGCGCAAGTTTCAGGAATGGCATGCAAGTAACTTGCGCTGTAAAAACTTGGTGCGCAGGTGACTCCAAACAACTTGCGCGACACTGCCTCTTTGAACTCCAAACTTGCGTGACTCAGCGCCCCTAAATCCGAAACAACTTTGGACGCGCATCCAACAGCCGGCACATAGACTCTACTTGCACGACCCAACAACCACTTGCGTGACTCAACCACTTGTGCGATGAGAGCTCAAAAAATCTCTATGTCTCGAACTTCATTACAAATGAGGAGGGGTGGTCCTCTATTTATAAGAAAATTGGACCCCTGGGCGGTGGTGTGAAAGTCTTCCCGCGACACGCAGTTTCCGCTGTGCAGCTCATCCTCCCTATCCTTTGTCGTGCTAATCACATGCGCGACCACACAAATACTTGCGCGACCTTCTTTCCTTTTCCATATTTTGAAGTTAAAATCTTGAAAAACAATAGACGCGCAAGTTTCCAATCCTCCTAGGCATCAACGCGCTAGTCTCTTCACGGCGCGCAGGTCACATGCATGACCATCCCAAACCTTGTGCGGCCCTTATCCCTTTCCCATTTCCCATGTTCTGATCTTGAAAAACATATGGCATGCCAGTTTCCTCTCATGCAAGTACACGGCGCACAAGTATCTTTTCCAGAAAACACTTTTCTCTATTTATCGATTTTTAGGCCTAGAAATTTGGCAAACACAGGGAAATGGCACGACCTTCAATACTGTTGTCTGCTTGAACTGTATGATCTCTTTGCTGGTACACATTCTGAACTTCCAATAAGGATTGACAACAAACACAAACCATACTTCAAATCATGCATAGAATACAATGGTTCCAAAAATATTTTATATACTCATATCACTTGGGTAATGATACATATTCCATTAATAAACAGAAAAATCCCTAATAGTAAGGTGCATGATGGAGAGACATCGATGGGGTGGTTCGACATATATGGTTTGGGCTGTGATCTCGATGATATTGAACTTCTATCATAAAATGTTTTTCTCATACATAATTTGATAGATCAATGATTGGTCTTGGTAAGGGGAAATCACAGTGATTCTATCTCCCTCAGAAGATATAATAAATGGGAATCATAGGGTATGATCATACTGGTTGAGGCCATCACTTCATTTTTCCATGTCAATTGGGTTTTTTAAACCCATATATTTATAGTAATCATGTGATCACTCTTCCATAATTATATTATCAAAGGTAAATAATGTTAGCCTTTATTTAAATCAGATATTATATAATAAAACTAAATAAGTTCATGTGTTTTAATTATCCATATTTTAGAATAAAACATTTAATATAATTGAAAAGTGAAACTTGTTTTTACAGTTCAGATCATTACTAAAAGTGTGTGCCCTATATTTTTTGAAGAAAGAAATCATACATCAGAAGAAAATATTAATATAAGAAAAAATTATTAATGGACATGTAAGAAAATGTATTGAGTAAGAAATATTCTATGTATTAGAGAAACTCCACCCTAAGGTATCACCTGTTTAAATTGTTCAAATATGTCAATCTTGATTCATTATTGAAAGATATAATGATTCACTCAAGACTACATTAAAGAATTTTATGGCTATGAAATTCATTCTTAAATAATTTTTTGAAATATTTCAACAATTTAAATGTTTTTTTGGAAATTTATACTCTATTTAATCAACGTGTTTATAATAGATAAATTGTGTATTTGATGCCCAGGTTCTGGTTCTATGTCAACAATAAAAGTTGGTCAATATTCTAAACAATATAAGAAAAATATGTATGAGAGTCCAAAAATGATTCAATGAGTATCCATAATGGAATTTGTAACCTAATTGAAGTTTCATGAAGGAGAGTAATAATTTAATAGGATGTAACTAACTGAATTATCTATTGGTGTTAGAGAAACTCTTTATAATATCTATGTCTTGTACCTATTTCCTTGAAATATGTTTTTTTTGAAGGGAATATGATTCCATGTATATAATTTTTAATTTTTTTAAAATATATAGGATTTTAAAATCAAGGAATTAGTTGATATAGCTTAGATTTTCATTAATGTGATGAAAAAAAGAGTTGTTAAATCATGTAATTGAATAAAAATAAATATATCAAGGATAAATGAATATTAATGAAGGAATTAAATATTCATATAATTTCTCCAGTTCGATAAGGGAGTTTGTTTACTAATAAAGAGCTGTTATGAAAAATATGATATTGTTAATAAAATACACACGGTTTATTTTTCAACAACTTTTATAACATGATAGATAAAAAGATATGTATACAATGTTTTTATTCAGTATAAAGGCGTTTATCATCATTTTTGTTAAAATATTAGGATAGTAGATTCCAAACCCATTATTGGAATATTTTATAGTGTAAAATTAAAATGTACTCCAAACAAATAAAATACATTGTATGATTAGTAAAAAATAGATTATTTATTAAATATTCAAACAAAAATGAAATAAGAGTTAATTCATAAAACAATATTGAGTTTATGAATCATATCACAATTTTCTAATGAGAATATAGTTTCAAAGTGGATATTGGGAGTATATTTAGAATTATTGATGTTCTAAGTTAACAGGTAAAGTATTATTATAGTAAATAATTTAAAACAATGTCAATTTATTTATTATTGAATTTTAGAATATGTTGGAGAAAGGTTAATGTATTGATTTATATAAGTTACAAAAGTATTTCGTGGGAAAATTTTAATGGAAAAGATTTTAAGTATGATGATATACATATAAATATTTCTAAGTGTAGTGTAGAAGTTATTAACTTCATAATATTGTATGTCATGAAGCTAATGTGTTTGAATTTGTTGAAGAAGTTGATCATTAAGAATATGATTCCAAAGTATCATTATTATTTAAACTAGATTAACATAAAAATTATACTTAAAAAAGATTCAAATGGTGTGGTTTTATTAGATGGTCACATAGATATGTTGACGTAATTATATACGGAAATAATGTTTTTTTAATTAACCAAAAAAAAATTAAAATTCATAAGGATGATCTTTATGTATATCATATATTATATATTATAACTGTTATCATGTATAACTTTGTTTATTATTCTTAATTATGTTTATGAATATAAAATATAATATTTTATACTATAAAAAGAGTCTCTACTTATTAATTATTTAACATTGGTTTTCTATATTTTTGTATTTATATAAAATTCTTGAAATACTATAATATTTTACCTCTCAAATTAATACTTCATGTTATACCTTACTGATTTTTTGATGTATTATTATAGGTTATGATGATATGTTAAGGTTAGTATATGTATAAATCTTGTATTGGGATATTGAATATGATAATTAGGAACAAAACTAGTTTTTCTCATTAGATGATCCATTTTGTATATATGATATGGAGTGGCACACACAACGTATTTGGTATACCTAGGGTTTATGGTTACTTTTTAGAGTCCCTAATACCCATGTTTTCTGAGGTACCTATAATGATAACCTTTATACAATGATACCTTTTGTACACAATCCTTAAGTATTAACTAATCAAGGGGTTGTTGGGTTTTTTGTTGATCATATCATCTTTTAGAGCCTAACCCAGATGGATTTATCCTCTTATATGAAGAGCACCACATCTAAGAACTTGATTGAGATAATCTAATGAATTTTACTTCCATACTAAGATAACACATATGAGTTCCTTATTTATTTATTGAGGATCAAGTGATGTGATAATCCATAAATGTTAATGATGTACAATGTGTTCATTGATCTAGTAATTCTATAATTTGAGAATCGAGAACATATGAGTTGGCTATATGGGATTGACATAATCCACATACCAATGTCACTTGATGACTTATAAAAAGGGGTTATATAAAAACTCATGATCGTTTTTAGGTAACAAGTATAATCTTGTATAAAGATAAATGTGTTTAATAGAGATCATACTAGACCCCTGTAAAGATTTTGTGACATTGATGTTTTACTAATGGCCACTATTTCCTACATTTATGTTCATAAGATTCATATTTATTTCCAATTCTATAAAGGAAGAGAGTGTAACTCTTTTTGGATTACTAAATATGGATTGAGTTTTAAAAAACTCATAGAGATACTCTAAATATATTTTAGAGTTTATCCAAAAGGGGTTTTGAATGGGTAGTGAAAACATATTTTGTATAATATAATAAAAGTAAATGATTTCATTCTAAAAGTGTTTATGAGGATTTAAAAAAGGAGTTTTTGTTATTGTTTCACATGTTATTATATATGATATAATATAAAATGAAATGATGATAAGTGTATGAGGATTTAATATAAGTGGGATATTGAAAGATATATTCCGAAAGGAAAATATATTATAGTGTACTATGGTTATGTGTTTTATGGTTGTAAAAGCATGAAGCTATGGAATATCATATTAATTTTATTGGGGTATATCATAATAAATAATTTAAGATATCATGAAACATCATTTTTTGTTATTGTAAGTTATTATATATAGATATCATATGACCATGACAAATATATATTTAAAATTTTAATGATAGTCCTATATTTCCTTTTTCAACCAGTTGATAATTTTTTTTCGCTTGAGTTGTCTTCAATACTGGCTGTTATGAATGTGGATGTTTCAGTTTATGAAAAAAGTGCGAGTTGAATTGACATTGGACTGAAAAAATTATCTAATGAAATTTAATTGTATTCTTACAAAATATTAGTAAATGCACCAGATTCGGGAAATTATAATCGGAAATATAAGGAGGAATACACAATAAATATGTTGTTGTTAGGTTCTTTTGTATACTCTTATAAATTATTCATTGACCATAACTCTCACTTCTTGCTCATATTTCTAGTGATGCACTAGCATGATGTGGTGAGAAGAAAACTCCCACTAGAACAAAAAAGTTATTATTTCAACCCCTATAAACACCATAGAAGAAGGATATCATTTATAAACTTAGTGGTGATACTATTCAAGATTATTAAAAATTATAATGAAGTTAAAATCATCATTGTTAGGTAAAAAACAAAAAATGATTCATTTTCTATATGGCGTTTCAGGTTTTAGGTATGTTTGATCTTGGGTTTATGGGTTCCTATTATTTATACTATATTAATTAATTGTTAATCTATAACATATTAACTCAAATCCTTAGGTTTGACCTAAAGTTCCACATGACCACATGTGAATCTCCCCATACACAAGAGGCTTCAAACTAGCAATGAGGGTCTATGTTCTTATCAAGAGACTATACCCTTATTATCAAATCATAACACTAATAAAAAAGAAACAAATTATAATAAAAAAATAATCATAATAACATAAAGAAATATAAATATCCATAATTTTATATAGAATACATATCATACATTAATAAATAAATAATCTCCCATTGTGAAAATCCCAACCAGTGCATACCAAGTGAACAATGGTAAATGAAACATCAATGGTTGGAGTATGTATTGTCATTAACTCTATCTCCAAGCCTTCATCTTCTCATCTCCCTTGGATAGGGCCCTTTCCCTTTACTAGATCCATTGTCAATGAAGTCTTCGCATGCATCAAGATTCAAGTGCTAGGTTTGAGTAATAAACCCAGTAGGATTCCCTGAATGATACCTTATCACAAGTGCATAAATATATAAAACAATTCCTTATATGATGTAAGAAAATTACAAATAAACATACATTCACACATACACTGAGTCATTGTGAGATGACCATGCTTCAATAAACCATTGATTCTCCTACATTAGACAATTTCTAGTATTCTTGTAAAGGTAAGTCATCCCATTAACCAAATTTATGGAAGAACCACATGTCCCACCTCAACGGTGGTCATTAATAAAAACACTACATTCCCCACCCTGATGATGGACATTAACCAGAACTATTCACATGACACCTTGTTGGTGGCCGTTTTCCTCAATTTATGGAATGTCTCACTCAATTGGATTGACATAATTGGATAAAATCAAAAACCCATTGTATGAAATTCCTCTTATTCAGCTCAATTTTTCATATTCTAATCTCATTAATGGTCTAATATTTCATCAACAAAAATATTTTTGATCCGACCCATGCCACTGAATGATCCATAGTCTATAGCCCTTGTCATTTCATCATGTCCCCCCTCTAAGGAACTATCTAACTAAGTCTGAAAATCCTAGTCATCCCAATATTTGATGAATTGTTCCAGAGGATATATAATGTAACATGGAATATATTTCAAAGAAAGGCATGAAAATGAATATCAAGAAGAAATCTTATGTGGTTACACATAATCACATGATCGTAATCACTATGTTCACAAGTCTATTCACTCACCCTCATGAAACCAAATAACATAAACTTTTAATCTAGCATAAACATCCATTATATGGAAGAATCATATATATAAGGCCCCAAAATGGTAAGGAACATCACACCCCTGGGTCACTAATGCTATCATTAAGGATAAACTACCTTGTGTGGTTATAAATGTGGATTAGAAACCAATTTAACTAAGAACACATCCTTATATGACTTATATAATAGTTCCTAACATTTTAACATTTTTAAGCTCTAACTACTCGTCAAGGATTCCAAAAATAAATTCTATTTTTTATGAATAAATAAAATATTATGTCTGACAATGTGTTTATCTTTCCTAGATAATCGATAATAATTATTACAATGAAATATTATCCTTATTGATAAATATTTTTTTTTATTAGAAAATAATTAAAATTATACATATGTGTAATGTCCCAGACCTCTCTGGCCCATTCCATTATCAAAAAGAAGGTCACAACGTGTTCTGGAGGGTAAAATTGATTTTTCCCACACTTTCCATAATTTTTTATGTACACGCCGTGTAGTGTGAGTACACGTTGTGTACCCCCTTGCCCGGTATAACCCGTGTTGAAGGCCATGTCCTTGCTGTGTGAAATAATTGAGTACACACTGTGTATCCCATACAACACACTGTGTTGTTCCTCCCTGCATACGCATTACCCTCAAACCGTGTGTTGACCAGTCAACGACCGCGTTCTGTGTTGAAGGTCGTGTTGGAAGCCGCGTGGTGACCGTGTGAAATGGTGGATTACACACCGTGTAATATAAAGTACAAGCTGTGTACTTTAGTTTTTCTTTCCTATAAAAGGAGGGGTCCCCTCCTCTTTTTCAACTCACTCCTCTCCTCCCCATTCCCTCGACCAGAGCTCTCCCAAGGGACTAGAAGGCTCTTTTCTTCCTTAACTTCTTCGTCCGAGCTCCGATTTAAGATCTGTCAGCGGCCACAGGATATTAACGACGTGGTGGAACATTTGAGCTTGGATCTATTGATTTTCCTTTATCCTTTCCTTCCCAGATTCCACTCGAGGAGGTTTTTCTGGGTTTTTCCAGAAGCAACGGATGCCGACAGACGTCTTCTAAAGTTGATCAGGGGGAGCATTGTGACCAGAACCTGTTGAAGTAGGGATCTAACCTTCGTCTCTCTAAATTGTGCATCATGCGGGGTGGGTGTCCTCTTGTTTACGTGAAACACATTTGAACCAGTTTAAAAATGATAATAACTGGCTTGTATAATGGGGATGGGAAGTTTGTAATTGCAGTTAAATTATTTATATCCTATGATATTATATTTTGAATTAAATTGGACTATGCCTACTGAAAATCACGGTCGTTGGGGGCCTTTTCTTGCGCAATTAAATTTCTAGACCATTTATGGATATGAACTTTTTGGAATGTGGAAATTGGTTAATCACGTAAAGTTGGCTGATTAAATGAAAATCTTGAACCCTTGTGTGATCACCCCAGTTGAACAAAACTGAAATAATAAACATGTGGGTACTTTTTGGGGTTAATTTATGTGAAGGGAATGTTTTGTGGGATTGTTGTGGATCAGGTGAAAAGCAGGGTTGCAGTTGGCTTGGTTGTGGGTTGGTATGAATGCTATGTTGGTGCTGGGCAGCGGGGCTGTGATAAGTTGTATCAAGGGAAGATGATGTACGGTGTGGTTGTGGTTATGGCGGTTGGCAGTGGGGCTGTAGGGATGGGTTTGAATGTGATCAAACTATGGGTTGTGAATAATAAATGAAAGTGGGAGAGTTAATGAATGGTGGGGCATGATAATGGAATGGGAATAATAACCAATGGGGTTGGTTGGTTAATAAGAAGGACTTGGTTGTGTTGCTTGTGTTTTCCTAACTTGATTTTTGTATGGCATAGATATGTTTTACGAATGATCTATGTGGTTGGTTGTGGTTATTTTCCCAGTAGTTAAGGAACTAATAAACATTTTTTGTTGAAACATGAAAACTTAAATGGGGTTGGGGTTATTTGTTGTATTCATGCTTCGTAGTATCAGTTCCGAAGCACGAGCTCAGTTCCCTGTTTAGAAGTCATAGGTTGGGCTGAGTGTTTGGTATATATATATATTTGTATCTCTGTGTTTTGTCTCACCCCACTCATGTTGAGCACATAGTGCCAAACACTCCCATTTCATGCGAGAGGGTGTTTTTCCCATAGTTACTAGCTCCTTCCGGCTCCTTCTTCCATAGGCTGTGATGGCTATAGGCGACCTTACACCCAAGAATCTTCAGGTAGGTTTTGATTGGGGTGGTTTTAGCCCAAGACTCTTTGGGAAAGTTTTACCATTTCCCAAGAACCTTCGGGATGAGGCCCATGTGTGTGCGGGCGGGATACGTGGTTGTGAGGCCTAGGTGTGTGCGGGCGGGATACTTGGTTGTGAGGCTCAGGTGTGTGTGGGCGGGATGTATGCTTGTGAGGCCCAGGTGTGTGCGGGAGGGATCTGTTGTTCTTGAGGCTTAGGTGTGTGCGGGCGGGAAGAGTGTGGTAGCGTTAGGATGTTCACCGTTAGGAAGAGCATCTAACTAGTAGAAAATGGTACATGGTACCCAATACACTTGTTCTTATATACTACTATTACCTGTTGTTTGTGTTTTCTGTGAGTGTGGCTGGTGAGGTTGGGTGGATAAAATTCCTTGTTAGGTTTTGGTTTCTTCTGTTGTTCTCACGGGACATTAGAATGTATCCCCCCTTGTGCACGAGAGCTTTAGGTTTCCCTACTGAGTATACTTTTATGGTCACCATACGTTTACTTTCAATATTCCAGGAGGACTACCCTGGTCATGCGGGACCCTACTAGTCATGACAGTTGGAGTTGTTGCAGTTGCTGTACTTTTGTTTCTTTTGGTATTGTACCTTTGAGCTTTCTTATACTTCTACCTTGTTTCAAAATTGTTGAAACATGCATGTGAGATTGGTTTGGGGTTTATTTCCTTTTTCTTATTCCTTTTCTTCTGGTTTTTGACTTATCCTATTTCCAGATCTTAAATAATAAAAGGGTAATGCATCACATACTTGTAAAAAAAACTTATACCCTTGGTTCTAGTCGCCACCCTGGGGCCTACTAGAGGCAGGACTCGGGGGGTCATTATCTCCCTTTCACCATTGGCAGCTCAGGAGGGGCATCTTTGGTGGGAGGGGTTCATGATAGAATGGTATTAGAGGTGATGGTTGAGAGATAGGATGGATTCTGGAGTTAGGGATAGTGAGGAATGAAAGGGATGATAGGGAAACAGTGTTGGCTGATCTTGGTGCGTGACATAGGCTAGGGAAGACCAACTAGGACACGGGATTTTAGGGCCCCCCATGATCCAATGCAAGGACTCTGAGCCTACTGAACGACCAAGTGATACTACATTGATTGCAGGGTAGAGACCCTAGAGAAAGGTACATGCATCATCATGATTGTGTTTTACTTGATTTGGGTGTTCTGGGAAAGAAAATTTAAATAAAATGATTAAATAAAACCTTGAGAAAATTTCCTTACTACTTGGTCTTAGGTGATCCTTTTTTACCGTACATCTATGGCTCATGGACGATGTCCCCAGGTGACTCAGACAACCGAGGCCCAGCAGATTCAGGCGGTCGATCAGTTGAGGATTGACCGAGAGGAGGAAGATAGCCAGTGGCAGAAGACTCTCCGTTCGTTCCAGCGACAAACCCTCAAGAAGTACGAGGTTATTACTTCAGATATGGAGACGGAGGGGTGGCTTGAGGAGCTAGGGATTGATTTTACTTTGATTTGTGCTCGAAGGGAGTACTGGGTTCCCCTAGCAGTCAGTCAGCTGAGAGGTGTGGCGTGACAGTGGTGGATGCTTTACCTTGAAGAGAGGACAGAGGAAGAGGATCCATGGGCTAACTTTGAGAAGGAATTATGAGAGGAATTCCTTTCTTCCATGATCAAGGAAGAGAAGCGGCAGGAGTTACACTCCCTACAGTAGGGTAATATGTTAGTACGAGAGTTGGTGATGAAGTTCAAGGATCTCATACGCATTGCTCCAGACCACTTTCCATATTAGGAGTCTCGGGTGAGACGTTTGGAGGAGGCGCTTCATCCTTCGCTCCAGAATGTTGTCACCCCCTTCACCCATCCGACGTACTTGGTAGTACAGAAGAAGGAATAGGTTGTATATAGGAGGCAATCGTAGGTAGGTTCACCACGTGAGGGGATCCAGCTAGGTTTGTCGAAGGGGAAGGCAGTCAGCAGTAGGTCTCTTGTGATGGTACCTTCCAGGTTCAGGCCAGTGGGGAGCAGGCCCCAGTAGTTCTAGTTCAGATCTTCAGGTCCTCATCCCTTTTTCACGAGCCCAGGACTAAAGTTTTTTTCCTGTGGAGGTTTCGGGGACGTTCAGAGTCGGTGCTCGACCCGAACTCAGTACGATGGAGGTGGGCAGGTTCAGCGCCCACCTTAGCAGCACCAGTTTCCGGCGAGGCCCTTCCAGCAGCAGCATGACCATGCTCCTCTGAGGGATGAATTTTCCAGAGGAGGCCGACCTTAGGGTGCTCCTCAGGGACCTCGACCAGGGCATGGTTGGGGAGGTGGTCGAAATCATAGAGGCAGAGGAGCTGGGCATGGACAGTATCATGCAGTAGAGTTGGTAGCTCCGGTAGGACCAGAGGTGGTGAGAGGTACGATTGGTTTGTTCAGCACTCTCGTTTCTGCCTTGTTCAATTCGGGAGCTTCGCACTCCTTTGTTTCACCCAGTCTAGCCCATGATTTTGCTCTAGATGTAGAGAGAATTTCCATACCACTAGTGCTGAGTACACTAGTTGGAGGCTAGACCAGCGTGTCTTGTGTTTGTCGAGGATGTGGGATGACGTCGGGACCACATCAATCTAGTGGGGACCTTCTTTTGCTACAGATGCAGCCATACAATGTCATCCTAGGAATCAACTTGTTGTTTTCTGTTATTGTCGTTGTCGACTACTTCTGAAGAAGAGTCGTGTTCCCCGATGTGGATGGGAAACATGTATCTTTTGTTGGCGAGAGGAGCTATCAGGTGGGAAGCCGGCATTTAAAGCCACTACTTTCCTTGTTAGGCGGGTTATTAGTGGTTTCAGCTGATACAGAGATGATGGATGTCCTGGAGGTTGTTGGGGAGTTCCTCAATGTTTTTCCCGAGGAGGTTGTGACTCTACACCCCCGATGTGACTTTGAGTTCGGGATAGAATTACATCCTGGTGCCCGTCCAATTTTGATGTCCCCTTATCGGGTGGAACCTTCAGAGTTGCGGATTCAGATTGACGATCTGATGGAGAAGGGTTTTGTTTGACCAAACTTGTCGCCATGGGCTGCTTCAGTTTTGTTCGTGAAGAAGACAGATGGTGGTTTCAGGCTATGCATAGACTACCGAAGGTTGAATCAGGTAATGGTCTACAACCGATACCCCCTTCCAAGGATATATGATCTCTTTGACCAAATGAGGGGAGCAGGTTGTTTTTATAAGATTGATCTACGATCTGGATATCATCAGCTAAGGGTAAAGGATAGTGACATCTCGAAGACAGCTTTCAGGTGCAGGTATGGGCACTTCGAGTTTGTAGTTATGCCGTTTGGAGTTACGAATGCACCTACTGTGTTCATGGGACTTATGAACTTTGTCTTCCGAGAGTTTCTGGACCGATTCATCGTTGTGTTTATCAATGAAATCCTGATCTACTCAAGATCTGAGGAGGAGCATGTTGAGAATCTCAGGGAAGTCTTGGAAGTCCTTCAACACCACCAGATTTATGGGAAATTGTCGAAGTGTAAGTTCTTGACACAAGAAGTACACTTCCTTGGGCACGTAGTGTCTCAACATGGAGTGTCAGTGGACCCGTCGAAGGTGGAGGCAGTTGTTTCTTGGGCAGCACCCAAGATCATGGAATAAGTTTGTAGTTTTCTATGGTTGGAAGGCTATTATTGGAGGTTCATTTCAGACTTCTCTTGAGTTTCTTCTCCATTGACATCTTTGACTAGGAAGAACCAGGTCTTCCTGAGCGAGCTGTTCCAGAAATCTTTCGAATACCTGAAGGAGAAGTTGGTCAGTGCTCCAGTACTCAGGTTTCCAGAGGAAGGGTTTTTGTATGGTGTTTTTTGATGCTTCTGGCCTTGGTTTGGGGTGCGTACTGATATATAAAAAGGGTGTGACCTATTACGGTTCTAGGAAGTTGCACCCTCACAAGCGTAACTATGCCACCCACAACCTAGAGCTTGCAGCAGTGGTGTTTTCACTAAAGTTGTGGCGACTTTACATCTTTGGGGAGCGCTTTATGGTCTTCTCTGATCACAAGAGCATACGTTATATCTTCTCCCAGCGTGACCTGAACTTACGGTAGCGGAGATGGGTCAATTTTCTCCAAGACTATGACTTTGAGATCTCTTACACTAAAGGTAAGGGCAACGTTGTGGCTGATGCCCTGAGTAGGAAGTCACATAAGGAAGTAGTTTGGGAATCCACTGATGCTTGGAAATAAATGAGAGAGTTGGCTGCCTTGCACTTAGATGGTAGGCTAGAGGGTACTATAGGCTATTTGTTTCAGATGATGGTGCGGTCCTCCTTGTCGCTGCAGTTGGAAGAGTCTCAGTGGGGGGACTCCGAGGTGGAAGTAATGCGGGATCATGTCGATCAGGGAAATGCTCCAAAAGGATATTCAGAGGACATCCGACATCAAATGCTTTTCCATGGAAGGTTTTTTGTTCCGGAGGCGATGTGTGAGGGAGTTCTCCATGAGTTCCATAGCTAAGACTTGGAGGTACATCCAAGAGTTTCAAAAATTTACCGAGGCCTGAGGGAACAGTTTTGGTGGCCCGAGGTGAAACGGGCAGTGGCAGAGTTTGTGGCTAAGTGCCTAGCGTGTCAGCAAGTAAAGGCTGAACACCGTGTTCCCATTGGGTTGTTGCATCCTTTAGATATCCCCGAGTGGAAGTGGGATGATATCGCAATGGACTTTATCACAGGAATACCCAGAGCTCAGGGTTGTTATGATGCTATCTGGGTAGTGGTAGATTGACTGAAGAAGTCAGCTCACTTCTTAGTAGTTAAGGAGTTGGGCATGGTGAGTACCTTAGTAGAGAGGTACATAGACGAGGTCTTGCATTTTCATGGAGTTCCAAATAATATCGTCTCAGATCGGGATACTTGGTTTACCTCACGAGTCTGGAGGGGGTTACAGCATGCTTTTGGCACCTAGCTACGCCTTAGCACTTCTTTCCACTCCCAGACTGATGGGAAGATAGAGCGGACTACGTAGACATTGGAGGACATGCTGCGAGCATGCGTTCTGGATTTCAGAGGATCATGGGTATGACACTTTCCTTTAGTAGAGTTTTCCTACAATATAATTTTCCACTCTACTATTGGCATGAAACCGTTTGAGGCTTTGTATGGAAGACCATGTCTTTCACCCATTTTCTGGTCATAGGTTGGTGAGACAGGTGCCCTTGGGCCAGAGGTAGTATAGAGCACCACAATTAAAGTCTATCTTGTGCATGAGAGGATGAAAGTGGCTCAGGACCGACAGAAGTCTTATGCAGATCGTCGTTGGAGGCCCTTGGAGTTTGAGGTGGGAGATCATGTGTTCTTTAAGTTTTCCCCTCGACGGGGGCAGCAGAGGTTTGGGAATGGGAGTAAGCTCTTCCCTAGGTTCATCGGACCTTTCAAGGTGCTGAAGCAAGTCAGCGAGGTGGCATATCAGCTAGCCCTGCCACTGCAATTGGAGAAGGTTCATGACGTCTTCCACGTCTCCGATCTTTGTCGGTACTTACACGATGACTCTAACGTTATCGACTAGGGAGAGTTAGATACAGGATATGACGCTACCTTCGAGGAACAAACAATTAGAATTGAGGATCGTAAAGAGAAGGTGATCTGTGGATGAAGCATTCCATTGGTTCGTGTGTTGTGGAGGCATGACGGCCTCAAGGAGAGAACATAGGAGCGGGAGACCCAGATGCACGCTCAGTAGCCAGAGTTTTTTTGAATTTTATTTTTCCTTGTTCTTATGAGATTTTGTTTGATGTTATACTCTATACCTTTGATTTATGGAATGCTTGGATTGTCTGTTGTGAGACCTTTTTGTTTCCTTGTTCTCTAGAAGTGGGTAACATGTCCGGGTGTGAGGGGAAGGAAAAAAACCTGATCCTTAATCGAGATGCATTAATGCAGATGCGATTGAACCCGTGTGGGCGAGTCAGTGCCGCCTAAAGAGGAAAATATCTCGA
Source organism: Viscum album (assembly GCA_963277665.1). Lineage (NCBI taxonomy): Eukaryota > Viridiplantae > Streptophyta > Magnoliopsida > Santalales > Viscaceae > Viscum > Viscum album. The sequence goes on from OY728162.1 coordinate 942,578,500, forward strand.
CATAGGAAAATGAATTTTCCCCAGACCACATGTTCGGGTAGTGTGTGGGATTTGCAGTGTTGGGGGCAGCGCGAGTTGAAATATCCTAATGTATGGAAGTGGGAAGACCCAATTCTTAATCGAGATGCATTAATGAGGATGCGGTTAAACCCGTGCAGGTGAGTCTGTGCCGCCTAAAGTGGATAATATCTTGACATATGAGAAGGAATTCCTAACACCTATGATTAGGGTTGTTGGTTGGGTTCCTGTTATAATGAGAGCCGTAAGAGGTATCTTATTGGGTTCCTCTGGGTTGGTTTTGAATTCTCAAGGACGAGAATGTTTTAATAGTTATCTGATGTAATGGCTCGGACCTCTCCGGCCCATTACTTTATCAAAAATAAGGTTGTGAAGTGTTCTGGAGTGTAAAATGGACTTTTCCCACACTTTCGAGAATTTTGTAAGTACACCCCGTGTACCCCCTCGTCGGGTATACCCCGTGTTAAAGGTCGTGTCCTTCCAATGTGAAATAAATGAGTATACTCCATGTATCCCATACTACATGTCGTGTAGTTCCTCCTCGCATATGCATTACACTTCAACTGTGTGTTGAGCAGTCAACGGCCGCGTTCCGCGTTGAAGGCCATGTTGGAAGCCGTGTGGTGACAATGTGAAATGACCGAGTACACGTTGTGTACTATAATGTACACACCGTGTACTTTAGTTTTTCTCGCCTATAAAAGGAGGGGTCCCCTCCTCCTTTTCAACTCACTCCTCCCCTCCCCATTCCCTCGAGCAGAGCTCTCCCAAGAGACTTGATGACTCTTTTCTTCCATAACTTCTTCGTCTGAGCTCTGATTTACGATCCATCAGCGGCCACGGGATCGTAATGACGAGGTGGAACTTTTGAGCTTTGATCTATTCCTTTTCCTTTAGCCTTTACTTTACATATTCCACCAGAGGAGGTTTTTCCAGGTTTTTCCAGAAGCAATGGATACCGACAGACGTCTTCTAAAGTTGATCTGAGTGAGCGTTGTGACCAGAACCTGTTGAAGTAGGGATCTTACCTTCATCTCTCTAAATTGTGCATCATGAGGGGTGGGTATCCTCTTGTTTACATGAATCACATTTTAACCAGTTTAATAAAGATAATAACAGTCTTGTATAACTGGAATGGGAAGTTTGTAATTGCATTTACATTATTTATATCCTGTGATATTATATTGTGAATTGAATAGGCTTTTGCCTACTAAAAATCACAGTCGTTGGGGGCCTTTACTTGAACAATTAAATGTTTCCCTATCTTTCCAGACAGTTTATGGATAGTAACTTTGTGGAATGTGGAAATTGGTTGATCACATAAATTTGGGTGATTAAATGAAAATCTGGAACCCTTGTGTGATCACCCCGGTTAAAAAAGACTGAAATAATAAAGATGTGGGTGCTTTTTGGGGTTAATTTATGTTAAGGGCGTTTTTTTTGGGATTTTTGTGGATCGGGTGAGAAACGGGGCTGCGGTTGGCTTGGTTGTGGGTTGGTATGAATGTTATTTTGGTGCTGGTCAGCAGGGCTGCAATAAGTTGTATCAAGGGATGATGATGTACGGTGTGGTTGTGGTTATGGCTGTTGGAAGTGGGGCTGCATGGATGGGTTTGAATGTGATAAAAATATGGGTTGTGAATAATAAATGAAAGTGGGAGAGTTAATGAATGGTGGGGAACAGTATTGGAATGGGAATAATAATCAATGAGGTTGGTTGGTTAATAAGAAGGACTTGGTTGTGTTGCTTGTGTTTTCCTAACTTGATTTGTGGATGGTGGGGATATGTTTTACAAACGATAAATGTGGTTGGTTGTGGTTAGTTGCCCAGAAGTTAAGGAAATAATAAACTATTTCTGATGAAACATGAAAACCTAAATGGGGTGGGGGTTGTTTTTTGTATGCATCCTTCATTGTAGCAGTGTCGAGGCATGTGCTCAGTTCTCTGTTTAGAAGCCAAGGTTGGGATGCGTGTTTGTTATATATATAAATATATATCTTTGTGTTTTGTCGCACCCCACCCATGTTGATCACTTAGTGCCGAACACTCCCATTTCATGGGAGAGTGTGTTTTCCCCATAGTTACTAGCTCCTTCCTGCTCCTTCTTCCATAGGTTGTGATGGCTTGAGGTGACCATAACCCAAGAATCTTCGGGTATGTTTCGATTGGGGTGGTTTTAGACCAAGACTCTTCAGGAAGGTTTTACTATTTCCCAAGAACCTTCGGGATGAGGCCTAGGTGTGTGTGGGTGTGATACGTGGTTGTGAGGCCCAGGTGTGTGCGGGCGGGATACGTTGTTGTGAGGCCCAATTGTGTGCGGGTGGGATGTGTGGTTGTGAGGCCTAGGTGTGTGCGGGTGGGATCTGTGGTTCTTGAGGCCCAGGTGTGTGAGGGCGGGACGAGCGTGGTAGCGTCAGGATGTTCACCATTAGGAAGATCAAATAACTAGTGGGAAATGGTTCGGGGTACCCAATACTCCTGTTTTTATATAATACTATTACCTGTTGTTTGTGTTTTTTGTGAGTGTGGCTGGTGAGGTTGGGTGGATAGAATTCCTTGTTAGGTTTTGGCTTCTTCTGTTGTTCTCACGAGACATTAGGATGTATCCCCACTTGTGCACGAGAGCTTTAGGTTTCCCTACTGAGTATACTTGTATGCTCACCCTACATTTAATTTCAGGTTTCTAGGAGGACTACCAGGGACGTGCGGGACCCTACTAGTCGGGACAGTTGGAGTTGTTGAAGTTGTTGTACTTTTGTTTCTTTTGGTAATGTACCTTTGAGCTTTCTTGTACATGTACCTTGTTTCAAAATTGATTAAACATGCATGTGGGATTGGTTTGGGGTTTATTTCCTTTTTCTTGTTCCTTTTCTTTTGGTGTTTGACTCATCATATTTCCCGATCTTAAATATTAAAAGGGAAATGCCTCAAATATTTGTAAAAAAACTCATACTGTTGGTGCTAGTCGCCACCCTAGGGCCTACTAGAGGCGGGACCCGGGGGTCATTATCTCCCTTTCACCATTGCCAGCTCAGGAGGGGCATATTTGGTGGGAGGGGGTCATGACAATATGATAATTATATCTCTCTAGAATAATTTATGATATAATTTCAGATTATTACCATACATCGATAATACATGATATTAATTATTTTGTTATTATTTGATAATCATCACATTAATTATCATATTGGAAGAACCTTTTGATTTTTTTGAAAGGATAGAAACAATAATTAAACATGTAGAGATATGAAACCTATAATTTATTCCTTGATAACGCTACCCTCAAGAATATAGAAGAACGAGAGAGGTTTAAACGTGCCATGTAAACAAAATGAAGAACCTAGTTTGGTAAAGGAGGAGTACACATACCTTTCATAAATTTATTTTTGGGCTGCTTAAAATCAAAAGTATCATAAAAAATATAAGGCCTCAAGCTTTTTTATATTTTAGTAATAACAATACCGCATACAGATTAATAGTATTAGAGGTACAAATTAAATTTACTACTTAATTTGTATCCCAACTATTTATTTTCAGTATAGCGTTTAATCATTTTAACTATTTAAAATTTAAAATCATCATATTGGGTTTTTGGGTTGAGCTAGAGAAGGAGAAATGAGAAAATAGGGTTTTTTTGAAATCATGTTTCTAAAAAAGGGAATTACATAAAGGTAACATGGTTTTACTCATACACAACTCCCAACCATTTCATAATGGTAACAATTTACCATTATTCAACCTTTGATAAGTAAGGGTTACTAGTTTGAAACTCAAAGAACCCATCTATATCCTTTAGAAAGAAATGGTTACCGTTGAAAATCTCAAAGGTTATCCTTATGTATCCATTAGAAATCACAAATTACTCTTACATAAAACTCTATTTACCCTTACATAAGACTCATATTACCCTTATATAGAATATAAAAATATGACCATTATATTAACCATCACATATATTTATGTCATTACTCTTACTTAAAATATGGAATAGTGATTCTAGACTTACACAAGTCAGGGAAATTCCACCATACCCTTACACTAAGGCTTGGAAAACACACTTACCCTTATTAATGTCATAAAAATTCACCTCACCCTTACATAACCCTTTTAAATCAAATTTAACCATTACAAAACAATATTAAAAAAGTAAGAGTGATTTTTATAGGAAAATTAAATTTCAAAATAAAAATACCTATATTATATAAATAAATAGGGTTAAAATATCAATTTAAAATTTATAACATTATTATTATATGACTATAGATAATTATAACCCCTAATAAGTTTCTCTAGTTGTATTTCTTGAATAACTTAGGCTACTGAGATCGAAAATTAGATTCATTCTTCATGCCTATTTTCTTGCACACATTTCATTGTGTTTTAATAAATTGATTTATGTATTTAAAAGAAAAATCATTCCAATTTTTTAATTATTTGAATTGAATTGAGTTTTATGAAAGGAACACTGATATATAAAAAGTAATGAAAGTTGGTTCATATTGAATATTTAATTCACTTTTCACTAGAAAATTTAGAAATTTAAAAATACAAAACCAATGAACCGCTAAAATAAAGCATAGTGTAGAAATTATAAGTCCATGTTCAAAAAAAATATTGGGTTTGATGAAATATGAATTAAATCGAAAAATCCTAAACTAATTTGGAAAATAAAATTGACTATTTTGTTGAAGGAATAAATGATAATTCATTTGGATTTTTTGGAAAATGAAAAAAAGTTCTCTTAAATTGAAAATATATATTCATGATTGATTAGGATATAATAAAAGTAAATAAAAATAATATGGTGTCAGAGTCGAGTTTATTCAAACACAATTGTCATGGTAGACAACCCCAAATTCATCATTGTTCCCATTTCAAAATAGTCATGTTAAATTAGGTATTTTATGAATTGGTAACTTGAAGCAATATATAAACATATAAAATAATCAACCCACTTGTCATGGTGTGAATGTTTTACTAGTAAACCTATTAAAAATATCACTCCTTCGTCGATTATGCAATGGTAATGAATGATCGAATAAAGAAGAAATTTAAGAAACTAGGTTTACAATTGAAGACCCAAACTAATTAAATTGAAAAATTAATCGACTTATTAAAAAAAGTTCCTAGTCATTAAAATTATTTTTCACAAGGTATACCCCCTCATTATATCCATGAGGGGGTAGAAAAATAAATATCCCATTTGATGAATCATAGTTAAAGTGGTCCCTAATCCTAGTTTCAAAATATCTGAATGAATAAATTGATTTGAGCATTGGAATCTTATTTATAGACATACCCCTAGATTAGGTATCCAATAATTATGTTAAAATGTCGTTGAAAAATATCTATGGTGGGTCCCGAGTTCAAATATTTGAGATTCTTCATTACAATTCCCATCAAAGACCCGTAATTTGGTCTGTTAGGGTATTATAGAACATGTAATAATTTACATGATATATTATCATTAAACATTCTCTACAAGATAAGGAATTTTGAATTTCGGCGTGACTCTCCCAAAAATATATCTTGAAAAACTCACATCATGTAAACGCAATACACGTTGTGTAATTTGTCTTCCTACAGTTCCACGAACCCTATTTGGCATAAAAAACCAGTGTGGCACTGCATCTCTTCACTCATGACGTGAAGTATATTTAAGATCCAATATGCACCTATTTTAATATCTTTTTCATATATGTTTGTTCCTATCATAAAACAAAAAACAAGTCAAATGATTCCCAAAATACCATATTTTTCTTTTAAATTTAGATATCAATGTATTAAAACAATTTAAATTGTATGAAAGAAATATATTCATTAATTTTCCCATGTCTCCTCTTGGATCTATCCATGATATCATAGGATACAAAAAAGTGAAACCATATTCCCTCACAATACATTCCCTATCTAGTCCATAATCTTCACTAGATGGTCTTCATATGATTCATCTATCTCCATCTTATTCCCCTCACTCTATATAACAAGCTTTGGATTGGGTGTGTACCTATAATTATATGAAACATGGAACACATGTTAATTTCCTTGATAACATGGGGGAAGGTATAGACTGTACACCACTCTCCAAACTCATTTAATGATCTGTAAGGGTATAACAATCCATGGTTCCAGCTTCCCCTACATCAACAAATAATGATGCCCCAACTGTGGTGACAATTGTAATTAATTCTAGACACCAATAGTGAACTCAAAAAGTTATATCTTATGAAATTCATATGATTTATAGTTACTATTAGTGTTCACCAACTACTTCCTGATCTGATATACTGTCTCTATGGTCTCTCGGCCCATACTAGACCTGACAAATACTACCTCACCAACCTCGTGCCGACACAATAGTTAGTATAATGGACCTTGATAGTGATCCTCAAATGGTTCCATATTCAAAAATTATAGAAGATATAATTTTATGATATATAAACCATGGATAGATGTTCAGTTTGTGATCCACTGAATTTTAGAGTTCTAACTTGTAGCATATGTTCTAGTATGTGAATCATCTTCTCTATTTATCTGTCTATCTGAGGTTGGTATATTGTGATCAATATCGACCGAGTTCTTAAATATTTCTAGAATCCATACCAAAATAATGATTTAAAATGTGTGTCAATTTAAAATAAAATGGTCATGGTAACTCCATGCATGTGTACAATTACATAGACATAAATATTTCCTAGTTTGTCCACATAGTGAGTCTCTTAGATTGAAAGAAGTGAAAAACCTTCATTATCTAATAGAAAATATCACACAAAGTATCATGGATTCATGATATTATGGGTAAAACATAAAAAATTCTATCATTATATCCTCATACATCCACATGTTCATTGAAGGTGGCTAGTTAAAACAAACTGGATGTTGGTGCTCAGAATTTTGCTTATGTAAGGTAAGTTAATTGGAAATAAACCGAGTGATGTACTTGTTCATCATAAGCCACTATGAACCATATTTTGAATTGGTAGTATGACTTTGTCACGCCATAATGTACTTACCATCTACAGGTATGAAATCACCTCATCATATCATCTCTAAAAGTATCAAGGATTACAACTCTCCCATGAAAAAGAATTATATCATAATAATCCAAATACAGCATGGGAATCAGGTCACATCCAACAATATTTTATTAAATCACATCACACTTTGGATATGACTATTTCATTCCTTTACCTTTTGTAACAAAAAATATGAAACCACCAATTGAGGACACATCATCAATATCTTATCCTTAGAAGCATCCATCACCCATTAAACCAAGAAACTCATCAATCGCCTTTGATTCTCTAAAGGCCCCTAACCAATCTATTTATCAACCTATGTTGTTTAAAAAATATAATACTTAATGAAATTAACTTTCCTTGGATAATAAGATTGATGAATATCAAATTACTGAATATAATCCATGTAGTTATCTTACCTCATGTATAGGTCCTACTATTTTAATGTATAACAGACACTCTTATGGCTAGTGAGGACAATAAACCTATCTCATAAAAGATAATTTATCTAACACATCAAATCATGAACCATGTATGGTTGGAAAAAATCATGAGTTGTGTAATTCTTCTCCTGAGGTAATATTTTACATGACCCATAAGATACTACATTCTCCCTCGACATCAATACATCTCCCAAACGACACATTATGCATCATAGTATACTTCATATCTGATCCCAAGCATAGTATATATAAGTAATGGAGGTAAATTGAACCGCCTCATGATCTAAAGTAATGAATCATCACACTAATCCAACAACTAGAACATTACTCCCTTCTACTTCTACACAATAATAGGTGCTGAAAATAGAGAGAAATCTTGGATAAAATAACCATATTATCAAGCTAATCTCACAATTCTATTGATCTAAAATACATTCTAGCAATGTTTCCAAGAAATTATTTCTGACTCTTTATCTGATTCCATGTATATTTCTTTCACACACACTGCATTTCCCAAGAAATTTAATACCAGAATCTAGAAGTTACACTTCAACATATTAACATAAATTTTATGTGCTCAACACATACTCAAGACTATATAAAGATGTATGGAATACATCCATTGTATTAGAGCATTTATGTGGATGTTTTCAACAAACACCATGATGAATGATACCATTTAATGGTTTAATATATTGTTTTGGAGTTCTATGAATATCGTTGGTTCATGTTTTTGTCCGAAAAACATCACCAATTACTCATGCATCCCATTAATAATATAAAATTCAATATTTGGGAAATCCTCCCCACTAAACTACAATTGGGGATTTCTGAATCAAGGATCAATCTTGATGAACAACTAGGATTTTCATAACTAATGAAAAATATCACTGATCGTGGTAAAAGGGTATCAGTTATTCTCGATCACCTAGTTCAATAATTGGTAATCCACATAGAATCAAAGACCAACCTTCGCCTTCATGGTGAATAATATAAGTTCACCCCATTGTGTAGTTTTCATCCTGATAAATCCTATTGGATCCAAGTCATAAAACTGCAACTTGAGCTCATTATGCTTTACTGAAGCCAAATGATAAGTGTGTATCAAAATTGGATGTGCACCCAAAATGAGCTCTATCTCAATTCAAAATCCTCTAACAGAAGAAATTCTTATTTTTTCATAAAAAAATACATCCTGGTAGAGATCCCTAACTAATTGAAATTTCATGTGGGATGCCAGAAATATTTCTAAAATCACTATGTTGAAAATATATGATGTGATATTCTCCAGATGACTGGTGTTTATACTAACTATTCCGTATCCTATTTACCATTATACTAGCATTACATACCTATCTCCCTTCAACAATGTGAATAATACCATCTCTGATAATGATCAATGTGATCTTGGAAGATGACCATTTAGTCCATAGTTTGAATCATATTAAAAATTTTAATCTTTAGTATCAAGAATTCTAATAGATGTATATAGCCAGTAAAGACTATTGGACACTCTAGGAATCACTGAAGGATGTTTACATTAATTCCAAACAGTGTATCAAAGTAATGAATATCATAGGATAACTTGACAGTTAAGTCAAGTCGACCAAGGAATTTTATATATATAAAGGAATAGTAAGCATTGATATTAAACAATGAAATACATAAAGTAGATGATATCAAAATAGTAACTTTAATTGTAGATTTACCTCCCCACAATTATTAGAGTATGGGCCACTAATTTCATGATATCCTTTCGAACCTTCTTAATGTTTAGGGCCTTGTGAAACACCAATGTTTATGCCACTGGATTAAATCCCCCCGACCAGAGGATTGAGCTCTACTTAGAGGGAAATCTAAAACATAAAATACTTTTTTTCCTCATTACTATATAAAAAAGAAGAGAAAATATAAATAACTCTGTGAACTAGGAAACATTTTATGGGATAGTCATAGAACCCTATTATAATTCCACGAACTCATATGTATGATATAGATTTAAGATGTTACTAAAATTCTATTTTAGAAACATCACCTTGATAGTCTCACAAGTAAGACCCTCTCATCACCCAACTAGACTCATGGAAGTTAACTATCCCTTGGAGGGTCCCTAAGACATGAAGGTTACTAGAATCACATCCCACTCCACGTGAGTTTTTAATAGCTTGAAAATGATGTAAATAAGGTATTTCTAGTCCTCTATATCCTATGTGAAATTCCAAGACCCTAGTTTCCTAGAGTTGGTGCATTATTACATAACATTGTCCTGATACAAGGAATTATTTTCTGAAAGACCGATCGGTTTATTAGACTTGGAAGTACTAGATACATAGATAAGTTTTACATAACATCAAGAAATAAAAACAACAACAACATTTTATCCCCTTAGAAAACACTTATATCCCTTAGCCTATCCTTGAAGGTCAACTATAAAATACATATATGCATCCTAGGAAAAATAATACATTGAAAGGGGTGACCTCAGATGCTCAGTAAAGACAACAATATAGTGTAAACATTCATAAATAAGCATAAACATTTAAGGAAATGTATAAGAGTAAAACAAAATCCTTTTAAACAGAAAATTAAGTATAATATGTAATTGATAAATCAAATAATTCCATTTACTTAGTCACATAGATATTCTATGAGTTGAATAATCACATTTCATATCAATAGCCAATTTCATAATGATGGAATGCATAATACCGAACATCATAACCACATATTCAAGGCCTAGTTCCAAGAATACAAATAATATCTTCTCAAGGCCTTGTGCTAAGACACTAGTTTGTATCAAGAGACCTACTTATGCATCAATGAGCTATAGTGGGATCCACCTATCACATACTATGTCCAATGCATTCCTCGTATGAAAATGTTGAAACATAACATAAACATTCGTATTAAAACTTGCATACGAAATGTTAATACTTTTACCATAAACCATGAATGGTATAAAAATAACACATCCATTTCCGAGCATATCTCAAAACCTTCAATACAATATAGAAGATTTTTATCTTAATAAATCAACTTCAAATAAGTGTAAAACCCATTAAGGAATGGTGACATAGATAAAAAAAACTATTTGAGAGAAATATATCTATCTATTTTTAATTCATTTAAAAGTTACATAATTATAAAAGAAAACATTTATTTTGAAAATATTATTATAATATTGAAAGGTAAGCTTCAAATATGTTATAACAGTGGAAAATAACCGCATCCACCGAATAAGTTAAAAAAGACATTCTTACCTTAATTTCTCGAAAAGGTCATAAAGTGCCTTGTTTGAAAAATGAATGAAATATTACTTAATAAACATTTTATAAAATGTAAAAATGGTATAAATGGATTTTCCCATAGTCTAGGAAATATTAAAAATGTTTTGAGATATATTTTCATGAAACACAGATGTGGATGATAAGGAGATCCCAGTAGATACTCATGTATAAACAACTTCATAAAATAAATAGATTGTAGAATTAACCCTTACCCAATAATTTTACTTGGTCGAGGGTACGTTAAAATTCATTATAATAGTTAAATAATAGTTATTAAATTATAAAAACCAGATTCAAAAAAATTATATCATATATGATCTTCTAATATTTCTTTGTTAATAATATTTCAGTAGTATCAACGTTTTGGGTGTTAATTGATTAATTTTCCTATATATGATTTGTTACATAAGTCATGTTTGTTATTTATAAGATGTATTTGATTCATATAAACAATTATATAAAGTTATTAAACATTATTGTTTAACCATAAAATGAAATTTATTCTTGAATGGTTAGGATGGGGAATGAATCTTATCGCGTTCGTGGAGACGGTAATCCATACGTACAGACATGCAACGATATCATTATATTGATGGTAAAATAGAATGTAATTAGATGGTATTTCTAATTTAAATAATTATTAACATGTTATATTTATTATTTACATCAGTTATAGTCATTATAATACCTATAAAATATTTATGTGTTTGAATAACAAACTACACCCCGATGTGGAGACGGTAAGCCGTACGTACGCACGTATGGTGAGTTTTCAATCATAGGATGGATATAATATTGAATTTGGTTGTATTATATTTATAATAAAATCATAGAATTTATAATGTATTAGAGATATTATTTTTTAATGGAAACAACAATGAAAGAGGAAGTGGAAGAAGAAAATAACCTTGAAAGAGGCGGTGAAATTATCACCTCTTCTTCGGGTGTTTCCTTTTGAGTTGATCAAAATGTCTCCTTACGTTGGCTTTATGATAAAAGTAAGGAATCTAGGTCAAAGTGAGGGTAGTTTTAAGGATATTTGGGTTGGGTTTGGCCGATCCAAATGGATTTGGAGGTGTGATTTTGAGAGAAGGGGAAGTACCCTTTTATAAGAGAGGTGAGGGTCACTTTCAGAAAAGTTTGAAATATTATTTAATTATACAATCATATTTAGTTTATAATGGCTCAAAAATGATTTATTTTTAGTATAAGGTGGGGATGGGTCAAAAATATCTCAACTAATAGATTTTATATAGGTTTAGGTCCCCATATTAACCTTATCTTTTAGATTTAACTCTTATTTAAATAGTTTTACTTTTATCATGTATTCTTGTATTATTATAATAAATGGTTAATAAAATTACAATAAAAATAAAAAAGAACCATAACTAGTTAAGTATTGATATATCTAACCTTATCTATGTTATTTGGATGATCCTTAGATTTTTAAAAATATTATATCAATTAATAATATAGTATTAATTTTAAAAACTCATTTATGTCAATTTTGACACTATCTGGTATTTTGTTTTTCTGAAAATCATAACAAAATTTAACACTTAGAAAAAAATTATTTAATAATCCCTAACATGTCATATTAACCAATAATATTAGTGTAATTCATCAGAAGTCCCATTTTACATTTATTTGGATATTTATAATATCAATTATTTTAGTCATTCTTTAATGAGGTAATTACTGCATCACCATTGTGTCATAAATAAAATTAATTATAGAAATTAAAAAGGTATAAATAAAATACCATTATGTAGGAAATATTTTTAGATTTATAATTAATATTTATAGTCGAATTTATCTTATGTATTACCCTATATTAAAAATTGTTATTTATTAAACATTGAATTAAACACTTTTAACTCTTCTTTAAATAAAATAATAATAAATATCTTAATCTAATCCAACTGGACAAAATGGATCATATTTTATTCCTAAGGTTTTTTTTGTCGAAATACACTTATCCAATAGAAGTAGGACACACTCTAGGGTAATTATAATATCCTTTACCTTTAATTACCCTATTTACTTTTAACTGTGGTAAATAAAAATCTAAAGTCACTATTCACCAACAAATATTTTAATCTTATTGAATAAAATTTTACTCAATGATATAAACCGTGTATCTCGGATTTTTGAAATTTAATTCACAGAAGCGGTAAAATTACGTTTTATGAATATTTTCAAATTTGCCTTGTAGGTGGGTAAAAGACGGTAAAAAGTTCAATAAAAATTTATATATCAAATATTACTATAAAATGAATCCAATGAATTAAATTGAAAATATATAGGTATTATGTATCTATTTTTACCTAAAATAAATTTAAATAAAATAAAAAATTATTTAAATAAAAAGGTAGTTTTAAACAACAATGCAATGTTTTCACTATTCATCAAAAATTGAAAGTTTTCATAAAAATACTAAAACACCACCCTAAGATAATTATGATATTAAAAATCCAAAAATGAATTCTATTTTGAAAAATAAAATTTATAAAATTTCAAAAAGTGGGTATTACTATTTATAATGGCATTTTGGATTTGTCATGGTGTGCTAAAACACCAAGTTGTGTACAGTTCAAGCTATTATATTACTCAAAGGGAAACGTACCATGGAACCTTGCGGTGTTACATTATACCCTCCTTCAAATAATTTCTTCCACGAAATTTCTATAATATTACGATAATAAAGATTCAGGTGGTTTTTCATCATAAGTTCCTCGAGTTCCAATGTTGCCTCTTCCATCTTATGATTTAGCTATAGAACTTTACGATATGAGTCATGCAGTTTATCAAAACATATTTTTTGATATCAAGAATCATGACAGGGTCTTCACAATAAGAAATATCAGTTTCCAGTTCAATTTCATTATAGGTGAGTACATACATTGGGTCTGGCATGTATTTTGTCAATAGTGATATGTGGAACACATCCTGATCTTTGGGGAGACTTGGCAGCATTTCCAAATGATAAGCTATAACTCCAATTCGTCATATAATTTCCAAGGTCCGATGTACCTAGGGCTCAATTTACCCTTCTTACCGAAACGTATAATACCCTTCCATGAAGACACCTTGAAGAAAACATGATCTCCTACTTGAAATTCTAAATCTTTCCTTCGGTTATTGGCATAGATATTTTGCCTACTTTGAGATGTTTTGATGTGGGTTAGGATAACAATAACCTTTTCCATTGTTTACTCAACATGTTCTTGGCCTACGAGTTTTCTTTCACCCACATCAACCGAACAATTTGGTGTGCGACATCTCTTTCCATATAACGCTTCATATGGTGCCATATGAATATTTGAATGGATGCTATTGTTATAGGAAAATTATACCAGAGGTAAAAAATGATCCCACATACCTTGAAAGTCATGTGATCAAGAACATAATATGTATTCTAAGGTTGTAATAGACTATTCTGATTGTCTATTAGTTTGAGGGTGGTAGGCAGTGCTCAAATGAAGTTCAGTATCCAAGTCCTTCTGAAGACTTTTCCAAAATCATGATGTAAAACGAGGATCACGATCAGAAAAAATTTATAGCAGTACTCCATTAAGTCTTAAAACTTCATTATTATATATTCTTGCTAGAAGTTCATGTGTTAAATATCCTCTAATAGAAATAAAATTTGTTGACATGGTTAGACGATCAACAGTGACCCATATTGCATCATTCCTTCTAGGTGTCCTTGGTAGCCCCATGCCAAAGTCCATCATAATATCATCCCATTTCCACTCAGGTATGGGAAGAGGTTTCATGACACCTCCAGGATGCTGTCTTCCTACCTTAACCTGTTGAGAAACCGTACATCTTGACACATAATCAGAAATCTCCCTCTTCAAGTTGTCCCACCATAAATGTTCCTTCAAATATCTATATATTTTAGTGCTTCTAGGGTGTATAGAGAAATATGAGCTATGAGAATCATCCAAAAGTTTCATTTTTATATCATTTATGTTAGGAACACAAAGTCGCTTCCCAAATTTAAAAATCCCACCTTCATATACGATGTTGATCAATCTCCCATTGTTCACAACTTGAATTTTCATTTAAAACTCATCATCATCAGTCTGAGAACTTTTTATCTTTTCTTGTAAAGATGGTTTGGTAACCAATTGAAAAAGTATTGATGTTTCACATTGAATGATTATTCCCATATCCATTTTTAATAGATCCATGAACATAGGATCCCTTTCAACTACCATCTTATTAAAAAATCCATGATCTTTTCTTCTTAAATCATATGACACCTTATTTTACTTCCCCTATTAGTAGTGTATAGTGCAATCATAATATTTGAGTAGTTCAAGCCGTCATATTTTGCTCATTTTGAGTTCTTTCTTTGAGAAAATATACATCAATATCTTCTGATCGGTATATATATCACATTATTCTCCATAGAGATAGTGTATCCATATATTCGAAGCAAATATTATATCTACTAGCTCAAGATCATTAGTGGGATAGTTTTGTTCATGAATTTTTAATAGTCATGTTGCATATGCACCAAATCTATCATTTTGTATAAGGACACAACCAAGTCCTTTCTTTGAAGCATCACAGTAAATAAAAAACCCATCTTATAATCAATCAATATTACTCCATGGGTTATGAATATAATCTAATACCTGCCTTTCTAACCTTGTAATGTTATCCTAATACATTGAGACATTCTTTTCCTCCTTTTACCTCAGACTTCAAAATTGTCTTTCCATATTCACTCGATGCCCACGAGGAATGTATTTTTCTATGAAAATATCTCTAAACTCCCTCATTTAAATATTTTACACTTCTTCATCTTACTTTGTGTTTTGAATTAATGACGACCATTAATCTGCATCTCCCGTGAGGCAACAAACTGTCATGACAACTTTTTCCCTTTCGCTACTCACCAAAGAATGAAATATTTTTTCTGATGAACTTATCCATTGCTCATATACGAATTTATTTTTAGTCCAATTGAATGTTTTTGGTTATTGCCTCATGAAGCGGTCTAACATTGATCCTCTTCATTGTGGATTAGGGTGCTCCACACGGGTAAGTTTATTATTCAAAACCTGAGTGAGTTTTCCCAGTATGTTGATAAGCTGATCAGCACAAGTTGAATCACCATCTTCACTATAATTATATTTAGTAGGAGGGAAATCCCTACATAGATTATGTGCGTTGATATAGTTTACATTGCTTCCATTAGGTTCCATTTCTAAAAAAGGTATACAGTTGATTAGTTTATTAATCACCATACATAATTCCAAACTTGTAAAACACTTAACATAAATTGAACAGTGTGTGGATATAATCCATAATCATAAAAAAAAATCTTTAAGGAGGTATACACTTATAAATAGTTTATAATTGTTTGTAAAGAAAATGGTAATTATCTTATGAATATTTGTAACACCCCAAACCTAGTTAACCAAAGTTGGTTCATTATTATATAACATTGGCATGATCACAAAAGATCAATTCTTGAAAGACTGATTAGTTTTGTAGCCTTGTAAGTACTTGATAATTTCATAAGGTTTACATTACATAATAAAATGGAATACTACAACAAAATTGTTTCAATAGACAACACTGAGATCCCATAGATTATCCCTGCAGGTCAGTCATAATATACTTCATCACATCCTAGAAAAAATAAAACATATAAAGGGGTGAGCTCAGATGGTCAGTAAGGATAACAATACAACAGAAACGTTCATAAATAAGCATAAACATTTAAGGAAATGTATAAGACTAAAACAAAATCCTTTTAAATGTGAACTTTATCATAATATAGAAAAGATAAAAATCAAATAATGTCATTTAATTATTCACATGGATATTCTACCAGCTGAATAATCACATGAAATATCAATAGCCACTTTCATAATGATGGAATGCATATTGCTAGACTTTCATAACCACGTAATCAATGCCTTGTGCCAAGACTAAAAATAAGATTTTGTAAAGGCCTTGTTCCAAGACACTAGTTTGTCTCATGAGACCTACTGATGCATCGAGGAGCTATATCGGGCTCTACCTGTCACTTACTGACTAAAATTAACCATTTTTACTGATTTTTGGGAAGAAAACACAGTAAAACACAATAAAAAAATAGAAGAACAGAGGTGCACAGTCATGGGGGCCTGAAAAAATGCAAGACAGAGGTGTAATTAACCACATGATAAAACCCCTCCCTTGGAAAATTCTCGAGAGTAATAAAAGAGGACATACATTGATCCAAAGAAGCAGAGGAAGCCAGAAAGTCTGAAACCCTGTTACCCTCCCGCCATGTGTGGGTTACCTCCATGTGGTTACCCAACAAATGTTTGTATCTTCTAATTAGGTATTCAATTTTACATGGAGTTGACCGTTTGCCCAAGAGATCTTGCTGAAGAATAAGGGAGTCCGTCTCCACTGCGTTGATGAGGATGCGCCTCTGCTGACATAGTTCCAGTCTGGTGACCAGAGCCTGGGCTTCCACCTGAAGAGAAGAACCTCTGCCATAGAAGGCTGCAAATCCTGAAATCACAGCACCCTCATGGTCTCTAATAACACCCCCGCCTCGCATATCCTCTCCAAGAAGTGATCTGTCGGTGTTCAGCTTTAGCCCATCGTGCAGGAGATTCCTGCGAATCCAGTGGCCCTGCCCCACTGCAGTAGTGTGGCCAAGTGTAGATAAGTGTGGGATTAATGTTCTTACCGAGGGAGATCCTTGGCATGAACTGCACAAACAGACCAAGTCCAGTAGAGGGTTCCGTGACATTAAGATGAGACTCACCCTTGATCCTCTCGAGGCCTTGTGTTGTGCCTTATTCCTAGCTGTCCAGAGAACCCAGCACCCTGCCAATAAAAAATGGCCCTTGCCTTCCTCTCCAGTCCCTTGGATCCCTCTCCATGAAACCAGCCTTCATGAAAAGCCTCTAGAGAACCCCCCTTCCTGCTCTAACCCACGCCATACTCGAAAGCCTGGCAAATCCAATTTTCCCATTCACTTTTGAAAAAGAGATGCTCCACTAATTCAGTACTTGGGTTACAGCAACAACAACACATGGAGGCAATACTGACTCCCATGCACTGAATATTATCCTCGGTGGGTAGAGTTTTATTCCTCTCACACCAAAGTAGGAAGTTGAATTTCCCTAGGATCTCTTTACACCACAAAGCCACACCCCATGGGTCTTCTATAAAAGTACCCCTTCTTGCACAGCTGAAATCCTAAATTGAGAACCTCCCCAACAGACTATCCGTAAACATTAGTCTGTCCAGGCCCTCATTGAACACAATATTATTGAGTGTCGGATGTTGATCCTCCTGAATAATGGCCGAATAGAACGCAGGTTGTTTGCAAGCCTCTTTAAGTAAAATTGATGGTGTGGGTTAGCCCTGGAACAACAAAAAACCAGCCCCCCAGTTTTAGATCCAGAAGTTGAGATCCCCCCATCCCACTATCCATATAGAGTCTTGAAGCAGGAAATCCAAATACGGCTGAACCAGCCTCCATATCATAGAAGGCCTCGACCTTTGCTCCTCCAAATTCAATCCATATCTTCCTTGCATAGTCCTGCCCAAAATTGTTCTCCCTTCTAGAGCCTCCCATGCAAGTTTGGCATGAAAGCCTTGCATGGTCATTGATACTATCCTTATATTGATGCCCCCCTCCGCAAAAGATCTGGACAACCACTTCCCCAATGCCCAATCATGCCGGCCTTCTAGTTTTCCATCCAAAATAAAAGACACTATGATCTTCTCTTAAGTAGCAACCACAGAATTAGGGACCTTCAAGGTGGACAAAATATGCGTGGTAATTAACACAAGGACACTATTCACTAGAGTGATTCGACCTCCAAAAGATAGGAATCTA
Source organism: Viscum album (assembly GCA_963277665.1). NCBI lineage: Eukaryota > Viridiplantae > Streptophyta > Magnoliopsida > Santalales > Viscaceae > Viscum > Viscum album. Next base: position 942,597,141 of record OY728162.1, read on the forward strand.
TTATTCCAATTTTGAACACGCCCAGTGATCTTGCTAACTATTTTGTCAAAGTGGTGAATTCTGAGAGGTAAAGGACTCACCGGAGCCCCTAGATACTCCATTGGAAACATGCCTCTTTTCATAGTTAAACCCGCTTCCAAACCCCTGACCCTTCTTTCAAAGACATTCCTGGAAGTATAGAAGAGACTCTTTTCCTTGTTAATCAGCAGACCACTCCACTTACAATACTCCTCAAGGACCCCCAACATCCCCTGCACCAACCTTCGACATCCATTGAGAGACAAAATTGTGTCATATGCAAAAACTAAATGAGAGATATCACCAATATTTTACCTTATCCCAAAGGGAAGGATCTTTCCCACTCGAATAACCCTATTTAAGTAATAACTAATCACATTTTGGGAGAGGATAAAAATAGTTGGTGATAGGGGATCCCCCTGCCTGAGTCCACGATAGGCCATGAAAAAACCCAAACTTCTTTCCCATGAATGAAGTGGAGATCCAGGCTGAGATGAAGCAACAAAAAAGGAGATCACTGTTCCATGTAGAAAATCACATGCAGTCCAAAACCCTGAGGATAAAATTCGACTCTATTTGATTATATACCTTGCTCATTTACATCTTGACCACCAGATTCCCCCTAAAGGACCTGATATCAATATCACTAATCAATTCCTACACCACACCAATTTCCCCCTGAATGTTCCTCCCTTTAATAAACCCATGCTCCTCCGGGGAAACCCATGAATCTTGGAGAGTAGCCATCCTCTTGTTAAGGATGTTTTCCAGGACCTTGTAGGGTATATTTCACATGCTGATCGGACGGTACTGATCAATGGACTGAGGACTGTGAACCTTAAGAATCAAAACTATTTTTGTTGCGCAAGCAATACGGGGCAAGTTCCCACCTATGAAAAAATCTTTGACTTCCCACACTAAGTCCCCCTTGATAATAACCCATGCCTCGCTATAAAAAGACCATGGGAATCCATCAAGACCTGGCGCACTATCCGGATTCAAAGTCGAAATTGCCTCTCGCACTTCCCCTTCTTCTAAAACCCTGATCAAAAGACAGTTAAAAACCACCGAGACACAGCTTGGAATCTCCCCAATAAGTCACAATTTCCACTCGAGAAACCCCCATCCATGCCAGGGGCGAGGTCTGCCAAAAAATAATTGATGGTCACATTTTCCATTCCACCACTTTATCTATATCACTAGTAAAGGTTCCATCCCCCATGAGAATGTTTGGCCTTTGGGCACAATGTCTATCCTTCATGCAAGCATGTAAGAATCCCATATTGCAGTCCCCCTCACATAGCCAACGAACCATCGCTCGTTATCGAGCCACCCACTCCTGTCTGAGAAGAGAATTAGTGAGCACATCCTTCTTTTGCCTCAACTCCACAAAGGTAGCCTCATCCCATCCCTGCTCTAGACCATCTCCAAATGGATAACCTCCATACTGACCTCCATAAGATCCTTGTCCCGAGCAGGGAAGCCCTGCCTTCAGTGCCTGAGAAGAGTCTTCAACCGTCTGAGCTTGTTGTGGAAGGTGACCCAAGGATTTCCCTGGGGGTAAATACTCCAAGCTGTCCAGACCACATAAAGGAAACCTGGATCCTCCACCCATGTTGCAGAGAACCGGACCTGATCCCCCCATTACACCCCTGCATTTAAACCAAGACGAAGAGGAGAGTGATCTAAAAGACATCTCACAAGATGAAAAACTTTGGAATTAGGAAACAAGGATAGGGCAGCCTCATTCATCAAACAACGGTCTAGACGACACCACACATGCCTTGCTCCACGTTGGTCATTGCACCAAGTAAAGGCATCACCCTCATAACCCATATCCATCAGACCATTCCAATTCATGATTTGAAAGAAATATAGACTTTATCTCCTTGGAAATCTACCACCCCCTATTTCTCCTCCGGGCTAGCTACAATATTGAAGTCACCAGCAACAACCCATGGACCAGTACTTGGATTTAATCCATCCAGATCCCTCCATAAAACCTCTCTATCATGTTCATTACACTGGGCATAAATGAAAGAGAAAAGGATCTAATGAAGTCCTATCACAACCTTCGTGGTGAGAGACTGATCAGACACAATATGGACATCGACCGTAATATGGTGTTTCCAAAACATCAAAATATGGGAATTGGCAGGATCCTGCTGCATGAAGTCACGGACTTTCAACCTCTGGGCATAGTCCTTAATCTTTGAAGACATCTGTTTTGGTTCAAGAATCACAACTAAGGAGACTGAATTAATCATAAGTTCATTGTAAATGAAATCAAATTTTGCCCGAGCTCAAAGACCCTGGGAAATCCAGATTAATGCATTAAACATTGGGACGCCCACGTATACCTTTGGCCCCAGACCCCTATCCCTTAAGAGAAAGAGATGATCATGGAGAGAGGACCTTACCAATCCTCGATTGAGACTGAGTGCGAATACTGCTCGGTACCAGTGGAAAAATACCAAATGGGGATCACCAACATACTGAATATCCCTTCTAGAAAGCCTCTGGGGACTCACAGCTCTGATGGTCCAACTTGCACTGCCGAACCCCATGTGACCTGTGATAAGCTTGCGGAGACAAGAGAGATCGAACCGAGCCTGGAGATGACGGGGGGTACGATACCACATGCAGCACCGAAGACCCATTGCACGAAGAAAGCAATGCAGTTTTGCATTCCTCACTATCTTGATCCAACAACCGAACTTCCAAGATGTGATGGAAGGAGCGAGGACCAAAATGCATAAAGGCTAAAGCAGAAACCCCACCCGCTGGGGGACAAGAGCTACACTGAGCCTTCCCTTCATAGAGTAGAAACCCCACCCTCTACATTTTGACGGATGATTCTTGTGTACCTGAAATGAAGACAACCACCTCGTGGCAAGGAGAAACTGACCCTACAGTCGAGGGAGGTTGCTTGGACGAGGAAGGAACAGAAGACATACCTGAAGTGGCCACACCCTTACCCTTATACTGGCCAATCAAACCTAATGAATAAGGGCATGCGGGCCTCGCACCTGAACTCGAAGCACCCTGAGGAGGAGAGCCGCCCACACGAGCCCTGCGACACACCTGCAGAGAGTGGCCTCAGAGATGGCAATAAGAGCAGAAGTGAGGAAATAACGGATAAACCAGGGATTGGCGTCGATCTGGAATTCCTTCAATAATGATGATTAGATGATGTTGCAGCAGTTAAGAGATGTCTATATCCACACAGATTCTATCCACAGACGCCTCCGCCAAGCAGAGCGTCCTCTCATCCATGCAAAGAAAGACCCCCAAGGAGTCCCCGATCACTGACAAGAATATTTTAGACATTAGCAGGAGGGGGATCCCTAGAAAGGAATCAAATACTGCCACTTTAGGGCTTTAAATACTAGAATGAGCCTCCATTGACCATTAAGAAAGAGAGAAACACCACCGACCCACACACCGTGGGCTTCTACACCCAGCTTTCATGAAATCATCCCTAAATGCCAGAACAATGTAGAAGGCATTTCGATCCAAGATTGGCACAGAGGCCGGAAGATCCAAACACCAATGTCGAACGCAGTTCTAGAACACTACGAGAGGTGGCTTGTCGGCAACGAAGCGAGTCACCAATGTCCAATGAATATCTGAAGACACCGCCGCAAAAAAAGCCACCGGGATCTCCAAAACATGACAACCATTCCCCGAATAAGATGTTGTGGAATGAGCCGTCGCGGTAACTTTAGGATCTGAACCCCTAGATGTTTTGTATCATAATAAATCAACTTCTAACAATCTTAAAACCCATCAAAGGAGGTTAACATAGATGAAATCAAAACCTTTTTAGATAAATACCTATTTCTATTTTAAAATTATTTAAAGGTCGCATAATTAGAAAAGAAAAAATTTATATTTGGAAATATTATTATATGCTTGTAAGATAAGATTCGATGATGTTATAAAAGTGGAAAATAGCCGCACCCATCGTATAAGTTAAAAAACATTCTTACCATACTATTTTTGAAAAGGTCAAAAAGTACCTTGTTTGGAAAACCGCGAAAAGATTCCTTTGTAAACATCTTTTAAAAGTCAAAAAGGGTATACATGACATTGACCCATATTTTATAAAATAGTAATAATGTTTTGAAATACATTTTTAAGAAACATGGATGTGGATGACAAAGAGGTCCTAGTAGATAATTATGTATAAACAACCACATATAATGAAGAGATTATAGAATTAACCATTACCTTATACTTATCCTTGGTAGAGGGTAGGTTAACCACCTATATAATGGTGAAATAATTTTTATTAAATTATAAAATAATCATATACATTAATATGATATCATATATGATCTTTTAACATTTCATTGTTAATATTATCTTAGTATTATTGTCATTTCGGGTGTTAACTGATTCGATTTACATTATATACTTTTTTATATAAGTAATGTCTGTTATGGATATGATGTATCATATTCATATTGAGAATTATATTATGTATTTAAAAATTATTTTTAATCATCTAATGAAAATTATTCTTGAATGGATATGATGGGGAATGACTTTCATCGCGTTCGTGGAGATTGTAATCTGTACGTACACGCGAGTGACAATATCATTCTTTTGGTATTAAAATAATATATAATTGGATGTTATATCATATAAATAATCATTATAATGTTATATTTATTATTTAAATCAATTAAACATCATTATTATACCCATACAAATAATAATGTATTGAATAACAATTACACTACAACATGGAGACGGTAGGCCGTATGTACGCATGTATCGTGACATGTCATTCAAAGGATGGATAGAATAATGAATATGTTTGTACCATATTTATAATAACATCACAGTATATATAATATAAAAGAGTTATTATTTTATAATGGAAACAACAGTGAAAAAGAAAGTGGATGAAGAAAGGAACTTGAAAGAGGTGATGAAATATTAACCTCTTCTTCGGGTTCTTTATTTTGATTTGATCAAAATGTCTCCATAGGTTGGCTTTATGATTGAAGGAAGGACTCTAGGATGAAGGGAGGATAGTCGAAAGAGTATTTGGGCAGGGTTTGGCCAAGCCAAATGGATTTGAATATGTGAATTAGAGTGAAGGGGGAGGTCCCTTTTGTAAGAGTGGTGAGGGTCACCTTAGGAAAAGCTGGAAATATTATTTTATAATATAATCATTTTCGGTTTCTAATGGCTAATAAATGGATTATTTAAAGCCTAAACTACGTATGGGCCTAAAACCACTCAAAAAATAGGTTTTAGAAAGGTTTGGGTGACTATATTAACTTTATCTTTTAGATTTAACTCTTAGTTAAATAGTTTGACATTTACCATGTCTCTTTGTATTTTTATATTATATAGTTAATAAAATTACTATATACTTCCAAGAAAACCCCAAGTGGTTCATTAATGATACACCTATCATTATATAAGTCTTTTTCCGAACCGTATAATTTTAGGAATAAAATATCAATTAATACTATAATATTTGTTTTTAAAAACTCTTTTATGTCAATTTTGACACTATTTGGTATTTTGTTTTCTCTAAATTCATAACAACATTATTAATTCGAAACAATTCATCTATCCAATCCACATTTGTCATATTAACCTAAAAAAATAGTGGAATTCATAAAAAGTCTCAACTTACATTTATTTGTATATTTATAATATCATTTATTTTAATATTTCATTAATTAAATAATTATTGAATCATTACTGTGTCATAAATAAATTAAATTATATAATGTCTAAAAAATATAAATAAAATACTATAATTTGGGAAATAGTTTTATCTTTCTTATGAATATTTATAGTCGAATTTATATTATATATAACCCTATATTTAAAAGGTTTTAGTTATTAAACTTTGATTTAACTCTTTTAACTCTTCTTTGAGTTAAATAATAATAAATGCCCTAATCTAATCCATGTGGAACAAATAGGTTCATATTTTATTCCTAAGGTGATTTTTGGTCGAATTATACTTATCCAATAGAATTAGGACTTGTGGTAGGGTAATAATAATATCATTTTACCCTTAAATACCCTATTTACTTTTAATAGTGGTAAATAAATGTAAAAAAGTTACTATTCATCTAAAATTATTTTCATCTTATTGAACCTCATTTTTCTTACTAATATCAACTTTGTGTCTTGGATTTTTGAAATTCCACTCACAAAAGTGGTAAAATTAAGTTTTATGTGAGTTTGAAAATTCTCCTAGGAGGTGGGTAAAATACAGTGAAAAGTTCAATAAAATTTTTATATAGGTATTATGTATCTATTTCGACCTAAAATAAATTTAAATAAAATAAAAAATTATTTAAATAAAAATTTGGTTTTAAACAATAACTCTGTTTTTTTCACTATTCATCAAAAAATGAATGTTTTCAGAAAAATAACAAAAATTCACCCTAACCTATTTTGATATTCTAAATCCAAAAATAAAGCCTATTTTGAAAGATAAAATTTATAAAATTTCAAAAAGTGGGTAGTACTATTCATAACATCTAGTTTGATTGGTTGTGGTGTGTAAGAACTTGAAGTTGCTTACAACACACACTACTATATTATTCAAAGAGAATTGTACTGTGGAAGCTTGGGGTGTTACACTCTCCCCTCCAAATAATTTTGTCCTCGAAATTTCTAGAGTGTTACTGCATAAAAATACTTTGGTGGTTCTTCATAAAAAGTTCCTTGGGTTCCCACATTGCCTCTTCCATCTTATGGTTTCTCCATAGAACTTTTATCAGACGAGTCGTCTGGTTTCTCAACACTTGTTCTCTTATATCAAGAATCTTGACAGGATCTTCGCAATAAGATAGATCGGGTTCCATATCTAATACCTCATACACGAGTACATGCATTGGTTCCGGCATGTATTTTTTCAATAGTGATATGTGGAATACATCGTGAACTTTGGAGAGACTTGGTGGAATTTCCAAATGGTAATCTACAACCCCAATTCGTTCTAGAATTTCGAAAGGTCTGATGTACTTGGGACTTAATTTTCTCTTCTTACCAAAACGTATAACACCCTTCCATGGAGATACCTTCAAGAAGACATGATCTCCTACCTGAAATTCCAAATCCTTCTTTCAGTTATCGGCATAGCTCTTCTGCCTACATTGAGCTTCTTTGATGTTGTTTTGGATTACCTTCACCTTTTCCATTATTTCGTCCACCAGTTATGGGCCTACAAGTTTTCTTTCACCAACATCATCCCAACAGGTTGGTTTGGGACATCTCTTTCCATATAATGCTTCATATGGTGCCATATAAATACTTGAATAGAAGCTATTGTAATAGGAAAATTCTACCAAAGGTAAATATTGATCCCACATAACTTGAAATTCAAGTGAGAATGATCTCAACATGTCTTCTTAAGGTTTGAATAGTTCATTCTGATTGTACATCAGTTTTGGGGTGGTAGGCAGTGCTCAAATGAAGTTCAGTATCCAGGTATTTCTGGATACTTTTCTAGAATCTTCATGTAAAACAGGGATCATGATCAGAAATAATCGATAGATGTACTCCATGAAGTCTCACGACTTCATTAATATATAGTCTTGCAAGACGTTCAAGTGGTAAATCTTCTCTTATACAAAAAAATGTGATGACTTGGTAAGATGGTCAACAATGACCCATATTTCATCATTCCTTCTTGGAGTCTTTGGTAGTTTCATGACAAAGTCCATCATAATATTATCCCATTTCCACTCCGGTATGGGAAGAGGTTGCAAGACTCCTTCATGCTGTTGCCTTCCAGCTTTCACTTGTTGAAAAACCATACATCATGACATAAAATAATCAATCTCCCTCTTCATGTTGTCCCTCCAAAAATTTTCCCTCAAATCTCTATACATTTTGGTACTACCAGGGTGTATAGAGAAATTGGAGCTATGAGAATCATCCAACAATTCCCTTTTTAGATCAGGTATATCAGGCACACAAAGTCTCTTCCCAAATTTCAAAATTCCATCTTCATACACAAAGTCACTCAATCTCCCATCATTCACAGCTTTAATCGTCTTTTGAAACTCTTCATCACTGGTCTTAGAATACTTTATCCTTTTTAGTAAAGATGGTTTGGAAAACATTTGGAAAAGTATTGATGTTTCAACTTCCATGGTGATTCCCATATCCATCTTTACCATATCCATGTATATTGGATACTTTTCAACTCTCATCTTGTTCAAAACTCCATGATCCTTTCTACTCAAAGCATCTTCCACCTTATTTTCCTTCCCCAGGTGGTCGTGTATAGTTCAATCATAATCTTTGAGTAGTTAAATCCATATCCTTTGCCTCATGTTGATTTCTTTCTATGAGAAAATATAATTCAAACTCTTGTTATCAGTATATATCTTACATTTTCACCATAGATATAGGGTCTACAAATATTCAAAACAAAGATTAGAGATTCTAACTCAAGATCATGAGTAGGATAATTATTCTCATGAATTTTTAGCTGTCGTGATGCATAGACAATAACTCTATCATTCTGCATAAGGACACAACCAAGTCCTTTCTTCAATGCATCACTATAAATAACAAACCCATCATTCCCCTATGGTACAGTCAATGTAGGAGGATTAAATAATCTTTTCTTCAATTATTAAAATCATTATTCACACTCTTTTGTACAAACAAATTTAACCCCTTTACATGTGAGCTTGGTTAATGGGTTATCCAATTAGGAAATATTCTGGGCAAAACGCCGATAATAACCTGCTCAACCAATAAAACTGAGTACCACAGTTATACTTTTCGGTGCTGGCCATTCATGGATTTCCTTGGTCTTATAAGGATCAACAGAGATTCAATCCTTGGAGACAATATGGCCAAGAAAAGAAATCTCTTGAAACCAGAATTCACACTTGCTAAACATCCCGTATAATTCATGTCTTCTCAGAGTATTCAGGATAATGCACAAGTGGTTTTCATGATCTTCATAGATTTTGGAGAATACCAAGATATCATCAATAAATACCACTACAAAGTCATCAAGATATTTCTTAAAAACCCTATTCATTAGATCCATGAAGGCAAAGGGCATTATTCCATCCAGAATGCATTACTGTAAACTCGTAATGGCCGTACCTGGTTCGAAATGCTGTCTTCGGAATGTCTTCATTTTTCACGCACAACTGATGACATCCAGATTGAAGGTAAATATTTGAAAAGTATTGAGCAACATGAAGTTGGTTGAATAAATCATCAATGTGAGGTAGGGGATAATTGTTCTTTATTATTATATCATTGATCTCCCTGTAGTCAATGCACACCCTCATAGATCCATCATTCTTCTTAAAAAATTAGACAAGGTCTCCCCATGGAGAAACACTAGGGAAAATAAATCCCTTATTACTCAATTCCTCTAGTTGTTTCTTTATTTCCACATTTCCACAGTGGCCATTCTCTAAGGGGTCTTAAATATGGGCCTTGATCCAGGAATTAAATCAATAGAAAACTCAATTTGTCATTCTGTAGGATGTCCAGGTAAATCTTATGGAAACACATCTACATATTCTTTCACAATAGGTACATACTCTATTTGAACATTTTTTTCCTCACCAACAGTTATTTTATTCTCTTCCTCCCCAATAAGTGAATTTATTTGTGCTACTGGGGGTGGATCTAGATAAGAATTTGATGGTGACGATTCGGCTCTAATGATAAGGTGTTCTTTATCATCGTCATCAAAAATAGTAACCTCCATCATATTATAATAAATTTTTGCATCATGGTCCGAAATTCAATCCATACCAAGGATTATATCGAATTCAATCATGGTTATGATGATGATATCAGCAGATAGAGAACATTTATATTCCCTAATAAGGGCTGATTCACAAACCTTTGTTGCAATGATACATCCCATCGGAGTTTTGACTAACAACTCCCTTGTTAAATCGAACTGGAAATTTCTAATTTTCATAGAAAACTTGGAAGATATGAAACAATGCGATGATCCAGAATCAAATAAATCATTTTAAAAACTTGAAAAAACCATTAAATTACCGACCACTATGACTTTCAGAGCTTCAACCTCAGTAGTAATGATATAATAAGATTGGAATTGATCCCTTGTCCTTTTCTGAGCTAATTTCCCCTAATGATTAGAAAATTCATTTCCATAATTCCTCGTTTCTCTACAATTGTAGCATTAAACAACGATAACCTCTTTCTTCCCCTATCAATCACGAGCTTGGTGGAATTTTTCACTACACTTGTAACACACTCAATTCCCTTCTGGATAGTACCAGATTGTTTCTTCCAAAATTTTCTTCAGGATTGATATTCAACTTTTCCCTTCTTCCATTTATTTTTATTTCTAGAGCGTCTTTAAAGTCATAAGACTTAGGGAATTATTTTTCTATCTTTATATCACATGAGACAATATCTGTGTACGATGAGAAGTTCTGTGAGACTAATATTCAATGGAAAAATGGTTTCAACCCATCAAAGAAAAAATCAATCTTTCTTCTTGGGTTACGTATATAATCTGATGCATACCTTGATAACCTTGTAAAGTTATCTTTATACTTTACGAAATTCTCATCCTCATTTTGCCTCAGACTCAGAAATTGCCTTTCCATATCTTCTCGATGGTCACGATTAAAGTATTTTTCTAAGAAATGATCATTAAACTCTATCCATTCCATATTTGATACTTCATCATCTTCCTTTGTGTTTTGAATCAATGACCACCATTGATCAGCATCTCCAGTGAGACGGTAAACTGCCATGAAAACTTTTTCCCTTTCACTACTCCCCAAAGAATGGAATATTTTCTCTATATAATTTATCCATTTCTTAGAAACTAATGGATTTTTACTCACATTGAACGTTGGTGGTTGTTGCCTCATGAAGCGATCTAACATTGATCCTCCATGCTATGGACCAGGGTGATCCATACGGGCAAGGTTATTATTCATTACCTAAGTGATTTTTCCCAGTATGGTGATAAGATAATCAGCACCAATTGTATCACCAGATCCACTATAATTATCTTGACTATGAGGGAAATACCAACATGGAGTGCGTGAATTAATATGGTTTTCATTCCTTCCACTATGAGCCATTTCTAAACAATGGCATAAACTAGATTAGTTTATGAATTGAAATACTTAATTCCAAAAATGTAAAAAAACATAACATAAATTGAACATTTTATGGATGTAATCCATAATCATAAAAAAAAATTCTTTGAGGAAGTATATACTCATAAACCCCTCATAATGGTTTTTAAATAAATTTAAAATCATCCTTAGCATATCCCCTAGGAGTGTCGTAACCAAGAGTGCAGCAAGGCTCGTTGTTGTGCACCAGTTCCCATTCGAGTCTAGCTCAAAGTGGTGTTTTCTGGTTTTACCCCTAGGTACATCTGTGCCAGAACCACCTCTACCTGCTCATATCCAGACATGGATGTATTTCTTGGAAACCTCACCAAATCTCTACAATACCAAAATTCTAGGAAGTTATTCTATACCAATCCTCAAAGTCAATATTAGGGTAATGTGCATTAATAATATTTTATCTAAATATAGATTCCAAGGTTTGTACTAAACTTCCTCTGATACCAACTTTAACACTTCGAACCTAGTTGCCCAGAGTCGGTTCATTATTAAATAGCATTGGCATGATCACAAAAGATCAAGTCTCAAAAGACTGATTAGTTTAGTATCCTTGGAAGTACTAGATACATTCATAAGGTTTACATTACATCATAAAATGGAAAACAAAAACAACATTGTTTCTATAGAAAACACGGAAATCCCATAGACTATCCCAACAGGTAAGTCATAATATACTTCTTCGTATCCTAGGAAAAATAAAACATATAAAGGGGTGAGCTCAGATGCTCAGTAAGGATAACAATATAGCAAAATATTTCATAAATAAGCATAAAAATTTAAGGCAATGTATAAGACTAAAACAAAAGCCTTTTAAACATGAACTTTAGAATAATATGGAAAATAGAAAAATAAAATAATTCCATTTACTTATTCACATGGATATTCTACTAGTCGAATTATCACATGCAATATCAATATCCAGTTTCATAATGATGGAATGCATAATGTCAGACATTCATAACCACATAGTAAAGGCCTTGTGCCAAGAATATAAATAAGATTTTGTCAAGGCCTTGTGCCAAGACACTATTTTGTTTCATGAGACCTACCGATGCATCGAGGATCTATAGCGGGCTCCACCCATCACTTAATAAGTCCAATGCATTCCTCATATGAAAAGGTTTAAACATAACATAAACATTCATATTAAAACTGGCATACGAAATGACAATACATTATCCATAAACCATGAATTGTATAAAATAACACATCCACAGTCAAACATATCACAAAACATTCAATACAATATGGATTTTTTTTATCAATATAAATCAACATCAAACAAACATAAAATCCATCAAAGGATGTAGACATAGATGAAATCAAAACCATTTTAGAGAAATACCTCTTTCTATTTTGAAATTATTTAAAGGTCACGTAATTATAAAAGAAAACATTTTTATTTAGAAATATTATTATAATTTTGTAAGGGAAGCTTCAATGATTTTATAATGGGGTAAAATAGTCTCACCCACCGTATAAGTTAAAAAAAATTCATACCTTAAATTTGTCCAAAAGGGCAAAAAGTACCTTGTTTGGAAAATGGAAGAAAGATTCATTTGTAAACATCCTATAAAAGTAAAACATGGGTATAAATGACTTTAAACCATAGTCTATAAAATATTAATAATGTTTTGAAATACATTTTTAAGAAACATGGATGTGGATGATAAAGAGGTCCTAGTAGATAATTACGTATAAACAACCTCGGATAATGAAGATATTGAAGAATTAACCCTTACCTTGTACTTTTCCTTGGTTGAGGGTAGGTTAACCTCCTATATAATTGTTAAATAATTTTTATTAAATTATTAAATAATCATATACTTTAATATGATATCATATATGATCTTTTATCATTGCTTTGTTAATAATATCTTAGTATTATCGTTGTTTCGGGTGTTAACTGATTCATTTTCCTTTATGTGATTTGTTACGTAAGTAATGTTTATTATGTATAGGATGTATCTTATTCAAATTCATAATTATATTAAGTATTTAAACATTATTTTTAATCATCTAATGAAAATTAGTATTGAATGGATACGATGGAGAATGAATCTCATCGCGTTCGTGGAGACAGTAATCCGTACGTATGCACGAGCGACAATATCATTCTTTTGATATTAAAATAATATATAATTTTATGGTATATAATATATACAGAATCATTATCATGTTATATTTATTATTTTCATCAATTACACATCATTATTATACCCATATAAATAATAATGTATTGAATAACAATTACACAACAACGTGGAGACGGTAAGCCATACATACGCACGTTTGGTGACATTTAATTCAAAGGATGGATAGAATAATGAATATGGTTGTACCATATTTATAATAAAATTATTGTGTATAGAAAATACTGGAGTTATTATTTTATAATAGAAACAATAATGAATGAAGAAGTGGAAGAGGAAAGGAACTTGAAAGAGGTGATGAAATATTTACCTCTTCTTCGGGTTCTTCCTTTTGATTTGATCAAAAGGGCTCCATAGGTTGGCTTTATAACTAAGGGAATGCCTCTAGGATGATGAGAGTATAGATGAGAGGATATTTGGGTAGGGATTGGCTGAGCTAAATGGATTTGAAGATGTGAATTCGCGAGAAGGGGGAGTGCCCTTTTATTTGAGGGGTGAGGGGCACCTTAGGAAAAGCTATAAATATTATTTTATAATAAAATCATTTTTGGGTTTTAATGGCGCAAAAATAAATTATTAAAAAGATAAGATGGGTATTGGTCGAAAACCACTCAACCAATAGGTTTTAGAAAGGTTTGAGTCACCATATTAACTTTTTCTATTAGATTTAACTCTTAGTTAAATACTTTGACATTTACCATGTCTTCTTGTATTTTTATATTATATAGTTAATAAACATACTATATACTTCCACGAGAACCCCAAGTGGTTCATTAATGATACACCTATCATTATATAAGTCTTTTTTCTGAACCTTAGATTTTTAGGAATATAATATCAATTAATAATATAATATTTTTTTAAAAACTCTTTTATGTCAATTTGGACACTACTTGGTATTTTGTTTTTTCTAAATTTATAACAGCATTATTTATTCAAATAAAATACGTCTAAACGACTCTAATATGTCATATTGATTTATAAAATTAGTGGAATTCATAAAAAGTCTCCAAATACAGTTAGTTGGATATTTATAATATCAATTATTTTAAAATTTCATAAATTATGTAATTACGACATCATCATTGTGTCATAAAAAATTAAATTATTTAATATCTAAAAAATATAAATAAAAACCCATTATTTCATAAATATTCTTATCATTCTAATGAATATTTTTAGTTGAATTTATCTTATGTATAACTCTATATTAAATTTTTTTTATTTATTAAACATTGATTTTAACTCTTTTAACTCTTCTTTTAATTAAATAATAATAAATGTCCAAATCTAATTCAAGTGGACCATATAGGTTCATATTTTATTCCTAAGGTTATTATGGTCAAATTATTTTTATCCAGTAGAATTAGAACATGTGTTAGGGTAATAATAATATCATTTTTACCCTTAAATACCCTATTTACTTTTAACTGTGGTAAATAAAAGTAAAAAAGTTACTATTCACCAAAAATTATTTTCATCTTATTGAACCAAATTTTTCTTACTGATATCAACTGTGTCTCTTGGATTTTTGAAATTCCACTCACAGAAGCAGTAAAAATAAGTTTTATGTGAATTTTCAAATTCTCCTAGGAGGTGGGTAAAAGACGGTGAAAAGTTCAATAAAATTTTTATATATCTAAAATTATTATAAACTTACTCCAATGAATTACATTGAACATATAGAGGTATTATGTATCTCTTTTGACCTAAAATAAATTTAAAAAAATAAGTAATTATTTAAATAAAAATTCGATTTTAAACTATACCTCAGTGTTTTTAACTATTCATCAAAAATTGAATGTTTTCAGAAAAATACCAAAAATTTACCCTAAGCTAATTTCGATATTCCAAATCCAAAAATGAAGTCCATTTTGAACGATAAAATTTACAAAATTTCAAAAAGTGGGTATTAATATTAATAACGACTAGTTTGATTGGTTGTTGTGTGTTAGAACTCAAAGTGGCGTATAACACACAATACTATATTATTCAAAGAGAAGCATACCATGGAAGCTTGGGGTGTTACAACATCCCCTAGGAGTGTTGTAACCAAGAGTGCATCAAGGCCCGTTGTCATGTACTAGGATACCCTAAGTTAAGATCGAAACTCCTTATCAGAGTTTTCACTCCTAGATACATTTGTGCTAGATCCTCTTCTACCTACTTGTGTCCAGACAGGGACATATTTCCTGTATAACTCACAAAACCTATACATTACCAAAACTCTAGTAAGTTATTCTATACTAATCCTCAATGTTTATCTTAGGGTAATGTTCTATAACTAGAGTTTTTCTAAATCTAGATTCCAAGGCTTGTACTAAACTTCTTCTAATACCATCTATAATGCCCTCACCCTAGTTTTCCGGAGTTGGTGCATTATTACATTACATTGGCATGATACAAGGAATAATGTCCCAAAAGACCAATCAGTTTAGTATCCTTTGAAGTACTAGGTAGATACATAATTTTTACATTACATCAGTAAATAACAACAAAAAACATATTTTATCCCCTTTGAACACACTTTTATCCTATATCGTATCCCTACATGTCAACATTAATATACTTCTTGGCATTCTGGGAAAAATAAAACATAGAAAGAGGTGATCTCAGATGCTTAGTAAGGATAACAATATAGCCAAAAAATTCGTAAATAATCATAAACATTTAAGGTAATGTATAAGACTAAACCAAAATACTTTTGAACATAAACTTCAGTATAATACAACAAAGATAAATAAAATAAGGGAAATTAGTTAGTCACATGGATATTCAACTTGTAGAATAATCACATGTAATATCAATAGCCAATTTCATAATGATGGAATTCATAATAACAGATATCATAACTACATAGTCAAGTCCTCATTCTAAGACTACAATTAATATTTTGTCAAGGCCTTGTTCCAAGACACTAGTTTGTCTCATTATTCCTACTGATACATCGAGGAGCTATAGTGGGCTCCACCCATCAGTTACTAAGTCAAATACATTCCTCATACGAAAATATTGAAACATAACATAAACATTCATACTAGAACTAGAATATGAAATGTTAATACTTTAACCATAAACAATGAATGGTATAAAAACAACACATCCACTATCAAACATATCAAAAAACCTTCAATACAATATGTAAGATTTTTATCTTTATAAATCAACATCAAACAAGTGTAAAATCCATTAAAGGTTGTTGACATAGATGAAATCAAAACTATTTGAGTGAAATATATCTTTCTATTTTGAAATAATTTAAAAGTAACATAATTATAAAATAAAACATTTATTTTGAAAATATTCATATAAGCATGTTAGGGAATCTTGAAAGATGTTATAATGGCACAAAATAGCTGCACCCTCTTTATAAGTTAGAAACATATTCTTACCATAATCTGTTGAAAAGGTCATAAAGTACCTTGTTTGGAAAATGACGGAAAGGTTCCCTTATAGAATTTTTATAATAAGTAAAAAAGTTTATAGATTAATTTAACCCATAGTTTTGGAAATAGTAAAAAAAATTGAAATACATTTTTATGAAACACGGATGTGGATGATAAAGAGTTCCGAGTAGATACTCACGTATAAACAACCTCCGATAATAATGATATTGTAGAATTAACCCTTACCTTGTACTTTTACTTGGTAGAGGGTATGTTAACCATTGGTATTATAGTTAAATAATTTATATTAAATTATACAAGAACCATGTACATATATATGATATCATATATGATCTTCTATGATTGCTTTGGTAATAATATTTCAGTAGTATCATCATTTTAGGTGTTTAGTGATTTGTTTTCCTTTATATGTTTTGTTATGTAAGTCGTGTTTTAAATGGATAATATGTATTTAATTCATATCTATAATGATATTATGCTCTTAAAAATTATTTTTTAATCATGAAATGAAATTTATTTTTGAATAGCTATGAAAGGGAATGAATCTCATCGCGTTCGTGGAGACGGTAACCCATACGTACACATGAGGGACAATATCATTATATTGATGGTGAAATCGTATATAATTGGATGATATATCATATATAAAAAATAACTAAAATGTTATATCTATTATTTACATCATTTTTACTCATTATTATACCCATCCAAATAAAGAAATGTTTGAATAACGAACTACACCACGATGTGGAGACTATAAGTTGTACGTAAGCACCTATGGTGACTTGTCATTCATAGGATTGATATAATAGTGAATATGGTTGTACCATATTTATAATAACATAACAGTATGTATAAGGGATTGGAGTTATTATTTTGTAATGTAAAAAAAATATAGAGGATGTGGAAGAAGAAAAGAACATTGAAAGAGGTGGTGATATTATCACCTTTTCTTCGGGTGTTTCCTTTTGATTTGATCAAAAGGGCTCTTTAGGTTGGATTTATGAAAAAATTAAGGACTCTAGGTCTAAGGTAGGGTAGTTTGGAGGATATTTGAGTAGGTTTTGGCAGAGGAGAATGGCTTTGGAGGTGTGATTTTGAGAGAAGGGGATGTACCCTATTATAAGAGAGGTGATGGTCACATTAGAAACATCTTAAAATATTATTTTATTATACAATAATATTCGATTTATAATTTCTCCAAAATGATTTATTTCTATGATAATGTGGTTATGGGTCAAAAACCACTCAACCAATTGGTTTGTGACTGGTTTAGGTCACTATATTAACCTTATCTTTTAGATTTAACTCCTAGTTAAATAGTTTATCATTTACCATGTATTCTTGTATTATCATAATAAAGGGTTAATAAACATACTATAAAAATCCAAGAGAACCCCAAGGGGTTTATTATTGATATATATAACCATATCTTAGTCTATTGGATGAACCTTATATTTTTAGGAATATTATATCCGTAAATAATATAGTATTGGTTTTATGAACTCATTTATGTCAATTTTGACACTATTTTGTATTTTGTTTTTGTGAAATTCATAAAAACATTATCACTTTGAAAAAAAATTATTCAATAAACCCTAACATGTCATATTAACCTCTAAAATTAGTGGAATTGATCAGAAGTCTAAATTTACATTTATTTGGATATTTATAATATCAATTATTTTAGTCTTTCATTAATAAGGTAATTACCACATCATCATCGTGTCGTAAATAAATTTAATTATTTAATATATAAAAATTATAAATAATATAATATTATTTTGGAATTAATTTTAGTTTTATAATGAATATCAATAGTAGTATTTATCTTATGTATTACCCCATATTAATAATGGTTTAGTTATTAATCATTTAATTTAACCCTTTTAACACTTCTTTAAATAAAAAAATAATAAATGTCTTAATCTAATCCAAGTGTACCAAAAGGATCTTATTTTATTCTTAAGGTTGATTTTGGTCTAAATTCACAGATCCAATAGAATTAAGTCATGTGTTAGGGTAATTATAATACCATTATTACCTTTAATTACCCTATTTACTTATAATCGTGGTAATTAAAAGTCAAACATCACTATTCGACAAAAAAATTATTTTCAACTTATCAAACCACATTTTACGTACTGATATCAAATGTGCCTCTCTTATTTTCGAAATTAAATTCACAAAAGTAATAAAATTATGTTTTATGAAAATTTGGAAATGTGCCTAGTAGGAGGGAAAAAGACGGTGAAAGTTCAATAAAATTATATATATATATATATATAATATTATTATAAAATGAATCCAATGAATTAAATTGAACATATGTAGATATTATTTATCTATTTTTACCTAATATAAATTTAAATAAAATAACTAAATATTTAAATAAAAAGTCAGTTTTAAACAATAATGCAGTGTTTTCACTATTCATCAAAATTTGAATGTTTTCAGAAAAATACCAAAAATTCACCCTAAGCTAATTTTGATATTCCAAATCCAAAAATTAAGTCCATTTTGAAAAATAATATTTATAAAATTTCAATTGGTATCAAAATTCATAACGGCTAGGTTGATTTGTCCTGGTGTGCTAAAACTCCATATTGCCTCTTCCATCTTATGATTTCTCCATAAAACTTTTACCCGACAAGTCATCAGGTTTCTCAACACTTGTTCTCTGGTATCATGAATCTTGACAGGCTCTTCACAATAAGAAAAATTAGGTTCTAGTTCAATGTCATCATAGGTGTGTATATGCATTAGGTCTGGCATGTATTTTCTCAACTGTGATACGTGGAACACATTATGAACTTTGGAGAGACTTGGTGGAATTTCCAAACGATAATATAAAACTCTAATTCATTATAGAATTTCCAAAGGTCCAATGTACCCGGAACTCAATTTACTATTTTTATCAAAATGTATAACACCCTTCCATGGAGATACCTTTAAGAAAACATAATCTCTTACATGGAATTCCAAATCCTTTTCTTGGTTATCAGCATAGATATTTTTTCTATTTTGATCTTCTTTGATGTGGTTTTGGATAACCTTCACCTTTTCCATTGTTTCCTCAATGAGTTTTGGGCCTACATGTTTTCTTTCACCAACATCATCCAAACAAGATGTTCTGCGACATCTCTTTCCATATAAAACTTTATATGGTGCCATATGAATACCTGAATTGAAGCTATTGTTATAGAAAAATTATACCAAAGTTAAATACTGATCCCACATACCTTGAAAGTCAACTGAGAAAGATCTCAACATTTCGCCTAAGGTTTGAATATTTTGATCTGATTGTCCATCAGTTTGAAGGTGGTAGTCATTGCTCAAACAAAGTTCAGTATTCAAGACCTTCTGAATACTTTTCTAGAATCATGACATAAAATGGGGATCACGATCAGAAACAATCGATAGAGGTACTCCATCGTGTCTTACAACTTCATTAATATATAGTCTTGTTAGACTTTCATGTGGTAAATCTTCTCTTATAGCATGAAAATGTTTTGACTTGGTAAGATGATCAACAATGACCCTTCTCGCATCATTCCTTCTAGGAGTCTTTTGTAGCCCCTTGAAAAATTCCATCATAATATCATCCCATTTCCACTCAATTATGGGAAGAGATTTCATGACTCCTCTAAGAAGTTGTCTTCCAGCCTTAACCTATTGACAAACCATACATCCTGACACAGAATTATAAATATCTCTCTCCATGCTATCCAACCAAAAATGATCCTTCAATTATCTATAAATCTTAGTGCTACCGTGGTTTATAGAGAAATTTGAGCTATGAGCATCATCCAATAATTCCCTTTTTAGATCTGGTATGTCAGGAACAAAAAGTCTCTTCCCAAATTTCAAAATCCCACCTTCATATACAAAGTCGATCAATCTCCCATTGTTAACATCTTTAATTTTCTTTTCAAACTCCTCATCATCAATCTGAGAACATTTTATCTTTTCTAGTAAACATGATTTAGAAACCATTTGAAAAAGTATTTATGTTTCACCTTTCATGATTATTCCCATATCCATCTTTACTAAATCCATGAACATAGGATCTCTTACAACTCTCATCTTGTTCAAAACTCCATGATCCTTTCTTCTCAAAGAATATTCCACATTTTTCTCCTTCTCAGGTTAGTAGTGTATAATGAAATCATAATCATTATGTAGTTAAAGCCAACATCTTTTCCTTATATTGAGTACTTTCTATGATAAATTATACTTCAAACTCTAGTGATCGGTATATATCTCACATTTCTCACCATAGAGATAGTGCCTCTATATATTCAGTGAAAATATTATAGTTTCTAACTCAAGATCATGAGTGGGATAGTTTTGATCATGAATTTTTTGTTGTTGTGATGCATAAGAAATAACTCTATGATTATGCATAAGGACACAACCAAGTCCGTTCATTAAAGCATCACTATAAATAATAAACCCATCAAATAATCTACCAATATTACTCCTTGGTTTACGTATATAATCCGTTGTATGCCTTTCTAATCTTGCCTCATACTTTGTTACATTCTCATCCTCCTTTTTCCTTAGTCTCGGAAATTGTATTTCCATATCCGCTCGAGGGTCATGAGATAATGTATTTTTCTAATAAAATCTTTTTAAACTCCTTACATTCCATATTTGATACTTCTTCATCTTCCTTTGTGTTTTGAATTAATGACCACTATTGATCTGCATCTCTTGTGAGGCGATAAACTGCCATGACAACATTTTCTCTTTCGCTACACCTCAAAGAATGAAATATTTTATCTAAGTAATGTATCCATTTATCTACTAAAAATGGATTTTTAGTCCCATTTAACGTTGGTGGTTGTTTCCTCATTAAGAATTCTAACATTGATCCTCCGCGTTGTGGATCAAGGATCTCTATACAAGCAATGTTATTATTCATAACCTGAGTGAGTTTTTCCAGTATGGTGATAAGCTGATCAACATCAGTTTCATCACCGGCTCCACAATAATTATCTTGAGTAGGAGGTAAATCCCTACATTAATTACATGTTTTCATATTGTTTTCATTCCTTTTACTAGGCACCATTTCTAAACAATGGAATACAGTAGATTAGTTTATGAATCGCAATACATAATTCCAAATTTGTAAAATACTTATCAGAAATGGAACAGTTTATAGATATAGTTCATAATAATAAAAATGTTTTCTTTAAGAAGGTATATAATCATAAATCCATCATAATGGTTTGTAATGAAAATGTGAATTATCCTAAAAATATCCTCCAGGAGTGTCGTAACCAAGAGTGCAACAATTCCCATTGTCGTATACCAGGATACCACAGGTCAAGACCAAATCTCCTTTTTGGAGTTTTCACACATAGGTACATCTGTACTAGAGATTATTATACCTGCTCTTATCCAGACAAGGATCTATTTCTTGGAAAACTCACAAAACCTCTAAATTACCAAAATTCATGGAACTTATTCTATACTAATCCTCACTGTCTGTCTTAGGTCAATGTTCTCTAATTATAGTTTTCTAAATCTAGCTTCAAAGGTTTATACTAAACATCCTCTGATACCAACTGTAATACCCCGAACCTAGTTTCACAAAGTCAAAGCATTATTACATAACATTTTCATGATACAAGAAATCATGTCCCGAAAGACCGATCAGTTTAGTATCCTTTGAAGTACTAGATACATACATAAGTTTTACATTACAGCATGAAATAACAAAAAACATTATATCCCCTTTGAAAACACTTATATCCCTTAGAATATCCCTGCAGATCAACCATAAAATACTTCTTGGCATCATGGGAAATTAAAATATAGAAAAGGGTGAGCTTAGATGCTCAGTAAGGATAACAATATAGCAGAAACCATCCTAAATAAAAATAAACATTGAAGGCAATGTATAAGACTAAATTAAAAGACTTTTAAACTTAAATTTTGGATAACATGGAAAAGATAAATAAAATAACTCCATTTACTAAGTCACGTGGATATTAAACTAGTAGAACAATAACATGTAATATCAATAGCTACCTTAATTATAATGGAATGCATAATGTCAGACATCATAACCACATAGTCAGTGCCTCATGGAAAGACTAAAAATAAGATTTTCTCAAGGACTTGTGCCAAGACACTAGTTTGTCTCATGAGACCTACCGATGCATTAAAGAGATATAGCAGGCTCCACCCGTCACTTACTAAGTCCAATGGATTCCTCATATGAAAAGGTTGAAACATAACATAAACATTTGTATTGAAAGTAGCATACGAAATGATAGTACTTTAACCATAAACCATGAATGATATAAAAATAACACATCCATTTTCAATAATATCACAAAACCTTCAACACAATATGGAAGATTTTTATCTCAACAAATCACCTTCAAATAAGTGTAAAATCATTCAAAGGATGTTGACCTAGATGAAATAAAAAATATTTGAGATAAATATCTCTTTCTATTTTGAAAGAATTTAAAAGTAACATAATTATAAAATAAAACAATAATTTTTAAAATATTATTATAATATTGTAATTTAATCTTTAAAGATGTTATTATGGTGACAAATAGTTGTACCCTCCATATAAGTTGAAAAAGAAATTCTTACCTTATTTTGTCAAAAAGGTCCTAAAGTACCTTGTTTGGAAAACGACGGAGAGATTCCTTTATAAATTTTTTATAAAAATTCAAAAAAGGGAAAAAATTAATTTAACCCATAGTCTAGGAAATAGTAAAAATGTTTTTAAATGCGTTTTTATGAAACACTAATGTGTGTGATAAAGAGTTGTGAGTAGATACTCATGTTTAAACAACCTCAGATAATGAAGAGATTGTAGAATTAAACCTCACCTTATACTTTTCCTTGGACGAGGGTAAGTTAAACTACTATATAATAGTTAAATAATTGTTATTAAATTATACATGAACCACATACATAAATATGATATCATATATGATCTTGTAATATTGTTCTATTAATAATATTTCTGTAGTATCATTGTTTCAGGTGTTAACTAATTCGTTTTACTTTATATGTTTAATTATGAAAGTCATGTTTGTTATGGATAAGATGTATTTGATTAATATAAATAATGATATTATGTTTTTGAGAATAATTATTTAATCATAAAATGGAATTTATTGTTGAATTTTTACTATTGGGAATGAATCTCATCGTGTTCGTAGAGATGGTAATCCATACGTACACACGAGCGACAATATCATTCAATTGATGGTGAAATTGTATGTAATTTTATGGTATATCATATATAAAGAATAATTAACATGTTATATTTATTGTTTACATCAGTTATACTCATTATTATACCCATCATAATAATGATGTGTTTGAATAACAAACTACACTACGACGTGGAGACGATAAGTCATACATACGCACGTATGATGACTTGTCATTCATAGGATGGATAGAATAATGAATATGGTTTAACCATATTTATAATAAAATCACAGTATATACAATGTATTGGTGTTATTATTGTTTTATGTAAAAAAATAAAGAAAAAGTGGAAGAATAAAATAACTTTGAAAGATGTGGTGAAATTGTTACCTCTTCTTTGGGTGTTTCCTTTTGAGTTTATCAAAAGGGATCCTTAGGTTGGATTTATGATCAAATTAAGGCCCCTAGGTATAATTGAGGGTATTTTGGAATATATTTGATCAGGGTTTGGACTATCCAAATAGATTTGGAGGTGTTATTTTGAGAGAAGTGGAAGTTCCCTTTTATAAGAGAGGCGAGGGTCACTTTTGGAAAAGTTAAAAAAAAAATTATTATACAATCATATTTGGTTTATAATGGATCTAAATTGTTTTATTTAGAGGAAAATATGGATATGGGTCTAAAACCTCCCAATAAATAGGTTTTATATAGGTTTATGTCACCATATTAAACTTATCATTTAGATTTAACTCTGAGTTAAATAGTTTAACTTTTACCATGTATTCTTGTATTATTATAATAAATGGTAAATAAACATACTATAAAAATCAAAGAGAACCACAAGTGTTTAAATATTGATATATATTACCTTATATATATATCCTTTGGATGAACGTTAGATGTTTAATAATATTATATCAATTAATAATATAGTATTTGATTTAAAAACTCATTTATGTCAAATTTGACATTATTTTGTATTTTGTTTTTGTGAATATCATAAAAACCATATCACTTCAAAAATAAATTATTCATGAAACCATAACATTTCATATTAACCTAAAAAATTTATTGGAATTTATCAAAAGTCTAAATTTACATTTATTTGCATATTTATAATATCAATTATTTTAGTCATTAGTTAATAAGGTAATTACTGCATCCCCATTTTGTCCTAAATAAATTTAATTAATTTATGTCTAAAAATGATAAATAAAATACTATTATGTAGGAAATATTTTTATCTTTCTAATTAATATTTATAGTTGAATTTATCTTATGTATAAACCTATATTAAAAATAGTTTTGTTATTAAACATTTAATTTAACACTTTTATACTCTTCTTCAACTCCCCATTATAGTTCCCTTTCCCTTAACGAGATCCATGATCAGGAACTCTGCTTGCACACCGAGATACCATCACATGCTACGAGTAATAAACCAAGTATTAAATTAAAAATGAATTCCTATACTAAGTGAAAAAATATATATATAATAATGTAATTCTTGAGATAAGTAAATGATCCATAAAAAAATTGCAACACATGTGATGATTCATTGTGTTCTAACCAAGATACCATGAATCCCAACCCCACATGATTCTGATCATTTCAAATAAGGGTGTTAGAGTATGTCCACCTGTGTACTATATTTTATAAAACTCCACGTTCCCCATCATGATAATAGTCCTTATTAGTAAGAACTACAGGTACCACACCAATGATGTCCATTATCTGAAACAAGAAATTCCCTACTATGTCATTGGTCGTTATCCTTCAATAATGACAAGTCCAAACTAATATGTTTGACACAATCAGATAAATACCCCCCACAAATATTTCTTCCACTTTTACACATGTAAATTTATTCTTATCTAAATCATAACATGCTATCATATCCAAAATAATTTCCATGATTTGATCCATACCAAAAAACCCTCCATGGTTTATATCCCTTGTAAGATCATCACAGTTACCCTCTTTAAAGTCATTTAATGAAGGGAGAGTGTCTCAATCATCTTGATATATAAACCAAAATTCCACAAGGAATACTATATGAAAGGAAATTTATTTCCTATGCATGAATGATAAGGAATATAATGAAAAAATACCAGGAGACTACATATAATCACATGATCACAGTCAACACGTTCTCATGGCCATTCATACACCCAGGTGAAACCACATAAAAATGACATGTTGTCATGAATAAACATACATTTCATGGAAATTCAACATATATAAGGACTATAAATGATAAGGAACTTCCTACCTTATGGTCTTTTATGTCAATATGAAAGATAAACCAACTTATATTGATTGAGACAACATAAAGGCCAACGAACCAGAATCTCACACCGATTGACATGGTTCACCATGCATCCTTCAACAAAAGGACTGTATCTCCATCATCAAATAACAACTAATTCATAGTATCCACATGGATTAAAATAATAATAAAATAAATGTGGTCAAATTGAGAATAATCCCTCTGAGGTGCTATATAGAACAATACCATATTGGTCATTGTTCACAATTTAAAAAATTGAACCTCAATATTTAGTGAAAATTCACACAAATTGGAAGATGTCATGAAAATCCATGTGCCTAAAATTATAAATTTATATAGCTATCATACTAATGGGATAATATCCAAGAAAAAATAAAAAAAATCTAGAAACTTATGTGCATTACACAATGTGAAATTATACAATAGTAACATGAAAAACTAAGAACCAATATCCCATACCCTCATAACATTGAATTCCAATAAAAGAGGTCTTCATGAAACAATATTACAACATCCATCATAAGCCCTGACACATTCCTATAAAAATTTTCTACCAGACATCAAATAATAAGTTTTTGATATGTTTCCATTGTTATCAATTCTCAAAAAATATCTACGCCAATCTATCCATCACTCGATCAAAATCATGATAAAAATTATAGAATGAATATCCATACAGCATAAGCTTCCAAATAACAATGATGGAATAATCAATAAAATTTTGAGTCTATACAATTTAATGAATGTGTTTTAAAAGTGGAAAATAAAATAAACACAAACATATCCACGAACATCAAATAATTCATAAAAAATAAATAAAATAGAAGAAAGTCAAAATAAATAAATTTTGAAATAGTAAAATAGAGTTCAAGATTTCTAACAAATTCAAAAAAAGCACCCACTAGTATGATCAGAAAAACCAAATAAAAAATGAAAAATTAATCTGCAATATGGATCTACCACCATCAATGAATCATAACTCAAACCCAGTCGCCAAAACCCTCATACTATTGTAGCCTGATACTAAGGCTCCACAACAGTGATCTTACTTTATCAAGAAATATTGGTCCTTTTACCTATCCATTGTACAAATTTTGATACACATGAATAAATATATAAGATATTCACACCCACCAAGGAGAATGCATAGTGGGTGATAAATAAATCTCAATAGTCCACCCAACATAATGAACCAAATATCTATTTTCAGATACAATTGGATGCACATGTGATATTATAAACCAAGATAATTAATAAATATTGGCTTATGTATACTACTATATAAGTAAAGGGTTTTAAACAAATAAAAAAATAAATCCACCAACCTCGTGATGTATCCTCACACCTTAGGTAAATCTGCCCCTACTTTGGGCAAAGCTAGATGAATTTGGATGATAGATTAACTACCCACATAACATCTAGAATGTCATAAAAATCAGCATCGGAGAACCAAGACATATAAAATTCTAGAAACATAAAGGTATGTCCTTTGTATCTCATCCTAGGAATTTAGGAAAATAAATAACCTTTAACGGTGTCTTCCAAAATACTTAAATAATATGAACTAGTGATAAAAATTCTGGGATGACAATGCTAGAGAACCTATCAATTATCATAAGTTTACGAACACTAATGATTCTATGATATTTATCATATCTATGCCACATGCCTCTTATTACATGATAGGGAGAGAAGTTATACTAGGAGGGGCTAAACTCATTCAGATCATTAATTAACTCCCTAAACCCACATAACACCATCCAATTTAAAAAGTAAAATGTAAACTAAATCTTATGCATAATTTCTAATACAATAATATACCAATGGTATTCTCCCATATAAAAAAAATGTATCAAATTTTATGGCGATAATCTATTGAAACCATGGTCGACCAATGCCTGAACCCATCAACCATCAGCAATGACCTTCCATGGCCCAACAAAACAAGGGGCACTAAAATGGTTCCCCTTAACCATATCAATAACGAGGACACCCAATAAGGGAATCATAAATAAATCCCATTCCTTGGGATAATCTCATCCAATAAATATCAACTAGCCTCAAATGCACGGAACTTTTAGAAAAAAATATGGTAGAGAGATGGGAGACCATCTCTCTCTAAACCTATGATAAAATTTGGGTTCTATACACTAAATCATCTATTTCCTTCCCTCATGGATGTTTTTATTTCTCTTGGTAGATTCAACTCACACAACTTCAGGAATGAGAAGTATTTATGAGGCTTCGTTGCTGAGAATAGAGAATGAAGAACACTCAACAGAGCTCTCAGTCCTTCTATTACAGGTAGATCTAAGGGTGGATTCATTCTGGATACACTTAAAGGTATAGATCTGAGTAAAGCTTATGCAAAAACAAATCCTCCCATTTTCATGAAGATTGAAGATGGGGGATCTATGGTCAATGAATATTTAGATGCGCTACAACAACGATCACTGTTATGCAAATTCTCTATCATGGGTTGCATCTTCTACTTGAAAGGTGATCTCTCTTGATCTTTAATGGATTTAAATCATAGATTTTCACAATTTTGGGGTATTTATAACTTCAAATTGGTAGGTATAATTTGAGGTTACATCCATATTTGGTTTAATTCACAAAATTATCATGATGATTTATAGAAAATTGGAATAATCCAACTCAAACTGGGATTACTATGTATCTCTGATTGGGGATATGAATTTAACCCCTACGCACATAGGAACACAATGGATCAAATATGGGTTAAACTGGATGGACCGAATTTTTATTTTTGGAATCCTAAAATTGTAAATGATATTGCCTCTTGTAATCGATTGCCTTTTAAAATTGACTAGAGGGATTTAAATGGTGAATTGGGTCTCTTTGTAAGAGTTATGGTGGAATTCAACCTTTCTTCACCACTTCCTAATAAAATAACTTTCTATTCCATATATTGTATAACTTATATTAGGATAGAGTATGAATGAAAACCACCACTTAGTGAGATATGAAAAATTATTGGTCAAACCATAGAAAACTGTTAGGTAATTAAGAAACAAGTGGTACAATTTTTGTACAATGAATATAAGGAAGTGAAATATAAAAAGAAAGTAAAGTACCAAATCACTAATTTCCTAGAAAATTCTAACAAATAGAGTTATATATAGGTAAAGAAAAATAATAATTTTATGACCTTAAAGAATAGCTTGAAAACATCATGGTTTGTCCTTGCAGAAGATGAGGAGGATCTTCACCTTCTTGAATAATTAGAAACCCATGTAATGGATACTATTTGAAATCAGTATGACACTCACTATGGGGAGAATGAAAATTGTAAGACCAATACCCTATCCACATGTACTTATATTTATAACTTTTATAGATCAGTTAATAATGACTGAAATTCTAATGTGGATAAAATTACTATTTTCTCAAAAAATAAGGCATCTGACAATGAATCTGGGAAACCTGTTGGGGTCTCGGCCAGTGTAGAAACTTACTCCCAACAGGTTGGCACAACTCCTCGTAGCCCATCTTAGTTAATTGTATCTACTAATAATCCATGTTATGATGTTGAATACAAGAACATAAAGCCTATGAGTCCCAAAAATTCTATATAGGACTCTTTAACATAAGTGCTGGCTGCTATCCAGTTTTATAAATAATCCATTTTGATCACATTTGTCAAAACAGGTATAGAGGGAATGATCGGTTCATCTAAGAAGGTATTGTTCCTTACTGTCATCATAGATAACATTACCAAGGTAGAAAACTCTTTTATACTTGTTGATAAATCTCTGGGTGAGCACACGCCCTTAGCTTCTGTCACCTAGCCACATAAGTAGGATGTTACTTCAATTATTCTGCAGTAGGACAAGACAGCTGCAAGAATTCTAGGTTCATCTATCCCAGTTTTTCATTCCATTAATGGTTTTAACAGTAGTGAAAGTACTTCTAATTTTGAGAACCCTGAAAATATGAACACAACTCCATATGTTGGTCATGATGATGTATGTCATATAAAGCCTATAAATTCTATAGATGGTTCTCATATTGTTAATATTGTGTGCCCAAAAAATCTGATTTCTATTAAAAAAATCCTCATGTTGTTGTTAGTAATAAAGAGTCTATGAAATCAAACCTAAATGATGTTTTGAATGATCCTATTTGGGATAATTCTATGTTAATTAAGTACAATTACTCTCATATGTCTAATTCCACTATTAAAATTCCAACAGAACAGAACACTAATCCAAATAAAGACCAAAAAGTTTTAATATATTATGAGAACAAGGGATCCATAAATGGAAAATAGGACTTTTAACTACAAACATAGGTTTAAATGAAGATATCGTTTTTTAATTGTCAGGGCATTAATAACTCTAACCAGTTTACAATTTTAAAAAGAATTTTTAACACTCATCATCCCATGATGTTTTCTATTTCTGATCCAAAAATTACTTTTGCATGTTCTCTCTCTTATTCCAAAATAGTTAGTCTTTTGTAGGTGCAATAAAAAATACATCCAATGATCAATCTCTTTGGTTTTTTTCAAAAATTTATCTAAAGAATGTTAATATTTTTAATATCTCTTACCAAGTCATTACATGTGAATTTATTCTTTACGTCATGCTTTTATTATGTTCATTTGTTTTTGAAAAGAATAGATACCATGAAATGAGGCCTCTTTTGAATGACCTATCTTATCTATGTACAATAATCCAATCTCCTTGGTTTTTTGTCGGGGTCTTTAAGGCCATTCTTAACTAAAATGAAGAAATAGGTCCATCTCATTCTACTATTTCCACAAGAGAGTTTTAAAATTCCATTGAAGACAATAGTCTGGTTGAAATTAATCTCACTCGTGAAAATTTTACTTGATATAGAAGACATTACAATAAGGTTTTTTCCTCCAAGTTTGATAAAGCCTTCACAAATGTCCATGCATTGGAAAAATGGGATACATTCTATAGTACCAGTCTTCAAATGTTTAATTCTGATCATCATTTCATTCTATTAAATGTCGACATTAAGGACACAAAACCCCCCAATACCTTTTATTTTTAATATTGTGTGGTTTTCTTATGTTGAATGCACTACTATCATTAAAAAATTATGGTCTTCCATGTCTCACAAAAATTATTCCTTTGCTTGTACTATCAAATTAAAATACTTCAAACAGACTCTAAAAAGATTTTGAAACAATCAATCCAATGAAACAAACAATGAAATCCTTCTTCTTGAGGAGGAGGTCAATAATATTCAATATAACAACAGTAGTTCTAAATTCAACAATGATATGAATCAGGAAGTTTACCTTGTGGTTAAACTTAACTATTTTCTCAGCAATCAATAAAACATGATAAAATAGGCTTTTAATGTTAAATGGTTATAAGATGGTGGAAAATTTAATAAATTCTACAACTCTATAGAATGATTTATAAGATCTTGTAGACCTTTTACTACCTTAAATGATGGGGATAATCTCTTAGACAATGAACATGACATTTCAAATCATATTTCTTCATATTTTGAAACTATCTTTAATGGTCATGATATCAACAAAAACCTCCTACCTGAAGTCATTCTGATGGTGGTCAATGATGAGGATAATAATTTTCTTCTAAAAACCCCTCTTGATTATGAAATTAAAGACATTGTATTAATTTGAACCCAGATAGTGTGCTGGGTACTGATTATTTCAACAATGGTTTCTTTCAACATTATTGGGATGTTATTTGTTTTCATGTTCGCATGTTTTTAAAATATTTGTTTTCCTATGGAATTCTTCCTCATGTTCTTAATTATTAATTTAGTTCCAAAATTCCTAAAGTGGATAATTATTCTATAATTAATTTCTTTAGACCTATTGCTCTCATCAACACTCTCTATAAAATCTTCAAAAAAATAATTTCAAATAGAATTACATCTATCATGGGAAAAATTGTATCTTTGAAACAATTTGGGTTTATTAAGGGTAGACCTATTGCCCCAGGTTCTCTCTCCAGGGTCCGAGTTGGGTCCCAAAATAACTTTTTTGATGTTTAATGTTTTTACTGGGTTTCAGACCTATGTGCAGTCACCGCGTGGTTAGCGGTAGCCGCGCAACCGGCCCTAGTGCCATGAAATTGCTCAATATTATTATTATTATTATTATTATTATTATTATTATTATTATTATTATTATTATTATTATTATTATTATTGTTCTTCATATTGTTTTTATAATTATTATCTGTTTTATTGTTATTAAATTTAATTATTATTATCCTTCTTA
Source organism: Viscum album (assembly GCA_963277665.1). NCBI lineage: Eukaryota > Viridiplantae > Streptophyta > Magnoliopsida > Santalales > Viscaceae > Viscum > Viscum album. The sequence continues at coordinate 942,629,609 of OY728162.1, forward strand.
TTGTTAATTTTATTATTATTATTATTATTATTATTCTGGTATTAATTGTTATTTTTATTGTCATTATAATTAATAATATTATTATTAATAATATTATTATTGACATAATAAAATTAAAAAAACCCTCATTCTACCATCAACCCCTTTCCCCGTATCGAACCTTCCCCCTCCCTTGAAATTTCTAGTCCGCGCCGGACCTCTACCCTTCCTTGCCGGCCTCTCCAACACCTCGACCTCCTGCCTTGCCTGACTTCCACACCCTCTGGCCTCTGCCTTGCTCTCTCTGGCTCTCCCACCCAGCCTCCTATCCCGGCACTACCATCCCACCTCATTCCGGCTCCCACATCCTGCACTGACCCTCTCCCACTCCGGCCATGCCTCTCTTTAGGCTAACTGCCACTCACTGCTATGAACCGACCCCAACCACCTCACATCCCACCTACTGTGGTCCGGCGCCCCCTCAGCACCATGGAAATCGTCTGGCTCCGGGCTCCAGCCACCCGCGTATAGTCGGGCTCCCTCCGGACTACTGCCCTCTGGACGCCTCCCGGCCTCCCCTCAACCCGTCGGGACCCCACACCCTCCTACTCACACCCGAATCCCCAACTGCCCTCTTCCCCGGTCTATCCATCCTACTCCAACCTTACCCGGGGTATATTTTCATTCATCTTTGATATCTTTCTCTATTTTGAAAAAACCCTAACTCTTTGGGGACGTGTTTTCACGTTTTTCTTGTGGTTTAGGTTGTGAGTTTTGTTTGTGGGGTGTCATTCCACCTTCTGTTGAGGTTTTGTCGCATCCGCTCTTGGTTTTAGTTAGGTAATTCCATGGTTTCTTTTTGAGTCTAATTGATTCTTGGTTGTTTCGATAATTTTATTTTATATGATTCACAGATTTTATATACTCATAATTTTCTTTCTATAGTGTTTTTAAATTTTTAGAATTAGTTAAAAGCATGTTTTGAGTCAAATCCTGGTTCGAGTATGCAGTTATTTGATTATGTTCCAAGTTCTGTTTTGATATTGTTTATGGCTATTTTTTTGGGGTGCTTCTTTTTATGTTAATACAGTTTGATTAAAAATATAATATACTTTGAAGGTTTATATTTTATTATGATAGTGTTAATGTGAATTTGTCTCATTTGATAAAATACTATTGTTTTCAATGTAGAATTGAGGGTTTTATGAAATGTTTAACCTTGACTATGTTCTGTGTCGGCATTAGTTATTTGTAAACATGGTTTGGATATAATTTTTTAATTGGTATGACTTGCTAATAGTGTTAAGGTGTAAAAAAAAAGGGCGCTCTTTGGTTTTTAATGGGGCGGTGTGAGTTCTTTTCAAATAAAGCGAGCAGTTGGTTTTAGATTCAATGTGGTAGCTTTGTGGAAATAGTTATGGTTGTTTTCCTGAAATTCAGTCATGCCATTGGATGTTGACACATTCATGGGTTCACTCGGTGCCCCCATGGACGTGCCTTCAAGTGACAATGACACCTTTAACTAGTGTTTCCTTAAAACCTTGGTTATCTTAATGGTTTTTGTCTCGTAAGAATGATTCGGTCCATTGTGTGTCTTTTGTGAAAGGGTTGAAGTGTGATCTCAAGGGTGTGCCAGTTTGGATTTGAAAATATAAAAGTTGTATTTGCGTAATGTTTTTGGACATGATAACTTAAAGGCCTATTTGGATCTTCTAATTCATGGGTGGTGTTCTGTTAACTTTTATAATGGTTTGGGTTTGGAAATTGTGTGTGCCAAGTTGAAACATTAAATGATTTTCGAATAATTATTTTGATATGAGTGTGTAGTGATAGCCCTCTTGGAACTTTCATCTTTAATGTAATGTTTGCATTGACTCTTTGAAATGATGATGTTTTTATTACTGTGTGCCCATTAAACAACATGAGTATTTTGAAAAAAATATCAAATGTTTTTAATGATTTCATGGTATGAATTCCCAGTTGGAACCTTTGATGATATGTTATATATATATGTATATATATAATGGGGCACCTCTATAGGGGGGATATCCCTTATGTGTTATCGTATGGAGTGTCCGTGTTTGGGGTAGGCAGGTGTAGTGAGATGAGTCACGCGCGTGAGGGCCTCTTACTTACACAGTATTATTGTAACCACCATGGGTTCCTGGACGTATTTTAGAGATCGAGTGACGGTTGCTAACCAACCCCGATTAGACGGGTTGGTACCCCATTGATTTGTTGTTAGGCTAGGCGGGCTTTGCCATTAGATTGGTCAGTTAGGGCGGCTAGTTGGTTATAGGCTTAGGAGATTCACCATACACCGACAGGTGGTTCTGAAACCGAGTACGTCCAGGGGTATTCTTGGGATGTTTAGGATCACCCATGGTTACTGGATTAATTTCATTGATTTTTTACATTCCGTGAACTATTCTTGTCTACTTTTTGTGCACCAGTTTATTTTCAGCTTTCACTCTTACTCATTTTACTCTAGCACAACCTTGGTATATTATGTTTTGGATTTTATTTATAAAATGACAAATTATTTTCGGAAAATAGTTTGTAGTATGTGTTGGGTTTTTAAATGGGAAAAATGTGTTTCTTACTTTCAAATGTGAAAACCCTACTTTTATCATTGTATTTCAAACAAGAGTAAATGGATTGTTTCAGGAAAGTAGACCTTGGATTTACTGTATTACTCTTGGCATCCCTACTGAGCATTTTAAATGCTCACACCTAATTTATCATTTCAGTTTCAGGTTTCCTTTTATCACATTTCTCTTGGTTGAGTTGCTCAATGGTGGAGCAAGGTCAGCTTTTGGTTGGGAGGTGAAATGGATGGTCACATAGAGGTATGTTATGTGTTCTATTTATTTTCATGGTGTGATTCTCGAGTTAAGATTTATTATTCTGTTTATTCTTGTTTATCTATTTATTTTTTATAGGCCAAATCATTTTCTGTGATTTAATTTTGATGAACGGCACTGGTTTCCAGCCCATGGGGATCGGGAATGCTCCTCGGGCCATGTCGCGGACCGGCTCGGGCCATGCCCCAAGTATGAACCAACAACTAGGAGTAACTAAAACCATGTACGCTGACTCCACATTGGCCACTACTCCATGTAAAATCACAATGTAACATTGGATTTCCTCAGTTGTCATCAGTCAATCCAAAAAAAATAAGAACAATAAAAAAAACTCAATTCCTAGATTACCCCTAGAGACTCATGGTTAGGAATGGGTGAGGGTTCATCAGATTACTGGGGTGTGAACTTAGAATTAAATGCCTGACCGTGTTTTTCTAAAGAGAAAAAATGAAAAAAAGATTTTTGGAAATTGTATTTGTTTTGAAAAGTTGACTTGGTATTTGGAAAGTGGCCTTGATGGAAGACAGTTTTGAAATTTAAAAAAGAAAGGGGATTTTAAAAAAAGAATTTTTGAGTTTTGTTTGTTTTTTATTGTTTTTTGAGAAGTTTTTTTGGATGAAGGTGCTTTCAATGTTGTTACTTCGGCTTGATATTGGTTTTGGTTCTATGTTTTATATGTTGTTTAGAAAATGCCACCCAGAAAGGTCTCCAAGGTTTCTGATAAGTCATGCCTAGTTTTTCATCCTTCTCAGACATTGCCAATCATTCACGGTGATCATGGTCCATTAGAAGCAGCAGAATATCTTGAAGCGGTTGAACATGTTTTCAGGGTTTTGGGAATTCCCAAAGCTATCAGAGTGCATGCTGTTTTGGGTTTGTTTGAAGGTCTAGCTCTAGAAAAATTTGAGTTGGTTCTCCACCGTTAATGCGAGTTGGGATGACATGGTATGTCTTTAAATCCATCTTCGTCCGATGGTTTATACCTGAAGAGGTAAAGATGAAGAAAAGGGAAGAGCTCATGTATATTCAACAAGGCCAATGGACGGTGAAGGACTATTTTGACCATTTCAAGGAGCATGTGTCATTTTCTCGGGAGGTAGCGTCAAAAGATTTGATGAAGTCTTCTCTCTTCATTAGGGGCCTTCGTCCAGAGATAAAGGAGAGGGTACTCCTTTCTAAAGACCATCGTTTCGAGAAGTTGGTGGATGAGGCATTCCTAGTTGAGTTGTTATCCAGAGCACAGGTGCTTGGAAATCCAGAGAATCCAGTTACTCATGAAGGTTCCCCACCTCACGAGCGGGGTGTGACAGAGGGACCTTTTTCTAAGGAGTCGTCTTTAGTGGTTCTGGATTCTATTTCTTCGGATTGTTTAGTGTTATGAAACAAGTGTGTCTTGTTTGGGCACATGAAGCCAACATGTCGCATCCCTCCGAAGACATGTCATTGTTGCGGCTGTCTGGGTCACTTGGAGATGTTCTGTAGGAAGAGTCACCTAAAGAAGACATTGTTACTGGATAAATTCTAATGCCTGACTGTGAGGCAGGAGATGATTAAGCCATCAGAACCCCAGCCACATGACTTGGGGTAAAGCTCATGCTCAGTCAAGAGTTGCCAGGGGTGTGAAACCTTGGTCTGGATCTTCTGTTCAATGTTTGTCATAGAAATTTTAACGTCTTTTAATTTTCATTTTTTTACTATTAATATTTTGATGTTTTTGTAAGTTCATTATTTCATTGTGAAATTATAATAGACATGTTTTCCTGTAATCCAACAGTTTTTTTTGTTTGATCATGGTTTTCTGAATCCAACACTTTTTTTAGAAGTGTGTTTGGACTTTTAATGGGTTAATCTTGGTTGGGTTATGTTCATTTGGAGATTCAAGTGTCTGTGGAGGAATTGATGTTTGGATATGCTCGGGTTCATTGTTTGAGTTAGGTTCTGCTCAGAGGTTTTTCTCTAGTGTTCAGAGCTTTTGGTCCAGGTCAAGAGTTCCAAGGTTCAGCGGAGGTATTGTTCACTCATGCTTTATAATTTAGTATTGTTCAGTAAGGAGATCCTATGTTGTCCCCCTTCCCAGGGTGGTATTTTTGGGTGTTAGATATTCGCACTATTTGAGTTCTTGTGGTGGATAGAACCCTATCTTGTTCTCCCATTCTCTTGTGTTGTGTTTTCTTTTGGTTTCAATCGGGAATGGATTCTTGTTTTGTCTATTCTTCAGCTCGGTGACTTTCTGGGGGCATAAAGTGTCTGTGGTGGGGATATTTGTCACACCCCAAAATTTAATTTATTTATATTTTATTGTTTCTTTTCCCCAGGTTCTATCAATAGGGTCCGCTCTGGGTCCCAGATTAAATTAGTTGATGTTTAATGATTTTAGTGGGTTTCTGACCCATGTGCCGTCACTGCGTTGTTGGCGGTAGCCACACAACCATCCCTAGTGCCATGAAATTGCTCAATATTATTATTGTTATTATTATTATTTTCATTATTATTATTGTTCTTCTTATTGTTTTTAAAATTATTTTTTTATTGTTAATAAATTTCATTAATATTATCCTTGTTATTTTTAATTTTATTATTATTATTATTATTATTATTCTCAAATTAATGCTTATTTTTATTGTTATTATTATTTGTAATGATATTATTATTATTATTATTATTATTATTATAATAAAATGAAATAAAAAACAAAAACCCTAATTCTAATCACACCCCTTTCACGGTAGCGAACATGCCCCCCTCCATTGCCTTTCCTAGTCTACGCCGCACCTCTACCCTTCCTCGCCGGCCTAGCCATCACCCCGGCCTCCTACCTCACTCGGCATCCACACCCACTGCCCTTAGCCTCACCCCCTCTGCTCACCCAGCCTATCTCCGGTCCTGGCACCGCCAACCCACCGCATTCCGGCTCCCGTGTCCTGCACTGACCCTCTCCTGCTCTGGTCATGCCACACCTCAGGCCAGCCGCCTCTCCCTGCCGTGAATCAGCCCCAACCACCTCACGTCCCACCAACCATGGTCTGGTGCCCCCTCAGCATCCCAACCACCCTCCTGCTCTGGCCTCGAGCCACTTGCAGACAGCCAGTCTCCCTCCGGACCACTACCCTCCAGCTGCCTCCCAGCCTCCACTCCACCCATTGGGACCCCGAACCCTCCTTCTCGCACCCGAAGCCCCAGCTGCACACTTCCCCAGTCCGGCCAGCCTACTCTGACCTTGAACAGGGTATATTTTCGTTCATATTTGGTGTTTTTATCTATTTTGGAAAATTCTTAACTTGCTGGGGTCATGTTTGCGCATTTTTCTCATGGTATAGGTTGTGCGTTTTGTTTGCGTGGCATCATTCCTAATTATGTTGAGGTTCTGTCGCGTCTGCTCTTGGATTGAGGCAGGTAATACCATGGGTTTTTTTTTCAAAAATATAATTGATGCTTGAGTGTTTAGATAATTTTATTTGATGTGATTTGAAGCTTTTATATACCCATAATTTTTATAATATAGTGTTTTTAAATTTTTAGAATTAGTTAAAAGCATGTTTTGAGTCAAATCCTGGTTTGAGTATGTCATTATTTGATTATGTGCCAGGTTCTATTTTGATATCGTTTAAGGTGATTTTTTGGGGTGTTTATTTTTATATTAATACAATTTGATAAAAAATATACTTTGAAGGTGAATATTTGATTATGATAGTGTTTATGTTCATTTGGCGCATTTGATAAAATACTATAGTTTTCAAAGTAGAATTGAGGGTTTTTATGAAATTTTTATCCTTGACTATGTTGTTTGTCGGAATTGGTTATTTGTAAACATGGTTTGGTTATAATTTTGGTATTGGTATAACTTGCTAATAGTGTTAATGTGTTAAAATAAAAAGGGGTCTCTTTGGTTTTTAATGTGGCGGTGTGAGTTCATTTCAAATAAAGTGAGCAGTTGGTTTTAGTTTCAAAGTGGTAGCTTTGTGGAAATAGTTCTATTTGTTTTCTTGAAATGCAGGTGTGCCATTGGATATTGGCACATCCATGGGTTCACTTGGTGCACCCATGGATGTGCCTTCAAGTGACAATGACACCTTTAACTAGTGTTTGCATAAAACCATTGTTTTCTACATAGTTTTTGTCTCCTGATTAAGATTCGGTACTTTGTGTGGATTTTGTGAAATGATTGATGTGTGATCTCAATGGTGTGCCATTTTGGATTTGAAAATATAAATTTTTTATTTGTGTATTGTTTTGGGTAATTTTTTTGAACATGACAACTAAACATCCTGTTTAGATCTTTCAATTCATGTGTAGAGTTTTGTTAACTTTTAGAATGGTTTGGGTTTGGAAATTGTGTGTGCCTGGTTGAAAAATTAAATGATTTTAGAATAATGATTTCGACATGAGTGTGTCATGATGTCCCACTTGGAACTTTTAGCTTTTATGTAATGTTTATGTTGACTCTTTGAAAAGATGATGTTTTTATTACTGTATGCCCATATAACAACATTAGTATTTTGAAAAAAAAAATATCAAATGGTTTTAATGATTTCATGGTATGAAGGCCTATTTGGAACCTTTGATGATATGTTATATATATATATATATATATTTATTTGTGTCTATATATACTGGGGAACCTCTATAGTGGGGATATCACTTATGGGTTATCGTATGGAGTGTCCATTTTTGGGGTAGAAATGTGCATTGAGATGAGTCACACGCCTGAGGTCCTCCTACTTACACAATATTATTGTAACCACCATGGGTTCGTAGGAATATTTTAAATATTGAGTGATGGTTGCTGAAAAACTCCAATAGGATGGGTTGTTACCCCTGGATTTGTTGTTAGGCCAGGTGGGGTTTGCCATTGGATTGGTCAGTTAGGGCGGCCAGTTGGCTATAGATATAGGAGCTTCACCATACGCTGATAGGTGGTTCCGAAACTGAGTATGTACAGGGGACGTCTAGGGATTTTTAATATCACCCATGGTTACTGGATTAATTTCATAGATTTTTTACTTTCCGTGCACTAGTCTTGTTTACATTCCATGAACTAGTTTATTTTCATCTTTCATTGTTACTTGTTTTATTCTAGCACAACATTGGTATATTCTATTTTGGATTTTATTTATAAAATGAAATATTATTCTTGGAAAATGATATGTAGAGTGTGTTGGGTTTTTAAATAGAAAATCATGTAGGTATATTCAAATGTGAAAACCCTACTTTTATAATTGTATTTCAAACTTGCATCAATAGATTGTTTCAGGAAATGAGACCTTGGATTTAGTGGTTTAATCTTGGAATACCTAATGAGCATTTTAAATGCTCACACATAATTTATCATTTCAGTTTTAGGTTTCCTTTGATCATGTTTCTCTCGGTTGAGTTGCTCAGTGTTAGAGGAAGGTCAGATTTTGGTTGGGAGCTGACATGGATGGTCACATGGAGGTATGTTGAGGTGTTCTGTTTATTTTCTTGTTGCACTTCTCGAGTTCCATTTTATTATTCCATTTATTCAAGTTTATCTATTTATATTTTATAGGCCAAATCATTCCCAATTATTTAATTTTGATTCCCGGCATTGGTTGCCAGCCCGTGGGGATCGAGAACACCCCTCAGGCCATGTCGCGGACCGAATCGGGTGACCGGTTCAGGGTCGACCTAGGTTGGCTCGTGACATATTTGATACCATGGATTGGAGCTTTAAGTTAATGGTTATTCATGATTTTGGATTTGGTGATTCATTTATCCCTATAATCAGATATTTTTTCAATTTTGCCTCTATTTCCATTCTGGTCAATGGTTCTCCAAAGGGATATTTCCAATGCACTAAAGGAGTGAGGCAATGTGACCCCCTCTCTACCATTCTCTTCTCAATTGTGAATGTCTATCTTAGTTTCCTACTCACACATCTTGTGGATCAGAATAATCTCAATCCAATTCATGTTTCTAGAAATGTTAATTCCCCCACCCACCAGTTATATGCCGATGACATCATCATTTTCCTAAAAGTTGATAACAGAAACATTACTATCCTAAAAAATTCTATCACTCACTATGAATATGTTTCTAGTCAGCCCATTATTTGGAACAAATGATGTATCTTCTTTGGGAAAAACATTCCGTCCAATAGGAAATGTGACATTATAAATGATTTAGGTCTGTAATTGTGTTATTTCCCATTTTCTTATCTTGGTGTTCCCATTTTTTAGGTTAGTCCCAAAGCCTACTACTGTACTACCATAGTTGCCCAAGTAATCAACCAACTGTCTTCTTGGAAAGAAAAATCTATCACAATTAGAGGTATACTTTTCCTAGTTAAATATAATATTTTTTCTAAGAGGATTTACTCCAATATGGTAAATAAATGGCCTATTAGTCTTATAAAAAATATGAATTTATAAATTAAAAAATTTATCTAGATGGGTAGCACTCTAGAAATAAAACTTGTCACTTTCCCCTGGTAGACTTGTTGCAAGACCTTAGAAAAAGGTGGTATTGGCAGAAAAAATATTAAGTACCTTAATGATTCCCTACAAGCCAAGCTCACTTGGAACCTTCTTTATAAAAATTATGGTTCCATTGAATTTCTCTAAAAATATTTCCTAACAAACATAAAGCTAGAAACTTGAATTTCTTCCACACTTCCATCAGACCTTCTAACAAAAATTCTTTTTCCATTATTTTGAATAATTCTATATGGGTGGTTCCTAGGCTCTCTTCTATGAATTTTTGGTTAGATAAATGGACGAGAACACACCTTATTTATATGAACCCAACTAATCAAACCTGTGAAAATTACTACTACTCAATCAAAGATATGCTAAACTCTCAACATGATGATCATCCTAATTTCATTCTGTGTACCAATTACACCTTCCCTTTATCAAATAAGGATGATTTTTTAATTTGGGTTCCTACCAACAATGGTATTCATAACTCAAAAAACTTCAATAATCACAATTTTTGTAATTCTTATAATGATTTTTGTTAGACTAAAAACTTTTAAAAAACCATGTATTAAGCCATCAAGATTCAATCTTATTTGGCATCTTGCTCACAATAGAGTCCCCATATAATTTTTCCTTCTCTTATTTGGAATCTAACTCTTCTCTAAATGTAGACTATATAACCAACACAGAGAAGATGATTACCATATTTTTATTTCATGTGACACTAATTTTTCACTTTGGAATTATATTTTTGACATATTTGATTGCAGATCATTGATTATTGACTCCATAAAATATCTTCTAAAGAGATTCGAATAAATTGAATGTTCGCATCAAATTAAAAAATGTTTCCTTACTAATATTGTTGATCTTCACCATGTGATCTAGTATTATAGAATTGTTTTTATTCATAACAATTAGTCATTTAATCTAAATTCATGTCAGGTGTAGATCCTTATATCTATACGTGAAGCCTACTCAATGAAAAAGGGCCCCTACAACAACTCTTTTCATGACTTTGGAATCCTGCGACATCTTAGGATAGATGGAAATTTCCGCCAATCTCGTCTCGCCTTAGAATTGTTCTAGAAAGCTCTATTTCCTGGATGAATTAATGTAAATGTGGATGGTTCCACCAATGTAAATATGGGGCCTACGGGTTGTGGCATTATCTTCAAGAATCACAATGGTTAGATCCTTGGATTATTTCTTTGAATTTGTGGTGTTTCCACCTCTATGGTGGCTGAAATTATGAGTTTGATTCATGAAATTACCGTTTCCATGCTCTTTCGTTAGAATAATTTAAGGAGTGAAATGGTCTCAACCACAATTTTTTATGTGATTTGGAAGGGAGACAGTCATCTTGCTTAGCCAATTACTGCCCAATGGATGTATTGCACTTGTTTTCTCCTTGACATCAATAACATCATCACACATGTTTATCTTGAAGAAAACAAGAATTCTAATGGACTAGCCAACAAGGGATTAAATCAAGATATTACCTGGCTTGATGATCTCCTCATTGATCTTCTCCCCTTTTATATGATTCCATATTTTAGACTCATTTAACCTTTATTTTTAATAAAATTTGTGCTTTGGACTTTTTGGCCAACACACCATCTTTAAAAAACTAGCTTCACATGCACACAAACCAACTGAAACTTCAAACATCACCTCGACCATAAGGTAATCCTCATATAGCACCACATCTTTAAGGGAATCCTCTATAAGTCCCAACCACAAAGTAATACTCCAAGATTCCCTTACACCCATATCAAAATATATACAACAAAAACCTACTATATCTAACACCCTATGACATAAAATTAAAAAAAATCACTATGTGATCTAAATCTCATGAAAATTGGTCAATAATACTATCTATATGAACCTCAAGTAATCTGTCCCTATAACCCAGGGAAATTGAAGACTACCTAATCTACTTTTCCAAAAATCATCTAAAGAAACCCAAATTAAACAACCTTGGAATCCTTAATCCAAGATAATCATCAACCACACAAGTATTACATGATCCTTTTACCCAGAATGCACACTCAAGAGAATTCTATAACAAAAACATCAAGAGATTCCTCACATTAATCCTCTATCCATCAAAAACATTACCCAAGAGGCCTCTAAATGCTAATATAATACCCCCACTGGGATATATGTCACACCCCGACCGCGGACGTCCGTAATTTTTCTTCTTTCTTGGTCCCGGTCTAAATTTTTCGAAGATTAATTGTGATTGGTGGTTTCGCGCCGGTGCGCGGTCATCGCATCCCTAGCGATGGTCGTGCGTTCGGCCCGGGGGATGATGTGTCCGCCCGGCGTTTTAAATATTAAAGTTTTTACGTTGACTTTTATTGTTATTACTATTTGAGTTGTGTTATTAATATTGAAGTTATTTTTCGTGTATAAGTATATACCTATATATGTCTATACAAATGTATATACTTTAATACGTTATCTTTATATATGTATATATATGTATATATAGTGTATCTATGTGTATATGTTTATATATAGGTATATAGGAATATATGGGTGTGTGCGCTCGCGCGCGAACGCGCGCGCAAATTTGTCTTCAAATGGTTTTAATATTTTAAACTTTGGATTAAAGATAATTATTATTTTAAATTTTCTAATTATTAATATTAATATTATTATAAGGTTTTATTATTATAATAATGTTTTATTATTTCTATAAATCATTATTAATTTTTAGGATTTGTTTTATTTAATTACTTATGTTCAATATTATTATTAGTATATTATTATAATTATAGTATTTTATTATTTTTACATATTATTATTAATATTATCCTCATATTATTATTTATATCTTTGTTGTATTATTATGATTATTATATATATATATATGCATTAAGAAACCCGAAACCCCCTCTCAAACCCCACCCTACTCCCGTAGCCGCCACTTTTTCTCCCCCCCTCTCTCTCTCCCCTTTCTCCTCCTTCTTCCCCGTTTTTTTTCTTTCTTCTTCTTTCTTCGTTTTCTTCTTTCTTTCCCCTGCTGGTGCGGCCGACCTTGCGCACCGCCGCTGCACCCTCCGCCTCGCCTCGTCCCGGCCCGGCTTCCCTCGCCGCGCTCCTCCATTTGCGCGCCACACCGACCTCCGCCCCCTGTTCGTCATCCCGGCTCCCCGGCGTCCCGTTTCCCTCCTGCGTACATCGGCCTCCCCTTTCCACACCCCGTCGGCCTCCCCTGCTCTTCCCCTGCGCACTCCGCCATCTCCCTCTCCCCGTCCCGGTGTCGCCAGCTCCTCCGCCAGCCGACCGCCGGCCTCCTCCCCGTTTCTCCCCTGCTCGCCGGCCGCCCTCCTGCCTGTTTCGGCCACCCGACCGCCGCGCGCCCTCCTTGCCAAGCCGACCGCCGTGCGCCCTCCTTGCCAAGCCGACCGCCGCGCGCCCTCCTTGCCAAGCCGACCGCCGCGCGCCCTCCTTGCCAAGCCGCGGGCCGCGCGCCTTCCTAGCCAATCCGCCCCAACCGTGCGCCCCTCCGGCGCGTTTCCTCTGTCCGGCACCTGCACCCCCGACCTCCCCTCCTTCGCCGTGCTCCCCTCCCTCCGCCGGTGGTGAGTCTTATTTTAGTTTATTTATCTATTTATGTTTTATTTTCAACATTTTTATTATCATATCAATAATATTAATGTTGCCATTATTTTTATTCTTGTTATTATTATTGTTATAATCATTATGTTAACAATAATAATAATATTATTATTATTATAATTACTATCATATTAATATTAATAATATTATTGTTATTATTATTAATACATTATTATTATTATTATTATTATTATTATGAATATATTTATTATTGTTTTAATTATTATTATATTATGTTTTTATTTTTAATATTATATTATGTTATTATTACTATTTTTATTATTATCATTATTATATTACGCTTATATTATTATTATCATTATTAAGTTAATATTATTATATTATTATCATATTATTATTGTTACTATTATTATTATAATTATTACCATAGTAATATTAATATTATTATTATTATTATTATCATTATTGTTATTATTATTATTTAATTATCATATTATTATTATTATGACATTATTACTACTACATTTGGTTATTATTATTATGGATGTTATTATTATAGTATTATTATTCTATTATTATTATATCATGCTATTATGATTATTATTATGTTATGGTTATTATTATTATTATTATTATTGTTATGTTATTACAATTATTATTATTAGTATGTTGTCAATAATGAGCCTGCTTAACGACCTATTGTTTTAGGATCGGTTTGACGGCGCGGTACGGTGCGACCATTACGCAACAGGAGTTTTGCACCGTGTCATTTCGTTCCGAGTTGCGTCTTGAGGTAGGTCTCCCTATGCACTTGCCTCTAAATTAAGAATTTATTTATTCCTTGTCCTTTTATTGAATTTCAGTAAATTAAAGAAAAATAATATTAAGTAGTTTTTATAGTGTGGTGATTTGCTGATAAGGCAAACTGTTTAATTCTAGCATTTCATTAAAAGTGTTTTCTTGGTTTCAATTGTGGGATTTCATAGTAATGTCGCTAAATGGTTCTTCCTGAGTATCGAAAGACATGTTGAATTGGGTTTTGAAATGTTTTTGGAATGTGTAAATTAGTAAATGTACTGTTTATGGAAAATGGTGTTTTCTTGTAACCTTGATTAGTGAAAACGTCGTGTGACCCTTTGAAATTGTTTTTGGAAACTTTACGTGTGGTTCTTGGTTGACGAAAGATGTTTTCCCTTGTTGTGTTATTAAAAATAATGTTTTCTAGGTTGTGAAAGTTTGTTATGTTCTTGTTTGAGTGTTTCAAAGAAAGGGGTTTTTGCGAAATGATTGGGTAATGACATTTCTATTTCTAGAAAGGTATTTTTGGCGTGCGTGAGTTTGGAAATATTGTTTGGGTGTGGAAATGGTGACTTTTGTGTGCAATATCTTGTTTGGCCTGCGATATGAGGAAGAAACATACTATGTGAATGTGAAACTTGTTTGAGCACACGGGAAACCCGGGGTATCTAGGTGGGCGGACTAGAACTAGTGTGCTAGTGAGCCGGATGGGTGTCGTCCCTGTTTCACTTAGCTGGATTGATGTTTGCAACACTAACTAAACATATGATATCTGAGGGTCGTGGCCTTCTAAGCCACGTGTTCTGAGGGTTGTGGCCTTCTAACCCACGTTTTCTGAGGGTCGTGGCCTTCTAAGCCACGTTTCACCGAGACACGAGGTTCTAGGGTCCCACGCGAGCTAGATGAACCTTAGGGGATTTACCCATAGTGCTCTACCATCTCTGGCGTGGTGCCTCCCGTCGGCATACGGGGGACCACTTGGGTGTGAGTGTGTGCGTGTGTGAGTATGTGTGTGTGTGTGAGTGTGTGTGTGAGTGTGTGTGTGTGTCCATGGTTTTTGCTGATAACTTCTGGCTTATTTTTACTTGCACTTGATTTTCCTTGCCTGTTTACCTTTACCTGCACTTGTTTTCCCTGCTTGTTTACTTTCAGTCATCTTTCACAGCCTATACTGTTAGACTTTGGAAAAAATGGGTTTTCAAATGAAAATGCTTAATTCTCTTTGGGTGAGATTTGAAAATGTAACACTTTGCTTTTCGGAATGAGTTCAAAACTAATGAAAGGGAATTAACTTTTAAAAAGGAATAAGGGTGATGGATCGTGTTTAGTTTTTCAAGTGAAACATTATAAAAGAATACTTTTATACATTGTAGTTCAAACCTGGAATAGGTAGATTCTTTATTCACTGGCAGTGCATTGGGATTTGTTGTGGGGCTCACCTACTGAGTACTTTTGTGCTCACGCCTATCTTTTACCTTTCTCAGTTGCAGGTCCCTTGTGTCCAGGTTTTTCCTGGCTTGAGTCGCTCAGTGAGGGAGCGACGTTGGTTGTAGTTGGGTGGTGACCCGCGAGGTCACTTGGAGGTATGTCGTGGTTTAGTTTTGTCTGTGTCTTTAGTGTCTGTTTGTTTGTTTAGTTTATATTCGTTCTTTCGATCCTGTTTTTATCTTGGGCTGAAATCGTTCCCAACGATTTAAGTTTCAATGCCCGGCACTTGTTGCCATCCCGGGGGGATCGGGAACGCCCCTCGGGACTTTCTGCGGACCGGCTCAGGTGACCGGTTCAGGGTCACCCCGGGCTGGTTCATGACAAAATGGTATCAAAGGTGGTTCTTGTTATTTGGGTTGTCCGGTAGAAGGATATTAGGACTGTCAGAACTCGAGGGGTAGGTGCGGGAAGAGCGTCGCGAACTCTTGCTCGCACTGATCCTCGAGTTACCAGGGGTAGTTCGGGAATTGTGTCTTTGTCTTTTCTGGTTTGTCTTGGATTGAGAGATGATAATGGAGGCAAGCCGACGTTACGTCGTGATTTCACATGGAGTAGTGACCCATGTGGAGTCCGAGTACGTGTTTTGAATTCCTTCTAGTGGTCGACGCTGACTTGGGACATGGCCCACTACCATGTCGCCAGGTTGAGTGTGACTACTAGTCCCTCATTTCTGTGATTGATGCAAATTTGGATGTTGTTTCCATTTTGGTCTGTGTGAGTGCGTAGTTGGAAATGAAAAAAAGGGTTTTTGAAAATTTGACTGGTTTCTTTTAAAGGACTTTAAATGTATAAACTGGGTTTTAAAACTGAAATCTCTTGATTTGAAAATCTGTCGTTTGCTTGGAATTGGTTAAGAATGATTTGGGTTGAAACCCCGGTTCCTCTTTATGAACGTTTGCACATGTGTGAGAATGCATGGAAAGTGTGTGTTGATGCACGTATAAACGGAATGTGGATGAAGACATGTGCAACGGTTCATGAGATTACCTAGGTGTGTATTTGAAGTTAAAGGCTTGACTTTGTTTTCTAAATTGGTTTTAAATGGGAAACAGTTTTGGAAAGTTTTGGTTTGAAAGTGGATTGGTTTTTGGAAAGTGATCTTGAAAAAGGGTGGTTTTGAAATCAAAAATGAAAAAGGGAATTTTAAAGAGGAGATTTTGTTTTGGGTTGTGTTGTATCTGTTTGGTTCTTGTGCTGACTGTTTTTTATGAAGACGCTTTTATTGATATTGCTTAGATTTGATGTTGGTTTTGGATTTGTGTTTTATATATCGCTCGGGAAATGCCGCCCAGAAAGGTCTCTAAGGATTCGGATATGTCATGCCCAGTTTTGGTCCTACTCAGACTTTGCCTATTCTCCATGGTAATCAGGGTCCGTTAGAAGCAGTGAAATGGCTCGAGGAAGTGGAACGTGTCTTTAGAATATTGGGAACTCCCGATAGTGTTATGGTCCGTGCAATTATGGAGTTGTTTGAGGGTCCAGCTCTGGACCAGTGGAAGATGGTTACCCCACCGTCAATGCAAGGTCAAATGACGTGGGATGTCTTTAAAACTGTTTTCATCCAATGGTTTGTACCTGAGGAAGTGAAGCTGGAGAAAAAGAGGGAACTTGTACATATTCAACAAGGCCAACAGACGGTGAAGGCATATGTTGACTATTTCAAGGAACTGATTTCCTTTTCTCCAGATGTAGCGTCACATGAGCTCATGAAGGTCTCTATATTCTCTAGGGGTCTTCGTCCAGAGATCAAGAAGCGAGTCCTCCCTTATAAAGACATTTGTTTCGAGAAGCTGGTGGAGGAAGCTTTCTTGGCTGAGTTGGTTTCCGGTGCACGGGTGGTTAGTACTTCAGCGTCCCCTATTGTTGTTCGTAAGAGTTCCCCCTCTGGCGAGGAAGAGGTGCCAGAGATACCTGTTCCTAAGGAGTTATCCCCTTTGGTCCCTGTTCCAAGTTCATCAGATCGTTCAATGGTGTGCTATCAGTGTGGTCGTTTTGGGCATTTAAAGTCGTCTTGTCACAACCCTCCGAAGACGTGTCATCGTTGTGGTTGTCTGGGTCATCTGGAGAAGTTTTGCAAGAAGCGTCGCTTGAAGAGGAAGCTGTGATGGGACAATGTCAGTACCTGACTGTGAGGCAGAAGATGCTTCAGCCATCAGAGCCCCAGCCACAAGTCTCGGGGTGAAGCTCGTGCACAGTCAGGAGCCCCTAGGGGTGTGAAGCCTTGGTCAAAGTTCTGTATTCCGTATGGACGGTGGAGCAATTAAAAACCTTTTCATGTTTGTTTCCCTGCTATTGAGGTCCCAACAACGTTGTAAATGCATTGTTTTTCTATAAAGTGATGGTGGAATTGTTCTATGATAATCTAAGCAGACGTGTCGTGTGGACGTGGTATTGTAAATCGTGTGTCTTTCGAAAGGTGTGTTTGACCCTCGTGTGGGTTGACCTCGTTTTAGTTATGTTGTCGATGTGGTTATGTTTTATGGACTTCAATGGATCATGTCTCCAATTTGATGTTGGTTAAATATTTCTTCTGTGGGTTCTACCTGGAGTTGAAGGTTGTTGACTCTAGTCGTGGGTTCAAAGTCTCGACGGAGGTGTTGTTTTAATCGCGCAATGAGAGTTGGTTTGAATTGGTTGGGAGTTCCCGCGTTGACCCCCTTTTTTTTCTAGGGTTGTCTATTTAAATGGTCTTCTTTTCTGCACTAGTTAAGTTCTTGTGGTGGGGAGAACCCCTTCGTGTTCTCCCCTCAATCTCGGACCCCGGTTTTCTCTTGAATCGGTCGGGTGTGACCTGTGTAGACTAAGGTCATCCCCGAGAACCTCAGTTTCTTCAGTTCCTTTAGTTCTGTTTGGGCGTAGACTTGGTTTTTGGCTGACTTGTGACCTGGTGACTTTCTGGGGGCAGAAAGTGTCTGTGGTGGGGAGAATTGTCACACCCCGACCGCGGACGTCCGTAATTTTTCTTCTTTCTTGGTCCCGGTCTAAAGTTTTTGAAGATTAATTGTGATTGGTGGTTTCGCGCCGGTGCGCGGTCATCGCATCCCTAGCGATGGTCGTGTGTTCGGCCCGGGGGACGATGTGTCCACCCGGCGTTTTAAATATTAATGTTTTTACGTTGACTTTTATTGTTATTACTATTTGAGTTGTGTTATTAATATTGAAGTTATTTTTCGTGTATAAGTATATACCTATATATGTCTATACAAATGTATATACTTTAATACGTTATCTTTATATATGTATATATATGTATATATAGTGTATCTATGTGTATATGTTTATATATAGGTATATAGGAATATATGGGTGTGTGCGCTCGCGCGCGAACGCGCGCGCACATTTGTCTTCAAATGGTTTTAATATTTTAAACTTTGGATTAAAGATAATTATTATTTTAAATTTTCTAATTATTAATATTAATATTATTATAAGGTTTTATTATTATAATAAAGTTTTATTATTTCTATAAATCATTATTAATTTTTAGGATTTGTTTTATTTAATTACTTATGTTCAATATTATTATTAGTATATTATTATAATTATAGTATTTTATTATTTTTACATATTATTATTAATATTATCCTCATATTATTATTTATATCTTTGTTGTATTATTATGATTATATATATATATATATGCATTAAGAAACCCGAAACCCCCTCTCAAACCCTACCCTACTCCCGTAGCCGCCACTTTTTCTCCCCCCCTCTCTCTCTCCCCTTTCTCCTCCTTCTTCCCCGTTTTTTTTTCTTTCTTCTTCTTTCTTCGTTTTCTTCTTTCTTTCCCCTGCTGGTGCGGCCGACCTTGCGCACCGCCGCTGCACCCTCCGCCTCGCCTCGTCCCGGCCCGGCTTCCCTCGCCGCGCTCCTCCATTTGCGCGCCACACCGACCTCCGCCCCCTGTTCGTCATCCCGGCTCCCCGGCGTCCCGTTTCCCTCCTGCGTACATCGGCCTCCCCTTTCCACACCCCGTCGGCCTCCCCTGCTCTTCCCCTGCGCACTCCGCCATCTCCCTCTCCTCGTCCCGGTGTCGCCAGCTCCTCCGCCAGCCGACCGCCGGCCTCCTCCCCGTTTCTCCCCTGCTCGCCGGCCACCCTCCTGCCTGTTTCGGCCACCCGACCGCCGCGCGCCCTCCTTGCCAAGCCGACCGCCGCGCGCCCTCCTTGTCAAGCCGACCGCCGCGCGCCCTCCTTGCCAAGCCGCGGGCCGCGCGCCTTCCTAGCCAATCCGCCCCAACCGTGCGCCCCTCCGGCGCGTTTCCTCTGTCCGGCACCTGCACCCCCGACCTCCCCTCCTTCGCCGTGCTCCCCTCCCTCCGCCGGTGGTGAGTCTTATTTTAGTTTATTTATCTATTTATGTTTTATTTTCAACATTTTTATTATCATATCAATAATATTAATGTTTCCATTATTTTTGTTCTTGTTATTATTATTGTTATAATCATTATGTTAACAATAATAATAATATTATTATTATTATAATTACTATCATATTAATATTAATAATATTATTGTTATTATTATTACTACATTATTATTATTATTATTATTATTATGAATATATTTATTATTGTTTTAATTATTATTATATTATGTTGTTATTTTTAATATTATATTATGTTATTATTACTATTTTTATTATTATCATTATTATATTACGCTTATATTATTATTATCATTATTAAGTTAATGTTATTATATTATTATCATATTATTATTGTTATTATTGTTATTATAATTATTACCATAGTAATATTAATATTTTTATTATTATTATTATCATTATTGTTATTATTATTATTTAATTATCATATTATTATTATTATGACATTATTACTACTACATTTGGTTATTATTATTATGGATGTTATTATTATAGTATTATTATTCTATTGTTATTATATCATTCTATTATGATTATTATTATGTTATGGTTATTATTATTATTATTATTGTTATGTTATTACAATTATTATTATTAGTATGTTGTCAATAATGAGCCTGCTTAACGGCCTATTGTTTTAGGATCGGTTTGACGGCGCGGTACGGTGCGACCATTACGCAACAGGAGTTTTGCACCGTGTCATTTCGTTCCGAGCTGCGTCTTGAGGTAGGTCTCCCTATGCACTTGCCTCTAAATTAAGAATTTATTTATTCCTTGTCCTTTTATTGAATTTCAGTAAATTAAAGAAAAATAATATTAAGTAGTTTTTATAGTGTGGTGATTTGCTGATAAGGCAAACTGTTTAATTCTAGCATTTCATTAAAAGTGTTTTCTTGGTTTCAATTGTGGGATTTCATAGTAATGTCTCTAAATGGTTCTTCCTGAGTATCGAAAGACATGTTGAATTGGGTTTTGAAATGTTTTTGGTATGTGTAAATTAGTAAATGTACTGTTTATGGAAAATGGTGTTTTCTTGTAACCTTGATTAGTGAAAACGTCGTGTGACCCTTTGAAATTGTTTTTGGAAACTTTACGTGTGGTTCTTGGTTGACGAAAGATGTTTTCCCTTGTTGTGTTATTAAAAATAATGTTTTCTAGGTTGTGAAAGTTGGTTATGTTCTTGTTTGAGTGTTTCAAAGAAAGGGGTTTTTGCGAAATGATTGGGTAATGACATTTCTATTTCTAGAAAGGTATTTTTGGCGTGCGTGAGTTTGGAAATATTGTTTGGGTGTGGAAATGGTGACTTTTGTGTGCAATATCTTGTTTGGCCTGCGATATGAGGAAGAAAAATACTATGTGAATGTGAAACTTGTTTGAGCACACGAGAAACCCTGGGTATCTAGGTGGGCGGACTAGAACTAGTGTGCTAGTGAGCCGGATGGGTGTCGTCCCTGTTTCACTTAGCTGGATTGACGTTTGCAACACTAACTAAACATATGATATCTGAGGGTCATGGCCTTCTAAGCCACGTGTTCTGAGGGTCGTGGCCTTCTAAGCCACGTTTTCTGAGGGTCGTGGCCTTCTAAGCCACGTTTCACCGAGACACGAGGTTCTAGGGTCCCACGCGAGCTAGATGAACCTTAGGGGATTTACCCATAGTGCTCTACCATCTCTGGCGTGGTGCCTCCCATCGGCATACGGGGGACCACTTGGGTGTGAGTGTGTGCGTGTGTGAGTATGTGTGTGTGTGTGTGTGAGTGTGTGAGTGTGTGTGTGTGTCCATGGTTTTTGCTGATAACATCTGGATTATTTTTACTTGCACTTGATTTTCCTTGCCTGTTTACCTTTACCTGCACTTGTTTTCCCTGCTTGTTTACTTTCAGTCATCTTTCACAGCCTATACTGTTACACTTTGGAAAAAATGGGTTTTCAAATGAAAATGCTTAATTCTCTTTGGGTGAGATTTGAAAATGTAACACTTTGCTTTTCAGAATGAGTTCAAAACTAATGAAAGGGAATTAACTTTTAAAAAGGAATAAGGGTGATGGCTCGTGTTTAGTTTTTCAAGTGAAACATTATAAAAGAATACTTTTATACATTGTAGTTCAAACCTGGAATAGGTAGATTCTTTATTTACTGGCAGTGCATTGGGATTTGTTGTGGGGCTCACCTACTGAGTACTTTTGTGCTCACGCCTATCTTTTACCTTTCTCAGTTGCAGGTCCCTTGTGTCCAGGTTTTTCCTGGCTTGAGTCGCTCAGTGAGGGAGCGACGTTGGTTGTAGTTGGGTGGTGACCCGCGAGGTCACGTGGAGGTATGTCGTGGTTTAGTTTTGTCTGTGTCTTTAGTGTCTGTTTGTTTGTTTAGTTTATATTCGTTCTTTCGATCCTGTTTTTAGCTTGGGCTGAAATCGTTCCCAACGATTTAAGTTTCAATGCCCGGCACTTGTTGCCATCCCGGGGGGATCGGGAACGCCCCTCGGGACTTGCTGCGGACCAGCTCAGGTGACCGGTTCAGGGTCGCCCCGGGCTGGTTCGTGACAAAATGGTATCAAAGGTGGTTCTTGTTATTTGGGTTGTCCGGTAGAAGGAGATTAGGACTGTCGGAACTCGAGGGGTAGGTGCGGGAAGAGCGTCGCGAACTCTTGCTCGCACTGATCCTCGAGTTACCAGGGGTAGTTCGGGAATTGTGTCTTTGTCTTTTCTGGTTTGTCTTGGATTGAGAGATGATAATGGAGGAAAGCCGACGTTATGTCGTGATTTCACATGGAGTAGTGACCCATGTGGAGTCCGAGTACGTGTTTTTAATTCCTCCTAGTGGTCGACGCTGACTTGGGACATGGCCCACTACCATGTCGCCAGGTTGAGTGTGACTACTAGTCCCTCATTTCTGTGATTGATGCAAATTTGGATGTTGTTTCCGTTTTGGTCTGTGTGAGTGCGTAGTTGGAAATGAAAAAAAGGGTTTTTGAAAATTTGACTGGTTTCTTTTAAAGGACTTTAAATGTATAAAATGGGTTTTAAAACTGAAATCTCTTGATTTGAAAATCTGTCGTTTGCTTGTAATTGGTTAAGAATGATTTGGGTTGAAACCCCGGTTCCTCTTTATGAACGTTTGCACATGTGTGAGAATGCATGGAAAGTGTGTGTTGATGCACGTATAAACGGAATGTGGATGAAGACATGTGCAACGGTTCATGAGATTACCTGGGTGTGTATTTGAAGTTAAAGGCTTGACTTTGTTTTCTAAATTGGTTTTAAATGGGAAACAGTTTTGGAAAGTTTTGGTTTGAAAGTGGATTGGTTTTTGGAAAGTGATCTTGAAAAAGGGTGGTTTTGAAATCAAAAATGAAAAAGGGAATTTTAAAGATGAGATTTTGTTTTGGTTTGTGTTGTATCTGTTTGGTTCTTATGCTGACTGTTTTTGATGAAGACGCTTTTATTGATATTGCTTCGATTTGATGTTGGTTTTGGATTTGTGTTTTATATATCGCTCGGGAAATGCCGCCCAGAAAGGTCTCTAAGGATTCAGATATGTCATGCCCAGTTTTGGTCCTCCTCAGACTTTGCCTATTCTCCATGGTAATCAGGGTCCGTTAGAAGCAGTGAAATGGCTCGAGGAAGTGGAACGTGTCTTTAGAATATTGGGAACTCCCGATAGTGTTAAGGTCCGTGCAATTATGGAGTTGTTTGAGGGTCCATCTCTGGACCAGTGGAAGATGGTTACCCCACCGTCAACTCAAGGTCAAATGACATGGGATGTCTTTAAAACTGTTTTCATCCAATGGTTTGTACCTGAGGAAGTGAAGCTGGAGAAAAAGAGGGAACTTGTACATATTCAACAAGGCCAACAGACGGTGAAGGCATATGTTGACTATTTCAAGGAACTGATTTCCTTTTCTCCAGATGTAGCGTCACATGAGCTCATGAAGGTCTCTCTATTCTCTAGGGGTCTTCGTCCAGAGATCAAGAAGCGAGTCCTCCCTTATAAAGACATTTGTTTTGAGAAGCTGGTGGAGGAAGCTTTCTTGGCTGAGTTGGTTTCCGGTGCACGGGTGGTTAGTACTTCAGCGTCCCCTGTTGTTGTTCGTAAGAGTTCCCCCTCTGGCGAGGAAGAGGCGCCAGAGATACCTGTTCCTAAGGAGTTATCCCCTTTGGTCCCTGTTCCTAGTTCATCAGATCGTTCAATGGTGTGCTATCGGTGTGGTCGTTTTGGGCATTTAAAGTCGTCTTGTCACAACCCTCCGAAGACGTGTCATCGTTGTGGTTGTCTGGGTCATCTGGAGAAGTTTTGCAAGAAGCGTCGCTTGAAGAGGAAGCTGTGATGGGAGAATGTCAGTACCTGACTGTGAGGCAGAAGATGCTTCAGCCATCAGAGCCCCAGCCACAAGTCTAGGGGTGAAGCTCGCGCACAGTCAGGAGCCCCTAGGGGTGTGAAGCCTTGGTCCAAGTTCTGTATTCCGTATGGACGGTGGAGCAATTAAAAACCTTTTCATGTTTGTTTCCGTGCTATTGAGGTCCCAACAATGTTGTAAATGCGTTGTTTTTCTATAAAGTGATGGTGGAATTGTTCTATGATAATCTAAGCAGACGTGTCGTGTGGACGTGGTATTCTAAATCGTGTGTCTTTCAAAAGGTGTGTTTGACCCTCGTGTGGGTTGACCTCGTTTTAGTTATGTTGTCGATGTGGTTATGTTTTATGGACTTCAATGGATCATGTCTCCAATTTGATGTTGGTTAAATATTTCTTCTGTGGGTTCTACCTGGAGTTGAAGGTTGTTGACTCTAGTCGTGGGTTCAAAGTCTCGACGGAGGTGTTGTTTTAATCGCACGATGAGAGTTGGTTTGAATTGGTTGGGAGTTCCCGCGTTGACCCCCCCTTTTTTTCTAGGGTTGTCTATTTAAATGGTCTTCTTTTCTGCACTAGTTAAGTTCTTGTGGTGGGGAGAACCCCTTCGTGTTCTCCCCTCAATCTCGGACCCCGGTTTTCTCTTGAATCGGTCGGGTGTGACCTGTGTAGAGTAAGGTCATCCCCGAGAACCTCAGTTTCTTCAGTTCCTTTAGTTCTGTTTGGGCGTAGACTTGGTTTTTGGCTGACTTGTGACCTGGTGACTTTCTGGGGGCAGAAAGTGTCTGTGGTGGGGAGAATTGTCACACCCCGACCGCGGACGTCTGTAATTTTTCTTCTTTCTTGGTCCCGGTCTAAATTTTTCGAAGATTAATTGTGATTGGTGGTTTCGCGCCGGTGCGCGGTCATCGCATCCCTAGCGATGGTCGTGCGTTCGGCCCGGGGGACGATGTGTCCACCCGACGTTTTAAATATTAAAGTTTTTACGTTGACTTTTATTGTTATTACTATTTGAGTTGTGTTATTAATATTGAAGTTATTTTTCGTGTATAAGTATATACCTATATATGTCTATACAAATGTATATACTTTAATACGTTATCTTTATATATGTATATATATGTATATATAGTGTATCTATGTGTATATGTTTATATATAGGTATATAGGAATATATGGGTGTGTGCGCTCGCGCGCGAACGCGCGCGCACATTTGTCTTCAAATGGTTTTAATATTTTAAACTTTGGATTAAAGATAATTATTATTTTAAATTTTCTAATTATTAATATTAATATTATTATAAGGTTTTATTATTATAATAAAGTTTTATTATTTCTATAAATCATTATTAATTTTTAGGATTTGTTTTATTTAATTACTTATGTTCAATATTATTATTAGTATATTATTATAATTATAGTATTTTATTATTTTTACATATTATTATTAATATTATCCTCATATTATTATTTATATCGTTGTTGTATTATTATGATTATTATATATATATATATATGCATTAAGAAACCCGAAACCCCCTCTCAAACCCTACCCTACTCCCGTAGCCGCCACTTTTTCTCCCCCCCCCCCTCTCTCCCCTTTCTCCTCCTTCTTCCCCGTTTTTTTTCTTTCTTCTTCTTTCTTCGTTTTCTTCTTTCTTTCCCCTGCTGGTCCGGCCGACCTTGCGCACCGCCGCTGCACCCTCCGCCTCGCCTCGTCCCGGCCCGGATTCCCTCGCCGCGCTCCTCCATTTGCGCGCCACACCGACCTCCGCCCCCTGTTCGTCATCCCGGCTCCCCGGCGTCCCGTTTCCCTCCTACGTACATCGGCCTCCCCTTTCCACACCCCGTCGGCCTCCCCTGCTCTTCCCCTACGCACTCCGCCATCTCCCTCTCCCCGTCCCGGTGTCGCCAGCTCCTCCGCCAGCCGACCGCCGGCCTCCTCCCCGTTTCTCCCCTGCTCACCGGCCGCCCTCCTGCCTGTTTCGGCCACCCGACCGCCGCGCGCCCTCCTTGCCAAGCCGACCGCCGCGCGCCCTCCTTGCCAAGCCGCGGGCCGCGCGCCTTCCTAGCCAATCCGCCCTAACCGTGCGCCCCTCCGGCGCGTTTCCTCTGTCCGGCACCTGCACCCCCGACCTCCCCTCCTTCGCCGTGCACCCCTCCCTCCGCCGGTGGTGAGTCTTATTTTAGTTTATTTATCTATTTATGTTTTATTTTCAACATTTTTATTATCATATCAATAATATTAATGTTGCCATTATTTTTATTCTTGTTATTATTATTGTTATAATCATTATGTTAACAATAATAATAATATTATTATTATTATAATTACTATCATATTAATATTAATAATATTATTGTTATTATTATTACTACATTATTTTTATTATTATTATTATTATGAATATATTTATTATTGTTTTAATTATTATTATATTATGTTGTTATTTTTAATATTATATTATGTTATTATTACTATTTTTATTATTATCATTATTATATTACGCTTATATTATTATTATCATTATTAAGTTAATATTATTATATTATTATCATATTATTATTGTTACTATTGTTATTATAATTATTACCATAGTAATATTAATATTTTTATTATTATTATTATCATTATTGTTATTATTATTATTTAATTATCATATTATTATTATTATGACATTATTACTACTACATTTGGTTATTATTATTATGGATGTTATTATTATAGTATTATTATTCTATTGTTATTATATCATGCTATTATGATTATTATTATGTAATGGTTATTATTATTATTATTGTCGTTATGTTATTACAATTATTATTATTAGTATGTTGTCAATAATGAGCCTGCTTAACGGCCTATTGTTTTATGATCGGTTTGACGGCGCGGTACGGTGCGACCATTACGCAACAGGAGTTTTGCACCGTGTCATTTCGTTCCGAGCTGCGTCTTGAGGTAGGTCTCCCTATGCACTTGCCTCTAAATTAAGAATTTATTTATTCCTTGTCCTTTTATTGAATTTCAGTAAATTAAAGAAAAATAATATTAAGTAGTTTTTATAGTGTGGTGATTTGCTGATAAGGCAAGCTGTTTAATTCTAGCATTTCATTAAAAGTGTTTTCTTGGTTTCAATTGTGGGATTTCATAGTAATGTCGCTAAATGGTTCTTCCTGAGTAACGAAAGACATGTTGAATTGGGTTTTGAAATGTTTTTGGTTTGTGTAAATTAGTAAATGTACTGTTTATGGAAAATGGTGTTTTCTTGTAACCTTGATTAGTGAAAACGTCGTGTGACCCTTTGAAATTGTTTTTGGAAACTTTACGTGTGGTTCTTGGTTGACGAAAGATGTTTTCCCTTGTTGTGTTATTAAAAATAATGTTTTCTAGGTTGTGAAAGTTGGTTATGTTCTTGTTTGAGTGTTTCAAAGAAATGGGTTTTTGCGAAATGATTGGGTAATGACATTTCTATTTCTAGAAAGGTATTTTTGGCGTGCGTGAGTTTGGAAATATTGTTTGGGTGTGGAAATGGTGACTTTTGTGTGCAATATCTTGTTTGGCCTGCGATATGAGGAAGAAACATACTATGTGAATGTGAAACTTGTTTGAGCACACGGGAAATCCTGGGTATCTAGGTGGGCGGACTAGAACTAGTGTGCTAGTGAGCCGGATGGGTGTCGTCCCTGTTTCACTTAGCTGGATTGACATTTGCAACACTAACTAAACATATGATATCTGAGGGTCGTGGCCTTCTAAGCCACGTGTTCTGAGGGTCGTGGCCTTCTAAGCCACGTTTTCTGAGGGTCGTGGCCTTCTAAGCCACGTTTCACCGAGACACGAGGTTCTAGGGTCCCACGCGAGCTAGATGAACCTTAGGGGATTTACCCATAGTGATCTACCATCTCTGGCGTGGTGCCTCCCGTCGGCATACGGGGGACCACTTGGGTGTGAGTGTGTGCGTGTGTGAGTATGTGTGTGTGTGTGAGTGTGTGAGTGTGTGTGTGTGTCCATGGTTTTTGCTGATAACTTCTGGCTTATTTTTACTTGCACTTGATTTTCCTTGCCTGTTTACCTTTACCTGCACTTGTTTTCCCTGCTTGTTCACTTTCAGTCATCTTTCACAGCCTATACTGTTAGACTTTGGAAAAAATGGGTTTTCAAATGAAAATGCTTAATTCTCTTTGGGTGAGATTTGAAAATGTAACACTTTGCTTTTCAGAATGAGTTCAAAACTAATGAAAGGGAATTAACTTTTAAAAAGGAATAAGGTTGATGGCTCGGGTTTAGTTTTTCAAGTGAAACATTATAAAAGAATACTTTTATACATTGTAGTTCAAACCTGGAATAGGTAGATTCTTTATTTACTGGCAGTGCATTGGGATTTGTTGTGGGGATCACCTACTGAGTACTTTTGTGCTCACGCCTATCTTTTACCTTTCTCAGTTGCAGGTCCCTTGTGTCCAGGTTTTTCCTGGCTTGAGTCGCTCAGTGAGGGAGCGACGTTGGTTGTAGTTGGGTGGTGACCCGCGAGGTCACGTGGAGGTATGTCGTGGTTTAGTTTTGTCTGTGTCTTTAGTGTCTGTTTGTTTGTTTAGTTTATATTCGTTCTTTCGATCCTGTTTTTAGCTTGGGCTGAAATCATTCCCAACGATTTAAGTTTCAATGCCCGACACTTGTTGCCATCCCGGGGGGACCGGGAACGCCCCTCGGGACTTGCTGCGGACCGGCTCAGGTGACCGGTTCAGGGTCGCCCCGGGCTGGTTCGTGACAATATATATATGGAAAAATATCTTGTAATATACTACTCACAATACTAATTCTAACTCACGGTGAAAAACTAGTGAAGAAAATCCAAGATGGATTACATGGTATGTGACTTGGGTATACTTCATATACCTCCAGAATACCTCCATGGTCATGTACCTATACCAGGTAATTCTGATTCCAAACAGGATTCAATAATTGGGTGAACCATACTTGGGGATTTATAGGTATATGGGGGGGGGGGCAGGGGAATTGTTTCAGGTATGCATCACAATTTGGGGCATTCAAACGTTATTTTAGGCACATGGTTGGGGTTCCTCATCAATGTGCTTTGTGGAGGTCGATAGTCTACTGGAGAAGTGGTGACTATATAACATCATCAATAGTTGGTAGGTGGATGGTAGAGAGCTTCATCAAAGCCTAGGGTAAGAGTTTGTAGAGGACGACAGTCGGGTCAGGAGACATAATATAGAAGTGATGATGGATGATGGAATGATTCAAAGTGGTGCAGTGGGCTATCGATGGTGGTAGGAAGACAATATGATCTGCATCCTTGGATGACAAATATAGAAGAAATGACTGATATGATATGTTCATAGTGATGTGAAATACAATGATTCATATAAAGTAGTCTCATGTAGGGCCTAATAAGACAAACATACAACAAAATGTTTGGACTCATACCGATGTGCAGTCCTAAAGGAGGTCAGAGAAAGGAGAAATCACCAGTAGTGCTCTCAAATTTGGATGAATGAGAGGGTATAGATTTTACATGGGTACCAACCTCATGAATTTATTCATTGGGATGCTTGATTATTAGTTTTATAATTGATTTAATGTTCCCAAAAAAATTTCCATTGGGTGGGGATTTCCATTGGGTATTTAGTCCATGGACATGAAATTCCAATTAAATAAGGATTAGGGCCTCTGGGTCTATGGAATTTTTAAATGTTACCATTCAAATTGTAAAATAGGATTATAAAATATAATAACAATTATAAACCTTCACGTAATTAGGCAATCTATGCTAGAATATACTTTTCAAAGTGCATAATGTTCTAACATTTCAAATGGTGGGTACCCCACAAAGGGTGACTATCCATATACCCCACATTTTCTATGGATTAAAATTCCACATGGCCTTTGATCATGTGTTGTAAATGGGATACTAACATATATCACACAAATTTATTTTTCACTATCATTGGGTATCGAGCTATATCCCTAACCACACCCTAAGTCACTCTACACAGCGTTACATAGACACACATTTCATGTATTCATCATCTTCAAACCATTACCTAGAAAAATGAACACATTCCATGTTTTATATAACCACACATCATGTGATATAATGTTCACAATCATAATATCCCTATAGACCCCAAAATCACCAAATTCCTCCCCAAAATACCTTATATTATCCCTCAAGAGGCTCCCATAAATCAAAATATAGAATTAAAAAATAAAATGTACAAATCCATTATTGGCTTAATTATAATGGATTTAGGGGGAAGGGTGAATTTAATTCTAAAAATTAAAAAAATTAATTCTAGGGTAATATTAAAAACAAAATGATTTCAACATAATGAATAAATAATGTTATTAATTTGATTCGTAATATATTTTTAATATCAAAGATAATTATATTTGTTTGAAAAACAAAAAAAAATGAATTGAATTTATGAAAATATGAATATCACGATAGGATAATTAAATGTGTAAATATTATGAGATAAACAAATAGTATGATAAGTGAATTCAATAATATATTGGTATGACAATCTGCATCTCCTCGATTCGAGTTGGGAGGTTTGTCTTATTCATTTTATTTTAAAAGTTTTCATGAAACAATTTTCTCTTATTCATTTTGGTAAAAATATAATGAAACCAAGACACCATTTTTTTATGTAATTATTAGGAAACCAATCCTCCATTTATTTTTTATGTAAGAAGGAAGAAACCAATCGTTGAAGGTTGGGTGAGAAGATGGTGATTTTATTTTCACAAGTTTGGTAAAATTATGGACTTTTATCTCTAAAAGGATAGAACATGATGATAGATATATATAGAAAAAAGGTATTTTCTGAGAGCCTTTAAGGATTCATAAAGGAAGTAGATCATGAGGGTATTTTTTTATTTCAAGAGATCCATCATTGAAGAATTATGATTCAACTGATGAGATAAATTTTAATTGAGAGTTAATCTTCCGTGTGACCAAATTCATTTATATATAACCTCAACCATATAAATGAACATTCTATAATTCTAAATGATCCTTAAGAATCATTAATAACTATTTATGAGTATTGGGGTCCCTGGGAATTAAATATTATTGATATTTATATCAGACTAACTACATTGTCGAATGATTAAATCGGCTACAAGATGAGTTACATGTGAATAAAATGGTTCTATATGATTCCACCTATTATCCAATTCCCCCACATATGATCTAGTGGACTCCTATATGTTGTGAGGATACTCTCCACGCCACTAATTGGTTGACGACTCTACACTAGCTAGTCAATGCTTCCTTCTGGTTCTATCATCTAATCGTGGCCATTTTTCGTTCTACCAAATCCTCCATTATATACATTAACTTCAATATATGGATTTATCACATCAATTAATACTTTAATGAAAATAATTAGAACAACATCAAACTATTCCACATGAAAAAAAACTTCTACAAAAACCAATCATTTTCATCATTAACATCAACATATGGAAACTCAAAAATGTAATTGTCATCCACTCATATCAAATCATAAGAAATAAAAATTTTTGTTTGTTATCATAAAATATAATGGGAGAGAGAAAGAACTATAATAATCTCCCACATTTTTAGGATCTGAAACACTTGATATAAAAATAAATATTAGAATAACTCAGTATTGGAAAAAATTAAATAAAATGAATTTAATATATTATATAATGAGATAATTTATATTCTCAAGATACAAAAATAAAAGAAGTTATTAAAAAATATCCCCCATTTTAAAATAAAACTCATTACTCCCCAATAATAGAAAACATTCCCCCTTTTTTATTATCAAAAATAAATCATTGATGTGGAATGATAATATATTTAATGAATTAAAGAAATTGTACATACAATAAATCAATAGTGACATTAAATAGATTCCCTCTAATGATTATGGTAAACTTATAAACAAGGAAGAGATAACAACACATTTAGAGTAGGGAAAATGTGTAAATTAGAAATAAGTAAATCACATGTGATGGATTAGTGAAAAAACATACATTATATCAATTTATTTGAATATCAAATGGAAAAAACCAATGTGAATTTAAAAATATCAAAATAAATAGTTTATTGTTATTATTAATATTTAAAAAATATTTAAATGATTTTAAAATGAAATTCAAAAAAATATAAGAAAAATAAATTTGAAAACAAGTTTAAGGGAAGGAAAGAAATGAAAATATAGAGCTTTTTCTAAATGATGAATATGAAAAACTCTCCACATTTAAGAATAAGATACCATAGACAAGAAACCAATATATGAGATGTATAAAAATGAAATTCATTAGGGGAATAAAATTAAAAAGGATCTTTTTTCTCTGTGAGATAAAATTCAATGTCCAAACCTCATCCTAAAGCTAAAATCTATGCTCCTACTCAATTGGGGAATCTATAAAACGCCATAAGATAAATTAATATATTTATAATTTGATGATATTAGAGAATAATTTTATTGAGAAGCAATATTAAAATATTTTAATAATTTCCAGTGGAATATACATGAAAAACACAAAATAATTTCATTATTCGTACCTTTATGGACTTGGGTTCGACCATTTTAGCTAATAAATAATGTTATATGAAAAATATATTGGGTCCATTAAGATTTAATGAAATAAATTTGGGAACCCAAAATTTGTTTGTATGACATACTCTATTGGAAATATGAGATAATATGTGAATCAATTTGGTTACCCATATCTAGTATTTGTTCAATCACACTCATAAATGAGATTCCTAGTTTCTCTATAATAATTTAAAATAATAACATGATATCTTCCCTTTAATAATGTTGTGTTTTTTATGAAATAATAATTTTTGAAAAAACAAAAAGATGAAATTTTTTTATAGGTTGTTGACAAACCATATCAAGAAAGATATTGATCACCATGGGTGAATTGATAAGGGGTATTGAAATCTATTTGATTTGAGATTTTGAATTCTCAGTGTTTGATTATTCATGTAATTTAAAAACCAAAACTTATTTTTCTTTATAATGAATAACATTTTTATTATAATGTTTAATTTTTTCATCAATTAGATGTTTATATTTTTGTTGAGATCTTGGTGTTTTTAAATGAGTTCATCAAAAAAAATTAAAAGTTCATTTTATTTTTTTCAAGATAAAGAATAAGAGGATGAATGAGGGTAAGAATCAGAATGATTAAGAAAGTGAAAAATCAAATATCTAACCTCATGGCCTACCTCAACACGATCCATGAGGCATTTAGGACTTGAGTCTCTTGATAAGGTTGATTCAATGGAGTTTTCACTTGCAATTCATGATAATTATTTTTGGGCCTTATTCCCATTATTATATTCATTTGGATTATTTATATAGACAGTGTATTCCGATATAATATGACCATTTTTATTGAATTCATAGAAAGTATCATCTCGTGCCCCAATTTTAGTTTTTTAAGGAAGGTATAATGTTTTCATTTTTTGTTCAATTTTTTAATCTCTTGTCAGGAATTCAATATTATATTCATTATAAAATCAATGTTCCTAATCAATATCATTGAAATAAATTCCTATTTTTTTCCTTTATGGTTTCCTTTTCATATTGTTTCTGTTTTTCAGATTAACACTTCATTGTAACTACATAAGTCATGAGAGATCCAATGTGCTCTTCGACTATCATTTTCATCAGGTCCATTACTGCTTGTATAGTAATGAATTCGGGTGTATAATTTCTAGGAAGGACCCATATAATTTTATTTACTAATATTTCTATAGAAAAATATCACAAAGATGCATTATACCATTGAAAAAATGGATAAAATATGGGAAAATACATGTAATGGATTCATTTGGGCATATATAAGAGGATTAAAAATATTACCTAAAAAAGGGAATTATAATTTCATTATTTTAATTTGTGCCTTAATGTTTATTACTTTTGGAGATTTTCGTATTTAAGTGGTATCATTGAAAGTATATATGTGATTAAATACATTTAGTTAAATCCTACTACGAATATTATTCATGGGTTTTCCATCTAATTCAAAACCAACTATATCTTAAGGTTTCCATTTATGTTCTTGTTTGATGATTGGGGTATAGGTATTTATAAACACATTTTAGAGATGATAACTACTGATTATAGGGAAATTTAACATGATATTTTCAAATAAGAGTAATGTATCACATCCAAGAAAAGATATTTATTATAAGATGTAGAGGACATCCAATAATTGGTCTTTTAAACTGATTAAGATTTCAAAAAATTTAAACTAATTTCCTAACAAATATTTCTATTGATAAAAACAAAAAGTTCCCCATTGATTCCAAATTTTGATTGGGTTGGAATGGATAGAGGGGGATGGATTTAATTTTATAAATATAATATTGAAAATGGAAAATTCAAAACCAAATAATTTCAATACAATGAATTGGTAAACATACAAATTGAATCTGTAATATAAATATAATATCAATGTTAATTAATAAAGTAATTATAGATGAAATTGAAGTAATAAACATTATGTAATTTTGTGTATCTGGGTAATATGATATAATTCATAATTTCTAGGATAGAGTGAACATGGTTTCTCAATGTATTTTTTAACTAGATCACCTTGTGAACTTACATATCATCCCCTCAGGTTCTCTGATTTCCCTTATTAACATGATTTTAATGGTGATCTTGAAATGGAGTCCTACCTTGATTTTTGATAGATATGGAATGAAACCAATAAACACTTTATTTTTTATATAAGTAGCAAGAAACCAGTTGTCAGTCTCTTTTTTATGAATGTTGAAAAAACCTAATAGTAGAAGGTATGGTGGGAAGAGAATGTTTTTTATCAAAAATATATTATAATATCATTCTAAAATTTCTCAAATTATAGATCAAAATAAGATAGATAATGATAAAAATGTATGATAATGGTGTACTTTAGTTTTTTGAAAACGAAAAGGATCTTGTGTGGATTTTTTGAATAATAGAGATCCAACATAGAAGCATTCATGTTACACCAATGAGATAAATCTTCATAGAGAGTTAATCATTCAAGGTTCCAAATATGACTATTTATAACCATCAATCGAAAATGTAACCTTATATTTTTATATGATATCATTAATCAATGACAACGACCAATTAAGATTGATGGAGTCAAGGGGAATTAAAGATACTTAACTTATAGATCTCCCAATGTACATTCTGGATGATCTCACTAGGTGGGTGATAATCAAACTGGGACTACACAGGCTCTTCTTTCATCTAATGACTGGTCAGTTCCCCTTTAGAAGTTAGCTAGTAGAATCTTATTAATTTAGATTCTATTATCTACACTGTTGGTTGGATGGTGGATATGTACCAGCTACCCGATGTTGTATGTTGATTCCTTATTCAAATGGTATCCCTTTATAATTATTTCAAATACATCATTAAATCCTTAAATATATTCCTTATAATTAATCACATCCCTTAATATTTTAAAAAAAATCATAAAAAAATTCAAATTATTCAACATGAAGAACCAACTTCTATAATAATATATCATTTGTGTCATTCTGATATATATATAAAAACTCAACCATATAACTATAAACCGCTAGAATGAAACCATTAGAAACAAAAAAGTGTATTTTTTTATCATGATAATTTTATGAGAGTGAAATATATAACATCTAAAAAAAATTAGTCAAAAACTAAATAAATAGAATATCTCAATGTGAAAAAGTAAAATATTCACATTCGAGCAAAAATTCGAAGTCATTTTTCCCTGATCTCAGTTCAATTAGATAAATACACATCAAATCATCTATATCACTCTCCCTATTTTATATCAAATTATGGTGAACCCTAGAGGTAGTCCATAAACACATTATTCCATGGTGTATGAGATGGAAAAAATAATAAATTGACAAAAATTGACAAAAATTGAAAAGAAAAAAAAGTAAGGTAAAAATGTCCTAAGGTAGGAGAAATGTTTACACCTCACCTTAAAAGATCCCCAATTCTAGACTCAACCACAGATTCAAAATTCTAATTTGTGACTTTGTTCAAAATATATCACCATTCAAATTCATTTGAGTAAATAATATTTAATTAATCATATATTGATATTCCATCTAAAATACAAAAGTTCAAAAATAATCCAAAATAATATCTTAGGGTAAACACACTAATATATGATAAATGGAGGGATAATTTTTTTTTTCAAGAACACATAATATAAGATATTATAATTCTTCCCCTAAAAACCACTAGAGTAAAAAAATCAAATTTATCATGATTTTCTCAAACTGTTATGATGGGGTTCATAACAGTTGTGTTATGAAAATTATTATGATAACCAATTTATTTAGTACACACTAATTCATGATTTATTACACAAGATTATTTATAATAGAACTCAAATTATATAGAAGTATATATTACATAAAAACTCAAAAAAAAATCGTACAACTGTATTCTTGAAAACAACTTTAAAATGATCTTAATTTTACACCATTCATAAAAATGCATGTGATAACCAGGTGAAATACACTTGATATGGGTGAGATATAAAGCCCAATAATGGAACACACATATCATAACATGAAAAAAAGTATTACATGTCAGATAATATCAATTTAAATGGGAAAAAAAGGTGTGATTATCATAAACATGAACAAATAGGAATGATATAGCATGATAACATAAAGGTTACATGGAAATGTGGAAACCAATTTAAAAATGATATCATAAGCATAAGTTAAGGTAAAATACATAGAAATAAAAATATAATGTTCTTAATATAACATCATATGCACCAAATATGTAATCACATGTTACTAAAACATTACCCAATGAATTAAAGCATTATCAAAGCACACCCACCATAATCATATCATCTAAATGCATACGTGTGCCACATCAATCAAATAAAATAAGGCCGTATCATCATATTTAAATAAAAATATAAGGATAATTTAATTAAAACATGTAAATACCTAATAAAATAAGTATAGGTAAGTTTATGTGAATACCATTTAGTGGATATAGTGATGGTATTCACAACATAATGGATTGGCATGGAAATATTAAAGATAAATTTTAGTAGCATAATGATAGTAAATAAAGGTTAATAAAATGGTTTAATGAGAGAGAAAGGGATATCTCATAATTTTTACATCATATGTACAATAATAGGTATGTGAAAAAACATATCAGAATATTAGGAATTGAAAATAAACGGCATAAAATGAGGGTGATGCATGAATAAAGAGAAGAATGAGAGGATCTCTTAAATTTAAAGGGAGTTTCAAAAATATTGATAGGAGCTTCTTGGGGGATTGGGGGAACCATATAAGAACTATATAGAGGTATGGTAAGGTTAAATATGTGATTCAAGGTTATTTAGTGAATATGAGAAATATCTTGTGTGGGTTCATATAGGAAAAGAGAGGGGATTTCATTATTATTTACCAAACATAGGTTTTAGACTCTTTATAGAAATGTAATCAAAACCACAATACTTCCCACGGTTTCTCACAATGTGGAGTTATATTCTTTAATTTATAAGGCCAAGTTACAAAATTAATAAAATATCACCCTTTTTTGATTTGGAAGTGAGTAATTTTTATAGTGAATTGATTTTAATACCATAATATATAATATAGGGTTTTGAGGATTTATAAAGGATCTATAAAATTAATCAAAAAACCTAAAAAATAAAAATATGTTAATGGTAAAACATATATCTATTCTTTCATTCTTTTAATTGAATTTATTACATCACTTTTCGGTCATTATGATGTCATAATACACACAATATATTTATATTGTATTTAGTTTTTACTTGAAAATTCAAATGTGCTAGATCATTTTGTAAAATTATTTTTCGAGTAAGCTTAATTCATTGATTCCAAAACATAATATTTATTTTATCAAAATAATTTTCATAATATTTGAATTTTTTTGTTAATAAAAATAATCACCATTTATTGAGAAATTATGGGTTTTTTTATAACAACAGTTTTCGACCCCTTTTAAAAAGTAAATTTTACTTCACAAAAATTATATTATCATTTAATTTAATAAAAAATATTTAATTATAATATTTTATTGTATAATCAATTATTTTTAAAAATAATGTATTCATTGAAAATTAATTTAATAATTGAAATTTCATGTTGCGCAAAAATTCAATTTTATTAACGTATAAAAAATAATTTATAAAGTAACCAAAGTAAGAAATAAATAAATTATACATATTTAAATTATTATGATCTTGATACAAATCCTTTTATTACACAAAAAATCACTTAGGGTAATCCATGTGATGGTGAGAATTTTATAGGGTTGTTTGGTGTACATGGTTTGGGTCATGACCTCGATGAGCTTAAACTTCTACCATAAACAGTTTCAATAGTTCTTTAGTTGTTTCATCTCGACTTGGGAATGGTAAAGGTAAAATATATTGATGTTAACTTCATAAAAATATCTAATTAATGGAATTCATATGGTATAATTATACTATTTGATTCTATTTACTCTTTTTTTCTATTTCAATTGGATTTATAATAACTCAATATTTATACCAATCATATGATAAACATTGAATGGCTATATTATCAATGGTTATGATGGTTAATTTTTTTTAAGTGTGATAGTATATAATAAAATCAAGGTAGTATATACTTATACTATAACCATAAAAAAATTAATAAAATAAAAAAGGTAATATTATTTATAAATATTTGGGTCCTTACATTCTTCCCCCCTTGAAAAATTTCACCCTCAAAATTTTCATCTCAAAAATAATAAAAGATGAGAGAAATTATGCTTCATCACTACCTATATGGTTCTAATTTATTTTTCGGTTCTCACTAATCCAAAAATTAACATATTTGAAAATAAAAAAAAAAGAAGTTTCATTCATTCACCACCTCGAGTTACCACATTACTTCAAAATTTTTGTTTCACCATTGCACTATGATCAGTTTCATTGTATTATTATGTAGAAATTTTCCTATATGATCTAATATCATTACATTATACTCCTCATACAAAATATCATTCTCCAATAGTTCCAAATTTGGGTTCAAATAATGTGAGGGGTATGGTACACACTTTATTAATATGGATACAGAAAACATGTCATCTAGTTGAGATAGGTTAGGTGGGAGTACTACTTGGTTTGAAGATGATTTAATGTGATCATGTATCTCAAAGTGACCAAATTATCTTTGGCTAAGATTTCCATTATACTAAAATCTATTAATATTATATCCAATAGATAGGTGGGGGGAATATCTTATCTAGAACTTCGAAATCCATTTCACTTAAATGATTTTCCTCTTACCTATTTTGTTAACTCCAAGAAACCTTGATTTTCTACATAATGATTTTTACTTTTCCACATTTTCCTCTACCATTTTATGACTTCTCTATTTTTGTTCCCAACATCATCACAACATTCACGTGATCAGTATCTTTTACTATAAAGGTAATCATAGGGCACCATCTAGTTGCTTTAGTGGAAACTAATTTTTAATGAGAACTCAACCATGGGAATATTTTGATCTCATCCTACTTTGAAGTCAAATCAAGATGATATCAACATTTCCTAGATTTTCTAGATAGTACATTCAGATTGACCTTTAGTTTGAGGGTGATAATTATTGATGAAGTTTACCTCGGTATTTAGAACATGATGGAGAATATTCTAGAATATGGATGTAAATATTAGATCTGAATCAGATAAAATTGATATTGATTTTACATGAATCTATGCCACATTTATAATGTATATCCAAACAAGTTGATCTAGTGAGAAGTTCTATCAAAATACTATTAATTGAGAATTCTTTATAAGACAATCCAGGATAACCCATATAACATTATTTCCACCAGATTCTTTTGAATAAGAAGTAGAAGAGTCCTTGGTTATGTTTTTCCATTTCCATGTAGTTATGGGAAATGTTTTCATCATTCCCTTGTTTTTTTCATTTTTACCATCACATGTTCCCAAACAAGACACCTTGGTGTATATTACATGATTACCTTCTCCATATTTTCCTATCAATAGTTCTCTTGGAGATCTTAATACTTATTTTTTCTCCATTGATGGATGGGGAAGGGTGAGCTCTATGAATTGTCCCATAGACCATTATATAACTCATGATATGATAGTATATATAGTTTTTAACCAAATTTTTCAACAACATATTTAATAATTTTGTACTCTATGGAATTATTATTTTTTAGCTTCAACTTTCTTATGAATTTCCACATAATCTCTTTGAGAATATTTTATCCTCTCAAGAAGGTATAGTTGAGAGACCATTTGCAAAATTATTTTTAATGCCCCGATCGCAGTTACCCAGTGTCGGTTCATTATTACATAACAATGGCATGATTAGAAGGGATAAAGTACCGAAAGGCAAATCAGTTTAGTAGCCTTGGAAGTACCAGATACATACACAAGTTTTACATTACAATGTGAAAAGAAAAACAAAACAACATTTTGTCTCCTTAAAACACACTCTCATCTATTAGCATATCCCTGCAGGTCAACCATAACACATTTCATTGTATCCTGGGAATAATAAAACACAAGAAAGGGGTGAGCTCAGAAGCTCAGTAAGGATAACACTATTGTGGAATATATCATAAATAAGAATAAACTTTTAAGGAAATGTATAAGACTAAATCACAATACTTTCAAACATAAAATTAAGCATAATATGGAAAAGATAAATCAAATAATTCTATTTACTTATTCAAATGGGTATTATTATATTTGAATAATCACATGTAATATGAATAGATAAATTCATAATAATGGAATACACAATGGTGTACATCATAACCACATAGTCGACGCCTCGTTCCAAGACTACAAATTAGATTTTTTCAAGTCCTTGTGCCAAAAAACTAGTTTGTCTCATGAGACCTACTGATGCATAAAGGGGATATAGTAGGCCCCACCGGTCACTTACTATGTCTAATGCATTCCTCATATGGAAAGGTTGAAACATAACATGAACATTTGTATTAAAACTAGCATATGAAATGTTAATAATTAAACCATAAACCATGAATGGTATAAAAATTGAACATACATATTAAAACATAACATAAAACCTTCAATACAATATGGAAGATTTTATCATAATAAATCAACATCAAACAAGCTTAAAATCCAACAAACGATGTTGAAATAGATGAAATCAATGTAAAAACTATTTGGGTGAAATATCTCTTTCTACTTAAAATCATTTAAAAGAAAAGAAATATTTTATTTAGAAAATATTCTTATAAGATTGTAAGAAAATCATCGTAGGTGTTATAATGGTGGAAAATAGCCGCAGCTGCTGTATATGTTAAAAAAACAGTATTTCCAAAATTTTGTCGAAAAGGTCATAAAGCTTCTTGATTGGTAAACGTCAGAAAGATTCCATTCAAAACATTATATAAAAAGTCAAAAAATGGTATAAATGAATTTACACCATAGTGTTCAAAATATTAAAACTGTTTTTAATTAAACTTTTAAGGAACATATATGTTGATGATAAATAATTCCCTATAGATACTTACAAATAAACAACCATGGATAATAAAGAGACTGTAAAATCATCAATTACCTTTTTCTTTTCCTTGGACGAGGGTATGTTAACCTCCTTTGTAATAGTTAAATAATTGTTATTAAATTAGAAAAGAACCACATCTATAAATATTATATCATATATGATCATCTAATTTTTCTTTGTTAATAATATTTCAGTAGTATCATTGTTTTGGGTGTTAACTGATTCATTTTACTTTATATGTTTTGTTACATAAGTCATGTTTGTTATGGATAGGATGTGTTTGATTCATATGAAGATTGATATTATGTTCATAAAAATTATTTTTCAATCATCAAATGAAAATTATTCTTCAATTATTAGGATGGGGAATGAAATCTCATCACGTCATGGAGACAGTAAGCTGTACATATGCATGAGCTTCAATATCAATCTATTTTTGGTGAAATCATATTTAATTGGATGGTATAATATAAATATACAGAATAATTAAAATTTTATATTTATTATTTAAATAAATTATAATCATTAATATACCCATCCAAAAAATGAAGTGTTGACTAAAAAACTACACCACGACTTGGAGATGTTAAGCCGTACGTACACATGTATAGTGACTTTATCATTCATAGGATGGATATAATAATTAATATGGTTATACCATATTTATAATGACATAAATGTTTATAGAATGTAGTAGAGCTGTTATTTTGGTATGGAAATCACAAAGAAAGAGGAAGTGGAAGAAGAAAATTACATTGAATGAGGTGATGAAATAATCACCTCTTCTTAGGGTGTTTCCTTTTTATTTGAACAAAAGGGGTCCATAGGATGGATTTCTAATCCATGTAATGCCTCTAGGTTGAAGTGAAGTTAGATAGGAGGATATTGGATCAAGGTTTGGCCGACCCAAATGGCTTTTTATTTGTGAAATTAAGAGAAGGGGAAGTAACCTTTTATAAGTGAGGTGAGAGGAACTTTAGGAAGATTTTGAAATATTATTTTATTATAAATTCATTTTCGGTTTATAAAGGCTCAAAATTGATTTATTTCTAGGATAAAGTAGGGATGGGTCTAAATCCTCTCAACCAACATGTTTTAGACATTTTTCATCCACCATATTAACATTATATTTTAGATTTAACTCTTTGTTAAATAGTTTAACTTTTAACAAGTCTTCTTGTATTTTTTATATTACATGGTTAATATACATACTAAAAAATGACAAGAGAACCTAAAGTGGTTAATTAATGACATATATATCATTATATAATTCCTTTGGCAGAGCCTTATATTTTTAAGACTATTATATAATTGAATAAAATAGTATTTGTTTTAAAAACTTATTTATGTCAATTTGGATACTATTTGGTATTTCATTTTTGTGAAAGTCAAAACAATCTGATTTATTCAAAACCAAATCATTCAATCAAGACTATCAAGTAATATTAACAAATAAAATTCTTGGAATTCATAAGAAATCCAAATCTACATCTATTTTAATCTTTATAATATCAATTATTTTAATCTTTCATCAAAAATTGGTATTACTATTCATAAAGGCTTGTTTGATTGGTCATGGTGTGCTAGAACTCGAAGTTGTATACAACCCAAGATATTGAATTATTAAAAGAGAAGCATAATGATGAAGCTTGGGGTGTTAAATTATTCCCTCCTTCAAATAATTTCGTCCTTGAAATTTCTAGAATATTACATGATAAAAAGATTCATGTGGTTATTCACCATAAGATCCTCGGGTTCCCACGTTGCCTCTTCCATCTTATGGTTTCTCCATGGAACGTTTACAAGAAGAGTCATCCAGTTTCTCAACACTTGTTCTCTAGTATCAAGAATATTGACAGGCTCTTCATAATAAGACGGATCGGGTTCTATTTCTATTTCTTTGCAGGTGAGAACATGCATTGGGTCAGACATGTATTTTCTCAATAGTGATACATGGATCACATCATGAACTTTGAAGATACATGGTGACATTTCAAAATGGTAATCTAAAACTCCAATTTATTCTAGACTTTTGAATGGTCTGATGTACCAAGGACTTATTTTACCCTTCTTATTGAATCGTATAACACTATTCCATTGAGATGACTTCAAGAAAACATGATCTCCTACTTCAAATTCCAAATTCTTCCTTCAGTTATCGACATATCTATTTGACTACTTTGATCTGCTTTGATGTGGGTTTGGATATTCTTTACCTTTTCCATTGTTTCCTCTACAAGTTATGGTCCTATGAATTTTCTTTCACAACCATCATGCCAACAAGTTGTTGTGTGACATCTCCTTCCACATAACACTTCATATGGTGATATCTGAATATTTGAATAGAAGCTACTGTAATAGGAAAATTCTACAACAGGTAAATACTGATCCCACATACCTAAAAAGTTACGTGATCAAGATCACAACATGTCTTCTAAGGTTTTAAAAGTCAGTTCT
This sequence comes from Viscum album, assembly GCA_963277665.1. NCBI lineage: Eukaryota > Viridiplantae > Streptophyta > Magnoliopsida > Santalales > Viscaceae > Viscum > Viscum album. Next base: position 942,673,523 of record OY728162.1, read on the forward strand.
GGTTATCCATCAGTTTGGGAGTGGTAGGTAGTTCTCAAATTAATTTCAGTATCAGGGGATTTTTGAATACATTTCCCAATTATTAATGTAAAATGGGGATCACCAAAAGAAATAATCGATAGGGGGTTCTCCATGAAGTCTTACCACTTCATTAATAGTTATTATTACTAAACATTCATGTGATAAGTCTTCTCTTATAGAAAATAGAATGTGTTGGCATGGTGAGATAGTCAATAATGACCCATATTGCATCACTCTTTCTAGGATTCTTTGGTAGCCCCATGAAAAGGTCTATCATAATATCATCCCATTTCCACCCATGTATGGGAAGAGGTCTCATGAATACAATAGGATGTTGTCTTCCAGCCTTCACCTATTGACAAACCATATATATTGACACAGAATCAGTAATCTTCCTCTTCATGTTGTCCCACCAAAAATCTTCCTTCAAATCTCTAAACATCTTAGTTCTACGAGCATGTATACAGAAATTGGATCAATGAGAATCATCCAAAAATTCCTTTTTTAGACCAGGTATTTCGGGAACACAAAGCCTCTTCCCAAATTTCAAAATTCCATCTTCATATACATAGTCAATCAATATACCATCATTCACAACTGTAATTTTCATTTGAAACTCCTTATCATCATTATGTGAACTTTTTATCCTTTCTAGTAAAGATAGTTTGGAAACCATTTGAAAAGGGATCAATCTTTCACCATCCATTATTATACCCATATCCATCATTACTAGATCAATGAACATAGGATCCCTTTGAAATTCCATATTTTTTAGAACTCCATGTTCCTTTCTACTCAAAGCATCATCCACCTCATTTTCCTTCCTCAGGTGGTAGTATATTTTGAAATCATAATCCTTCAGTAGTTCAAGCCATCTCCTTTTCCTCATGTCGAGTTCTTTTTGTGATAAAATATACTTCAAACTCTTAAGATCAGTATAAATCTCACATTTTCACCATAGAGAAAGTGTCTTCATATTGTTAGATCAATGACTATAGTTGATAACTGAAGATCATGAGTGGGATGGTTTTGTTAATGAATTTTTAGCAGCCATGATACATAAGAAATAACTGTATCATTCTATATAAGGACACAACCCAGTCCTTTCCTTGAAGAATCAATATAATTGAAAAACCCCTTCATTCCTCGATGGTTGATTCAAGATATAATAATTTACTAATATTCTATTCAATTACTCAAAACATTATTCACACTCTTTTGTCCAAACAAATTTATCCTATTTACGTGTGAGCTTGGTTAATGGGTTAGCCAATCATGAAAAAATTAAGGATGAAACACCAATAAAAATCTGTTAAACCTATAAAATTGGGTACCTCAGTTATACTCATTTTTTCTGTACATTCTTGGATTTCCCTTGTCTTTGAAGGATCAATAGGTATTGCATCCTTACAGAAAATATGACAATGAAAAAAAATATCTTGAAGCCAAAATTCCCACTTGCTGAACTTCCCAAAGAATTTATTTCTTCTAAGTGTTTTTAGAATAGTCAACAAGTGATTTTCATGATCTTCATATATTTTGGAGTACACCTAGGAATCATCAATAAATACCACTAAAAAGTAATCATGATTTTCCTTGAAAACTATATTCATTAGATCCATGAAAACCAAAGGTGCATTAATCATTCTAAAAGGTATTACAGTAAACTCGTAATGCCCATACCTGGTACAAAATGTTGTCTTTGGAGTGTCTTCCTTATTCACACACAACTGATGATATCTAAATAAAAGGTCACTCGTTTAACAAAATTGAGCTCCATGAAGTTGATCAAATAAATCATCAATGCAAGGTTGGGGTTAATTGTTCTTTATTGTTATAGAATTGATCTCCCTATAGTCAGTGCACAACCTCAAAGATCCATGTTTGTTCATAACAAAAAGAACATGGGTTCCCCATGGAGAATCACAAGGGCAAATAAATAATTTATTACTCAATTTTTCTAGTGGTTTATTTATTTTCACTAATTACATAATGGCCATTCTATGGGGGGTCTTTGATATAGGCCTTGAACCAAAAATTAAGTCAATAGTAATCTCAATTTCCCATTCTGGAGGATGTCCATGTAAATCATATGTAAACACATCAACATAGTCTTGCACAATTGGTAAATTCTCTATTTTAACATTCTTTTCCTCATCTACAGTTATTTCAATCTATTTCTCTCCAATAATTGAATTTAGTAGACTTATTGGGGGTGGATCTAAATGAGAATCAGATGATGATGTTTCTTCTCTAATGATAAGGGATTCATTATCATCATAAAAAATGGTAACCTCCTTCTTCTTACAATAAATGTTCACATCATGGTCCAAAAGAAAATCATTAATAAGGATTATATCAAATTCAATCATTGGTATAATAATTATATCAATATATAATTCTTGTTTATTTTCTGTAATGGTAACTGATTTTCAAAACATTGTTGCAATGATACTTCCCTTATGATTTTTGACGGAAAACTCCCTTGTTAATCCAAATCAAAGATATCTAATTTTCATGGAAAATTGAGATTATATGAAAGAATGTGTTGATCCAGAATCAAATAAATCATTGGATAAATTTGTGGAAATAATTAAAGTACCTACCACCACATCATTCGAAACATCAACCTCAATATTTGTGATCGCAAAAGCTTGTTCTTACTTCATTGTCCTTTTATGAGCTATGTTACCTTGGTGCTTAGGACATTAATTTTCATAATGACCCATTTCTCTAATGTTGTAGCATTCAACAGTGACAACCTCTTTCTTTCCCTTACAATCACGATCTTGGTGGCCTTTTTCACCACACTTGTATCAAACTCCCACTCCCTTTAAGAAAGTACATGGGTGTTTTTTTTCATATTTACTACAATATGGAAATTCCACTTTTCCCTTAGTACCCTCATTTCCATTTCTAGAGTGTTAAATAGATCTATTCTTCTATTTATTTTCTTTAAAGTCATAAGACTTATAGAATTATGTTTCTTTCATGATATCACATGAGACTATATCTTCGTATGATGAGAAGGATTGTGAGAATAATGCTCGACGTGAAATGGTTTTAACCCATCAATTAATTGATCAATATTACTCCTTGTTTTATGTATATAATCTACATCATGCCTTGAAAACCTTGTAAAGTTAGCCTTATAAATTGAAACATTCTCATCCTCCTTTTTACTCAGACTCTACAATTGCCATTCCATATCTGCTCGATGTTTATGAGGAAATTATTTTAATAAGTATAGATCCTTAAATTCCCTCCATTACATACTAGAAACATCTTCATCCTCATTGTTTTTTAATTAATGACTACCATTGATTTGTATCTATTCTGAGGTGATAAACTGCCATTAAATATTTTTCCCTTCCACTACTCCCCAAAGCATGAAATATTATCTCTAAGGAACTTATCCATTCATCACCAACAAATGGATTTTTCTTCCCCTTTAATGTTGTTGGTTTTGGATTCATAAAGTTTTTTTAAATTAATCCTCCACATTGTGGATGAAGGTTCTCTATACAGGTAAGGTTATTATTCATAACCTAAGTGTATTTTCTCAGTATGGTTATAATTTATTCAGCAATAGTTGACTCTCCAGCTCCACAATAATTATCTTGAGTATTAGGGTAATCCTTACATGGATTACGTGCATTGATATGGTTTTCATTCCTTCCATTAGGCTCCATTTCTAAACAATGGCATGAACTAGATTAGTTTATGAATCCTAATATGTAATTCCAAACAAGTAAAATACCTAACATAAATTAAATAGTTTATGCATATAATCCCTAATAATAAAAATGATTTATTTGAGGTAGTATTTATTCATAAATCCTTTATAATGTTTTGTATAGAAAATGTGAATTATCTTAGGCATATACCTTGAGTGTTTCAAACCAGGTGCGCAGTGAGCCCCGTTGTTGTGTATTAGGATACCCCGGGTCAAGTCCTAAACTCCTTGTCAGAGTTTTCACTCCTCGATACATCTATTCCAGAACCATGTTCACTTGAATTATCCTATTGGGAATGTATTTCTTGGAAAAACCACATAATATCTACATTACCAAAATTTTGTATGTTCTTCTATACTAATCTCCAATGTCTATCTTAGGGTAATGTTTTCAAATCAGAGATTTTCAAAATCTAGTTTCCAAGGTTTGTACTAAACTTCATCTCATACCAATTGTAATTCCCTGACCCTAGTTACCTAGAGTCAGTGCATTATTAAATAACATTGGCATAATCACAAGAGATCATGTCCCAAAGGACCTATAAGTTTTGAATCCTTGAAAGTACTATACACACACACAAGTTTCGCATTACATTTTGAAAAGGAAAAAACCTTTTGTTTCCTTAGAACACACTCATAACCATTCCCTTATCCCTACGGGTCAAACATAATATACTTCTTCACATCCTAGGAAACGTAACTCATAAGAAAGGGGTCATCTCAGATGCTCAGTAAGGATAAAAATAAAGTGTAATCTATCATAAATAAGAATAAACATTTAGGGAAAGGTATAAGACTAAAACAATATATTTTTAAACATAAACTTCCACATAATATGAAAAAGATAAACCAAATAATTCCATTTACATATTCACATGGATATTCTACTAGTAGAATAATAACATTTAATATCAATAGATAATTTCATAAAGATGGAATGCATAATACTGGACATCATAACCACATAGTCAAGGCCACGTGCCGAGACTATATATAAGATTATGTCAAGGCCTTTTTCCAAGACTCTAGTTTGTCTCATGAGACCTACTAAGGCATCAAGGGGATATATCAATCCCTGACTGTCACTTACTGCATCCAATGCATTCCTCACATGAAAATGTTGAAACATAACATAAACATTCACATTAAAATCAGCATATGAAATGTTAATACTTGAACCATAAACTATGAATGGTATAAAAATATCACATAAATATTCATACATATCTCAAAACCTTCAATACAATATGAAATATTGTATCATAATAAATCAACTTCAAACAAGTGTAAATTCCAACAAAGGATGTTGACATAGATGAAATAAATCCAAAAACAATTTGAGTGAAATATCTCTTTATACATGAAATAATTTAAAAGTAATGAAAAATTTATTTTTAAAATATTCTTATAAGATTTCATGTAACACTTTTTATGTGTTATATTTGTAGAAAATAGTCGCACCGGCTATATATGTTAAAAAAACATTCTTTCCTTAATTTTGTCGAAAATGTCATAAAGTACCTTATTTGAAAAATGAATAAAAGATTACTTTCGAAACATTATATAAAAAGTAAAAAATGGTATAAATTAATTCAACCCATAGTCTAAGAAATATTAAAATTGTTTCAAATATATTTTTAAGAAATATGGATGTGGATGATAAAGAATTCTTAGTATATACTTACGAATAAACAACCTCGAATTATAAATAGATTGAAACATTAACCCTTACCTTGTAATTTTCCTTGGTCAAGGTTATGTTAAATCCTGTATAATAGTTAAATATTTGTTATTAAATTATACAACAACCACATACATAAATATGATATCATATATGATCCTCTAATATTACTTTGTTAATAATATTTCCTTTGTATCATTGTTTCAGGTGTTAACTAATTCATTTTCCATTATATGTTTTGTTATATAAGTCATGTTTATTATGGATAAGGTGTATTTGATTCATATTCAGAATGATATTATGTTCATAAATATTATTTTAAATCATCAAATGAAAATTATTTTTGAATGGTTACAATGGGAAATGAAATCTCATCGTGTTATGGAGACGCTAAGCCATACATACGCAGGAGCGACAATATCATTCATTTAATGGTGAAATAATATGTAATTGGATGGTATATTATTTATAAATAATAATTAAAATGTTATATTTTTTATTTAAATCAATTATACTCATTTTTATTCTCATCCAAATATTGAAGTGTTGTATAACGTACTACACCATGACGTGGAGACGGTAAGCCATACGTACACACGTATGATGACTTTGTCATTCAATTGATGGATAGAATAATGAATATGGTTGTACCATATTTATAATAACTTAATATAATGTATAAGGTACTGGAGTTATTATTTTGGTACAGAAACAACAAATAAAGAAGATGTGGAAGAAGAAAATAACATTGAATGAGGTGATGAAATAATTACCTCTTCATCAGGTGTTTCATTTTGATTTCAACAAAAGGGATAATTAGGATGGATTTATGATCAAATTAAGGACTCTTGGATTAATTGAGGTTATTTGGGAGGATATTTTATCATGGTTTGGCTGATGAAAATGGATTTGGAGGTGTGAAATTAAGAGAAGGGTAAGTACCTTTTTATAAGAGTGGTGACATGCACTTTAGGAAGAGCTTGAAATATTATTTTATTATAAAATAATTTTTGGTTTATAATGGATAAAAATTGATTTATTTCCAGGATAACATGGGGAAGGGTAGAAATAATAACAACCAATAGGTTTTAGTCAATTTTAGGTCACCATATTAACCTTAACTTTTAGATTTAATACTTTAGTTAAATAGTTTAACTTTTACCACGTCTTCTTGTATTTTTAGATTACATGGTTAATAAACATAATATAAAAATCCAATAGAACCTAAAGTAGTTTTTCAATGATATATATATCATTATATAAATCCTTTGGTGGATCATTATATTTTTAGAACTATTATATAATTTAATAAAATAGTATTTGTTTTAAAAACTCATTTTGTTCAATTTTGACATTCTTTAGTATTTGGTTTTTTTGAAAGTGATAAAAATATGAATTATTAAAAAAAATTAATTAAATAAACCCTAAAATTATATATTAACATATAAAGTTTTTGTAATTAATTATAAGTCTCAATTTACATTTATTTTAATATTTATAATATCAATTATTTTAATCATTCATTAATAAGCTAATTACTACACCATCATTGAGTCCTAAATTATTTTAATTATTTAATGTATAAAATTTAAAAATAAAATATCATGATGTAGGAAATAGTTTTATCCTTATAATTAATATTTATAGTAAAATTTATCTTATATATGACCATACATTAAAATTGGTTTAGTTATTGAACTTTGAATTTTAAACTTATAACTCTTCATTAAATAAAATAATAATAAATGTCCTAATATAATCCAAGTTAATAAAATAGGATCATATTTTTGTCCTAATATTTATTTTGGTCGAAATAAACTAATACACTTGAATTTGGATATGTGTTGGGGTAAAAATAATATCATTTTTACATTTAATTACACTATTTACTTTTTACCGTGGTAAATAAAATTCAAAAGAAACTATTCACCAAAATTATTTTCATCTTATTGAACCAAATTTTGCTTACTAATATCAACTATGTCTCTAGGATTTTTGAAATTCTATTCACAGAAGCGGTAAAATTACTTTTTATGAAATGTTGTAAATGTGCATAAAGGTGAGTAAAAGTCGTTAAATAGTTCAATAAAATTTTATATGTCTAATATTATTATAAAATTACTCCAATGAATTAAATAAGGAATATATAATATTTATGTATCTATTTTGACATATTATAAATTTAAATAAAATAAATTATTATTTTAATAAAAAGTCTGTTTTAAACAATAATGCAGTGTTTCCACTATTCATCAAAAATTGAATATTTTTAGAAAAATTCCAAATATTCCTTTTAAGTTAATTTTGATATTATGAATCCAAAAATGAAGTCCATTTTGAAAAATAAAATTTATAAAATTTTAAAAAGTGGGTATTACTATTTATAATGTCTAGTTTGATTGGTCATGGTGTGCTAGAACTAAAAGTTGCATACAACATAAGCAATTGAATTATTCAAAGAGAAGAGTACTATTGAAGCTTGGGGTGTCACATTATTTATTATGTTCCTTCCATTATTACTCCAGTGTCCTTCCTTTTTCAGTTTAAGAAAAATACATCCTTGTCAATTCTCATCAATGATAAAATTATTCGATCATTTCCACTTAGAGTGTCAGCCACAATGATTTACTTCCAAGTTTAGTTGTGGATTTAGGATTCATTGCCCTCAATTATCTCAAACCATCTTCTTTGGAACATATTCATCTCTTTAGTTGTGAATATATAATTGAGGGTCTTATAATCCACATATATTTCCTAATTCTACCGAAATAGATAATGCCATTATATTTTCAACATGATGATAATGGAAACTAACTATAAATCATGAATTGGGAAGTTTTATTCATGAACTATCAATTTATTTGTGGAATATAATATTAGAATTTCATCCTGCATTAGGAAATATTCCAATCCTTTATTTTAAGTATCGAAGTATACCATGAAATTTTCCCCACACGTGGGTAGCATAAGTACAAGTGCAATGATAATAATATTTTTTGATCTATTAAAAAGAACTTAACATTCATTATTACAAACAAAAATGACTCCCTTATGAGTAATCCTTGATAGAGGGTTTAAAAATCATGTGAAATTTCTCACAAGTTATCAGCAATACCCTACCAATCCATGGGAACTATAGATATCTATCACACACGTTAGCATCGATCAGAAATTAAATGATTATATCTTTAAAGGGACTATATATATTACATTTCTTGTAATAATATTCCCTAGTAATGTTACTTCCATCAACCAGAACTTACAGATGAAATACTTTTCAAAATTGTTCTTGTTTTATAAGTTCTTTAGCAGAGTTCTCAAATAATCCTCAATTTCTTTTGATGTATTTTAAAATATCATCTATAAAGACAACCAAATATTTGTAGTGGTAATACCTTTAGAATATATTCATCAATTCCACAAATATTTACAAAGCATTAGTGAGTTATAATGGAATTAATATGAACTCATAGTGACCGTACCTTGTAAAGAATATAATAATTTAGATATCTTCCTTATTCACCCTAACTTGATAATACATTGACCAAAGATCCAACATTTATAAGTATTGGAATCCATGTAACTAATATAACAATTAATAAATATGTGGAAGTTTATACTTTTTCGTTACCTTGATCTTGATGAGCTCACAATAATCAATGAAAAGTCACATTGACATATCCTTCTTCTTGATTAAGAGAAATGGTTCACCCCATGGTTAAGAACTTGGTCACATGAAGGAATTATCCTGATTTTTTAATATTTGTTTCTTGATATCTAAAAGTTCCAAAATATACATTCTATATGGATTTTTAGACTTTTAAAAGACCCATGTATAAGCTCTATTTAATATTCAACCACTTGTCTAGGAGGAAGACTATGAAATTCATGAGGAAACAAATAATCATATTCTATAAAAATGGTAATGTCTTCAAGAATGATAGTTTACTTGAACATAACAATTTGAGCTAGACATGATTTATCTTAGGGAAATAATATGTATTATTTATATGTGGGGGATAAATAAGATTACTCCTCCTTCTTTCATTTGTATAGAATCATAGGAAAATGAACGATACAGAGATTAATTTCCTTCTCACAAAAATTTATATTAGATCTAAATAAGAAAATAAATCTATACCAATTATTGAAATAAATTATAGTAAAGGGAGTACGACAAAGATTTTTGGTATTTATAGCCGAAAAACATTGATAGGGAATGTTTTATATACCTGGGATGCAATAATTTCCCAATTTTCCATTTTAACTGACAAATATAATTCCATGAATCAGGGGGGTGTTCAAATAGTTAATCTAATGTTGTGTCATATGAATTAATTCATAAAACCATAATCAAAAAGTAAATTCACTATTCCTGAAGGAATTAATTCCATACCGATTAACACATGATGTGTTGGATCCACATCAGTGGTTTTGATGGAATATTCTCACCCTCAATGTGACAGATGTTGTTGGTGTTAATTGTCTCTGAAAATCCATAGGTTAAAGTAGTGTTTCACATAGTTTCCTTATTCCGTGAAATAAAATAATTATACAATAGTCATAGAAAATACTTTATAATTTCACTCTCCCATTATATTGGTGGGTTTATTGTATCGACAATCACTATCTAGGTTCTCTTCTCTTCTATACTAAAAAAATTTCATTGTAACATTTAGGTAGTTTTGGGGTGGTCTTTTATACACTTTTTACAAGTGGTATATTGGAATTTGTTAAAACTATTAGATTTATCTATCACATCACTATAAATAAAATCTAATTTCGCCTTCATATCCCCATGAATCCCTTGAGATTCACTGATCTCTATTTAGACTTTGAGGGAACATCAATCAATTTCCTCAAGGTTATGAAAGTCATAAATCACCAGTGCTTCTCATAGACTCAATTTTATCCCAGTACTAAATTGGTCAACATTGTATTTAGTGGAAACAACAAATCCAAAAGAATATCATTAAAGTCTTGTGATTTTCTCTGATACGCCTCGATAGATTTATAAATTATTTCTTTAGGGAAACGAACTCCATTTCTATTTTATGTTAGAGATTGTAAGGGAATTATTTATCAAAAAAACATTTTCTACAAATTTTTCCAATCCATCACTTTGATCTCTTCATCAGGAATCATATACTCTATCAATATCAACCGCTGTTCAGCTTCTCCATCCAAATGATGAATATCCATGATATATATCTCATGCCTAGAATATTGATGGATGGGACATATATTTTTAATGGACTTGATCTATTTTTATATAATTAAGGGATTGGATGATCCATTAAAATTGAGAGACTTTTATCACATAAAGGCCCCAATGACAGATTCTACCTTCTTTGGGGGATTTTGGAGTTTTACAAGATATATGTTTTAATTCAAAACATGGGTCAACAGAGAGATCTTAATTTTTTTTGTGATTCATACTCCCATTGGGTTGGGATTCTCATTTGTAAAATCACCACATTACCCTTCACATTGGTTTTTTACTCAGTTCCACATATTTCCAACCATTGGCTAGAATAAATTTAAAATCAGCGATGATTAATTTTGAAAAATTAAACTTAAATATGAGAATCAAATAACATTAATGGGATAATTTATAAATTACATAAATTCATTAAATTATGAATTTCTAGGCTTTAATATATGTTATCCATAGTCTATATCATAACAAAGTATCTTATGGGCAATTTTTCCCTTAATAATGGTTCATAAGAAGATTTTGTATTTACCAAAGCATATCCCCCAAGAGTATAAGATAATGTGGGAATAAATGCCAATTTTTTATCATGATTCATGATCGATTATATATCAATATGGTTTTTGGGGTGTTACCCATGCATATATCTTTTACAGAGACACAAAAAAATTCAGTATCTATATATGAATATATTATCCTACAATCCTATAAAATTATATTTTATGTAAATGTAGGTATTTTTTTATGTTTAGCCTTATCACTAACGCTTTTGTTATAGTTCCAAATACTAATCCGACAAATAAAAATACTTTCATATGGTTACAATTATGAAAACAATTGTCTTTATTAAAAATTAATTCAAAATTTAGTACATAATAATAAAAATAACACAAACCATAATATTGATAAATATATTGTCTTTGGATAATTAAGTACATTAAAAAACAAAAAAATAGGTTTTATAAAGATGGAGAATCACGGATAGAGAGAGGGGTGAATGGGGAAACCCCTAACCTAAAAAATTAGGAAGAATATGAGAAATAAAAACCTAAAGTATCTTTAAACAACTCAGTACTGCTGAAAAATTGTTTTTGTTTGAAATTTTCATAAGTCTCTTTTCAAAATTGAGCTGATAAATATGGTATAAGAACCCCATAAAAAATGGTTGCTACAAACAATGAACTTTGTGGAAGTATTCAAGATGACAAAAATATTATCCTTTATAGATTTTGATTTTCCTCCTCCTTGATGAATCACTGAAACGGGAAGAATAAACCTTGTTTCATCCTCCCGAGACACCATTGAAGAGCGGGTGAAAATTTTTATGTAATCAATCATTACTTCTGTGAGAACTCTAAAAGGAGATAAGATTTGGAAAGACCTCACCCATAAGATAGTAAAAACATAGGGCTTTCATGATTAATGAATGATAGTAGTGGGGTGATGATACTATCATGTTATATTCCTTTAATATGACAATAATAAAATAGCATGGTGCTTGGGTTGAGTTTCCTTGATTCCTGGATTTTTATGGATACCTGAATTGGATAGGAAATTTTAATATGACAGTTTTAGAAATTCCCATTAACGGGTATAGATTAAAATATTTATGATAAAATATCTTCCTCAAAATAAATGCATCCTTTGTTATATAATATCATAGGTTGATAATCATATAAGGATGATCGGGATTATAAATAACCCCAGGTTTGCACATTATGCTAGAATTTTGGTGGAAGTTGAAATGTTTAGAATCATAGTTGAAGAAGTTGTTTTTACCACAAGGTATTACAAAATAATATATGAAATCCATTTTGAATGAAATCCTAAATTCTATTTGAATTAAAATTTCATTTGTCATCTAAGAAATGAATGAAACTAAAATAAGGAATGTAGCTTCCACAAAAATAGGGTTCATGAGGGTAATAACTCTTGAAGGATGAAGGGGAAATAAAAAATTCCCTCTTCTGATTCACTGAATCATGCCATCCATGGACCCCTAAAGTGGTAATGATAAAAAATTATGGAGATGAACATGTTGATATTTTCAAGTAATTTGGACAACCTATATTTGGTTCTAAAATAAATAATGTTACTCCTAATATTGAATCTATAATAGTAAAAGGTGATGTCTCCAGTATTAATAAGAATCATATATAAGTTGAAAATCCCCACCCTTCTGACATGGACATTGAGGATCCTAAAGAACCCAGTAAAGGGGACTTGTAGAATCCCCAAGAACCCTCAACTGGACATTACAAATAGAATAAATCAAGTAGAACCCCCATATCTATAACAGATCTCTATAAAGGATTCAATAGAACCCAACTATGGATTTCTGGATTTTAACAAGACAAAAATGATCTTCACCACTCAGAACCTATCGATTCCACTGAATTTTATGTTTCATTATAATAGGTTCTACCATATTAGGATACCAAAAGAAATAATATAATGTAGAAACCCCCGGAACTGATACTACGATGAAATAAATTCTCTCCCAGGATTGGGGTTCTATAGTACGATGAGGTTGAGCATTCACAACCCTCTAAACAGTTATAGGAGAATGCAAGTGGTGTCACGAATGAAGACAATTAATCGAATGACGGCTCTATCACTATTTTAATTGAAAACATGACACAAGAAAAATGGAAAATGGCACAATAAATGTATAATAACAATGATAATGTAAAAAATACACCAAACCATGTTAATGGGGCCCAAAAAATGGGGATCCTATTAGGTAGTAGAAAAATTGTACAATGAAAATCCTTTATTGGAACTGTCAAGGGAGTGGGAATATCCCAATAAAAAATCCATTAGAAATTTTATGATGTAAAATATTTTTTCTATTTGTAATTTCTGAGCCTAAAATTCTCTATTATAATTGGAATTATTATAAATGGTCATCGCTCGGGTATAACTTTATATCCTAGAATCTTCATTACATTAACATGGATCATCTTTGGGTTTCAAACATGAAATCATTCAAATTATTTTTCAAATAGGATGATTTAGAGTGTTTGTGTTTACTTTAACTTTTAATTCTCTATTATGTTAGTTTCTTTTGTATATGATTTTAACTCATTCATTGGTAGAAGATATTTGTGGGAGGATCTTGAGGCACCTGCTGATTACATGAGTATTAAATGGATCATTCTGAGATATTTCTCAACATGATAAGGTCTAATGAAAATACCATACTCAAAATTAATACAATTTTTTCTATATAATTATATAATTCAATTGATAAATGGAATCCTTATGAGGTCCCAATTGTGGGATCTATGTTCAAATTTACCATGTATATCTTACATGTGAAAGAATCAGGGATACTTAGAGATTTTTTTCCCAAATTGATGAAACAATTTTTCATAGTGGGGTATCAAGTTATACACTTCCGAAGAATCATTCTAACCAACCCCATAACTATTTAACCCCCCACTCATACTATAATTTCTTCCCAGTTACCATTTAAATTTAAAAATGGGTTTCTTTTTATGATTGGATGTAGGGAGATTATTTTTGAGGACTAGAGGATAAATCACTTAGGTAGTAAACTTTAGATTATTTGTACAAAAATCTAGAACACTCTATAATTTATTTGGGAGTGGAGAAAAAAGTATATCTGAAATATTTAAACTGAAATTAAGGATTATTAAAGGAAACATGTAGCCATCCAATTAAGAAAACAACACTAGAATGTTCTATCAAGAGAGAAACTGGACACTGCTACTAGGCTGTATGACCTCCTCACTATCATGCAATGAAAAATCCATTTTACAAATGAATTATTTTTGGTTAATGGTTAAATATAAGAACATGAAATTCATTTATATTATGAACATGTAAAATAGGATAATGGATAGAAATAATTCCATAAACATAAATAGAAGTCTTCAAACCTTAGATGGTGGAATTTCCAATATAGTGGTTGCATATTTGAAATATCTATACAATGAAAATTTAATAGACTACACAAACAAAATGATTGATACAATCCATACATGAATTGATGAACATCAAAATGAGGCTCTGATTATAGATGCTTCCAAAGGGTAAGTGAAGTTAACCTCTTTCTCTCTCAAAATTGAATTTATAGTTGTCCTTAATGAGTTTACTGGCTAATTTTTAATGTTCTACTAGGATATTCTGTAGGATGAAATAAATAATGTAGCTATATATTTATTCTCCCATGATTTTATACCCTATGAAATAAATTTATACTTTGTTACATTGTTTATGGAGGAGGAGAATGCAATTTAAATTATTTATTCCATACTAGTAACTATTAAAAACAATATTCCCGAAATTAGTAGCAAGATTATCTAGAACAGGAAGGGTGATAAGATCAAAGATCATCATACCCGAAACTATTTTTAATTTTTTCCTATAAGAATATTATATAACTACTTATTTCTTACAATAGAGAACATTAATACTGTAAAGATAAAATTGAAAGAGGGAATCATTTCCTTCAAAATTGATATCATAATGGAATTTGAAACTCTAAAATAGAGATATCATTTACCATTCCTCAAAATATGTGGTTTCAGATTTTCCTTTTCCAAATTAATCATCTCCACATTTGGTTCTATAAGGTTATCCATTCCTATTAATGGAACTCGGAGGGGATATTCTCTATGTACATGGGTCATGAGGTGGGGAGACCCACTATTAGGGATTTTCTTTAACATTGTTGAATATTATATGAGTTAATATATCAATTATCTTGTACTTATTGAATTTTGGAGAAAATTAATGGATGTAATAGAAATTATTACACCATCAAATTTACTATATAAAGATGAAATCCTTCTTCTTGGACAACTCTCATGGGGAAAAAATAAGTTATCATGGTTTTTTTCACAATATGAAGAATTGGAAAGGAAATCCACCAATTGGAGAAAGTATTTCTTTATATTTGGTGGTAGAATAACTATTTCTATATATAACAATAACTATATCCCTTAGAGTGAAAGCGGTATTTCTTAATTTGAACTACCTTATGGTTCCTTTATTTTAGGGAATGGTGATAAGGAAATACCTTGAAATAATATATTCAAATATTATCAAATAGTTTTCCATTTGTAAAGGAAAGATGGTGTAATATTCTCAAAGTGTTTTCTTGGAAAACTCTATAACCAGTTCAAGGTTTGTCTATTTCTTCTCTCATTTAGGTGTCCTAGACATATCATCGAGGAACATAACACCATAATCATAAAAATTATTTGGAATTTATCTGTTCATGAATGGAATATCATATGTATTTCTTGGAAATAATACATCAAAACCATTGAAATGGTAAGCCTTAGAATCAATGATCATATTATCTTCAATTATGGTCTTCTTAATAAATTTTAAAATAACCCCTTGACATGTAATGATTCCTATATTGGATTTTTAATATGGAGATTTAAAAGAAGGCCACGTGATGGTCATTCACATTATCTTTCATAATCTATATTGTCTTTTATCAACCAATCCTGTAATGATATCATACAGTATTAAAAATGTATGGTCATCCATAATTCCTCCCTTAACTGCTGGTATACATCATGGATGGAAATACCTCTTTATGAAATTGTGGATATTCATCCAGGAAGAAATCTGATGGAAATTACTGAGTTACTAGAACATTTCAACAATATTAAGGACATGGTCACCACACTGATAGATATAGAGATAGAGAGGTATTATTTTATCCACACATATAGTCTTATTTAGAAGCCTAAAGGAAATAGAAAATTCAATGCCCCGGAGTACTAGAAAATGAAATCAATGTGCTTCAATATTCCACCATTATAGGCGATGGATTGTAAAGGCCCTTTTATTCAACCCTACAGATTTATTCTCCTTAGAAAAATCAAAAAATTGGCTTTCCAATGATTACCTACAAAAAAATTTGGGAATCATCTTGCTTCATCTTTCTATCTTTTCATGAGGGATATAAAAATAACTCATTATATCTTCATGGGTATTGTATTTTCTTAGAAATATTGTTAGTATGTTGGTATTGTATTTTACATTAATGTCTTTATTTGTGTTCATATTTATGACTTCTTAACATGTATTAACAGGGGTGTAAAATGTTCATAGATTCACAAACATTTATTAATAGTGGTGTATGTAGGATTTAAATAACGATGTATATGCTCAATATACAGGAGGGGGGGTGAATTGTACACTTTATAAATTTCCTTAAACAAGGAAAGATCTAAGTTTAACATAGTTAAACTAAGAAAATTCACAAAACCTCTTAACACCAATTGAAAAATTAGAACAAGGTATGAAGTTATAAACTTCTAGTTATATGCACTTGCTTAAATCAGGAAAGTGATTCCGAAAAACTGGTTCTGGAAATATGGATCCGGAAATTGAAACTTAACTAAAGTTTATAATATGATATTCTACCTTAAAGCATATAGAATCTAAATTAATCATAGTACAAGTGTAAGGAAATATAAGAAGGTTATATTTTCCTTACAATACAAAATTTCAGAGGAAAAACAAGTAGTAAAACTACAAGTAACAAGATATAAGTCTTTTAACCCAAATAGAAGGGTATCCAACAACCTTGGATAAAGGTACCTTGATTTATAATTTCAAGCAAGTCTGTCTTACCCACACCAGGGTAATCCCTAGATATGATGATCGGTGTCTCTATATTGTTATCCCTGCAATCCCACAACTACAAGGTAGTTAGAACCTCTGTCTTCCTCAGAAAGGAAGCCCTCAAACATCAAGGATATCGACACCTCTGTCTTCCTATCCTCAGAAGCCCTCGAATGTAATCACCAACATTCAGAGTGGCATGAAGCAATCTGAACGAGCAGTTTAGTACGCACAAGTCATGAAAATTTTCTGTCCCTAGAAATCAACTTAATAGAGTGTGGTCTCTAGATCGATCAACTTGTTCAGTAGTGAGATCTTTCAAATGAGATCCTATTTATAGGCACGGTTGTAAGGGTCAGATCCCTTCTCCAATGGTAATATTTTCCTTAAATTTCTGAGGGACCTATACATGTGTCACTACATCAATGGTTAGTTGGAAACATAATGGATGACATCGTTTTATATTTGTAACGGAATGCATGACATCGTTTTGTAATGAAACGAGTGTAATTATAAGAAAAACTATAGTTTGTAATGAATGAAAATAAAAGTTCAGAGTCTATCAAAAATGGAATTTTGAGTCTATAATAAAAAGGATATTCAGATTCTATTTTATAAGAATTCGGAACCTGAATTCTATAGAAATCCATAGTCTGAATTTTTAAGGAAATTCGGAGTTTGGTTTTACAACAGTTCAGAATCTGAAATTACAAAGTTCAGAGTCGAACTTGTAGAAGTTTGGAGTCGAACTAATAAAATTTTGGATTCGAACTTATAGAAGTTCAGAGTGGAACTAATAAAAGTTTGGAGTCAAACTCATAGAAGTTCAGAGTAGAACTTGTAAAAGTTTGAAGTCCATAATTCGGAGTTGAACTTTGTTAGAGTTCGTATCCAGAATTCGGAGTGGAATTTCATTACAATTCAGATCCAGAATTTGGATTGGAACTTCATTACAGTTCACATCCAGAATTCAGAGTGAAAATTCATTACAGTTCACATCCAGAATTCGGAGTGGAACTTCATTAGAGTTCACATCCAGAATTCAGAGTAGAACTTCATTACAGTTCACATCTAGAATTCGGAGTTGAAATTTGTTAGAGTTAGTATTTAGAATTTAGATCTTGTAACAGAATACTTCATATCAAAGTATTATATGATTCCGAGGTTTTGGGTATGAATCCAATTTTTATACTTAAGAAAAATATTTATTTGTAAAAGGAAATCTAGGTTAGGGCAAATTTCCTTAAGGAAGGAAATTTTCCTTAGAGAAGTAAAATTGAGATTTACTTATGTATAAGGGGTTTGTGATTTTCAAAACAAGAATGAATGGAAAAGTCATAATGGAAACCTTATTGACTTAATGATCCCCCCCCCCCTTTTGGAAAGCACAGACAACCTTATGAAAAGGAATATACAAACTTTGAAAATTTTCATTAGACTTTAAAATTAAAACTTATCTCCATTTATTCATGGATGATAGTGAATACAACTAACTCCCCCTTAGACCTTGAAACTCTAAGGATTGTATTCTCAATTTCTGGAGTGAAGTTTTCATTATCATGGGAATGAAAAACTTTGTAATGAGAAACTCCCCTTACTTTAAGGATATTTCACATAGAAATTTTTCCTTCTCCCTTTTTAAGTAGTTCTTTTTCCTTCTCCCCCATTGTGATTTTCAAAAAGAATTTATGTGATTGGAAAAGAAAAATAGATTACCTGAAACATTAGTACATAACAAGACAAGATAGAACCAAGCAAAAAAAAAATCATTTGAGTTGAGAAAAGTTTTACAAGGAAAGACAAATACAACAAAAGATCGGAGTGGGTTTATTTTTCTAGCTTTTCCTTCGGAATCAGCTTCTTCAACAACGTTTTCAATTTCCTTATATCTCTTTGATCCTCGTCAGCTTGCCTTTCCAAATATTTTATCCTATCATCGTGAGCTTTCAAAGCTTCAGCGTGAGCCTTCATAGCCTCTTCCTGAATTTTGATTAACTCCTCTTTCTTTTCCAGCTTGTCTTTAAACTCATTCTGGAAATCTCTTTCACTTTTCCAGTTCCGAGCAACCAAGTTGAGATTTCCATTTAGATATTTGACTTGTTTATTCTGGGAACTTTGCTCAATGATCATCTCATCCTAAATATTCTTAATCTTAGCATCCTCGGTATCAAAGGAATATTTTACCTCATTCTAAAAACGTTCAATGTCAGCGATGTATTCTTCAAATTTATTAGACTACAATGTGATTTTTCTATAGGATTTCCTTTGAACATCAGAATTGATAAGGAAATTTTTATGATCGGACTCAATATTTATAAACTTATCCATCACCATAGATAAGTATTATGACATCTGATTCAAACTATGTTGCAGCATCTGGCATCTGGATTCAATAGTTGGAAAAATCGGAATGGTGTTGACCAACTTCTTCAGAGATTCCATCACAAAATCATAACCATGAGCTGATGACTCCGAATCAGATAAATTGCTTGGAGATTTCTCTTCCTCAACCTAGACTAGCTTTATTCAAGATGAACCACCAACCTCTTTCTTCCTAAGGATATCTTTTATTGGTGTATCCATGAGAACTTTCTTACCTTTGTCTGTTTTCAGAATGGGTTGTTCATCTCGAGATTCTTCCTCGCTTTCTGATAATTGAACAATCTGGTCTTCATCAATTTTTTCCTTCTGAGTTCCTTATTCAAGGAAATTATTCTCATAGAATTCTTCCTCATCATGCAAAACATTTTCCTTTTCTTCTTTTTTCTCATCTTCATCTCTCCCACTTTCTTTCTCAACTGCCTTTACCAGAGTGGGTAATTTTGCAGATTCATCCTTTTCATGATAATCGTATACTTGTTTGATCAAATCATCTAGATCATCACTACCTTCTTATTCTTCTTCTACAACAACAACCTATTCTTCTATTTCCTCACTAGCTTGTTTTTATACTTCTTGAACTACTTATTTACCTTTAGATTTTTTCGGAGTGACATAGTTCTTACCTGGAGTCTCTGGTAAAGATGGTAGGACATCGAAGGTTTTAGGAATGGGAATATTCTTAGAGGCTATTTCAGTATCTCTTAACAGAGATTAAACAAACATAGCTTCAGATACCTTTTTCTTCATCTTTTTCTCTTTTGACTCTTTTTCGAACACATCCGCAGCTTTTTCGTTAAGGCCTTAGCCTCAGCAGGGTCCAATCCAAACTTTGGATCCCCTCATTTTCTTTTCTATTTGCCTTCCCACCACTTATCTGCCACTTCATCTGGATAAGCTTTCTATTTTTTCAGATTGGGAGGTGTAGATTGAGTTTCCTAGACTTGGGAGTTTTTTCATCACCAACCACTTCTTTATGTTTCATCTTCTTAGAATCTTTCTTCACTGGTTTATCCTTCTTGACATTTTCCAGAATGGCATCAGCCTATCCCTCTAGTAGAGGGTAGAATTCTCCGGATTTAGCAGAAAAACCCATCTTCATCATTTTCAAAGTGTCATCACTGACCAGCATAAGCTTACAATTCCGAAATTTTGAATTACAAGAAACTTTAAAATAATCTAAGCACCGAACTATCAGCTTTGAAAGTAAGGCAGGGTACATGATTATTTGAGCTCTCACGTTTCCTTCCTTGATATTTTTGATTTTATTCGAAACATGCCTCTTCAAATTTATCTTCCTTAGATTTACCAGGATAAGTACGACGTAAATGTCACTCTTATTCAGATAATACTTATCACCCCTTCTTTGTACTAGAAAACCTTGTACCCACAGTTGTAGAATCCGATTATTCGGAGTGAGATGAGCAATCTTAGAAGTCTTGGTATCTTTAAGTCCAAGACATTTCAATCCCTTCACCTTGTTGAATCTTTATTGCTCATCCGGAAGCTTATGTGAGAAAAACTCAGCTTCCCCTTCATAAGATAAACCCACCAAGCTTGCAGCTTTGGTGAAAGATAATTTGTAAGTCTTACCATAATACTTGAAGGAAAATAAGGCTCTTCCATATTCTTGCTGGAAGGAAACAGACTCGTAGAATTCAAAAAGTAAATCTATATAAACCGGATCTTATTTCTTTGACTTATACAGCCAAACATCTTCCTAGCCATTCAATCTGATATTCTTAGATATAAGAGAATCAAACTTGTAGAAATCCAGATGCACTAACCTTTCCCTAAAAACTAACCATTTTGAGATTGGCTTTGAGGTAGACATGTCTTGAGATGTAGCTTCAATAGAAATTTGTAGTGGAGAGTTCTAGAAGGTTCAGAACAGCTTTAACAAATATCAGAACGATCTTTAAGAAGAGAGTCAGGGCTACGAGATTCCAAACATTGAAAAAACTGATGTGGGACGACTCTTAGGGTCCCTTTTATATAGGCGATAGAGGTGACCTTTGGTCTTTCAAAAACCATCTAATAGATGAAAATATTTTTGATCTGATCTGACGATTGAGAACATTCCCACAAGGAAAACATGACTCCGATCTTTTGATGTTTTAAGAAAAACATTCGGATTTAAGGAAAACTAGAATCAAAATAATTTTAAAACTCAGGAATATACCAGCAAGAAAAATATGATTACGAAAATTTAAGTAATGAAATCATACCTTTCAATTTGGATAGAAAGATTGTTTGTAATTGGTAATATTCTTATTGAAGGAAAAAAATTTAAAGATGAAAAACTCAATACAAAAAATCCTTATTATGGAAAATTCATTACGAACATTCTCATTATGGAAAATTCATTACGAAAATTCTCATTATGGAAAATTCCTTACAAAAATTTCCATTCTGAAAGTTTTCATTCTGAGAATTTCAGTTCTTAAAATTTCTATTTTGAGAATTTACACTCCATGAATTTCAATTCTGAAATTTCCATTCTGAAAATTTCCATTCCGAGAATTTCCATTCCGAAATTTTTATTCCAAATTTTTTTCAAAAACTTGTTACAAAAAATTTAGTTACATAAGTTTGAAAATAAAACTAACATCGAAAATTTTGATTAAACTAACATGTAAATGTACTCCCCTATGATAATGAGTTTATTACTATAAGGATAATTGTTCAACAAGATGTTAATGAAGAAGGATTAACTTACGGTTATCATTCCTAACTTCTGTTTAATGTATTCAAATCTATCGGAGGGTAAATCTTTTGTGAAAATATCATCAAGTTGATCTTGTGTTCCGATAAACTGAAGAATGATATCTATTTTAAGTGTGTGATCCCTAAGAAAGTGATGCCTAATGTCTATGTGTTTTGAATGAGAGTGATGTGCATGGTTTTTACTAAGGGAAATGGCACTTGTGTTATCACACAAAATTTGAGTCTTAGTAAAACTCAAGCCATAATCTGTGAGTGTGTGTTGCATCCACAACACTTGAGCACATCAACTTCCAGCTGCTTCATATTCAGCTTCAGCAGTGGAGAGTGCTACTGAGTGTTGCTTCTTTCATGACCAAGAATCTAATGAATCTCCTAAGAAACGACAAGTTTTGGATGTACTTTTTCTATCCATTATAAATCCACCAAAGTCTGCATCTGAAAATCTTTTTAAAACAAAATCATTTCCAGATTTATAAAACAATCCTAGATCCATGGTTCCCTTTATGTAGCGAAAAATTATTTTCACTGCCTTTAAATGAGATTCTGTAAGATTGGATTCATATCTTTCACATAAGAATACTAAGAACATCAAGTCTGGTTGACTAGCTGTAAAGTAAAGTAGACTACCTATCATACCTCTAAAAGATTTTTGATCTACTGGTTTCCCAGCTCCATCAAGATCAAGTGTGTTTGAGGTACCAATCGAAGTACTTATACTCTTAGTGTTGTCATAACCATACATTTTAATAAGATATTTAATATACTTATGTTGGGATATATAGGTTCCTTTTTGTTTTTGTGAAATTTGAAAACCAATGAAAAATGTTAACTCACCCATCATACTCATTTTAAACTCAGATTTAATTAGACTTGTAAAGGTATCAGTTAATGATTGCTGAGTTGAGACAAATATGATGTCATCAACATATATTTGAACAATAAAAAAATTGTTCTTATCTTTATTTATAAAAAGGTTTTGATCTACATTTCCCTTAACATAGTTATTCTGAAGAAAAAATCATGTAAGTCTATCATACCAGGCTCTTGGGGCTTTTTTAAGGCCATACAAAGCTTTGGTAAGTCAAAAAACATGATTAGGATGTTTTGTATATTCAAAGCTAGGAGGTTGTTCAACAAAAACTTCCTCTTGAACATAACCATTAAGAAAATCACATTATACATCCATTAAAATATGATTAAAATTGAAGAATGCTTCAATGGAAAGTAAGATGCGAATAGATTCAAGTCTGGCTACTCGAGCATAGGTTTCTTCATAGTGTATTCCCTCTTGCTGATTATAGACTTTAGAAACTTGTCTAGATTTATTTCTTACAATGACTCCATTTTCATCACACTTGTTTCTGAAGACCCATTTTACTCCAATAATAGTGGTTTCCTTAGGTCTTTCAACCATGGTCCAGACTTTGTTCCTCTCGAATTCATTTAGTTCATCTTGCATGGTTTTGATCCAATCTTCATCACCTAAAGCTTCATCAATGGTTTTTGGTTCTAATTGGGAATGGAATTCTTGATGTTATACTTCATTCCTTAAGGAACTTATAGTCCTTACATGTTGATTTACATCACCAATGATACTATCACTAGGATGATTCTTAAGAAATGACTGGTTTGGGTTTTGAAGAACATGTTCATCAACATAGGGTTGAAAATTCTCTAGGGAAAATGATTCAGAATTATCTTCTTGAACATTTTTCTTTATCACAAGGATATTCTAACAAAGGTTGATAATCAAATTTAGAAAACATATCCGAGGATGTTGGATGGGATGGTTTAATAACAAAAGGACCAGACTCATCAAATTTTACAAGAACTCTTTCCTCAACAGTACAAGTCTTTTTATTGAAAACTCTATAAGCCTTAGATGTTGTGGAGTAGCCTAAGAAAATTCCTTCATCAGATTTTGGTGTGAATTTTTGTAGATTATCTTTAGTATTCAGGATAAATACCTTGCAACCAAAAACCTTGAAGTAGGAAAAACTTGGTTTTCTTCCATTCCATAACTCATAAGAAGTTTATTTATGAAAAGGTCTAATCCAAACTCGATTTATAGTATAAAAAGTAGTACTTACAACTTCAGCCCAGAAATGTCTAGATATAAAATATTCATGCAACATGGTTCTAGTTATCTCTTGAAGAATTCTATTTCTTCTTTCAAATACACCATTTTGTTGAGGAATTATAGGTGCTGAAAATTTGTGAGTAATAAATTTTCTACTACAAAAAGATTCAAAATAAGAATTTTGAAATTCTCATCCATGATCACTATGAATAGTTTTCAATGGAAGGTTTTTTACATTTTTAACTTGGGCTCTAAAACTTTTGAAATAATAAAAAGCTTCATACTTCTTTGCTAGAAAATAGACCCATGTAAATCTAGTATAATCATCAACTAAAACAAACACATAGTATTTGCCTCCAATTCTTCCAGTTTGTGTTGGACCAAAAATATCCATGTGCACCAAATGTAACACCTCAGTTGTTGATACTTCACCGATTGACTTAAAAGTGGATTTAAGTTACTTTACATATTGACAAGGATCATAAACTTTAGAATAATCAAATCTAAGCTCTGTTAGATCCTTAACTAAACCTTTTGTAGAGAGTATACATAAGTTCCTAAGATTACATTGACCAAGTCTTCTATGAAATAACCAAGAATGATCTTCCATTTCACTTAGGAAAGGTATGCCTTGGCTCCTAAGGTCTTCTATGTTTAGTGTGTAGACATTCTATTGCCTATTAGCAGAGAGAATAAACTCTTCCTTGGAAGTGTGTACTAAAAAATTATCATTCCTAAAATTCACAAGGTATCCTTCATCAAATAATTGGATTATGCTAATGAGGTTGTTCTTAAGACCCTTAAAAAATAAAACATTTGAAATCAATGTTTTACCAAGAAGAACTATATTACCTATACAAACAATTTCTCCCTGATCATTATCTCTGAAAGTTACTTTTTCTCCTTTCGTCTTGATAATCTTTTCAAAATAGTTTTTGTTACCAAACATGTGCCGGGAACATCCACTATCCGTGTACTGTATATTGTTTTTGGTACTTCCTTTATCTTCCTGAAAATAAGAAAAGAGTTAGACTTTCAGAATCCAAACATGTTTGGATCCTAGATTTTCAGATAACAAAATTTTGGGTATCCACATTTGTTTAGAGAAATATGCTTTATGAAACCCAAGAGATTTAACTTTATTGAAAGAAAATTTTTTCTTCTAGTGTCCACCACATTGACACTTAGAGCAAAAAGGGGCTCTAGAAGGAACAAAATAGTTGTTTTTGAAAAATGGTTTTTGGTGAGTATAACCTACTCTAGTAGTGTTTCCATGAGGTTTAATTTGAGAATACATCTTGTCAAAAATTTTCTTCCTAGAGGTAAATTTTTCAAGAAGCTTCTTAAGGAAAAATATTTCGGATTTTAGTCTGATGGCTAAATTCCTATCCTTAATAATCATTTCCTTATAGTTAGGTTTTTCCAAAAAAAAATTATCTTTTAAATAGCATTCTTAAGATCTTTAGAAAGATCTTCCTCATCATAATTTTCTTTCTAAAGGTCTTTAGAAGGTTTTTCTGAAAGATATTCTTTATCTTTAAGGTCTGAAGATAGATCTGAAATATCTTTTTTAAAATCTTCTTCCTAGAATTTTCTTTATCTAATTTCTTAGAAATTTTACAATTTTTTGCTTCAAGTAACCTGGAAAATATAGATACTTCTTCATATGAAGGTTCTTCATTTTCTGAGGTTGATTTATCTTCATTAGAAGTACTATTTTAGGAATAGTAATTCTTATCAAGAGATATATTTGTTAAAGCCTCAGTAGAGAATACCTTGGCCATAAGACATGTATGTGGAAAATAAGTATTAGCAATGAATCCCATATTATTCTGAGCTGATGAATCATATTATGAAGATTCACATTCTGAAGAGTCTCCACAGCTAGCACTCTAAGTAGTATTAGCTTTCAGACTTTTCTTAGCTTTAGCCTTATAGAAATTCTTCTTGTTCCTTTCAGAATGACATTCTTTTCTTTTTTTCTTTTTAAGCATTGCTCAATTAGGTCGTATGTGTCCACTTCTCTTCCATTCATAGCACGTGACCTCTGAATCTTTCTTATCTTTCCTTTCCTTTTTCTTTTACTTGGATTGGAAATTTCTCTGACCGTCTATCTTGTTCATCCTTTGAGAAAGATTTTCTAACTCATTCTCTGAGACTTCACTCTCTCTATATTCGGATTGGATAGTAACTTTCTTAGACTTGGATATGGTTACTCTCTCAGGAGTCTTTGCTTTCATGTGATTTGTTGTTGTAGTAAAACAATAGTACCATTACCATTCTTCTTTTTTTGATGTTGTCAACATCTCTCTTCATCGTTGTTTCATGTTGAAGAAGAGTTCCAAATAGCTCATCTAAAGAAATTTGAGTAACCTTCCTGTTCTCATCAATAGCTGTTCTTTTTGATTCCCACTCATTGGGCATAATATCAATGATCTTTTCCACAAGAGCTTCATCATCTAGACCATTCTCTCCCATAGATTTTAAGCTATTCATGATAGTCATAAATCGTTGATGCACCTTACAAATTGGTTCTCTCTAAGGAAAATTAAAACCATGATACTCAGCTCTAAGCATTGATCTTCTAGTCTCTATGACTTTGGATGTACCAAAATGTGTAACTTCATGTTTCTTCTAAATATAGTTAGATTTTTCACAAGAACAAATTTGTCTATATATATTCCAAGTTATTTAACATATTCATGTGTTGCGTACCTTATAGTTTAATTGATAATCATGCTTCTCTTGGTTTGTGAATGTACTAACTTCCTTATCAAGAATTTTATAACCTCCAGTAAGCATAACAAAGTTATCTACTATAGTATTGATAATGAATGACTTTATACGATCTCTCTAGTATTCATAATCATTACCAAAAAAATTTGGTGGTCTTATAGGGTTTATTTTGACGATGGAACCAACATTTTAACCTTCCATCCTTAAGAAAAACTTTCTACAGAAAAACATGTTAATAACAAAAGTTTGGATTCAAGGAAAATATTCCTAAGAAAGGAAAAATATAGAACAAGGAAAAACTGAGCAAGGTAAACTTATATGTGGGTATAAGTATTTTAGAGACCTCCTCTGATACCAATTGTAGGATCGAAATAACGATGTAGATGCTCAATATACAAGAGGGGGGGTGAATTGTACACTTTAAAAATTTCCTTAGACAAGGAAAGATCTATGTTTAACAAAGTTAAACTAAGAAAATTCACAACACCTCTAACACCAATTGGGGAATTGGAACAAGGTATGAAGTTATAAACATCTAGTTCTATGAACTTGCTTAAATCTGGAAAGCGATTCTGAAATTTTGGTTCCAAAAATATGGATCTAGAAATTGAAACTTAACTAAAGTTTACAATATGAGATTCTACCTTAAAGTGTATAGAATCTAAATTAATCATAGTACAAGTGTAAGGAAATATAAGAAGGTAATATTTTCCTTATAATAAAAAATTGCAGCGAAAAAACAAGTAGTAAAACTACAAGTAACAAGATATAAGTCTTTTAACCCAAAGAGAAGGGTATCCAACAACCCTTGATAAAGGTCCCTTGATTTATACTTTCAAGCAAGTCTGTCTTACCCACACCATGTTAAGCCCTCGATACGAATATCAGTGTCCTTGTCTTGATATCCCCTCAAGCCCTCAACTTCAACGTAGTTGGAACCTTTATCTTCCTCATCAAGGAAGCCCTCGAACTTCAAATATGATGGCACCTCTGTCTTCCTATCCCCGGAAGCCCTCGAATGTAATCACCAACATTCAGAGTCACACGAAGAAATCTGAATGAGCAGTTCAGTATGCACAAGGCATGAAAATCTTCTCTATCTAGAAATCACCTTAACAATGTGTGGTCTCTAGATCGATCAACTTTTCCATTAGTGAGCTCTTTCAAATGAGCTCCTATTTATAGGCACGGTTGGAATGGTCGGATCCCTCCTCCAATGGTCATATTTTCCTTAAATTTCGGAGGGACCTGTATACTTGTCACTAAATCAACGGTTAGTTGGAAAGAGAATGGACGACATCATTTTATATGTGTAACTGAATGCATGACATCGTTTTGAAATTAAACGAGTGTAAGTATAATAAAAACTAATGTGCAGAATGAAAGAAAATAAAAGATCGGAGTCTATACAAAATTGAATTTGGAAGCTATAATAAAAAGGATATTCAGATTCTGTTTTATAGGAATTCGAAACCTAAATTCTGTTGAAATCTGGAGTCTAAATTTCTAAGGAAATTAGGATTCTGGTTTCACTAGAGTTCAGAATCTAATCATACAGAGTTCAGAGTGGAACTTGTAGAAGTTCAGAGTCGAACTAGTAAAACATCAGAGTCAAACTTATAGAAGTTCGGAGTCAAACTAATAAAAGTTTGGAGTCAAACTCCTAGAAGTTTGGAGTCGAACTAGTAAATGTTCAAAGTCCAGAATTCGGAGTTGAACTTTTTTAGAGTTCATTTCCAGAATTCGGTGTGAAACTTCATTACAGTTCATATCTAGAATTCGGAGTGGAACATCACTACAGTTCACATCCAGAATTCAGAGTGAAACTTTATTATAGTTCACATCCAGAATTCGGAGTGGAACTTTATTACAGTTCACATCCAGAATTCAGAGTGGAACTTCATTATAGTTCACATCTAGAATTCGGAGTTGAACTTTGTTAGAGTTTGTATCCAGAATTCGGGTCCTATAACAGAATTCTTCATATCTATGTATTATATGATTCCGAGGTTTTGGCTATGAATCCGATTTTTATACTTATGAAAAATATTGATATGTAAAAGGAAATATAGGTTAGGGAAAATTTCCTTAAGGAAGGAAATTTTCCTTAGAGAAGTAAAATAGAGATTTCCTTAAGTATAAGGTGTTTGTGATTTTCAAAACAATAATAAATGGGAAAGTCATAAGGAAAACCATATTGACTCAATAATGTATTCTTTCTTTTTCTCTTTTTTGAAAACAATAATGTCTGGGTGTTTACACTAAACCACCATATTATCATGAGGGAGTTTCTTCCTTATATAGATAAAGGCATGTCACATCATCTATTTAGGTTAGATCTATGAATAATAATATATTTTTCCTGTCTATATAACAGTTGTTGGGTGTTCATGGTATGCCTCGGAATCCTCTAGTTCGAAAATAAATCTATAGATTACCCATAATCCCCCATGTATAAAAGTTAACATTGATGATGTAGCCTCTGGAATGCCGAGACCATCGTGTTGTGGTGGTATTTTTTGAACCCATCCTAACATTTTCAAAGTATGTTTCCATCATTATATTGGCATTGGTATTACGTTTAAGTCTGAGTTATGGAAAGTTATTTATTACATCAATCATGTTATACATCATTACTAGATCTCTATATGGATTTAATTAGACTCTTAACTTATTATGAAATCCTTGAAAGAGAGAACCAGGAATGTTCCTTGGTGACTCTTACTATCGTGGATTGAGTTTATAAATTATTTAAGAACATAATTTTTTTCATCTCACAAATATATATGGAATCTAATAAACTGGCATAAACCATATCAAAGAAAGCAATTTTGGAGATGATAATGGTGTTATCTTTTAGAGTTACAGATTATTGTGTATCATTGTGGATGAAGATATGAGAGGAGTAACTGATTTCCATATTTTTAATCTACTTGTCACACCTATATTTATCTTTTCTCCACTACTTTAATAAATTTAATGTCAATATTTACACAAGCCTATATTTTTTAGTACCAAAAACTTGTTTCTCATTGACATTATTGAAAACATCCACAAAATTCTCTTAATTTTGTATCATTTTTAAAACTACATTGGATAACCTATAGATATACATAAGAAAGGGGTGATCAATAAATTGTAGTGGAGGAATAAAAAAAATATTAA
This sequence comes from Viscum album, assembly GCA_963277665.1. Taxonomy (NCBI): domain Eukaryota; kingdom Viridiplantae; phylum Streptophyta; class Magnoliopsida; order Santalales; family Viscaceae; genus Viscum; species Viscum album. Next base: position 942,703,878 of record OY728162.1, read on the forward strand.
CATGATAATCATATTACATGTTATAAAATGGGAATTTCAATGATACATAAAATGAGAGAGAATCATAAACATTAACAGAGAGGCTTAATATATCATTAAAACATAAAGAAAATAAGGAAATTCAGAAACAAATTTAAAAATGAAATCATAATCATATGTCCAGGATGACCACCATGAAATAACAAAATAATATTCTTAGGATAACCTACCATACACAATACATAGAATACCTTAAGACTAAATCATTACACAATCCATTAAAGCACTATCTGGGTACACCCATCATAATTATATCATGTACATGAATATTTTTTCATCTTATATCATATAACATAAGGATATATTTCATAAAATGTTATTTCAAGATCAGATAATGTTGAATAAAAACATTTAATTACCAAATAAAATAGGTTCAATTAGGTATATGTGAATACCCTTGAGTGGAAATAGCAATGGTATTCACACCACAAATGTTCAGAATGGAAAAATCACTGTGAAATTTCGATAGTATAATGAAATTTTATAATTTTTAATAAAACGTTTTAATGTGATCAAAATGGGTATATAAAAATTTTAAATCAAATGGGAATTAATATGAATGTGTTAAAATAAATCCCAACATTAGTAATTATGAATATAAGTCCTAAAATAGAGAAGATTCCTTAATAAATAGGAGAAGGAGAGGATCATATACCTTGAGAGGGTGATTCAAAAAGATTGGGAGGAGATTAAAGAGAGCATGGGGAACCTTGAGAAGATTATAGTGATCTAAGGGAAGTGTAAGGAATTTACCCCTATATTTTTACTGAATATTAATGGGTTATTTTGTGGATTTGTGTAAGAAAATAGTGGATATTTCTTTCTTTTTCCAAAACATAGGTTTTGGACACTATATAATAGGGTAATCAAAAACCACAAACATTACTATTGTTTTTCACAATTTTCCTAACAAGGCGGAGTTGTTTTATTTATTTTATAAGTGCATGGGATGAAATTAATAAAATTTTACGCTCAGTGACGTGGAACTGAGTCATGTTTATAATGAATTCACTTTAAAACATTAAAACAAAATATAGGTTCTAGGGGATTAAAAAAGGATTTATTAAATTACTCAAATAAAATTGATATAAAATAATTTTAAAGGGGGAAAATATATTTGGTCATGGATACTTTTTATAGATTTTACTACATCACTTTTGAGTCATTATGAAGTCATTATAGAATCTATATATTTATATAGTATATAATTATTTCCCTAAAATTTGACTTATTTTGAAAATTATGAAATAATAATTATTGGATAAATTTTATGTGCTGATTCCAAAATTAAAATTTATTTTATAATTTTTTTTTCTAAATTATTTATTTTCTATATGTTAAACAAAATCCACATTTGTGGTAAAATGCTAGTTTTTTTCATAATAAATTTTTCAAAGACTTATAAAAATTAAATTTGAAATTTTAAAATTTATATTTGCATTTATAATTAATAAATATTATATAAATGTATTTTTTCTTGAAATTATAATTTATTTTTAAAATTTATGAGTTCAGAAAAAAGGAATTTCCTAATAGAAATTTATTATTACAAAAAAATAAATTTTTTTTATAGTATCAAAATAAATAACATTTAAAAAGATGGACAATAGGAATTAACTAAAATATACATATTTATATAGTTAGTGTTTTGAAACATAGCCCTTTAATTCACTAGAAAAATCCTGAAGTGTGAAGGGCATGATGGTGATATTTTCATGGAGTTGTTCAGTGTGCATGGTTTGGACCATGACTTTGATGTGCTTGATCATCTAATGTAAGTAGTTTTTCTTGTGATTTAGTTATTATTTCTTGACATAGGATTTGTTAAGGGAAACCCCTATTGATTCTATCTCACCTGGAAGCTATCATAATTGGGATTCATAGGGTACTATCCTACTAGTTGACGCAATTTCTTCTTTTGTCTTTGTAAATTGGACTTTATCATAACCCTATATTAATACTAATCATATGATCACTATTTGTCAAATATATTGTCAATTATTATGATGCTTAATGAAATTATATATATGACTGGTTATAATTAAACAAAATAATTGCTTTTGTTATTTATATCTATAATAGAGAATCTAATTAAATCACAACGAGAATTTTATTTATAAATATTCGGGTCATTTTATTTATATTCAACATAAAATTGTTCAAAAATAAAAAATAATACATAAAAAATCGATCCAAATTTGAATCTCTTATAGATCATATGGAAGAATCAGTTAATGGGATATGGAAATCAATGATACATCATGTTTCACCTCTATCCCAAACATGATGTCATGTTGAGAGGGTAGTTCTACATCTTCTAAGAGTAAAAAATAAACGTACTCATTTACAAACATTATAAGTTCATTCACATAAACATTAAAAAAATTGAATTATCCTATCTAAATTTAGGATAGGGACTCTGAGAACAATAATCAATCTTATGATCCTAATATCTAACAAGCACTACATAATTTCTTTTCACATAAAAGATAACAGAATTACTCTAATTGAAATATATGAAATCATATAGATATTACCACCATTTTATGAAAAGAATGAATGCATATATTTATAACTATAATAATAATAACTATACCACCTATTGATGATGTCCTATAATTTTTCCACTTCCATGACACACCTTAAAAAAATCAGAATACTCCCTAACATACAATGAAAATTCGACGAGAACTAAAATTCTAACCCCCTTGAGTCCTAATGATCAAATAAAGTTAAATGTAATGAAAGAGTGGAATTATATTAAATTAAAAAATGTAAAAACAATGGTATAAAATAAATAATTTATACCTCACATAAAATATAGTCCACCAATCAATAGAATCTCCATTATAAGAAAATGATTTCACCTTTCCAATTTTACATGTTTCTACTAATGGAATCATTTACCTCATATGAACTTAGTTCTAGGTTCTTTGGCATTTAGAATATCCATGGACTTCTCTATTATTACTATATAACCTATCTTTATTCTAAAATTGTAATGAACAAGTATATAATGAAAATTATTTGGATGCAATTGATGTTGAGACTTAATCTAAAAGTGGCCACCATCCTATCAGTAATCACTATGATGTGTCATATTCTATAACTATTTATGCCCTTGAACTCCATAAAAAAATTTAATAAAGAATAAACACTTTATAAATTCTTAAAAATATTATATCTTCATAACAAGGAAAAATAATTTTTTGAATACAATCCTCATTTTGTAAAACCAAAGCTACATTGAAATATTAAAGATCTTATGTACGACTCCAATCCACAATAAGTTCATATCAATTCTCTCTCAAGATGAATCCATATATTCTTATATATTCTATATCATTTTAAAATCCATAAATTCCCTAAGATACTATGATTTCAAGAATAGTAAAAATATTTATAGGTCTATATATATAAACCCTCCTAAAAATTTCATTCCCTCACTTCATCATTTGGAAATGTACATAGAGAGTAACAAAGAAGTTCTTGAATAGTTCTATCTAAATTCTCTGAGACAAGATCTCCCTTGATGATGAATTAGAATCTCAATCCACTATGTTAACTTAACTTTAAATGTTTAATCCCATCTAATAACTAAGTCATAAACAACTCTCATGAAATTCAAACTCCTCATGATTAAATATAAAAAGAATCTATCACATATGAGTAGTACCTATCAATAGAATACTATCTAAAGGGATCAAATTATCCATCCTCACATGAATCAAATAGAAATAAATATAAAACTATTATGGAAACCTATCTATATCTTCATTTGTGAAAATACCTTTATAATTTAGTTAAATTAGACACTAAAATTAATGCAGTACCTTCCTCCATGAACTCCTATTCAGTGTCAGCACTCTTACAATCATCCAAACTATACTATTGTACCTCTCTAGTGTAACCAGTAGAGGGAAACCAAACACCAACCATATCCATAGAATAGAAAAAAATCAAAATCCCAAGACATTAAATTCATTTAAGATTTTATTAATTAAAATCATTTTACATTTTATAATTTATCTACCCTAATTCAAACATTGGAAGACATAAACATTATTATAAAACTACACCTCGGTCACTACAATTTTACTAGCATATTATCAATATAGGATGTCCATTAAACTCGTATACATTACATAAAATCACATGGGCTATATATATATTCTAGTAGGACTCCTATTCTTATATCATAAACTATTTCCAACTAATAATTTCCCCCATTAAACCAACATATTACTAACCAATACCTAACTCCAAATTCATCATCAATCTTATCCAAAATGACCTTTGCAAATTTATCAAGTTCTTTAACATATGAACCTATCCTAGGATAATAGAATATCTTAGTTTATCCCCCATAACCTAACTCTATGTTTCAATGGGATAGTGGATATCATTTAAGGTATAAATAACCCAAATTAAAAAAATTACCCTTTATGAATAGAAAAAAATTATATAAAAAACCAATGATTAACACATAATAAAATAAAATATATCATAATTTCAATAATATTAATGTAATATCATAGAAGAACAATGTATCTGAAATATATCAATATCGAGATCGAACATATTTTATGAATGAAACATCAAAAGAACACCAATTTATGAGATATTAATGTTTATCCTCGTAAACTTTGCTATGATAAAATTTTATACAAAATAATATATATATATATATATATGCATTTGTGAGTATAAAAGTATACACATTTGGTTCATCCAAAGAATATTCCTTGTAAATGTTGAAGAGGTATACAAAAATCATCGCGATTAAATAGTGAAACCAACTCATCACCCATCCCATGTCAACTATAATCCCAACATTAATAAAGATATTTTTTAAAATATGGATAAAAACTATTATATATGTATATATATATAAGTTATGGTAACCCACAATTGTAACCTACATTTACAATCAACCACATGTCCCAACTATATATATAATGGAACACCCATTTCTTAAAAATCCACACACACCATAAGTTCATTCCAAATCATATCCACATTCATATAAAGAAGGTCATATATCATGCACCACATCCAAATACTAGGTAACCACAACCACATACTACATAAACACATCACCAAATCCATATACACATCATCATAGAGTCACAACCACATTAATGAATAACAATAAAAATATATTATGTCTATATGATAGGGTGGGAGGTGGGTAGTATTCATCCATATGTATCACCTATGTCTGGTGTATTAGGGGTACACCTAGAGCCTAACATCACATATGGGATACTTTTTCTCAGGACATGTATGGTGGTTCCAAATAAGAAACAAAATGTCAAATGGATATATTTAATAATCAAACCACCCTAACCAAGTGTATACTTCCTACCATAAATACTTTATAACCCAAACCAAGAATGACACCGTCAACATAACACTACAAAAATTTCATCCACCTATAACCATTTAACAATAAAATACTACTATAAAAATACATCACCACTACCACAAACCAATGAATATTTATTCCATTTAATATTTAATATTTCACTGAACACTATTTATAAGTTATCAAACATGATATGTTTATTACTAATTTAATGACTGGTAGAATTGCCTCACATTATCCATTTCCATGAACTTAACATAATTCTCTAATAATATATTGCATCTTACCTATAATAATGTATCATATTCAACCAATCCTTTATTAATCACAACCCACTTCCATTAAACTTGATAAAATTCATTAACATCATACATCTATAGTCTCAAAAAAATCAAAAACTAACTTACAACATCCCCTAACACATTATACAATAATAATATCTCTAAAATTACCATAGCAACAAAAATATTCTGTTAACATAATAAAATAATTATATATTTGATGTCATCATTTTTTGTTGTCAATTTATCAATTCATTATAAAAATAAAAACCTAAACAATAACATTAATATTTCAACTTGTTTATAAATTTCCAAATGTTAATAATTTAACCAACTATAACATGATTTAATACGTCAACCATAATGAGAAAATCACATAAGTAATATTTGTAAAATAATTATCCACAATATACAAATAATAATAAAGGAAAACATGTGAATAATTCTGGAATAACATTCAATAGTATCTAGCTAGTTTTTATCTTAATTAGAGAAATTTTAACTATTTATATTTTGAAAACAAAATCATGTTAATTACAATCAAAAATAAAACATAAATGAGAAGGTCTATATCACTTATCTCAAATAAAGCATGAACCATGAAATATTGAAAAAAATAATTAGAACGATAATCCAAAGGAAAAAACCATTCAAATAATCCAACCACCAACAAAATAACCACCACCCAAACGTACTCTATCATTCCAAATCCCTAAAATTGATAATAAACTAATATACGGAATAAATGAAATTGAAAAAAAACAATAAAACACCAATAATAACAGTAATAACAGCATAATACCTTGATCAATATCAATAAGACCTTATGCAATATTATAAATGAAATAACATGAAGGTGATAATTTTGAGGCTTGAAATAAAACCTCAGATTTATAACCAATCAATAGATGGTAATTAAATTTTTTGATCATTTGATAAACACTTTAATTGAGAATAAAAAATTAAGACCATACGAATGAATTTTCATCTATTCTCATTATAGTATAACAAGGTTTACTCAACTAAACACAAAGAAAATATGATTCAATCCCCCTTATATCCCCCCCATAAATTATAATTAATATCAAATCCAAATCAATTATTACAAATGTTGTTATGAAATAATGGGTCTTATCATTCCTTAATGACCAAACCATTGAAATTAATGGTATAATCCTTTCCCCTATTTAAATTCTTAATTACCTGACATCATAAATTCTAAAACAATCCAATATAACCATTATAAAATGAATCTAATTGTATAAGATAAAATTTTTCCCAAATAAACAAAATAGAATCATCACCAGATTTGTATGGTGTATAATTGTAAGTGATATTCTTTTTGGAGAGAGTTCTATTTATAGGACTCTTTTTTAGTAATGGGGAAATTTTTAGTATTGATTTTTATTTGATTTTTATTTTAGATACTAAAGATACATATCATGTTTAATACATAGAAGTGTATAAAAATACCCCATACATTTAAATTGAATAATAATTATTTTTCAAAGAACTATTAAATAATAATTTTTTTATTCAGTAAGTATTTTTTTAAAATGATTTAATAACGAATATATAGTTTTAATGCTTTAAAAATATGATAATTTGTTTTGAGATCATGCATATATAGGACTAGATTCACATTTAATAAAACGTGTCTCATGATTACACCAAATTCAAATTAATCTCTAAACAAATTTAAATCCTATTTACCCCGAACATAGAATATTTTTTACATAAGTGTAAAATTTCCTTTAATAATACTATATAATGACTATATAGATATATTTCCTTGCTACCCATCTCATATAATGCTTACAGAAAACATGAATTCATACTTACGGTGGAAAAATTAATATATAGTAATGTAAAATTATTTTTACATTGATTCTGAAGATGATGCTTGGGCAAAATATAAAATTATTCTTAAAGCGTTTACATTACTTAAATAATTTCAATTATAAATTGTTTTATTTTTATTATAATACCACTCTTTAGTAAAATTATATATTCTCTATTATTACTGTTTTTCATTTTTTAACATACATATACATTTTAGTGAAAATATATGATGCGTTTTTGAAATATTTAATATAGAATTAACATAGTTATATTTTTTGGAAAATACGAGGTACTTTTAAAATATGATTTAATGAGAGTATTCCATGATTTTATTATTTTTAAACAAAAGAATTTTATTATTATATATAAAAATGACCAACATGATCATGGATAACATATAAATAATTAATAGTATATTAGTCATTAGAATATGATTATGAGAACCTGATAAGTCACGACCCACATAATTTGAGTACAAAGAGAATAAAAACATACAAAAACTAAATTTTAATGTTTTTATTATTGGTGATAGTTCTTAAATTTTTTAATCACGATGTTATTTTAATGTTTATTATTTTTTTAATGTGAAAAATATATGTATTAACATTCTATACTTTATCGATCATACATTTTATATTTATTTTTTATTTTCATAATTGTAATCCTTTTATAATTCATATTTTTTATAGTTGTTCATTGAAAAGTTTCTCAATCAAATGAACATTTGGGGCTGTTTATAACTTGTAATTTTTTTATTAGTATGTGACATTAGAAAAAGATCATTTATCTTGGTTGTTCTTTCATCAATAGAATGTAAACAATAGATAGGATTGGTTATGCTTCCATGTGACAAAAATGTAGTGTCTATAATTATGTTATCACTCCCATTAAAAACTGAGTTTCATGTTTTATTGAGTGAAATTCATTTTCCAATGTTATAGGGGATCATTTATTAGATTTTGGATCATTATGATTTGAAATATTATAAATATAATTTTTTAATTGATTTTTAATTTCACTGAAATTTATTTTGGAACAAAACTTTACATTCATTACACTATATTTCTCAATTATAATTTTTTATCCTTCATAAATTAATAATCCTTGTAATATAAATATGACATATATATTTTTTAAAAATGATTTAAAATGTATATCCCCCATTAGTCTATTTTATAAATCTTACATTAGGCCAAAAATTGGTTTCAAATCCTACACCCTTTAGATTTAAATTATATTTTTCATTCTTTTTTGTGTTAATATTGTCCTAAATATAGTAATATAAAGAAAAATATTTTTTTAGTAGGGTGTATTGAACATAAATTACTGTTTTATAAAAAATAATCTCCATTCATTGATGGGATTAAATATGGTTACAAGAAGGAAATAATGGAGGTCTAGTTAAAGAATTTGAAAATTGATTATTGGAATATAACTGTGAAACCATACTAGCCACCATTTACTGATCTCGATACACTTATAGGTAACGATGTGGTAATATATTTTTTTGAATTAAAAATAATTGAATATATTATATAATATTATAAGTTAAATTTTTCTTATCTGTGTTTCAATGTGTATGACGAGTCATGATATATTGAGAATAATTAAAGGTACACACTATCATTATCAAAAGATTAAATATATAAAGATAGAAATTATATGTGTGGAGTACCAAGGTTTTATAATGGGAGAAGAAGAATATATAAAAAACACACCACATATTCACAAATATCATCAAAAGGATGATTTTTCTAGGAGAGTCACCTGCCATTACATTTTTTTTGATTGGGTTCTTAGATCACTACCAATATATTGGAGTGAAAATAGATAATTAATCAATGAGTGTAATAAAAATAAGGAATATATACTACATTAATTCATTTGATCATTGATGTACCATGAACAAGAATTAGTGAAAATTATGGATGAGGAGATTTTTAAAATGAAATGAATTGATTTCAAATATATTATATATATTTAATTTAACAATTATGAATATGAATAAGAGGGAAGTGATTAGGAAATATCTCACTCAAAAAAACATTGGATTATTTTTTAAAAATGATTTATAAGTCAATAATTAGTACATAAATTAGGGAATAATGGAATACATGTAATTAAATTTTATGAAACAGTTTATTTTTCGAACATAACATTCGACAAGTGTAGAAATAAAGTAAACAACCCTATAGAGTTTCAAATATTAAATCGTTCAAAAAAATAAGGAAAATAGGAAAATGGATAAGATATATATATATATATATTCACTAGTTATACAAAACCTAGTTAATATAATTCAATCAATGATTTGGGAACCAACGTTATAGAGCCCCACCTTCTATTTAATAAACACTTCATTACACAGAACAACATTTAACAATAAATAAGATCTTTGGGGTTTAGTGTCTTGGACATTGGAACGTAATAGATGAAAACATGATCATTCTTCTAATACACATAAATTACATCATCATAGGTTCATCCTAAGTTACATTTACTACTTTTCATAAATTTGGGATATACATCGGTGAGCATAAATCCCAATAATGAAATAATAAAATGAGATACTTAGAATGTGAAAAAGATGAATAATAATAAGAAATTAACATATAAACATTTTTAATGTCACAATATACCTAACATGAATCATTACATAGTATTTTTTCTACAATATAAAAATGAAGAATTCATAAGAATATAACTAAGGGTTATAATCAGGTGTCATAAATCACAATTAAAATGTCTTTACCAAAAGGTATTATAAAACATGTAACATCTTATGATTAGTTATTTACCTAATGCACTGAAGTGATATTAAGGTATAAACATCACATTTATTTGTTCATGTCATCCACATCAATCATAATAAATCATTTTAATAACAACCTAAGGATTATAAAGAATAGGATTAAAATAAAATCTTTGAGTGGATAAATTCTTAAGAATAAGAACAATGGTTTTTAATCCCAATATAAGGTAATGTGGGATTAGTGTATATCCCCCCCATATAAATAAGTTATATTTACATCTAGATGAATAAAAATTGAAAATGATGTTTTTTAATTATTCAAAATATTTAAATTTATCACGTAAAATTTGGGAATTAAACAAATTAATTTGATAACACGATGATATATAACGTGGAATAATGAAATGGAATAATGAGAGATAAAATAGGTCCACCATAGATATAAAAACTATTGGGGAAGTAATGGGAATATATTAATTTCATAAAAAGAGACAATCATCAAAATTCTGAAGACTTCAAAAGGGACATACATGAATGAAATGGAAGACGAGGATAATTCCCTTACCTTGAATTTTTTCATCTTAAAACTAGAGGATGACATATTTTAACCTTTAGTGTACCCTAGGAGGGATATTTTAGAGGTTAAACGACATTATAATTATTATTAATTGATTTATAGTGGAGAGTGGGGTAGGAGGGTGTATTTTTAGTTGGAGAAGGTGGTATTAAGTGATTATATAATTATTATTTTGTATTTTACGCTTACCATTATTTAGTGGATTTAATTAAAAAGGTTTGGTTGAATGTTTATGTTATAATGTTTATTTAAGTACTGATAAATATGTAAAACACTGATTTAATCATTTATTTTTTAGTTATTTTATTCTTTTACCATTCAATGATAACCCATAATTTTATGTATCGTCACTAAAGTAACTCCCTTTTTTCCACTGTAACATTTTTATTTCAGAAAAAAATGAAATATTAATTATTAACTAATTTTGAAGTTATAAATCCAAATATTGTATCATTTTTACTTGGTTAAATTTCTAAAAGTGATTAAAATTAATTCTAATATGATACTTGTGTAACTGAAAAAGAAGCTTTCGAAAATATAAAATCATTGGTTCTAAATTCTTTTCATTTGTTTCTAAGTGTAACACATTATAAAATATATTATTCCTAAAATAATATATTTTTTAGAATAAATATTAATAATTTATAAATATTTATCATATCTTAATTATATCATAATATTTATCATCTTTTTCATAAAATAGTAATTTCAATTTTAAACCTAAAAATCAACTCATTTAGAAAATTACCAAACATTTTACCTTAGATAATTTCAATGTAATAAATGAAAAATATATTTATTTTATAAAAATAATTAAATAATTATGATAATTTTAAATTAAAAAAAAATAAAATTTTATTAAAGAATAATAGTCTTTTATGACATAAATTATTGTCTGGTCTTTATAAAAATTGTATAGGACATCATTTATTTTTTATCATACAAAAGTGTTTTATAAGATCAGTCAATGAAAATAATTTTTTTATTACTTATATATTTATTATAAAAAATTATATTATGATAAGTTAAAATATTTATATAGTTTCTATAAAAATAATTATAAAATAATCCCAAAAGTCAATTGATTATTCCAATAAAAATAATAATAAACACATGTCTTATTGATTAATTGTCATAATGCCCATCACCCATATTAGAAAAAATTCCTCTCACCTAAGAGTCATATTTCCCAATAAGGACACTATAAATATAACTTCTTCCCTCAATAACTCAAATTTAAATGTTCTTACAAAAACTTTTAAAATGTATATCGTATTCCTAATGCTTCATTACCATTTTACGATCATTATAATTGGTGAAATTTTCTTGGGGGTATTTCAAGCCTGTTGTTTTTGTTTTAATGATTGAAATATTATTCTATGGGAATCGCTCTTCAGATTTCATTTTTTATATTATTCCATATCTACACATGATGTGAAATTTTCTTATAGAATGTAAAAGTCTTTTTTTGTACATTATTTTATTATAATGCATAATAATTTTTGAGAGGATAAAGTATCTCTATTAAAAAAATAATTTTTTGGTTATTACATTCTATCCCCTTAAAGAAATTATATCATTGGAATCTCATTTTACATATTAATGTAAAAATATATGAGTTTAATTCTCTTTTAGGGTTTCCTCCTGTTCTTATTCATCCTCTTCACACAAGTAATTTCTCCACGTGACATTCAAAATATATATTATCTTGATCCTCAATTTGTTTATTATAGAAAGGATTTAAATTGATTCCTCTTCATAAAACACATTTTTTTAAAAATCACATCATTATTATCAGTTACATTTGACGGGTCAAACATATACTATCACAGTAGGGATATACAAAAGATGTCGTGGACATTGAAATGATTTGGCGGTAGTGAAAATTTATATGAATCACTCCAATATGCTATCGAATCTCAAACAAACCAATGTACTATGTAATTGAATTCCCCTTCATTCCAAATCTAATAACTCCTTTTTATGGAGATATATTGATAAATACATATTCCCCAAATTGAACCACTAAGTCCTTCCTTGGTTTTTAGACATAACATTTTTTTCAGCTTTTAGCAACCTTGATGTGTTTCTAAATAACATTTATATTTTATACAGTTTCCTTGACAATGTCATGTTCCTACAATTGAAATTATCCAAATTAATCCCATTATGTGGAATTATATACCTTTTTACCATAGATAGAATCATAAGGTTCCAGTTGAATTCTCAAGTGGAAAATATTTTTATAGTATATTTCAAGATGTAGAATATTTTTATCTAGAATCCATTGAGAATCATGTTATCAAGCCTATAACCGATCATCAAATATTTCAATTATCCTCTCAAGATGGTTGGTTATGTTCAAGTTTACATTTTTATTCATGTCCTTTTTAAAAAACAACTATAATTTTAATGTAAATCTTGGATCTATATCAAAAATAATTGACAATAGTACTCCATGGTGTCTCATTAGTTATTGAAAACAAAATCAAGCTATGAACTCTATGGATAAATCCTCTCTTATTTCTATTAAATGGGACAGATTTTTCAATATGTTGATGATAAACCAATTAAAATTACTACCCTTGGGTGTATTTGGAGGGATAGTGAAAAATTATATAGTAATGTTTTCCCACATCTATATAGGTATGGGTAGATGTTTTAAAGGGTTTCACTCTTACATTAGGTTTAACACACAAATCACATTATATTTTGATCAACAATCTCCATTTTCATATTATAACACCAATAAGGATAACATAATTCCTTAGAAATTTTATTTATTCTAGGGTGTAATGAAAATTAGGAGATATGTGTTTCATCAATTAAATTCTTCTTTATCTCCACAATAGATGGGATACATAGCCTTGTACCAATTTTTTGTACAAATTTTTGATAAAAATTAAATTCTATAAAATATAATTTCTAAATCATCTATATTATTTATCAGAAACTGATAATCTATTTGATCTTTCATTATATTCTCAATAATGATGGTTGTGAATTTATTTAGGATAGTCTTGATGATGCACATACCGTTATTCTTCTCATGTCCAGACATAATAGGTCATTGATCAATGGATCCTATCAAATCCTCATCGTTTCAAGAACACTATTTTCTTTTAAACGCTATACATTTGTGACTTTTTGGCTCTATTAACAGGTTATGAATTGAATAATTTTTTTATATAATAACCTCTAACCATATCCTTTATCTCAATTTCAGTTCCTTTTGTGTGAATATATATATAAAAATCTTGTGGTCAATGTATAGATCACACATTTTCCTATAAATATAGAATCATCATATATTTATAGAAAAAATGAATCCTCTAACTCTATATCATGGGTAGGATAATTTTGTTCATCAGTTTTAAACTATAATGAGGATTTGGAAATTACTTTTATATTTTTTATGAGTTCACATCGAGGTCCCATTAATGATTTATCACTAAAAATAACAAATAATTCTTTATTATATGAAAATTTTATCGTAGTTACACTAATCAACCTCCCCTTCAGTTGATGGAAATTTTCATTACACCGATTTATTGAGATAAACATCACTCCATTTCATGTTAAATTTATTAATGGAAGAGAAATACCAAAAAAATTCAAAAACATTATATAATATTATTATAGAATGAGGAAACTATGAGTATTGTATTCAATAATAGGATTTTTCCACTACTCTATATCATTTTACTTGTTGGATCCACTGAGATTTCTTCACTAGATATGATGTGTCCCGTGAATGAGAATTCTTGTAGAACTTATGTTTTCTTAATTTTCCAAACAACTTATACTCCCATAGAGTTCATAATATAAACCTTAGATGATTTTCATGCTCCAAAAAACTTTTATAATATATAATATTATCATCAATTAATACTTTTAAGAAATTATTAATGTAGTACTTAAAGACTCTATTCATGAAATCTATAAATATAGAAGTATAATTAGTGGTTCCATATAGAATAACGTCAAAAAAATAATTCACACATATTGTTTAAAAGGTATTTATTGGGATATCATTATTCATCACCCTAAACTGATGAAATCGAGAATGATGTTCAATCTTAAAAAATAATTATTCTCAATGAAGGTGGTTGAAAAATCATCAATCCATAGAAAGGGATATTTTTTATTTACATTCATCACATTAAAATCTCTATAATAAATTCGTAGTTTCATTGATACATCCTCTTTTATTAAAAAAATAGATTCCCCTAAGGAGACACACTTGGTTGAACAAAACCCTTCTGAAACATATGTCCAGGATTATTGATTAATTCCTCTAATTCTATATATTCCTTTATATATGGGGTATTTGATATTATCTATCATCCAGGTATATATTGTAAGAGCCTGGATCTTCCTTTCAGGTATGTTTTCCTTTTCTGTTCATTTTTTAGGAAATGAGGAAAATCTGGGAATTTTTTAAGTACACATCACATACTTTATAAGTACACTCCAAGTATTGCAATGCCTCTGGAGGTCGTGTGCTGGCCGTGTCATGGCCACAGACATGGCCATGTAGGGGTGACATGGAGGTCGCCTAAAGTAGAGTATGGAAAAGGTGAGTACACGCCTTATACTTTATTTTTTTTCATTAAACGCACCGGGGTCACGTCTAATCACCAAAAACATATTCTTTTAGGTCTCGTTCGGCCGAGAGCTCCCAAACGGCCATGGATCTTCATCGAACCCCCGAGCGACTGTCCTTCCTCCGAATCGAACTCCGACAATTGCATTGGAATCGCATCGGTGAGTTCTCTCTTTTGTTAGAACCTTATTTCATGTTTTCTTATATTTTCTAAGATATCGTGGGTTGAACTTTTTTGACATTTTTTGTAGATATTAGACGTTATAGGGTGATTTAAGCACCATTGTTCAAGTATATTGATCTCCTAACATCAAGGTAGGTGGTTTGTTCTATTCTGTAGAAAGTCTTTGAATATTTTGTGCAAATTCCACCGATACGCTTGAATGGTGTATTGTGTGTTTACTGTTTTAGCCCTATTGATTACCTAATTTGCATTAATGTTAGAGTGGAGGATTTTGATTGTGTTTGGGCTAATGTTTAGGCTTTGGAAGTGTTTTCTATGCATGTTCTTTCCAGTCAGGGCCGTTGGGTCTAGTTTACCTTTTTTACTATTGTTTACTTTCCCATGCCTAGAATTGTAGGATGGCGTGACTGTTTTTCTTCCATACTGAGATGTTATATAATTCTATCCAAGTGGTTCTTGAGGTTACTTTGGCTGATACACATGCTATGCTTATTTGACATACACAGGACCGCGAGAACCTATTGTCATACACCATATGGATAATGGACGTAAGGGATTCTCTAGAGTGTGTTTATAATACGATGCGAGACCACAGGGGGAATTGATGTTGAGTGCTTCCTTAGAGTTTTTGTAGTTCCTCGATGCGGGATATATAAGGAATGAGATGTTGAGTGCTTCCCCAGAGTGCCTTTAGTAATATACGAGACTATAGGGGGAATTGATAGTGAGTGCGTCCCCAAAGAGTCTATTCTATAGGTTAACTATAGGGGTGAGACTGTGGATACCTCCCATAGGGTTGCTAGTTCTTGTTGGTTATACCATATGGGTTAGTCTCTGAGAACTACCCAAAGGGTTACCTGTTTGTTCCACTTAGTTGTTTGTAAATTATATGATAGAAACTATGGATTGTTTTTTTCTGAGTACTTTCCTATTTATTGCTTTCTGTACTGTTACCTTCCATATATTCACTGACTGTTAGGAACAGTTCTCTTGGTGGTTTTATTCTAGGATTTATTCTCACACCCTGTTTGGGCCATGCGTTTGGGCCCAAACAGATTATATTGTTGCAGGTATAGATAAGAACAAGTGCCCTTCTTCTTTAGGTTCTTGATTGTTGTGGAGCTGGATAGAATGGGACCATGCTATGGCTTGCGATGATGAGGAGTTTATCTGCTTTCTTTTTTAATTTGGTTTAGCACTGTTTTATTCTAGCATTGTGACTTGTTTGGCTGCATTCCTAGACATATATATATCATACATCATTTATATTTATTTTTCCCCAGTTATTTCTTTATCACTCTTCTGCTATTTACTGTTTTTGGATATTTACTACTTCCACTATTGTTTGTGTTGTGCACTTCCATTGTGTACCCTACCAATGAGGTCATAGTTTCCCCCACTATCACATCTAAGTCCCTTGCTGCTAGTCGGCAGCCTCTGGTGTTCGGGGAAATGTGCTTGAGGCCATGTGACCTACCCGGTATAGGGCACCTCTAGGTGGCTTCCAGAACCGAGATGTTACAAAGAGGTATCAAATTATTTCTTTTCTCTTGACTTATTGTTTGGAACCTTTAGCCAGGGATATGATGGAATATGTACTTGGTAATAAGTTGTGCTAGGGAGCAGCTAACCCGTGTATAGGAAAAATCCAATCTACCGTGTTTAATTTCAATTTTTCTAGTTTTGGAATTATTACAATTGATTTCATTTCACCTAGAGTGATTCACATGTTTTGTGATGTTACCGTTGATGTTATTGTGGTTCTATTTCTGTCGCAACCCGATGAGATAAGGGTATGACATCTCATTCATCATATAGGTACTTGCTAGAAATCACATGTCATGCATTCTTATCATGTCATCTATGATGGATTAGTAATTGCATGTTGTAGTGATATATGTTGTGTAGAATATGCATGTTATTGTGATAGATGCCTTGATAGAAATATCTTTTTCTTTCTGGAGCATTGATTGTGTAAGGTTTTACCTGAATGAACGCCAAATTTTAGTTCTTGATGTGTTATGGGCCCTCATAGACCAGAATTTGGAGGATCTTTGGCTTGTTTACCTTGTATGTAACTTGTTAAATATGCCAAACATTGATTTTTTGGGATTATGGGCCCTCATGGAATAGAATTTGGAACTTTCAGTGTTCGTTTCAGTGTTTTTTGGGCCGCAAAGTAGTTTCTAAGGCTTACTGTCTGAAAAAACCAAGAATACACGCCGTGTAGTTTTGACTAAATTCCATGTGTTCTTCTATTTGGGAAGAAACTATTTTTCATAAGTACACACTATGTACCGATTATACACGCCATGTAGGGTAATCCTAAGAGTCCATCCATGTAGTTAACAACACGGTTGGTGGAGTGTCTTCTTATTCATGCCATGTATACCTTGAACTTGTCGTTTAGTCTGATCTAGGTACCCGGCCGTGTCACGAACAACACGGGTCGGTGTTATACTTTCTCATACACACCGTTTCTATCAGGAACACACCATGTGGTTTGAGCCATGTGTTTGAACGAGTCACTTACAACACGGGTCAGGTGAAGCTTGTCTAGTACACGTCGTGTCTGTTTAGAACATGATGTGTAGTCTTACCTTGGGAGAGCTGTGTGGTTTAGCCATGTAGAGGGACTCAGTAAGGGGAAGAGGATTTAGGTACATTCCATGTGTTAGGATAACATGCCATGTTTTTGTGGTGTTACACGACTAGTTTAAAATGAAGAAAATTCCCATGTAAATGACTTATGGGAACACATCGTGTAGTCTTTATACATGCCGTGTAGTCATGTTTTGTAAAACTTGAACGCCTATTTCTCCTGTCCCCTTTTTACACTCCTAGTTTTCAATCTGTGATAATGTTGATCTATGGTGTGTGATTGATCTTGAAGAGTCAAGGCACCGAGATGTCCTCTGGTTGTACGCCAGTTGCAAGGTGGTGATCAGACGCCGGATATGGCTGATCAGGGACTTCCAGTAGATCCTTCTATAATGCCAGTCTTGGAACCAACCGTTATACCTGACATATGATTTGATTCTCAGTTCATATTGGTATTTATAAGGATGATGCAGAAATTCTAGGGAGTACCACCTCCTACCTCGAATATGGAAGACTTGACGCGGGTTTTCCAGTAGCAACATCCTCCCACTTTCTCAGGGGAAGGAGGACCTCAGGCTACGTAGTCATGGATAGAATCTGTGATGAAAATATCTGAGCATCTAGAGATGCCTCTAGAAAGTCGGGTCTTTCTTGCTACCTACATGCTACGAGACTCCACCAAGAGGTGGTGGGACGTGATCTCACATGCAGGTCATCAGTAGGTTATGGCGTGGGAGGAGTTTCAGCGCGTCTTTTACGACTAATTCTATCCGAAGACCCTGAGGGGCGACTGGGCCCAAAAATTCACAACCGTAGAGCAGGGTACTCTTTCTGTCATGGAGTATTCCTCTCGATTCACCAAGATTCAGTGTTTGACACCCTTCCCGGGCAGAGATGGGTTGTTCTTGGAAAGGAAGTTTGAGGATGGTCTCAGAAGAGAGATCCTCTCATAGGTGAATATTTTCAGGTTGAATTCCATCACTTCCAAATCCAACCATGCACTAAATTCAGAGCGCAATATAAGAGATTTTGGAGCTGAGTCCCAGAGAGGTTCTGCTTCCTAAGTCTTTGTTTCACTAGCTGATAGCAGTATGCATCGTAGAGAGTCTACGCATGGTGATCTGAGGCAGTGAGACACATCTTCAGATAGCCATGTAGTATGCTATCAGTGTGGATGGGTTGGGAATATGAGGCCACAATGCTAGATAGACCTAGTGGAATTTCGATCTTGTGGCAAGATGGGTCCCCATTAGTTCTTCTGTCAGGTCTTCTCACCAACAGCTAGTGACATGGGTTTATCCATGACTCCTCATTCAGGAGCAGTGCCACCAGTTTCTCACCAGTCCAGGAACTGGAGTTCTTCCAGGTGTTTGGGCCAAGGTGGAGGTTGAGGCCATTGTGGTTAGTCACTGATATTTTAGCGACAACAGGGTGGATCAGCTCAGAGCTGTCAGGTAGGGTCACAGGGCCATGGTACAGGTCAGGCTTTTGCAGTGGAGAAGACCCAGTAAGAGAAGGATCTAGGAACCTCTACAGTTCGAGGTACGATATTAGTATCCTCAATTTTATCTTATTCTCTTTTAGATACAAGGTTTTCCCATATCATTATCTCTATTGCTGTTATGGAGAGCCGTGGGCTCTGCATCTTTTCCTCTACCGATACTTTGACTCTAGACAAACCATTGGGGAATAGGACAACTAGTCTACGCTAGTGCAAGGAGTTCCCTCTAGAGGAGGCTGGGTATCACTTTCTATGGGACCTCTATGTGTTAGAGATGACATGATTTGATTTATTTCTCGAAAAGGATTTTCCAGTCCCTTTCCAGGTATTCATCGACTGTTATCACCGTAGGGTGAGTTTCATATCACCAGAGGGTGGATCCTTTCTTCATAAGGGTGTGTGGTATGTCCGGGCGAGCAGAACGGGTCCAGAGCATCATGGGTTTGGAGGAGCTATATCCCATATTTCTAGACTTTATCTGGATGACCATGGGACATCACGGTTAGACTTTCTCCAGTGGTGGATCATTTCAGAGATGTCTTTCCATAGAAATTTTCGATTTTTCATCTGGGGAATGAGGTAGAATTTTCGATTTACCTTGTGCTAGGAGTGGCACCAGTGTCCATTCCTCCTTATAGGATGGATAAACTTGAGTTGAATTAGCTCAAGAAGCAGTTGAAGGAGTTGTAGGTAAAGGGGTTCATCTGAATCATTACTTCTCATTGGGGTTCGCCTGTTCTGTTTGTTAAGAAGGTAGACGGTCCCCTCAGGCTTTGTGTGGATTACCGTAAGTTGAACTATTTGATGGTCAAGAATCGATATCCCTTACCTAGGATTGATGATCTCTTTGATCAGCTTCAAGGAGACCGATTGTTCTTGAATATCGACTTGAGATCTGGTTATCATCAGTTGCGTGTTATACCATCAGATATACCTCTTATATCCTTCAAGAGCAGGTATGGTCTATACAAAAATATGGGTATGTCGTTCAGTCTCATAAATGCACCTGCAATTTTCATGGCACTGATGAACCGAGTGTTCCATCCATACTTGGTCTCTTTTGTGGTGGTCTTCATGGATGATATCTTGGTGTACACTCATAGTCAACATGACCATTCCACACATCTTGAGATCTTTTTGAGTACACTGATAGAGCATCATTTACATGATATGATCTCAAAATTCCACTTTTAGATGGATCAGATTCACTTCTTGGTTCATGTTATCTCAGAGACAAGAGTATACGTAGACCCAGAGAAAGTGAGAGTAGTAGTTTCTTGGGAGCAGCCGAAAAATTTATTTGAGGTGTGGAGTTTTCTAGGGCTGGCTGGATACTACATACACTTCATACAAGACTTTTCACACATAGCAGCACCACTAACGGGTCTGACCAAAAAGGGTGCGAAGTTATTATGGTCAGATTCTTGTGAGTCAGCCTTTCAGGAGATAAAAGGGAGGTTGACTTCAACACCAATACAAGGCTTTCCAGATATATGAATAATCTACACTGGTTATTGTGATTCCTAAAGTATCGTGCTAAGAGCTGTGCTTATGTAGGGAGATGGGGTCATTAAATACGGGTCTCGGCAATTGATGCCACATGAGAGGAACAACCAGAAAAACGATCTGCAGTTGACAGCTATTGTTAATTCCTTGCGTTATTGGAGACATTATCTTCTATGAGGGCACATTGTGGTTTTCACTAACCACAAGAGTCTGAGGTACATCTTCACTCAGCGTGATTTTAATTTTAGGCAGTAAAGGTGGGTTGAGTATCTTTAGACCTTCGACATTGAGCTTGCCTATATGTCGTGTAAGGGAAACGCAGTGGCTGATTCATTGAGCAGGAGGAGTCAGACACAAGCAGTTCAGGAGGCCAGTAGTGAGTGGCGTCTTATGGATCAATTCTCTGAGATGCATCTAGAGGTGCACAATAGATAGGGGCAGACTTTCCTTTCTTATGTAGCTGTTACCTCGACGCTTCTTGATCGAGTTCAAATGAGGCAGCCAAACGATTATAAAGGACAAGTCCAACGAGAAATCATGTTAGGATAGGACTCTATTCCTAGGTGGAACATCGGTGAGGATGAGATCTTGAATTTCCAGGGACGCGTTTGGGTGCCAGCAGATATATGTGAGGAGTTGATGCGGGATTTTCATTCCTCTTTTTGGGTAGTTCATACTGGTGTCACCATGATATATTATGATATACATCATTGGATTTGTGGCTAGGTATGAAGAAAAATGTTGCTGGTTTTGTCATAAGATGTTTTACTTGTCAGTAGGTTAAGTCCGAACATCAGCGACCATCAGGTCTTTTACACAGTTACCCATTCTTGAGTGTAAGTGGAATGACGTCGCTATGGACTTCGTGATAGGGTCGCTAAGATCACCTCATGGGAATGATGTTGTATGGTTCATCATTGATAGACTCACGAAGGCATCTCACATATTTCTGATCAAGGAGACCATTTGTGCTGATGAGGTGGGATTTTTGTACATCCATGAGATTGTACGTCTGCATGGGGTCCCACAATCCATCATTTCAGATAGGGATTCATGTTTTACTTATCGTGTCTGTTTCGGTGCGGATGTGCGTCGGGTTACGCTGTTCCGCCAGGACGCGTTCGCGCGTGCACCCGTCAACCCGAGGGGATGGGCGCGCGGCTTGTGGTCCCGCAGTCCTGCTTTCCAAGGGCGGGCGGCATTCGTCCCTTATTCAGGGGCGTCTGCTCCTTGATCGAAACCGGGATGATGGGATGTCGGCTCCTCCTTCCTTGGACGTCTCCTTGGAACTCGTCGCCTAATCCGGGTCTCCCACATAGACTTAAGAATGTTCGTGAATCTCGTTCCCGGCGCCATATCTTCATGGACACCGGTTAATTACGCTGCTTCCGCCCGGACGCTCCAAGGAGTCTGGGCGGGGCAGCAACCTGCGGTGAGAAGGCCGGGTGGCTCGGGGTGCTGGGGGCGTGTCGTAGCACTGCGGCTCTGCACGTCTGTCTTCCGTCCCTAATAGGGCTTCTCGAAGGCATGATGGCCTGAGGCATCCCGTACTAGGTGCGGGGAACTATGTCACCTGAGGTTTTCCTCAGCTTCCCATGTTTAACACGGGGTATGCCACGAGTTTAACGTCCAGCGGGGACGGCATCGGACCGATCAACACGAAAAGTGGATCAGATGACAGAACCCCTTGCGGGGAACCTCCGACGCTGGGGCCAGCACATGGGCGGCTTCCCAAATGATGTGGAGTGGAGTGAAGTGGCATGACCCCACCGGGATGTGGCGGCCCGGGTAAGGATCAGGATGGATGATGGAGTGAAGAGCTTGGACCCCGTAGAGGCTTCCTACGTACCGCGCGTTAGCACGGATCAAAGTCAACGTAGTTCGGGTATACAGTTTAACGTCATGCTGGACGTCGGCAAGCCGACTCACGAAGAGGTCTAGGCCGCCGGGCGGAGGATTGAACCGAACCACCTCGCACAGAGGGGGATGGAACGGCCGGGTGGATCACAGTTTCACGTCATGCTGGACGATAAAAAGAGAAATGGAAAAAGGGGTTGTGGGGAGGCACAGTGGAGATACACACGGGCAGTCTCCCACAGGGGCGGATTCATAGGTGAATCGACGCAAGCGTGAACCCTGGAGGGGTCCACTGATGGACGAACCGACGTAAATACGACCGGGACGACCAGGTGGCGGGCTTGGACCTCAGGGAGGCTTCCTACGTACCCTGTATAGAAGACAGGGATCAAAGTCCATGTAGTTCATTCTGTTAGGACTTACGCACTTGAGGCAGCCCGGATGCGGCAAAACTCAGTTGGAAGGGACTTGGACCGAAAGTAGGAGACACCTCGATCCCAGTCACACCCTCTACTGGCTTCGGCAGTGGGGAGGCGCAATGGAGATACACATGTGCAGCCTCCCACGAGAAACTAGGGGTTTGTAATACCCTGCCCCCGTAGGGAAAAGCCACTCCCATTAAATCGTCCCAAAAGGGGGACAATCCCGACATCCCTGCAGAGACGAGCGGGTGGGGGCCACGTCCAAACCGGGGGAGACCCTGCGTGCGAAGCACGGGATCGAATGATGCGGACGGTTTAACGTCTTGCCGGACGAAGTACAGTTTAACGTCGTGTGTTGAGGACGAAGCGGACGGTTTAACGTCCTGCCGGACGAAGTACAGTTTAACGTCGTGTGTTGAGGACGAAACACTTGGCAGTTTAACGTCTTGCAGCGCGGACGATGGGGGCTAGGCAGTTTAACGTCGTGCAGCCTGGACGTATACAGTTTAACGTCGTGCAGGACGTGGTGCAGTTTAGCGTCATGCTGGACGAATGCTGAACAGTTTAACGTCTTGTAGCTCGGACGTAGTGCAGTTTAGCGTCATGCTGGACGATAAAGCCGCCGGTAGGTCCGTGTCGCTTCGCGCGAGCCTAGGGGGGGGCCGCACGGAAAGACGACGCACAACGCGGGCACCTGCGATGAAGACCATCGGGCGCCACGCAGGCGGGTACCCAAAGGGGGTCAAGGGAGGCGACCCTGGCGGATTGCGCGCAAAAGAGGAGCTTTGCGCGCAAAACCGCGGATCGGCGCGCAAAATGGCGGGCTGGCGCGCAATTGGGCCAGCGCTTCACGCGCGGATGATTGGGATTGCGCGCACTGGGCTTCGGGTAGCGCGCGGGGGCAACGGCTCATTCTCTAACGAATGGCCACTTTGAAGATGGGGGGTGCGCGCAATCGGGTTGGATTGCGCGCACCCGGGGGCAATTGCGCGCAAGAGGCTTCTTTTGCGCGCAAAGGCCTTCGGGTTGAAATTTATTCAAAGGGAAGGATCCAAGGGGATTGCGCGCGAAGGCGGACCCCAAGGCTCTATTGCGCGAAAGAAAGGAGGTTACCTGAAGATCGGCATTGCGCGCGGAAGGGGTTGAATTGCTCGCGCGGGAGACCGTTCGACTTTCAGCAACCTTTGAAACGTTGGGGGTCGCCTAGTATTTATAGGCAACCCCGGGCGCGGAATCCAAGGCGCGAGCGCGGAATTCTCCTCGCGGGCGCGGAATCGGGCACGGCGCGCAAGGGAGTTGCGCGCATCCCGGGGGTTTTGCGCGCGGATTATCATCTTTGCGTGCAGACCTCTGAAATTCCGCGCAAGGCCTCCGGGCCCTCCGAAACATTCTTCCGACTCCAAATATGACCTCGCTTTCCGCATCCGGAGCTTCGTTTGGGAACAACGGACTTTTCCGGTGTCTACAAAAGCCCCCCCTCGGAATCTGATCGGCGAGAGGTCGCAACGATCGGGTTCCGAGGGAGACGCCGGAATGCCGAAGTCCTGGGCGGCGCGGGACTTAGGCGCGCAAAAAGGGGCGCCGGTCGCGAAATTCGCCGCTGCGGTCGCGCAAAGCGCTTTCCGCGCAGCGCGGACCCCGGCCTCGCCTATAAATAGGGGCACTGGGTCCCTCCGTGCCGTACACTGGCCTTCCGCGCGATAAGCATCTCTGCTCTCGTGTGCGAAATTGCCTTTTCCGGCGCGGAATTCGCCCGCTCGTCGCGCAAAACCGTCCGGATTCCGCCTGTCTTTGCGCGAAAACCCGGAACTTTGCGCGACAGTCTTCCCAATTGCGCGCCTCCCACTTGGATTGCGCGCCAACCTTCAAACTTCTCTACCAGCCTCGTCCGATTCCGCACGCTTCATCCCTTAACCCGCACGACTCCCGAAACTTCTGGGATGGCCGCGCATAGAGGAAATGAGGGGGATGCCGCCACTCGCAGGGCTGAGATGGCGACGAACGAGGAGGTTTACGGAGCCAAGGAGATTGTTTCCAACAATCAATCCTTGTTCGACTTACTGACGCCGGCCCAGAAGACATATCCACTGTCGGACAACCTGCCGCTCTGGAACTTCGGCATCCTAGATGAGGTCCTGGTGCCAGGGTTCGAGATTGATGCGCCGCGGACCTGGGTGACCCGGGAGGACGAGCTTCTCCGCTATAACATCACCAACAATGGGCATCCTGCCAGGGAGACCAGACACTTGGATGTCTATGTCCTGAACCCGAGGACGCGAACCATTGATGGGGGTGAGCCTACCGCGGAGAATTCTCCAGCCCTCTACTCGAGCATATATCGCCAGAGCGTCACGGACGACACCAAGGGCTGGCTGAAGGACTGGGACTTGCGGTCTGGGGGCAACTTCACCAGCGAGTGGGCCTGGGCGTTCTGGGTACGCCACACTTGCGATCACTTCGCAGAGGAGCTGCGGTACATCGGCCTGTTCGAGGCGGTGTGGACGCCGCAGTTCCACTTCTACCAGCAGTCCGAGCTCGGGCCGGAGCTGTTCACCCGATGGTCTCCGGATACCAACACCTTCCATCTTCACCATGGGGAGGTCGGCATCGGCCTCTGGGACATCCACTGCATCGGAGGTATCCTGCTGGAGGGCTACCAATACGATGAGTTCCTGCCACCGAAGAACATCTGGGAGGACAGGTCACGGACTCCCATCCTGACCTGGAATCTGCTTGACCTGGCTACGCAGCGGCTCGGGATCAAAGACTTCCAGAAGGACATAGCCTACAAGGAATGGTTCGGCCAGTTCTTGGAGCATGACCCGGCGGTCAAGATGCCAGGCAGGGGGAAGCGGTGCCCGACCGCAGCTCAGAGGAGCCGGAACGGGTCGTACTGGCGGGTCCTGGAGACGGGCGATTACCGCTCATGGGGGTACCGCGTCATCGAGGCCCGGGACCCAAATGTCCGGTACGCGGCATTCCTGGCCGCCTTTCTGAGTGGGTGGCTCCTGCCAGTGCGGGACGCGAGAATGGGCGTTCGCCCGGCGACACTGGCGATGGCGGGCGCTATGGCCGCCAACAAGAGATACAACCTCGGGGTCCCAGTGCTGGCGAGGCTGTATGCCATCCTGGGATGCATCTCACGAGGGGGGTCGCCACGAAGGATCTGTGGGCCCTTTCAGTTCTTCCACGGCTGGGTGGCTGCTCACCTCGGTGGGTACACGTTTCCGAACGCCATCATTCCTCCGGGCAACGGCCTGCGACCCTCCCTGCTGAACATCGCGGGGGTCGCTCCGATGACCCTAAGTGAGGAGGGCGTGCGGATCCGGATTGGCAATCATTCCAACTTCAACTTCAGTCCGTTCCCCACTCCCGTTGGCCAAATGATCGACAACGGGCAGGGTTCGCTGGAGCAGCATGAGTACTTCCTGAACATGCGGGGCGGGGTGCTCGTGGCTCGGATCGACGGGAAGGTGATCTGCGAGCCTTACGTGCCGACCCGGTTCGCCAGGCAGTTCGGGTGCCTTCAACGGATGCCGAAGAGGGTATTCACTGCCGTCCGGGAGGAGACGAAACCTTGCGTCCTTCACCAGATGTGGCTGATGTTTGCCGCTTTCGGCTCTGGCGACGTCATCACTCTCCCTGCTACCGGAGTTGACGCAGGCTTGGCAACCGAGTACGCCGAACACTGGGCCATCGCGTACCCCGAGGGGCTCTTGAGGAAGCTAGTTCGGCGGCTCGAGGCTACCCGTGCGGAGACCGGGCGTCAAGGAAGGAGGCGAGGCGCCGCCACACGGGGGAGAACGGAGGCGCGCCAAGCAGCGGAGCCGGCGCGGGCAGGGACTTCGGCGGCGGGCACATCGCGAGCTGCCGCTACGACCTCGGCGCCCAGAGAGGGGGCACGCGTGGTGGTCGAAGAGCGGCCCGGGAAGCAGGTGAGACGTCTGCTCGAACCCTCCCACGATGCAGTCTTCCCGGCGCTGTGGTCGGCCTGGATGACCCTGCGGCAGTCACTGGGGACCGACGCCATCTGGCGAAAGATTCTCAGAGAAGGAATCCATCTGCCAGAGGTCGGGCGCCTCCACATTGCCGACAGGGTGGACTTCAACCGGCAGTATGCGTATCTGACGGCCATGGACGAGTACGCGCGCCAACGTGGTTAGCGCGCGGAGCCATCCCTTCTGGTGAAGGTGATGCTCGGTCTCGAGCCCGCTCCGGAACAGATGCCGCCGGAAGAAGACGACAGTAGCAACGACTCTGAAGAAGAGGAGGAAATGGGGGAGGATGAAGGCTCCGAGGGAAGATCCCATCAGGGGAGCCCACGGGAGAGCGGCAAGGTGTCCGGCTCTGACAACGTTGATGTCACTGAGCTCCTCGAGGTCCGCTTCTATCCCTACTCAATCTGCTTCATCCACTCTCTTATGCAGCTTCTAACCCATTTCTCCATCTTTCTCAGGAGCGCACGGATGTTGGTCAGGCATCCTCAGCGGGAGTAGGAGGGGCGCCAGCAGGACAAGGCGGGGGGCAGACACCCATCATCGAACTGACAAGCGTGGAAGGGTCCCCTGCTGCAACTGTTCCTGCGGCGACCGGGGTAGCGGAAGATGACGCTCCGAACTCCCGTAAGTCTCCTTACTTTATTGTTGGTGCTTGCCGTTGACGATCCGTGACTAACCATGGCATGCCCCGCGTAGTGATCTCAACATTGGAGGCTCGTCGGGTTGCCGAACCCGGGCCATCTACGAGTGGACCAGTGGTGGACATGCCGCCTGCTCCGGAACAGACTTCCCAAACCGAGCCGGCCCCGCCAACTGCTGATCAGGGGGCTCCGGACATCGGCGGTGCTGACATCGGAGAGAGGTTGGCGGCTGACGAGGGTGTCAGCGCCACTGGGGAGAGAGAAGAAGGTCGCCCGGATGTTGGGGAACCTATCCCTCGTGAGGACCTCCCAGGGGCGGACCCTGCAGCAGACCTGCTGGCTGCCTTCCCTGCCTACCGGCCTGCCGATCCCGAGGAGATGGACGACTCGGACGCGGAGGCGGTCGAGGAGAGCCGGATAACGCGCCGCAGGGGGTGGAAGTGCATCCAGCGCTTCCTCAAGAGAGACCCGTCAGAGTGGATGGGGCGCATGGGATCACTTCAAACCTGGCTGCGCTTCCTGTGTGCCGGGGGAGCTGATGCTCAACGCCTCCATCTGACGGTCCGTGATTTCATGGCCGAAAAGATGCGCGAGAGCTGCCGGCGTGCCGACGTCACACAAAGTCGGGACATGTCGGAGAGCACGCGGGCGCTCCTCGCGGCGGAGCAGGAAGTCCGGCGCCTCGAAGGGCAGGCGGCAGAGAAGGAGGCCTTCGTCGCGACGTGTACCGAGCTTGTGGAGCAACTAGCAGCTCAGCTGGTTGACGCCCAAGTACAGCTGACGGAGGCGGGCCAACAGATGGTCACAATTCAGGTCGAGCGGGAGCGTGCACAGGCCAGAATCGACGAACTGCGTGCTGCGACCGCCGACGAAGAGAGGACACGCAGAGAGTGAGAAGCAGCTCTGGAGGCCACCAGCCAAAGGGTAGCGGCATTAGAAAGACTCATTCAGCACGCTAATCCCTAAGGGCTTTGTTTTGCCATTCCCAAAACATTTGCTTCCGCTACTTTGATCCATCTGTATGAATCAATATATTTATCTGCATCTTTTGGTTTAACATGCTCAACCACAATTCACTGTCTTGCGGGAGTGTTAACCAAGCATCAGGCATCCATAATTGGGCCTGGATTTCTGGAGAAAAGAGGGAGGTCATTCCTAGGAAAGGAGACCTCAGACCTAATCAATGTACCATTCCCCCAACCTGTTCCAACACACGAGCGGGACAATGCTAGGGGCGTTGAGATTTTATCCGAACATAGGGAAATGAGAAAGGGTGAATCGCGTGTCCCGAATCCAGACATCCACAACGGTCGGCCTTCCAGGAAATGCCCAAGACGGTAGGCGGACAGTGGATCGACCATAACAACTGCAATAGACGGACCGAAAAAGGCCATCATTCATATTGCAGGAGGCGGACCACATGTCATCATGAATACCGCTTTGGGGTTCCTTCAGACACAAGGGTGGAAAATCCAGATCAACAGGGCATGCGAAGCGTGGGGCGAAGTGACGATTTGTTCGGACAGAATCCAACGCTCTCAAAATTGCGCCACCGTGGGGAAAACGTATTAGGCGGATGCACTAATCTGGCCGTGAGTCACCTCAATTCTCAGACAGCACCTCTCTGACGAGGAAACCGTCGCTTCCCACCATTGCAGTGGGGCATCCCGAGCTGAATCGGGGAGAATATCACAACTGCACCACTCTACCCGAAGTCAGGCCAGACGGCCGGCGACGAGGAGGGGCGGGACTTAACGATCCCTGAGGCTGGACCCGAGTTGAGATGCCCGGGCGTTCCTACGTACTCCATCAGGCTGGAGATCAAGCCACACGTAGTTCTGTGAGTGCAGTTTAACGTCATGCAGGACGTAGAATCCCGTTTAGGGGAGATCTTAGTTTAAGGTCGTAGAGCTCGGACCATAAGGGATAGATCTTAGTTTAAAGTCTTAGAGCTCGGACCATAAGGGCTAGGTCTTAGTTTAAGGTCTTAGAGCTCGGACCATAAGGAGAGATCTTAGTTTAAGGTCTTAGAGCTCGGACCATAAGGAGAGATCTTAGTTTAAGGTCTTAGAGCTCGGACCATAAGGAGAGATCTTAGTTTAAGGTCTTAGAGCTCGGACCATAAGGAGAGATCTTAGTTTAAGGTCTTAGAGCTCGGACCATAAGGAGAGATCTTAGTTTAAGGTCTTAGAGCTCGGACCATAAGGAGAGATCTTAGTTTAAGGTCTTAGAGCTCGGACCATAAGGAGAGATCTTAGTTTAAGGTCTTAGAGCTCGGACCATAAGGAGAGATCTTAGTTTAAGGTCTTAGAGCTCGGACCATAAGGAGAGATCTTAGTTTAAGGTCTTAGAGCTCGGACCATAAGGAGAGATCTTAGTTTAAGGTCTTAGAGCTCGGACCATAAGGAGAGATCTTAGTTTAAGGTCTTAGAGCTCGGACCATAAGGAGAGATCTTAGTTTAAGGTCTTAGAGCTCGGACCATAAGGACCTCAAAGTACGCCGCATCTGGTCATATCCCCTGGATATGCGAAGATGCACTGAGGGATAGTGTCGAGAGTGCCGAGGTTTCGCCTGGTCAGAATGGGAGGTGGGAAATGTGAATCATGCAGCCATTCACTCGAGGACCGGGAGCACCGGCGTGACGATATGAGAGTACTGCCGACCGTGGCGGAAAAACAGCATCAACATCGCACTAACCGTTGGTGGAATGAGGCAGCAAACGAGCATCGACCGCTCAATCGCAGGATTCATATCGATTTGCTGCCCGAGGCCATTGGGGGTACCGGCCCGAGTCGGTGGGAGAGCACTGAGGCATTGTGTCCGAACCGTTCGTGGGGGCTCCACCCAGGGCGTAGACGATGGGTCCGAATGAAAGGGAGCACGAAGCCTGAAAAGCAGAGGAAACCTGACCAAGCGGATCCTGACCCTCCTGGCAATAAACCAGAGTACTCTTGACACCGGTGGACCACTGCAAGGGGTCGGGGAACGCGCCTTGAGGGTGACCTGAAGGCGGCGGATTCCCCAGAGAAGGGGGAATCTCTGAGAGGTGGGGGGCTGGACCCGAAGTTTCAAACATCCGGGCGTTCCTACGTATCCCATAAGGATGGGAATCAAGCCGCACGTAGTTCTTGAAGCGCGGTGCAACACAATCAGGCACCAGCGCGGGGAAGAGTGCGGGTCTGACCCTCGCACACAGAAGGAGCGGCATTTGATATTTCTTGTTTGTCCTTAAAGATGAATGGTTTTTATTTGTGCGGCGACATGCCTGTGATTGAGAAATCTCTGGCGTCGCCACAATAATCAAGCCATGGAAGGCATTGATGAATGGCGTGGTTATTAACCAGCGCCCAACATGAGTGTCCCCTGAGGGGAACATCACGATGCAGTGCCGTTTTCTCGTCGGGCGGCCAAGACGATCACAGTTTACGGTCGTGTGGTAGGACCAGACAACACAGTTTAAGGTCGTGTGGTTCGGACCATGGAGGAATCTGCTTACCGCGGTACGGCGGACACGGCGGAGGTGGGAGCATACCCAGCCCCACGGTCACGCACGATTCCAGGAGAAGAGTCTTGGGATAGGGGCCTGCGTATGTCCATCACCCGAGGGGCAGAGATGCTAGCCTCCAGGCATACTGGGCTCAGAACGCGATTGTTCGAGCGACTCCTCCCTCCTTATGGGGACGAGGGTCCAGCTACGCATGGCCCTTGGGGAGAACATCCGCATATATCCTTGGTGCTCAGATCATGGGAGCCTCGGACGACATCATTACCTTGGTTGGTCTGCCTAACGTGTAAAGGTGTACTGAAGGTCAGTATGAAAAGAGTGTCCAGATTCCACTACAACGCATAAAGGCGGAGTGTGATGAGGACTGCGCAACCAATGTTCAGAGCCTGAAGGAGCTGACATGGCGATCAAGGATGTTGCTGACGCATTCGCAACACAACATCCGATCGCGTCAGCCTAAGACGGGGCAAGCAAACGAGCATCAACCGCTCAATCGCAGGATTCATATCGATTTGCGGCCCAAGACCCGCCGGTAAATCGACCCGGAGCGGTGGGAGAGCACTGAGGCATCGTACCCAAACCGCTAACGAGGATCCCTTTGAGTGAAGGCTCGAATAAGAGGAAGCGCGAGGCCTGACAAGCAACACAGGACTTGTCGGGATTGAATCTGACACTACGAGTCATAGACCGAAGTACCCAAATCATGTTAACAGATCTCCGGAAAGGGTCGGAGGACTCACCCTGAGAGCAACCAAAAGAGGGCAGATCCCCGTGATCAACCAAGAGACGGGGCTGGACCTGAAACACAAGTGTCCAGGCGGTCCTACGTATCCCATAAGAATGGGAATCAAGCCATACGTAGTTCTTGAGAGGCAGTTTAACGTCATGCAGGACGACGAGGGGTGTGAGGTAGTCCCACACACGGGGGAGGCGTACGGCGCGGCCAGTAGACCGACGTGAATGAGGACATAATCCCCCGCTCACGCGATACGCCTCGCACAAAAAAGGAGGGGAATTGGGGCCAGAGGCCCAACGCGGGATAGAGATTCCCGGGAAATGGGGCTGGGCCTGAAACATGAATGTCCAGGCGGTCCTACGTATCCCATAAGGATGGGAATCAAGCCATACGTAGTTCTTGAAGTGCAGTTTAACATCATGCAGGACGATGAGGAAAAAAGAAGGGGGGAGCAGAAGGCATCCCCAAACGTGGGGGGGCGTACAGCGTGACGAGCAAACCGACGTGAATGAGGGCATAGCCCCGCACTCACACCATACGCCGCACACCCGGGGGCAACTGGGCCAAGGGCCCGAGATGGGATGGAAATTCCCGAAGGATGGGGCTGGGCCTGAAACATGAAGGTTCAGGCGGTCCTACGTATCCCATAAGGATGGGAATCAAGCCGCACGTAGTTCTTGAGGGGCAGTTTTACGTCATGCAGGACGATGTACAGTTTAACGTCATGTTGGACGGAGCACTTGGCAGTTTAACGTCTTGCAGCGCGGACGATACGCTGGGCAGTTTAACGTCGTGCAGCTTGGACGTATGCAGTTTTACGTCGTGCAGGACGTGGTGCAGTTTAACGTCATGCAGGACGAAGTGCAGTTTAGCGTCATGCGGGACGAAGTGCAGTTTAGCGTCATGCGGGACGAATGTGCAGTTTAACGTCATGCTGGACGTATGAACACTCAGGCAAAGTATTGCTTGAGGAACCTAGCGTTGGTGGGAGGAGTGACACGCTCACCATCCATAGTCGCGAGGGAGTACGCGCCATTGGGATAGACCTTGTGGACAACAAACGGTCCCTCCCACTTGGGCTCCAACTTGGGTGGCTTCCTGCCGGGGATCATCGGCGCTCTTAGGGCTAGCACTAGATCACCCTGCAGGAAGGAGCGGAGGCGAACCTTCTTATTGAAGGCTCGAGCCATTCTGCTTTGATGCCTCTCCAAGTTGTGCAAAGCGCGAAGTCTATTCTCATCCAGTGCTTCCAACTCGACTAGACGGGCTTCAGCAACTCTGTCCGGCGCTTGCTGGTCGTAGACCGCAGTGCGCAAGGACGGCAACTGGATCTCGATGGGCAGGACGGCCTCAGCTCCATACACCAGGGAATAAGGGGTTATCTGGGTGGAATTGCGAGTCGTCGTCCGATAAGCCCAGAGGGCGTTGGGGAGCTTGTCTGGCCAACTCTTCTTTTTCTGACCAACCATCTTTTGCAGAATGTTAGAGAGGGTTTTGTTAAACGCCTCGATCTATCCATTCGCCTGCGCATGATAGCGAGATGTATGGTTCGAGCGAATGTTATACTTGGCGTACAACTTCTTCAACTCGGCTGCTCTGAAATTGGTTCCGTTATCCGTGAGGATAGCGTGAGGCACTCCAAATCGATAGATGATGTTGGAGGTCACGAAGTCAGCGATCGAACAGGATTTGACCTCTCTGAGCGGAATCGCCTCTGCCCATTTGGAGAAGAAGTCCGTAGCGGTCAGAATGAACCGGCACTGGCGAGCTGTCGCCGGCGGGTAAGGTCCCACAACGTCTAGACCCCAGACTGCAAAGGGCCAGGAATACCTAGTGGTATGGAGAGGCTCCGGCGGCCGATGCACAAAGTTCGCATGAACCTGGCACGCATGGCACCTCCTGGCATACTCGATGCAGTCATGGATCATGGAGGGCCAGAAGTATCCTAACCTCCGAATCTGGTGGGACAGCTTCGGCCCAGTCTGGTGGGCGCCACATGAACCAGCATGAACCTCTTGCATGACTCGTGGGATCTCAACTCCCTGAAGGCAACGGAGGAGAACACCATCAAATCCGCGTTTGTAGAGGATCTGCTCCAGGCCGGGACTGCTCTGGAGGACGAACTGCGATGCGCGGCGTCGAACTCGCTCGCGCTCGGCCCGATCCGATGGAAGAATTCCATGTTGGAGGTACTCAACCAAAGGCGTCCTCCAATCAGGGGCTGATCCGACTGTCATATCTGGGGTACTCGGGGCTCCGGGCATAGGGGCAACCGTGGTGAGGTTACTTACCAACGGGCCGCGATCTTCTTCCGGGATAACGGGAGCGATGAGCCTGCGGTGCGTCACGCGGACGATCAGGTTGTCCTGTTCAGGCTCCGCAAGTGACACAGCGAGGTTGGCCAAAGCATCTGCTCGACCGTTCTGCGACCGGGGAACATGGACAATTTCCGGCCGAGAAGGGAACCGGGCCATCAGAAGGAGGGTGCACTCCAACAATGGCACAAGTTCCGGCTTCCTGACAACGTAGTCGCCATTGATCTGCTTAACGACCAGCTCGGAGTCCCCTTTCACGCACAGACGGGGCACGTCGATCTCGAGAGCCAACTCGAGGCCGGTGATGAGGGCATGGTATTCCGCCTCATTGTTGGTACATCCCTCTGACAACAGGAAAGAGTATGGCAGCACGGCTCGCTCCGGGGTAATGAAGACGATACCCAAGCCCACTCTGTTGAGCTTAGGATTATCGAGTCTTCTACCGGTGGGGCTCCGGGAGGCACCGTCAAAGTGCATCTGCCAGCATGGATCGGCTCGATCAACCGAGAGAATGGTCTCATCAGGAAAGCCTAGATCCAGCGGCTGATCCGCGGAGGTCGGGTGAGCTGCTAGAAAGTCTGCCAATGCTTGCCCTTTGATGGCCTTCTGAGACACATACCTGATGTCGAACTGCTGGAGAATCACAGCCCACCGCGCTAGGCGGCCAGTCAACATAGGTCGGCTCAGGATATATTTCAACGGGTCTACCCGAGAAACCAACTGTACCTCATGGTGCTGCAAGTAGTGCCGTAATTTCTGTACGGCAAATACGAGCGCCGGGCAGCTCTTCTCGATGGGGGAATACCTAACTTCCGCATCGAGGAGCATGCGACTGAGGTAATAGAGGCTATTCTCCGTTCCCTCGTTGTTCTTCTGGGCGAGAAGGGCACCCAGGGACCGTTCCAGGGCGGTCACATAAAGGACCAGCGGCTTTCCGGATACGGGCGGCATCAGGACCGGAGGTTGAAGCAGGTACTGCTTGATTTCCTCGAAAGCGGTCTGACACTCTTTATCTCATACATAGGTGGCACCTTTCTTCATGAGCCGAGAAAAGGGCTTACACTTGCCGGCCAGATTCGCGATGAATCGGCGTATATAGGCTAAGTGGCCTTGGAACCCTTGCAGTTCCCGGACGGTACCTGGGGGAGGCATCTGGCTAATCGCCCTGATTTTCTCTGGGTTGATCTCAATACCCCGGTATCTTACCACAAATCCAAGGAACTTTCCGGAGGTGACCCCAAAGGCACACTTCAACGGGTTCATCTTCAGGCAGCGAGACCGGAGGAAGCTGAACACTTTCTCAAGATCTTTGAGATGGTCCTGACGCTGGCGCGATTTGACAACCAAGTCGTCGACGTAGCATTCCACCAGTGTGCCGAGGATTGGCTTGAATATGCGGTGCATCGCCCGTTGATAGGTGGCACCTGCATTCTTCAGGCCGAAAGGCATGACCCGGTAGCAAAAGGTACCTTGGGGGGCCCTGAAGGCAGTGAACTCCTCATCCTCAGGGGCCATCCGAATTTGGTTGTATCCGGAGTATCCATCCATGAAGGAGAGGGCTTGGAACCCTGCCGTGGCATCAATCAACAGCTCTGTCACTGGAAGGGGAAAATCATCCTTCGGGCAGTGGCGGTTGAGATCGCGGAAGTCGATGCAGACTCTGATCTGCCCGTTCTTCTTCCTGACCGGCACAATGTTGGCCAGCCATTTGGGGTACTGAACTTCCCTCACGAAGTTGGCTTTGATAAGCTTGTCAACTTCGGCCTCAACCATGGCACCGTGGGATGGGTGCATCTTCCTGGGAGGCTGCTTGAACCCGCGATGGTTCGCCGGGAGACCAAGGCGGTGGACGGCTACCTGAGGATCCAGCCCCGGCATCTCGTCATAGCCCCAAGCGAATACATCACGGTGCTGCCGGAGAAAGTCCACGTACTGCTGCCGCTCCTCAGAGGGCATGGCGGCACTAACCAATGTGGGTCTTGGATCGGCCTCGGTTCCAAGGTTCACCTGTATTAACTCATCGACCGTGGAGGGGACGCCCTCCTCGAAGGCTGGGGGTGCGTCTTCCATATCCTCTCCACTCGGGGAGGGATCGTCCACGGGAGAGACTGCGTTGGCAACTGCATTGGGGCTACCAGATCCTGCTGGGCCACTGGTGCTGGCGCGGGCGGTCGCGGCCATCTCATCAGGAGACTCGCGGACCGTCAAGACCATGGCGACGTCCAACCGTTGAATCGGGAGGACGTAAGCGTCATCCAGACTTGCCCAGGGATCACTTGCAACAGCGACAGGCTCAACCTCACCTGCCAGGATCTGCTTATCCTTGCTCTTGTAATAGTCCGCATCCAGATAGCGGGCTTCACACGAGGCAAAAGTAGAGGCATCTCCTTGAAGCACGCCTACTCGACCATTAAGGGAGTACTTGAGGCATTGGTGGTATGACGAGGGAACCGCCGCGTGAAGATGGAGCCATGGCCTGCCCATCAATGCGTTGTACGCAGTGTCCTGAGAGACTACCATGAATTCGGTGTTGGCAACCAAGTCACCGAACTGGGTCTTCAAACGTATCCTGCCGACCGGGGTTTTCTCGGTGCGATCGTACCCCTGGATCCTGAGGTCGGAGGGAATCAAGTCATCCTCAGACAACCCCAATCTCCGGAGCGTCCGAGTTGGAATCAGGTTAATCCCAGACCCCGTGTCGACAAGACAGCGCCGGACTTCAAGGCCATTGAACTGGCCAGTGACATACAGCGGACGAATGTGTCCCTGTATAGGAGGGTCTTCATCCTTACCAGAGAACGAGATAACTGCCTGACATTCGGCGTCCTCGATCGTTTCGGCGTGAAAGGCCTCTGCAACCGCAACCTCTGTCTCAAACTGGAGGGGGCTTTTCAGGGCTTCAGCGAGTGCCTCGCGCATCTCAGATGACATGCGCAGAGCCTCAAGGATGGAGAGCCTTGCTGGGATGTCAGCCAAGTGCTTCAGGACATCATACTTTTTGGCCAAGCGCGAGCCCCTGGTTGCAGGAGGTTGCTCTGCGGTTGGTGGCATGACGGGCCTTGCCGGTTGGATCGGCGTCCGACTGGTACTTGGCGCATCTCGCTGTTCACTGGTCACAGTCCGGGAAATGGTCACCGTACTGGAGTCAGGAGGCCGGGATGGACTTATGGCAGGGCAGAGCTGGTCGCGACGCGGCTGAGGCGGTTCTGCCTGGTCCCACACCACAAACAGTGGCGGAGGAAAATCCGTCATCCCCGGATGGGGGGGCTGCGCGCGCTGAGCTCGGTTTTGAGCCTGCTGCCTGGTCTCAGTGGCGTGCACGGCCTGGCTGGAGGTACCAACGGCTGTGCCCCGGCGACTCCTGTTGCTGCGGTTCTTCCGACGGTAGCGACGACCGGGGACACTAGGGAGGTCCACCTGGTGTTCTTCAACGTCGGGAACCGAAAAGGGATTTACCAGCTCGACGGTGTTAACCGAAGCGTACCCAATACCGTCATCGGTGGGGGGGAACCCAGACCCTCGACGTTGCGAGACGGAGTGCCCGATGTCCCCTCCCCAGCCCCTGGCGGGTAAGACTGAATGCTTGGCCGGGCAACACGCCGGTCTTCCAACACCTCTGAAAGCCATCAGTCTTCGTATCGAGGAGAAGAGATTCACGTCGGGTTCACCATTTTTCTGTTTCGGTGCGGATGTGCGTCGGGTTACGCTGTTCCGCCAGGACGCGTTCGCGCGTGCACCCGTCAACCCGAGGGGATGGGCGCGCGGCTTGTGGTCCCGCAGTCCCGCTTTCCAAGGGCGGGCGGCATTCGTCCCTTATTCAGGGGCGTCTGCTCCTTGATCGAAACCGGGATGATGGGATGTCGGCTCCTCCTTCCTTGGACGTCTCCTTGGAACTCGTCGCCTAATCCGGGTCTCCCTCATAGACTTAAGAATGTTCGTGAATCTCGTTCCCGGCGCCATATCTTCATGGACACCGGTTAATTACGCTGCTTCCGCTCGGACGCTCCAAGGAGTCTGGGCGGGGCAGCAACCTGCGGTGAGAAGGCCGGGTGGCTCTGGGTGCTGGGGGCGTGTCGTAGCACTGCGGCTCTGCACGTCTGTCTTCCGTCCCTAATAGGGCTTCTCGAAGGCATGATGGCCTGAGGCATCCCGTACTAGGTGCGGGGAACTGTGTCACCTGAGGTTTTCCTCAGCTTCCCATGTTTAACACGGGGTATGCCGCGAGTTTAACGTCCAGCGGGGACGGCATCGGACTGATCAACACGAAAAGTGGATCAGATGACAGAACCCCTTGCGGGGAACCTCCGACGCTGGGGCCAGCACATGGGCGGCTTCCCAAATGATGTGGAGTGGAGTGAAGTGGCATGACCCCACCGGGATGTGGCGGCCCGGGTAAGGATCAGGATGGATGATGGAGTGAAGAGCTTGGACCCCGTAGAGGCTTCCTACGTACCGCGCGTTAGCACGGATCAAAGTCAACGTAGTTCGGGTATACAGTTTAACGTCATGCTGGACGTCGGCAAGCCGACTCACGAAGAGGTCTAGGCCGCCGGGCGGAGGATTGAACCGAACCACCTCGCACAGAGGGGGATGGAACGGCCGGGTGGATCACAGTTTCACGTCATGCTGGACGATAAAAAGAGAAATGGAAAAAGGGGCTGTGGGGAGGCACAGTGGAGATACACACGGGCAGTCTCCCACAGGGGCGGATTCATAGGTGAATCGACGCAAGCGTGAACCCTGGAGGGGTCCACTGATGGACGAACCGACGTAAATACGACCGGGACGACCAGGTGGCGGGCTTGGACCTCAGGGAGGCTTCCTACGTACCCTGTATAGAAGATAGGGATCAAAGTCCACGTAGTTCATTCTGTCAGGACTTACGCACTTGAGGCAGCCCGGATGCGGCAAAACTCAGTTGGAAGGGACTTGGACCGAAAGTAGGAGACATCTCGATCCCAGTCACACCCTCTACTGGCTTCGGCAGTGGGTAGGCGCAATGGAGATACACATGTGCAGCCTCCCACGAGAAACTAGGGGTTTGTAATACCCTGCCCCCGTAGGGAAAAGCCACTCCCATTAAATCGTCCCAAAAGGGGGACAATCCCGACATCCCTGCAGAGACGAGCGGGTGGGGGCCACGTCCAAACCGGGGGAGACCCTGCGTGCGAAGCACGGGATCGAATGATGCGGACGGTTTAACGTCTTGCCGGACGAAGTACAGTTTAACGTCGTGTGTTGAGGACGAAGCGGACGGTTTAACGTCCTGCCGGACGAAGTACAGTTTAACGTCGTGTGTTGAGGACGAAACACTTGGCAGTTTAACGTCTTGCAGCGTGGACGATGGGGGCTAGGCAGTTTAACGTCGTGCAGCCTGGACGTATACAGTTTAACGTCGTGCAGGACGTGGTGCAGTTTAGCGTCATGCTGGACGAATGCTGAACAGTTTAACGTCTTGTAGCTCGGACATAGTGCAGTTTAGCGTCATGCTGGACGATAAAGCCGCCGGTAGGTCCGTGTCGCTTCGCGCGAGCCTAGGGGGGGCCGCACGGAAAGACGACGCACAA
The DNA here is from genome assembly GCA_963277665.1 of Viscum album. Taxonomy (NCBI): domain Eukaryota; kingdom Viridiplantae; phylum Streptophyta; class Magnoliopsida; order Santalales; family Viscaceae; genus Viscum; species Viscum album. The sequence goes on from OY728162.1 coordinate 942,744,177, forward strand.
CGCGGGCACCTGCGATGAAGACCATCGGGCGCCACGCAGGCGGGTACCCAAAGCGGGTCAAGGGAGGCGACCCTGGCGGATTGCGCGCAAAAGAGGAGCTTTGCGCGCAAAACCGCGGATCGGCGCGCAAAATGGCGGGCTAGCGCGCAATTGGGCCAGCGCTTCGCGCGCGGATGATTGGGATTGCGCGCACCGGGCTTCGGGTAGCGCGCGGGGGCAACGGCTCATTCTCTAACGAATGGCCACTTTGAAGATGGGGGGTGCGCGCAATCGGGTTGGATTGCGCGCACCCGGGGGCAATCGCGCGCAAGAGGCTTCTTTTGCGTGCAAAGGCCTTCGGGTTGAAATTTATTCAAAGGGAAGGAGCAAAGGGGATTGTGCGCGAAGGCGGACCCCAAGGCTCTATTGCGCGAAAGAAAGGAGGTTACCTGAAGATCGGCATTGCGCGCGGAAGGGGTTGAATTGCGCGCGCGGGAGACCGTTCGACTTCCAGCAACCTTTGAAACGTTGGGGGTCGCCTAGTATTTATAGGCAACCCCGGGCGCGGAATCCAAGGCGCGAGCGCGGAATTCTCCTCGCGGGCGCGGAATCGGGCACGGCGCGCAAGGGAGTTGCGCGCATCCCGGGGGTTTTGCGCGCGGATTATCATCTTTGCGCGCAGACCTCTGAAATTCCGCGCAAGGCCTCCGGGCCCTCCGAAACATTCTTCCGACTCCAAATATGACCTCGCTTTCCGCATCCGGAGCTTCGTTTGGGAACAACGGACTTTTCCGGCGTCTACAGTGTCTGGATGGGGCTTCATAAGGCTTTGGGCACACATGTACTTTTGAGTATATCTTACCATCCTTAGATAGATGAATAGTCCGAGCGTATGATTTAGGTGATTTTGGACATGCTCCAAGTATGCATTATGGACATTAGAGGTTCTTGGGATAAGAATATACCTCCTGGGGAGTTTTCCTACAATAATAGTTTTCAAGCGACTATTCAGATGGCACCTTATGAGGCTTTATATGGTAGGCCATTCCGATCACCATTATATTGGTTGGAGGCAGGAGAGGCAGCTTTGTTGGGTCCTTGTCTTGTCTAGGAGACCATAGAGCAGATAGAGTTGTTTTGGAAGAGGAAGGCTACTGCAAAGTTTCGTCAGAAGTCCTCTGCTGATTAGCGGAGATGACCTCTACAGTTCGAGGTCGAGGATTAGGTTTTTTTGCATGTCACACCGAGGTTTTGGAACAAGAAGATTGGGAAATAGGGTAACCTTTCACCGAGGTACATCAGACCGTTTTAGTTGTTGGAGAGAGTTGGGCTGATTTCCTATCAGTTGCAGTTACCTCAGAGGTACTCGGCTATGCACGACATTTTTCACGTTTCTTAGATCTGAAGTTACTTTTTCAGACCTATCTCTTGTTGTTAAACCCAAGGAGGTTGATCTTGATAGGGATGCATCATTTTAGGATTATCCTATATTTATTGTTGATCATAGTACAAAGGTTCTCTATGGATGGTCTGTTCCTTTGGTACGAGTGCTATGGAATCATGGGCGGATACAAGACGAGACTAGGAAGAGGGAGGCCAATGTACGATCGCAGTGGCCGGAGTTGTTCGGGGTTTCTTCTTATACGCTGTGCTACGGAAATTCGGGGATGAATTTCTTTAAGGGTGAAATTTTTTAGGAACTCGGATCTTCTTTTCTGGTATGTTTTAATTTTCTGGTCATGTTTTAAGGAAAAGAGGAAAATCTAGAAAATTTTCAATGTACATGCCATGTACTTTATAAGTACACGTTGTGTACTGCGATGCTGCTGGAGGTTGTGTGTTGGCCATGTCATGGCCACATACACGACCATGTAGTTGTGACAGTGAGGCCGCCTAAAGTGGAGTACGAAAAGGCGATTACACGCAGTGTACTCCAAAATTACACGTTTTGTGCATTCTTATATTATTAAATGCACCAGGGTCACGTCTAATCACCAGAAACGTCACCTTTTAGGTCTCGTTTGGCCGAGAGATCCTGAAAAACTTCAAATATTTGACGAACCTCTGAGCGATCATCCATACTTTGAATCGATCTTCGTCAATTGTGTTGGAATTTCGTCGGTGAGTTCTCTCTTCTACTGGAACCTCGTTTCATGTTTCCTTCTATTTTACAAGATATCACGGGTTGAACATTTTAGACTTTTTTATAGATATTTGACGTTTTAAGGAGATTCAAGACCCTTAGTTCAAGTATATTGATCTTTTAACATCAAGTTAGGTGGTTTGTGCCATTCTGTATAAAGTCTTTGAGTATTTTGTGCAAATTCCACCAATACCCTTGAACGAGGTATTGTGTGTTTACCGTTTTATCCCTATTGATTGCCTAATTTGATTGTATACTAGAGTAGAGGATTTTGATTTTGTTTGGGATAATTTTTAGGCTTTGGATTTGTTTCCCATTCATGTTCTTGCAGGTCTGGACCATTGGGTCTAGTTAACTTTTTGAATGTTGTTTACTTTCCCATGCCTAGTATTATAGGATGGTGTGATTGTTGTTCTTCCATACTGAGATGCTATATAATTCTAGACAAGTAGTTCTTGAGGTTACTTTGGCAGATACATGCACTATGATTATTTGACTTACAATGGTATGTGAGAACCTAGTGTAGTAGACCACATGGAGAATGGTCATAAGGGAATCTCCGGAGTGTCTTTATAATACGATGTGAGACCACAGGTGGAATTGAAATTGAGTTCTTCCTCAGATTTTCTATAGTTCCTCGAAGCAGGCCACAGGTGGAATGAGATGTTGAGTGCTTCCCTAGAGCACCTTTAGTAACATACGAGATTATAGGTGGAATTGACAGTGAGTGCTTCCATAGAGAGTTTATTCTTTAGCTGAACCAAAGGGGTGAGACTGTGTGTTCCTCCCAAAGGGTTTCTATTACTTGTTGGTTGTACTATAGGGGTTAGCTTGTGAGAACTACCCAGAGTGTTACTTGTTTGTTCCACTTACGTGTTTGTAAATTATATGCTAGAAACTATGGATTTTTTGCTACTGTGTACTTTTTTGTTTACTACTTTCTATACTTTTACCTGCCATATATTCACTGACTATTAGGCACAGATCTCATGGTGGTTTCCTATTGGGATTTAGTCTCACACCCTATTTGGGCCATGCTTTTAGGCCCAAATAGATTATATTGTTGCAGTTATAGATAAGTGAAAGAGCCCTTCTTCTTTAGGTTCATGATTGTTGTGGAGATGGATAGCATGGGACCGAGCTATGGTTTGCGATGCTAAGGAATTTATCTGATTTCTTTTGCACTTTGGTTTAGCACTGTTGTATTCATGCATTGTGTCTTTTTTGGATTCTTTCCTAGACAGATATCTATCATGAATCATTTATATATATTGCTCCAGTTGTTTCATTATTAGTATTCTGTTGTTTACTATTTTTGGATATTTACTACTTCCGCTATTGTATGTTTTGTGTACCTCCACTTTGTACCCAGCCAATGAGGGCATAGTTTCCCCAATAACACACCCAAGGCCCTCACTGCTAGTCGGTAGCCTCTGGAGTTTAGGGAAATGTTCTTGAGGCCATGTGACCAACCGGGTATGGGGTGCCTCTGGGTGGCTTCCGGAACCGGGACATTACATATATTCAATTGAGAACTCTAAATATATTTCTGGGGGAGGTCATGGTAACTCATAAAAAAATAAATCTTTCTATTACACAACCACAAGAGCATATATTATCCATAGGATTTCACTTTCTTCTTCTTCATCACCAGTCATTTTCATCAATAAGGCAATAGAATCTTGTTATTGGAATAACTCGGAATGATAAATCTCTCAATTGATGATAATTAAAGGATTTCTATTTTATAATACTAAAATATTATTAACTCTATAGTTGATTGTTGTTTTATAACTTGACCACAAATCAATCCAAATTATTACATAAAGTTCCACCGTCGGAATGATCACCACTTTTACACAAAGATTGTACTCAATAAATTCAATAGGGGAATCCCTATACATGTTTGATGCTTGAAGTGTTCCTATAAGAGTTTTAATAGAAAATATATCAATATAAATTTTACTTTTTAAAAGTATGTTCATTGACAACTTGAAGAAAATAAACATTGCATAGAACTAGAGTAGAAAAATGGACTTTATATATTTGAGTGTATGATGGGTGCACCTACCAAAAATTCATTTAGATCCTTGACTTCAATAGTTGTACTTGTGAAAGCATGACCTTTCTATATTCTCCTATATTAGTGTTTATGGTGGTAACCCTACATTTTATACTGATTTTTACAGTGACTAGAGAAATTACCAAATTCCTTGAACATATATAACTTTATATCATGGTACTCTTTCATAATCAACCATTTTTTTAGAATTTAGATATTTTGGATTTACATATGTGTGTATGTTTTGAGCTCTATGTCAAAATTTCCTACCTATAGAATTTTCCACTTCATTGAAAGTAGTTCCCCAAATTATTCTTCTTACATTACTGTTCAAAAGGAATGTTTTACATTAATGTAATTTGGATTAGTCCCATAATTATCTTCCAACTATATCTTCTTTTAATTTTTTAATGAGTCTACATGGAAAATAGAAACTATATTTCATATTTTAGAGCACATAAAACAATATTAACATAACTTGAAATGTTTTAAATTTACAATGCATTCAGTATATGGGGTCTCTATTTTCAAAATAATTGATATATCTTCTAATCAGAATTGATGACAAATATTGAAGTGTAACATTAAATACCGGTAATGATCATCTTCTTGTTCTCCACTGATTCATTTTCTCTTTGTTTCAAATTTCAGAATTCCCTCTCTAGTTTTGTCCAGAGGGTATGAGAAAAATACATGATTAAAAATAACTTTTGAAAATATTCTCATCCCATGGAATTCAGTTAATCAATAGGGCTCATGTTCTTGATAATTTTCTATCATTGATCAATTTTCCTTCCATGATATATACTCCCAATGTAAATTTGTCTTATTCAGAATAATCAAGTACTAATAACATCTTTTTTATATTGTGGATCTAATTTTCAATTATTAGTGTATCAATATTTCTCCTAAAAAACTATTTTTCATTTATTTATGATGGATTCAACTATTAATTTTTCCTTCCTTTGTGAAGTTATATGAATAAAATGGAATTAGTTTTTTTTCTGAATTGAGATAAATAATCCATCCTCATTATGAATTTTTAAAATCCAGCTCTCCAAATATTAGGAATGCCATCAATATATTGTCTACTATATCTATTGTTCTTGATTTCTTCTATTTATTGCAACTATTTTCTAAGAAGACAAATCCTATTTGTGGAATATATTTCTTATTAGAAATATTGTGCAAATAAATCTGATCAAATGATAAATCCTAAATGTTTCTAATATCATTCTCCAAGGATGATATACTTCAATATTAATTAAATGATTAAATTATCATTATACCCATATTTATAGATTATACAAGAATTGGATTAATCAATGAATATCCATTAGGAGATCCAAATTAGATGTGCAGTGAGGCCAATTTTCATACACCAGTTCATGATCGATTCTAGATCAATATGATGTTTTAGGGTTTTTATCCCTATGTACATATATTATAGTTCTACATAAACTTATAGTATCCAAATAGAGTTGTATTTTTTGGAAACCACTTAATTAAAACCTCACCCAAATTCAAGTATGTGGTCTTATATTTGGACTTATCCTTATGATTTTGACTAATGTTCTCTAATCCTAATATCAAAAAATAACTATATCATCCTTTGGACCCAACTATCAAAAAATTATTTTTTTCATAAACCCTACATTACATGGTACAACATTTAACATTATAGATGATCTATTGGGGTTTATAATCTGGAAAAGATGAACATAATAACTGAAAAAATATAAAAATTCATCTAATCCACTTGAAATAAAACATCTTAGTTTCTTTCCTATATATATTTTGTTATATATAATATCTTGGGGATATACATAAATGAAAAAGGTTATCTTAAATCCTAGAAATGGAATAATCAAATGAGATTATAATGTGAAAAAAATGAATAACAACATGGCTTGATAATAGTAAAATGAGGCATATCATAACAGAAAGAACATGGATTATCATAGAAACGTGTCTACGACATTAAAATGATAAATTCATAACTATATATCAATGGTTTATCATAATATGTAATAAATCATAATTACAATTATTATTCACCAATGTATAGTAGAATAAGTGATCTATTGAAATTATTTCTTTAAACATTTCACTATAGTGTTATTTGGGAATACCCTTCATATGGATTAATTAATTTGAGCAGCATTCATCATAATAAATCATTTTACCAACAACCTAAGGAGAATAAATAATGGGTTTCATATAAAATCTTTGAGTGCATAAAATATTAAATACATAAACAACAGTTCATTTTTATCCCCTGAGAAAGGAATGTGGGATTAATGCATGAAAATACCTGACCAATAAGTTATATTAACATCAATAGGGACATCCACTAAAAACGAAGTTGACTAGGTATTAAAAATACTGGAATTTATCATGTAAAAGAGAGAATTTCAATAAATGAATTTGGAATTATTAATTTATACAACATTGATTAATGAGAAGGAATAATGAGAGATAAAAGAGGTATCCCACTGATAAAAAAATATTTTGGAAGTAGTGGGATGTTTAAAAGTCCATGAAAAAGAATAATCATTGACATTATGAAGGATCAAGAAAAGGAGATACATTAATGGAAATAGAGAATTGATAATTCCCCTAGCTTGATGATTTGAATATTAAAACTTGTGGATGGTAAATTGAGACATTTATGGCACCTTGTTGATACTATTTGGGAGGTGAAATGACCATAATTTCATGGTTAAGGGATCTGTTGTGGAGAGTGTACGTGTGAATAGGGTATTTTAACATGAGTTGGGGTGGCTTTATGTTATTAAATAAGGATTATTTAGTATTTAAGGGTCAAAACTATGGGTAGAATTAATTACAATTATTTTTTATGAAAATTATTGTTTTCAAGGATGGTTATGGTCTTAAAATATGTTAAACTGCCATTTAATGTTGTAGTTTAAAGTAATTTTATTCTTTTACCATTTAACATTATTCTAGAACATTATTTTACTTATACCGTGGCAATGTTTTTTATCATGGTGACTTTGTATGTATAAAAATTTGAAATTGAATGTGTTTACTAAATTGGACCCTCTAATTCCCAATATTCAATCAATTAAACTTGGTTAAATATGAAAATGTTATAAAAATAAGTTTGAATATGATATTCTTATAAATCATAAATAATACTATTTAGAAAGGATTAAATAATTGGTTTTTAAATTATAAGAATGAGTTTCTAAATATAAAATGATATGTAGTATCTTATTCCATAATTTTTTTTATGATAATGAGGATTAATAAATTTTAAATCATGATCTTTTCCTAATTATATAATAAGAGTCTTCTTATTTGATAAAAAAAATATTATTTTCACTTTTTAGCCCAAAAATTAACTTCTTTAGATCATTACCATAAATCCTCCATAATCTAATGGTGATGTACTGAATAAAAATGATATTTATTTTATCAATATAATTTTTAAAATATGAAAATTTATCTTTCTAGAAATATAATTATTTATTTAGAATTAATAGTCTTTTATGATATAATAATCTATCTAGTTGTTATAAAAATTACTTAGGACTCCATTGATTTGTTTTATCATATAAAATTATATTACAAGAAAAATCCATGAAAATATTTTCTTTCAATATATTTATATATCATGAAAATACATTTAACAGAAGTTAAAATATTTGTATAGATTCAAAAAGCACAATTATTAAATAATCATATCAGTAACATTATTATGCCAACTATAAATATAATGACATACAATCTTATTGATTAATGGTTATAATTTCTATCGACCATATTTTCCAATTTTTCTTATTTATAATTCTCATATTTTAGAATAAATACACTATAATTATATCTCTATCCATCACTATATCATTTAATAATCTTCTTATACAACATTTGACAATGTATATTGTTTTCATAATGATTCTTCTACTTTTTATAATATTTTATGGAATGGGTGATCTACATATTTGATTTCAAGCCTATTCAGTTTTTTTTAAATGTTTTATTCTCCCATGTGTATATCCTTTTACTATTCCTCATTGTATTATTCAAAATCATTTTGTTACATTTTATGTTATTCTAAAATGAAAAAGTCTTTTATGAGAAGATATTATAAAACAAAATAAAATGTTTTGAGAGGAAAAATTTTATTTATGAAATGAATATTTTTTTTGGTTCATTATTGAGGTATAAAATTATGACCTTAATTTAATAGATATATCTTCTAAATTACATTATTCAGCTTTTATTTTATAATGAAATCCTTCTAATCATATTTATATTGTTTTTATCATTATATGAAAATAATTGTAAACTTGTTTCTACTTATGATTATAATTCTGATTATAGAAATTTTGAAACTAAATAGCATAATGAATAAACTGATACATTAATGAATAATGGTTTGATATTTTCTGAGTTATATAAAGAACCACAACATCAAAATAAATAAATTTTCATTGATAATTGGAAACATAATGAGGAATGTGAAAATCTTATTGTTTTTTATAATAATTATAAAGTGAAAAGGAATATCGATTAGGAATTTTTGAAACATAAAAGAGGGAACAAAATAATTAAAAATTAACAATCTAAAATTGATGAATAAAAAAAGGTAAATTTAAAATTTTTTGGGATGAAATGAATAATGTATTGAAGGAATATGGGAATATAAATATAGGGAATAAATGATTAATAAATTTAGCTTCCGATTCAAATGTGAATGTTTTTGATAATTTAAATGTTATTCAAAAATAAAATGAGGAATTTGAAGATGAAATTGTATTAGTAAAATATAATTCATGTAATTTGGATCAATATAATAAAATTAGATAAAATAATGTTAATTATTAAATTCGACAAAGTAGAAATATTTTTCTTCACAACATATATTTAACCAAAAATTATAGAACACTATTGAAATGTGTTCCTGAACTACTTCAAAGGTATTTTCTCAGTGTGTAATTCATAGGATTTTTTCCAAACAATTTTTATTAATATTATAAAAAACACTCGTTAACATTAATTGATTTTTATCTTAGTTTTTTTATTTGAGACTACATGAAATAAAATGTTTGATATTTATTTAGATACCTAATTGTTCTACCATTAATCTTGATGGAATAAAGATAGCATGGGTAGAGAAAAAATGTTCTATTTTAAAGAGTACTTTAATTATTTCATAAAAGTACCAAGGATTAATGGTATATGGATAACTGATGTTCTAGACACATAAACGGTGATATTTTAACTTTTTTTTTCATTTAATCCATGTGATTGCAGTTCATTCAATTATAGATATAACACTAATGGTAATATTAAAATAATTTGTGATGTTTAATTTTTTAAAAATATTATTAATTATAAGACTCTATATGTTTATGGGAAAAATGTTATTTATGTGGGAAATCACAAATTTATGCTGAAAATTACTTTTTTATTAAATGTACTAAGGAAATAAACATTATTCCTTCAGGGGGGTCAGAAGTGATGCAAACCGAAGGCATCCCCTTGAATCACTCATCTACATTCTGGTGGAAGTGAACCTAAGCTATCGTAGATGATCATCTAAGTGGCCGCACATCCTATCTTGGAAAGAGAGTATGCTTCAAAGTTGGCCTCCCTACAGATATGATGCACTTTCTGCCCAGAGAGGGTCCCCTCGTAACACCTTCTAACAAAGTACACTAAGCTCCAAGGCACCTCCTTTCATCTCTGAATAGACCTTATAGGAACCTCAGAGTCAGACTCAAAATCCTCCACCACAAAACTGTAATCTCTGCAAATGCTGATACTGGAAAAAGGGCCTTAGCTTCTGCACCTAACAAAGAACCCAGACCATAAAAGGCACTGAACCCCAGAATAACCGAGCCATGTGATTCTCGGAGAACACCACCATCCCTCATCATCCCCCTATGTGGGAGCCATCAATGTTCAACTTCAGGCCACCCACTGGTGGAGTCCATTTGATATAACTAACCTCCTTCCTTGGTGTAGAAAGTGGGTGGATGGACATTTTTCATGCCATAGATGAATGCTTTTCCTCCTTGAGCAGGTACCCAAGTTCAATGATCAGAGACTTAACCCTCATTTGAAGGAACAAAATTGATCTCCTCCTGCAAAGCATTACATGGTTTCGGGACTCCCATATCGTCCAACATAATGAAATGAGGATGAGTACCCACACCCTGCATTCTATGGCCTTCCGATCGACTCCATGAAACCATGTGCCCAAGAACCCCTGAAATAAGGCCTGGATGTTATCAAAGCTGGAATGGGGGGAGAAGAAAGAGCTGAGGAATTCAGCCCAGATTCTGTAGAAGAAGAGATGGGTGATTGTTTCCATCTGTGGGTTCTCGCAGCAAAAAACACTATGGCTCCATAGAAATTCCTCTCCACTGCACATTTTCATCCATAGGAGGGGCAATGTTCCTAATGCGCCACATGAAGAAGTTCATCTTTGTGGGGATTCCTTTACACCAAACCTTGTCTTCCCACTCGTCGTGAGGTCTTTCTTTCTACACATGGTCCCTATTGTCCTTCATGTTCAATTTACCAGAAGAGGACCCTATGAAGAAGCATCTGTTGACTTCGTCATTCATCACAACATCCTCATAGCACATAAACTGTTCGGGGGTGAGAATCTACTGGACTAAGCATCGATGCCTGCTAGCTTCCTTGAAGGAGATCTCCAAAAGGGGACAAACGGGATATTCTAACACCGTTCCAGCCTAGTTGTCCTTCCAAAAGCACATATCGCATCTACTGATGATCTACATAGCTAAACAAGAAAGTTCCTCAATATTGGAATCCATACACTTTTCCAAGTTCATAGGCCGGAGTCCTTTCACATTTAAACTCCCCCTTTCAGACCATAACATTTCCTAAAAAACTATGCCCACAGGGATTCCCCCACAATTATATCCCAAGACAAGCAGCCTAACAATCCATGAATATCCTCATTGATGTTCCGAAGTCCCACCCATCCCTTCGAAATCAGTTTTTTCATGCGCTTCTAGGTGGCCCAGGGACAACGACCCCCCTGGTTGGCATCCCACACAAAAGGATTAATGATGTTTTCAATGCTCCTGGTAACCCCTTGGGCGGATTGAGCAGCGAATAAATCACAAATTTATGATATTGTATTTAATATAATTATTTAAAATTAAAACATTAGAATTTTTAAGTATAAAAAAGTCTAACTATATGAAAATAAAAAATAAAACATATATACCATTGATTTCAATGAATTAACTAATCAGAAATATATGTATTTAATCCTTTATAAGAAGATGAATTTTTTAATAATAAATTGCTTATACTTAAAAAAAATCAATTAATGTATAAACATTAAAATAATTGATAGTTATTGGATTTAAATGAATTGAAATAAAGTAAATCATTTGTTTTTTATTATTGTTTCAAAGGTAAGAATCATAAGGAAAGTTTTTAATCTATGAATGTTGTTAAAACACCTATTCCATTAGGATTACTAAATTTTGATTTATGGTTTCTATTACAACCATCTAGTTTGGGTGGAAATAAATATGTATTTTTATTTTATAATGATCAAAATAAATTCAACGAGACTTATTTGATGATTCATAAAAGATAAAATTTAATTATGTTCATTGAATTTTGAAAATTATTTACAATTTATAAAGGCAATTGGATTACCTCTATCAGGGGTGATGGAGGTGGTGAATTTATAAATATATTATATTTAAACTATTTTATAAACCTATAAGGCTGCTCAAAAATGGTGTGGTAGAAATATAAAATAAATTAATTCAAGAAGTCTCTCGTACATTTATTAATGAATTTAATGTGCCTAATTATTTTTGTGTTGAATTAGTTAATACAAATTTATATATTTTAGAATTATTTTAATTTATATCAATATTAAATAAAACTCTATATAAAATATTTTCAAAAATCAAACCAAAAGTATCATATCGTTGGGCATTATTTCATATAGTTTTTATATTAAATAGAAAATATAATTTAGATATGTTTTATTCTAAAATTTGTGAAGGAAAATTTATAAGATACTATATTTTGGGTAAGGATAATAAATTTTTTAATAAAATTAAAATAGTTTTTGATGAATCAGTATATGATAAGTTTCATGAAAACATAAAATATACATTATAATTTAGACATAAATCTTGATGAAGTGGAATTTAGAGAATAAAAATTTGATGAATGAAGTGACTGGGAATGTATCACCACTGATACGTTGGGGTCAACCATGTGGAAATAGTTTTACAGTTTACTTATCCTGGAACTAAACTTCTATAACATATTATATTTTTTATCCGATAAAAATTAAAATTTGGCTGCACTCATATGTAATGATAATAACGTTAAAATGAAAGGAATTTAGTTGTTTGATGTTTGGTCCCAATGTGGCCTCACAATCCTTATTGTGTTTGGAATAACCATATAAAAATAAATTCAACTATCATATGTAAAAAAAACAAAACTTTATGTCAAGAATATATCTTAAAGAAAATATTATTGGGAATGAATCACCCTTGACCTATGTATGTTCGTTATCACCAGTTACAAAAAATACCTCCAATAAATTATAGAGATCAATTTGACCACCAAATTAGACTTCTATAATTAAGATCTTCCTCTGATCCTCTATATTATAAATATGTAAGAATATCATCCAAACTAAATCCTATATAAATTTGAATTTGTAACTTCATATTTCTAAAACAATTTTCTTCTGTATCATTTTAGCTAAACTTCCTTAATCTAAAACATTCTACATCCATAAATAATTATTATAATTATATTCATTATGACACAGAACACACAATATATTAAGTAACATTAAAAATGAATATGTCAGCCCATTATATACCCACCCTTCCTCTAATAATCAAAGGGAAATGTAGGACTCAAAATATTAATTTTTCACTCAAAACATATACAGGTTAACCCCAATCAAAATATATGAAGTAACTAGATCAATTATTATATATAATACATTATATAAAAATTGTTATCAATAAACATTTACTATATTCCTCAAAACATAGATAGATTTATGAAAATTGAATATCCAACTCGGCATGAGGAATATTTTTGCAACTTCATAAAATTTAATGTGATGTTCTTCTAGAGCATCATCAGTAGAACTAAGAGAAGTAATTTTGGATATTCATTACAAAACTCATTATAAAACCGTGAGTTTATATCTCATCATTATATTTGAAATTCTTCTAAAACCCATAAGTATATTCTTCATGAGAAATTTATATTCTTATCCTTCTAGAACTCCTTTAATTGAGCCCAAAATGTTTAGATATTACAAATATTAAAGAGGATATATCTAGAATGGAATAATGAATTATACTTATGATTCATAAAATTAGATAACCTCCATCCAGTAGTTCAACATCTAGTTCTAGTCAATTCAATTATTATCTTATCTAGAATACATTTCTTAGAAAATATTATAAGAAAATATTCTTTTCAAAAATATATGATCTAACACTATGAGATATTAAATGAAGGGAATAATGTTTTATAGTGTATATGAAATGAAACACCAATATTATAAGAGAATTTAAAACCTTGATACATTATGATATATTTATTTTTAAATTAATTCAATATCCTTTATAGCTTGTGATGTATGCAACACTGTGTTTAGACAAAACACAAATCTATTAAAATAAATTTATTGAAAAAATTAATGTTATGTCCCAATGATTAAATTGGAGGCTAAAAATATTAATAAATATATTATGAAAATTTTACGATTCACAAATTTGTAATAAAATTCATCATTAATCAATTTATTAGATATAAAGAGAATAATTATTTGAATGAAAAGGTAATGTTTTTTGGAAAACATTATATCCCTAAAAATCGATATCATTATGTTTGATGAATCTATTTTAAAATTATATTTTATCTATTTTATAACATTTATAATGAAAAAATAACTTAATTTTTGAAATTATCATATCGAAATTATCATAGGGTGTAGTTTTGGTATTTTCCTTAAATAATTCATTTTTCAATGAATTGTGAATAATAGTGATTTTAGCGAAAACTAACTTTTTGTATAAATAAACAAAATCTAAATTATAATTTAAATTGTTTTAAAAATAAAATTAGTTTAAATATTTTATAATAAAAAATTTAGGACATTTTAATCAATTTCATATTGAAATTTGATATTAAAACCTTTTATATTTATTGGATTTTTCCCTTTGGAAACCCACTTCTTCATCGCGTTTGTAAGTATAATTTTATATTGGATTGTGAAAATTATGTGAATTTAATTTTGAAAAATAGATTCCATATTTTGTATCATAATAAATTATTTTATATATAAATTGAAACTTAATTTTTTTCCATTATAAATAGTTAAATAATTAAAATTTTAATACTGTGGTTAAGGTAAATACTAATTTTCCATGGGGTTAAACTAAATAAATAAGGGTTAAAATGACCTAGAATCTTGTAAAAAATATATTTTATGGAAATATTTTTACTATACCACCAATTAAGAGTGATAATGACCCATTTCAGATGATTTTGGTGTAACACCCTAAGCATCGATGATATGATTCTCTTTGAAAAATGAAATAGTTTGTGTTTTATGCTACTTCAAGTTTTATCACACCACAACCAATCAAACTAGCTTTTATGAACAGTAATACCCAGTTTTTTAAATTTTATAAATTTTATTTTTCAAAATGGACTTCATTTTTGGATTCGGAATGTCAAAATTATCTTAGGGTGAATTTTTGATATTTTTTTGAAAACATTAAATTTTTTATGAATAGTGGAAACACTATGTTATTGTTTAAAATTGACTATTTATTTAAATAATTATTTATTTTATTTAAATTTATTTTAAGTCAAAATAGATACATAATATATATGTATATGTCCAATGTAATTCAATGGAGTCATTTTATAATAATATTAGATATATAAAATTTTATTGAACAATTTAATGCCTTTTACCCACCTTCTAAAAATATTTGAAAATTTCATAAAACGTAATTTTACTGCTTCACTGAATTAAATTTAAAAAATATGAGAAACACAGTTGATATCAAAAAGTAAAATTTTGTTCAATAGGATGGAATTAACTTTTGTTGATTAGTAACTTTTGAATTTTATTTACCACCGTTAAATGTAAATAGAGTAATTAAAGGTAAAAATGATATTATAATTACCCCAAAAGATGTCCAGATTCTATTGGATAAGTATATTTCAACCAAAATGAACCATTGAAAAAAATATGATCCTATTTTATCCACTTGGATTATATTAGGACATTTATTATTATTTTATTTAAAGAAGAGTTAAAAGTACAGAATTCAAAGATTAATAACTAAACCAATTTCAATATAGGGTTATACATAAGATAAAATTGACTATAAATAATAATTAGAATTATAATAATATTTTTATACATTATAGTATTTTATTGTTTATTTTAATACATTAAATAATTAAATTTATTTATGACACAATGATGATGCAGTAATTACCTTATTATTAATTGATTAAAATAAATGACATTATAAATACTAAAATAAATCTAAATTGAGACTTATGATGAATTCAAATAATTATATAGGTTAATATGAAATTTGATGGCTGATTCAATGATTTTTTTCTATGGAATCATATTGTTATGACTTTCTAAAAAAACAAATACTAAATAGTGTCAAAATTGAAAAAATGAGTTTTTTAAACAAATATTATTTTATTAAAATATATAATAGTCTAAAAAATTTTTGGTCTTGAAAAAGGACATATATGATGATAAATATTTCATTAATGTCATTCTTGTGGTTCTCTTGGAATTTTATAGAAAATTTATTAACCCTGTAATATAAAAATATTGAAAGACATGGTAAAAGTTAAACTATTCAATTAAGAGTTAAATCTAAAATATAAGGTTAATATGGTGACCTAAACATGTCCAACAACTATTGGTTGATAGGCTTTAGACCCACACCAACCATAAACTATAAATAAATCCATTTGGAACGATTAGAAACCAATAACTATTTTATAATAATATAATATTTCAGACTCATCCTAATGTTCTCCACACCTATCTTATAAAAGGGTACTTCCCCTTCTCTTAATTTCACTCCTCCAAAGACATTTGGCTCACACAACCCTTTCTCAAATATCCTCACTCATAAATTCTACCAAGAGGCATTACATTGATCATAAATCCAACATATGGATCTATTTTGTTCAAATCAAAATAAAACACCCAAAGAAGAGGTAATAATTTTTTCACATCTTTTAAATTTCTTATCTTCTTCCACTTACTCTTTCATTGTTATTTCCATAACAAAATAATAACTGCTGTACCCTATACATACTATAATGTTATTATAAATATGGTAAAACATTTTTTGTTATTTTACCCATCCTATGAATGACAATGTCACCATACGTGCGTACGTACGGCTTGCTGTCTCCAAGTCAATGTGTAGTTTGTTAATCAACAATTCATTATTTGGATGGGTATAATAATGAGTATAATTGATGTAAATAATAAATATAATATTTTAATTTTTATTAATATATAACATACCATCCAATTATATACGATTTCACCACTAATAGAATGATATTGCTGCTCGGGCGTACGTACGGCTTACTGTATACACGATGCGATAAAATTTTGTTCCCCATATGAATCATTCAAGATTCATTTAATTTTTATGATTTAAAAATAATTTTTAAGAACATAATATCATTCTAAATATGAATCAAATACATCCTATCCATAAAAAACATGACTTACATAACGAAACATATAAAGTAAAATGAATTAGTTAACACCCAAAATAATGTTACTGCTGAAATATTATCAGCAAAGCAATATTAGATGATAATATGTGATATCATATTTATTTTTGTGGTTCTTGTATAATTTAATAAAATTGATTTTTCAATTATAATGGAGGTTAATGTACCCTCAACCAAGGAAAAGTAAAAGGTATGGTATAATTTTACAATCTATTTGTTAGATGAGGTTGTTTATTTGTTAGTATCTATATGGACTTCATTATCATCCACATCCATGTTTATTAAAATTGTATTTCAAAAAAAAATTACTATTTATTATACTATGTTTCAATGTAATTCATAAACTTGTTTTAAATTTTATATAATGTTTTGAAAGGAATAATTCCGTCATTTTCCAAACAAGGTACTTTATGACATTTTTGACAAAATTAAGGAAATAATGTTTTTAACTTATACAAAAGGTGAGGCTATTTTCTGCCATTATAACACCTAAAAAAATTCCTTACAATCTTATAAGAATATTTTAAAAAAATTATTTAATTTTAAATTATTTCATGTAGAAAAAGATATTTCACTCAAACAGTGTTTGGATTTATTTCATTATGATAACATCCTTTGATGGATATTATGCTTGTTTGAAGTTGATTTATTATGATAAAATATTTCATATTGCATTAAAGGTTTTGTGGTATGTTTGACTATGAATGTGATATTTTTATACCATTCATGGTTTATGGTTCAAGTATTAACCTCTCATATTATAGTTTTAATACGAATGTTTATGTTATGTTTCAACCATATCATATGAGGAATGCATTGAATGTAATATGTGATGTGAGGGGCCTGTTATAGCCCCTGATGCATCACTAGGTCTCATGAGACCAACTAGTGTCTTGGAACAAGGCCTTAAAAAATCTTATTTGTAGTCTTGGAATGAGGCCTTGACTTCGTGGTTATAATGCCCGACATTATGCATTCCATCATTATGAAATTTTTTATTGATATTACATTTGATTATTTTACTAGTAGAATATCCATGTGAATAATTAAATGGAATTAGTTGTTTTATCTTTTCCATATTATGTTGAAGTTTAAGTTTAAAATACTTGTGTTTTATTTTTATACATTACCTAAATTTTTTGTGCTTATTTATTATAGATTCTGCTATGTTTTTTTCCATACTCAGCTTCTAAGCTCACCCATTTCTTAAGTTTTATTTTTGCCAGGATATGAAGAAGTATATTATGAATGAACTGTAGGGATATAATAATGGGTATGAGTGTGTTATAAGCAAACACAATGTTGTTTTTTTCCATTTCATAATGTAAAGTAAAACTTGTGTATGTATATAGTTCTTACAAGGATACTGAACTGATTGGACTTCTGGGACATTATCCCTTTTGATAATTCCAATGTAATTTAATAATGCACCGAATCTGGGTAATATGGGTTCGGGAATTATAGTTGGAATCAGAGGAATTTTAGTAAAAAACATGAAAACTAGATTTATAAAAACTATAATTAGAGAACATTACCTTTAGATATAAATTAAGGATTAGTATAGAAGAACATCCAAAATTTTGGTAATTTATATATTATGTGGGGTTTCCAAGAAATACATCCCTATCTGGATACTAAAAGTGGACATCGTTCTTACACAAATGTACCTAGGAGTGAAAACTTCGACAATGAGTTTCAGGCTTGACTTGGGGTATCCTGGTACACGACAACGGGCCTTACTACACCCCTGTTTTGGTAATCCTTGGGGATATTCTTAGAATAATTCAAATTTTATATAAAAAAATTATGAAGCATTTATGACTAAATACATCCTCCAAGAAACTTTTTTTTATTATGGACTATATGCATAAACTGTTCAATTAATAATAGGTATTTTACTAGTTTAGAATTATGTATTGCAATTCATAAACTTATCTAGTATATGCCATTGTTTAGAAATGGATCCTCGTGGAAGGAATAGAAACCTTATCAACGCACGTAATCTATGTAGGTATTTCTACCCTAATAAAGATAATTATAGTGGAGTTGGTGATGCAAATGGTGCTGAAAAAATTATAACCATATCGGGAAAACACACTCAGGTAATGAATAATAACCTTACTCGTATGGAGCACCCTGATCCAAAATATGGAAGATAAATGTTTGACTTCTTCATGAGGCAACAACCACTAACATTTAATGGGACTAAAGAAACATTTTTAACTAAACAATGAATAAGTTCCTTAGAGAAAAAATATCATGATTTGGGTGTAGCGAAAGGGAAAAAGTTTTTTTGGAAGTTTATTACATCATAGGAGATGAAAATCAATGGTGGACGTTAATTCAAAAAACAAAGGAGGATGAAGAAGTATCAAATTTGGAATGGATGGGATTTAAATATATTTTCTTAGAAAAATACTTTCCTCTTAAAAATTGAGTAGATATGGAATGTCAATTATTGAGTCTGAGGAAAAAGAAGGATGAGAATGTCCCAAATTATGAGGCTAACTTTACAAGGCTAAGAAGGCATTATAAAGATTATATATGTAACCCAAGGAGTAATATTTATCTGTTATTTGTTAGGTTAAAACCATTTCTCCATTGAGAATTAGTCTCATAATCCTTCTCTTCGTACGAAGATATAGTCTCATGATAAACCATGACAGAAAAGAAATTCTCTAAGTCTTACGAATTTAAATCATAACAAGATAAGAATAGATCTGTTGAACACTCTAAAAATATAAATAAGGGGAAGAAGGGGAAAGTTGAATTTCCATCCTAGAGAAAATGTGGGAATAATCACCCTAGTACTTGCCTAAAGGTAATGTGAGTTTGTTGTAAGTGTGGTGAAAAAGGCCGCAAAGATTGTGATTCCAAGGGATAGAATGAGGCTATCAATGTAGAATGCTATAATTGTAGAGAAATGGTGCATTATGAAAATTAATTTCCTAATTGACATGGAAAATGACCTGAATAAAGTCCAAGGGATCCAGACCAATCTCATGCGATCATAACTGATGAGGTTGAAGTTCCGAATGATGTTGTGGGTGGTACATTAATTATTTCATCACATTTATCCAATGATTTATTTGATTATCGATAATCGCATTCTTTCATATCATCTCAGTTCTCCATGAAAATTTGATATTTCAAATTTTACTTAACAATGGAGTTATCTGTACAAACTCCTAATGAAAGTATCATTGCAACAATGTTTTGTGAATCAGTTACCATTATGCCATATAAACGTGCTTTATCTGCTGATCTTATTTTCATAATCATGATTCAATTTGTTATAATCCTTGGTATGGATGGTCTTTCAGACCATGATGCAAAAATTTACTATAATAATAATGAGGTTAAAATTTTTGATGATGATAAGGAATCCCTAATATTTAGAGAAGAAACATCACCATATTATTCTCATCTAGATCCACCCCCAGTAGTTTTACTAAATTAAATTAATGTGGAGGAAGAGAGTGAAATAAATATTTTTTGGGGAAGGAATGTTCAAAAAGGGGATGTACCTATTGTGAATCAATATGTTGATGTGTATCCAACGGTTTTACCTTGACATCCTCCTGAATGGGAAATTGATTTTTCTATTGACTTAATTCTTGGTTGAAGGCCTATATCAAAAACACCTTATAGAATAGCCATTGTGGAATTACTGGAACTAAATAAACAACTAGAGGAATTGAGTAATATAGTATTTATTTTCCCTAGTGTTTCTCTATGGGGATCCCCTATTATTTATGTTAATAATAAAGATGGATCTATAAGGTTGTGCACTGACTATAGGGAGATCAATGTTATAACAATAAAGAACAAGTATTCCCTACATATCATTGATGATTTATTTGATCAAATTCATGGATATTAATATTTTCCAAGGGTTGAACTTCGATCTAGATATCATCAGTTGTGCATGAAGAAGGAAGACACTCCCAAGACAAAATTTCGTACCATGTGTGGGCATTATGAGTTTACTGTAATTCCTTTTAGACTAACTAACACACCCGCTATTTTCAAAGATCTAATTAATAGAGTTTTCAAGGAATATCTTGATGGATTTTTAGTATTATTTATTAATGATATCTTGGTATACTACAAAAGTTAAGAAATCATTAAAATCACATGCGCACTACTCTAAAAACTCATAGAAGAAATGAATTATTTAGGATGTTTAGTATTTGTGAATTCTGGCTATAGGAGAATTATTTTCTTTTCCATATTGTCTCTATATATGGAATATATGTTGATCCTTAAAAGATAAAGGAAATCACAGAATAGTGAGCAACAATGAGTATAACTGAGGTATACAGTTTTATTTTTTTGAAGGTTATTATTGGCGTTTCGTCCGGAATTTTGCCCGACTGGCTAACCCATTAATCAAGCTCACACGTAGAGGGGTAAAAATTTTTTGGACAAAAGAGTGTGAAAATGTATTGAGGAATTAAAGAGAAGATTAGTCAGTGCTCTTATCTTGACTCTACCATCGGGGAATTATGGGTTTGCTATTTATAGTAACGCTTCAAAGAAAGGAAGATGGTGTTTCCTAATGAGAAATGATAGGGTTATTGTCTATACATAACGATAGATAAAATTTCATGAACAAAACTATCCAACTCATGATCATGAGTTAGTAGTTGTAATATTTGTTCTAAAGATAAGGAGAAACTATCTCTCTGCTGAAAAATGAGAAAATTATAATGACCAAAAGAGATTGAAGTATTTTTTCTCACAATAAGAACTAAACATGAGTCCAAAAAGATAGCTTGAACGACTAAAAAATTACAATTATTCAACATACTACCACCCGGCGATAGAAGATAAGGTTGAAAATTCTTTGATAAGAAATGATCATAGATCTCTGAATAAGATGAGAGTTGAAAGGAATACTTTGTTCATGGATCTAGTAAAGATGGATATGGAAATAACAATGGAAGGTGAAACATCAATACTTTTTCAAATGGTTTCCAAACCATCTTTACTATAAAGTATAAAAAGTTCTCTGACTGGTGATGAAGAGTTTGAAAATAAAATTAAAGGCTTGAATAATGGGATATTGATTGACTTCTTATATGAAGATGAAAATTTAAAATTTGGGAAGAGGCTTTGTGTTCTCGATATAAGTGATCTATAAAAGGAATTGTTTGATGATGCTCATAGCTTGAATTTCTTTATACATCCTAGTGGGACCAAGATGTATAGAGATTTGAAAGAACATTTTTGGTGGGACAACATGAAGAGGGAGATATCTGATTCTGTGCCATGATGTACAGTTTGTCAACATGCGAATGCTGGAAGACAACATTCTACAGGAGTCAGGAAAGCTCTTCCCATACCTGAGTGGATATGGGATGATATTATGAAGGAAATTGTCATGGGGTTACCAAATAATTCTATAAATAATGATGCAATATGGGTCATTTTTTATCATCTTACCAAAATCATTACATTTTCTTTATATAATATAAGACTTTCCACTTGAACGTTTAACAAGACTATATATTAATTAAGTAGTTAGACATAATGGTGTAACCCTATTGATTGTTTCTGATTGTGATCCCTGTTTTACATCAAGATTATGAAAAAGTCTTCAGAAATCCCTGGATACTAAACTTCATTTGAGCACTGCCCGCCACCCTCAAACTGATGGACATTCAGACTCCACTATTCACACCTTAGAAGATATGTTTAGATCTTTCTCACATGACATTCAAGGTATGTGGGATCAGTATTTACCTTTGGTAGAATTTTCCTAGAAAAATAGCTTATATTAAAGTATTTAGATGGCACCATATAAAGCGTTATATGGAAAGAGATGTCGTACACCAACTTGTTGGGATGATGTCGTTGAAAGAAAACTCGTAGGCCTAGAACTTGTTGAAAAAACAATGGAAAATGTGAAGATTATCCAAAACCACATCAAAGTATCTCAATATAGTCGAAAGAGATATTTCAATAACCGAAGGAAGGATTTGGAATTTTAAGTAGTGATCATGTTTTCATAAAGGTATCTCCAAGGAATTGTGTTATAAGATTCAGTAAGAAGGGTAAATTATGTCCAAGGTATAAAAGACCTTTCGAAATTCAAGAACAAATTGGAGTTGTAGCTTACCGTTTGACAATGCCGGGAAGTCTCTCTATTGTTTATGATGTGTTCCGCATATCACTATTGAGAAAATACCATCCTGACCCAACACATGTACTCACCAACATAGAAATAGAACTGGAACCTGATCTGTCTTATTGTGAGGATCCTGTCATGATTCTTAATACCATAGAAAAGTGTTAAGAAACCGAACGAATATTCTGGTAATATTTCAATGGAGAAACCATAAGATGAAAGAAGCAATGTGGGAACTTGAGGAAAATATGATGAAGAACCACCCGAATCTTTTTATGTAGTAAAATTCTTGAAATTTCAAGGACGAAATTATTTAAAGGATGGAAGAATTTAACACCCCAAGCTTCCATGGTAGGCTACTCTTTGAATAATGGAATTTCTTGCGTTGTACACAAATTCGACTTTTATCACACCATGACCAATCAAATATGGTGTTATTAATAGTAATACCCACTTTTTAAAATTTTATAAATTTTATTTTCAAAATGGACATCATTTTTCGGTTTTTAATATCAAAATTAGTTTAGGGTAAATTTTTGGTATTTTTCTAAAAACATTCAATTTTTGATGAATAGTGAAAAACACTGTGTTTTTGTTTAAAACTGACATTTTATTTAAATAACTATTTATTTTATTTTAATTTATTTTAATTCAAAATAAAAAAATAATACCTATATAAGTACAATCTAATTCATTGGAGTCATTTTATAAAATCATTAGATAAAAAAAATTCTTAAACTATTTAACGGATTTTTACACATTTCCAAATATTCCTAAAAAGTAATTTTACCACTTCTGTGAATTGAATTTAAAAAATATGAGATACACAGTTGATACTAGTAAGTAAAATATTTTTTAATAATATGAGAGTATTTTTTTCATGAATAGTAACTTTTGAATTTTATTTACAAAGGTTAAAAGTAAACAGGGTAATTAAAGGTAAAAATGATATTATAATTACCCCAACACAAGTCCAAATTCGATTTTATAAGTTTATTTAGACCAAAATGAAACTTATGAATAAAATATGATCCTATTTTATCCACATGGATTAGATTAAGACATTTATTATTATTTTATTTAAGGAAGAGTTCAAAGTGAAAAATTCAATGTTTAATAAATAAACCATTTTTAATATAGGGTTATACATAAGATAAATTTGACTATAAATATAAATTAGAAATACAAAATTATTTCTAACATCATGGAATTTTTTTATAATTTTAATACATTAAATAATTTAATTTATTTATGACACAATGATGATGTAGTAATTACCTTATTAATGAAAGATTAAAACAATTGATATTATAAATATTAAAATAAATTTAAATTGAGATATTTGATGCATTAAAATAATTTTCTAGTTTAATATAACATTATAGGGTTTATCAAATTAATTTTTATGATGAAGTCATATTTTTTATGTCTTTCACAAAAACCAATTACTAAATAGTGTCAAAATTGACTAAAATGAGGCTTTAAAATAATTACCATTTTATTAAATTATATAATAGTATTAATAATATAATGTTTAGAAAAAGGTATTATATAATTATTTATATGTCATTAATGAACCAATTTAGGTTATCTTGGCATTTTATAGTACATTTATTAACCATTTAATATAAAAACACAAGAAGACATGGTAAAAGTTAAACTATTTAACTAAGAGTTAAATCTAAATGATTAGGTCAATATGGAGACCTAAACATGTCTAAAACCTATTAGTTGAGAGGATTAATAACCATACCAACCTTATACTATAAATAAATCCATTTTGATATATTAGAAACCGAAAAAGATGTTATAATAAAATAATATTTTATTCTTTTTCTAAAGTTCCCCCACCTCTCTTATCAAAGGGTACTTCCCCATCTCTTAATTTCACACCTCCCATTACATTTGGATCGGCCAAAACCTGTTCATATATCCACTAATATAACATCAACTCAACATAGAGGCCTTAATTTGATAATAAAGACAACATAAGGAGCTATTTTATTCAAATCAAAATGAAACACCCGAAGAAGAGGTAATTATTTCATCACTTCTTTTAATGTTCATTTCTTCTTCCACTTTCTCATTATTTGTTGTTTCTAAACCAAAATAATTATTCGAGTAACTTATACATACTGTGATGTTATTATAAATATGGTACAAACATATTCAATATTCTATCCATCCTATTAATGAAAATGTCACCATACGTACGTACGTACGGCTTACTGTCTCCACATCACGGTGTAGTTTGTTATTCAACACTTCACTTTTTGGATGAATATAATAATGAGTATAACTGATGTAAATAATAAATATAACATGTTAATGATTATATATATATATAATATAACATATAATTACAAACAATTTAACTACTAATTTAAAAACATTGTCACTTGTGCATACGTACGACTTACCATCTCCACGACCCGATGAGATTTATTTCCCCATCGTAACTATTCAAGAATGATTTTCAACTGATGATTTAATGTAATGTTTAAGAACATAATATAATTATTAATATGAATACAATAAATCCTATCCATAACAAAAATGACTTGTGTAACAATACATATAATGTAAAATTAACGAGTTAACATTCAAAACAATGATACTACTGAAATATTATTAACAAAGAAATATTAGGCGAACATATATGATATCATATTTATATATGTGGTTATTGTATAATTTAATAAAAATTATTTCACTACTATACATGAGGTTAAAATACCCTTGACCAAGGGAAAGTACATATTAAGGGATAATTTTATAATCTATTGATTATCCAAGGATGTTTATTCGTAAGTCTCTTTTGGTACATCTTTATAATCCACATCTGGGTTTCATAAAGATGTATTTCAAAACATTTTTATTATTTATTAGACTATGGTTTAAAGTCATTTATACCATAGTATTATTTTTATATAATATTTTGAAAGGAATCTTTCAGTAATTTTATTAACAAGGAACATTTTGACCTTTTCGACAAGATTATGGAAAGAATGTTTTTTAACTTATATGATGGGTGAATCTTTTTTTTTCCATTATAACACCTATGATGATTTCCTTAAAATCTTATAAAAATATTTTCAAAATAAAGTTTTTCTTCACTTTTAAATTATTTCAAGTAGAATGATATATTTCACCCATATATTTTTTGGATTGATTTCATATATGTTTACCCCCATTGTTGGATTTTACGCTTGTTTGATGTTGATTTATTATTATGAAATATTCCATATTGTATTGAATGTTTTTTGATATGTTTGACTATGTATGTGCTATTTTTATACCATTCATGGTTTAGGGTTCATGTTTTAACATTTCATATGCTAGTTTTAATAGAAATTTTTATGTTAGGATTCATCCTTTTCATATGAGGAATGCATTGGATGTAGTAAGTGACGGGCGGGGCCCACTATAGCCCATTGATGCATCGGTAGGACTCATGAGACAAAATAGTGTCCTGGAACAAGGCCTTGACAAAATCTTATATTTAGTACTGGCATGAGGCCTTGACTATGTGGTTATGATGTTCGACAATATGCATTCCATCATTATGAAATTAGCTATTGATATTACATTTTATTATACGACTAGTAGAACATTCATGTGAATAAGTAAATGGAATTATCATATTTATCTTTGCCTTATTATGCTGATGTTTAAGTTTAAAATTCTTGTGTTTTATTCTTACACATTGCCTTAAATTTTTATACTTATTTATGATAAATTCTGCTATATTGTTAACCTTAATAAGCAATTGAGCTCACCTCTGTCTTATGTTTTATTTTTCCCAAGATGAAAAGGAGTATATAATGATTGAACTGTAGGGGTATTCTAATGGATATGAGTGTGTTCTAAGGATACACAATGTTGTTGTTTTTTCTTTTTCCACAATGTAATGTAAAACTTGTCTATATATCTAGTACTTAAAAGGCTACTAAACTGGCCAGTATTTTGGTACACGATATCTTCGCATAATTCCAATGTTATGTAATAATTCACTTACTCTATGTAACTGGGGTCAAATCATTACAATTGGAATGATATACATTTTGGTGTAATTGATTCTTTTTAATAATTTTATATATGTCTTCTCCTCAAATTAAAAAAGGCCACCACTTCTCCTCCGTTATTCACACCTATAATGAAATTTGGTTTAGAAATTACCTACCTAGATATCTTTTTCTCTCTTATAAAACTGTCTTATAGACCTTGGTTGTATCATAAATCAAACCTAGGAAAGCGTTTGGTGAAAAAATAAAGAAGTTTTCTGAAGAAGAGGGAGTTTTCATAACCAATAATTTTTGTTTTGTTAATTCTTCAAAGACCTTAAAAATATATTAAACCATGATTATATAATAGAAATTGTTTATTAAATATATTAATATTTAATTATTTTTATAGGAATTACATATATGCACCTCATATTCCCTCTAATTTGAAGCAAAACTATACATTTTTTATACAATGGACTACCACCTCGCAAACCGGTGTAATTGACTTTCCATCACAACATTTAATGGCTGAATATAATGATGGATTTAAAAACATTATATGATATTATTATACGTATTTATATTTAATATCACATATACCTTCTTACATTACATTCTATTTGAAACATGTTAATGTCGTTCGTGTGTATGGTGGACTACAACATCATGAAGCAATGTCATTTTTTTCTATATTCCTTTCAAGGATGGTAATAAAGATAAATTTTGTGAAAATATGCGATATATTTGAAATTATATTAATTTTGTAAAATTAATATAATACACACTTCTATACCTATTCACCCATTAAGTAAATGATAATGTCGAGTGTGCGTACGTGTGACACATCATCTCTACGAAGTGATCCATTCTTCATGATCAAAATTAAATAATGATTCTAAAAATATATATAAGGAAAAATAATGAAATTTATATCATTAATATATTTTTGATGATTATTTATGTATATATTTTTCTCAAAAAAGGAATGTCATGATAAAAATACATTAGAAAACATGGAAATTAACTCGCAAAATAGTGAAAATAATGAAATATTATTAACAAATGGGTGGTAAAATAATTTAATGGGTTAATATATGATATTTTAAATATAAATATGGTTGTATTATAAATCAATAATATCCTTAAATTTTCTTGTAAATATGTTAAATCATGTTCAACCAAAAGGAATCACGAGGTAAAAGTCTACATCTTAAATTCCTTTCACTGATGCATATTTAATTTAATACAGATAATTTTTTTATATGGTTAATATACTACCATTTAACATAAAATGCAATTATTACTTCATAATTCAGGTTATTTTAAGCATTTTTTGAATTATATTTATAAAATATAATTTTATATAAATGATACATGTGGTACATGATTCCAAAAATCAATTTATTATCATCATGTTATATTAATGAATTATTAACCTTGATATACTATGATTGTGTTTAAAATTATTTTTTACAATATAATGTATTAATTATACTTCTTATATTTGTATTTAAATATGATAGACATAATTGACTCAATTATTAATTATCTTTTCAATGTTATGTTCTTTGTAATGTTTTATTTTACAATCTCATTTTAATTGAGATGTTTTATACATGAATTCAAATTGAAGGATATTATTTAGTAATTCTATAATAAACCACTTAAATTTTATTATCCTATGGCTACACATGATGTTTTAATGTAATAAAACCGTATTACTCTCTTTAAAACATTATATTATTGAGAATTGTTTTTAATAACATCGATCATTATTTCTCTCTCCTAACAAAATAACTTCTTCTTCCAAAACACATGCATTATAAATACCTTTTAAAAAATGATTTAAATATTTTATAAATGAATTATTTAAGAAATTATTACTCATATTTTACATTTTACAAATTTTATTGAATGTAATCTTCAATTCATTTTCCAAACAATGATCGTGTGTCTTATACAAAAAATATGAAAATAATATTTGGTCTTTACTTGTGTGTCATGTACATAATTTCCCACCGTCATGAAAAATCGATTTTTAAAAAATAATTTATAATTTTAATAATTAATTTCCATGGAATAGTATATTAAATATTTTTTTTTAACATTTAGTTTAAACAATAAAGAGTGAAAATGTTATTTATTTAAGAATGTTATTCTTATCATTTTATGGTATTTCTATTTATAAATGGAATGAAATCATTATTGTACTTATCATCGAAAGGGGATATGTTGTATTGATACCATAATATTTATTTTTCAATATTTTAAATGATCTTTTTGACTAGGGAAAGTATTAACATTGTCTGTCTTGATTTGTTTTTATAATCACTAACTTTTCCTTCAAATATATATTTTATTTTTATTATTATACATCATATTTATCCTTAATATCTATATTATTATTTATTTATATATTAAATAATTTTACTATATATCTTTTCTACATATGGTATTTAAATTTTATATTTATATGATTTGAATGTGGAAATTATTGAAAATCCATATTCCGTACTCGAAATATAAATTTAGAGATAAGTCATATTAGTTCCTGAATTATATCGATCATTTGATATACGAGTAATGTGTTTTACATATAGATACAGGCAAGGCTAGGTTATATATTTTCCTTCAATACAACTATATTATCATGAGATTAATACGTTTAATAACCATAGTTAAAAGGGTTTCTTGTGTACACGTACACTTTAGTTTTAAACATTCTAGTGAAAGGACATGAAAGTAGATGTATCATGATTCTTGAGATCATGATATAAAATAATTAATAATTTATTTAATTAGGAGTATAGTTATTATTATCCAAGATTTTTTTTTCAATGATACTATCCTCATATATAGTTTATTCTCACTTTATCAGTTAAATGAAATGTGTGTTTAGTTATTCAAATATACATATTGATTATGCCTTCCCTAATATTGATACTCATGTTATTGATTAAATTGAATCTATGTTTAGATATATGTTTTTCCATATTGATTATGAATTATTGATTATTTTTTTCTTTTTCATGATAAAATCTACATTTTTTCACTCATATTTAGAATTTGAGCTCACCCTTATTTTATTTCCTATCTCAGGTTTCTGGGAAGCTCTCTATGAATAACATGAAAGGTTATAATATAGGTAATAATGAAATTATCAAAAACAATTATGTTGTAACTTATGTATTCTAATTTAATATAGGAATCATGTATGAATAATTTTTCCAAAGACTACTAAAATATCATGTCATTTGGGATGTAATCACTTGCATCATATGACAATGTAGTAATGTAATCCCTAGATTTAGAATATTGGGGTTGGGGTATCTACATTTTTTTATCAGTGGATGTTTAGAAGAATCCTTTTTAACAGGATTTAGTAAAACACATATTAGGGATCATTACTCTATATTGGGTTTGGGTATAAGTTCAAAAAAAATTCTAATGTTTTGGTATGTTAGATATTTTTTGTTTTTTCCTTTAAATATATCTCTGTCTAAAGATTATAAGTGGATGTGGATCTAGAACATATTTACCTAGGGGTATAAATTCTAAATGAGTCCTTTTGGAATTTAATCTATTTTCACCTATTATATGAAAATGAGAATTACTATACAGTTTCTTTGAAAATTTTGTATGATATTCTTTAGATAATTCACATTTTAATTACAAACCATTATGTAGGATTAAATAGATGATGATAATGAATGACCTATGTAAAATGTATAGTGCTGTAGATTTAAAAGAAGGTATCTTCATTTAGAAATTCTTTTAATGAGTCTTCATGATTATGTGGTTTTTAAATATGATTATTATACCTCACATTGTGAATTTGGTTTTAGGAAATGGGTGGAACCCAAAACAAAATAGTTAATATTAATCAATAAAGGAAATGTGGGGACTATGAGAAAAAAAGGGATTATTAAAAGAGTACACGATATTATATTTATGGTTAATCAGTTATCCTAAATTATATTTAACAAACTATATCTTAACTAATTCTCAAACTCGTCAAAGAATAGTATAGTGGAGTTAGTTATGATATCGAGTGGTGGATAATATGGTGGAATGAAGTGTTTATTTTCTTTATTTCTGAAATGTGGAGAGAGACGCCATGCAATGTGTATTAAAGGACTATGAAATAGTTTTATCTATGGAAAAGATGGGAATAATGTAATTAATTGTTCAGGATAATTAAAACTATGATTGAATGAAATAAATTTAATTATAGGTGTCCATTTATAGTTTTTTTCTTAAATATAGGTAACTTGAGAATTATATGAGTCAATTTCCTCTACTAAAGGTAATCCCCAATATCAATTAAGGACCTATGATGAAATAAAATGGATGAAGTACTTAATTATTGGGATTAAAGAAATAGTTTTTAGAATTATTTTTTCTAATGGTATTTTGGTCATATGAATAATTGAACATCTAAGGATTTGGTTAAATTTTAAACATATTATTCATCATTAGCATAATATTTTGGGATCCATAATGGTTTTATGTGTTTAAGGATGATAATAAGTTCAAATTATTAAACTGCCATTTTAAAAATTTATGTTGTTGAAATATTACTTGATTAATGATATTTTTGGAAATCATTTATGGGAATACGAACTAGTTGGTTAGTATATGAATATTATATATATGGTATAATTCCCTTACATATTTTTGGACATAATAATAAATTCATTGGTAACCTTTACAGTTCATGTTATATTTTTTATTTTATATATTATTAGTCATAAATATTCAGAAATGTTATAGGAATTATATAACATAGTTTAAGATAAAGGATAACTCATATACCATGTTAAAACCCATATCATTCGGAAAGACCACAATGGTTTTGATCTCACACAAAAAATTATGATAAGGGTTTAGTGCCTACCGCTGAACTACATGATGCACTAGATAATATGAATTTATTTTAATTTAAAATATTTTATGAATAAATATTAATAACGACACAATAGTATTATTATTGAGGTTTAGATATTAATAACATGTGATAACAATGTTTTGTTTGGAAAATATTTAAAAATAAGTGGAAATACTTGTCACTCTTTTACGGATCTTGTTATCTGTTAAAATTTTATTTTAGTTCAAAAATAGTAAAAAATAATTTATAGATACAATTTTATAGGCTAGGAGATGATGTGGAATTTGATATAAGAATAAGAAAAATAATAAAATATTCTTATGAAATAGATATATATCATGTAATATTATTTCTTTACATTATTAGATTGATAAATAATTCCTTAAAATTAGGAAAGTAATTATAAAACAAATCTCTTATTATCTTTATATTCAATGATTAAATGGAATTTTGACTTATAAAAGCATTATGGTTTTGTGGTTTTTGAATTTACCTAGATAATTAAAATTATTTTTACTAGTAACCTAAATCACTCTTCATCCTTTTTTAGGGATTATTCATTTATTCCATATCTATATCATTACTTTCAACCTATATTATCCTACATAAGAAGCCTTGTTATTTTAGATTTCGAATGAAAATTAATATTTTTATTAAATATTTTAAAATGAATATTTTTAAACAATTTTATGATGTGGTTTCTAAAAAAACTAATTTTCAAATAGAAGTAACTCCAATTATTTTATTAGGTTAATGTCATGGGGATCAAACTTATTAAAGGTGGGAGAATGTAACACCCATATAGTTTAAAAGAGGAATATAATATTCAATTGGATATATGACAAGAAACACCAATTTGGGATGATAATATAACAACGTGAGACATTATGATATATATATTTTTTAAAAATTCAATCTCCTTGATATCTTATGATACACACAATAAAAGGTTTAAACAAAACAAAATTCTCTATTAAAACATTATTATATAAGTTGTGACCTTTATAACCTAACCATTAAATTAGTAGGCATTAATATTAAAAAGGAATTATTAAAATTATATGTTTTAGAAAATTATACAAAAATTAATTGGTAATGTATTTATAAAGAATAAAATAATATTTCTTTTAAATAAAAATATTTTATTTATAAAAAGTGGTATTTTTCAAAAAAGTGATTTCTCCAGGTTATGAGAACCTATTTAAACAAAATTATCACTTTTATAGAATTTATTTTAAAAAAATTAATTAATTATATATATAATACTATTAAAATTATCTTATGGCTATTTTATTTTAAATTTCTGTAATGATAGATTTTTTGAGGAATTATGAACACTATTGATATTTATTGAAAATTTTCTTTTCATTTGAATTATTTACAAAGCTAAAATATTTTTTTCCTTTTTTAAAAGAAAGATTGGATTTATTATATTATAATTAATACCTTTTAGGTTATTAAAATCAATGTCATATTTAATTTTGATAGTAAATACTTCTACACATATTAAAAATTTCTCTTTAGAAACCTACTTTTCAGTCGTGTTTGTAGATATAATTTTAAATTGGATTATTTTAATTATTTTAATTTAATATGGAAAAGTGTATTCAATATATAGAATTAGAATAATTATAATATATAAAAAATTAAACTCAATTTTTTACCATTTTAATAGTGAAAGAAGTACAAATTTATTATTGTGGTTAAGGAAAAAACTAATTTACTAGGGCTTAGACTAAAATGATAAGAGTTCAACTAACCTACAAATATTTCTAAAACCTAATTTTAGGTATTATCATGACCTTAAAACATTTTAGGGTAATTAATATCTAATTTTTTAGGCTTTTTTAATGATAAAAACTTGGCTGTAATTGATTCTTCTCAAAATTTCTATGCGTGTTCTCCCACCCACTTAATAAAAGACACCCCTAACCTCCATTATTAATAATTCCAAATCAATTAGTTTCGTAAAAAACCCAAAATAATAAATTTATTACTCCCATACCAATATCCTATAAGCCATTTCTTGATCATGAATCGCACATAGGAAGGATTTTTGTGAAAACCAAAAGTAGTTTTTTAAAGAAGTTGTTATATTCTTAAATGAATGATTCTATTTTTAAACTCATCCACCTTTTTCAAAGCTTATTTAATTACGAATATTACAGACACCATGAAATGTGTTCCTTGAACTTTTCCATAGAATTTAATATGTCAACCTCACTTTGACAAAAAAATGTGGAGTTGAAGTAAAAATACATCTTTCTGTCTGAAGAAAGAGCAGATTGGATTTCCTTGTGTCTGGATAAAAAAATGACCTTCATCGAGATTGAAATTTTCATATTATGACATTGATTTTTTCATGGGGTTAAGCAATGTTAGTGAAGGAACTTTCACTTTAACTATGGGACTGCAGCTTGGCAGTGATCCCAAGTAAGGGTGTTGGGGGACATCCCCCAGGGT
The DNA here is from genome assembly GCA_963277665.1 of Viscum album. Classification (NCBI taxonomy): domain Eukaryota; kingdom Viridiplantae; phylum Streptophyta; class Magnoliopsida; order Santalales; family Viscaceae; genus Viscum; species Viscum album. The sequence goes on from OY728162.1 coordinate 942,778,668, forward strand.
TTGGAGTAGTTGTTTCAACAAAGTCCCCCAAAACACCATCATCATGAATGGTACCAATGCATTACATACCTACACGCCACCCAATTTCATGAATAAAAATATTCCCTCCAGTTCCCATATTTTCCTACAAATATACCGTTGTGGTCTTCATTTGTACATATAAATTTTCCTAAAGTATAATTTCTGCTCTAATTGCCCTAGTAATACGTTGAAGTCCTCAAAACTCTCCAAAGAAATTTCCTAACACCTAAAGAGATAGAATAAAAGGGTGATTGTGAATCGTTTGTCCCACAAGGTTTAATGTAAATAACAATTGCGTAATTCACTCACCCAACCCCCTGATTTAAGAGGACTATCATCACCACCCTACCTCATACATGAACATGTGATACTCCTTTCTGTAAGTACATGTGAAGACTATTAAAGGCCTAGGCTAAGCTTCACCCAAGTCTAGTCAACTAGGTTTCCAACCACTTAAGGTTTCCCCAGTTCACCCAAGACACTTGTGTGGTGAACCCCTTGCATGATCATTCATGGTTTTCCTCCCCTTCCAGCATGTACAAGCCACCCATTAGACCTTCCTCAAAGCCACTCGTGGAAGATATTCTTTCAATTTGGAAATCATTTTTGAAAGGGACCTTTTTTAACCATCTAAATATACCTCTTTATTTACAAAAACATTGGAAAAGTCATACCAGTGTGTCTCACATTTGGATTTTTATCTTTATGTTCAGTGGTTTCTCACAGATGCCCTTAGCCAAGGGTCAGTGTTGAGTAGTTCCTAATCTCGAAATCTGGGGATATGAATATGTCCATCGTTTCTCATCTCCGATATCCATAGCCTTTGGTCTATATTTTTTAGGTTGAGGATCACACTTTATTTTCGTTTTGATTGGGAATGACATCCTCCTCCCTCACCGTGTGACCAATTTTAGGGAATCCATCTTTGTATAAGACTGCAGATTTTCATATAGGATGTTTCAATTTTTTCTCCTCCCTAACTCCTAAAAACTCAGTTAGAGCGGGGTTGGGTACCCAATCCCTCTCCCTTATCACCTCGACATCCTTGACATTCATTACATCCTTACCTTGGACTCTCGACTAATTTAAAGTGAAGAGAGGGAAGTGTATTAGCCCTGAAACCTTCAACCGTAGCCCTGACCTATTCCACTAAAGAAGGAGGAAAAGCATGGGGTTTTTAAAAATCATATCATTCTTCTTTTACCACACACCAATCACGAATCACATGGGAATATAGGTTAGTGATGATCAGGAAAACATCACAATCCACTGAATGTATTGAGCTATGAGAACTCTAATTTCTTCCTTAATTAGGATACATAGGACACCTTTATAAGGCCTAAGATTAATGGGAATCCTCCTTAAAAATAATCACCAGTAATAATTCACATAATCTAGGTATCCTCCTCAGAAGTAAACCCCATGTTAAACACCCGAAGTCACCATGAGTGAAAACAACCATAATGGTACCTTCAAAGGGGATATCTTTCTAAGTAGTAAGCCCCAAACCTATCCTCTAAAAGGAAATACTACCCTAAAATACCTAACAATCTATGTGGGATTTGATTACCCTCCAAATGGGATACATGAGAAGCCTCACTGAGGTTCAAACACAACATTCTAAATCAACCATATTGTCTTAGGACATATCCCTAGTGGGGTCTAATTTAACTAGAAAACTCATATACCTTCCATGTTCATTGGGTTGTTTCAGCATAAGTCCCGCACAAAACATTTACTAGGAAACTTCCAACAATGTTTTCATTCCACATGATATTAAACTATACATTTGGGTCCTTATAACATGAACTTAATAAGTATTACATGCCACATTAGGCAGCACCAAACTATGTGGGTTATGATTCATTTCACAAGGATACATTGGAATCCATTTTATAGTTTTGATCCCAGCATCATAACAACTTCCATCTCCCTAGACGGAGATAAATTATAGATTGATATTCATCTACCTAGATGAAAAAAACTCAAGAATGTCCATCTATTTGACTAGAAAAATATAATCATCATAATAATGACCAAAGAATTTTTATATAGTGTACAATAGGATACCATCAATCGAGAACCTCAGATACATACATATATTTCCATTGATGAAGAACCCTGAATACATAAAAATGATTTTGAATACCACAAATTATAATAAATTATTTCTAATATTGGGATGAACCACATCATAAATGGGAATTAATGATGGACTCACAAACATATCTTAAATCTATAAGAGACTCTCGAAGTAGGAAATAATTCCCCCTAAAACGGTGTGATGAGCCAAACCTTCAATCCTCTTGACAAATGTGATTTCTTAATTATAAAGGGAAAAAATACCTAATGAACTCATTCTATAATAAAATTGGTCATTAGGGATAAAAAAACCATTGGATGTTTTTGTTTCTACAAACAATCCCATTGGAAACAGATCGAAAATAATGATTTCCCCAGCAAAGTAACATTTCTGTTCGAAAAAAATATATAATTGAACAAGTTAATTCCCTATATTAAGATTTTATTATGTTATGTTAATTACCTATATCCATCTCATCAACCATTAAATGGGAATGAATACTTTCGATCATATGTATGGTGAACTAAGGCCTCACAAACCGATGTAATTCATTCTCCATAACCAACATTCATGACTAGAAATAAAAATGGATTTAACAAATATATATTATATTAATGATATTTTTATACATAAGGAATTTTTATGTCACACATACCTTGATAGGTTCAATTTTTTTAATATATGGTAATGTTACTTGGGCATAAAATAGACTACAACCTCTCAAAGTGATGTGTTTCTTTTTTCACTTATGTTGTACATAGATGGTAATAAGGATCAATTTATTGTATATACATGATATATATAAAATTATATTGATTTTTTAAAATTAATATAGAACCGACATCATTACATTTTCTTCCATTAAAGAAATGATAATGTCACTCGTGCGTATGCAAGACCATCCATCTCTATAGTGTAATGTAATCCACTCTCCATGTTAAAATCTTAATAATGATTATAAAAATGAATGTAATAAAAAAAATTATATTTATTAAAATAATATCATTCTATATATTATGTAACTATATAATATGCACTATAGCTGGAACATTTATTACAAAAAACACATGAGAAACATGGATATTAACAACCAAGATCAAAAAATGGAATATTATCATCAATCAGGTAGTAAAATGTTATAAGGGGATCATATATGATATTTTAAATATTAATATGGTTCTTTTATAAATAAATAGAATTATTATAAAAATTATATATGAGGTTAAATCACATTCTCAAAAAAGGAAGTGTGAGCTAGGGGATTTCGCCTCAATTTCCATTCATTGAGGCATATATTAATGTTATGAACATAATTTATTTTATAATGTATATATAATTACCTTTTTCATGTAATAACATGATAAATTAATAGATTAGGGTATTCCAAGATTCAATTTGATTTATTTCATACATGTTAATATCCTATAAAATTTACTATGTGGTACTTAATTTCATAAGCCAATTTACTTTCTTTAGGTAAAATTACTTATTTAATTTATATAATATTCTAAGATTACATTTTTAATCAATTTTGATTATCTTATATTGTATATAAACTTTTTAATGTGGATTTAAATTTTATACACATAATCAACTCATTAATTAATTATCTATTTAACATTATAATATTTTTATGGGTTTATTTCACAATCTCATTTTAATAGTGATTGTTTAAACATGAATTTTCATTGAAGGAAATTAGTTTATCATTGAATAATAAAAACCTTTCATATTATTATATTATAATCATTCATGAATTTTTCATGTAATATTACTATATTCCACTCTTTGTTAAATAAATATTTTGAGAAAATGTTATTAATAAAATCTTACATTATTTCTCTCTTTGGTCAAAAATCCATTTTCATCAAATACCATGTTTCTTAAAAAATTTTAAAAAAGTGTTTAACATTATCTAAATAATTTATGAAATTTAATTTTACACATGTATGATTGATTAATGAAAAATTTAATTTATTCTTCATGTCATTTATCACACAAGGCTCATTTTTCTTTTATAGAAAATGTGATAAGAATATTTTTTTTAAATGTACAACAAATGAGGATTTTTCCACCATCATTAACACTAAACATTTTAATGATTCATTTATAATATTTAAATAAAATTTTGAAATAAAATTATTTTCAAAATATTTTTTGAAAATTTTGTTTTAAAAAAAAATCAAAATTAAAAGAATATTATCCTTAAAACAATTAATAAAATTTTTATGGTCTTTCTATTATTCAAAGAAATAAAAACCTCATTGTACTTATAATATAATGGGGATATGTTTTTCAGGTATCATCCTTATTATTTTTCTAGATAGTTTATGAATATTCTGAGTAGGGAAAATATTAAAATTATCTATATTGATTAATTTATTTAATCAATAAATTTCCTTTAAATTTTAATTTTCATATTATATTTGGAAATTACATTTCTTTTAAATATCCATATTATTTAAAATGGATATAATTATTACTTAAATAATATTTCATTTCTTCACAAATTATTTTACTTTGAAATATATGTGATTGATTGGGGAAATTATTATTAATCTGTATTCCTTAGTCGATATGGAAATTTTCTAATAAGGTATATTGGGAAATGAATTGAATAGATCATTAAATATATCAATACTGTTTTTGGCATTTATATATGTGTGGGTTCTAGTTATATATATCCACATGGTTTATAAGTAGTCTCAGGAGATAAATCAGTTGTTTAGACTTAGTTATATGGGAATATATTTTCTTACTACCCATCAGTTTTAAAATATATTATTGAAGGTATTTACAGTAGAGATATCATGATTCCCAAGATCATAAAATAATATAATTAATAATTTCATTTATTGTTAATTCAGTTATAATTAACCATGATATTTTTGTAATGATATTATCATCGGTTCTAGTTCTTTATTAGTTTATTGATTAAATGGAATGTGGTTTTAGTTATTTAAAATAAAATATTTATTATACCTTATATAATTAAGATGGTCAATATATTTATTTAAAGGAATATGTGTCCATATATTTACATTACCATATTGATTATTACTTATTGATTTTTTTTCAGTTTTTGAAGATAGTTTTTCATTATATAACTCTTACTGATCATTTGAGCTCACCCTTAATTTTTTTTATTTCCCAGGAATCTAGGAATTTTACTATTAATGAAATGTAGGGATTTGATAAATGGAATAGTGATATTCTAAAAAAATTATGTTGTAATTTATTTATTCAAATGTAATATCGAAATCATGTTATTATCTAATATAGAAATATTACTAAACTATATAATACTTTTTTATTTGATCACTTGAATCATATGAAAATTTGGTAATGAAACCAATGTCTTCAGACTACGAGGTTTGGGGTCTTTACATATATCCAGTAAAATAATTTTTTAAACCTTATCATTGTTATTTCAATAATTAAAAATCATTTATGAAATAATTTTTCAATGGACTCGATATTATCAATTGTGTGAACATTCAAATATAATTAACTTAGTGTCTCTAATCAGAATTGTAAAGGTATGTAAAATATAATTTTTTAAACTTTTATACAATTGAATCATTACATAACTTTCTAATCATTGATTTTATGGACTTGTTCTCGTAACCTTTATACATCAATATTTGATCACTAGTTGTAACTTCGACACTTCATATTTTAAACATTATACTACCACAATTCCTACATTTTAACTTAAAAACTTAACATATTCTTTGAAAATAAATCTTTACAACTTCATCATTTTAAAATAATCATCTATAATCAATAATAGGTTCATGATTATTTAAATAATTGAGGGAAAACAACGAAATATATGACATTATTTCTTGAAATGTCATTAAATTTCATTATGAAAAATTCTTATGAAAATGTTCTTTTGGAAATGTTTTTCTAGAAATTTCATTATAGAATAAATTTCAACCTAAACATTATATATTATTAAAATAATATTAGTCACATATATTTATGTTGAATAAAATATAGAAGACCATAAATAATACCAAGTGTTCTTCAATATCCCCCTTGGGATTTTCATGAAAACATGAAAATAAATCCGTTCAGAACTCACTATAAAACTAGAGCCTTTATCAAAGAAAAGGGTCTTGATAGCACAATCCCTGATAATGAAAATATTCTGAGATAATTATTGTGCTTCATGATATTTATATACTACATCTCAAAATCTCTTCTTCCAAAAATTGTATCTTCCATAAATATTACCCCCTTTATATAATAACACCATCATTGATTTCTCAAAAGGCAATGTACATAGTTTATTTCATATCCCCCATTGAAAATAGAATCCAATGAAACATATGGGTGATTCAAGAACATTCATATGTCATAAGTGGAGGTTGAACATGTTGTAACAGCCTAAATTCTTCATGTATATACCTTTGAATACCTTTGCTCAATATATCCGAAATTATATATTTTATTGAAATATAATTTATCCTTAAATATCCAATATAAAACTTTTATTTGATAAATTGATATTTAATATTAATTTTCATAGACCAATACTGTAGAAATGGATTTTTAGAAAGATCCATTACAGTTTGATTTCATAAATAATTTTCATGGGTTTCTAAACACTCACCCTCAGATAATCAAGATGCAATTTCATCCATATATTTTGAGTATATTCTTATATAAAAAAATATTACTTATATGCATTTGTTCTTAGATATACTATTATTTTTTTCATACAATTACAACAAGAACATATTTCTCCCAAAACAATACTTCTTCTCATATTTATTTTTAATCATCAAAATCAGTATCCTACGTAGCATCTATGAACCCATGTTTGTTAACTTGATAAATCTTTTGTACAATAAGATATAATTCAAGGTTCCTTTGACATAACTCAAAATTCGCATGGTATCCTTAATGTGATATTATATAGGTCACTTTTATATGTGTCACATATATATATAACAAATAAATAATATCTAGCTGAGACGTTGTATGACAGAGTAAAATTTTAATCAAATTTAAATAGTCTTTCTATTTAACTCTAAAAAACCTTATCATTAATCATGTTTATGAAAATAGATATAGGGGTATAAAATTACTTGAAAAAAACCCTTTCAAACATCTTTAATAATTCTATATCATAATTTTCATATAAATGAAAGATATTGAATTTAGTTTATACGATCAGTATCTAGAGAAAGAAATTCATTTCCCCAATTAGAGAAATATCAAAGAACATATTTATCTATTATGATAAATATTCATACATATGATCTTTTTCACCTAAAAATATTATTTCATAACTATAAATAATAAAATTTAATGTTTTAGTAACTTTAGGTTTATGATAAATATTTATATCAATTTTTCGTTCTAAAAGCATAATTTTTAGAGTAAATTAAAATGTTTTTAGTACCAATATTGAGGACCCTACATGAATATATACAAGTATTTAAACATAATATAAAAATTTCATCCATACTTTTCCAGAATTAATCTATCTAGTTGTTCAACGTAAAAATATTCTTCAAGTTCCCCATTTTATAATGTTATCTAATTATCCATCTGATAGAAATTATATATTTAAGGAGAAGTAATTCCCAAGAACATTCTAAATGTTTCGAGTCTCAAAAATGGTCATAATGTTTCATCAAATTCAACCCCTTCAACATATGCTTAACTATTATATACAATCTTGGAGTTAGTTCTTGAAACATCTCCCTTTTATTTTTCTTATTTTAGAACATCCATTTGGTTTATATGTCATCTGCATCTAGTCATGAAAAATGTATCCAAGTATCATTCATATCAATATGATATAAATATTCATTCATATCATCCGAATATTAATTTTTTTCAAAATATTTTGATTATTAACATGGTTGAATTTGATAAATGTGTCTTCTTTGATACTTATTTCTTAGTTTTATTCTCATCGAAATTGGAACTTCATTTCTTATAATATTATTTTTTGGTGAAATATGTTTCCATATCTTCTTGAATTGAGAGTTATTGTTTACTCAGATTATTCCTTATCACCAAAAATATTATAATGTTTTTTTGTAACACCTATAATCATCTTCTGTTATATTCATTAGTTTTTTTAGAAGGTTATATGATTCCATGTATTAAAAATTTAGTACAACTATTTTAATCATCTATTTATTTTAACATATTTTCATTAAAACTAACATCAAATGATTCTAATATTTTGTGTGATATTTTACTCCAACACTTTTTTCTTCTCCTATTAGTGGTATACCCCACGTGAATTCCATCCTAAACTTTTTCATCAAATTTACTAATGTTTTTATTCTAAATATTTATCAAGAAGAGACTTAAAAATACCTAAAAGAATTAAAATGATGGAAAATATTATAAATCATTCAATATGGAGTTTATTATACTTTTTGTCTTTTTAATTAAATGTTTTGAATTTTTACAACAATACAAAATAATTCTCTTTAGAATTATTTTAAGATATTATTCTCAAAAAGAATAACTCAACCAATTTCAATTGGAAATTAGTTCTTCCTCTATACTACACAATTTTATTTTGGAGCATATGTATAACATTATTGACATGTAATAAAAAACATAGATATATAATATTCAAATGTGTTTTTTTCAAAACACATTTTCATTTTCTATTCTCAACTTTTGGATATATACACCTTGTTGTTTCTTAACCACAATCCCAAATATTTTTAACGTTTCCATAACCTCTAATGTATTTTTCATAAAAAATAATTTATTAATATATGTAAATTCATGAATAAAAGTATTGAACCATGTATATATTGGTGGATACATGTTTCATTAGTCTAAATAGATCATAGTGAGCAATATTAAGATGTTGAGTGAAGATAATCTCAAAAATACAGGGATTTGTTTGAGCATTATTCCTGTTTAAAATTTTTTATAATAAAATCCATTTTCATTATATGTTAAGGAAGACCCCCTTAGAAGTAATATTCTATATTTTGAGAATTTTATTACAAAATAATCACATTTGAATTAAAATGTATTCGAATCATCACTGGACTATATGATGCTTAGTAAATTTTGTTTACATCCATCAACAAATAGAATATCTTTGGACTTCAAAATTCAGGACTAAATTTCAGTTTTTCAAGGATCGTTGATTTTGATATAATAGTCATTTCCAAATATAAAAAAATATTTATCATATTATCTTTTTCTTTTATTTTTATATTTCCAGAGATACGAGAAATGAATTTACTATATTTAATTAATGATTTCTCTATTTTAATGGATTTAAAAAAAATATAGAATAATAGTTTATTCTCAAATCATCCCTTTTCAAGCTTATTTTTTATTAATTATATGTATAATTTTATTTGGGTTATGTATTCAAACATTCATTCAAATGATGACGATAATAGTGACACCTTCCACAAACCACGTCCGGACATTCATACATGCTATATCTTTCAAACTATTAATCTTATAGATTTTTCTTCTTAAAATTTTTCTTCAACATCCTATAATTTTATCTTTTTTAATCATAGCTTCTCATCATATTAGTATTTCCCCCCTTGACTCAATCATTTTTTAAGGAAGTGGCTTTTGGTAAAAACTATTAAATGAATTGTGCCCAAAATGTTTTTATAAATAATAATAACAACTGAATCTTTTCCTTACATGGTAATAATTTTTTTGGTAAAAATATTATTTTTTTTAATCAACATTTTTAACATTCATCATACTTTTTTTTGAAATATTAGTTTTCTAAGAGTGAATATCTAGTTTAGATTAAATTTTAAAGGAAGTATATTTTTTTGTGTTATCATTAATCCATGAATTATATTCTTTTTTAATGATTCAATATAGTTAGTTTAAATAATCCTAGAAAAAAGTTTCTTTTAACTTTGAGCTTGAACCTCTTTTGTAAAAATTGATTTTTTTAAAATCCTTGAAGATTATTTTTCAACATTATTTTCCTTACCAAATTATTTATTTATCCTTTTTAATGAATTGTTAGCTTCAATATATCATTATTGAGTATCTCCTAATTAAAAATATTCCATTGAATGTTTTAAATGATTTTATTTTATCATATTTTATTATATTTTAAGTCTTAAATTGAGGGATTTAATTTCCTCATGATATCCATAATACCTTTTAATAAAATATTCCACTCTATCTTAGTTATCAAGAAATTTTGACTCCTTATTTAGTTTTTATATTTTTATGATAAATTATTTATATTTTGATCTCATAAAAAATTCTCTACATGTTTCTTCCCCCTCACATTTTTCATTAATAAATGATTCCACTTTTTTTCAACATCATCCAAGATTTTGGGGATTTTTTAGTAACATATTCATCTAAACAATTACCTTAAGTTGAGTAATTATAATCTTCAATAAAATTATTATGCCCCACAGTCTTCTGGAATATATTAATTTTCCCCTCATTGGTTATTTTTTGTCATTATATTTCTTTCTCGACTTCTTCTTTATTATTTAAACTTCCTCATACTCTTCCATTTTATTTCATGGAAATTTTGAGGCAATGATTTTTATTTCTCCACTCATAAATAATTTCATTAGAATGTTAACCCTTTATATTCCTTTACCTTTTATAATATTCTTTGTGAAAAAACCCATCACCCATGATTCATATTCTAATATGTTAGAGCAATCTTCTTCTTCCAAAATATTTTGTATCTTAATTTCGTTAAATGTCATTTTATATTTCATAATCGCCATAAAAATCAAATATTTCCTCATTTCATAGTTAATTAGAATGTTTTGAATATTATCAAGAGAAATATTTTCTCTTCCCTCAATATAAAATTTTCTAAGATAAAATCAATAACAAAAGTTCCTCCTAAAATATTTGGAAATATTTGAATCTATAATAGTTTCTCCAAAAACTATAATGATACTAAATATTTCATTAACCCTTGTTAAATGTTCATAAATGGTATCTTACTATTCAATTTTACAATATTAAAATTCATATCTCCAATTTAAATTTTTAACTTCCTTCACAATAATATACACTATTGAAATTTTGGCTATTTGTGACGAGATCCCGTAAAAAAATCACTTTTGTGATGGGGGCCCCTCACAAATAGCCTGTTACAGCAAACAGTGTTGCAACTTATATTTTCTGTGACGTTCCCATTGCAAAAAATAATACTTTCAGCAGGAAGCGGTCCCCTTAAAAAAATATCTCTCATTAAATACATTATATATAAAAGAACCTATTGTGACGGGCCTGTCACAAAAAGTATTTTCTACGGGATGAGGGCCCGTCTTAAATAGCCTTATGTTATAAACCTATTGTGATGGGCCTATCGCAAAAACCTTTTTTGTGATTGTAAGGTCATCTACTACAAAAACTTTTAGAATATATATATATATATAATCTATTTGTGACGTGGTCCCATCGAAAAAGGACCTATCGCAAATACTTAATAAAATAAAAAAATTAAGATTAATGAAAAAATAATATTAATATCAATAAATTTAATATATATATATATTAAAATAATCAATATTCTCAAAATAATATTAAAAAAATCATAAAATATTATTATTATTATTAGTAAAATAAAAAAACATTAAAAAATATAACACTAATAATAAATTAAAAATATTAAAATATTAAAATAATAAAAAATATAAATTGTGCAATATTTTCACCAATATAAACGAAAAAAACTGTAAATAATTCACATTACAAAAAATATTCAATTCAAATGTTTTTAACATTGCAAAAAAAATCCCTGGCGGGATAGCCTTCTAGTTGAGTTGTAGGAGATAGAGAAGATGATGGAGGAAAATCCATCGCTAAATTACGAGTCAGACAATGCATGAACTCCATCTGCTCGTGTTGTTTCTGCTGTCATCAACGCATGTCCACCTCATGCTGCTAATGCATCTCTTCCTACTACTTATCCAAACTCTCTATAAGCTAAGTTTGAGCTCGAAACTTATCATAATACTAGGATCCAGATGATGATTCCTCTTCATGAGCTCCTCTCGAGCTGGACACCGACATCATAGTAGTACCATAAAAAGTCCCAAGAATAAAAATTGAGCTGATACCAAATACTCAGACCTTCTCTAAGGCATACTGGGTCGTCTTCATCCATGCCACCTCATCGAGTTGGTTAACACTAATTATTCATAATTATTCTTAATTATTCCAAATTATTCCAAATTATTCATAATTATTACTATTTATTAATATTTATTACTAATAATTACTAATTATTAGTAATTATTACTAATTATTACTAATTATTACTAATTATTACTAATTATTACTAATTATTACTAATTATTTCTAATTATTACTAATCAATTACTAATTATTACTAAATATTAAAAAAATTACTAATTATTACTATATATTACAATTTATTTCCATTTTTTTCTATTTATTACAATTTATTACTAATTATTACTAATTATTACTAATTATTACTAATTATTACTAATTATTACTATTTATTACTATTTATTACTATTTATTACTAATTATTACTAATTATTATTAATTAATACTAATTATTAATAATTATTACTATTTATTACTATTTATTAGTATTTATTACTATTTATTAGTATTTATTACTATTTATTAGTATTTATTACTATTTATTACTATTTAATACTAATATTTACTAATTATTACTATTTATTACTATTTATTTGTATTTATTACTAAATATTTCTATTTATTAGTATTATTAGTATTTATTAGTATTTATTAGTATTTGTTATTATTTATTAGTATTTATTAGTATTTATTAGTATTTATTAGTTTTTATTAGTTTTTATTACTATTTATTTGTATTTACTACTATTTATTACTATTTATTACTAATTATTATGATTTACTGGAATTAATTTCTATTTATTAGTATTTATTACTATTTTTTTAGTATTTATTACTAAATATTAGTATTTATTAGTATTTATTACTAATTAATAGTATTTATTATTAATTATTACTAATTAATACTATTTATTACTAATTGTAAATTTTTGTTTGTATTTATTTCTAATTATTACTGTTTATTTGTAATTATTACTAATTAGTGTTAATTACTATTTATTACAGCAAAATACAACTACTAATTACTAATTACAACTATATATACATTACTAATTATCGTTAATAATTATTAATTATTACTAATTACTAAGAATTAGTACTAATAATTAATTTTATTATTACAAATAAATACTGATGACAAAACAATTTAAATCTATCTTAATTAAAACTAATCAAAAATAATTAAAAATAATTAAAAAATAGAAATAAATAGTAAATTAAATAAAACATAAATACCTTTAAACATGATCTCTTGTAAAATTAGAGTTTACATAAGTAGTGGAAGAAGGAATTCAAGAGGAGAGAATAAAAAATGGATGGAGGTATATATAGGTTAGATTAGTTGTGACGGGAATATTTGCGACGAGATTCCCGTCGCAAATAGTACTTTTAGCGACGGGGCCCGTTGCAAATAACTTTCTCCACATCAATTAAGGTATGCGGTTAAAAGATTATTTGCAACCGGCCCCGTCGCAAATGGTAACCTCCTGACACAGTATTTGCGACAGGATGTTGTCCCATAGAAAATGTGTATTTACCGACGTCAGTTTTTCGACGGGACCCATCGCAAATACCCTCCAGGGGTCGAACTAGTTGTGATGGGGGATCACCCATCACAACTAGTTCTTACCATCTCCCAGTATTTGCAGTGGGGTGCCTATTCCCGTCGCAAATAAAATGTTATTTGTGATGGGTTTATTGTCCTGTTGCAAATATCCACTTAGAAGGATGATTTGTGACAGGATTTATTCCCATCGCAAAAAAAAACAGTTTTTCCCATAGTGATAGCCTTAAAAAATGATTTCATGTCTACGCCAAATGTCCTCAAGTAATTAAATTCTCATAAAATTAGTGAAAAATATTTTTAAAATAGACATTGGAATTTGAATTCTAGATTAATGATCCTCTTTAATATTTCTCTTATTAGAAAATTTCATAAGTTTATCATTTTTTCTAAATAGAATTTTCATAGTTTCTACATCTATCACTTCTTTCCTATGTGAAAGAAGATAGGTTATCATCCTCTTATTCTGACCATAATAGTTTGTTACATAGAATTTAGGAACTACTATACTATTGACTAAATTTATATTATCCTTTCTTCAAAAATGGATCTATAATCCAAATATCTCTATGATACCTATTATGGTTACTAGGAATGTAGTGAAGTTGAGAATGATGGGTTGAATCAGTGTAAGTATTTTTCAATTTCCTTCACATAGAAATAAAAATCTACATACTTTTAGAGTTTTGATCTGATCAAATTTATAACTGAGAACAACCAAGATGAAATGATAAAAAAGGAAAAAATGAAGGCACACTGTTTTTTCAAGGTTCAGTCACAGAGTGGGTACCTACTCCTTAATGTGTTTGGAATAACCCAAGGCAAAAATTTTAAACAAATCTCCACCCTAGATACAAATATGGGTATGTAAGGAATCACCTTTAACACAAATAATAGTGTAAAGGAATCACCCTTGTCTGATGTATATTTTTTATCAAAACATATCAATGTGTGCTCTAACAATATGAAAATGATCTATTAAACCACAAGATTAATTAGATTATTATAGATCTTCAACGGAGCCTCTATATTATATTGTTATAATCTTCTACACCAAAACCATTATTTAAGAGTATTATATTTATTAAATTTTCATTGGAGAAAATTTTCCTTTTTGTAACATTGCATCTAAAACATTGTTTTGGAACATTGATATTTGGAAACAACATCATTCAATATTCTACTAAATTACTCATACCTCTCAGTATCTTCTACAACATAATAAAGGAATAGTCCACCCCTAAATATAATATAAATACCAATGAACATAATTAGTAGAGTGTGGACATAGAATATGAAATTCTTACCCAAACATTTCTTGGGACGTCCAGCTTCAAAACCTTCAAAGTAATTAGAGTTAACATTCATTATAAGAATTTTATTAAAACACTATATCAATTTCATTACAAATATATAAAAAAATTCTATTTTTACCAATGTATAAATTTTAGCTAAACATAAAGAAAATTTTGTTAACATTAAAAACCATTATGTGAAGTTATTTTGGAAAATCATTAGTTTAAAATAATAGTCATATATTCAAGTATTCTTTCATGAACTCCTTCTCAATACATGCAACTACAAATAATCATATTTATAATATTCTTTTGGGAGAAAATCTTTCTTATTCAGGGAAAATTTTATTCTTCTCCTTATATAACTCCTTTTATTTATCCCATAGTGACTATAAATTACAATTATATATGTAGATCTATCTGAAATAGTGTATAATCATATCCTTTAAACTCATTATTAAAGATCACCTTGATTAATTATTTATTCATTCAATTCCATATCATTGAGTCATATTCTACTTTGAAACCTCTTCATAAAAATTTTATAAGAAAATCCACTATCTGGATCATCATTCTAAAAAAATGAGTTGAGTAAACATATTTTGTTACCCTTATCCCGATAACCCCATTTTGGAAAACTTATTCAAGACATATTTTTTTAATGTAAAATTGATTGTTTCCATAAAAACATTCAAATATACCCAACTTACTCTAACTATTCATATTTTTTAAGGTTTATCTGATGGACATTGTAAAATTATGAATACTGGATTTCATCTGACAACTTCCCAATCATTCGTATGTTGCAATTGTTCCAATAACTATCATATGTCTCCATTTGATGTTTAGTTATAACTTTATCACCTAATATATTGAACATTATACAACAATAACTCCATATTTTTAACATGCACTTTTTAAAAACATCATAGCAATTTCATTTTACAACATCATCTATTTAGAAAACATTGTTTCAATAATGAAAAACTTTACTATTCGTTAAAGTATTTAGGAACAAAAAAGATCCATCATACTTGATATCATAAACTTTTCAAAAATGTGATTAGGAAAAATTACTCTAAAAAATGTTCTTCTGGAAATTTTCTTCCAGAAAATGTGACCACAAAACATTATCTGTAATCAATAGTGTCTCGAACACATATATTAATATTAATAAAAAAATACCTTCAATAAAAAAATATTTTATTCTTTGAATATGATCCTCAAGATAATAATGAAAATGTATCAACTTATGGAGAGAAAATATCCTCTCAATGTGAACCCAAATACACAGAGAATTTTAAATATTAGCCTCTTCAAAATATAATTGTAAATTTTGAATCTATAATTGAAAATATAAATTTAGTATTTATCTTGTTTTGATAATTCTACTTTTATTGTGGTATTTTTAAAAAATAATATTCATGATGCTTTGATTGATTAAAATAATATTATTGATATACAAAATTAACATAATTAGTCTTATTAAAATAATGTTTCCAATCTAATCGATCATCCTAATGATAAAAATCTTAGAGGAACTAAATGTTTTTTAGAAAATAGATAGATGAATCCAGTTTTATAGAAAATTATAATGCTATATTATTTTCATTATGATATTCATAAAATGTAGGAAGTAATTTTGAGAAATCATATACACCAGTTTATAAGATAGTATCTATTATAAATTTTATCGATTTTTTTCATGGTTTTAAAATAATTCAAATGAATGTTAAAAATTTATATTAAAATAGATTAATAAATAAGTGTTATATTTTAATCAACCACTAGGATTTGAACATGACTAGTTTTCAAATGATGTTACTAAATAAAAAAATTACATAGTCCTAAGAAAGTTTCTTGATCTTGGTTTGATTTATTGTCACATTGTTAATTACAAAACAATTTTCCTCAAGGAAAGCATGATCCTAACTTTTTATGAATAAAATATAAATTAAAATTCTAATTGTATAAATATATGTGGATAATAGTATTTTTCTTCATAATTTTAATTTTGTTACTAATGAACATTATTTTCTATGAATTCTAGATTTTATATGAGTTTATTGGGGGAATTAAAATTAAGTGTAAGACTTCATATTTAATAAATAAATGATTATAAATTCTTGAACCTTTATAAATATGCATTAGAACATGTTCAATTGTTTGTTCTAGATTCATGTTAAAATTTTAAAACTACTATGTGTACTAATTCTAATTCAAATATAGAAGAATTTATCATATGTTTTGATAATAAATTTTATATATTTATTTTACTATATATAGCCCTAACTTCATATTTAGTGTTTTCATGTGTGATTTATTTCATGTTTAATTTTTAATAATGTAAATTAATGTTTGTTAAAAAGAAAATAAGAAATATTAAAGGAATTGTAAATAATGGTTTACTATACACTAATCAGAACTATTTTGAATTATTATCATATTCTGATTCTATTTTTGATGTTTAGGGACTTGATATAAAAAACCCATCAATTACGTGTCATTTATATGGTAAAAATTTAATTTCATGGAGGTCTATGAGGAAATTATTGTTTCATTATCTTTATAGAAGGCTGAGTATAATGATGTATCTAATTGGTTTTCTCAATGTCATTAGATGAAATGAAAATTATTTATTATCAATGATATTTTGGTACAATTCCTTTATATTGTGATAATATATCAGTTATTGCAAAAAAAAATCTTTTACAACACTCCATAACAGATAATGTTTTTGATAGATTTTATTTCATTAGATATAATTTTAATAAATGTAGAATTGTTTTATAATTTCATTTAACGAAAAATCAGTTGGCTAATATTTTACGTAAAAATATTGATTCTCTAATGATTGATAAAATAAAATGAGATAATGATTTCATTAATATTTACCATAAATTGATATATGTTTAATTTTTCCATTTTTTAATATACTAATAGATTTGATGAATATATTATTACAAAAAAATAAAGAACATTTTTGGTGTATTAATGTTTGGAATATTATTTTTGACTAAAATTGAAATATATTATATTTTGTATACTTCTATTTAGGTGTATTAATTTTTTATAATGTTTTATTATTATTTTATTCACTGGATTGTATGTTTTTTTCTAATATTTATATAGGTAAAATTGATATTTTTTATGATTATTGTTACATCCATTATTTAATATTCATTCTTTTTATATGAATATATTTAGGAGAATATTAATGGTGACACCTTCTAGGTCACTAGTTAAAGGATATATTGAGATTTTCTTTTCATTTCAATTATTCTTGGATTTCATGGGGGTTAGTGCTAATATTATTTGAATTTTGGGGAGACATACCTAGGTGCGTAGTTAGAGTGTGGTCAGTGATAACCATACACCCATACCAACATTGGAGAAGAGGGTTTGTAGTGTATTTTCAGTCATTTAGCACATAATTATAAGTAACGGTGTTCAATTTCAATGAAAAAATGGGGACTCAGCTTGGGTTTTGTCAGGACCCATCTTCACCAAGATGAGGGAAGGGACAAAAAACTATTATTCCCCTCTTTCTACAAGTTGAAAGAGAGATAATGACACCATGAGTCTTTCCTTTAAGAAGCCCATAAGTGGCGACTAGAACCATGTGTATAGAATCACACGTAATATGGAAGGAATTAAACTTTTTATAGAAACTAATTGGGATATTAGATAGTAAATATCAAAAAAAACCAAAAACTCAAAAAACAAATAGTAAAAGTAATGAAGAAAACATGTTTTCCAAATTCATGTTCAAAATAAAGTTGTTTAAGGTACAAGAAAACTACAAACGGAAATTAACAAAAAGGAAAGAAAATAACAAAAAAATTGTCCCAACGTCCGAGCCAGTATGTCCCCACATGGTCCTCGAAATCCTCATAGAAACATGAAATTATTTTTATATGCATTGGGTGAGTATACAGGTATACTCAGTAAGGAAAACCAAAATATCTCGTGCACAAGTGGTGGAGTTTTCTAATGCCCCACGAGAAATAGTGATAACCCAAGCATCTAGAAAGGAAATAATCCACCTACCCAGACCAAGGCACACTTCCCAAATAACACAAGTCTGGTAAGGTAATAGTAACATCACATTAATATTTGTTTACCCCACACCGCTTTTCCACTGGTTATTGAAAACATCCTACATGTTAGACCTCCTCCGCCATTATCACTACAGTCCCACTACCACCCTAAAAACAACCTTTTGGGCCACTACAACCATGAATCCCGCCCATAGACACCTAGTCCACCACAACCTCACATCCCACCCTCAAACACTTGGCCACCACAACCATACATAACTACACAAACAAACACCTGGGCCACACCAACTACCACTTTGCCCGAAGAAACCAAGGCCTCATCCCAAATACACATGGGAGACAATACTGCCCGCACACACTTGGGCCAACCACCACAACATAACCTTCCTAAAGAGTCCTGGTCTATAATGTACCTTAGGTTGTCACAAACTACAGATAGTGTTTTTGGGATAATTGGGAAAGGGAGAATAAAATGGCTAAAAACTAGCCATCCATAATAATTTTGGAAGGAACACCCTTCCCCATGAAATCGGGGTGTTCGTCATGATGTTATCAACTTGGTTGGGGTGTGAATAAGAAACAAAAGAACTAAATTTTTATATATATGTAAAAAAGAACTCATCCCAACCTTAGGGTTCTGAAACATGCCTATACAGAAACACCTTCGTTATTATTCATTCCTGTACAATACACAATAGCCACTACCCAGGCACAACCTATCTCTGGAAAACAATTCCCCATTGGACCCATTCTTGTTATCACATTCAAGTGTTCTGTAAAAATATTTCTTCACTGCCGAGAAACTAACAGGCATAGCCATAATCCAAAACAACAACTGAAGGAAAACAACCAAACATCTATTTAAGCATTCACACCTGGTTCACTTGTAATGTCACAACAAAAAAATGGATCTTTGAGATCCCTCAAAGTACTGGATCCAAACCAAGCCCCAACATATAGCCCCACATGGTCACAGATCCACAAACCAACAACTGAACATCGGTGGATCCCATCCACATCCACATCACCCCACAAGCAGTAACTACACAAAATGATGTTTCCAGATATGTCCACACCATTCATTAGGTTCCATTCTACATCTAGTTAATTGGGGTGATCACACAAGGATTCTTATTAATTGGGAATCAATTTTATCAAACAAATTTATGTGATTAACTAGTTTCCACGTTACAACCATTCAATCAAAAGATTATCCAGAAAAACAGAGGTCCATTAGTGCACATGTATGGACCACCAACTACCACTATTTTCATTGGGTATAATCCCATACAATTCACAACATAAAAATTAAGTCAAAATAATATAGCAACATTATCACCATTCACTCCCCCTTCATTCATTAAATGTCTGTTTATTATATTTGTTAAAATAATTTGTTTCATCTACATCCCAAGGTAACATCACCATAACAACCTTGCATGTTACACAATAAATAGAGACAAAGGAAAACACTATCTGGATCATCATGGATCAAAGATTTTCTCCATGCACCAAGAACTAGGAATGTGTGACTTGCAGGAAACTACAAGGCCCCAAGAGTGAGACAGAAGGGATCATGAATGGAGCATGATTATTCTGAGGGAGAGGGACTCAAAATACACCAAGAGAGAGTGAAAGGAAAATAATATATGATCTCAACATAAAAAAGGGCCATATCTTAAAATTAGGGAGACAATTTTGAAGTACTTGAAAGTCATATCATGCCTCAACCACACCGTTGAGGAATTTCAAATGTTGGGATTAATTGGCATTTCATAATTCTGCTCAGAGATGGTGAAGTTAATGGCTGTGAGTTAAAGGGATTCTTTTAAATAATGTAAAATTCTTAATAGGGTTAAATCATAAGACACCACATGGTGTGACACCAAGTAAAGGGCCACACTTTTCGATAACTCAAGGGTTGCCAAAATAATGGAGGTTTAAAACATCTTTTGCTGTCTTTAAATTGGTTTGAAAGGGGTATCAAAATTATTTTACATCAAAAGACACGTCACTGGATCAAAAATGGAAGATCCAAGAAAAATAGGGAAGGACTCACCGTTAGCTGAGTAACTGTCGCCCTGGCACTACCACCCTGGAACTATCGCCTAGACACTTCCACCCTGGAACCGTCACCCTCACAGCCATGGCATCGTCGCCCTAGAATTTTCTCCCTGACATCATCACCCTAGTACCGATACAGATTGATACTATAGATGACCCATTGGAGCCACTAATATACTTTGGTGCCACCGATTCCCATTGGTGCCACCGATGCCCATTGGTTCCACGAACACCCATCGGTTCCACCGATGCCCATCCGTTCCACCAATGCCCACTGGTTCAACCGATGCTCATTAGTGCCACCGACTCTCATGGGTGTCACTAATATCCATCAGAGCCACCGACGCCCACCCATACCACCAATTATCATTAGTTCCACTGAAACTCATGGGTTCCACCTATTCCTATCGGTGACATTAACACCCATCCATGCCACCGACTCTCATTGGTGACACCGTTCATCCAATCCTGAAATTTAGACAACCCCTTAATGAGTCACTGATGGTCCCCCAGAAATCCAAAACACCATAACGTGGCAATGTAATAGACAAGGAAGGTCCATGCCATTACATCAGACACCTCTCAAACTAGTCTCCTTGTTGAGAATTTAAATATAAACCTGATGAAAAGAGAGCGGTTCGAACAACCCCCTCGCAGGATACCTCTCAGTGAAAAACCACCCAGGAGTTGTTTGAAAGCTGGAATAAGCCTTGATTCCTTGGAAAAAATTACCCTTATCTATCTCCTGAACAACTGGGCAAACATTGAAGCTTCACAAAGACACCTCCTCGACATACTAGGAACGCATCTCCCTCATTCTGATCAAATGTAGAAGGCCTTCGAGCATGTAATATCTGAGCCTACGAGCCTTTTAAGGGTTCCCCCTCATCCCTTGAAAGGGGGTTATCAAAAATCATAAAAAAATGAAGGCCTTCGGGCCATTCAGGCAAGCAAAAAAACATACAAATAAAGGTCAAACCATCCAGACTCACGGATTTGGGAGTCTCTTCTCCAATGTAAAGAGATTATGTGCTTTGGGAGGAAATGACTTACTCGCACGAGTTTAATCTCATCCAACATAATGCATCTTCATTTGGGATTAGGTCCTCCCCTCCCCACAATGAGGTCTTTACAGACATTCAGAGAATAAGGAAAATAGCACATCACATAGAAAAAGAGGTCGGGTATTATACCACACTCAAGTACAAGAAAAACACAAAACAAAAACTCAAAATAGCTTTGGGTACTAAGCATGTACTTGTGTGTCTTGTTCCTAGGTACTCTCCTTGATGCCACCATGCCTCCACAACAAACGAACCAAGGGAATGATTCTTCCACAAAGCACCACCTCTTCACGATCCTCGATCCTTATTGGTTGCTCTACAATCAATGCATTGTCCCTGATATCCATCTCCCCCTAGTCGAGGTCTTGTGAATCACTATGTAGGTACAGATGGAGCTGAGACACATAGAAGACGTCGTGGACCCTTAGTAGTGGCGGTGGTAGCACTAACTGATAAGCCACCTCACTAATCTTCCACAACACCTCAAAGGGTCTGACGAACCTGGGATAATACTTACTCCCACAGTCAAACTTCCATTTCCCATGTCGAGGGGATAACATTATGAAAATGTGGTTCCCATCCTCAAAATCCAAGGGTCTCCTCCTATAATCGGTCTACAACTTCTACTTATCATGATCCGCCTTCGTCCTCTCATGCATAAGATGAACCTTCTTCTTTATGCGATGCACCACCATCTGACCTCGAACACCTTCTTCCACAATCTCTATCTAGCACATGGGTGAATGACACGGTCTTCCATACAAGGATTCAAATGAATCCATTCCAATGGTAGAGTGATAGATATTATTGTAGGAAAACTATATCAGTGAAAATTGTCACACGCATGATCCTCATAATTCCTAAAACATCCTTGTATCATATTGTCCAACATATGGATGGTCTTTTATGTCTTCCCATATGTCAGGGAGTGGAAAGAAGTGCTAAGGCATAGTTGGATTCCAAAATCATGTTACCATCCTTTCCAAACTCATTAGGTAAAACATGTATCCCGATTCGAGACTATGGACATTTACATCCCATGAAACCACACCACCTCATCCACATACCTTCGTGCAAAGGCGTCCACCGCACTCGACATATTGAATGTTAGGAAGTGAGGTGATTTTGTCAGCCGATCCACCTCTACCTAGATAGTATCATAAAATACTTGATTACTGGGTAGTCCCTTGATGAAATCCATCAATATGTCATCCCACTTCCACTTGGGGACATTTAAATACTTCAACAGACCAATTGAGATTTGGTTTTCATCCTTCACCAGCTAACACACGAGACATTTTTCCAAAAACTCTACTGCAACCCGTTTCACCCCAGTCCACCAAAAATGACTCTTCAAGCCTCAGTAAATCTTGAAAACTCTTTTGTGTACCGTGAGGGGTGATTTATGGAACTCACCGACAAATTTATAGCGCATTCCCATCAGGAAATATATCTTTCCTTGTAACAACATCCAATTTTGTCCATCTTATGACCATCCTTCTGGAGCATTGCCCTGTCTAACACGATTGTGCATCACTTTAGCCTCTAATTCCCCCCAATTACACTCTTCCACCTACTGTACCAAGGAATACTACACCGTCATCTGAAATAGGTATCCCCTACTATTCTCCACCCTTTCATTCAGATGCAATGTAGCCAACTCCTCCATTGATTCCCAATCGTCTGCTGAATCCCAAACCACATCCTTTGGTGACTTCCTTCTCAATGCATTAGCTACCACATTCCCTTTCCTAAGGTTTAGGAAACATCGAAGTCGATGTCTTGAAGAATCTCTATACACCACTGCTATCGAAAGTGCAAGTCTCACTGGGAGAAGACATAACTCAAGATCTTGTTATCTATGAAGACCACAAAGCATTCCCTAATGAGGTAATTCTACCACTACTTCATCACAAATACAACTACTGCAAGATCTATGTCATGGGTGGAATAGTTTTGTTCATGAGGACATAAAATCCTAGACACATAAGAAATCACTCCCCATTTCTACATCAGGACACACCCCAAGCCCAGGACTAAAGCATCACATAACACATCAAACGTTACCCCTTCCTCTAGAAATCTCAGCACTGGGGAACTGACCAAATTCCCCTTCATATACCTGAAGGATTCCTGGAACTACTCCCACTAAATGATATCCGAGACCTTCTTGGTCAAGGGTGTCAATGTTGCTGCAACTAAAGAAAAATCGATAAAAACCTCAAGTAGTATCCTGCTAGACCCAGGAAACTATGAATCTCTACCATGTTCTTGGGTGATGCACAAAAAACAACCAACTCAACCTTCAATGGGTCCACTTCTATTCCCTGTTGGGGCACCACGTGTCCAAGGAAGTGCACCTCTCGTGTCCAAAACATGCACTTGGACAACATCTAGTGGAGTTGGCGGTGTTTGGGGACCTCTAAAACTATCCTAAGAAGCTCACAATTATCCGCCTCTGACCTAGAGTAGATCAAGATGTCATCGATAAACACGACTACCAACCAATCCATATACTCATGGAATATGGAGTTCATGTGCCTCATGAACAAGGATGGTTCACTTGTAATGCCTAATGACATGAGCACGGAATCCAAGTGCACATATCTACACCTAAAATCATTCTTTGAGATGTCACCCTCATTTACCCTTAACTGATGATATCTAGACTGTAGGCTGATCGTGGAGTACCATCCTAACCCATTCAAGTGATCAAAAAGGCTATTGATCTTTAAGAGGGGGGAAACGGTTCTCGACCATTTCCTGATTCAGCCTTTGGTAGTCTATACATTGCCTGAAACCACGGTCTCAATTAATTTACAACAATACAAGAGCACCCCATGGTGACACACTCAGTTGGATAAAACTATTGATCATCGAGTAATTGACCTGAATTCGTAACTCATATAACTCAAAAGGGTCCATCTAATAGGGAGCCATCAAAATCAGATGTGCACCGAGTTTTACGTCTATTCCGAACTCCACATCATGTGGAGGGGGTAGAGTCACAACTTATTCAGGGAATATGTCCAGTAACTCATTGAAAATCTTCTAATCTTAAACCATCATTTTATCTTCTGACTCCATTGACAGTTCAACTAACAAAGTAATAAGGGGCTCCACTCATCAACTTCCCTCCTCTTAACCCCGATCGCCAATAAAAGTTACATGCTAGCCAAACATATCAAATGACATGACCCTAATCTGGAATTAGTTGATAATGGAACATACTAAGAACAACTATTCAATGCATAAAATGACATCATATGGATGGATCTCTAGAAAAATAAGGTCCCCACTGGACTGATGTGGCCCCAACATCAGTCTACATCCCTGGAAAACATACGAAAAGTTGGTATGACCTCTGACTAATGTAATCAATACTAGGGTCACTAAAAGTATCCCTATGTCAAGGCCTAGATAATAATCTTCACAGGGTTCAATAAAGAAGTGTGAAGCTCTTGAATCAAACAAGGCATATAGAAGAGTACTAAACAAGCTGATCATACCCCAAATGACATATGGCTCTACTGGAACTGCTGACTCTTCGGTGTGAAACTACCCACACCTAGCTCCTTTTCCCCTAGACTATTGTCCGCCTCCTCGACCATGCCCTGGTAGAGGTCCCCGAGGAGTTCCCTGGGATCAGCCTCCTTATACAACGTTATATCTTGGAGGAGCGGAACATCGTTGTCCCTACTGCAACAACTGAAAATGCCTATATAAAAACTACTGCTGCTGAGGTGGGTGCTAAACCTTCCCCTCTCAACAATACTGCACTTGGTCCAAATACTGATTTTGAAGGTTCCCACGGCTACCAAAAATGAAGAATCACGGTCCTGGGCCCGTAGAAAAAGGGTGAGGATTGGGAGATTGAAACTGGAACTTTTGGGGCCTACTCCCTGCCGACCAAAATCTAGATGACCCTGATGCTAGAGGTCTGCTACTAACGATGGTCCCCTTTGATGAGATCAACTAGCTCCCCTCATGTGGTACACCTTCTAACGTGTTCATCCTCTATACCACTCCAGCCTTCTTCTGAACCTCTAGGTATGTTAGTAGAGTAAAGGGAGAAGCAACATACTGAAGAGAATGTTGGAGTGCCACTCTAATTGTCTCGCCCGAGGCTCCTCATACGGAAAGATGTCCAGAGAATAAATAAGGAGAACCTTGAAATTGATCCCCAATTCTCTCACTAGCATACCCACTGTGGGAGGGAGAGTAACTCCTAACTCTTCTTAGCCTTCATCGAGGAAGAAATGAATTCCACCTGGAACTCCATCTCAATGTCAGTATACAATAATTTAGCTTCCCTCTTCTCCCCGAGGTGGAGCATCCACCACTGATGCACTGCTCACCGCATCTGGAATAGAGCCAAATGAACCCAGTACTCATCCGAAGCCCATATCATGTTCAACTCTTTCACCAAATCCTCGATCAAGATTTATGTCTCCATGTCCGAGACACTGCCCCCATACTTCTCGAGGGTCTGCCACTCAATGGCATGAAGCATGTTCTTCCACTAGTCATCCTACTCCTCTCGATCAGTCCTCTACTGATCATCCAGATTCGTATCCTAGGCCTCAATCTCCCACACTACTCATGGACGTCGTCTAGGTGCCATAACTATAGTGTAAACACGAAATTCCAAAGCTCGAGTAGTGTAGAAGGTCTCTACTAAACATTTCTTTAAACTTGTTATTCATTTTAAACTCCCCAAACACCCAAGAAAATAAGAACACAAGTTGTTATGATGTATGTACCATTACTAGGGTCTCTACCCTGTAATCAGTGTAGCCTAACTTGGTCGTTCGGTAGGTCTAGAGTCATTTCATTGGATCATGGGGGGCCCTAAAATCCAATGTTCTAACTGGTCTTCCCTAGACTACTTCAAGCACCATGATTTCTTAACACTATTTCCCTACAATCCCATTCAATCCTCACTATTCCTAACATAGAACATCATCCTATTTCTCAACCATTAGCCTCTAATACAATTCTATCACGACCTGCCTTCACCAAGATGAGGGAAGGGATAGAAAAAATCTAGGCCCAACTTTCTAAAAGTTGAAGGAGAAATAATCACCTCTCAAGTCCTACCCTCAATAGGCCCCGCAGTGGAGACTAGAACCAAGGTTATAGAATCACACATAATATGGAAGGCATTAACCTTTTTTTAGAAAAAGATCAAGAGATAAGATGGTAAATATCAAACAACTCCAAAAATATAAATTAAAAGTAAATCTGAAAACCCATTTTCCACATTAATGTTCAAAATGAGGTGCTATAGGGTACCAGAAAACTACTAAGAGAAAGTACCAAAAAGGAAATAAAAAAACAACAACAACAATTTTCCCAATATCTGAGCTAGTATGGTCCAGCATGATCCTTGAAATCATCATGGAAACCTGAGAAAAATTTTATATACGTAGGGTGAGTATACATGTATACTCAATAGGGAAAACCAAAATCTTTCATGCACAAGCTGGGTGGCATTATAAAGCCTCATGAGAAATAGAGATAGCCCATGAACCGTGAAAGAAAACTATCTACCCAGCCTCTCCAAGTCACACTCCCCAAATAATGCAGGCCAGGTAAGGTAATAGTAATCAATAATCGATATTCGGGTACCCCACACCACTTTCCCACAGGTTATTGAAGACATATTATGTGTCGGACCTCCCCCCCAATTTTCACTATAGTCCCAATGCCTCTCTAACAACATCTTTATGGGCCCCCACAACAACACTTACAGCTTGCAGACACCTATAACAGTAGAACCACACATCCCACCAGTAGACACCTAGTCCACCACAACCACACGTAACCACACCCATAGACACTAGGCCTAGAACAACTACCTCCATGCCCAAATACACATAGGCCTCATCTAGAAGACACATGGGAAAAAATCCTTCACTTAATCACCTGGTCCAACCACCAAAACATACCCTAATTGAAGAGTATTGGGCTATAATGGACCTCAGGCTATCATAGCCTGGCCAAAGGGTCTTGGGCCACTAGGGAGAGGGATCAGAAATGAGCTAATAACCATCCCCTAATAATAATGTTGGGAAGAACACCCTCCCCTATGAAATGGGGGTGTTCGACACAATGTTCTCAACATGGGTTGGGTGAAAATAAGAAACACATGAACTACATTAATACATATAGGTAAAAAAGCTCTTCCAAAACAATCCTATACACAAACACCCTTGTTTCTATTCATTCATGAACAATACACAATATCTACAACCCAGGAACAACCTATTTCTAGAAAATAATTCTCCATTGAACCCATTCTTATTATCATGTTCAATTGATACCATCAAAATATTCCTTCACAATAGGGAAACTAACATAAATAACCATAATCTAAAACAACAACTAAAGAAAAATAGCCAAACAAAAATTAATCATTCACATCTAGTTCCCCTGTAAATTCACAAAAAAAAAATGGAATTGTGAGATCCCTCAATGTTTTTGAACCAAACCAATCACCAACATATGTCTTCACAAGTTCTCAGATCCAAAAACCAACAACTGAACAATAGGGGATCCCATCCCCATCCACATCACCCCACAAGCAGTAACCACACAAAAATAAGATTCCATATTTTTCCACACCATTCATTCGGTTCCATTCTGCATCGGGTTAACCAGGGTGATTATACAATGATTCTAATTCATTAGGCATCTAGTTTATCAACCAACATTACATGATTAAACAGTTTTCATGTTATATCCATTAAATCACAATATTTTCCATAAAAATAGTGGTTCATTAGGGAACAAATAAGGATCACCAACTACCCCTATTATCTGAGGGCATACGCCCATAAAATTCACAACATAAAAATGAAGGCAAAAGAATATAACAATATCACCCCCATTCCCATCCTATTCATTCTTTAAAAGTCTATTTTATTATATTTGATAAAAAATGGTTACATCTACATACTGAGGGAACATAATAATTCCCACCATACATGATACTCTATAAATGGAGACGAAGGAAAACCCTACCTAGATGTTCAAGGATAGAATTATTTCTCCCCGTGCCAGGAACAGAAAATATATGACTTGTAGGAAACTCTAAGGCTCCAAGGGTGAGCTGGAAGGGTTGTAGCACAACGTATGATTATTCTATGGGAAAGGAACTCCAAACTCACCAAGAGAGAGAGAAAATAAAATAAAAGATAATATGGGCATATGAAAAAGGCCAAATCTTAAAATTTGGGAGGCAATTTCGAAGTACATAAAAGTTAGATCATGGCTCTACCACACGGTTGGGCGGTTTCACACATTATGATTAATTGGAATTGAATAATTCTCCTCAGATATTGTGGAGATAAAAACAATGATTTAAAGGGGTTCATTTAAAATGAGGAAAACACATAGAAGGGGTGAAACAATAAAACATGAAAAGGAGTTACACCAAGGAAAAATGCCACACATTTCGATAACTCAAGGGTCACCCAATTAATGGGGGTTCAAAAAATCTTTCACCAGATTTAAATGGATTTGAAATGGGTATTTAAATGTTTTTACATCAAAAGATATTTCACTGAGGAAAAACTAGAAGATCCTAGAAAAATAATAAAGACTCACCATTAGGTGAGTCAGCATCGCCCTGGCATAGTCCCCCAAGCACCATCGCTAAGGCACTGTCGCTCCGACACCATCACCCTAGCACCATTTCCCTGGCACCATCACCCTGAAACTGATACTTATTGGTGAAATAGAAAACCCATCGGTTCCCCCGATGCCCATCGGTGCCATCGATAGTCATGGTTTCCAATGATTTCGATCGGTGCCACCGACGCTCGTCGGTGCAACCAACGCTCATGAGTGCCACCGATGCTCATGGGTGCTACCGATGTCGATTGGTGCCATTGATTCCCATCAGTGCCACCGACACCCAACGATGACACTGACTCTATTCGGTGCAACCATTCTTCCAACCCCAAAATTTGGAAAACCCATAATGAGTCATAGATTGTCCCCAAGACACCCCAAACACCAGAACATGGAAACGTAATGGACCAAGAAGGTCGATTCCATTACTTGTTTCCAATAAAGGTAACATGTTTACTGTATAGTTTCCCAAACAATATGGTTAAACCATGTAACCTTCTTCAATTTGGTCATTTTGTTCATCTCATGTTCTTTTTAATTGGGTGATCTTCCTTCGCCTTCCCCATTTCAAACCCGACACCCTATGGTCCTTTATTAATCAATATTTCCCTTTCAAGTTCATTGTTAGTGATTCTATTAAGGGTTGTTGGTGATTTATTCATCATATCTCATTGTATGATTATTTTTCCTCATTTGATAGGTTTTCCTAATTTTTCCTCTCCCTCTCGAACCTTGGTGTCCATGGAAGCCAAAACTCATGTCTATCATTATCTAAAATTGGTTTCTTAGGGTGTGTGAAACCCATTTTAGAACTTAACCCAGTGGTATTCATCGAAAGTAACATTTTAATATTTTTAGTAGTAGTAGTTTTCTTTCTATTCAATTTATTTGAGAGTTCCTTGATTCATGATTTTGGAAAAATGTTTTTCATAGCAAAAAATTGTTATACAGGGTACTTATATTTGTTTCAACAAGAACACACATTGTTTTCTAGTTATTTCATTTATTATAAGGGGTTGTTTTCTATATCAAAGTGTTTCTATGTTATTAATATAAATTGATCACGTTTTCATGTTTGATAAAATTCTAATGAGGGTAATTTCCAAAATTATATTTCTTATAAATAGTTTTTTAACAAAATAATGATTTATAAATTTTTAGATCTCATAGTTTTTGGATTTTTATATAATTTAAAAGTTTTTTCTTGATCAATGGAAATGTTTAATTACTTTCTGAATGGTTTCTATTTTCCTAGATGATAATTATATATTCATTTTACGTCATGTGGTGGAATCTGATTTTAAGACGTGATATTTTAATGAGTATAATAATTACCTTACACAAATGGCCTATTTAGAACCTTGAATATAAATTATTTCAATAGTTATGAGTTTTACCCTTATAGTGACTCATTTTTAATCTATGGTTTATACTAGATCATATAATGATATGATTGGATTATTATTTGAAAATTGTATATTATAGAAGGGGTTTTTCATTAAGTGGTGTTTGAGGAGGGATGTAAATTGATATTGAAATATGTTTTTTATGTTGGGAAATTGTTATGTGATTCATTATTAATAATAGTGGACCACATACATTACCTAACTTCATTGGAATACTAAGTTATCTTTGTATGATATTAGGAGATAGAAATTTTTCTCGTTGAAATTATGCACTATCTAGTTGTTCATAATTGATTATTTATAACTATTAGGATGTTTCATTGGTTAGGTTGGCGAGAGATATTTGTGTAGTGAGTCTAGGACCATAAGACTTGCATGTAGTTGGTTCCACATTGGGATGTTTGGGTAATTCATTCATTATTCCCTTGGGTGATTTCTATTATGAGTAGTAAGAATTATTGTTTTTTAGTATTGACATGATATATATAGTTCATATCTTCCATGATAAATTAATTAAATTCATTACATGTTTATTAATTCATGGTTGAGTTTGTTTAAATAAAAACTTTCCTTACATTGTTACTTTCAAAGGGTTCATAATTATCTATTTGGATAGATTTATGTGGATGGAACATCTTCTGATTTAGTTTTAGTGTGCGTATGTGTGTGTGAATAATCATTTTTAAATAAAAAGGGGTTACTTTCTTTCTAAATTAAAGTTCATTGGGGAAAAATAATTGAGACTACTTTCTGGCCTATTTAATAGTAAGGAATATTTCTAAATGTAATGAATGAAAACATAATTGGAATTTCAAAAAGGAGAAGTATTTTATAATGGAATATATGATTTGATGTTTTTCTCAAATATAGTAAATGAATTGAAAATTATTTTTTATACATCATTTTTAAATTTTTGTCAGATTTTTGATTGAGATGAACTATAATAACTATTGTTGGTTTCATATTTGAAGTTACCTCACACCCCACATTCTCAGTTTGGTGTGTTTATAGTCCTCATTTCATACACTTGATTTTATGGTTTTGTATTTCATGTTTGATTAGTGATGCTCTCTTATGGGAATATTGTGGATGTTACTTCACGGTGTTAACTTTGTATTCACATGGGGATAGTGAAGTTGGTTTCTTGATATCATCTTATTTTCCTTGACATGATTTTTCTATCATATATTTTAACATTTATCTTTAATTTTCCTATTGTTTTTTGAATTTGAAACTTATATAAATTATTCTCATCTGGTTTGTATGGATTTTTTTGATTTTTTATATTGTCCCTTATCGAAACACCATGCTTGGTTGGGTCTCATTTAAAAAGTTATTTATCTATTTTTCAAGATTATATAACATATCAATACATAATACCTGGTTTCTATTTGGAACTTATTATTTATATTATGGTATTATAGAGGGTGAAATCACCACCCCAACAAATGCATTTTGATACCTCATTTCTTTTTTCTATCTTATAGAGACTGGGGATATGATTCAAGACTCATGGAATGTATTTTTAGTAATGTTTCATATCGATCCAAAATGATAAATAAAATAATTTTTTTTATTCTACTCCCTATTATTATTTAATAAAATTCATCTGATTTGGATACATTTTTAGAGATTTGTGTAAACTATTTTCTCAAAATTGTGATAAATTAACAAACATGGGGATTTTTTTTCTAATATTATGTTCTTTTTTGTTATTTACAAAAAATGAAGAGGCTTTTAGTGCTATTTTTATATATATTGTTTTTGATAGATCTATGTTTGAGTAATGTAGATATTTTTGCTGTGGATGTTTTTTGTTTTGAATATTAGAAATTCCCTTCATGTTTAATTCCTAATTTTTTTTCAAATACCTTTCATGATTAAATTTACATAATATCATTTCCCATAGCACTATTAATTTTTTTTTTATTTATGTAATTTAATGTTTATAATGTTTTTATAAAGAATTTATAGTGTTTATGTTTTCAAAATCCATTGAACTATTTTGAGTTCATGGTTACGTGGAACTTGATTCATATTTACATATATATATACCTCATACTTACACAAAAATGAAATTCATGCTTACACACTTATAAATCATGTTTATGTAGTATCCAAAATGATGATTAGGTATATTTTAAATGATACTTATGAAGAATGCATTATTTATATTCAAAGATACTTCATTCTTATGTAAATATATTTATGATTAGGTAAAACATGAATTCAATGTAATGTTAGACTGATGCTGAGGAAGTATTATAAAATGATTTTTATGTAGATTATGAACCTAATTATTATAAAAAATAAAAAAATGATTCTTATTGAGTTCAATTTATATAAAAATTATTTTTATAATAATGAATTTTAATATCATTTTAATTGTTCCATTTAATTCCACAATATATTATCAAATATTCAAATTGTATTAGTTTTTAAAATTAATATACATTATAACTATTTAATGTGTAATTTTTTCATGTATTCAATTAATGATTAATGTGGTAATATATTTTTAAAAATATACGGGACATTTAAAATATCAGGTAATGATACTATTATATATTTTAATTATTTCTATACTACGACATGATGTGATTAACTCTCATGAAATAACCACATGATTAAAGAATATCATAGAGTTTATGAAGAGTATATTAGTCATTGGATTGGGATAACAAAATCCAGATATAATCATGACACATATCACTTGAGCATAAAGATTATACCTTATTAACAATAACTCAATTTCGAAGTAATGTATCTCTAGGAATACTATTTTATTACTGTGATCATGAAGTCACTTCAATGTCCATTCGTTTCTAGAAGTGGTTAATAGTTACATACACATTTTTTACATCATAAATTATTTTATCATTATTTATTTTTGAGTGTCAAAGTATTAATGATTTAATTTTTCTTATTTTTTTGTATTATTTGGTTTATCATTTTTGTAATCAAATGAATGTCTGGAGTTTTATATAATTCCAAAACCAAAGTAACATCATTGGTTTATGAAAGAAAAACAAAATCAACAGTTCCTAGTACATCCTAAATTAATAGATGTAGGATCAATATAATAATATATAAACAAATATTATATTCATTTTATCACCCTAATAATTTTCAAAATATATTTTTTTCAAATAAATGTAATTTCTTTGATATCTTTTGTTACATGCAATGCCATGTTTTAATAAACTAAGATATACTATTAATATTATTATTTTAACAAATGTTTATTACCTAGAAATTAAACAAGGTTATATGAATAGTAGTTAAAATATTTTTAAAAATAACTATTACATTTTTTATAAATAAAATATATTTATAAATATGTAAAAAATTTTTGGAAAAGATTATATATGGTTTCATATTAACTACTTCTGAAAATAATATTTTTATTTTTTCTTGAGAAAAAATAATAAACATTATTTCATCCGCTTTTAGAAAATTTATTTGAAAAAAATAAAGATTATTTTTAGAATTAATATGTCAAAATCATCTTTCTTTGGATTTTCTGTAGTTTTTTTAAATGATTAATTTTTTAAAAAATACTAAAATTTCTGGGTTTTTATTAAGAATTACATTTTATTTTAATGAATATGTAAGGGTCCATTTTGTTTTGAAGTTATTTTAAATGTAAAATTACCTTAAAATAATTAAATTTAATCATAAAAATATTATTAGAATCAATGTCAATTTCTATTTTTTATAAAACTTTTTTACTATTTGAATGTTTTTTCATTTTAAAACGCGTTATTTCATAGAATATGCTCGTTTATTTGTAAATTTAATTCTTCCAATTTTATGAATTGAATATATAAAAAAATAATCAATTTTTAGAATCATAATAATTAATATAATATAATATTTTCAAATTAATTTTTTGTCATAGTGAATAGTAATAACCATAAAAATTAATTACCAAGGTAAACATTAAAATAGGTATATTGGGGGTTAAACTAAATAGGTAGGGGTTAAAATTGCCTAAAAACATTTCGAATTCATATTTTATTAATATATGTTTATCATATAACTACTATGGAATGATAATTATCAATTTTGTGTCCTCTTTTAATGTAAAAAATGTGGTTATGGCTTTTTTATTTCAAAAAATTGAAGTTTGTCATGTCTACCACTTATGAAAGGCCACCAACTCTCCTCTCATATTTACACATCCAAAAAAAATTAATCAACCAATAAATTCCCAAATGTCTTCTTTATTTCATTAACTACATATTCGATTCCTTCATATGATAATGAAACCCACTTAATATGGCTTTATGTATAAACATATTGATGATATTTGAAGAAGAGGTAAAATTATTAAACAATAATTTCTTTCTTCAACCACCTCATTAAAATATTATTAAAATATGATGAAATAAAAAATTATCTCTCATATACATAGATTCTGTTATCAAAATTTTATAACTTATAACTCTCTCATCTTCCAACAATGGGAAACGAAACTATTGATTGTGTGTACGGAAGACTACCGCCTCATGAACAGATTTCATTAATTTTCCAGCACGACCTCTCATGGATGGATATAATGATTAATGTGATGTTTTTATACAATATTTAAGAAATTATTATTATTATTATTTAATAATATTATCACATATAACTTCAGAAATTCTAATATACTAGAAATTGGATAACGTCGCTCATGCGTACTTGTGGACCTCTCCCTCTACGAAGTGAGGTGAAAATGTTTTCATTTTATTTTTACATAGATGTTAATAATGATATAATTTATTAAGATAAATGATATAAATTAAATAATAATTATTATTTAATGGTGAATTAGTATTTAATTTTATCTCATTCCATTCATTGATAAAATATAAATAATATCCATGCTTTTTCACTGCCTACCATCTCCATGAATAGTGTAATACATTTTTTATATGTAGCTTCAATGGATTATTCTTATTAAATATGTAATGAATATATATGATATTTTAATCATGTTTAAAATTATGGAGATTATGTAACCCTGATCAATGTAAAAGGACAGAAAATAAAAAATAAAAACAAATATGAAAAATAAATCATTTATACCTGAAACGTGATTTTAACAAGGAATTATTTATAATTGGGTAATAAAATTTCCTAAGTAAATTATGTATGATATAATTTATTTATTTATTTATTTATTTTTCTATAATATATTTATATTTATTATATGTTTATTATCTAGGTGTTTTGAACATGTATCTGGGATTTCAGGATATAAGGTATAAGATTTTC
Organism: Viscum album; assembly: GCA_963277665.1. Classification (NCBI taxonomy): domain Eukaryota; kingdom Viridiplantae; phylum Streptophyta; class Magnoliopsida; order Santalales; family Viscaceae; genus Viscum; species Viscum album. The sequence goes on from OY728162.1 coordinate 942,815,224, forward strand.
GTCCCACTTGTATTTCAAATAAACACATGCCGTATTCAATTTTCATTATTTTTGTGTGGTGTATATAAGTAAAATGAATATATTATATGATTATTCGAATGAAATTTTGTTAAGTGAATATGTAAAATTTTTCATGATTCATGGGGATTACGACTCAAAATATACCAAATTTGTAAAGGTTTTCAGTCACAATATCATTATTTCTCAATATTATTTATGATTAATTTTCCAATGATAACATATTATGGTTTATCATTAAATAAAGTCATTAATTTTATTGTCTTATAATTATTTATTGATAATAAATATTTATATTTCATTCCCCTCTTTTTATGAACTCAATATTCCAAAATAATGTTTTTACGGATAATAAGATTTATTTATATATTCGATAGAGAAATCTTTTTCTTCTATATCCATTTTTTCCGAAAAAATTTAGAATGTTTTAATATTAATATATTTTTGTACAAAGTCATATTTACACCTTTTTTAATTTTAATAATGTTTTTTAAAAGAAATATTCTGGTAATTTTTTGGATGAATCACTTTTCAATTTTTACTGAAAAATGTGAAAAGAATTCTTTTTTAATAGTGTATGGAATAAATGGAATTTCCCAATGTCATGACCAATCAATTTTTTAAATATTTATTTTAAAATTAAAAATTATATTTTAAAAATAAATATATTTTTAAAATAAATTTTGACTTTTTTTTAAATATTTTTTCAAAGTGGGAAATTTAATTTACAAAAAAACTCTTACATGTAGTGTTTCAAAACAATTTCCCATTTCAGATGATATACTATGGTGTTACATATGATTTACTAAGGATTTGATCAAATGATTCCATTATTTTTATTTCTCTAGATGTTTTACCTTTATGGTGAAATAATTTTTATCAAACGTGTTCCTTTTAGATGGGTTATGATTTTATGAAATGAAGAAATGTTTATAAATCCTATTTATTTTAAACAGGTTATGCTATGATTATTTTTTTTGGAAACTCATTCATGTTAAGTGATTATAATATGATGAAATTTTTGTGATATTTTATAACAAAACTGTATTATTTTTATTATGAGACTGCTGATTCCTTTATCATCCTCCAATTTATTAGTTAATGATTATTATTTTAGGATGTCAATGGGTACACAATAGGTTATCCCAAGTGAAATAGAATGTACATGGAAGGTTATAGCAATCCAAAAATAGGGTACATGAGATGTTATCCAAGGCCTAAAAAGGTACAAGGTAGTAATCCAATGAATAACATGTTATTAATGTCATGTTGGATATATTTGACATTTGATTTTCTAGGCAATGTGTATGCCACAAATCTATGACTTATTGTAATGTTTTGATATCATGGATTATGTAATTTGATTAAATTATTATTCATGCCTTATAAACATTAAAAAATTATTCCACAACTAATTTTTATGATATATAATATATTTGGCATGGTTATTGAAATGCTATACTCAGGTTACGATATCATTATGATGATTGTACGTTGATATATCCCTTGATTACCTTTACTGATCATGTTCTCTCTCTATTGCATATGTTTCTATTCCCCATGTTATGAAGAAAGGTATTATATATATTATATGCCTATGAAGTGTTCTAGTCATGAAGAACATTCTGGGAGATGATATAATTCACCTATTAACTAGTTAATTATGTATCCATGTTTGCAAAGGCACTATATATAAATGATTCTAGCACGGATCATTATTTTTTTTAATGAATATTCATCTATTAGTATGTAATATCATTATATGAAAAGTGTTATCATTATATTTGGTATTGTAGTATGTTTTAGTTAATCTTTGTAAACAATGATGAGAAAAAATTAATTGGAACCCTTAGAATAATACTATGTAAAAGAGAAAATCCTAAGTTATAGTAAATAAAGAAGTTTGTTTTTATGATAAAAAATTATATGTCTTAATAATATAATTGTATTTCGATCTAAAAAACTATAATATTGGTTAATAACCCATAAAAGGGATCATTCATATAGAATCAATCAAAACATGGTTCATGATAATGAGCCTCAAATCACGCCCTAGTTTGAAACTAATGGAGGATAAAATAAATTTAATTCACATTTCCTTTATGAGACACTATGATGTATTATAGTATATTATTACCGTGAATGACCTATGGTAAACTAAATTTTTAAAATTTTGATTTGTTTCATGATTTGGACATATTATAAATGTATTTTTATGATTATATGGTTACCCAATATGATTATTGTTTCTCAAACTATTTTTTTATTCCATGGCTGCAATGAGATTGAATAATGTTTATGAAAATATATAGTAGATAATTCACTGATTATACAAAACCAAATTGGATTATAACTAGATATAAACATATTTTTATTATTCGTAATCATATATAATAAAATTTGATTTATAATGTGGACATCAGTGGAACTTATGGAACATAAAATAAGATTTATATGAACTTTTATAATTGTTGGTGTGGTAATAAACATAGGAGAATAAATATTTGGATTCCTACATATCATGAAGGTGGGAATAAGAACCTGTATGGAGATATTAAATATAGGGGAATATATATTCTTGGCAGAAAATAATTTCATAGAGTAGCGAATTTACAATCAATTTAATGTCTTATATGTGTTAAAATTGGGAATTATCAAAGACAATTCCCTAAACTAGGTGTTAGCCCCAAAGACAAGTAAATACGTATAATATAACAAAAAATTTATGTTAAATTGTTGAAGTATTTTGGAATTGGAATTCAAAAATTATAATGTATATGAATTTATAAAAACGCTATTTTGGTTTTAAAAATCATGAAACATCTTAGGACTGTGTTAATTTTGGAAACATATAGGAATTCATGTAAGATTAACGTAAGAGTTCTAGATACCATAATGAGTCTATGAGATCAAGGTTGGTCATATGTTAAAATTATTTTAAACCCATTTTATGTTTTATATGATGGTTTTTAGTGTTATGAATGAAATATTGGGAGTCATTTTGTTGGATCAAGACATATGTATCTTTTAGGTTCAAAAATGAAGTATTATTTAAGGAATAAGGTGGTTGATTCTCCTATATAGATGGCCTAGGAATATGAGGGTGACACCGACCCTCCCACACACCACTAATCGGGGGGTATTTTTTTCACTTCCATTTGAGAATTAGACTCCTTATTCTTACCCAATCTCAAATCCATCTTCTCTTTACCCATTCCAATTGATCATAATTGGTTTGAAAGATCCAAACCGTTTTAATGGAACAATTATGCTCCCACATTCATCCTTAGTGTTTTAGGAGGCTTCAACCTTGCTAGACCACTCATTGGTGGCTTGATTTTGATATCATAGGATTTCTGTTGATCCATTATAGAAGATAATTAGTGTTTCTTATGGTTTTCAGGGACAACTGATTGTATGTGTTCTCAAAAAACAACATTTTATAATCTAATTTTCTTATTTAGATTATTTAGTTCATTCCTAGTCTAGTTATCTATTCTATCATAATGGTATTCATTTCATTCTTAATACGTGGTCTTATGAATTTCATATGCATCAACATTCTACTACTACAGATCTTTGGGTATGATTCCCTGAAAAAATGCTTCTATTCTAAAATCCTATTATCATTTGGATTCTCAGAAATTTGGATAGTTGTTTCCTTTTCCCAGATAAAAGAATGAGCTCAATTTTCATCTAAGTTCTCTAGGAATATGTCTTGAGGTCGATGAATCCAAGCCATCATTTGAGTGGATATGGATTAAATTTGAGGAAGAGTTTCAATGTAATCAACATAATGTTTTTTAATCTTGGATAGATTACTATGGTACTTGTAACAGTTTGGGTCATCTACCTGATAATTTCATTAAATATGGTAAAGTGGGACTTAGGGAACCTTCTATGAAAATTTAAAAACTACCAAGAAATGAGAAGTTGGCTAGATCAACTATAGACACAGAGGTAATTGGGGATCCTATTCAGGCTGATACATCAGTGATTGAATCAATGTCTAGGTCGACCAATCTGAATGTTTCTAAAATCTTCAACCATTTAAGGGTCGACCTAGAATTTACTATGGTAGTTTTCCAGGGCCCTTCATAGATAGTGGAGTCAAAAGAATTGGGTGATACATCTATCCTTCAAAAAAACCCACCACTATGAATCATGCCCCTTATGCATGGGTTGTAATAACCTGAGATTTTATAAGATATATTATTTTTAATATATTTCTTATCTTCTATTGTACGATACACCAAGATTATCTTGCGCTATACGCAACACCGTATTAGCTTGCAGTATACGCAACACTATTCTTAGATTGTGTTACACACAATTTCAAGTTCTTTTGATAATAGTCATTCTATGCAACATTGAGTATATATATATATATATATATATATATTCAATGTATAAATGAAAAAAATGGTTGGATTCTGTTATAACGAAACAACAAAGGAGTCTTGCACTATACACAACCCTGACTTGGCTTGCATTATACGCAATCGCGACCTTCTTCGATAGCATGTGTTGTACGCAATACCGGGTTTTACTAAACAATGATATATTATTATAATATTATTATGAACTAGCCGTTATGAATAGTATTAACTAAATTTTGAATTTTATGACATTATTATTCATCTTAAACATTTTCTTGAACATGGTATAAGAACAAAATAAATTTTTTCGGGTAAAATAAGTATTTTTCAAAAAATGTAGTTTTGCCGCCTTTTGATGGCGCACCCACATTAAATATAGTTTTTGACATTTTTATAATTTCAATTTGACATAATAAAATTATTCTTTGGAATCAAGAAATAAAAATTTACTTTGGATAAAATTTTCATATTATTCTGGTAACTTTCATATTTTGATGAATAGTAAAAACACGCTATATTTTAATTAAAAAAAACTTTTTTTCTTCCCAATAATTTATATTGTTAAATTATAATATTGAATGGTTTTAAAGTATAAATATAATATATTTTTACCATTTAATATAATGTATGTCATTAGCATTGATTTTACCTTGAATTCGTAGGTTAAATACATTCAATCTTCTAATATGTTTTAAACAAAAACCCATTTTCTTTCGACAACGGTATTAATTTTAATTTAATTTCTGAAACATATATGTATAGAATTTGGAAAAATGAATTCCATATTTGGAATCAGTGGGTCCAAATTATATTAATAGACTACTTTTTATTTTTGGGCATTATGAATAGTAACTACGGTAAATTTTATTTACCATAGATAAAGGTAAATCAGGTAATTAAGGGAAAATATAAGATTATAAAATTACCCTAACATCTTCCAAAATTCTATTGGATGTCTAAAAGTCCACCCATATCACCTAAGGGTCATATTAAAATCATTTAATGGACTTTTTACCATGAAAATAACTTAATTATTATTAAAACCAAAGAAAGTGACAACATGTCACTCTCTTAAATATTATAAGTATAATAATTTTAATTTAGTGATAAAAATCAAAAAAATTCGAACATGAATATTTTCCAGAAATCTAATAAAATTATCTACATCATGATAATTTATTTAGAATTTTTAGGGATTAAATAATTTTCATTAATGGTGATACATTAATGATGCAGAAATTATTTATTAAGTGAAAATCAGTAATATAGTTTTTATTGAAATATTAATACCCATTAAAAGGCCCACAAACCTGACCAAAACTTATTGGTAGTGTATATATACACCTTAATCATCCAATGACCTAATATATAACCGTTTGAGGTCTTATAAAAGTGATTATGACACTTATATTAGTTTATTTTAAATGATGCCAAAGTTGTCACCTTCATAATTTAATAAATATAAAAATTTAAACCAAATAAATGGGGTTAAAAATAATAAAATAAATATTATATGAACTATTTAATGTTCTACAATAATTTTCTAGATACATATGACCTATTATGAATCTATTAAATCTTTTACGTCGAACATATCTTCTGTATGTATTTTATTTAAATTCAAATAAATTAATAGTGTAAAAATTGACAATATTGTTATTCTATAAAAATAACATAATTTAAAATTGCTTAAAAATCACAAAAATATATAAAAATTATAAATTTAAATTTATATGGTCTATAATGTTATAAAGTATCCAATTATGGACAATTCACAACAAATAAGTAATTATTTGTTCTAATTTATAATTTATAATGTTATTACCACAAATAAAATTAAATTCACTAAGTAAGGATAAATCAAGTTGATAATGTTTAAAATAATTTCCTAACATGTAAAAATTTTATTGGATGATGATATTAAAACCCTATCTCATCTTATATTCGAATATGAGTAATTGTTTTCTGTTTTTAAGTGGGGATAGATTTATTATAAATTAATATTTTTAAGATTTCCAAAGGTGCCCCTCTCCTCCCTTATAAAAGGGCACCCCCTCCCTCTCTTCCTCACACCACTGTTAGCCATCAAGCTTGGCCAACCCCTGACAAATTCTCTTCTTCCCTTCCCTAGAAACATCTTAGAGGTCCTGGTATTCTTCAAAGACCAATTTTAGTGCCCTAAGAGGGGGACTCAAAGAGGCGCTTCAAAGAAGAGGTAATGTCCGTTACCGATTCTTTCAACTTTATTTCTTCTTCCACTTTTTATTCATAGGTTGTTTCATTATGAAGTAATAACATCAGTATCACTCATATACTGATATGTTATTATAAGTATGAAATAAACTATTTCACTGTCTATCCATCCGACGGAAAATGAAATCACCACGTGTCCGTACGTACGGAATACCGTCTCGACGCTGTGGTGTAATCTATTTTCCAACAACACCTTACATGGATGGTTATAATGGTTCAAATAAATAACTATATATGATTATTGTAAATTGATATTTATTCTGAAATAGTATACATACACTACAATACAATTCCATGATCTTGGGAATGATATCATCGCTCGTGCGTACGTACGGACTACCGTCTCCACGACGCGATGAGATTCACTCTCCATGTTAACCATTCATGAATGATTATAAACTATATATAATGAATAATAATGAAATATATGACATAATAATGATACTGGATTTATGTATATATATATATATATGTCATTTACTTAATTCCATTCAATTCAAAAGGTAAACGAAAACAACGTTCATGCCTATGTACGGCCTACCGTCTCCATGAATGGTGTATTTCATTCCTTTTATCGATCTATAATATATATGTATATGATGAATATATATTATATATAAATAATGTTTTACATTCTGGAATTATGTAAATCAGGATATAAGTAATAATATCAAGAACGACAAGTCGAAACACATTCGATAAATAAAATGATTTTACCCAAAACGCTGCTTTAACATGGAATTTACAAAAGAACGGGTAATATAAAGTCATAAGTGAAACATATATGATATAATAACAATTAATATGATTATTTAATAAGTAAATGAAATAATTTAAATCATTATACATGAGTTTCGGATACGTACGAAGCATATCAGACCTAAGGTAAGGGATAATTTTGCAAATCTCATTTTTATCCGAGATTTCTTATTCGTCAGTATTTACTACGGGTTATTTCTATCATCCATTTCCATGTTTTATAAAAGTGTTTTCATGCATGTTTAATCACCTTTTTACCCATTTTGACTTTTACTACATGGTATTTATGGATTCTTTCTATTACGAGGTACTTTTTGACTTTTCTGGAAAAAGTACGAGAAGAATGTTTTTTTAACTTATATGGCAAGAACAGATTTTTACAATTTTATAAAGCCTTATTTTCATGAAGCTTCCTCTAAAAGATTTCATGACTATTTTCAAAAAAATATATTTCTTTTAAAATATCATGACGTTTTGTGAAAAGAAATTGATTTTGAAGAAGAAATGATATTTTCCTCAAGAATTCATTTGAAATGTTTTATCAAAACCATTTTACATCTAAGATGAAATTATTTCATATGTGTATGTTTTAAGTTTAATGTCTCTATAATTTACATTGTTCACTTTTCTTATGATAAAATATCCATTTGTTTTATATTGATTATGAAATAATGGGATGATGTTTATGAAACCCATTTTATTCTTTGGGTTATGATGAATGTTTTAAGTTTTTTTTATGGCACAAGTAAGAATGATTTCATTATGAGATGGGTGGGACCTATATCTCCCTCCAATGCATTGGGTAAAGATTTATATCTCATGAGATAGACATGCCTGGAATGGTAATTTAATCTAGTTCAGTATTACAGGACTGGAACGAGGAGTGAACTCGATTCAGAAAGGGACTTTGTCCACTAAGATGGTCTTGGAAGCAATGCCTTGGCTACTATGGAAATCATTACATGTGCTTAATCGATGCCAAAATTACATGTTTTATTCCCATGCTATTTTATCATGGTTTATGTTCCATTATCATCTATTCCTTATGTACTTCCATGTTTTATGTCTTTGCTCAAGATTTTGATGTTTAAACATTATGTTCATGTTTTTAAGTTCAAATTTATATGGTATGTTTTATTTTATCTATACTTACCCTTACTAAGCATTTGAGCTCACCCTTTTATGTTTTATTTTACCCAAGGATTAAAAGAAAGGTTTTAGGTAAGGAAACAAAAAGTGGAAGATCTTTATTAGAGATGTTGAAGATATTTCACCACGATTAGAAGATTACGTTCCATGTTTCCAAAGACACTAAACTATTACGGTCCATGTGTGTCTGTTTTTGTTATGTATTATGTATTCCTCAAAAGTAATGTAATGTCCATGTAAGTCAGGCTTCGGGTCTCTATATTTGGTATCAGAGAAAAAGGTTTAGTCAACCTTTGGAAACTAGGATGCGAGAACTTTAGTGAGATCCCTATAGATATGTCTATGGTATGTCTAAGGATGTCCCTAAGGTTAAGTATAAATATAGGATATAGTCCTAGAACTACGGTAATGATCTCAGAATTTAACCTAAGATGTTATATATTGAGGGTGCTCCCCCTTTACTATGTTGTTTTCCCTGGCATGATTTTTTCCTCTCACACTATTCTTTTTGGGTTTTAGAAAATGGCTGGAAACTGGAAGATTCATGATAATGGAGGATATGATGGACAATGGAATGATATTCTTTATGAGAAACCAAATGAAATGGGATTTGGAAGTCCAAACGTCGTTATTATTCCTAATCATCAATCTCATAATATGATCAATAATCTCATCTTTGGTAAGTTTCCCGACTCAGATAATAAGAGAAAGATGGAGTTTCATGATGATCATAGAGGAAAGAAAGTTCAATTTCCCTCATGTAAATCATGTGGGAAGAGGCATCAGGGAGATAGTTTCAAGGTAACTGGAAGATGCTTTGGGTGTGGAAAAGAAGGACACAATGCCAGTAAGTGCAAAGGAAAAGGTTCAGTTAACACCATGGATGAGGATAATGGTATTGCTACAACATCAACAATGGTTAAATTTTTTAAATGTGGAATGTACGGGAATTATGCCAACCAATTCCCTAAGGGATAGTCTCATAAAGAGAATCAGTATGGCTATATGGGTAGTATTTATGTTGATGATGATGAAGAGACTATAAATGATATGTGAGATGAAAGAATTGTTGAAGCTCAGTCAATGGTTTATGATGGTAGTGGAATGATTACATGTTTATCAAGTGTAATATTGTATAAGTAATCTCATGGTACTATGGAATAAAGAGACATTTAAGGATTGTTACACTGTTTTTCCCCTAAAGTATATGAAATTATATGTTTAATGGTACCGGTAACCATGGAAGGTTATTCAGATATATTTGGAGAGTAGATGATATGCACATAATGAAGGGATAAGAAGATAATGAGATGTTTGATTTTATTCATGAGCTTATGACTAATATAAGGACTAAGTGATATTACGGTTTGATTATATAGAAATTTTGGGATTTTGGTATGTGGAAAGAGTTAACTTTTGAAAGCATTCATGTGTTCACTAAGGTTAAATGGGTATTAATTTTTCAAGAGAATACATGTTTAAGGTATTCACATGTTTGTAATTTGACCAACAAAATATATTTTATGATATATGGGGGATAAATGATGGAATTCACGTGATTGTTATGTGGCATTTCAAGTAATCATTTTCTTTATACTATGACGTTGGACCGAAGTATTTTTGATAAGCCTAAATATATGAATGGATTATGTTGGACATTTGATAGTATTATTTAAGGATAGAAATTTTTTCGATATTATTGATGGGATGTTATAGTAATTTAGTTTTAGAAAAAGGACAACCTACAGGACTGGCGACATCCCATCGCGTCAGACAAGGCTGTGGGAATCGAACCCACAACCGAAGTGTGACTGGTCTTTATCGCCTACCACTAGCCTACAGGAAGTCCCTGGTTAGTATAAAGTAGTTTTATTTTTTAAGTGGTATGATAGATGAAGTATAAGTCCATTTTTTAACGATATAAATAGATGGACTTATGTATATAACTATTTCTAACCTTTTGATTAAGATAGATGGAATGACCCATCATTATATCACATGATCTGCTAACACTTCACAAATGACAAATTCAACTTCATTTCTTTATGAGATGAAGGGTTAATTGGTCAAGGCACAAACAACGGTGATATTTTATCGAAATAAAGTAAGTATTTTATCTAATTAAAATTCATCAACTTTAGGGAAATGATCATGAAAAACAAAAATGTTGTCCTAGTGAACTTATATCTGATTAATCAGATGGTACCTTAGATCATCACAAATCTATGGCTTTCTGATTGTTGGCTATTTTATAGCCATGTTCTCTAACACTCTCCATCGGAACTTTATGGTTAGATTTTTCTCCCATATCCATATATTCACCTATGTTATCCTACGTGGAAACCAAGTGATGAGTTAATTTGGGTAACCGTTACATTTCATACTTTAGTTTTTAAAGCCAAGTTTTGGTATTCCTTTTTACGATGTGGGTTTCAATTAAAGAAACTTTCAAGTAGAAAACCATTTATATCCCTGACGAATTTCGAGGGAAAAATTCATTTTAAGGGGGGGAGAATGTAATAACCCGAGATTTTATAAGATATATTATTTTTAATTTATTTCATATCTTCTGTTGTACGATACACCAATATTATCTTGCACTATACGCAGCACCGTATTAGCTTGCAGTATACACAACACTATTCTTAGATTGTCTTACACACAATTTCAAGTTCGTTTGATAATAGTCATTCTACACAACATTGAATATATATATATTTATATTCAATGTATAAATGAAAAAAATGGTTGGATTCTGTTATAACGAAAAAAAAGGAGTCTTTCACTATACGCAACCCTGACTTGGCTTGCATTACACGTAATCGCGACCTTCTTCGATAGCGTGTGTTGTATGCAATACCAGGTTTTACTAAACAACGATATATTATTATAATATTATTATGAACTAGCCATTATTAATATTATTAACTAAATTTTGAATCTTATAACATTATTATTTATCTTACACATTTTCTAGAATATGGTATAAGAACAAAATAAATTTTTTGGGTAAAATTAGTATTTTTCCGAAAATGCAGTTTTGTCGCCTTTTGATGGCGCACCCACATTAAATCTAGTTTTTGACAAGTTTATAAGTTCAATTTGACAAAATAAAATTCTTCCTGGGAATCAAGAAATAAAAATTTACTTTGGATACATTTTTCATATTATTCTGGTAACTTTCATATTTTGTTGAATAGTAAAAACACGCTATATTTTAATTAAAAACAACTTTTTCATCACAATAATTTATATTTTTAAATTGTAACATTGAATTGTTTTAAAGTATAAATATAATTTATTTTTACCATTTAATATAATGTATGTCATTAGCATTGATTTTACCTTGAATTCGTAGGTTAAATCAATTCAATCTTTTGAAATGTTTTAAACAAAAACTCGTTTTCTTTCCACAACGGGATTAATTTTAATTTAATTTCTGAAACTTATGTGTATAGAATTAGAAAAATGGATTCCATATTTGGAATCAGTGGGTCCAAATTATATTAAAAGACTACTTTTTATTTTTGGGCATTATGAATAGTAACTATGGTAAATTTTATTTACCATAGTTAAAGGTATATCCGGTAATTAAGGGTACATATAAGATTATAAAATTACCCTAACATCTTCCAAAATTCTATTGGATGACTAAAAGTAGACTCATATCACCTAAGGGTCAGATTAGAATCATTTAATGGACTTCTGTCCATGAAAATAACATAATTATTATTAAAACCAAAGAAAGTGACAACATGTCACTCTCTTAAATCTTATAAGTATAATAATTTTAATTTAGTGATAAATGTCATAAAACTTAGAACATAAATAGTCTCCAGAAATATAATAAAATTATATACATCATGATAATTTATTTATAATTTTTAGGGATTACATAATTGTCATTAATGGTGATACATTAATGATGAAGAAATTATTTATTAAGTGAAAAATCATTAATATAGTTTTTATTGAAATAATAATACCCATTAAAAGGCCCAAAAACCTGACAAAAATTTATTTTTAGTGTATATATACACCTTAATCATCCAATTACCTAATATATAACCGTTTGGAGTCTTATACAAGTTATTATGACACTTATAGTATTTTATTTTAAATGATGCCAATGTTGTCAACTTCATAATTTAATAAATAAAACAATTTAAATATTGTTATTTTAAGATGATAAATTTGAGTAAAAGTTTTATTGTGAACTTTAATAGATTTATCTTCATTATATGATTTTAGTTTTAATTTTTATGCAACAAATAAGTATATTACATTATTATACAATAATGTTGTAGTAATTATTTTATTAAGAGATAAACCAAATAAATGGTTTTAAAAATAATAAAATAAATATTATATGAACTATTTAATGTTCTACAATAGTTTTATAGATACATATGACCTATTATGAATCTATTAAAGCTTTTAGTTTGAACATATCTTCTGTATGTATTTTATTTAAATTCAAATAAATTAATAGTGTCAAAATTGACAATATTGTTATTTTATAAAAATAACATATTTTAAAATTGTTTAAAAATCACAAAAATATATAAAAATTATAAATTTAAATTTATATGGTCTATAATGTTATAAATTATCCAATTATGGACAATTCACAACAAATAAGTAATTATTTGTTATAATTTAAATTTTAGAATGTTATTACCACAAATAAAATTAAATTGATTAAGTAAGGATAAATCAAGTTGATAATGTTTAAAATAATTTCCTAACATGTATAAATTTTATTTTCTGATGATATTATAACCCTATCTCATCTTATATTCGAATATGAGACATTTTTGGAGGTTTTTAAGTGGGTTTAGATTTATTATAAATTAATATTTTTAAGATTTCCAAAGGTGCCCCTCTCCTCCCTTATAAAAGGGCACCTCCTCTTTCTCTTCCTCACACAACTTCGATCCTTCAAGCTCGGAAAACCCCTGAAAAATTCTATTCTCCCCTTCCCTATAAACATACTAGAGGTCCTGGTCTTCTTCACAGACCAATGTTAGTGCCCTAAGAGGAGGACTCAAAGAGGCGCTTCAAAGAAGAGGTAATATCCGTTACCGATTCTTTCAACTTTATTTCGTCTTCCACTTATTCTTATTAGTTTGTTTCATTATGAATTAATAACATAAGAATCACTCATATACTTATATGTTATTATATGTATGAAACAACCCTATTTCACCATCTATCCATCCTACGGAAAATGAAATCACCACGTGTGCGTACGTACGAAATACCGTCTCCATGTCGTGGTGTAATCTATTTCCCATCACCACCTTACATGGACGGGTATAATGGTTCAAATAAATAACTATATATGATTATTTTAAAGTGATATTGATTCTGAAATAGTATACATACACTCCAATACAATTCCACGATCTTGGGAATGATATCATCGCTCGTGCGTACGTATGGACTACCGTCTCCACGACAGGATGAGATTCACTCTCCATGTTAACCATTCATGAATGATTATAAAGTATATATAATAAATAATAATGAAATATATGACATAATAATGATACTGGATTTATGTATATATATATATATGTCATTTACTTAATTCCATTCAATTCAAAAGGGAAACGAAAACAGTGTTCATGCCTATGTACGGCCTATCGTCTCCATGAACGGTGTATTTCATTCCTTTTATCGATCTATAATATATATGTATATGATGAATATATATTATATATAAATCATTTTTTACATTCTGGAATTATTTAAATCAGGATATAAGTAATAATATCAACAACGACAAGTCGAAACACATGCGATAAATAAAATGATTTTACCCAAAACGCTGCTTTAACATGGAATTTACAAAAGAACGGGTAATATAAAGTCATAAGTGAAACATATATGATATCATAACAATGAATATGATTATGTAATAAGTCAATGACATTATTTAAATCATTATACAGGAGGTTCGGATACGTATGAAGCATATCAGACCTAAGGTAAGGGATAATTTTACAACTCTCATTTTTATCCGAGATTGTTTATTCGTCAGTATTTACTAGGGTTATTTCTATCATCCATGTCCATGTTTTATAAAAGTGTTTTAATGCATTTTTAAAGTCCTTTTTACCCATTTCTAACTTTTACTACATTGTATGTATGGAATTTTTCTATTACGAGGTAATTTTTGACTTTTCCGGCAAAAGTACGAGAAGAATGTTTTTTTAACTTATACGGCAGGAACGGATTTTTATAGTTTTATAAAGCCTTATTTTCATGAAGATTCCTCCAAAATATTTCATGACTATTTTCAACAAAATCTCTTTCTTTTAAAATAGCATGATTTTTTGTGAAAAGAAATTTATTTTGAAGAAGAAAAGATATTTTCCTCAAGAATTCATTTCAAATGTTTAATCAAAACCATTTTCCATCTAAGATGAAATTATTTAATATGTGTATGTTTTAAGTTTAATGTCTCTATAATTTACATTTTTCACTTTTCTTATGATGAAATGTCCGTTTGTTTTATATGGATTATGAAATGATGGGATGATGTTTATGAAACCCATTTTATTCTTTGGGTTATGATGAATGTTTTAAGTTTATTTTGTGGCACAAGTAAGAATGATTTCATTATGAGATGGGTGGGACCTATATCTCCCTCCAATGCATTGGGTAATGATTTATATCTCATTAGATAGACATAGCTGGAATGGTAAGTTAATCCGGTTCAGTATTATAGGACTGGAACGAGGAGTGAACTCGATTCAGAAAGGGACTTTTCCCACTAAGATGGTCTTAGCAGCAATGCCTTTGCTACTATGGAAATAATTACATGTGCTTAATGGATGCCATAATTACATGTTTTATTCCCATGCTATTTTATCATGGTTTATGTTCCATTATGATCTATGCCTTATGTACTTCCATGTTTTATGTCGTTTCTAAAGATTTTTATGTTTAAGCATTATGTTCATGTTTTTAAGCTAAAATGTATATGGTATGTTTTATTTTATCCATGCATACCCTTACTGAGCATTTGAGATCACCCTTTTTATGTTTTATTTTCCCCTAGGATCAAAAGAAAGGTTTTAGGTAAGGAAACAAAAAGTGGAAGATCTTTATGGGAGATGTTGAAGATATTTCACCACGATTAGAAGATTACGTTCCAAGTTTCCAAAGACACTAAAATATTACGGTCCTTCTGTGTCTATTTTTGTTATGTATTAAGTATTCCAAAAAAGTAATGTAATGTCCATGTACGTCAGGCTTCAGGTCTCTACATGGGTTGTAAAAGATAACACTGGAAATCCTCCAACAGTGGTGGTGACATCACCAAACAATGGAAGTTTATCATTTTGTAAGGGATGGAGTAATTCTATTTAATTTAATGATGTATGGTTAGTGGTAAAGGGTTAACTTAATGCTAAATCCAGTGGGTAGGTTTAGGAAATTTTTTTGGGAAATATTGATGAAGGATTTCATGATAAAGGACTTCACAACCCTAGGAGGGGAAAGGGGGAGGGAAATAATGACATTGGGAGCTTCATTCTGGATAAAGGGAAGAATAAAAAATGGTTTAAAGATTATTCTCATATCTCTAACCCCATGGACATGTTATCTATAAATAATTCAAGGTCAAACAAGATTTATTATGTCTAATTAAAATATTTGGAACCTAAAGATTAAGATTCTAAGGATCAAGAGGTTGATAGTGGTGTATTGGGAGTACCTAATCAGAGGAAAGAAAAATTGGTGGTGGAAGATTATTGGATCTATTTTGGGTTGTCCAATCTGAATGGTGTCTCCATGAAGAAGGATAGATATTAGGGGACAACATGAGAGCTTATCAAACACTCGTGGGAGGGAATTCATAATGTAGAATTTAATATTAAGGCCTATATTGAGGTTTCAGAACAAATTTATGAGAGATTGATACATGTAGAAACTAATAAACAGAAGTGAAATTTGATAAACAAGAAGAATCTCAACCATATTACAGGATTTAATGATGTTAAATATATTTATGGGAATGTTATAATAATTATATTAATATAGTGTTAATAATAACTAAAACTATTCACATACGAAAAGGACATGGAGCTTGAACCCACAACTAATTGTCAATAAGGGTGAAACACATACCCCTAGGATATGTTTTTTCATGTTTAGTATGAAATGTTTTTAAATTATGTGATAGATAGAGATTATATTTATGTTGGAAACATTTGTTTTATCATAGAAAAAACCATGGGATTTAAAAATCACATAGTGATATTTTTTATCTCAATCAAATTGATTGTTCATGAGTAAAATTACCCTACTAATGATTTTGTGTCACCGTGGGTAATTAATTCATTAATGATTTAGAGGCACATCATTTGTGGAGAAAGGTGTGATATATATAAAGATCATAAAATTTAATATCATATATTCACATATAAGGGATTTAATATCAACCAGAGAAGATAGTTGGATATGTTTAATGAATATGAATGCTCAATACATTATCACCCTTTGAAAGAAAGAACTCTGGATGATGCTTTGAGTTTGATGGAACATGCTTGATTTTCAATGATGGGAATCGTTTCTGATTCTTTCGTTTGGGCCTGTGCGTCCATCTCATTTGGGGGGACGGTGGCACTGTATGTTTCCCTACATTCCCACATTCCAAAGGTGGGCTACATCCTATCCTTATTCATGAATGTCTTATCCAAGATCAAAACAGGATGATGGGATGTCGGTTCTTCCTTCTATGGATTCCTCATCAGAACACGTTACCTAGTCCGGGTATCCCTTATTGATTTATTATGATGTTCATGAAACTCTTCCTAGCACCATATCTTCATGGACCCCAATTAATTACACTGCTTCTGTCGGGACATTCCAAGGGGTCCGGTCAGGGCAGCAACCCTCGGTCTGGAGAGTAGTCACATTGGGAATCACTCGCATGTCTGGACGCTGGGACACTGGCGCATCTATCTTATGTCCATTATTATAGGGCTTATCAAGGGTGCAGAAGCCCGATGCATCCCTCATCGAATGCGGCGAATCATATGCCATGGACATGTATCTGAGGTTTTCCTCAGCTTCCCATGTTTAACACAGGGTATGCAGCAAGTTTATCATCTAGCGGAGACAGATCAGATTGATCAGAACACTGAATAGAGTGGATCAGATGGGTGCAACCCCCAGAGGGAACACTGATGTTGGGGCCAATGTGTGGATGACTTTCCGGTTACTGTTGAGGGGAATGGGGTATGAGGTTGCATGATCCCACCTGGATGTGGTGGCCCGGGTAAGAATCAGGATGGATGATGAAGCGGTTGAATGAAGTGGATGGTGAATGTGATGGAACCTCCATGAGGATGATGATGGTTTTGGGCTTGATACTTGAAGAGGCATCCTATGTATCCCCATGGAAGGTAATCAAAGTCCACATAGTTCATCTGAAGATAGCTTACCTTCGATTGGGGTTCCAACGGCTTACTGATGAAGGGAGTGACAACGGCTTATGACTGAATGGTGTGAAAATGGCTCAATGCTGAATGGAGTGACAAAGGCTTACCACTAAAAGAGTGACAATGACTTACTTCCAAAAGAGGTCCACAGTTTAACGTCATACGGGAGGGGAAGAACCGATGTAAAGGGGGTCAGGACGACCAATGGATGGTGGGCTTGAACCTCATGGAATATTCCTACATACCCTTCCTTGTCAAGGATCAAAGACCTCGTAGTTCGGGGGGTGAGGGGATTACACTCCAGGCCGCCCAGAGTGTCGGTGAACTGACGTGAATGGGGTTAGAGAGAATGAGTGGAACGCTTGAACCTTGTGGAGGCTTCCTAAATACCCTGCCTTAGCAAAGATCAAATACCACGTAGTTTAGGGGGTGGGAACCATTGTGAAGGTTGACTTGGGGTCTGATGGTTGTTGGGCTTGAACCTTGTGGAGGATTTTTACGTACCCTGCCTCATTAAGGATCATAGACCACATAGTTCAGGTGGTGGGAACCGATGTGACTGTGGACCTGGGGTCTAACAGTTGTTGGGATTGAACCATGTGAACTCTTCCTACTTACCCTGCCTTGTCATGGATCAAAGACCACATAGTTCAAGTGGTGGGAACCGACATGAAGGTGGACCTGGGGTCCGATGGTTGTTGGGATTGAACCTCGGGGAGGATTCCTATGTACCATACCTTAGCAAGGATAAAATACAATGTAGTTTAGGTGGAGTGGTGTGGGTATTAAACTCTAGGCTACCTAGGGAATATGTCATTGTCGGTGCTCACTCTAATCCCACGTGTGTCATGCTCCATGTGAGAAAAAAGCGGTAGTTGAGACCTGATGATCACGCAACGAAATGCGTGTCTGTGGGAGGTGGAAGTGGGGCTTACATGTAGTTAGTGGCCCGAAGAGGTTGGGACTTACTCCGGGATGGAGGCCCAGTTGTGACAAATCCCAGCAGGAGAGGGATTTTGGAACGAAGAAAGGAGGGGTCCGGTGTCCATTCCCCCTGGTCCTTGGTACCGAAGAAGGAAGGAGGAGTAGGTACAATTCCTCTTGAAAGAAAGGTAGGGCATACACCAAGATGGTTTCCCTTTCCCCATGTAAAAATGCCACTCAGATAAGGAGGATATCATCTCTTGTAAGGGAATATATCATTCTCATGGAGACCAGTGGGCATGGAGAATGTCAAATGTGGGGGCACCCCACGTACGAGGCACGGGGCGAGGTCACAGTGTAATGTCATATGCTGAGGATGATGTTTCTTGGTAGTTTAACTTCCTGCAGTTCGGATGATGTGGGTTTTCTTTACACCCATAGGACATACATAACCGGTACCCTTTACACTTTAGTGAAGAGAGGATACATGCAACACCTTGGATATGGGGCCTTAAGGAGAGAACCATTGAGGGGTTCACGTTAGTAGGACTATGAGAAGAAGCAATAGGTATTAGCATGCCTATGCGAAGAAGCATGAGGCGAAGCAACACAAGGGATAGTATCATCCAAGGGATTTTTAAATCACATCGTGCAACCCTGGATGGTCGCACGGGAAAAGGAATCGCAAAGAAGATGGGTTCATAAGCAAGGGCCTTGTGAGGCTCTGCTGCTCTACATAGAAAAGGGTGCTTAAGAAGGGGTGTGTTTCGCAAAGTGG
Source organism: Viscum album (assembly GCA_963277665.1). Taxonomy (NCBI): domain Eukaryota; kingdom Viridiplantae; phylum Streptophyta; class Magnoliopsida; order Santalales; family Viscaceae; genus Viscum; species Viscum album. The sequence continues at coordinate 942,834,939 of OY728162.1, forward strand.
GGTGCCTCATCCCAAGCTTAGGGAAGAGGTGCATATGGGAGGTTCTTCGTGAAGTGGAAAGGCATTTGCGAAGCACTACCTTATAGATCAAAGGTGACTCACGAAGCAAGTTATCGTGAAGCAATGTGCTTCGTGAAGTATAGTGACCCTGCCTTGGCATGTGGATCATGTGTACATGAAGGGTGTCTCGGGAAGAACAAACACTTTGTGACGACCTGGATCCCCTTGGGGATCCCCTTCCATCATGGAAGCCCATAGGCTCTGTAAAAGTAATCCCTCTCAAAAGAGGGGGTTAAATCAAGGAAAAGGGGAGGCACTTCTTAGCGCACAAGTACCTTGCACAGCTCATGGTTCACAGAGAAGAAGGTTCTTCGTGATTCGGTAGCTAAGAAGTTGAAAGGTCGAATGATCCGCCTCCTGGACTTTGGGGGGGAGGCCGGTATTTATAGGGGAGAGGCTCTGTGAAGCAGTGCGCGCTTGGTGTGAAGCCTGATTTTTCGTTGCTCCGTGGAGGGTCGCGAACGTCAAATGCGTTCGTGGAGTGTCCCGCCTCCTTGCTCTGTGGTGGGTTGTGAACGTCAAAGGGGACTCCACGAAGGGGCTTCGTGAGGCAGCCATCGGGTTTGTGTCTTCTTTTCCTCCCCACATTTTGGCGTTAACAAATGCCCCCCCCCCCTCAAACTTAAAGCTATGGAGAGATCAAGGGTCGAATTCTGAGGGTAGATTGCTAAAATCCTCGGACTTTCATGAAGCTACCTCGCGTAAAGGGATCACTTACCTGGAAAGTGAAGCTCCATCCGGATGCGCTGCAAAGCTCGCTTCGGTCGAGACGTGGCGCGAAGCTCTGGGGGTCCCTCTTCTATAAATAGGAGACCTAAACTCACTTTTGTATTTTCTACTCTCCATGATTGTGGAATTTAGTGATCTCGATTTTTGAAGCTCTGCGTACTCTGTGATTGATCTCTACGAATCAGACCTTCTGCTTTGTGGCACTTTAGTGAGTTTTTGACTTCGCATGTCAGCGCTTCGTGACTCTGTGCCGGAAGGATGAGGTAGGGCTCCACGAACAGGCTTCATTAACATTCTCCATGAATGTCCTATGTGAACTAGCTTCATGAATCAACCCGAAAAGCTTCCAAATTTCAAAACATAATTTCTCATCAAGAAGATGTCTGGGGGTCCTTGCGGATGTTGCCCGAAGGGATGAGATGGCGAATAGTCTTGGTCTGGGGGAGTTGGTACGGAGCCACTCTGACCCTGATTCGGAGGTGAATCTACTGTCTGAGATCTAGAATAACTAATCGTTGTTTAATAGGTTTCCTTTGTATGGCTTCGGGATGAGGGATGACGTCTTCAAACCAGAAGAAAGTCGGGATGAACCAACTTACTGGTTTAGGAGCACGTTGAGCCAGTACCAATGGCTTAGGGCAGTTGACGGCCATGCCCGAGAGGATTTCACACCCATCATTGCTGATTTCTTATACAACGACCTTAATAATTTCAATGGGAAGGAATTATTGTTGGAGAAGTCTCCCCATATCTACTATATGATTTTGAAGGCAGATTTGAAGAACCTGAGGAAGGGGTGGTCCGAGGAATGGGACTTGTGCCAGGGTGGAAACTTCACTGGAGATTAGGCCTGGGCCTATTTGGTAGGTGCCTCGTGTGAGGAATTTGGGGCTGATCTTGGTAGAGTGGGTTTGTATGTGGTGTCATGGGAATCTCAATTCCACTTATATCAAACAAAACAGCTAATACCATTGCTATTGAGAAGATGGTTGTCGAGGACCAATTCCTTCCACATACACCATGGGGAGGTCAGTATCAGCATGTGGGATGTCTACTAGATCTCAGGGGTCCCGATACTGGGGGAGAGGTATGAAAAATTCCTCCCTGTCATGAGTTTGTGGGAGAATCTAGATCAAATGCCATGGATCGTGATGGTGTGGATAGATCTTGTGCCCTGGGAGGACAAGAATGCAGTAAGGGATGCCCACTTCAGGCGGTGGTTCAAAGAGTTCGTGATCTACCTGGAAAACAAGCTTTTTTCGGAAAGGCCTCGGACCTTCCCTAAGGGGGGTCTAATTATGGAACACTTATATTGGAGGATTTTGGCTAACAGAAAGTGGAAGATGCGGGGATTCAACGTCAGAACCGAGCAACAACAAATAGTCATGTTGGCAGCATTCATCGTGGCTCTTATCTATGGTTGGATCCTGCCAGTGAGGGATACCAACATGGGAGTGCACCCAATCACATTTATCATGGCGTCCACATTGGTGATGGGAGGGCAGGTCAACCACGGAATCTGGATGCTCTCCAAACTATATAAGGTGTTGTGGAATATCAGTAAAGGGAAAAGGCCGTAGAGGGTATGTGGGCCATTCCACCACCTGTATGGATGGATTGCATCAAATATTATGGAGTTTATGAATACGCAAACTGTATCTCTCCTCTAGGCTCGATCTTCCTCCCATCTATACAGAATTATGTGAGGATCTTTTTGTCCAAGATGACCGCACCGTCGGTTCTAAACCGGGTGTGGAGGGTAGAGGAATTCAAATTCCACCTGTTTCCATTGCCGACAGGGGTATTCACTGATGAAGATCGGGGGGCGAAAGTGTATCAGGACTATTTCCTAGCCTTTCGAGGTGGAGTCCTGGTGGTGAGGGTGGACCGTGAGCCCCTCTATGAGCCATATACCCCACACCGGTTTGTAAGGAAATTCTTATGTATGCTGCGGCAGACCCCACAGGTCTATCTGGAGGTGTTCCATGAAGAACAGTCATGCGTAATGAGGCCGATGTGGCTTATGTTCACACCATAAGATGGAGAAATGCACAATGAGTTGCCTCCACGAACCGCCATCCTCAGGCGCATAAAGGAATATTCCCAGAGCTGGGAGGCAGCCTACCTGGGGGAGATGCTAATGCAGCCAACCATTCAAGTCGATGATAGTGAGCTTCCTGACCTCGGGGCCAGGGCCAGAAGGTAGTAAGGACATCCAACGGTGGTGGGGCTCCTGTGGAAGCAAGTCTTGAACCATTTGAGGGGGGAAGCAATGGTAGCAGATCCAGCAACGGTAGCGGACCTGGTGATTCCAGAAGAGATGAGTTATCTAGAGGGGAGGCTGCCGAGAAGATTCGGGAGGATAACCACCCCGGATCTGGGGAAGCGACTGGGCCATATTTACATGCCATAGAATGCTATCTTTTTGGAGGCCTGGGACATCTGGGAGTTCAACACGAAATTCCATGGCCCCTCCAAGTTGTGGCATAATCTGAACTATTTAGGGATGGATTTGTAAGGAATAGGCCCCATCAGGACTGGCTTTGCTGTGTCCCAATCTGAAGGGGAACAATTTATGACTAATATGGTGGACATCGTGCACTCAAAAGGTGCTCCTCATCCAATGAAAGGTTGAGTCAAGGTGATTCTTGATTGCACTACTCCCCACTGTTGTCATCCACTGATTTGAGAGAGTGATTCCCTCTGCCGGAAGAATCAGAAGAGTCTTCATGGGGAGATGAGGCTAGGAGAGGGAGCATGTTGGAGGAGGGTGAAGTTGGAGATAAAGGCTTGGATCTTGAAGATTTCACAGAGGCCCTTGAGGTAACAATATAAATCCCCCTTCTATGATACTTTCGATGAGGTCAATTTGGATTCCTTGTTAACATCCAAACCATTCAAGAGAGTCTTATATACATAACTCGTTCTCATCCCTCAGGGGATGCAGATGTGGTACCTTCGGGATCTACGCCTACTGCCACATCTATTTCTAACTTCAACAGAGATAGGAAACTTGAGGAGACCCCTCTAGATCTTTCAGACCATCCGATCATATACATGGGGTCACGGTTCGGGGTCCTGATGACATCAACCCAAAAAAGAAGACTAGGAATTCGATCTCTATAAGTCCCCTTTACCAATTTTTTGACAGTCATCCCCAAACCATATTTACTAACATCAATTTACTTTTTTGGAACATACAGTTCTTCTAATGGTGTGGGTCACCTAGACGAGGTTGGTCGGGGCTTCTTACAGCCTCCTTCTGAGGGGAGTGCTGATGATCATGGAGGCGGAGCACCAAACTGACTGAGCATCAGTGCTCCCAATCACTGGTGAGACCGTCAGGGGCTAGAACTGAGGTCATTGAAGTAGGATCTGATAATGAGGATCAGTAAGATATCCTAGGTACCTCCATACCTGATCAAACACCAGATGTGGACCATACTGAAGAGTTCCTTGTGGCGTTCCCCGTGTATGAGCCTGCCAATCATGCAGACTAGGATGAGACAACCTCTGATGAATAGGATGGTAAGATAGTTCATCGCCGTTCATGGAATCTGATCATGAACTTCATAAATTAAACCCCCATGAATTATGTTTGGATTAGATGTATAGACTTCGCTCAAGACTGCGTGAGCTGTGTGCTGGGGGAGTGGATGCCCAGTGTCCCCACATGCTCGACTGAGATATTATGGTGGAAAATATTCGGGAGTATGATCGTGGCCTCGGTGTTGGATGTCAGAGAAAGAATGTGATAAACATCAAGAGGCTCCAGGAGGCTGAAGATTAGGTTCAATGGCTGCAGGCCCAAGCGGATGAGCATTCCACTTCCCTTGATGCGCTATCAGAGCTCGAATCGTGGCTGAAAGCCCAGCTAGTAGAGGCTGAAGAGGGAATGAAGTGAGCTTCTGAGGATATGACCATCATTCGGACCAACGTAGAGCATTCCCAGATTGCGGCTGATGAATTGCACCCCATTGCTACCAAGGAGGAGCGGGAGATGAACAAGCGGCAACAACTCTTGAATTCCACCAGCAAGTGGGTGGCAGAGCTACTTTGTTCTTTTGAAAAGGTTAATCCATCCATGGGGGGAAATTACCCTTAGGAACTATAATTATTACTAAACATCAAACTTACTTTCATTATTTTATTTTTTGATGCCATATCATGAATGAGTTCCATTGTTTACATACGTTTATTGCATTCTTGTGATATTTTTGGACCGTCCAGCGATCATTACCTTAGCTCACGTGGTCCAGGACCGATGTGGGAAACAAGGGATGACTACCTTATCACCCCATCCAAATGTAGGAGTGAAAACCAATCTTCAAGAATCTGGGTTTTGAACAACCAGTCGGGGTTTCCATGAGGAAATGGGAGAGACCTGACTGGAGAATGAAGCTCTCTGAACAGCCGAATTACCATTTTCCCAGTGTTCTCTTATGAACTAATGGGTTAAAACCATGGGTACTGGAATCAATCCGCACATATGGGAATGGAAGGTGTGATTCATGATACCGAGGATTCGGAATACTGTCAGGGTGGCGTGACAATAAAGAATAACTATTGACAGCATTCGAAACATAGTATCCTCATTGTGTTAGTCTGTAATGGGGATAGAAAATGATGGCTGACCACTGACCACGTTCGAAACACGAGGCCTGACTCAAAATTTCATCCATTGGTCTTCTAAAACGTTGGTCGAGGACAATAGGTGGGCCATAAGATGAGAATACATACTGTTAGGGGGTTCCCTTAGACATGAAAGAGGATGCGGGTCCGAATAAGGGGAAAGCAAAGCCTAGAATGTGGAGGGGTGGTTTGTTCAAACATAATCCAATACTCTCAAAACTATGCCACCGTGGTAGAGGCGCATTATTTGGGTGCATCAGTTTGATCATTGATCATCCCTTCTTTTAGACATGACTTATCTAGTGAGGGGGCTATCGCTTCCCAATTCCATCGTGGGGCATCCCGAACTTGTTCAGGGAAAAGATACATTTACATGGTACCCACAAGGGGTCAGCCCAGGGGGCCAAAACTGAGGAGGAATAAGATTTATGATTATTGGGTTTGGACCCAAGGTGAAATGCCTAGATGTCTCTACGTATCCCATAAGGATGGGAATCACTCCTTACGTAGTTCTGGAAGATGTCCTATAGTTTAACATCTTGCAGCAAGGACGCAGAGTGGTCTTAGTTTATGGTTATAGAGCATGGACCATGGATCGGTAAGGAGTGCAAGGGACACATGGTAAAGTTATTATGAAACTCAACGGGAATGAGGACTCGGATTCCGGATTACCATGTGTTCCCCAGGAAGGTTTTAGGTTGAGGTACCAGAAACGAGAGTTAAGTTGGGCCCATTGGGGAAGCGCTCGGGCGTTCCTACATATCTCATGAGAATGAGAATCAAGTTGTACGTAGTTCTAAGTGGTGGCATGGTAAGGTACCAGTGCTCGGGATAAAAGGGGCATGCGAGTGTTTCCCTCACACCAAAGGAAGCAGTATTTGATGTATCTTGTTTTTCCTTTAAGGTGAATGAGAGTTTTTTTGGTGAAGTGATAGGCCAAGGACAGAAAGTCGGACATTTCCACAAGAATCAAGACATATGATGGCATTGAAAAATGGTATGGTGTGTGAATGATACCAAACATGGTGCCCCCTGAGTGAGGACATCACGATGTAGTTCCATTTTTCATCGTGCGGCCAGGACGATAATGTCACATTTTAGGGTCATGTGATGGGACCAGGCATGCATTTTAATTTCATTTAGCATAGATGAATTAGATAGGAGGATAAAGGGGGAATGTGCATGGTGCAATAAAACATACCCGACGTGAACGATGTCATAATCCCATGCCATAATGTTTGCGATTCCGTTAAAGAAACCTTGGGCCAAGGGGCCAAATAGAGGTAAGAGGGTAAGGGGCAGGAGAAACTAGCTCCCATTTGAGATGGACATGAAAATGAGATGTTTGGGTGTTCCTACGTATCCCATGAGGATGGGAATCAAGACACACATAGCTCTAAAAGATATATTAGTTTATGGTCTTAGATCTCATACCATGGGGTAGTGAAATCCTTTCATGCAAGAACAAACCTCAACCCGATCCCTAAGCCCACGTGAGTCAAACTCAGTGTGGGAAACATGGGAGGAAGATGTTTTTTTAAATACCTAGGATGCACGTCAAAGGTAAGATGGTTTAGAGCCCCAAACGACACCTCTACCATGGATTTTCCCTCCTAATGTGCAAATGCACACTGAGGTATAGTGTCAGGAGTGCTAAAATTCCACCAATACATGATGGGGTGGACAATGATGCGAATCTTGTAACCAACATTCAAGGCCTAAAGGGGATTCTGTGACGATGGAGGATAACTGTTGACCATGTTTGAAACACAGCATCCCTATCGCATTAGCCTATAATGAGGACAAAAATAATGAGCGTTGGTTGCTGAACATATTATCAACACGGGACTCGTATCGATTTGTTGTCTGAAACCTTTGAGGTCATTGGCCAGTGATGGTAGGAGAGCCCTCAGTCCTAGAATCCATGCCATTTGGGGGTCCCTTTGGGTGGGGAAGAATATGGAAGCCCTAATTAAGGGGAACACGAAGCCTGAAAAATGGGCGAAAGCATGTCCAAGTAGAGTCCGACATTCCAGGTACTAAACCAGAGTACCCTTGGGCACATTGGTGAATCACCGAGGAGGGCCGAGTGGCTCATCTTGAGGGTAACCAATTTGAAGGGATGAGTATAGAATAAGGGGATAAAGAACTCTCAAGAGGGAGAGATATGTGGCGTGGTCTTTACAAACCCAACATGAATGAGGAGATAGTCACATACCACACCATATACTCCCCTCCTAGAAAAAGGGTAGGCCAAGGGGGCAAGGTGAAAGGGAAATTTCTGAGAGATGGGGATGGACCCGAAGTCTAGATGTTCATCTGGTCCTACGTATGCCATGAGGATGGGAATCAAGTCACACATAATTCTGGAATCATACATAGGGGTAAGATACCCTAACGATGGGGGTGTACGACATGGCGAGTAACCCGATGTGACTGAGGAAATAGTCCCATACCACACCATACAACCCTGAATGAGAACCTAGCTAGAGGCTATAAAGGATTAGGGGCCTAAAAGGACCGAGGGGCCTGAGGCTGGGCCTCGGTTGGAAAGGCCATGGGGCTTAAGGCTGGGCCTCAGTTAGAAAGGCCAAGGGGCCTGAGGCTGGGCCTCGGTTGGAAAGGCGATGGGGCCTGAGGCTGGACCTCGGTCGGAAAGGCCAAGGGGCCAAAAGATAGGCCTCAGTTAGAGAGGCCAAGGGGCTTGAGGCTGGGCCTCGGTTGGAAAGTCCTGATCAGCTTGTAGTTTAACATTTTACAGTGAGAACGAAAATGGGTAAGATACCTTACATACAGGAGGTGTATGGTATGACAAGTAACCCGACGTGAATGAGGACATAATCACATACCACAATGCCTATCCCTAAATAGGAACCGTGTCCAGAGGCTATAAAGGGCCGAGGGGCCGGAAAGGGACAAGGGACCTGAGGCCGGGTGTCTTCACTAATGGTAGCCATAAAATATCTTGTGCAGTTACCACCTCATCACAGCTCCGAAGTCCATGTGAGTAGTTTTCCATTTGGGAAACAAGGAGCTGGATTTGGATCTCCCTGCTATATAGGGGTCTACTAGCGGGCATCGCCTGAAGGGAGTTCGTCGCTTGGAGATACAACGGGGAAAAATGAACCACTATAATCAATGTTTGGGACATCTTTGGGTGGCCCTAACGACGTAGGATAGCTATTGACCATGTTCTAAAAACAGCATTCATATAGTGAATTGGAATAGGAACAACAAATGAGCATTGACTACTGACCATATTCGCAATGCAAGATTTGTATCATTTTTTTGCTCAACATCCTTGAGGGAGTTGGCCTGAAGTGGAATGAGAGCCGTTGGGCCTAGGATCCATGGAATTCGGGGGCCCTTTAGGATGGGAGAGATGATGGAGTCCTAATAAAAGGAGTTGATGAAGCATATATGTACTCATACATCTTAAAGTCAAGAAGGGTGGTGAAAGAGGCGGACACCTTTGGGGAGTGGGACATATGGAGGAATCGAGATGAGCTCGTCCTGAATTGAGGCAACAGCTTGCACCACACCATATGTCTTAACCCGAGGAGAGATTCTATCATTTGGGCTGGGCCAACAGAGAAAATTTCTGGTTATTCCTATGTATCCCATAAGGATGGGAATCATGATATACGAAGTTCTTGAAGTCCATGCAGTTTAACGTCATGCGGTGAGGACGTGGGAGGATAGAAGAATGTGGAGAGGGCACATGGTGCAACCATGATAATCCTAGTATGACTGGGACCACTCTAGAGGGTAAACTGTAGTGCGCAGTGTCATATTCACTCACGCTCATCCCAATCAGCTGGGAGGTAACCATTTTATAGATACTCGACAATGGGGGATCTCCAGTCAATATTCGCTTCAACCACTATGTCTGAGGAACCTGGGGGTCATGACGTGGAGGACCGGTGGTAAGATGGATTACTTTTAGGTTGTTGTCATCCTCTAGGGTGATGGGAGAAATGACTCTCCAATGTTCCAGGTGTATGATCAGATCATCCTGCTCGGGTTCTGTAAGTGATGCTTCCAGGCCGGCCAGGGCATCAGCTCGACCGTTCTAAGATCGAGGGACATGAGTAACTTCCGGCCGAGATGGAAATTGGGCCATTAGCTGGAGGGTGTTCTCTAACAATGGTATGAGATCTGGTTTTCTGAAAACATATATACTATTGATTATCATGATGACTAGTTCAGAATACCATTTTACATGTAAATGGGACACATCTATCTCGAGGGCTGGCTCTAGGCCAATGATAAGAGCCTGATTCTCTACCTCGTTGGTGAAACCTTCTGATAATAGGAATGAGTATGGTAGAATGGCTTGCACTGGGGTAATAAATACAATACCCAGTCCTACTCTATTGAGCCATGGATCATTGAGTCTCCTGCTGGTGGGGCTCCGGGAGGCACCATCAAAGTGCATCTTCCAACATGGAATGGCAGGATCAACTGAGAGGATTGCCTCATCGGGAAAATCTAGGTCAAGGGACTGGTCTGCAAGGGTTGGATGGGCAGCTAAAAAATATTCAACTGCTTGTCTCTTGAAAGCCTTCTGAGGCACGAAACTGATGTCAAACTGATGGTGGTATACTTCCCACCATTCTAGATGGCTAGTCAACATGGTGTGGTTGAAAATGTACTTCAGCGGGTCTACTCGAGACACCAGCTGTACCTTGTGGTGTTGCAGGTAATGTCGCAACTTCTGCATGGAAAATACGAGTGCAAGGCAGCTTCTTTCGATGAGGCAGTATTTGGTCTCTGTATCAATGAGCATACGACTGAGTTAGTAAAGGATATTTTCTGTCCCATCATTGTTCTTCTTGATGAGAAGGGCACCAAGAGATCATTCCAGGGAAGTCACGTATAGGATCATCGGTTTTCTAGAGACAGGTGGCATCAAGACTGGAGGATGGAGCAGATGCTGCTTGATTTCCTCAAATGTGGTCTGGCACTCTTCGTCCCACTCAAAGGCGGAGCCTTTCTTCATGAGATGAGAAAAGGGATTACAATTTCCAAAAAGATTCTCAATGAATCAGTGTATGTTGGATATGTTTCCCTGGAAAACTAGAAGCTCCCGAATATAACTCCAGGGAGGAATTTGACTGATGGCCATGATCTTCTCTAGGTCAATCTCGATACCCTAGTACCTGACAAAAAATCCAAGAAACATCCCAGAGGTCACCCTGAAGGCACACTTCAACAGGTTCATCTTCAGGTAGCAGGAATGGAGGAAGGAGAACACTTTCTCAAGGTCCATGAGATTGTTATGGCACTGATGAGATTTGACCACCAGATCAGCCACATAGCCTTCCACCAATGTCTGGAGCAATGGATTGAATTTGCGGTGCATGGCCCGCTGATAACTAGAACCTGCATTCTTCAAGCCGAATGGCATAACCTGGTTAAAGAAAGTACCTTTGGGTTCCTTGAAAGCTGTAGAATCCTCGTCCTTGGGGGCTATTTGGATCTATCTGTATCCAGAGTAACCATCCATGAAGTAGAGGGCTTGGAACCCAGTCATAGCATCGATCAACAATTCAGTCACCAGAAAATGAAAATCATCCTTCAGATAGTGACGGTTGAGATCTCGAATGTCGATGCAGATTCTAATCTATCTGTTCTTCTTTCTGACTGGAACAATGTTGGTTATCCACTTGGGGAACTGGAACTCCTTGACAAAGTTGGCTCTGATGAGCATTACAAATTTGTCATTGACCATGGCACCAAGAGAAGGGTGCCTCTTTCTAGGAGGCTACTTGAACCCTCTATGATTTCTAGGGAGACTGAGGCGGTGGACGGCTACCTGAGTATCTAGTCCTAGAATCTGGTCATAGCTCATAGAGAATACATCACGATGCTACTTCATGAATTCTACGTACCACTACTACTCCTTGAGGGACATGGCGACACTGGTCAATGTGGGTCTTGGATATGCCTCACTAACAAGGTTCACCTATCATAGTTCATCGACCGTAGCAGAGATGCCCTCTTCAAAGGTGGGGGAGAGTCCTCTAGATACTCTTCTTTGCTTATGGAGGATGGATTCCCAACAAGGGATGTTTCCTCTGGGTCAGCAGATCCTGACAGGAGGGTGGTACCGTCCTGGGCGGCAGTGGTCGTTGCATTGGGAGATTCTGGTATTGCTGAAACCATAGCGATGAAGGAAGTCGATCTGATCCCATCTAGACTTCAACCAAAGGAGGAACGTTTTATGATATCAAATAAATATTAGCGCATCATCTTGAACCGGTAAATTCCAGCCTGAAGAAACAAACACATTTGATGTACCGACGTTGCCATGGGGCCGACATCCCGATACAGTATGGGGGTAGGAGACTCCGGGATCACCTGATCCTGGTTTGTGTAGTAGTACAAGGTGATTTCCCACCGTCGCTTGGACTTGGGAATATGCTTCCCTCTTGTATCCGAGACAACAAAACATTGCCTCATGTCAGGGGTTTTGGCCTTCAATCGATGGATTGGGAAGATATAGGCATCATCCAGACCTGCCCAGAGGTCAGTTGTGACCATGGCGGGCTCAAACTCAATTTCCTGAATCTTTTTATCCTTGATCTTGTAATATTCGGCATCCAGGTAGTGGACCTCACAAGAGGAAAAAGGATATGAATCTCCATGGAGTACACCTACTCGACCATAAAGGGAGTACTTGAGGCACTGGTGATACAACGAGGGGATAGCCACATGCAGGTGGATCCATGGTCTACCCATCAATGCAATGTACGCGGTGTCCTGGGAGACAACCATAAAATCAATACTAGAAAATAGGCCACCGAAATGGGTATTCAGGTGGATATTTCTGATTGGGGTCTTATCTATCATGTTGTATCCCTAGATTCATAAATTGTAGAGATTCAGGTCATCTTCGGATAACACCATCTTCCGCAGTTTTCACATCGGGATCAGGTTAATCCCATAGCCACTGTCAATAAGATAGCGGCGACCCTCCATGTAGTTAAATTGGCTGGTGATGTATAGTGGGTGGATTTTCCCCTATAAGGGAGAGCCTTCATCTTCTCCTAAAAATTAAATGTTGTCCTGACAATCAGCGTTCTCGACCTCTTCATCATGAAAGGATTCTGCAGCTGCTACCTCCGTCTCAAACTGGAGTGGGCTTCTTATAGCCTCAACAAGGGCCTAATTCATATCTTACGATAGGATAAGGGACTTGAGGATGGAAAGCATCACTGGGATACTGGTAAGGTGCATGAGAACATCATATTTCCATGCCCATCACAGTCTTTTGCTTGCAGGAGACCGCTCTGTGATGGGAGACATGACGGGCCCTACCGGCTGGGCCGGTGGCTGACCGGTGCTGTGTATATCCCGCTGCTTTCTAGTTGATTCCCAATGAGTAGCTACCGGATGAGGACCAGACGACTGCGATCGACCTGTAGTTGGGAGAGGCTGGTCATCTCATGGTCGAGGTAGCTCTGCCTGATCATGTATCAAAAATGGTGGTGGATGCGGGCTTGACGACACCAGATGAAAAGGTTGTGCATTCCGACCTCTGCACTGGGCCTGCTATTAGGTCCTAGTGGCATGCATGGCCTAGATGGAGGTTCCAACTGATGCACCTTGGCGACCCATATGGCCTCGGCTCCACCGACGTTGGCATCAGCTGGAGACATTGTGGAGGTTCGCCTAGCACTCCCCATCATCGGGAGTCATATAAGGGTTTACCAACTCCATAGTGTTGACCGAAGCGTACCCTTGACCATCACTTGAAGAGTCATCCACAACTAGGTGGATCGTGAGAGGAATCCTCATATCAGGGGGCATGAAGTCACCGTGAGTGCGGAACGACGATGGAATTGGCGGGGCGCATTTATTTCCCTTGCGCCGCTGATGCATACTCTTTTAGGAAGAGACCCAGTGAGATGATGATGCAGAAGTGGTGGTTGTGACTTCTGAAGACTCCATCTAATTCAAGCATGCCCGAATGATTCCATGGGCATAGGAAATTGTTTTGAGAGTTATCCATTCATCATACTTATGGGATCTGTGGTTAGAAACCTGCTTCCATTCACCCTCACTGTCACTGCTACTATCTGGCATTACAAAGAGACCTGTCACTTCTGCCAGGGTCGGGCCCATCCTAACTATGTTGTTATTGACCTAGCCATGATTCCAGTCATTAAACACATAACAATTATTGATGGTGTGCCTTAGGATATGATAATAGGGGTAGTAGTTGGGGCAATCAGTGAGGTTTGCCTCTTCTGGACTTCTGCACTTTGGAAAACGCACGATGCCTTGTTCCAAGGCACTTTTGAAATACCTGGGGACTGAATTCTCGTTGAACGAGTCGGTCTAGATTCTTTTTTCTGGAAAGGGGGTCATTGGATCAGGACCCTGATGAGGTGCTGGAGGGTCATGTCGAGGAGGCAGAGCCTAGTTGTCCCGCCTGGGCCCTAGTGGTGCATTCCACAGGGGAAACTGCCGATTCTGAGGTGGACGTTGCTGAGCCAGAGGCTGCACTTAAGGTGGATGGCCTCTGTAAGGCTACGGGGCTGGTTCCACTGGTAGCAATTCTAGTTTCTTGGGGGCTTCTATTTGGGCCACTGTGGCGGGCTCGGCTCTGGAAACCCTTCATGCGGGAATTACAGGGACAACAGACGTGCTTGGCTGGCCTATTGGAAGGCATCTTCTAGGAACTGGGTCTTATAAGAGAAGTCTTAGAATCCTCTAGGGTAGTTCTGGGTGACTAGGGAAGATACCAGTTCCATCTTGATGTTCCCTATGCACATCGTTGGTAATTTCTCCTAAGACAGTGCCATGTCAAGAGAGTATGTGAGCCCCTTCCACCGGGCGATAAAGTTATCGACACGCTCATCAAGCATTTTCTTGCTCTTGAAGAGGTCTGTGATGCATGTTTTCTGGGTGGTAGAGCTTAACTGGTAGAGGAATTTCCTGCGAAGGTCCTCCCAGCTGGTAATGGATCCAACGGGGAGCTGGCTATACCAAACGAATGTTGGCCCCTCCAATGTATGAACAAAGCAGCATAGCTTGGAAGCCTCCTGCTATGCTGGAGTGCCTAACATGGGCCCACACCTTGATTTGAAGTGGGCTAGGAGATGTTGTGGATCCCTCATCCCGTTAAAGGGGGAGAAGGTGGGATTACTGAAACTCGTAGGTGCCGGCATATCATCCACCAACGCCATATATGGCTTACCATCAGGTGGGATTGACACCCCTCGTGTTTCCAATGACTCAGGGTAGGCTATGAGTGCCACCATAGGATCATCTAGGTGGGGTCCCTATCTTGACAGGGATCCCTCACTACGAGCACATTGGCAGGTTCTTCAATACGGTAAACACGCTCAGTGGTTCATGAAGCGGTTGGTGGAGTGGCCTACGGGGAAATTGGGGGAACCCGCGCTGGATTTCTTGGATTATTGTGCCGTTTAGGATTGCTTGGTGAGACATACATCTCCTTATTTCTGTGAGCTCCATCTTTAGCCCTGTCTATTGGAGCATCATGATCAGGGTTTCCTGGGGGCAGCTTACTGAGTGGAAGTTGTTCCGTCCCCTGCTGTAATGGCCTAGAATTTTCGTAGTCGGGCCGCTAAACTGCAACATGTTCATCTAGGAGTTCATTGACCAAATTCTTCTACTCTGTAAGTTTTTGGCACAACGTGGAATTCTCCGGGTCCTCTTCCATCTTCTGCACTAGGGAGAATGGGTCGGAGTGCATGGAAACTCCGACGTGCTCTTTTCCCTTACTGGAATTCCGGATGAGTACCAAATGCCTTGGTGAGCACAGGGAGACCTAGTAGGTTCCTCTGCTAGCGAGTAATCCTTCATGATGGGTACAATAGTGATGGAACTCCCTTAGGGGGTAAGTATCCATCGAGATGCTCCAGCTCGTCCTCCTTTTCTACTATGTCGGCCATGTTGACTGTGACCCTTCCTAGAGGCATGTCCTTGATATTGCCTAGCGAGTCGGGATGCCGCTTGATTGGATTGAAGTGGGAGGCTCCATACTGCCCCCAGCCACAAATTTTCATGTGGGGGTAGCCTCCTTGATAATTTTGTGGAGTACCTTGATACACTGAACGTATTGCTGCAAGAGGGCCTCACGGCGACCTGGTGACTCAGGGTGCTGGGCCACAGAGAGTTCGGGTAGATCGTCCAAATGACATTGCTCATCGATGTCTTCAAAATATGTTTGGATACTAGGATAAACCACTCACTAAAGACGAATACAAAAATGCATCTCCTAGAGGGTGTGGTGAAAACACTCAACTTCCTCCGGGGTGAGGGATCCCGGTATGCAGAAATCTGGTGCTACCATGAGCCAGAACTTCTCTGGGATGTGGTCCACTATAAGGATGTTCCAGAAGCTCCTCTGCTCAAATTTAGGGTCTATCCCTTGATTCCCCCATTCATCGACTCGGGGTGGCTAAGGAACTGGTAGTGGTACTGAGGCGGATCGCTGGGATGGAAGGCTGGCCGGCGGAGAGTACGACGAACGGGATGACTGGCCGCCGATTCTCGGGCTATCCTTCAAAGAGTGTAGTGATCTAGCTGCTACGTTAGAATAAGACAGGCTGACATCCACTATTCAAGTTTTAGGGTCTAGGTCTACAAGTGATAGGTTGTGATGTTTCTCTCCCTCCATCGATCCCCAGAATAGTTCTCTGTGATCTCATGTCGAGGTAAAGAGCGCTTTTGGTGACGATGGTGGTGATTGCATGACCATAACCTGAGGGGTCGCCCAATTTTCATCCCTATGGGTATACTTATGGAGGGAGGCAAGAATATGATGGACCTCACATTCCGGGAGCACTAGGCTGATGCACCTCATCACTACCCCGGCCCTTGGCTCGGATGAGCGAGAGGAGGGTTCCCACACTGAGTCGTATTTTACCTCGGAGTCTCAGAAGCGGACTGATCTCATCTTCGTCTATACCTTCTCAGAATTATTCTTATGGCAGAAATGGCCCACCTTTGTTACCCTAGGTTTCTCCTCAGGATAGGGAAAATTTATGACACAGGGTCCTTCGGATGCAGTAGTGCTGGGGCGGAGAGGGTCTCCAACTGAGAAAGCCAGGGTCTGAGGAGCACTAGGACAGATGTCAAAGGGGATATGGGGAGGGCCTCCATGGGTAGCACTGGAGTGGGAAAGCCCTCCACTGGAACTGGTAGAAGAATGGTGAGGACCTCCATTATTTTTTACCCTGGTGACCTCAGTACGATAAGGGTCCTTGAACTGGTCTAGTAGAACACGGGTAGGACCTCCTTGCTGGGTGCGGGTGGAGCGAGGACGACCCTCACGCCTCTGGTTTCCGAGGTTAGGAGGACCTTCACCAGCTGCTAAGAGGACATGGGGTGGATCCCCATGTTAAGGAGAGATCGGATGGGCAATGGCCCTACACCAGTGTTCAGGGGTAGGAGGAATGACTCCATACCCAGTGTAATGGGCATGGAAGAGGCTTTCGTGCTGAGTATCACCACAGTGGGGAAGGCCTTCATTCGAATTAGGGGTGGAATGGGGTGGACCTCCATGTTGAGCTTCGAAGCGAGGAATTCCCACAATCTCTGTGTTTGTGGTACGGGGAGGACCTCCGTACTGGGTGGAATTTCTGCAGGTTAGCTCGTGGCGACCACTACTCATGCCTGCAACCAAGAGAGTCAACCCAGATTACCCGTGGGGTGGTTGGGTCCTCGATCCTAGTCAGGCATATAATTTCCCCTGCTTAGTGTATGCATGGAACTGATGATATACGTCGTCAGTGGCTCGGGCCACAATAGCTGCTGACGTTGATGCCCCTTGGCAAGCATCCTCCTCAGCTTACACCCGACGCACGCATTGGGTCGGAGGAACCGGGGATGGTGGTGCTGGTACATAGCTTACCTACTCCTCTTCCAGCAAGACTGGGTGGCGATGCTGACATGACCGGGTGGGAGCCCTTGCTGGGAGACCCTGGAATGGGACTCTGACTGGGCTGGCTTGAACCTCACATACCTCATCAGCGTAAGGATGGGAGTCATCAAATTTTTCTGAGGAGAGGCTCTAAAAACAGTTGTATGTTGTGGTGGGGAGCAACGTCTCCCTGGGCGGCCCTTAGGGGCGGCATTGGTGATGAGGTGCAGACACCTCCAGATCTAGGTAGGCCATATCCTGGGTTGGGATTATGTCGTCCTACTCGTAACGGCACACGAGGTCGTCGATTAACGTTCTTTGGATGACCTCGTACAGAGAGAGGGTGCGTGGGTGCCCCATGGTCATAGATTTAGAGGCCGTTGTGGGAGAGGTAATGCCACGTGAAACGACCGCATTGGCACTGCCCCCGCCCCCATGTCGATGGGAAGGTGGTGATCGCATCCCTGAAGTAGGTACATGATACCTGAGAGTAGGGAGATAAACTCGTTAGTGATGAAAGAAAAGGGAATCGACACCATTTCCCCATCTTCATCCATTCTTCCACGGCCGGTAAGAGGGATCCATGCTGACAATGTAACAGAACGAGATGTCCAATGTCCTACTACCCCAACTTCTGGTGAGTTTCACGCGAGGCATACTATTTTCTTAGTGGGACCCGGTGATGGATAATTAGATTCGGTGACACATCAATCCATTGATGCCTCGAACGATACTAATCTCCATTCTGAGGATAATAAGTTCTCGTTGGGTTTACCATTTCTGTTTCCAACACTTTCGTCCGGGCATGTGTGTCCGTCTCTTTTGGGGGGACGGCTGTGATGTCAGTTTCCCTGCATTCCTGCTTCCCAAAGGCGGGAGACATCTGCTCATTCATCAGGGACATTTACTCCATGATCAAAATGAGATGATGGGATGTCGGTTCTTCCTTCCATGGATTCCTCCTCAGAACTCGTTACCTAGTTTTGGTCTCCATTATATATTTAATAATTTTTTCATGATACTCTTCTTGGCACCACATATTCATGGACACTAGTTAATTAATATACTTCTTATCGGGACATTCCAAGGGGTCCAGTTAGGGAAACAACCTTCGGTCAGGGGATTAGTCACGTTGGGCATCACTATCAGTTCTGGACGCTGGGACACTGGTGCATCTGTCTTCTGTCCCTTATTTTAGGGCTTCTCAAGGGTGCGGAAGCCCGAGGCATCCCACATCGAATGCGGGAATCATATGCCATGGGTGTTTATCTGAGTTTTTCCTTATCTTCCCGTGTTTAACACAGGGTATAATACAAGTTTAACTTCTAATGGAGATAGATCGGGCTAATCAGAACACAGACTAGAGTGGATCATATGCGTGCAACCCCTGGAGGGAACACTGATGTTGGGTCCAACACGTGGTTGATTTCCTGGTTACCTATTGAGGGGAATGGGGTATGAGGTGGCATGATCCCACAAGGATGTTGTGGCCTGTGTAATAATCCATATGGATGATGAAGAAGTTGAATGAAGTGGATGGATAATGGGATGGAACCGCCATGAGGATAATGATGGTTTTGGGCTTGATCCTTCAAGAGGCTTCTTGCATATCCCCATGGAAGGGAATCAATGTCCAAGTAGTTCATCTGACGACATCTTACCGTCGATTGGGGTTCCAATGGCTTACCACTGAAGGGAGTGATGACAGCTTACCACTGCATGGAGTGACAATGACTTACTGCTGAATGGAGTTACAACGACATACCACTGAAAGAGTGACAATGACTTTCCACCGAAAGAGATTCATAGTTTAACATCATGTGGTATGGGGGAGAACCGACGTAAAGGGGATCTAGATGACCAATGGATGGTGGGATTGAACCTCGTGAGGGCTTCCTACATACCCTAACTTGGAAAGGATCAATGACCTCATAGTTCAGGGGGGTTTGGGGCTTACACTCTAGACTGCCTGGAGTGTTGGTGAACCGACGTGAATGGGGTCGGAATAAATGGGTGGCAGGATTGAACGTCGTGGAGGCTTCCTACGTACCCAACCTTAGCAAGGATCAAAGACCACGTAGTCTAGGGTGTGGGAACTGATATAAAGGTGGACCTCGGGTCTGGTGGTTTTTGGGCTTGAACCTCGTGGAGGCTTCCTACGTACCCTACCTTAGCAAAGATCAAAGAACCCGTAGTTCAGGTGGTGGTAACCGACGTGAATGTGGACCTGGGGTCCGATGGTTTTTGGGATTCAACCTCATGGAGGCTTCCTACTTACCCTACCTTGGCAAGGATCAAATACATCATAGTTCAATTGGTGGGAACCGACATGAAGGTGGACCTGGGGTCTGATGGTTGTTGGGATTGAACCTCACAGAGGCTTCAAATGTACCCTGCCTTAGCAATGATCAAAGACAATATAGTTCAGGTGGATTGGTGTGGGTATTACACTCTAGGCTGCCCAGGGAAGATTTCATGTTTGGTTCTCACTCTAATCCCATGTGATTCATGCTCGGTTTGAGAAACAAGAGGTAGCAAAGACCTAATGATCACGTCATTAAAGGTGTGTCCATGGGAGTTCGTAGTGGGGCTTACACGTAGATAGCGGCCCAAAGAGGTTGGGACTTACTCCGAAATGGAGGCCTAGTGGCGACAGAGCCCAGCGAGAGATGTATTTGGAACCAAAGAAAGGAGGGTTCTGGTATCCATTCCCCCCTGGTCCGTGGGACCGAAGATGAAAGGAGGAGCATGGATGCTGCCTCCTACACGAAATCTAGGGGGCTTACACC
This sequence comes from Viscum album, assembly GCA_963277665.1. Lineage (NCBI taxonomy): Eukaryota > Viridiplantae > Streptophyta > Magnoliopsida > Santalales > Viscaceae > Viscum > Viscum album. The sequence goes on from OY728162.1 coordinate 942,855,051, forward strand.
AAGATGGTTTTCCGTTCCCCGCACACAAACACCTCTCAGATAAGGGGGATATCATCACCTATGGGGAATATCTCATCTTCGTGGATAACAGTGTGTTTAGAGAATGTCCAAGGTGGGGGCACCCCGCATGCGAGCCACGGGGTGAGGTCACAGTTTAACGTCATACGCTGAGGACGATGGTGCTTGGAAGTTTGAAATCTTGTAGCTCGGATGAGGTGTGTTTGCTCCACACCCCAAGGACATACATAACCGGTACCCTATTCTCCTTAGGGAAGAGAGGGGACATGAAACATCGTGGCTAAGGGGTGTTATATAGGGAACCATTGAGGGGTCCACTCTAGTATGGCTATGCGATGGAGCAATATCCATTATCATGCGTATGCAAAGAAGAATTAGGGGAAGCAACACAACGAGCAGTATCATTCAAGGGACTTGGAAATCACATCATACAAACCTGGAGGGTCACATAGGAAAAGGAATCACAAAGAAGAGGGGTTCATAGGTAGGGGCCTTGTGAATCTCTACTGCTCCACATGGAGGAAGGTGCTTGCGAAGGGGTGTGCTTTGCGAAGTGGGGCGCCTCAGCCCAAGCATAGGGTAGAGGTGCAAATGGGAGGTGCTTTGTGAAGTGGAAGGGCATTTCCAGAGCACTCCCTTACAGAGCAAAGGTGCCTTGAAAAGCAAGGTATTTTGAAGCAATGTGCTTCGTGAAGTACATTGAACCTGCCTTGGCATGTGGATCATGTGTTAATGGAGGGTGTTTCGCAAAGAATAAATGCTCTGTGATGAACCGGGTACCCTTGGGGATCCCCTTCTTTCGCAGAATCCCTTAGCCTCTGTGAAAGGTATCCCTCTCGAAAGAGGGGGTTAAAACCAGAAAAAGGGGAGGCCCTTCGTAGTGCACAAGTACATCGCACAACTCATGGTTCACAGAGTAGAATGTGCTTTGCGATTTGGGATCTAGAAACTTGAAATGTCGGATGATCCACCTCCTGTACTTGGGGGGAGGCCGGTATTTATAGGGGAGAGGCACCATGAAGCAATGCGTTCTCGGCGTGAAGCCTGTTTTTTCATTACTCTATGGTGGGTCGCAAATGTAAAATGCATTCGCAGAGCATCCCGCCTCCTTGCTCTGCGGCCGGTCACGAGCATCAAATGCTTTCAAGGAGCGTCCCTCTTCCTTGCTCCGTGATGTGTCATGAACTTCAAATTTTTTCGCAGAGCATCCCTCTTCCTTTCTCCACAACGGGACACAAACGTCATAGGGGACTCCACGAACGGGCTTCGCGAGGCAGCCATCGGGTCTATGTCTTCTTCTCCACCCCACATTTTGGCATCAAAAAGGTTCAAAAAAGATCCAATAGTTATATTTTTCAAAGTATATATCTAGAATTATTTATGGAAGGTAGAAATATTGTCTTTATCAAATGATCATCTGATGTTTTATCCAATTTAAAATTAATGTGGAACATATAGAGGATGTATGGAAATATATGAATGATAGAATAATTCTTGGGTGTAAGCATGATTATGATAGAGTGATAAGGTTCAAGAACTAGGTATGTGTTCTATCCATATCATATTTGAAGAATTTGTTGTTAGAGGAGGCTTATAGTTCATCATTATCAATTTATCATGGTTATACAATGATTTATAGATACTTATAAGAGTATTTCTGGGGGGATGGAATGAAGAGATATATTACAGAGTCTGAATATCAGAAATTAGTATGTTAGAATGCTATGGATGCAGGAAGGAATCCTAAGGATATGTTATAGCCATTACCCAAAATAAAAAAAATCACAAAATATCACTATATATTTTGTTATCGGACTCCAAATATGTCAAAAGGTAAAAATGATATATGGTTATTAGTCAATTACCTTATAAAAACAGCACACTTAATTTCTATAATATAATATTTTTCTCTACAAAAGGTTACTAGTATATTGGCTATGGAAGCGGTAAGGTTACATGGATTAAAAAAATTTATTGTATTTGATCAGGATATGTGGACTACCTCAATGTTTTGGAAAAGTATTCAGGATGCCTTGTATACTGAGCTATTTATAAATAATGTGTATCATCCTCAAATTGATTATTATTCTAATAAGAAATTCAAACACTATAGGAAATGTTGAGATATTTTCTTTGTGGATATCAATGGTTGTTGGGATCATCCCCTTTTACTAGTTGAGTTTTCATACAATAATTTCTTTCACACATGCATTAAGATGGATTTTTTTGAATAAATATATCAAAATAAGTGCAAACTCTTAAATTTTAGTTTGAAGCTACAGAAATATACCTATTGGGAACTATGGTAGTCGAGTTTTTTTATAGAACATTAATATATTCAATAATATATGTGGGTGGGAGAAATTCATTAAAAATGTTATGTTGATAATATTTAATGTTATATGATATTTAAAGTGGATGAGAAGGTGTTTCAATGAATTTTTACAAGGTATTAGGTTACGAGATTCATGAAAAAAAGGAATGATTATACCCAGGTATATTAGATCCTTTGATATTCTTGATCACGTTGGGATAATTTCAAAATATTTTTCGCTTCCATGAACCCTCTCTTGGGTTCATGAGGTGTTCCACACACCTCATATTAGGAATTACATACAAGATAAATCACATGTACTGAAATCAATGTTCACACTACTATATCAATAACTTTCATAAGAGGAATAACCAGTGATTATCTCAAATCATATAGATAAATTTCTACAAAATAAGGCAACTCACTAGGTAAATCTTTGGTGGTGAAAAATGATCTTGAGGATGCAACATGGGAACATAACGATGTTATGAGGTAGAATTATCCCATATTTTATACCAAAGTGATAAAATTAAAGAATAAAAAATAATTTTAATGGGCGTATAATGTAACACCGTGATATTTTATAGAATTATTTTTTTCAAATAAACTTAATTTCTTCGTCATCTTGCGTTACATGCAACACCGTGTTTTAACTAACCATGAAATACAGTCAGCATTATTATTCAGAAAAGACCATTTTATCCAATCCATTATACATGGTGATATGAATTGGAATGTAAAATTAGGTAAAATAGGTATGAAGGTTTTATATATGTAAAATATATTTATAAATAAGTACCTATTGTTTTGTAATTTCTTTATATTCATTGAATATATTATTTCCCAAAAAATGGTTTTTATTTGTTAATGTGAAAAAATAATAATTTTTTTTTAAATTTATAACATTTATATGAAAACATTAACCGCTTTTTTTGAATAAAAATTTTAATATTAGTATTTCATTAATGTTTTTGAATTTACTTAAAATGATTTATTTTTTGATGAATCGTCAAAAATAAATGTGTTTATTATTTAAAACCTTTTTGATAAAAGAATTTTAAAAGATTCATTTTTTTGTTCTAATTTTTGTAAAAGTAAATTTATCTCAATTTTATTATATTTAATCCTTTTTTGGTCATTTTAATCAATTTCAAATACAATTGTGATATATATCATTATAAATATTTGAATAATGTTTCTTTGGAAACCCATTTTTTCATCTTATCCGAAAGTTTGTTTGAAAATTAAAATTTTACAATTAAAAGTAATAAAGATGTAAAAATGGAATATATATATTAAATAATAATAAATATTATAATTTAACAAATTTAACTTTTTTTCATAATTATTAGTAGTAGGGGTAAAAAATTATTACAGTGGTTAAAGTTAAAACAGGTTTACTAAGGGGTCAAACTAAAAATAAGGTTTATAATAACCTAAAAACATGTTCAATATATATTTTATAAAATTTATTATAACATATACCATTTAATATTTTATAATGTACAATTTTTTTCCTTTTTATCTTGTGAATCATTTAGGTATAACTTTTTCTTTTCAAAAATTCCAACTATGTCATCTCCCACACTTATAAAAGTCCACCCCTTCTTCTCTCATCTTCACACTACCAAATAATTTTTTTTTCAACCAATAACAACCCAAATAAATTAATTAATTCCATAAACACATCACAGATTCCTTATATTTATTAGTAAATACTACTAATAAGGAATTAGGTATAAACCTAAATAATTTCTCTGATGAAGTGATAATATTCCTAACCTTGTGTTTTTTCTTTATTCTTTCTTCCAACTCATTAAAATTATATTCAAATATGATGACATAAGATTACCATTATTGATAATATACAGATATTTTATGATTTTAATTTAACAAAATATATCAATTTCATCTTCCATTGTATGGGAAATAAAGTCGTCAATTATGTGTACAACAGACCACACCTAGAGAACCGATTTAGTTCTGTTTCCATAACCACCACTCATAGATTTATATAATGATGTATTTAATGTTTTTATTTTATATTTATCACATTAATTGAATTAATTTATAGTAATATCACATATACATTATTACCATACAATATACTGGAATGTGATGGTGTCACTCATGCCTATGTGGGGACTACTACCTCCATGAAGCGATGCGAAACGTTTTTCTTTTTATTATTACGTTGATGGTAGTTAGGATTTATTTGATTAATATAAATTATATATATGATATAATAATTATTCTATAAATTAGAATTAAAAATTACTTTTATTTCCTTCCATTCATTACGAAAATAGAAACAACATCCATGCATACATACAACCTACCAAGTCCATGAACAATGTAATTCATTTTCGGCCACTAAAATTAATGGATAAATTTATTTAATATGTAATGAATATATGTGATATAAATATAATGTTTAAAAATATGTATATTATGGTACCATGATCAAATTAAAATGATAGAAAATATAAAATCAAGACATATATGAATGTCAAAGTAGTAATTACCTGAGATGTGATTTTTTACTTGGAATTGTTAAAAATTGATTAATAAAAGGTCATTAATTAATTACATAATGTATGATATATATAATTATGGATTTATAATAGTTTTATAATAAAATATTATTCATTATATAGTATATTTGAACATTTATGAAGTAATTTAGTATATAAGGTAAGGGATTTGTATCCTTATTTTATTTCCATGCGACACATGCCATATACACCACTAGTTTCTTTTTTTGCTATATATATTGAACCAAATTGTATTTTATTACTATAATAATGAAATTATGGTATATAAATACCCATATAATTTTATTAATTTCATTTTAATTATTATTTAAAAGACACAAATGTGTAAAACTTTGAATTTTACAATCTAATTGATCATCAAGATTATTTACGATTATTTTTCCGATGATGAAAAACATTGATTTGTTTTTAGTGAAACTCATTAACTTTATCCACCTACTATTATTCCTATAATATAAATTTATTAATATAAATTTCTATATTTATATACACATGAGATCAAAATAATGTTTTTATTGATAATTGACATTTTTTCTCTCTTTATTCAAAATACCTTTTACATCCATATCTAGGATATATAAAATTGTTTTAAATATTATTTTAATATTACTATATGATTTTTTAAATTAGTTTTCAATAATTTTTTTATTTTTTAAAAAAAATATAAATGGAATATACTTCTTCTTTTTGAATGTGGTACTTTGACATATTTATAGAAAATCTAAAATAATCATTGTTCTAATATATACGGATAGAACATAATTTTTTCCATCATAATGAAAAAATGTTTTAAAGAATAATTTATATTTTTCAAGGGTTATTTTCAATAAAAATCATTTTCACAAAAAATTTCAATTTTTTTGTTTGTTGACATTATTTTCAAAGTAGAAAGTATATTTTTTTGAATAAATGTTCCATTTGATCTTTAAAATCATTTTCTATATAAGATGACACACATTGGTGTTACATAGTCCTTTATAGGGAAATGATCCAAATATATAATTATAATTATTTATCTATAAGGGTTACATTTATGATGCCAATATATTAATTAAAATCATTACTTTTCTATAACACACTAAGATTTTTTGAATTTTTTTTCTAATTAATTAATATTTTTTTATATTTTTTTAATATGAAGATGTAAATAGTTATATATACACACACACACATATTAAAACAATAGGTCAAAAATTCCTTCAAATGACTCCAAATTGGCTTACACTAAAAGCTATATCAACTTGGCTTACACTACCCGTAACACTGACTTGGCGTACGTTACTCGAAACACTGAGTTTATGTAAACCTTCATTAATTATAATTTTTTAAAATGATATAATTATAACATAGATATTAAAAAAATGGATATTAATATAAATAACTATATTTCAAAAAACAATTATAATGGTTTTATTGAAATAAAACATATTCATAATGAAACATAAAATTTTTGGTAACATCCTTATATGTCTAAAAATACTATAAACTACACTTCATAACCATCTATGAAAATAAATAAAAGAAACTCTAATAATATACACAAATTGAATTTGAAAAAAAAAATTACAATTTTTAAAATGGAAACTCTAAATTATCATAGGATGAATTTTTTGGGTTTTTTTTTAGAAACATCATTTCTTGATAAATAGTGAAAAATTGTTCTTTAAAGTTAAAAAAACATGTTCATTTAAATTATTATTAATGTTAACTTATAATTTAATTTTTTTAAGGTCATGTTTTATAAATTATAAATATATTATTTAAATTTTGGTCATTAGAATAAATTTCACATAGAAATTGAAAATAAAAACATAATGATTTTTTGAACTTCTTTCTACATCAAAACCACATAATTTCATCCTGTTTGCGAGATTTTCATTAATCATAATTTTTTCACATCTATGAATTGAATTTAAAAAAACTGAAATAAACCGTGGTAATAAGTATAATATTTAGTATGTTATAATATCAACATAATTTTTGGTCAAAAATGCTATTAAAAGTGATTAAAATTAATCACAATTATTAAGGTAAAATTAAGCTTAATTAGAGACTAAAACTTAATATTAGGGGACCAAATGACCTATAAACATGTCCAAAACCATTTTGGGCCATATTTCGGCCATAAAACGTCTAATATTTATTTATGTTGTTTTTTATGACTTTATTTGTGTAATAACATGTGTATACCCAACTTGTTTTCAATTATTCGAAGTGATTCATTTTCCTTCCCTATAATAGGATACCACATCTCCCACAATCTCACACCTCTCAAAAATCATAGTTTAGGCCATTATTTACCTAATAAACTTCCCAACATCCCATCTGTAGTCCTATAATCTATCCCTTGGGCTGAAATACAGTCCAAGTATGTCGTTTTGCACAAACGAAAAGGAGTCACCCAATTAAAAGGTTACACCTTCTCTCTAGCTCCGTTTTTTTATTTTACTTGTCCTCCCCATTCAATATCATTATTCGATAATTGTATAACAAAACTAGTATAATAAAAATTCTTGGATTTTGTTAGTTTGAGGTTCAACCCCAAACATGTACACACTTTTACCTAATGGATAGAAAATTTATTGTTTATCTGTACAATGAACAACCGCCTCACTAAACGATGATTGTTAAATTTTCCTTACCACCCCTTCTGTTTTAAATTATGATGAAAATCAACTTATATGTGTTATATATTATATTATTATTTATTTATTCTTATTTATTATTTTCAAAACACATATATTTTTACTTTCTATTGTGTGTTAATATTATAATTTTATTTTAGGAAGTGTGGACTACCATCCCTCAAAGTGATATGATTCATTCATATACTAAATGGATTTTATTAAGGATGGTTTTAGTTAACATAAAAGAAATATATGATATCAAAAATATAATTTAATAAAGATTTACATATATCTTTTATTTTTTTCAAGAAACATGACAATTAAACGGAAATAGTATTAATACATACGTACGACCTACCGTCTCCATGAATGGTACATACAGTTTCAAATTTAAATACTCTATATATTTGTATAAAAAATATAATTTATGTAATTTATATTTATATAATTGTTTAAATTCAAGAAATCAGGATATAATGTATAAAACAAATATATAACAAATTAAGAAACATGTGAAGAATAAAACGATTACTACCAAAAGTGAAACCTTAACATATTACTATTAACAAGAATGTAATATAAGGTAATAATATGAAAAAATATATAATAACATTGTTCTGTTAAATATGTGTAATAAATTATTATTTATTATACTGGTTTTATCAATGGGTATGATGAGAATCAAGACACAAGGTAGGGGGATTTCATCTCAATTTTTATTTTCATGAGATACTTGCTTTATTCACCACCGATTCATTTTGTGTGGTATGTATACTAAACATGGATGTATTCAATAATTCTAATACTAATATTTATGGTTATTTATATATTAATTCTATGATATTTATTACATGGGTTTTATGTTTCCAATGTTACCAAATCGGTAAAACAATTTTGTCCCAATTTTGTTTCTTTGAGACTCATGTTTTTTATTTAATTAAATTATTTTTTGAGGGGTATATAATTCCATTTTACATGTTCTGTCGTGAATCTAAATATTTTTATGATATTTTAGGCTTCCTATAAGCTTAAATTATTTCATGGTTATTATGGTTTAAAGTTACCAAGTTATAATAGTATATTGAAACCATCTCATCACTTTTCGGGAATATTTTCTTATCTCTGATGAACAATTATGAGTTTCCTTACCCTGTTTTTTATTCAAAATATATTAATGTATTTGTATTATTTTTATTTTTTAACATTCATAATATTGATAATAATTGTTTTAAGAAATCATGATAATACCCCCTCTTCGGTTGGATATCTATGTTCATTCAAAACCATTTTTTCAAAAAACAGTTTCCATGAATTTGGTATCATTATCCTTTAATCCAAAACTAAATTTCTACCATTTTTTTATTTTACCAATCACATAAAAATTTTATTTTCTTCATATAATCTTGGGAATTTCTAACCATTTATAATTTTAGGGGTAATTTTTATTTACCTCATACTACTTGTAGAGATTTATCCGCTGTCATTTATTTGAAGATTACATTCCATTTTTAAGAGGTTATTTTTTAAGAAAATGTTTTTAAAATTAATTTCAAAAGAGAATTGTGTTTAAAATACTTTAAATATTCTTTTATAATTTTTTAGGAAAGATTTTTTCTAAAGTGTTTTCATGATTTTTTATATGTTTTCAAGGAAAATTATTTTCAAAAAATTTTCACGTTTTTTTATAATTTTTCAAGGAAGATTGTTTTCAAAAAATATTCAATATTTTATTATATATCTTCATGGAAAACTAGTTTAAAAATGTTTTAAAGAATTATTTATATTTTATTATAATATTTTCAATTAATGTTTTTTTCGAATATAATTTAACCTTCTTTGATATGTTTTCAAGTAAAATGGTTTTCAAATGATTTTCAAGTTTTCTTTAAATGTTTCGAAAGTGGTTTCAAAGAAAAAAAGTTTTGAAAATAATTTTTATCTATTTTAAACGTTTTGATGGAAATATATTTTCAAAATTATTTCAATTATTATTTATATTTTTTCATTTTATTTTATAACCAAATTATTTTCAAATGGTTTTATGTATTAAAAAGACTATTTAAAATAGGAAATAATATTTTCCTCAAGAAATATTTTTAAAAGATATTTCGAAATTATTTTCTATCTAAGATTAAATCTGTTGATTTCACTCATCCCCTCTTATGAAACAATCTAGAGGTTACATTAATATTCATCATATGAATGATTTAGGCTTAATGTATTGGTATTTATCAAACCCTTTCCTATTTTATGGGTTTTATGTTTATGAGATCCATTTATATTTCTAGAGTTATATGTTTATGAAATATGTTTCTCCTTTATGAGTTATATTTTAGATGAAATGCTTATGAAACCTGTATCTTCTTCCAAAGTGTTTTATATGTTTACATGTTTATGGTACCCATTTCATATCATGGGTTATGATATGATTTTTATGATATTGTGAAACATGTTTGTATGATTTCATTATGAGATGTGTGGGACCTAGATCCCTCTCCAATGCATTCAGTGATGATTTATATCTAATGAGATAGACAAATATTTAATTTGAAATGATCTCTGTTAAATATTATAGGGCTATATTGGGATTTTAACAATGTTAATTATTATAGGTATTAAACGATGAGTGAACTTGGATCAATAATATTGGGCTGGAATGGGGTGTGAAATCAGTTTAGTAAAGGAATTTGTTTACTGAGATGGTCTTGGCAGCAATGACTTAAGTATTAGTGAAATCATTATATATTCTTATGTGTCAGCCATAATTCCATATTTTATTTCTAAGTTATGAGTTCATGGATTATGTTATTTATCTACATAAGATTAATTCGTTATGAACTACCAATATCTGTTCCATGAATCTTTAAAATGATCTTTCATATTTTGGGTATTATATTTTATTTTCACAATCATGTTCTCACACCCTTATGACAATGATTCTTCTAACACATCTCTTTTTTTCCCTTACTAAGTTTTAGATCACCCCAATTTCTTATGTTTCCTTTCCACGAGTAATGAGTATATGTTTTAGTTATAAGTACTAAATGTGGAGATATTTATGCATGATGTGGAAGATCTTTCACCCAGATAGTATAATTTGTTTCTATGTTTCCAATTTCACTAAACTATTATGGTCCTCATGAACATATTTTTGTAATGTGTTATATATTCATCTAAAATGATATAATATCCATGTTTGTCAACCATTACTCTCAACAGTTGATATTAAAGGAAATATTTAGTAATCAAATAGAAACCTAAATGATAAAACATTATTGACATCCCAATGTATATTTCTAAGGATATGTCTAGGTTTGTATCTACGGATATGTGTATGACTGAGCTAACATTTAGGAAAATGTCTTGTAATTTTGGTAAAGTATAGAGTGATTGGTTTCCTAGAAATAAATCAATGTTTGGATATTAAAAGTGGATGTGGCTCAATAAAATATGTACCTAGGGTGAATAACATAGAAAAATTGTCCCTAACCTAACCCAGGGTAATCTGGTATACAACAATGGGCCTTTCATCACAGGTAGTTTGAATCTCTCGGTAGATATGATTTGAGAATTAACAAACTATTCAAGAAAATTTATAATGTATTAAAATAGAATTTGGATATGGATAACATAGAATGAAACTAGGGTGTAATAGATAAAGGAATGTTTCATGATTTATATATTCTATAAGTAATTATTTTCATGACTATTTGGTTTTATTCTATGATAAGTAATGCTCAAACTTGGCTTCCTTTTTGTAGTCAATGGTGGGAACTATAAGGAACTTGATTAATGTTGAATAAGATGTATGATTTACTAATAATAATTCATGTTAGATGATCCATGGAGTGAAAGATGTTGTGATAAGTACTAATCAGTTTTCATCATACATGACTAACAACATGACCTTTAACTGACTTTAGGACACACCAAAGAAGAAAAAGAAGGCGTTCGATCAATTTTTGGGTAATGGAAACCATATAAAAAAAGATTTAGTTTCGTTTGATTCAAGACTGTGGAGAGAATCTCCTAAGTGAATGTCTTAGAGGAACACAATGATTTTTTGAATTTGGAAGTGAATGACACAAAGCTAGTGACACGAATGGGAAAATGAAGAGTTCATGTAATAAAATGGATGAGAATGTTTTCCTCCCTAATACATCCTTAATGGTTATGAGTTTTAAGTGTGGAGTAAGTAGCCATTATGCAACTCAATGTCACAATATGAATGATTTTGAAGGGAACCATCAATGTGGTGCGAGTAATGGTTACATTGCTGATGATGAAGAGATTACAGATGAAATATGAATGGAAAGAGGTCTTATGTAATAGGATGAGTTAACCTTGCTAATAAAATAAGGATAAAGTTGAATAACAAAATCATTCATTTATTTGGATTCATGAAGCATGTTATATGAAATGTGAAATGTATAAGGATTGTTCAGTTTATCTTTTTCCTTACAGATTTACAGGAAAATGTTGACGGGATGTGATGGAATGGAAAAGTGATTTTATTGGAAAGGTTCTGATTAAGGGGAACATAACCATTAACAAGTTTCTTATATTATGATAATGAAAATTTGATAAATATATGTTGTGTATGAATAATTAATGTGGATGGTACTGATTTAATATAAACTAATTAAGGACTTGTTGAAAAGTAGTTTATGCTACCATGGATGAATTTTACAATAGTTTTAGATTTATGGAATAAATCCAATATACATTGAATAAGGAGGAATGCATATTTTCAATAAATATTTTTGGAAATTATGGTTCTTATTATGTTTCAATGAAATATATTATAAGGGTATTCACATGTATAGAAATTGATAGACAAGTGGTACTCGATGATATATGTGTTTAATTTTTAAGCTGGTTTTGTGACCCTTTTTATAATATTTTATATTTTCATCATGAAGAAGGGATATACGGTTAACCATTCAGGAAAAGTGTAAGTTAATCACTAGAGGAAGTATTTATTTATTGATATTATAGTGAAAATCTTGATTGAAAGGATATTTAGTGAGTAACCTTATTTCAATGATGTACATTTTATTTATTTTAGATGTTATATTTGTATGGTTTTAGAAAAGGGAATCCTGTATGTCCAGTGGAAAATAATAATGTCCAAAAAGGCTACTGGTCTTGAACGCTTGATTGATGGTTGATAAGGGTTTCATGCTTACCACTATCCTACACAATGTCCATGTTAATGTATAATTATTTTTTGATGAATTCTTATTTACAATGACATAATAATATTACTTTTTTATGTGTAGAGATTAATATATTAAATATATTTATTTTTAAGAATAGTTATAGATGAATAGTTATACATTTCATTCTTTTATGAGCTATAAGATCCATTAAAAGTGTATTTTATCACTTTATGCATAAAAGTTATTTTCTAGAAATCCATTACATGATATAATGGATGGATTAGAAATTGATAAAATCACAACATAATGATGAAATTATTTATTGAAATATAATAATTAAGCATATTTCCTTATATTCGTGGTCAATAAAACAATTAATCATTGTTAGGATAATGATCAAAAGAAATTTTGTTGACCTATAAACTTAATTTTGTTGAACTATTGGCCTTTTAAGTCATCAAATATTTATGACTTTGAGGCCCTCAACTTTTATTTTATGATTCACTTGTTTCTAAATAATGAACTCCATCACTCTCTATAATTATTTAGGCTTTTCCTCCATGTCCAATCTTTACTCCCAACCTATGTTCTCTAATATGAAAAACAAATTATATGTTACATTGGGTAACCATTAATGTCCAAAATTTCCCATTTATGTGAAGTTTTAGTATTCATTTTTACGAGGTGGGTTTCTATGAATTAAAATTTCAATTATTAATCCTTTGTCAACCTATGAAAATATCTAGGGAGAAATTAATTTTAAGGGTAGTATAATGTAACACCCTAAAATTTTGGGAATTATTTTTCCTTTTGGAATTAATTTATCTTTTTTATATTTTTCATTTAACATGACACTGAATATAGTTATATATATATATATATTTATATTTCAAAACACATTGTTAAAAATTACTTGAAAAAACACTGACTTGGCCTACACTACACTCAATATGGACTTCGCTTGTGCTACCCGTAATGTAACACCCCAAGGATTTACAATAAATTTAATATTGAATTCATGAAAGAATTGAGCCTCTAGGATTTTTTCTAAACGTAGAAAATAAATATCATTTTTATACATTTTTTATTTTAATTTCACAAAAATGAAATCATGGTGGCTTTGAGTAAGATATTAAGAGTCTGATAGGATCTACAAACGTTTTTGTGAATAGTAACTCGACCCTTATGAACAGTAATATACCCTTATGAATCGTTGAGTTATCCTTATGAATATTAATATGAACCTTATTAATAGTAACGTCACCCAAAATAGTATAAATAAAATTTAGGATCCTTATAAATGAAATAGAATATTTTAAAAATTAATAATTAGGTGTTGATATTTTTGTGAGTAATAAATATTTAATTTAAATTTTATGATTAATAAATTTATTTAAAATAAAATTAATTTTCATAACATATATTCCTAAATCAACATTTTTTATTCATATGATTTTAGGATAATTTAATGTGGCATTATTTAATTTTATTAAAGTTATAAAATCAGTTTAAATTTTAGAAACTGTTGTTTTTTAACGAAATGATGATTTTAAATAAACATTAAATCTATCATATTTCTTAAATTATTTTAATATTTTTAGTGTATTTTTAAATTATACTAACTTTATAATTGTTTTAATTAATTTTTTAGATTATTATGATGTAGTTTAATTTTGGTTAATAGTAAAAAATACTGTTTTTCATAAAATATGGTATTTTTCATGAAATCATCATGAAATTATTATTATATAAAAATTTATTGAAAATATTTAGTGAATAAATAATTTAATAAAAGAGGAATATTTTAAAAAAATAATTTAGAACATGAAATTTATATTTTTTTTCTTAAAAAGTAAAAAAAATAATTGTCAATGTCGACACAAGCACTGTACCGCACTCACTAAGTCAAAATTAGTAACTAATATATAATAATTTAGTGTTAAAAAATACTGTCATGTCTTATTTTTTAATTATTATGTATTATTTATGTATATTGTTGTGGATTTCTAATTTTAGTGACATATAACATGAGTATTATCCAAATGTATGTGCAGTTCTTGTGGAGGGAAAGAAAAGACAAAATAACAAATCCAAGAAGATGTCTTATTATGTATAAGAGTGAATATAAATACTGAATGAATTTAGAATTTTAATTTTTACGTAATTAATTTATTTTGACGAAATTTATTTATTTTCAATATTTATATAATAAATAATTGAAATTAATTTTTATGAAACGCTGATGCAGCGCCTATGCATGAATTAGAAAAATAAATAAAATGTTTTTAATTAAAATTATTAGAATTATTAAATGAAAAATTTTCTTTAAAAACAATTATAAAACTAATTTTAGAGTATAATTATTTTTTAATTGATTTGGGGACACATTGGACCCACAAGAATCATTTTAAGACCATTAGATTAATTTATTTAAAGTAAGTCAATCTGTTCACACTATAAAATTTACTTTGTATAAAATTTTTAACGTAAGGTTCTCCAAGAGTTTTATTCAAAAAATAATATTATTTGGAAACATAATAAAATTATATTTCTTATAGAATTATCTTTTTTATTTTTAGATGAAAAATAAATAATATAATGGATTTCAAAAAGATGATGCAATATTAATTAAATTAATGAATAAATCAAAATAATCATATTAAAAATATTAAAATAAATATAGTTTTATATTTTTAATATAATTAAAGAATTAATTATATTTATATGATATATCTTGGGTATAATAAAAAATTGATTTAAAATATGGAATCTTCTTTTTTGGTTTTAATGCCAACTGTTATGAATAATGTTTAATTTGACAATATAATTTTAAATGAATATAATATTTAATTAATATATTTAGAAAACACAAAATTATTGAAAAAAAACAAACCAAAAAATATTTTGTCAAAAAGGTTATATCATATTATTTTTAGACCATTTTATAGTCTTTAACCCTATACTAAATTTATTATATTTTAATAATTTTTCTAATTCCTATGTTATCCCTCACCTCATTTATAAAAAGTGGCTCCCTCCATCACATATTTTCATCATCATAAGCCTTATTCCTCAGCTAAACTCTATGAAATTACTCCCTTATCATCCATTACCATATTCTAGTGCTTCGGGTATGACAAAAATACAACTTCCAAGAGACTTAAGGAGGTCTTCAAAGAGAAATTTTCAAAAGCTAAGATTCCTTCTTCTTCTCTTTCAAATTAATTCTCACTTCTACCTTATACCGACCAATTGTCCAATTATTCATTAAATCTCTAGTATATATATAATGTAATGTTATTGTATTTATGATAAATTAATCCTGAAATCTATCATCTTCTCCTTTTATTAAAATATGACGAAATCGTCGTCCGTGGTGCGTCAAGTCAACACCTTCGCAGACGATGATTTTTCATTTCTTGTTTTTTTACCAAAATCATGGAATGTTATAATTAAAATGTTATTATTTATAATGATATATATATATATATATTATAAATTCTATATTATCAACTCTTTTGAAAAATAATACCATAATAAATCGACCTTGCAAACCAAGAAAAGAACACTACCAAAATAATGATAATTACAAAATATTATTATTAAATGGGTGGAAATGCTATAAGAATAGTTTTTAAGTTATTATAAACATTATTTTTTTTTGATAAATTATTAACAATATTCAATCCATCATACACACCATTTGAACAATTTTTAAGGAAGTCGAACATGAGGTTTGGGATATTTTAAATCAATTTCCATTCATTGAGTTAAACATCTATGTCATTGTTTATGTTTTCTCCAAATATTTGTCTGAATGGCCTATAATTTTTAAGTATATACCCCCATAAAATGTTTTTATTTTTATTTTACACACTTAATTATGTCATTGATTTTTTGTCACTCTAATGATAAGTCATTGTTAAGGGTTTCACCATCTCACATCCATTTTTGTGAGATATTCCTTTTTCACCACTATTTCTTATGTATGATGTATTTATACATCACATTGAATTATCATATCCTGAATCTATTTATTTTTATTTTATTATATGTATAATTTTATGATTTTTAATTATGGGTCATATAATTCGATTGATTATAAAGTGGTAAGGATTTTATACCAGAACCTTAATTTTATTTTGGGTTAATATTCTTCTCTACATACCACAATGAAATTATTAATTATTTATATATATACTCCTCATTAATTATGTGGGAATTTTATACATATGAGTACCAAATGGAATCCTTGTTTATTTATTGAGGAGTTACATGATTTAAAAAGGATCTTTACAAAATTACTCCTAATAAACAAGCCTGATTCAAGAGAGAATATCGAATTCATTCCTATTTTCAAGATGATTATATAATCTATTTTAAGACAAAACTATTTTTATAAAATCACAAACTTTATCATGAAAATGTATCTGGTTTCATTTATAATTTTTTTGAAAACAATCATTCCTTTAAATTTTAAATCTCAATAATATTTTCCTTCAACTACACTAAAATGATTTATTTCCAATGCTTCTTAAAAACACTTTTTACATGATATCACTTATATTGGACGTCATTTATGGATAATTTATAATTTCAATGTTCTCCCTTTTATTATATAGTATATACATTTTTAGGATAGTATTTTATGAAAAAATACAGATGATTTTCCAAAATAACTATTCTTTCCAAAGTAAAAGGGTTTTTCTTGTACCAGATTTAATTCTATGATATTTATGACTTTTTTTTCAATTATTCCTTGAACCTAGTGTATGTAATTACCTTTTATATATATAATCATGAGACATACTATTCTTCATATATTATATGTTATTAGGAATTAAAATTTTCAATGTTTTATGGGACACTTTGGAATTTTTGATGAACATTTTTGTCAAGAATTTAATAATGATTTAATTAGTGTATTTTCATCTATGATTTTGATTCCAGTATTTCAAAGTAGTATAGTACACATTTATTTAATAATATTATTTATTAGACATATGGGGAATGCATTGGACTTAGTATGTGATGGCTGGGGCACACTTTATCCACTAAATGCATTGGTAGGTCTCACGAGACAAAATAGAATTGGGTTTTGTGTGAGGCCCTGACCTAGTATTTTAAGAAGACTTGGATTAGGCATCGATGATAGGTTTATGATTTCCAACATACGTATTACCTCATTATGATATTTTTATTTGATAAATCGTGTAATTATTCATCTAGTATAATATCATTTGTAGTGATTTATGTGATCAATTATATGTATTTATTTACTCAGCATTCATTACTACTATATTAATCTCATGCTTATTTTTAAAGGAATGAGTTTTAAGTTATTCATTATACCTAATGATTATATTTATGATAAATTATATTGTATTACATACCGTTACTAAGCATATGTGTTTATCCCTTTCTTAAGTTATCTTTCCCCATGTTTTAAAGAAGAAATCATTGAATAAATTTTCAAGGATGTAGTTTTATTTCATTTTATTATGTTTTATGTTTGATTTTCCTTTCTCAAAGTATTATGGGTATCATGAATATAATCAAGTCTTCCACGACTGCTAAATTGATCGGTACTTTTGGATTTTTTTCCTTTTAATCATTCCAATGTATTAAAATAATGCAACATATTTGGGATTTTGGGTTTGGGGAATTACCATTTGTATTAGAAGAATATTAGAAGAAAACATTGTATCTAGATTTAGAAAACATATATTAGGGAACAAAAACCTTAGATAAACATTGAGAATAAACAAATACGAAAATCCTATAATTTTGGTATGTAATATATTCTGTGTATCTTCCTAGACAATAAATATATGTCTGGATACTACAAGTGGACATGGTTCTAGCATAGATGTACCTACGAGAAACAACTATAACAAGGTATTTCATACTTGACTCAAGGTAACATAGTACATGTAAATGGTTCATACAGTGCACCTGGTTTGAAACTCATGGGGGATATTTTTTGGAAAATTCACGTTTAATTTACCGACAATTATTAAGGATTGATACCCCCAAAGTAAACTAAAAATTTGGTTCTAGGTTTTATGATTCATAAAATTTTGTTTTGTTCTATAAGATGCTTATAGATATATAACATTCATAATTATATAAGATATTAAACTATACAGAATTGATTATAGATTCCACCTATAATATGGAATGATAAATTTACCAATACAAGTGACGAAATGATTAAAAATAATCATATCTCTCATTGTCTTAATCCATTATTTCAAAGGCAGATAGTCTCCCATGTATCATCATCATATGAGTAAATAGTAACATTTATTGAAAAGATGTGTACATAATTCTCTAATCCATATGGATTTTAAGGGAATTAAGAGACAAAGAGTATGGAAGAGAAAAAGATAGATAATTGGATGATGGGAAAGAAGGGTTTCCCACATTTGATAAATGTGGAAAGAATAACCCTAGTATTTATATTTAGGTAATGGGAGTTTTTTATATGTCTGGTGAAAAAGGATTCCAAGATTGTGATTTCAAGGGTATGAAAAAGATTTCCAATGTAAAATAATTCATCTATAAGGTGATGGGACACTATGTGAATAAGTTTCCGAATCTTCCAAGGAATATGCCCCCAATGATGTTACTGGATAATGATAAAGTTATGATACTACTACAGATGAAGTGGAATGACTAATATTCCTATTCAAGAATCATGTCACTTTAATATTTTATCAGAAATGTACAAGTTATAAGAACTATAGAATTTATGTGGATTGTATAAAAATAATTTTTCTTTAAGGATTCGATCCCATAAGATGAATGGTACAATGAAATGATACCCAGTGGAAATATATCTTTTTTTTAAAACACGTGATTGGGGGAGAGAAAACCCTACATATATTTATGCTATTGAGATAATAATGAACAAATGATTGATTTGGATTAGGGCTGACTACCTTGGAATTGATTAATGACTTATCGATAGGTTGTCTATGCAATCATTAATAGAGTTTACAACTCTTTTGGATATAAGGAATATTTCTAATAGCATTTTTAAGGATGACTGAAGGTTTCTAATAAGGTTTTATAGTAATTTCTGTTGTTACCATATTTCATGCAGACACATGATGAAGTTATTCACATGTTTGGAGTGTGAAAATATAGAGGTGGTTCATGTTGATTAAAGGAAAATAAGGTAGTTGATTCATTGAGTAGGATAGATCATGGAGTTGTAAACAAAAAGAGGATTTACAAGGACCCCATGTACATGGATCTTGCAAGGATGGATATGAGAATTATTAATGAAGGCCATTTTAAGATTTAGGAAGAAAGGGATACTAATCCTCGAGTATATTGGTCCTAAAATTCTAGAGATAATTGGGGTTGTGGATTATCATTATGCAATGTCTCCTAGCCTTTCAAATGTACACAATGTGTTCCATGTCACTTTATTTAAGATGTACATGCAAGACCCAACACATGTACTCATTTCTGAAGTAATAGAATTGGATCCTAGCATAACTTATTGTGAAGATACTATCTAGATTATGGAAACTAAAGAAAAGGGGTTAAGGAATTGGAAGACTCGACAGGTGAAGGTAGTTGTGAAAAATTGTAATATTGAAGATGCGACATGGGATCCGAAGGAACTTATGTTGAAGATCTACAGAAATATTTTTTTATGTAATGTTATGGAATTTTGAGGACGGTTTTTTTGGAGAATGTATCACCCCAAGGAATTAAAAATAAATTTAATATTTAAAGCATGGAAACAATGAGTCTTTATGAAAAAAACATTTTTAACCCAACCAATAAAGATAATTTTTCTTCTTCTATGATTTGATTTTCAAAAAACTGACATACACAGTTGTGTTCACTAAGATATTTATCATTTGATAGGATAAACCGACTTTTTTGGTGAATAGTATCATGAACCTTATAAATATTAATATAACCTTATGAATAGTAATGTTACTGTTATGAATAGAAATATGACCCTTATGAATATTATCATCACCCATGAATGTGTAGATAAAATTTAGGCACCTTATAAATGAAATAGAATATTTGAAAAACATTATAATTAAGTGTTGATATTTTTTTGAGCACTAAATATTTAATTAAATTTTTATTATTAATAAATTTATTTAAAAAATATTCATTTTCAAATTATGTTTTTGAAAATAAATATTTTTTTGTCATGTGTTTTTATGAAAATTTAGTAAGACCTTAGTTAATTTTTTAGCGGTAATAAAATCCATTTTAATTTTCAAAATTATATTTTTCAATTAAATGATGATTTTAATAAAAAATTATAATTATAAGATATATAAAATTGTTTTAATAAATTTTTGTTCATTTTTAAATTATACACATTGAAAAATGGTTTGGATAAATTTTTTGTGTGTACATAAAATAGTTAAATTTTGGAGAATAGTAAAAAAATATAGTTTTTTATAATATATGGTGTTTTTCATACATCGTAAAGAAATTTTTGTAATATATATTTTTTTCAAAATATTTAAATATTAAATTATTATACTGCAATTTTAATATATACAGAAATAATTTAGAACATGAAAATTAATTTTTTTCCTTGATAAATAAAAAAAAATCATTATTAATATTGACGTAGTCCCTGCACAGTGCTGGAAAAGTGAAAATTGGAAACTTATATATAATGATTGAGTGATCAAAATTATTTTCTTGACATATTTAGAAATTATTATTATTTATTTATGTCTCTCACTGTTAATTTAAATTTTTAGTGTTATATAACATAAGTATTATCCAAATGTCTATACAGTGATTGTGTTGGAAATGAAAAGTCAAAATAACATATCTATGATGATGTCTTTTTATGTGTAAGAGTGAATATACATAATGAAATAATTTATAATTTTATTTCGAACCGAATAATTTTATCTATATTAACTTAAATTAAATTTTTTTATATCAAATAATTGACATTAATTCTTGTGAAATGCCGATGCAGCATTTGCGCAATAATAAGATAAATAAATAAAATGTTTTTAATTAAAATGTTTAGAATTATTAAATGACACATAGTTAGCCTAAATTTCTTTATATAGTTAATTTTAGACCATTATCTATTTTTTATTCTATTTGGGGACAATTTTGACACACAATAATAAAATTAAGTCCTTTATAATAATTAATTTAAATGTAAGAAAAACTGTTCACACTATAGACTTTACTTTGTATGAAATTTTTATTGTAAATATTTCCTTGAGATTCATTCAAATAATAATAGTATTTGGAAATATAAATAATTATTATTCTCATATAATATAATTTTTAAAATTTAGGCAACTTGTAAATACTATAATAGATTTCACAAAGATGATTCAATATTTATTTAATTAATGAATAAATATAATTAATGATATTAAAAATAATAAAATAATTTCAATTTGATGTTTTTAATATAATTAGAGAAATAATTATATTTATATGATATTTTTAGGATATAATATAATAATGTATTCAAATTTTGAACCTTTTTTTCTGGTATTAAAGTCAAAAGTTACAAATAGTGTTAAATTTTAAAAAAACTTTTTTTATGAATTTAATATTTAATTAAAATATTTAAAAATAATAGAATTATTGGAAAAAGATGAAAAGAAAACTATTTGGTTGAAAATGTGATATCATATGATTTTTATCTCATTTTAAATTATTTTATCCTATTATTATTTTAATGTATTTTAATAAATTCTACAATTCCTATGTTAACCTTCACCTCAATTATAATAGGAGGATCCCTCCTAAACAACTTTTCATCAATATAAGCCCTATTCCTTAGCTAAACTCTTAAATATTCCATCATTCTCATTCCTTACCACATTCTAGAGCTGTTGGTCTCACAACAATACCACTTCTAAGATACATAAGGAGTTCTTCGAAGAGGAATTTTCTAGAGGTAAGATTCCTTATTCTTATCTTTTAAATTCTTTCTCACTTATAACTTATCACTACCACTTATCCAATGATTCATTTTATATCTATTATATATGTATATTTACTATATTTTTTTTATAAAATAATCATAAAATCTATCATCATATCCTTTTATTATTAAATAATGAATTTATTGTCTGTGGTGCGTCAATTCAAGACCTTCGTGGATGATGACTCTTCGTTTCCTTTTATTACTAAAATCATAGAAATTTTAAAATGAAAATTAATTTTTTTAAATTATATATATATATATATATTATTTCTTTTGACATGGAAGACCATAATAAATCGATATTGGAAACCATGAAAAGAACAAACCCAAAATAAATGGAAATAACAAAATATTGTTAATAAATGGGTGATAAATGCTATAAGAGTAATATTTAAGGTATTAAAAACCTTATTAAATTTATTAAAACAATCATTACTACTATTAAAAAAATTATAGATGAGGTTTTACATTTTTTGAAGGAAGTCGAACCTGAGTTAAAGAATATCTTAACTCAATTTCATTCATTGAGTTAAACATCTATGTCATTGGTAATGTTTTCTCCAAGAATATATGTGAATGTACTCTGAATATTTTATACTATATACCCACATACATTTTGTGGATTTTTATTTTTCACTGATAACTATGATTTTGATTTTTCATCACTCTAATGATACGATCTTAGTAAGGGTTTTCTCATCTCACATCCATTTTTGTGAGATATTCCTTATTCACCACTATTTCTAATGTACGGTGTATGTTTACTACCCACTGATGTATCATACCATGAATATATTTTTTTCATGGTATTCAATGAATCATTTTATGATTATTAATTTTGGGCCTTATGATTCAATTGATTACAATGTGGAAATGATTTTCTAACCGAACCTCTGTTTTCTTTCGAGTTACTCTTATTCTATACATACCTCAATGAAAGTGTTAATTATTGTTATATACACATTATGAATTATTTTTTAATGTTATATATATGTGTACCAAATTAAAACCTTATTTATTTTTTGGTAATTTATATATTTTAAAAGGATCTTTTAAAAATTCTTCCAAAAAAACAAGACCGATTCAAAGGAACTTCTTGAATTATTGACCATTTTCATGTTTTCTCTATAATCTAAATTGAGAAACAATTATTTTCACTAAAATCAAATTATCATGAAAGTATAAATTGGATGAATTCTATTTTTATGAAAACAAGAATTCCTTACAATTTAAAAATCTTGTTAATATTTTTCTTAATCCGTACTAAAATGTTTTATTAGAAAAGCTTCTTAAAACTATTTTACATGATTTAACTTCATCGTGAAAAAATTTATGACTAAAATATAATTTCAATGTCCTTCCATTATATTTTATGGGATATACAATTTTATAGTAATATTTTATGACAAATTCAAATTTTTTTCCAAAATAACTATTATTTACAAAGTAAATAGGGTTTTTCTCGTCCCACATTTAATTCTATGATATTTTTGACATGTTCACCACATATTCCTAACATGTGGGGTTTGTAATTCTCTTTTATAAATCAAATAATGATCTTTATTATTCTTCTAATTTTATAGGGAATTCTGAATTAATTTTTTCAAAGAGGTATGGGACACCTTGGAACGTATGATGCTCAATTTCATCAAGAATTTATCGATGATGTAATTATATTATTTTAATCTATGATTATGATTAAAATATTTGAAATTATTATGGGATTACTTTATTTAATGATATTTTTTATCAGACATTTTAGGAATGCATTGAACTTAGCGAGTGACAGGTGGGACCTATTATATGCCCTCGATGCATCGGTAAGTCTTTTGAGACAAAATAGAATTGAGTTTTTGATGAGGCCTTGCCCATTTATTTTCAAAAGTCATGTCCAAATCCTCAACGATAGGTTTATGATTTCTGGAATATGCATTACCCCATTATGATATTATTATTGTATAAATCGTGTGATTATTTGACTAGTGTAATATCTATGGTAATGTTTCACGTGATCAGTTATATGGATTTATTTACTCAGCTTTCATTCCTTCTATATTATGCACAAGTTTATTTTTAAAGGCATGTGTTTTTTGTTTTTAAAATATGGGTTACAGTTTCCAATGGTAGTACAAAATGCTCCAAATAAACCCGTGAAATAAACTATTTCCAATGTGTAATGGGTATCATGAATGTAATCTGGTCTTCCAATATTTCTAAACTGATCGATCCTTTGAGATTTTATTCCTTGTAATCATGCTAATTTAATAAAATAATTCACCAACTCCTGGTTTTATGCAAATCAGCGACCTGGCATATGTTACACGCAACACTAAGTTTATGTGAAACATCATTTCATTATAATTTTTTTAAATGATATTATTATAACAAAAACATTAAACACAGTGATATAAATATTATAAACATCCTTTAAAATCTTTATATAATGGTTTTATTGAACTAAAATATATTTATAAACAAATATACATTTTTTGGGAATGTCCTTATATGTGTACAAATACTATAAACTACAATTCATTTCCTTCTATAAAAAATAACAAAATTAATTTTACAAACAAGTATAAATTTAATTTGATAAAATAAAATTCATTTTCTAATTTCAAATAAGTAAATTATACTAGCGTTATTTTTTTTATATTTTTCTGAGAAACTTCATTTCTTCGTGAATAGTGAAAAATATTATTTTTTAGTTAAAAACTGCCTTTCTGTTTAATAATTACTAATGTTATATTATAAAATAAATTTGTTTTAATATAAAATCAGATCAATTATACATAGATTATTAAATTTTAGGTCATTAGAATTAATTTCTCATAGAAATTGAATATATAAAAATAATAAATTTTTCATCTTATTTCTACATTAAAACTCGATAATTTCGCCCCATCTACAAGATTATCATTATTCTTAACCTTTCAAACCTTGTGAATTGAATTTCAAAAGATGTAAATGAATAAATTAATTTTTATAATATTAATATTATATTTAGATAAACATACTTTTTGACCAAAATTATTAGTAAAATTGATTACAATTAATCCGAGAATTTATGGTAAATTAATCTTAATTAGGGACTAAACCGAAATCTTAGGTTCCTAAATGCCCTATAAACTTGTTTAATATAATTTTCTGGACATAGTTTTTCTATAAAACTTCCATTATTTATTTTGGTTGGTTTTTATGACTTTTTATTGTTAATAACATGTGTACACCTAACATGTTTTTAAAAAATCCAATTAGGTCCTTTTCTTTACCTATAAAAGAAAACCACATCTCAAAAATCCAGACACCTCTCAAACCACCTATGTTCAGATAATATATTCCCAATAAACATCCCAAAATCTATACGTTCTTACTATATTCCTTCCCTTTGGTAGAAAAAAATCCATGTAAGTCTTTTGGAACAACCCAAAAGGAGTTACCATATTAAGAGGCAACGCCTTCTCTGAATCTCATTTCTTTTATTTACCTTCTCCACCTCCTCAAATATCTTTATTAAATTATTGTATAATATATTAAGTACCCTAAATATTCTAGGATTCTTTATTCTATGTTTTTAATCTACAATTACACAAACCTACATCTAATGGATAACAAACATAATGTTTATGTGTATAGAGAACAACCACCTCACTAAACGGTGATTCTTCAATTTTCCATACCACCTCTCATGGAATAAATTGTGATGAAAAAACATTTAATATATGTTTTATATTAAATTTATTATCTATTTAAGCATATTATTACTTTTACAACACATTTATTGTTTACATTCCATTTGATGTTAATATGATAATTTCTTTTGAGGAAGTATGGACTACCACCCCCTGAAATAGATATAATTCATTCATACACTACATGAATTATATTAAGGATGGTTTTAGGGAATACAAAAGACATATTTGATTTCCTAAATCTACTATTATAATTATATATATATATATATATATTCATATATGTCTTTAACATTTTTTCATTCAATACGACAATTAAATAGAAATAACATTCTTGCATACGTATGACCTACCATCTCCATGAACGATGAATTATGTTTCATACTTATATATTATATATATTATTATAATATACATAATATTTTTATAATTTATAATTATATCAATGTTTAAATTCTGTAAATCATGATATAATCCACAAATATCAATTATATAAAAAATTAAGACACTTGCAAAGAAGAAAGCGAATATTACCCAAAGTAAAACCTTAATATATGATTTTTTACAATATGGTAATATAATGTTGTAATAAAACCATATATATAATAATACGGTTTTTTAAAACATGTATAATAAATTTAATTTTATTATACAGTTGGTTTTTATGAGTACTATGATCGTCAAGTCACAAGGTAAGTGGATTACATCCCACTTTTTATCTCTGTGAGACACGTGCTTTATTCACCACCCATTCCTTTTGTGTGGTGTTTATACAACCAATTTATGTATTCAATTTTTCTTATAATTAAATTTTTTTGGAATTTACATATCCTTTATATGATCTTTATTTTATGGTGTTTATGTTTCAAAAGTTTCCAAATCAGTAAAATAGTTTTGTCAAAATTTTCATTCTTTGAGACTCATGATTTGTTATAATACTATTTTTTCAGTTGTATATATTTCCATTTTACCTATTATTTTATGGATCTAATTATTTTAATGATATTTTAAGCTTTAATTAATTTCACTATCTTACATGGGTATTATGGTTCAAATTTACCATGTTATGACAGTTTATTGGAACAATCTAATTACTTTTATAGATTATTTTATTATCTATCAAGAACACTCATGAGTTTCCTTCTCTTATGTTTATTTAAGATATATTCATGTATTGGTAACATTTTTATAATTTTAGTTACATAATATAATTATGAATTATTTTTTTATGAAATCCCAACTTTACCCCCTCTTCGATTATATAGCTATATTTCTTCAAAACTACATTTTCTAAAAAGGGTTTCCAGGAATATTATATCATTACATTATAATCATTAAAATATGTGTACACATATTTATGTATTTTACCAATATATTCATTTTAATATTCCATTATTTTTTTAAAAAATAATTTTCTCTAAACCTTTTTCCAGGCAACGGGAATGTTCCTTTTACCTCGAATGGCATGTATTGATTTTACAACTGTCATTTCCTTAAAGTTACTTTTCATTTTTAAAAGGTTAATTTTTAATAAAATATTTTTAAAAGTAATATCGATGGATCATTTTTTTCAAAATGATTTAAGTATTAATTTATTATTTTTCAAGGAATATTTTTTTCACAATATTTTTGACATTCTTTTATAAGTTATCAATGTAATTTTTGTTTAAAATATTTTCAAGCTTCTATTATAAAATTTGAAGGAATATTCTTAAAAAATGAATCTTCTTTTATAAAATTTCAAGGAAAATTGTTTTGAAGACGTATAAAATCATTATTTATATTTTTTTCAAAATATATAAAAATAAATGGTCTTCAAATAATTTTCAAGCTTATTTCATATTCCTTCAAGAAAACAGGTTTTCAAAACATGTTATACATTATTTATATGTTTTCAATGTGTTTTCAAAGAAAATTGGTTTCAAATAATTTTGATTCTTATATCTTATGTTTTAAAGGAAATTTTTTTTCAAAATGGTTTCAAGTCCTCTTTCTATGTTTTCGATAAAATTTCTATGAAAATTATTTTCAAATTGTTTTACGTGTTGAAAATAAAATTTCAAAGAAGAAAGGATATTTTCGATAAGAATTTTTTTTGAAATGTATTTTAATAATATTTTCCATCTATGATGAAATAATTTAATGTTACTCATTCCCTTCTAGGAAATGATCTAAAAGTTCCATTAATATTATATCTATGAATGAGTTAAACTAAATTTCATGGTCTTTATCAAACATGTTTCTCATTGATGAGATATATGCTTATGAAATCCCTTCCACATTAATGGGCAATATCATTATAAAATCTATTTCTCATTCAATGGTTATGTTTTAGATAAAAATATTAGGAAACCAATACCATTTTCAATAGGTTATTATATATTTACATGTTTTTATAATCATTTCATTTCATGGGTTATGATATGATTTTTATGATATTGTTTCACTTATATGTATGATTTCATTATTAGATGGGTGGTACTTGTATCTCCCTCAAATGCATTGGGTAAAGATTTATATATAATGAGATAGACGTGGATGAAATAATAAATGATCTTGGTTCCATATTAAAGGGATGGAATGGGAAATGGACTCAGTTTAGTATTACAGGGTTGGAACTAGGACTGAACTACATTCGATATTACAAAGATGAAATGGGGTGTGAACCTTGTTCTACAAAGGACTTTTGTCACTAAGATGATCTTGATAGAAATTCCCTGACTAATATATAAACCATTATATATTCTTATTTGTATTCTATAATTCCATGTTTTATTTCTATGTAATTATTTAATGGATTATGTTTTTTATTTCCTTAAGATTCAAGACTTATTAACTAACAATATTTATGACATGATTCATATATATGATCTTCGATAAATAGGGTATGATCTTCTATTTTCATGATCATGTTCTCAAACCCTTTTGCTTGTGATTATGCCTTCACATCTCCCTTGTTTAACCTTACTGACCATTTGAGCTCACCCATTTCTTATGTTTTATTTCCTCAGGTTATCAAGAAGGATTATAGGAAGAAGTAATAAAATTGGATATCATTGTGTGAGATTTTTATAAACATTAAATACGATAGAATATTTTGTGTCAATGATTCCAAAGACACTGAACTATTATGGTCCTCATGTATGTATTTTTTTAATGTAGATAATATTCATCTAAAATGATTTAATATCCATGAATTTCAGGCCTGGGTCTCAATATTTTCTGTGAGTTATGCTATGATTAAATTATAGATTTTTTATTAAACCCATTTCTTTTCTATGGGTTCTACTATAATTAATTTTTCAAAACCAATTTCTTTTCAATTGTTTTGATATTATGATTGTTTTATGAACTTGTGGGACACATATGATTGATCTCTATTATTTTTTGGGTGGGACCTTCATTTCCTACTAATTAATTAATTAATTGTAAAGGATTTATATTATCAATGGGTACATGCGAGGTTATCCTAAACCTGAGAGAGGGTTCACTAGAGGTTATTTGAAACCGGAAAGAGGACGAATTAGAGACTTTCCCAAGATTGAAAGTGGTACATGGGTGGTTATATGAAGTCAAGAATGTTAATAATGTCTTTCGGGGTTAACATTATATATAATGTTTTATGATTATATGTAGTCTGCAAATATATGTCTTATAATAATGATATTCTGTCAAGGATTTTGTTCTTTGATTCCATTTTGATTCATATTGTAGAAACTACCCCGATTAATTATATGATTGATGTTTATGATCAATGATATACATGGTATGATTTTAAAGTGTTATAATAATGTTCTCATACCTTTATTCTCATGTTATGTTGATATCTTTCTTGCATACCTATTCATAAAATCCTATCTCTCTATTTCTTAGGTTCCCTTTCCCCAGGTTATGAATAATGATAATATATATGATATGTCTAAGAAGGATTATAGTTATGAATAACATAAGGGGAGATGATATAGTTCACCTATGAAACATTTTTTTGAATATCCAAGTATCTAAAGGCAGTAAAATAAGATGATTCAATTGTGGATAATTATTTTATAAAATGAATAATAATATATTAATATGTAATACATATGTACAAAAGTGTGGGTCACTATATTCATCTTCTTTTCTATTACATTTAATTAGTGAACACAATTTTATTTTCATTACATTGTTCTCATTATGCATGAAATTTTTTTGTACCTATATAAATTAATTCACTATGATATATTAATCTTTTGAATACAATTTTTAAAATATTTTAAAATTTCTACTAACCCCCACCTAGACTATTGTTGACATCATACACCTACTTAGAAAATATTACCCATCATATTGTAGTCCCACAAAGAATGATGTAATTATTATTACATAATAGCTATGTGTAACATTTCTCCCCCATCCCCATTAAGAATCAAACCATTTCAACAAAAGATATCCTTACCTTATTATTTGTTTGATAGTATTATTTTCAGATAAAATCCAACTTTATGTTCACCATCAATCTCAAATCCCACTCCTAAATACTCCAACACTAGTAAACCCACTAAGTTAGGGTATACAAATGTACGTGTCTCTATATGAAAATAATTTTGAGTTCAAAATTTAAAAAAGGATTTATCACACTTAAATTACAAGTAAATATGTTTTAACATGATGATTTGTTTACTACGAATTTGAAAATTATTATGGTAAAATATATCCAACATGAACATGTGATGATTAACAATTATTTAGTATTTCGATATTTATATTATTAATTTCATCATTGTCTCATAATGTGTTTTATTATCTTAACATTTCCTGAGAAAAACTATTTATTGTTTCGGGATAATTATGTTAATATTACATTGTATTATTGTATCACTATGTATTATTTCTAACTCTATTATTTAAATTTATTGACCCAAGGTAACCTAAGGATACTATTATAAGTGGTTTATGTGTAGTTAGAATCACTATAGAAAAGTTTATGATCCACCATTATTATGTATTTTGTGTCATCTATACCTTTATCTTTCTAAAATTACTTGAATTTATATAATTATTAGTTAATTGTTTTTTTTATTTTTTTATACTATTGGTCAATATAATTTTTTGGATTTCAGTATAATCTGTAACATCCCAGGTAAATAAAAATAATACATTTTCATATTTTTGAAATAAATATTAATTTTACTTGAAAGGGGATTTTATGTTCGATGGCGTACCCAATACACAATAACAGGTTTCTTTGAAATCTTATGTTGCACACAATGCTGAGTCATACTAGAAAATAATAATATAATATTATTTTAAATAGTAGTTAACGCCTAGTAATTGTATTAGTAGGAATGAACAGAACTAACTATAATATTATTATACATGTTTGTTAAATTTTTTACATTTATTCAATAAAAGTTAGAGGCTTAAAATGTGAATGAATCTAATTTTAAGCACAAATAGTCTAATATTCTTTAAAATGTTGATTTACCGCCTTTTGATGGAGAAACCTATTTATTTATATTTGGTCACATATATATGTTCCATTTGACAAAATAAAATTATTATTTAGATTCGGGAAATCAAAATTTACTTTGGGTAAATATTTGGTATTTTTCTGATAAAATTCATTTTTTAATATATAGTGAAATATACTTTATTTTAATTCAAAACTGCCATTTAATATAACTTATTTATATGGTTAGATTATCTTTTTAATTGGTTTGAAAGTAAACTTAGATTTTATTTTTACCATTTAATCCCATGTTGGTCATTGGAAGTAATTTCAATTTGAAATTGGACATAAACAAGTGTTAATCTTTCGATAGTCATTATTTATTAAAAACACTCTTTTTATTTAGACAATGAGAATTAATTTAAAAAATTAATTAATCCAACTTCCATGTCTAGAATTTTTAAAAATATATATCATTTTTAAATTCGGAAGATCAAAAATATCTTATGCTGAATATTTGGTATTTTTCTTAAAAACATCAATTTTTGATAAATAGTGAAAACACTCAGTAGTGGTTAAAAAACTAACTATTTTATTTAAATGAAATCTTACCACTTCTGTGAATTGAATTTAGAAAATATGACATACTTGAATGTTATTAGTAAGTAAAATTTTGTTCAATAAGTTGAAAATATTTTTTGTTGAATAGTAACTTTTGACTTTTATTTACCACAGTGAAAGGTAAATACGGTAATTCAAGGTAAAAATAATATTATAATAAATTTAATTTACCCTAAAATGAGTCCTAATCCTATTTTTTGATAATTTTCCAATCATGGGAATCCATGGGACGATTTTGGGACCCCATGGAGCCACTTAAGAGTGATAATAACACATTATATTAATTAATTTAAAGTAAAGACAAAAATGACATAAACATATATCTTTTAGTAAATAAATTTTTACATGATGTTATATAAGTTTCCTCGTGGACTATAAATATTTATTTTAAATTTAAAAATATTTCCTACATCATGGTATGTTTTTATAATTTTTAGACATCAAATAAATAAAATAATTTATGACACAACAACGATGTAGTGTTTACCTCATTAATGAATGATTCAGATAAATAAGATTATAAAGATTAAAAAAAATATCCAAAACCCATCCAATTCATATTGGATGATTTTATTTTTAACATGAGTCATTATATATTATACTTTAATGAGTTTTGGACCTTTAGAAACCGAAAATACTTATATAATAAATTAATATTTTTAAACATTCCTAAAGAGCCCCTCCTCCCCCTTATAAAAATCCCTCACCTATAACTTATTACTCACTCCTCTAAATCCCCTTGAATCATCCATAATATACCCAATTAATATCCCTACATCCATATATTCTTCCTATAATAATCAAAATAGTCATAAGGCACATCAAGAAATCCTTTTTGTTCAATCCAATGGGAGTTACCCGATTTAACGGTAACATCTTATTTTAAGTTCTTTTCATTTATTTTACAACTCCAACCCCCGAAAATATTTTTATTCATTTATATCATAACAAAACCAGAATATTTAGTATAATAGGTTATTTTTATGATATTTATTTTAACTAAACTTACATATACCTCCCTCTAATGGGTTAATAACATACTGTTTTTGTGGATGATGAACTACTGCCTCACGAAACGATGATTGTTCGATTATTTATTACCACCTCTTATAGTGGATATTATGATGGAAATATATTTATATATAATATGTAACATATATTATATTTATATTGTTTATATTCTTCTATATTTTTCATTTATAGCATAACTTTATGGTTTTCATAATGAGTAAACACGATAATTTCATGTGAGGAAGTGTAGACTAACGCCCCCTCAAAGTGATATGACTATTTCATGCCATACATGGGACGTTTAAATAATAGATTTACTGAAATTATATATTACACTATAATTATAATATATCTATGTATAGTTATGTTTTAATTCCATTAAAATATGAAATACAAATGAAAGTATCATTCACGCGTACATACGGTTTTCCATCTCCATAGACGGTACATTTCATTTCATATCTCAATATTTTATGTAATGTTATAAGTAAATATATATACTGGAAATATATTATATATTTGATATCTAAATCAGGAATATAATTCTGGAGATAATGGACTTTTGACCACAAGGACTATTTATAATTATAACAAGTTCATTTTTTTAACTCAAGTTCCGACCATCGACAAAATGTCTTATTTAAACTAAAATAATTAACCAGTTGTTATTTAAAGGTAATCAGTGATATAAAAAGAATAATAAACTTGACAAGTTTTTTTTAATAAAGTATAAATTAACTTGTGTTTATTATTTATGAAAATAAATAACGAATGAGTCATGTCAGACACGAGGTAAGGGACTTTGTCTCAATCTCCTTTCATTGAGACATATTTTGATTTATACACGATGTTATTTTATAAGGTGTATAAACCCATTTTACCTTTCATTTCATTAAAAGGAAATATTTCTTCTACGAATCATTTTAATAAATGAAAAAAATTAATTTTTTTAATGTATGATGTGACAATGACCAATCCGCTGTTGTAATCGTTATTTGGATTCCTCAATAAGCCTTAATGTTTTTAAAAGGAAAGTAATCCCTTATTCTATATTCTGGTGTTTTGGTATTGAAAGTTGATTTTCAAAAGGATTGACTATTTCTATATCTTGAAATGATTTCTTGTGATTGAAAATGAAATATTTTTACTGAAATGTTTTTATTTTCAATATTTTATGTGTTATGATTTTATAATGGTACTCGGACATTTGACGGGTGGTTACGTGATAAACCAAATGACAGGGGGTGTCATGATAAACCATGATGGGTGGTTATGTTATAAACTCAAATTCATTGGTTATGGAAGTCGGTCGTATGGCAATACCATTATGTAATATGTGTGGAAGTCGGCTATATGGTTATTCCCTTAAAGTATGTTTATGTCCCAAGTACCCTTTATATGTTATGTGCTTTATAAGGGTTTTATGGTAATATTTTGTTTATAAATGGGTAAGAAATGATATTTTATTCAGTGCAGAGTATTTACTACTTCATAAAGGTGAGAAGTATTACTTATGATAAAGTAATCATGGTTTACTTACTGATTTGAAAAACTAACAGTTTTGTTCTTTTTGTATCCCTTACGAGGCTTTTTACACCCATTCCAGGCTTTTTTTGAAGTGATTTTCAGAGAAATTATAGATTAATAGGGTCGTGGTTGGGATTAAGTACAATTCATGATCTCCAATATATGGAACTATACATGACACTATTTTTAAGTGTTCTTATTTTATGAAAAAATCGATACTGAGTAGATGTGTATACATGTAATTTGCATATTGTTTTGTATATGTTATCGCCTAATTCCCTAATGATCTAAACCTGAAAAGATCCTCAATGTGGATTATTAACTTAGTTAAGGATTACGTAATGTTTATGTCTGGGTATTATAGTTGGTATTAGAGATCGGTTTAGAAAACATTAGAAGTAAGGGTACTGTTAAATTAATATCCATAAATTATTTTTAATTTATGGTAATATTTAAATGATATAGAATTTATAGATTACCATGTTGCTTCGCCTAAGATATTTCTGTGTTCATAAAAGTTTTTTGAGCAGGAAACATGGTAGTTGTGATGTGATGGAATAAAAAGGGAAATGACCTTTCACAATCAACATCCTAAGATGGTCAGAAATCAGAATTGAATAGTTTTTTGTAGTGATGGATCAGTTGACTCAGGAGATAAATGGTGGTTGTTTCTATAGATGATATTTTGTTCTATTCTAAAAGAAAATATGAGTATAAAATTCATTTAAAGGTAGTCTTTAAAAACATAAATGAAATGAAATTGTTTGGAAATTTCATAAAATGTGAGTTTTAGTTACAAATAATTTCATTCCATGGTCACAATGTTTCAAAAAAAATGGCATAACTTTTGATCCTATTAAAATAAATGTTGTTGAAGAATTGTCAGAACCCACAAATATAAATGAGATCCATAGTTTTCTTGGTTTAGCAGGTTATTACAAGAAGTTTGTTGAAATTTCTTCATGGTTATCTAGCCCAATGACCAAGTTAACTCAAAAAGGTATTAATTTTATTTGGACAAAACAATGTGATGATAGTATTCAAGAATTGAAAAGATGATTGATGAATGCTCCAGTTTTGGCATTACCTTCATGTGATGGTGAGTTTATTATCTATAGTGATGCTTCATTGAAAGGACTTGGATGTGTCATTATGAATAATGTGAAGGACCCCAGGACACCCTAAGAGGGGAGGGGTGAATCAGGGTGACCACTTTTTCTTTTAATGTGATGGATCTTGTTCCCACGTTGGTAGGAACTTGTAAAACCTATATAATTAATATGATCAGAAAGTAAACATTCATATGTTGAGAGATGACACAACACTATTTACTTGGTTCACCACTAAGGGCTACGTCCAAGGAGAATACGCCGACAGGTTTTTGGTCGTACCAAATTCCACTAAACATCACTAGCTACAGATTACAAAGGTTTGGGCACAGTCACTCAGTCCCAGGCTCACTGCATTTTCAAAGATTCAGGGATAGCTCACTGCTTCCCTCGGGTCACTCTCGTTGACTCCCCCTAGCTCACTTTCCTTGGTGAATTCACACTTAGTTTATAGACGTGAAGGTCTCTTCATCATCACTAAATAATACATCCTATGATGTATGTAGATTCTATGTTGATGTCAAACTCTCTCCTGTAGTCAACTCTCACTTCCCTTCAAGGGTACCATGAAATCTCCCAACTTTAACACAGCTCAAAAAACTGGCATGCTTATTACTGCCTGGCGCGCAAGTCTCCTGCATGGCAAAAATTCGTTACGCAAGTTCAAACTGTCGTGCAGGTATCATCCAACCACCTACATGACACCGCCTACATCAACTTCAAACCTGTGTGACCCAATTTTGTTCTCACCCAAACCACCTTGGGCACGCAGCCAACAACCGGCGCGCAACCTCTACCTGCGCGGCCCAACTACCACTTGCGCGACTCAACTACTTGCACGACGGGAACTCTAAAAATATCTAAGTCTTGAAATTCATTAAAAATGAGGAGGGGTGGTCCTCTATTTATAGACAAACTGGACCCCCTGCGCGATGGCGCACAGGTATCCTCAGGGCGCGCAAGGCTCAGCACGCAGCTCCAACCGCCCTAGCCTCTTTTGCGCAACTCACTTGCACGACCAAACCAATACTTGTGCAACCCTCTTTCATTTTCCATATTTTGAAGTTCTTATCATGAAGAACAATAGGTGCACAAGTTTCCAAACCTCCTAGGCACCGACGCACAAGTCCCTTTTCGGCGTGCAGGTCACTTGCATGACCCAACCAATACTTGCATGACCATTATTCCTTTTCCATTTTTTAATGTTCTAATCCTGAAAAAAAACCAGGCCGGAAAGTTATCTCTCTTTCAAGTACACGGTGCACAAGTCTCTTTTCCAAAATCACTTTTCTCCATTTTTCGAATTTCAGGCCCAAAAATTTGGCAAACACCTGAAAATAGTGCCACCTTCAATACTATAATCTTCTTGACGTGTATGAGCGCTTTGCTGGCACACATCCTGAACATCCTCTGAGGATTGACACCAAACACAAACCATACTCCTAATCATGAATATATGACCATAGTTACAACATAATGATCAGGTAATTGCTTATGCTTCACGTCAGTTGAAACCTCAGGAGTTAAATTAACCTACATATGATTTGGAATTAGCTGTTGTTGTTTTTTCTTTAATAATTTGGTTTCATCATCTGTATAGAGTAAAAAGTTAAATATATATTGACCACAAATGTTTGAAGTATATATTCACTTAGAAATACGTAAACATGAGATAGAGGAGACGGTTTAAATTAATCAAGGATTATGATTGCATGATCCATTACCATCTGAGAATGGAAAATAAAGTGGTTGATGCTTTGAGTCGAAAGAGTAATGTTATATTGACCATGTTACATTTGGAACAAGATCCTTTGATTAAATACATGATGAACTTTGGAATAGAAGTTGTTGGTGTAGGAAACTCATATTTTTTGTTTCAAGTGTCAGCGAAATCATCTCTATCAAACAGGATTAAGTAGGAGAAATGGAAGATAGTGAGTGGAAAAAAATGGTAGAGTTGGATTAGAAGGGTAAGTTTCTTGATTTTAACATTGATAATAATTTTTTTTTGATGTTTGGAAAAAGATTATGTGTTCCTTATGATTCGCAGTTGAAGAAAGAGATATTATGTTAAGCTCATATTTCTCCTTTTTTAGTTCCTCCTAGTTGTACTTATATGTTTAGAGATCTTCGTGAATATTACTAGTGGGATATAATGAAGAGAGATATTGTTGAATTTACTATGAAGTGATTGACTTGTCAAAAAGATAAAACTGAGCGACAGTTACTGAAAGGGATGCTTTAGTATTTACCGGTGTGATAGTGGATATGAAAAAATATATACATGGACATTGTTGTGGGATTTCCAAAGACATATCTAGCTAATAATGCAATCTTGGTTATTGTTGATTGATTGACTAAATCTCCTCATTTCCTTCCTATTCGAGATACTTGGTCTCTAGATCCACTTAATTGGTTGTATGTTAATGAGATGGCTAGGTTGAATGGATTTACCCTCTTTATTGTATATGATCGTGATCCCAGGATCACTTCAAACTTTTGTAAAGGCCTTCATAAGTTGTTGTGTATTGAATTAAATTTTAGTACAACTTTTCATCCTCAATCTGATGGGAATTCAGAATGAACAATTCAGACCCTGGAGGATATGTTACGTGACTGCTTAATAGATTTCCAGGTAATTTGGGACCAACATCTTTCTTTGGTTGAGTTTTCTTATAATAACGGTTTTCATTCTAGTATACAGATGGCTCCATTTGAGGCATTATATGGGAAGCAGTGTCGAACTCTGGCTTTTTGGGATGTAGTTGGTGAAAGGAAGCTGATGAGATCAAAATTGGTAGAAGAGATGGTAGAAAAGGTTTAGTTGATTTAGAAGAACATGAGAACATCTCAGAGCAGGTAGACAAGTAATGCGGATAATTAGAGGAAGGATATTTATTTTGAGGTAGGTGCTTTTGTCTTTCTCAATGTTTATCCATGGAAAAGTGTGTTTCATTTTGGTAAGAAGGGAAATTTGAGTCAAAGGTTCATTGGACCTTATGAAATCCTGGATAATTTTAGATAATTTTCCTATAGAGTGGATTTACCTCCATGTTTATCCCGGGTACACAATGTTTTTCATGTTTCAATGTTGAGGAAGTATATGCCGGATTCATCTCAGATTTTGAACCCAGATGTAGTTTATTTGGAAGATAATCTCTCTTATGAGGAACAACCAGTCCTGATTCTTGATTGAATTGAGAAAGTGTTGTGGAATAATGTAATTAATCAGGTAATGGTTTTGTGGAAAAACCATATGGTCAAAGAGGTAATGTGGGAATCTGAAAATGCTATGAGAGATGAATACCCCCATTTATTTGATAAGCGACTAAAATTGCGAGGACAGAATTTTCAAAAGGGAGGAAGGATGTAACATCCCAGGTAAATAAAGAATAATAAATTTTCATATTTGTGAATTAAATATTAATTTTAATTTAATGGGGATGCTATGTTCAATGGCTCACCCGATACACAACAACGAGTTTCTTTGAAATCATATGTTGCACACAATGCTGAGTCATACTAAGAAATAATAATATAATATTATTTTAAATGGTAGTTAACGCTTAGGTATTTTATTGGTGGATATGAACATAACTATCTACAATATGGTCATACATGTTTGGTAAATGTTTTTAAATTTATCCAATAAATGTTAGAGGATTAAAATGTTAATTAATCTAATTTTATGCACAAATAGTCTAATATTGTTTAAAAGGTCGATTGACTGCCTTTTGATGGAGAACCATATTTAAATCTAGTTTTGGTCCCTTTTAAATGTTCTATTTGAAAAAATAATATTCTTCTTTAGATTCGGGACATCAAAATTTACTTTGGGTAATTTTTTGGTATTTTTATGATAATTTTTTTAATGAATTGTGAAAAACAATATATTTTAATTCAATATGGTCTTTTAATATAACTCATTTATATGGTTATATTATATTTTTTATTTTGTTTTAAAGTTTAATTAGATTATATTTTTACTATTTAATCCAATGTTCATCATTGGAAGTAATTTCACATTGAAATTCTACATAAGTAAGTTTTAATCTTTTGAAAGTTATTATTTTTTCAGAACACGTTTTTTATTTTGACAACGGAAATTAACATTAAGATTAATTAATACAACTTCAATGTTTTGATTTTGGTGAAATATACTTCATTTTTTAATTCAAAATATCTAATATATCTTAGTCTGAATTTTTGGTATTTTTTTTTGAAAAACCTCAATTTGGGATGAATAGTGATAACACTAAGTAGTAGTTAGAAAACCAAATTTTTTATTTAAATGAATGTAAAGAACTTCTGTGAATTGAATTTATAAAATTCAACATACATGGATGTTATTAGTAACTAAAGTTTTGTTCAATAAGATGAAAATAATTTTTGATGAGTAGTAATTTGGGACATTTATTTATCGCAGATAAAGGTAAATAGGGTAATTCAAGGTAAAAATAATTTTATAATAATATTAATTTACCCTAACATGTTTCTTAATACTATTGGTTGATATATTTCTAACCATGGGCATCCTTGGGTTGATTTTGGGACCCCATGGAGCCACTTAAGAGTGATAATGACACTTTATATTAATTAATTTAAAGTAAAGACCAACATGACATAAACATATATCTTTTAGTAAATAAATTTTACATGGGGTTATATAAGTTATATCCTTGAAAATAAATATTAATTAGAAATATAAAATAATTTCCTATATCATGGTATTTTTTTATAATTTTTAGACATCAAATAAATAAAATTATTTATGACACAATTAGGATGCAATGTTTACCTCATTAATGAATGATTTAAAGAAATAAGGTTATAAAGATTAAAATAATATCCAAAACCATTCAAATTCATATTGGATGATTTTATTATAAATAGGAGTCATCTTGTTTTCAAATTTAATGAGTTCTGGTCCTTTTGAAATCAAAAATAATTATGTAATTGAATAATATTTTCGAAGTTTCCTAAAGAGCCCCTCCTCCCCCTTACAAAAACCCCTCACCTCTAACTCATTACTCACTCCTCTCAAGCCCCTAGGCTCATCCAAAATCTACCCAATTAAGCTCTCTACATCCATATCTTCCACCTAGAATCCTTACCTTAATTAGAAGACACTTCAAGGAATCCATTTGGTTCTAACCAAAGGGTGTTACCCTGTTTAAAGGTAACATATTCTTTTAAGTTCTTTTATTTAATTTTACTTCCCCAACCACCTAATCTCTTTTTATTCTATTATTTTATAAAAACAACAATATCCTCAATATACAAGGTTTTTTTATGAGAAGTATTCTAACTACACTTACACACACCTCCATCTAATGGGTGAAGAACATACTGTTTCTGTGGACGGTGAACTACTGCCTCACGAAATGACGATTGCTCCATTATATTCTATCACCTCTTATGGTGGAAATTAAAATAGAACTATATTTATAGGTAATATATATTATATTTATATTGTTTCTATTCTTCTGTATTTTTCAATTATATCATACCTTTATATTTTCTATAATGGGTAAACACGATAATTTCATTTGAGGAAGTGTGGACTACAGCCCCCTCCAAGTCATATGACTCATTCTTGCCATATATGGGATGTATAAAGGATGGAGATACTGAAATTATTAATTATATTGGAATTATAATATACCTATGTATAGTTATTTTTTCATTCCATTAAAATATGATATAGAAATTAAAGTATCGTTCATGCATACATACGACTTACAGTCTCCATGGATGGTGCATTTCATTTCTTATCTCCAAATTTTATGTACTATTATAAATACATATATATAATAGATATAT
Organism: Viscum album; assembly: GCA_963277665.1. NCBI lineage: Eukaryota > Viridiplantae > Streptophyta > Magnoliopsida > Santalales > Viscaceae > Viscum > Viscum album. Next base: position 942,896,899 of record OY728162.1, read on the forward strand.
ATGATATATATGATATCAAAATCTTGAATATAATTCTGTAGAAAATGGACTTTGGACCACATGGACAATTTATAATTATAACATGTTCATTTTTTAACTCAAGTTCCGATCATCGACAAAATGTTTGATATGAACTCAAATAATTAACCAATTGTTATATAAAAGTAATAAGTTATATAAAAGGAATAATAAACATGAATAAAGTTCTTATGAAATTATAAATTAACTTAAGTTTATTATTCATGAAATTAATGAACTAATGGGTTTTATCTGCTTTATATGGGTTTTATAGTAATATTTTGGTTACAAATGGGTATGAAATGATTTTTATTCATTCAAGAGTGTTTACTACTTGATAATGGTGAAAAATATTACTTATGATAAATTATTTATGATTTACCTATTGTTTTGAAAAAATAACAGATTTCTTTCTTTGTATATCCTTTACTGAGCTTTTTATGCTCATCCCATGTTTTTTGAAATGATTTTCACAAGATATATAGTTTAATAGGATCAAGGATGGGATCAAGGAAAAGTCATTATGTCTAAAATATGGAACTAATCATGACTTCTTTTTTAAGAGTTTTTATTATTTGAATATATGGATAATGAGTAGAAGTGTCTACATATAATATTCAAATTGCTATGTATATGTTATGGCTTAATTCGTTAAAGGTATAAACCTAAAAAGGTCCTCAATGTGGATTATTATCAAAATTCATGAATAAGTAATGTTTAAGGTTGGTTCCTTATATAATTAATAGAAAATAAACTCTAATCTGAAATCATCATGGTAATTTTTTATTCTCAATTTCCATTACACTTTCGAATTACTCACTCTCTCCCACTTAGTTACCCTCAGATACTTTTCCTCTCATCTAAAACACTTGGATATGTATGAAGGTAAATAAAATTATGATACATACTCTAATGAAGACAATATATGTCCACAATAGTCTCGGTCAAGTGTATTAATGTCTTCTAGAATTTTATATTTGTATATGAATGAATATCATGTTACAATTCAAAAGTATCCTAACATTAAATTGTTTATTTTTATAAGACATATGATATTGATAATGTTATAGTAGTTATATATTGTACTATTTATTTGAAAGTTCTTTTAATGTTGTTTTGTTATGTAGTTTAACTTATATTTTGAGTCTTTAATTTATAATAATATATACAATGTATAGTCAAAGGAAAATTGTAGAAATTTCAATATTTCATCATGAGATTTGGAACATTTTTCATGATACTATACCATGATGTTTTTGATAATTCCATAAAGTACTAACATATCATTAGTGACCATTTTATGATTTATGATAATTTCATTCTATTAGGTTTCTATGAAAATTTGAATTACCAAACATTGTAGTGATAAATAATAATAAACCACCTTAGAAATGTTTCCACGTTCCATGAGGAGGGTCTCTATATAAAATCTAGTGTACCTCATGGTTCTCCTGAGGTTATCTAAAAATGGATAAGTTATTATAAATTACATTATTAGGCTATTCTTTTATGATTTGTCTAACAATTGGTTATTTTATGATCTATTGAATATATAGTGCAATATATCTACAAATTATATATCCCAACTGAATAGGAATGAATAAAAATTAATTTTTTTGATTATTCTTCAAAAAACATATATAATTTTTGAAGTTATTACTTATCATATATATAGTACTTATTTCCCAATTGATCTTTGTTGAAGAAATATGTAGTGGAAAATATAGTAATCTATATGTAAATTTAGTCAAATAATGCAACAACTAAAACTATTACTAAATAAAACGAATATAAGAAATTAATTAATGTTTTATGGTTAATACGTAAAAAGTGATGAGAAAACCATGGACTCTGGCCTATCTTACTTGACCACTTTCTAACACTGGAAATCAAAAACAGTAATTTTTATATTCTATATCCTCAATCACAGAGAGATGAATGAACCTTAAAATATATAGAGATAGAATTCCAACACTTGTATATATAAAATCACGCTATATACATTTGAATGGAATGAGTCGCTATAAATAGAGGTGTAACATTGGTTTTTTTAATTAAGTGGTAGTTTAAACCCAAAGTAACCCTTGATCCCCCTAACTAGACATTATATAATTTTTTGGAACACAAAATACAATATACCAATAGACACCCAATGAATTTATTAGTTTATTTCCTTCAAAAACAGGGAAATATAAACAGTAGTATATATGTGAGATAAATTATCTCCCACTAGGATCTTCAGGACTAAAACCCTTCTTACAAACATCATAAATAATAAAATCTTCATAACCTGTTGAAAGGAAACCTAAAAAGGGGTCAACTCAGATGCTCAAAAGGGTAAACAAGGGAGATATGTAACCATAGTTCTGATAATTTTGGTATGATAACATTATCATAAAAATTGAACATCATTCCATATATATCAAATATCATAAACAAAAATCATGGCATAAATTTTGGATGTTTATAAGACATAAATCAAAAGTTAATTAAGAGCATAAGACATAGAATAATTACATCGGAATACAAAACGTAATTTTAGAAGACACATATTCATATTGAATTATTTCCATAGTAGTGAAGGCATAATTACAAGGCCATCATAGTGGAACTGGTTTACTCCCCAAACAATCTTGGTAGTCATTTGTCACTCCCAAAACCATCTTAGTAGTTAAGTTTCACTCCCAAGACTATCCTTGTGGAAACTATCTTTCAATGAAATATGTTCAGTCCCCATTCAAGACATGTCTAACACATGTGATTTAAATAATTACTCAATGCATTGGAGGGTGATATAGGTCCCATAAGTCTCATAATTAAATCATACATATGTGTGAAAAAAGATCATAAATAATCATATCATATCCAATGAAATGAAATGTGTATCATAAAATGGCTTCATATCATAATATGTTGAAAAGTTATTGGTTACATAACCATTTCATCTAAAGAATAACCCATGAAAATAAGCAGTTTCTATAATCATGTAACTCATTAAAGATAAATAGGTTTCATAAGGATATATCAAATGAAAGAGAAATGGGTCTTATAAATATCATTCCATAAAAACATAAACCATTATGATAATGAATACAAATGGAACCCTAGGATAATTTCCCCATAAAGAAATTAGTAACACAAAACGATTTCATATAAGATGGAAAATAATTTAGAAAGATCTTTTAAAAAATATTGGTTGTAAAATATCATTGATCATTTGAAAAAATCTTTTAAAAAATGATTAATTTTTTAAAAAAAATATTTTAAAAGAGATTTTAAATCATAATTGATGATTTGAAAACAATAAAAAAGTTAAAATAATTTTATATTAAAATGATCTTAAAATATTATTGTTAAAAAAAATTTGGAAACCATTTTGAAAGATTGGTTTTTGAATTATGCAGATTTCTGACAAAAGAGAGAAATAATGTAATATTTATAAAAAACATATTATTAATTATCTATTGTACCAAATAATGGGAAAATGGTACCAATACATGAATATATCATGACTAAATAGAGGACAAGAAAATTAATTAGTGTTATTGAGGGATGAATCATAATATTTCATCAATGGAAGCATCATCATAAACAATCCTGGCAAACGATGAAATTGTAGCAATAAACACTTACCACATTGGAAACTAGGAATCAAAATAACCATTAAATATTAACATTACATGAAGAATAAAATATAATTAAAATCATTAAAATCATTATATAACATGAAAAATGGTATAAACACCTCTTAAATGAATATAAGTTCATAAAAAATCATGTGTCTCAAAGAAGGAAAATTGAGACAAAATTACCTTACCATTTGGTATCTTTTGAAGATCAAAACCCAATAAAATAGAGATAATGAAATGAAAAGGAAAATACCTATAAATTTACGTATAGGGATAATTTAATGAATTCATGGTCAGTATATAAACCACAAAATATAATTTATTAGTGAATAATGTGTATGTATCCCACCAAGAAAAGTGAGACTAGAAATCCCCGTACCTTTTTTCTTCACTCTCACTGTACATGTTCAAAACTCTTGTACAAAAAATATTCTTTTATTATAAATATTTTAAATAAAAATATTCAATTATATAATAAAAAATATAATTTCATTATGAAATTTTATTACCCATTTATTAACACTTCCATGTAAATGGTAAATTTCGGCCAATAATCGCATTGTTTTTCACATGTTATTTGATTTGTTATATTTTTTATCTTACTTATATAATGATTTCATAATTTCATGAATGAGAAATGATATAAATATCATATATATTCAGAATATAAGTATTTATAATATCTATAAAATATTTAAATTTGAAATGAAATACACTATTCATGGAGATGATAGGTCTTACATATGCTTGAATGTTGTTTCCATTTTCTTTTCATATAGAAAGAAATAATGTATTTAATATATTAATATATATGTTTAAATTGTAATTACAGTCGAATTATAATTTCATATATAAAAAAATTTCTTATTAAATATATCCTTAACACATTCCATGTAATGTTTAGACAAATCACGTCACTTTAAGGATTCGGTAGTCCACATGTCTAAAAAATTATTATCGTACTTCCAAAAAATCAAAAGGATAAAGTTAGTTGATATATAATAATTTAAAAAGAATAAATAAACATATATATATCCCATATATCATATAATAATAGAAATTTCACAATTATTCCCAACCTTGAAATGTTTCAATGGATTAAAGAACGACATCAGTTCGTGTGGTGGTAGTCTACCTTACGCAAAAATGATAATTGTGTATCCCATTTTATGGAAGCGTGTGTTAGAATAGGTCATAACCATAGAATGAAAAAATATAATTATATTTAATATAATTAGGTTATTATATATCTAGTTATTAAGAATAATATAGGGGGTGTAGGAAGAAATAAAACAAAAGTGCCTCTTGAAGGATGTTACCTTTTATTTGGCTAACTCGTTTTGGTTTTCATCAAATGGCTTACTTGGATGAAATTATAAGAAATTACATTCTTATATAAAGAATTTAGGAAATTATGGATGATATTTTAGTATATTTTAGATGATATAGTGGTCTTTATTGGTGTGACAATTTTAGGGGTGAGGGGGTGAGGGTCCTTTTATAGGGGAGGAGGAGTGATGTTCTTATAAATATAAAAATATAAACACTATTGAATGGTATCTATAACATCATGTTCCCCCAATAAATTTAAATTTGAAATAAAATATGGTAATTGGTCAATATATTTACAACCATTTTCTTTTGGACATATTTTTAGGTTATTTGGCCCCTTAAATTAATGTTTAAACACTGATTAACCTCATTTTTACCTTAATCAATGTAATTAATTTTAATAAAATTTCCCTAATCACTTTGGTAAAAAATTAATTTTACCTTATTATTAATTAAAATTATTCTCATTTTAAATATATAATCATTTTATCGAAATTCTAATCACACGGCTGGTATAAATTAATTTAAAATTAATCATGTAGGCGTGTTACGAAAGGGAGTTTATAAAGTGAAAATTTTTCTATGCTTGAAATGTTTTTATATCCAATTTTAGTTTGAAATTCATAAAAATGACCTGAATTAGATTAATGGATGTATAATTCATCAAATTATACTTTAAAAACAAATTAAAATATAATTTATCTATATAAATAAATTATAAGAAAACAAATTTTCAATTATAATTCAGTAATTTTCATTATTCATCCAAAAGTGATGTTTTTCCAAAAAAACACAAAAAAAATATTGTAAGATAATTTTAAAATTATAAATTCAAATATAAATTTTATTTTATTAGATTAAATTTATAATATTTTTTAAAATTAATTTTATTATTGTTCACAAAAGGTCTTAAAAAGTAGTTTTTTTGATAAAATAGTTTTTTCAAAAAATATAAAGACTTTACTAAAAACTATTTATCTCAATGTCAATATGTATTATTTCTATGAAACCACTATAATTCATATTTGAAAACCTGTTTTACTATTCATAATACTATTCTTAATGGTTAGGTTATTAATATATTTTTTAAAATAATAATAATAACGAAATATTGTTTTGTAGTTTATTTGGGGTTTGGCTTAGTGGTAAGCACCCCATAATCCTATATGAAAAATTTGGGTTCAAACCCCATAGGGTGCAGGTACTGTAGCACTATTGTAGCGGTACTGTAGCAGTGGTGGTACTGTACCACCGGTTGTTCTGTAGCATCAGTGGTACTGTTGATCGACGGGTACTGTAGAGGCGGCAGGGTACTGTAGCAGCGGCGGGCACTGTAGCAGCCGGGTTAATTTTCAGAGAATGGGTCTTAAGCCAAAAAAAACTTGGGCTTACGGGCTATGTAATGGGATACAAGCCTACTAGGCCTTCGGGATATGTAATGGGTCTCCCCTTACCTAGTTAAAAAGAGGTCTTTTCTTTTCTTTAATGAAAAATGAGGTTTCGGCCCCAACCTTTAAAAAAATATTGTTTCATAGAAACTCAGTGTTACATTTAATGAAAGATAAGATGATATCTCATGTAGCACAAGCATAGATTTTTTATCATATAATTTTTTTTACTTTGGGTATAATTATATTAAGAAAGTCAAATAAATTTAATTTAATTGAAAATGGTTTGTAAAAACATTGGGTGTTATAAAATCAATGCTAATTGTTTTCGTGATTTATTAAAAGCATCCCCTAATGTAGGCATCGAAATAAAATATTCATCAGTTTTTTCCATTTGACAGTGATTTTTATAGAGTCTCGTGAGTCATTTTCTATTAGTGGTAATTTTATTTTTATCAATGGATAAAAATTCCCACGAGTTAACAGCTGTTTAAACCACTATAAAATATTGTATTAAATATCTATGGTTTAAACCGACTTGAAAATTTATTTGACCATTTTTTGTGGCGGTTTAGACCAAATATATTAGATATTTTACCATATGTAATAGTGGTTTAATCTAACCCTACATAATGATCTTAAATAAAATTCTTGAAACGGATTCCCTAGAAAACCAATAAAACATAACAGAAAACCAAACACACAACTTACTTAGAAACATAACATAAATACCAAGATGATTATTAAATCTAAACCTGAAAGTCATTATACAGAGAATAAAAATTTCCAAATACATACATTGATCAATATAAGAGATTAAACCCAAAATTAGAAACTGGAAACCTCCATGATACCTAAGGGAACCATCCAAAACTATCACCTAAAGTAGATATAACAGAAAGAAAAATAAAACAAAACCAAAACATAAAAACATAAGGTAAATAATCACATATAAGGAAAGAATAATAATTAAGTTTAGTATTAATGATGTAAAATAATGTGTATATAATCTTGGGAAACACACATGGTACTAGTGATACAGTCATAGTTATGCTTAGGTGGAACCATCTTCCAACCTATTAATGAGGTTCCTAGACAATAAACTCTCAGATTACTCCAAAAATCGTCACTAAATGATAGTACACATAGTTAGAACAAATCATATAATAGAGGAACCCTTTTAGAGTCTCATCATATATTGTATATAAACCATCACTCAACCAGCCACTTTTATGTAATGGGTTCCATTGACACCAGGGACTAATGGTGGGAAAATATGTATCTCATACCGTTTACACATCAACAACATGCCGTGTGGAAATTCACATAAATGTTATAATTGATCCATCCCTCATACACCATTCTTATAAATTACCCATATTTAGTTCAAACAATAAAAAAATAATCCCATTTCTCTCACAGGATAAAATAATTCATATAAAAAAGGGTTATATGAGGGAATAAACCATGTTTGTAACACATTTTTTTAAAAACATTGTACAAAGGATCATACATGACTTTGGTTTTTAGTTAATAACCATACATATAAAAACGTCTTCAAAAATAATTTTATAAACAAGATCATATTTATATACATTCATCAAGTGTCTTTTTGAAACCGCTATAGAAATAAAATGGAAGCATCCATTTAAAACTACTATATCCAATATATCATAAATACATAAAAACAAAACCTTGATAAACAATATTGAAAACATCATAAGAAAAATTCATCAATAAGTGACAATAGACCATTTCATTGAAACTACCGAAACCCATAAATTTTTTGAAATGGAAATGACTTTGTTAATAAGTGAATCTATTTTGAATATTAGTTTTGTTAAGTTATGATTTTCATAAAGGGTTTATGAATGGGAAAATGAATATATGAGAAAATCTTGTATATGAACCAAACCTAAGAGCCTAAGAATGGTGAGAATAAGGTAAAAGTTGAATGAAAACATAGAAAATCAAACAAGAATATAGATTTAATCCTATTTAATAGAAATACATTTATCCCCTATATTCAACTACAACATGGAATTTTAATCAACATATTAGTATTAGTTTATCATGGGTTTATTTACACATCAACACCACAAAATACAAAGGAAACCCTAATAACTACCCAACAAACTAAGATTGATACCATCTCTATCTCCATTCCCTACTACTGACACCTGTAAGAAATTATTTTGAAAGATAAAAAGTGTTGGATATAGAAATTTTAACATGATATCAATAAATGTGATTATTCTAAATGATTATAAATTGGTCTTATTAACCTCATTGCTCAAACCATGCATCGATACAATACTATTGGGTAAATATCTAGTCATCTTATGATGTAATTCAAAAACATCTTTTTGCAGAAAAATGGTAATGTGAAATAACATTTGTACTAAGAGGTTCATTTTTAAAATATTACAATATAATTACTTAATGGAATTAAATTTATCCAAAATTAATTAAAATTACCTTTATCTGGGAAGAAAATACTTTATTATTCTAAAACTGATTCACAAGCCTCCAATAAGAATATATAATCAGAATGGTAGATGAATCTGCCACCAACTGGCCCATAATATTTTTAGATAATCTTGTAGCATCATCCATCAGTACCCCATGGAAAAACAATTAGAAAACTGTCTTTAATATGTCAAGATTCCTAAAATATGAACTATTTACATTTGTCTAAGTAGTATTATTGTTTTCTTAATTTATTAAAAAATAGATTTTAGTATAAAAAATGTGAAATAAATTCATTGACATTAAAAATTTTACCAATAATCATCACCCTCAAATATCATCATGAAGAAATTGGGAGTCAATAGGTGTTATTTAAAGAATTAAACCTTTATATTATTGTGATTTAAATAATTAAAAATAACTCTATATGATATATTTCAAAAAATTCATGAAAAAAATTAAATTTTGAAATGATAAGAGAGGATGAATACTAACAATTAAGGTATACATATGGATAATAATGAATGAATACATATACAAACAAATATTTCATTTTTTGCACAGTTAAAAAACTCATGCATACAACTCAATTTAAATATGATAACAGATCCAAAATACATTAAATGAAAAACATATAATATAGAGGCTTTATAATCTAATGTATGAATACATATACAATCATTTTTTCCTTCAATCATGTTGTTAAACTACTCCATAATTATATCATCTAATTCATCCACCATTGTAAGGATAATATTTTCAATATCATAATGGATAAAAATTATCTTTATTGTAGATTATGGGCTTCAATGATAGAGTTCAAATTTTCCACTTCATTAACCATATCATACATGTCTCTTTGTTAAACTTGATAAACTAAAGTTACCCAATTTTTCACCAATTCTTCCACAAAACATTCCATTTCCCATTGGATGCGATAATATATGGATATTATAATTTATGGTTACTGACATACATTAAGGTAGAGAAGTTCATAGATGTAAATTTTAATGCATCGGTTTTATTACCCCTGGTAATATCAACGCATTTGAATTTGAATAAAACCACTAAAAATTACTGTGTAAATTAATTTCGATAATATAAATCAACATTCAATAGTACCCCAATTCATCAATTATAAATACAATATTATTCAATTTTTTTATTCCCTCTTCCTAATTGATAGTAATATGTTTAAAATCCGTTCTCATTTTAAAGTGAGATTGTTTAGCCTATTTCAGAGGACCTCAATCCAGAAGTATCAAATATTTTAACTACACAACCCATGTATCAGTATTCATGATCTAAAAGTAATATAAATTATTATATTTATAAAAATCTATATGTCAACATAGTTTCTTTATTGATTGAAATATTTATGAACTTACACAGTGTGAAAACCATTATATATGATATTTATTAACACCATCTATTATATCGTTATCATTTCATGTTTGATTTCTAATTTACCTATTTTTTTCATAATATCTTTAATAAATGGATCTCTAATTACACTATTCATAAGAACATATGTTAGTTCTTAAAATAATTCAATTTCTTCCAGGATAATATTTAATATCATCCTAAATGATCATCTAAAAGTATGAAATATTTTTGATATATCATGTAATTGAGATTGAGTTGATGTTTCTTCAACCTACCCAACTCAACTGAATTTTTTTTCAAGATCATCTATTTAACGAGAGAAAAATGTAAGTCGAACATCTACTAAATATCCTTTCCAAGTAGAGCCTTCAGGTTATTCTTTGTTTTTCACATATGATATAAAATAACCAAATTATCTATGAAATAAAATAAATGAAACATAATTACATATTTAATGATGTTCCAACAATTTTTAACTTAAGATGAAAAATATAAATAAAGTACCTATCAATTTTATACATACATCAATAATTCACATGACTTCTTAATTTAGTTTCCTCAACCAAATTCATAGTTAAATGCATCTTGATTTGAAAAAAAACTGAGGAAATATCACCTACATGGCACAAAGTGTCATTACAAATCTATCATGATAGTTTTCAAACTCAGCTTGATGTATAAATTTCTCACGTATTTTTCTAATGAAAGTGCATAATTATAGTATAACTACAATAACAATTTTAGGTAAAGAATTATTCAATGTAAACAGTTGTAACTTCTATAACAAAAAATGTGAATCAATAATTTTCAATACATGCATCCTACAATGTTTTACGTTGAACCACATTGAGATTTCACCTAAATACTCACCATATAACTTTACATGTTTTAAAATTAAAATGAATATACTGTTCTCCCTATTTTTGATTCCAAAAAATTTTAGATCAGACATTCCATTTTCATCTAGACACAGATCTCGGTTTTTATTCATTGTTTGTAATTACTTATGATCATTGAGATGATTTTTATATTTTACCAACACATTATTCATTATAAATAAAATAGTTTCACAAAAAAATTTCTAAATAATCATAACATCATGATTATGAGACAAAAACATAAATTACCAACATGGATGTTTGAATAATATACTTTCTCTCTTCTATTGTTGCATTTAGATTTCAATTGATGATGCACTTTGAACTTGTTTCCCTCTACCATTCAAAAGGTTCTCCTTCTCAAATTCCATTTCAACATTTACTAGCTGTACTAGTATTTATGAACCTAGAAACAAATTCGGAGGTGGTCTATGATCAATAAAACTATTTAATTTTATATTTTTTAACAGAAATATACGGATGCATTGAGAAAACTGTGATGAAACAAGAAACACCGTTTTTTAATCTAATGAATTCATTCAATCTCAAAAACAAATTACAAATAAGAAAAGATAGACTTTTGTTAGTGTTTTGTCCAGATTATTTCCCAAGCCTAGGGATGTATAACGACCCATACTTTACATACATTGTTAATACTTCAAAATTGAAGCACACTTATTACAACATATGACAAAACCACAAAGGACCGTATAGGTATAGTGTCTTTAGAAACTGGGAAACATAAACAACTGGTTCATAAATCTTCTACAGTGTCTCCCATTTATTTCATCATATATAGGGTCCCTTTTAGCATATTCTACTTAATATCCATCTTCCTGACCTGGGTAAAAGAAAACAAAAAAGGGTGAGCTCAAATGCTCAGCAAGGGCAAATAAAGGAAATAAAAATCATATCATATCTTTTTGAAAATCAAAACCTGCAAAAGAGATCATAATATCTTAACATGGAATAAATCATAGAAGTGAAAATGAGATCCCCATAATCATAACATAAAACTTGAAACTTTGTGGCATGCACACATAATCATGGAAAATCATTTCTTGTTAGTCATGACTCATTGCCAAGACTATCTTAGTGGACAAAGTCCCTTTCTGAACCGAGTTCACTCCTCGTTTCAGTCCTATATCACTGAACCGAAATAACCTTCCGTTCCAGCCATGTCTATCTCATGAGATATAAAATCATTACCCAATGCATTGGAGGGAGATATAGGTCCCACCCATCTTATAATGAATCCTTTCTTATGTGTGCCACATACTCATAAAACATACATCATCGCATAGCACATGTAACAAAAATGGGATTCTTGAAACATCATGACATCATAAATCAATTCATATAAGATAAAGGAATTCATAAACATAATTCCATCACAACATAGTCAAATCAATATAAAAATATGGATAGAAACATAACCCTTTATTATCTTAGATGGAAAATAATTTTGATAAAACACTTGAATTGAATTCTTGAGGAAAATATCCTTTCTTCTTCAAAATCAATTTCTTTTCACAAAACATCATGCAATTTTAAAAGAAAGAGATTTTATTGAAAATAGTCATGAAATCTTTTAGAGGAAGCTTCATTAAAATAAGGCTTTATAAAACAGTAGAAATCTGTTCGTGCCGTATAAGTTAAAAAAAACATTCTTCGTACTTTTGTCGGAAAAGTCAAAAAGTACCTCGTACGAAAAATGACAAACGATTCCTTTCATACGTATTACTAAAAACTCACTGAAGGGTAAAAATGGATTTAAAAAATTTTAGGTGGATGGAAATAATATTACATATTGAGTAAACATGGATGTGGATGATAAAATACACCCCAGTAAATACTTACGAATAAACAATCTCGGATAAAAATGAGATTGTGATATTTCCCTTACCTTAGGTCCGATTTGCTTTGTTCGTGTCCGAAGCTACTGTATAATGGTTTAAATAATGTTATTGACTTATTCCAGAATCATACATATTGATATGATATCATATATGGTCATATTATTAGCTTCTTGTTAGTAATATTTCATTGTTACTTGTTACTCGGGTCTTTATAACTTTTTGTTCTTATGCGTGTTTTGTCGAATAAATTCTTATTCTTATCTTTAGGTTATAGATAATTCATTTCCAGAATGGTATTAGTGTATTATATACCATATTCATTCATTCAATTCATTTATATAATCATTATGAAATGAAGATCATGTAGAACGAGTCGCATCACATCGTGGAGACGGTATTCCGTACGTACGCACGAGTGATGATATCGTTCCTATGATCGTGGAATTGTATTGGAGTATATATATATATATTATTTCAGTATCAATATTACTTCATAATAATCATATATAGTTACTCATTACACCATTATACCCATCCTTGTAAGGTGATGGTGGAAGATAGATTACACCACGGCGTGGAGACAGTATTCCATACGTACGCACGCGCGGTGATTTCATTTTTCCGTAGGATGGATAGAAGGTGAATTAGGGTTGTTTCATATTTATAATAACATATCAGTATGTAAGTAATACTGATGTTATTACTTTATCATGAAACAACTAAAGAATAAGAAGTTGAAGAAGAAAGAAATTGAAAAGATCGGTAATGGATATTACCCCTTCTTTGGAACGCCTCTTTGAATCCCCCACTTACGGAACTATGATTGGTCTTTGGAGAAGACCAGGACCTCTAAGACTATTCTAGGGAAGTGGAGTGGAGAAAATGGAAGGGGTTGGCCGAGCTTGAGTGCTCAAATTGGTGTGAGGAGGAGGGGGAGGAGGTGCCCTTTTATAAGGGAGGAGAGGGGCACCTTAGGAATATCTCAAAATATTATTTTATATTAAAGTCAAAATCGGTTTATAATAGTTCCAAAGGGTCTTATTTCGAAGATAAAGTGGGGAAGGGTCGAAATCCTATCAACCAATAGGACTTAGACAAGTTTAGGGTATTATTTTAACCTTATCAATTATATTTAACTCTAAGTTAATTAATTTAACTTTTACCATGTCTTTTTGTTTTCTTTCACTATATGGTTAATACACTTACTATAACATGCCAAACGAACCCCAAATTGTTTATTATTAATATATATATCTTTATCTAAGCCATTTGGCCGAACCTAATATTTTTAGGAATAAAATAACAATTAATAATATAATATTTGATTTAAAAACTATTTTGTGTCAATTTTGACACTATTTGATATATGATTTTTTTGAAAGTCATAACAGAATTATATGTTCAAACCAAGTTGATTAAATGGACACTAATATATCATAGTAACCTAGAAAATTAGTGGAATTCATAAAAAGTCTTAAATTACATTTATTTTGGTATTTATATTATCAATTATGTCAATATTTCATTAATAAGATAATTACTGCATCATCTTTGTGTCATATATAAATTAAATTATTTGATGTCTAAAAATTACAAATAAAATACCATCATGTAGGAAATCTTTTTAGGTTTCTAATGAATATTTACAATCGAATTTATCTTATGTATAACCCCATATTAAAAAATTATTTACTTATTAAACTTTGATTTTAACTATTTTAACCCTTCTTTAAATAAATTAATAATAAATGTCCTAATCTAATCCAAGTGGGCCTAAATGGTCATATTTTATTCCTAAGTTTGTTTTTGGTCGAATTAAACTTGTCCAATAGAATTAGGAGATGTGTTAGGGTAATATTGATATCATATTTACCCTTAGTTACCATATTTATTATTAACCGCGGTAAAAATAGTAAAAAGTTACTATTCACCAAAAAATTATTTTTATCTCATTGAAACACATTTTAGTACTTGATATTAACCGTGTCTCTCGGATTTTTGAAATTCCATTCACAGAAGCGGTAAAATTAAGTTTTATGCAAAATTCAGTTTTTAACCTACCACTTAGTGGTTTCACTATTCATCAAAAATTGAAAGTTTTCAGAAAAATACCAAAATTTCACCCTAGGCTAATTTCGATATTCTGAGTCCAAAAATGAAGTCCATTTTGAAAAATAAAATTTATAAACTTTTAAAAAGTGGTTATTACTATTCATAACAGCTAGTTTTAATAGCATATTGTTGTTTAGTGAAACTCGGTATTGCGTACGACGCAAGCTATCGAGGAAGGTCGTGATTGCGTGCAAAGCAAGCCAAGCAAGTGTTGTGTAGAAAAAGATTCCTTTGATGGTTTATATAACATAAAAGTCTCGGGTGTTACATTCTACCCCCCTTAAAAATAATTTCGCCCTCGAAATTCATCACTTTGTAACAAACAAATGAGGATACTTCTCCCTCATCATATCCTCAAGCTCCCATGTAGCTTCTTCAAGTTGGTGGTTCCTCCATAAAACTTTCACCAAGCGAGTGGTCTTGTTTCGTAGGACTTTTTCGCTACGATCCAGAATCTCTATCGGCTGTTCTTCATAAGAAAGATCTTGCTCCAGCGGTACAACTTCTGAGCTGAGTACATGTGAAGGATCTGGTATGTACTTTCTCAGGAGAGATACATGGAACACATCGTGAATTTGAGAGAGATTCGGTGGAAGCGCCAATCGGTAAGCTAACTTCCCAACACGATCCAGTATTTCGAAAGGACCGATATATCTAGGGCTCAACTTCCCCTTCTTTCCAAATCTCATAACCCTCTTCCAGGGAGATATTCGTAAGAACACTTTATCACCCACTTCAAACTCTAGGTCTTTTCTTCAGTTGTCGGCATAACTTTTCTGTCGACTCTGAGCTGCTCTTATGTGTTGTTGAATAGATCTGACCTTTTCTGCCATTTCATCAATGAGATCAGGTCCTAATAGCTTTCTTTCCCCAACTTCATCCCAGCAAGTTGGAGTCCTGCATTTCTTTCCATAGAGAGCTTCATAAGGAGCCATCTGAATACTGGAGTGAAAGCTATTATTATAAGAAAATTCCACCAAAGGTAGGTGTTGATCCCAACCTCCTTTGAAATCCATAGAGCAAGCTCTCAACATATCTTCTAGGGTTTGAATTGTTCTCTCAGACTGACCGTCTGTCTGGGGATGATAAGCAGTGCTGAAACTCAACTCTGTATCCAGAGTATGCTGAAGACTTCGCCAGAACTTCGAGGTAAATCTCGGATCCCGATCAGATATAATAGAAAGTGGTACTCCATGCAATCTTACCACTTCCTTTACATATATCCTGGAAAGCTGATCTAGAGAGAAATCCTCTCTAATAGCAATGAAGTGTGCAGACTTTGTAAGATGATCAACTATGACTCAGATAGCATTATTGCCTTTGGATGTTTTAGGAAGTCCTGTGACAAAGTCCATAGTGATGTTTTCCCATTTCCATTCGGGTATGGGTAATGGTTGTAACATCCCCTTAGACTTCTGTCTCTCAGCTTTAACTTGTTGACAAACCAAGCATCAAGAGACATATTCAGCAACATCTCTTTTCATGCCATCCCACCAGAAGTACTCTTTCAGGTCCCTATACATCTTCGTGCTTCCAGGATGAATAGAGAATGACAAACTATGAGCCTCATCCAGCAGCTCATTCTTTAATTCGGGGATGGGAGGAACGCAAACCCGATTCCTGAACTTTATTATCCCATCACAATCAAGGTTGATTTCAGGAACATTTCTCACCTTCTTTTGTAACTCGACATCTTCTTTCTGTGCCTCTTTAATCTTCACATGTATAGATGGTTGAACATTCATTTGAGAAAGATAAGATTTTTCCCCTTCCATTATAATTCCAAGATCCATACTTTGTAAATACATAAATATTGGATCTTTTGTGATCCTCATCATGGATAAACTAGCATGGTCTTGTCGACTTAATGCATCTGCCACCTTGTTTTCTTTCCCAGGGTGGTAATGGATTGAGCAGTCATAATCCTTAATCAGCTCCAACCATCTTCTTTGACGCATATTCAACTCCTTTTGTGTGAAAATATACTTTAAACTTTTATGATCAGTATAAATATCACACCTTTCACCATAAAGGTAATGCCTCCAAATCTTTAATGCAAAGATTACCGCAGCCAACTCCAAATCATGTGTTGGGTAATTTTGCTCATGGATTTTCAACTGTCGTGAGGCATAAGCTATCACCATATCATTTTGCATAAGAACACACCCCAATCCCTTCTTGGATGCATCACTGTAGATCACAAACCTTTCTCCACTACAAGGCAGTGTGAGCACAGGTGCACTGGATAACCTTCTTTTCAACTCCTTGAAATTCTATTCACATTCCTCTGTCCAGACAAACATAACTCCTTTCCGAGTCAACTTGGTGAGTGGATTAGATAATCGTGAAAAATCTTTTACAAAACGTCGATAATAACCAGCCAAACCAAGAAAACTTCGGATCTCAGTTACTGTTGTTGGTCTTGACCATCTTTCGATAACCTCTGTTTTTGCTGGATCCACAGATATCCCCTCTTTTGAGATTATATGACCCAAAAATGCAACTTTTTGAAGCCAAAATTCACACTTGGTAAATTTGGCATAAAGCATCTCTTTTCTCAGGGACTTCAATATAATTCTCAAGTGATCTTCATGCTCTTCCTTTCTCTTTGAATAGACAAGAATATCGTCTATAAAGACTACCAAAAATTGATCAAGATAGTCTCTAAAGACTCTATTCATTAGATCCATGAAGATAGCAGGGGCATTAGTAAGACCAAATGGCATCACTATAAATTCATAGTGTCCATACCTTGTACGGAAAGCCGTCTTTGGTATATCCTCCCTTTTGACCCTTAATTGATGATACCCTGAACGAAGATCAATCTTGGAAAAGTATTGAGCTCCGCGTAGTTGGTCAAATAAGTCATCAATGCGTGGGAGAGGATATTTGTTCTTGATAGTGATCTTGTTAAGTTCTCGATAATCAATGCAGAGTCTCATTGATCCATCTTTCTTCTTAACAAATAGAACAGGTGCTCCCCAAGGTGACGCACTAGGGCGTATGAATCCCTTATCAAGATTCTCTTGGAGTTTCTTCTTCAATTCCTGCAACTCAATTGGGGTCATTCTATAAGGTGTCTTTGAAATAGGCAAAGCACCCGGTACGAGTTCTATTGAAAACTCAACTTCACGATTTGGTGGAAGACCCGGTAATTCCTCCGGAAAGACATCATCAAACTCCCGTACAATGGGCATATTCTTAATCGTGAGTTTCTCACCAACTATTTGAGATAAATAACCTTCATTTAGTGGAATCAATACCCATAAGATGGAAGAAATTTCCACTGGAAGGTTATGTTCATCCTTGCATTGATAGACGATCGTAGGTTGATCTGGAATATGAAATGTGACTTCCCTTCTTTGGCAATTGATATGAGCTCCATGTAGAGAAAGCCAATCCATGCCAAGAATCACATCAAATTCCACTAAAGGAAGGATCACAAGATTTGTAGGAAGCACTTTCCCACAAACTTCGATCGGAGAAGAATTATAAACTTTTGATGCAACTGTTGTGCCATTAGGTGTTGTCACAGCTAACTCAACATCTAATTGTTGAGGTAATAAGGTGATACCCTTAGAAAATTCTTTAGAAATAAAAGAGTGGGTGGATCCAGAATCAAATAAAACATTTGCTACTTTAGAGTGGATGGTAAGTGTACCTTTCACCACATCGTTATCGTACTCCACATCGCTGATAGAAATTGCATGTGACTTTCCTTTGTCTTTAGCCTTAATAGTTTGTTGACGTCGACCATCATCATCAACCCTTGGATTTGGGCATTGATTGGCATAATGCCCCATCTCCTTGCACTTGAAACATTGAAGTGTAGTAGGTTCATTCTGTGTATCCCTTCCTTTGTTTGCATCATTAGACATCTTCTTCCCATTATCACGGCATTCAAATGCCCGATGACCTTCCTTTCCACATTTAAAACATTTATTTGTCCCTTTAAGACAACTCCCTCCATGTTTCTTTCCACACTTTGAGCATAAGGGAAAGTTCATCTTCTTTTCCGTGTGCTCTTTAGATTTTTCTTTGAATTCCATCTTCCTCTTCTTATCAAACCCATGTGACTGATGGGTTACTCCAATCTCCATCTCGACTTTGAGAGCACATCGAACGATTTCCTCGTAGCTATTGAAGTCCCTTATGGCTAACGCCCTTCGAAGACTTGGTTTTAAGCCACTAAAGAATCGATCGATCTTACTCTCAGGTTGGATAATAATACCAGAAGCGTACCTTGAAAGTCTTGTAAAATTTGCTTCATAGGTACTAACAGATTCATCATCCCTTTGCTTCAGTTCAAGGAACTCTTTCTCCATCTTTGTTCGGAGAATACGAGGGAAGTACTTATTGAAAAATAAGTTCTTGAACTCGTCCCATTCCATAGACTCAATTTCATCCCTTTTCCTCGTATTCTTAACAAGATTCCACCATTTATCCGCATCTCCTTCCAAACGATACCCTGCTAGGATGACTTTATCATGCTCAGAACATTGAAGAACTGAAAATATATTTTCAGTAGTACTAATCCATTGTTCAGCAACTAATGGATCAGTAGACCCGCTGAAAGAAGGTGGACGCTGCCTCATGAAGGATTCAACAGAATGTTGCTCCCTCCTTTGCTCGTTTGGAAATCCTGCATGACTCATAGCTTGAGAAAGTTGTGTGAGCATGGATACAAGATTTTTCATTCCAGCTCCCATATCTTTTGGTTGCTCAGGGGGACAATCATTGCATTGCCCATCACATTCCGCATTAACACGGTTCCTTCGGGTTCCAGCCATTGACTAAAACCAAGAAGAATAGTGTGAGCAACACTAATTATAATAGGAAACCACATAATTCAAGAATAAAATTTTCATGCTTATGGTCTTATCCTAGGTTATTCATGGCCATTTCTAAGATTGTGTTCTATGCTTAGACTTATCCTTAGGGTTCTTACTAAGGCTTTCACATCCTAGTTTCCAAAGGTTGACTATACCTTTCCTCTGATACCAACTATAACGACCCATACTTTACATACATTGTTAATACTTCAAAATTGAAGCACACTTATTACAACATATGACAAAACCACAAAAGACTGTATAGGTATAGTGTCTTTAGAAACTGGGAAACATAAACAACTGGTTCATAAATCTTCTACAGTGTCTCCCATTTATTTCATCATATATAGGGTCCCTTTTAGCATATTCTACTTAATATCCATCTTCCTGACCTGGGTAAAAGAAAACATAAAAGGGTGAGCTCAAATGCTCAGCAAGGGAAAATAAAGGAAATAAAAATCATATCATATCTTTTTGAAAATCAAAACCTGCAAAAGAGATCATAATATCTTAACATGGAATAAATCATAGAAGTGAAAATGAGATCCCCATAATCATAACATAAAACTTGAAACTTTGTGTCATGCACACATAATCATGGAAAATCATTTCTTGTTAGTCATGACTCATTGCCAAGACTATCTTAGTGGACAAAGTCCCTTTCTGAACCGAGTTCACTCCTCGTTTCAGTCCTGTATCACTGAACCAAAATAACCTTCCGTTCCAGCCATGTCTATCTCATGAGATATAAAATCATTACCCAATGCATTGGAGGGAGATATAGTTCCCACCCATCTTTTAATGAATCCTTTCTTATGTGTGCCACATACTCATAAAACATACATCATCGCATAGCACATGTAACAAAAATGGGATTCTTGAAACATCCTGACATCATAAATCAATTCATATAAGATAAAGGAATTCATAAACATAATTCCATCACAACATAGTCAAATCAATGTAAAAATATGGATAGAAACAGAACCCTTTATTATCGTAGATGGAAAATAATTTTGATAAAACACTTGAATTGAATTCTTGAGGAAAATATCCTTTCTTCTTCAAAATCAATTTCTTTTCACAAAACATCATGCAATTTTAAAAGAAATAGATTTTATTGAAAATAGTTATGAAATATTTTAGAGGAATCTTCATTAAAATAAGGCTTTATAAAACAGTAGAAATCCGTTCGTGCCGTATAAGTTAAAAAAAACATTCTTCGTACTTTTGTCGGAAAAGTCAAAAAGTACCTCGTACGAAAAACAACAAAAGATTCCTTTCATACGTATTACTAAAAACTCACTGAATGGTAAAAATGGATTTAAACAATTTTAGGTGGATGGAAATAATATTACATATTGAGTAAACATGGATGTGGATGATAAAATACACCCTAGTAAATACTTACGAATAAACAATCTCGGATAAAAATGAGATTGTGATATTTCCCTTACCTTAGGTCCGATTTGCTTTGTTCGTGTCCGAAGCTCCTGTATAATGGTTTAAATAATGTTATTGACTTATTCCAGAATCATACATATTGATATGATATCATATATGGTCATATTATTAGCTTCTTTTTAGTAATATTTCATTGTTACTTGTTACTTGGGTCTTTATAACTTTTTGTTCTTATGCGTGTTTTGTCGAATGAATTCTTATTCTTATCTTTAGGTTATAGATAATTCATTTCCAGAATGGTATTAGTGTAGTATATACCATATTCATTCATTCAATTCATTTATATAATCATTATGAAATGAAGATCATGTAGAACGAGTCGCATCACATCGTGGAGACGGTATTCCGTACGTACGCACGAGTGATGATATCGTTCCTATGATCGTGGAATTGTATTGGAGTATATATATATTATTTCAGTATCAATATTACTTCATAATAATCATATATAGTTACTCATTACACCTTTATACCCATCCTTGTAAGGTGATGGTGGAAAATAGATTACACCACGGCGTGGAGACGGTATTCCGTACGTACGCACGCGCTGTGATTTCATTTTTCCGTAGGATGGATAGAAGGTGAATTAGGGTTGTTTCATATTTATAATAACATATCAGTATGTAATTAATACTGATGTTATTACTTTATCATGAAACAACTAAAGAATAAGAAGTTGAAGAAGAAAGAAATTGAAAAGATCGGTAATGGATATTACCTCTTCTTTGGAACGCCTCTTTGAATCCCCCACTTAAGGAACTAAGATTGGTCTTTGGAGAAGACCAGGACCTATAGGATTATTCTAGGGATGTGGAGAGGATAAAATGGCAGGGGTTGGCCGAGCTTGAGTGCTCAAATTGGTGTGAGGAGGAGGGGGAGGAGGTGCCCTTTTATAAGGGAGGAGAGGGGCACCTTAGGAATATCTCAAAATATTATTTTATATTATAGTCAAAATCGGTTTATAATGGTTCCAAAGGGTCTTATTTTGAAGCTAAAGTGGGGAAGGGTCGAAATCCTATCAACCAATAGGACTTAGACAAGTTTAGGGTATTATTTTAACCTTATCAATTAGATTTAACTCTAAGTTAATTAATTTAACTTTTACCGTGTCTTTTTGTTTTCTTTCGCTATATGGTTAATACACTTACTATAACATGCCAAACGAACCCCAAATTGTTTATTATTAATATATATATCTTTATCTAAGTCCTTTGTCCTAACCTTATATTTTTAGGAATAAAATAAAAATTAATAATATAATATTTTATTTAAAAACTATTTTGTGTCAATTTTGACTCTATTTGATATATGATTTTTTGGAAAGTCATAACAGAATTATATGTTCGAACCAAGTTAATTACATCAACACTAATATATCATAGTAACCTAGAAAATTAGTGGAATTCATAAAAAGTCTTAAATTACATTTATTTTGGTATTTATATTATCAATTATGTCAATATTTCATTAATAAGATAATTACTGCATCATCTTTGTGTCATATATAAATTAAATTATTTGATGTCTAAAAATTACAAATAAAATACCATTATGTAGGAAATCTTTTTAGCTTTCTAATGAATATTTACAATCGAATTTATCTTATGTATAACCCCATATTAAAAAATTATTTACTTATTAAACTTTGATTTTAACTATTTTAACCCTTCTTTAAATAAATTAATAATAAATGTCCTAATCTAATCCAAGTGGGCCTAAATGGTCATATTTTATTCCTAAGTTTGTTTTTGGTCGAATTACACTTTTCCAATAGAATTAGGACATGTGTTAGGGTAATATTGATATCATATTTACCCTTAGTTACCCTATTTACTATTAACCGCGGTAAAAATAGTAAAAAGTTACTATTCACCAAAAAATTATTTTTATCTCATTGAACCACATTTTAGTCCTTGATATTAACCGTGTCTCTCGGATTTTTGAAATTCCATTCATAGAAGCGGTAAAATTATGTTTTATGCAAAATTCAGTTTTTAACCTACCACTTAGTGGTTTCACTATTCATCAAAAATTGAAAGTTTTCAGAAAAATACCAAAATTTCACCCTAGGCTAATTTCGATATTCTGAGTCCAAAAATGAAGTCCATTTTGAAAAATAAAATTTATAAAATTTTAAAAAGTGGTTATTACTATTCATAACGGCTAGTTTTAATAGCATATTGTTGTTTAGTGAAACTCGGTATTGCGTACGACGCAAGCTATCGAGGAAGGTCGCGATTGCGTGCAAAGCAAGCCAAGCAAGTGTTGTGTAGAAAAAGATTCCTTTGATGGTTTATATAACATAAAAGTCTCGGGTGTTACAGGATGTTAGTAAAAGTCTATATAGTATTAGAATTCATTTTGAACATTTTTCTACATGATACATCATATGTTTCAACATCGTTTCTCCATTACTCTTGTAATTATTCAATTAGAGGCTTGAAATATACATCAATATCATTCCTTGTAATTTGTTTAGTATGAATTATCATTGAAATGTCAAAAGAAATTTATTCCACACACACTAATTGAGGTAGAGTATAAGGTATGAAAATTACCATCTAAATTCCATAACAAGTTTTCAACATCCCAAATGGGTCGAACCCATCAACAGCTAATCCCAATCACACATTCCTAGGATCAGATTAGATATATGGATGTTGTACTACCCCAGAACACTCAAAGAGGTGATGGATGAATCGTGGTGTCAAAAATTTATTCTAAATTGATGGATCTTTCCCCCATATTGGTAGGAACATGCTAAACATGTTTGATAGTAATTTTTAGTAATTTAAATATTAACAGATAGAGATATAACACAAACATTATACATGGTGCAGCACTATGAGATAGTCCAAGGAGAATACACAAACATTGTATCGGTCATACCAAAATTAACTCATATTCACAACATTAAGAATAATGATATTCCGAAAAATCCACCTAGTTCTATGGACACTACCTTTAAAAGATTTTATGGATAGCACATTGACTCCCCCAGAACACCTGCATTAACACTCCAAAAAACACTGCTTTTGGTAAGGTATCACTAAATTTAAAAACATAGAGGCCACTTCAGTATATTGGAATTTAATTAATTGTCCCTAGATAGAATGAGACCTTGCAGGTACCATAGTCCAGAGATAATGAAATGGAAAGAACTGTTCACTTTAAATAGATGTTCAATACTTCCATTTGCAAATCTCCTCCATGAAGAAACCTTAAGAAAGCATTCTCCCCCAACAAAAAAAACTAGCATCAAAATGATTTTTGATTCATCAAAGAATACTTCATCATCACGACAATCCTTTTTCTAAGACTCTTATAAATTGGTCAATACTATAGATGTTTTATCACGATTCCCAATTTCACTTTGAATAGTTGATTTTTGAAGATCTTGGACTTTAAGAATTAAGATAAATTCATAATTTTATACCAATATATTTATGTTTTAAGTAGTGGGGATGGATTATTATTTATGGAATTGACATTTCATGATGTTACCACACCTCTGGTACATTTTTCATGACACCCCAAAATCTTTTTCCTAAAGGTCCTTCACTCGTGAATATACTTCACTCGATAAGCTCCATTGGAAGTCAACATACTCACAATGATTCTTCTATTTTTGTGTATTACCATGATCCCACCATGCTATTAGTGATTATTATTGGCGATGCTTGAAATCATTAAAAATATGGACCCTTTTCATCCCAACCCTTTCAAAACCCATAGAATCACAATATTTATGAAGATTTGGTCCCAAAAAACAACCATTCATTGTTCTTTCCTCTCAC
The DNA here is from genome assembly GCA_963277665.1 of Viscum album. NCBI lineage: Eukaryota > Viridiplantae > Streptophyta > Magnoliopsida > Santalales > Viscaceae > Viscum > Viscum album. The sequence continues at coordinate 942,922,063 of OY728162.1, forward strand.
TCAATATTTTGAGATCAAATTTTTTGAAAACACTATGAATTGACACCCCATTAATATTATAGTCATCTTGTATTGTAATAGATATTGTCTTGAAAAATCATTAATCATCCTAGTGTGGATTGGAAACTAACACAAAGTAGACTCTATTTCAATCCATGAAAGTATATGAATCTATTAAATTTAATGAATCAAATGTCTTCTTTGATTCTAAATATCATCGATGTCTCATTGTCCCATAATTTTTGTTATCTATATAATTACACTTCAAGTGATAAGTGCATTCAATGAAATGAATAATATTTGTATTCATGGTTTTAAAAGGGAAATTATATAAAAAAATTGTAGGTGTGTCCTATTCCTTTTTATTCATAGAAATATATCGATTCAGACTTCCAAAAAACACAAATTGAATTCCTTATAGAAGATGATTTTTTCGAAATCCTATCTTCTTGAATTTTCTCCTTAATAAAGCATACAAACCTTGGGACAAGCATTTATTCTGGTATAATTCAGGACATTATTGTTAACAACATTTTTCATATCAAAAATAGATTTAGGGATCTTAGATTCAAGAATGGTTTCATGCGACAATTACAATATCTTGGGTATCACCATATGTTTAATTCTATATAAGAATTTTATATTGTAAACCCATAATAGAAATGAAATTTTTGAATATTTCATATTTACAACATATAGATCTTGATTTCCATCATCAACTAAATCATGAAACATAGTTTTATACTTTGTAAAGTTCTATATTGCAATAGTTTCTGAAAAAACAAGGGGAGGATTCAATGACATGTTGTGATTTTGTTATGATTGTCCTATAGTCCCAAAATCATCACTTTTCATGTTACTATTTCTAGTAACCTCAAATATTTCTTATGAAATATTTTTATGTTGACTTTTATGTCATTAAATGTTAAAAAATCATTTATAAGGGGTTCCAATTTATTTTACATTATCGAAAAAGTTGGGAGATCATTATGTTGAACTAAATCATTGCTCAAACATTCTATAACATTTTCTTCTCCATTCCAAATACAACACAAACATTTAGAAGCGAATTTCTTCAATATCACGTGTTAATAAACTTCATGTCTCTTTCAACATCTTCGAAGATTACATTTATGGCATGGACATCTTAATGTACCATAATTAGATCAATTGTAAATTGAAAAATCTAAAAACACATCCATACCCTTAGCATACTATAGTGTGTTCCCCAATAAAGTAATCTTGCTTTTATCCAAATATATCACAATGATCCTAACATTTTTTAATGAAAATTTAAACACATAAGTATTAATATGTAAAAAAAGTTATAAATTGATGTGAAAAAACACGACCCAAGTACATATAATAATACTTTATAAATATTAATAAAACTGATAGTAAAATATGGAAATCAATCATGAATTTTATAACATACAATATAAGAAAGATAAAAAAATAAAATCATTAATATAAAACTAGAATTATGGGAGAATCACCATAGGGTTAATAATTATTGGTGAACCTAATAATTTTATGTCACCCTAGTAGTGGATTTAGTGCTATAATTTAACTATATCTAGATGGGGTGTATCATAATAATTCACTAGAATTTATAGTGGTGGAGAACCACTTCATGTCTAGGATAGACTTCCCAAGAACCCTAGGATTATCATATGGTTTCACAAACAATAAAAATTTGTAACCTAAAACTTTCATTATGAATTAAATGAAACATTAATGTTCCACCCATTTAGAAAATAATTTGAATCATAAATAAATCTTATATGATATTACATTTCAAGATCTACTAATTCTGAGAGTAAGGATTCAAATTTTAACCCCACATATATTTATTTGGAACCATCAATCTATATTAAAGAAACCTTTTTTCTTTTTACATTCTAAAATCCTTCCAGAATAAATATTTATCCTCTCAATATTTCTAATGAAACTAATTATATTTATTGTAAATATATAATTGAATCATTTCTTATAAATCAAAGATTTCCTACTTTCCTAACTATTATTATAACTTATTTATTTATACTAAGGAAGATAAATAATATTACTACAAATGAAATTTATAGTTTTAATTTAAATAAACATGTTTATAACATTCTTGATAAAAACATAAGCATTTTTGTATAAAACAATTTCATCACTTTATACCACTCATGATATATAGAAATTCCTTAATCATTATGATGTATTATTATAACATGAAAAATTTAATTAGGCGCTAAAAAATATTCAGAATAGATATTTATAGATTTATATGATAAAAAATAGTCACCATAACATCTGAATATTCAACACTAAAAGATAAAGACTTGATAGACTCTATGGAAATTGTCCTGATAGTTATATAATTAATGGATGATGTCAACAGAAAATTCATTCGTCAATATTTTTCAACAAAAAAACATTTTAAATAAAAAAACAATATGACATATCAATTAATTAATATGATTAATAAGTAGGATATCCTTGAATAAATACCATAAAATTCTAGATTCATAAATATTTGAAAGACTCAACACTATTATAAATGGTGATGGTATCCCACCTCAATGAGGTCCAAGAAATATTATAGAACAATGTGGAACATTAAAATAAATAAAATTAAAATTAAATTCAATACCAAATGGAATATGAACCAAAAATACAACTTGAAATCAACAACGATATCTCGAGGGGAAATGGGAAGAGTAGTGGGAAAGGGTTCTGGGGAGAGAGTGCATTAGTGGTAGCACAATGAGGGCTTAAGAAAGGAGGGAAGAAGATGAGGGTTTGGGAAATAGATAGAAATGTTTGAGGGTTCGACTGTGCGATGGGGGTTCAATGTAAATAGGGGACTAACGGGTGAGGTTCATGAGGGGGAGGGGGTACAGTGGTTTCATGGTGAGGGGAAAGGGTTGGAAATGAGGGTCTAGGGTAGAGAGGGGACTAATAGACGAGGGTTCATTAAATTGGTAGAGTAGTGACATGAAGGTAAGGATAATCTAAAAGGAGTGGGGTCTATTCTCAGGTGGCCTCAGGGGAGAAGGGGGAACCATTGATAAGGGCAGCAAGGGTTTATTGGATGGGGGTCAGGGGAGAAGGAGGTGTAGATGATGAGGGAGAGAAAGAATCAAGGTAGTAGGGCTTAAGGGAGGGGTGGGAGTGGGATGGGTAGTTGGGTTCGGTGAAGTAGGGAAAGAAGTGATTTTTAATAAAATGATAATGTTTTAGTGGTGGTTTTCCCAAAACCACCACTGTTTTTTTTTTGTTTTAGCATTCATTTATAAAACTATTTCTAAATACTGAATTTTTTTTTGTGATTTCACCAAACCTATTAGTTTCTCATGATATTGTTCAATCCCATAATTAATATTTATCTGTATTGATATGTGTGAGATAACTATAGTAAGTTTACACAATGCACCTATAAAATTAATTATAGAGAGTTAGTAAAAATGATAATTTACCTATCAATGTTATGGTTTAAATAAAAACTCACACACATGACCTACATTTCATGGACCACACCATATTACTAGATTCTGAAACATTCACTCAAAACCCTGTACATAATTCAATCCCAAAACCACACTCTCATCACATAAGATAATATCCAAGGATAACATCTTCCAAACCATTAATAAAAATCCTCAAAAATCATAATAAACTGACATATATCACTATTTATCTCACTATATAATAATATGTAACCCCCAAATATCATAGACAATCGTAAGGACACAAAACATGTAAATTCAAGAAAGGCTAAACCTTGAGAGTAAATCTAAAACTACAATAAGGAAATTTAATTGGTCAATAATGGTGGTAATAATGATCAATGATTGATAAAATAATAATACCCTAAAAAATGATAGATATGAAACTCAATGTTGACCCAACTATCCGAGGATATTATATGTGACCTCTCATTTCTCAAACAATGGCTCTCAAGATAATCATGAAATAAACCACCAAAGAGCCCAATGTATTAAATATCAAAGAACTATATAAATTTTCTGCTCATACTATCAAATTTCATATATTTGGAAATATCAAATATAAAATTGGTAATCTATTCCTATGAAAACAAAATTATTTATCTGATATCACAACCTTGATTTCATCTAGACAAACACCGCAGAATGTAATAACTTCATATGATCAACACAAAAAAATAACCTAGTATCCTAAAAGAATATCACCACTATTTATTAGTGTTACTATCATTGAAGTTCTATTTTTTCTATGTGATAGGGATGAGACTCATATCCTTGAGGATATCTAATGAAATATTTGAGTGAAGACTTTATTACAAGAACACAACCTCAATTAAAAACAAAACCTAACTAATCTTTAACCCCACCACAAATCACTAGGTCACACTGAAACCAAACTCAATTCCTAATATCAATATATAAGTTATTTCCTCTTATAAAGTTTCAAATATCCGAATTATTATCTTATATAATTAAAAAATCCAAAATAATAAAGCGAGATCCAAAACTTATTAATTGAATTGGAACAAAGAAACAAACATATTTCTATGGTCTATGAGGCATCCTTGATGGGTAAACATATACAATTATCTCATAAATTCCCCATTGAATTTAATGAACTATCTCTGAGTGTTCATTAATTCAAAAGAATCTCACGAACCCTTAAATTACACATAATAATCATTGTATTTTCTTAAATAACTAGAAAACACCATCAACCATCCCTAAAAATATTATTATATACTGACGATCTATCTACGATGTAATTCATATCCCAAATGGGTCTCCACTACTCAAAAACATAATATTAGAAAACAGAAAAAATGAAATGAGAAATATTAAACATAAGAATTCTTTTAAGAAGGAATAATAGACTCAACCACAATTAAATCAACATGTTTTTTTAATTTTAAAACAAAATAAATTATAAGGAATGAAAAATAATCCATCCCATTTTATATTATTTTGAAAATAAATAATAATAATATCAGAAAAAACTCTTAGAAACAAAATACTATTTTAGAATAAACCATGGGTAATGGTTTTGTGTTATGTTGTGATTTTATAATATAGAAATATATATTATTAATGAATAATTTATACTTATAAGTTAAAAGTATTTTGAATATATTAAACAACCAAAATTATGGTTATTCTGTGTTTTTTCTTGGAGTCTTACATATTTAATTGTATAGTGATTGTAATTTATATTTTATAATAGAATTATTTTGAAATATCTTTTATTTCATTATAATATATAAAATAATACATTGCGATATAGTCTATAGAATTTATATATAGATAATAAAATTAAATGCTGATGGCCCAAAATGTGGAATTAATGTGTCATTGGACAATCAATTTCATGATTTTTTATAAAAATTATAGATTGGAATTATCACACATGATAATAATCGTCACACAATAGAAACCATGGAATTTGTGTGTATTTTAAGGATCATGCTAAAAAAATTTATTAGTAATCAATGAGATTTTTTTGAAATTTTTGGATCTATAGTTGACAATATATTACATCATGATACATAAAATTATTATATTATTTAGTATATTATGTAATATGTGTAATTAATTGTTTTTCCTTTCTAATAAGATTCATAGACATTAAATATGATCCTTTTAAAAAATGTTATATTTCATTGACACAGGATTAATAAAAATTAGGCAAGGAGGAAAATAAGTAAATATGAGATTATGGAAAAATTCATAATTTTTGATGTATAGATTCTGATATAGAAAGTATCTACAAATGGATCATCATACTGTCTGTTCAATTTTTAATTGAAATAAAAAATTAATTGATCAAGTAAAATAAAGAGAGTGCCACCCAATTTGATAATTCTTGAGGGAAGAACTGTAATTACTAATGTCTTCAAATATATATATATATATATATATTTATTTTGATAAATTATATAATTATAAAAAAAGATATATTTGTTAATGTTGTTATAGAAATTAATATATAATTTATCCTGATAATTTATGTGTGAATATATATATATATGTGTGTGTGTGTGTGTGTGAGTTTTTAAAATATATTTTGTGGAAAAAATATTTTATATTTTACATTTTTCTGAAAATAAAAAAAATTTAATTGAAATAAATATAACATGAAATATAAATTAAGGTTTCTGAAATTGAAATTAGAAAATATTATTAACAATGTAATATATCCAGTATTTTATATTAAAATACTAATTTAATATTAGATATATTTAATTTAAAAAATGATTTGAAATAGATATATTTTTTAGTTCACATAAATATATAAGACTATTTAAATACACATATATAAAATAAGTTAATATATATATATATATAGTACACTAAAATTATAACCATATATGTATACATAAATATAGGTATGTGTAACTAATAATATAATTTAACATTATGTTTACAAAAAGATGAGTTATAAAAGGTATTTAATATATGTAAACATATAGAATTATATATACATTATATATATGTGTGTGTTTATATATAATTACATTAATTATATATAAAAATATATACATATATAAGAGTATATTTTTTTATATCTATAATAATGAGTGTAAATGGTAAAAGTTAATGAAGTGGGCGAGGTGTTGAAAATTAATTTGGGGGGGAGAGAGAGAGAGGTGCCTAAGTTGTTTAAAAATTGGGAAAAAAGTGTGAATTTAATTGAAATAATGATAATAATTAAAATTAGGTAATTAAATGTAATTTTTGAGGGAAAATAATATGGTTTGAAAATGATAATAGAGAGAGAGAGAGGGAATTAAATAAATGAAAGAAAAAATAACAAACTTATGTACATATTTTCTATATATATTTGTAAACCTTGAAACCCACACACACAGAGAGATGCAAATATGTTAACATATATTTTAAAATAAAAGTTGTATATATATATACATGTCAGAATATATATATAAATATATACGTATATATATGTACATATATTTGTATGTGTATATAAATTAATATATGTTGTAATATATATTCTTTGGTATATATATATACATGTATAGTTTTGAAAATATATATTATAATATATGTATATATATATATATAAGTTTTATATAAGTGTGTTTGTATATATATATAGATATTGAATATTCAAAAGGAAAAAAAATGGATAACGTATACATGTTTATATATGCGTGGAGTTATTAGAAGGAATAAAATAATATATATATATATATATATATACAAACAATCTATGTACATATATACATTGAAAAATATATATGATATATATATATATGTTAATATATATATATACATTTGGTTATATATGTTATATATATAAATATATGTTAAAAATATAAATGTTATATATATAATAAAATATAGGTTATTTATATGTCAAACACACACAAACACACACATATATATGTTATATATATATAATTGTTAAATAAATATATAAGCATGTGTAAATAAATAAGTATATTTATATAGGAACACTCAGGTAAAAATTATGTATATTAATAAAAATAATAATATATTCATATATATGTGAAGTGTTGTGACATGTAAGTGGACCAATATTTATTAAAATATGAGTTATGATTTAAATTGTTTATAATGAAATGGGATCATGTTTTAAAAAAATAAAATGTTTTTATACATTAAAATATCATTTCAGGTGAAATATATTTCATATAGGTCATTTTTTATAACACTCATCATAATGGAAAATTTCTTTTAAACTAGATTTTTAATTCACATTAAAAAACATCTTCACATAGTAATATGTTGGATGCAATTATTTCATAAAAAAATACTAATTTCTCTTTTAATCTAATAAATTTCTAAAATGGTAATCTTGTTTTGTTATATTAAAGGTTGATTTTTCATGGAATAAAACATAAAATTTTAGTAATTAAATTATCAGGTATATCTTTAATTATTATCAACAAAAATCATTATAATTAATACAATCTAATATTTATTGTCCATGATGGAAAAATAATCATTATTTAAACCATTAACACCCCATCCCAAAGTACGAATAACCACATCCTCTTCCCATTATTCCATACCCAATTCGAGGTTCTCTAACAAAATACCTCCCAATTAGTCTATTCAATTTTTTATCTTCATTATTATAGAGTTTTATTGGTATAAAGGTTTCTCTCTATGATAAAAATATCAAAATAGGTATGGGATTTAATCAAAATTATCATTATTTGTGGTTTATTTTAATTTTCAGAACCTAACAAAATTGATATGTTGTATATACACCCTATTTAAATATTCTATCTTGAATCCTTCATACATCACAGTGTTTTCCGTTTCCACTTGAATTGTTTCATCAAAAGAGATTTGGGAAGAAATTTACTAAGTCATGATGAGTTTTTTAACTCAATTTCATTTCATTGGTTTATTAATATTCTTTATTGACATTGTTATACCACAATTATTTTGGAATTGATCTATAAGTTAATTTATTCTATATTAACATATTTTTCTTTGGAAATTTATATTTTTCACACATAATAACTCCATTGACTAATTCTCAATTGAATGATATGATCTTTGTATGGGTTTCCTCAGACCTCCCCTTTAGCTTTGAATTGAAATTAATTTTTTATATTATATTTTATGCATCCTTTTCATAAATATAAATGCCATTAATTCTATGTTTTTAACATCTATTTCTGATTATTCCAAATTATATATTACTAAATCTCTTATTATAGCCCTTTTCTGAGACATTATAATGATCCAACAATCTGGTAACTAGAATACCGTCGTAAAATCTTGGTGATGTAATGCTAGTGTAGTTTTACAAAAAAAATATTTGTTTTGATTGTAAACGTGGGTGAGGATATAGAACAATTATACCTATGTGTGACAACCCCAAAAAATTGAAGATTGAGATTTGAATCGATCATCACCTAGTATATGACAAAGGTCCGTCCTGGATTCATGGTTTGCCACTATCGTGGGGTATGCTTGGATGATATACATTATATTTAAACACATTATAAAGGATATATCTATTATTTAATTATTCCCATACCTTTTGAAATTTATGAACCCATATTAATTCATATATTTGGGGGAAATAATTTCATAATATATTATTTGTTAATCAATATGGGAAATCGGGTAATATAGTCCTCTTTGATAAATTTGACTATGTATTTATATTGTTTATTATTTCACTATTAGGACTAGTTATATATTTTTTATGTTATATAATTCATTATAATGATATGTAATGGTTAGGTATAGAATTATATATCCCCTCATTTCACTAGTAGGTATCATTAAATAACTAATATAGCGTAATGGGAGTGACCTTAACTTTTATGTAAGATGTCATAAGAAAAATCCTTGATAGAACTATGATAGGTTACTGGGAACATTTATACCCTTCTATAATACTTCATAGCACAAATCCTTGAAATTATGTTTATGATGACTGAAATTTTGAATTGCTAATATTATAGGATCAATTATTATAATCCAGTCATTTATTCATTGTTATGTTGGGAATGGATGTTTTTATGATTATTTATCTGTATCTTGGAATCTATTAATTTTTTAGATGTCCAAGTATTTATTTATACTCTTAGTTATATTTTATATGAAAAAAAATATTTTATATCTATCCATACCTCTCTTTACTACATGCTCATTTAATATTGACCTGGATCCAAATAATTTTTATATTGGACATGAATTTATTTATCTTCTCAATTTAATTTTATATTGAATAAAACATTTTATTTATTAATGTCATAATGTGTTATAAATCCAAAAAAATATGATCATTTATTCATATCATTTTATCCATTACTAATTATTTTTTTTATATTTTCTTATTCTATATTCTTTTCATTTTATTATAGAACATGTCATTTTTTATTAGTGCCATAATAAATTTGGTTTTAAATTATTCCCTTATTAAGTATCTATTCTCAATCTTTATATTGGTTTTAGTTTCCTTAGGAAACCAAGAATAATACGACATATGAAAAATGGAAAAAAGGGAGAATAATTAATTTTATTGTGTTTTTATTCAAATCATATATTTTTTGATTCATTGTAAAAATAAAAATTGTTAAGTATCTAGTTTTCCTAAAGTTATTAAACTATGGGATCCAATGTAATTTTGTCACTGTAATAAAATATAAATTGTCTCAAGAGTATTAGAGTTATGGTTTTTATAAAAAACAATTGAACAAAGATACTTAGGGAATCTTGTCAATATTCATGCTTACTGGAGTACATTACCCCTTGTTTTCTTTTAAATTACTGAAGATTTTAATACTATAATCCTTCTACAACATTTAATTTTTTTTAATAAAAATATATTGGTGTGGGTAGTGGGATAAAAAAATTGAAAACCAGGGATGTATCTTCTTGATAAATAGAGTTTGTAGAACAACTTATCCCTTTTTGGTGTTTTTCTTTTAAACAATCTCTATCCCCCTAATTATCATCCTTTCCCTTATAAAAGGGAGATATATGTAAACCAATTATCCAGAGAATAGTTTTTAGAGTAATAAAAATATCTATACGTTCATTATATACTTTGACTATTAATTCACCCACCCCTAAACTATTAAGAACTCTTAAACTGATATTATCCTTTGGTATTTGATCATAGTTCACTATTAAGGATCTTCTATGAAATTTTTAATCATGTTTTTGATCTCCAATTTGATGAATATGTCCGTTGGAATACTCCCATGAATCATGACCTTATATAGTATTGTATATAATCTTGTAGAGTTGTATTTTGTTTATCGAGTTCATATTTTCATTTCTATATTTTTTTAATAACGGATTTTCTAAATGTCACCAAATTTAAAATTATTTTTATCATTTTATTTTATGATCATAAATATATTTTCTCTTGTGTATTTTTTATTCATATATATTTTCCTAGAGTAATATTTTGTTGTAAATAATTATCATTCATAATTTACGAGATTTTTTATTTGTTCAATTGATTTCTTTTCACAATAATGTTCAATTTCAATGATCTCTATACTGGTATATTTATAGGATGTTTCCAAAACAAAAGTTGGTACCTGGTAAAAAGACCTCATGAAATAAAGTAATATGTATAGAAATTAAAATGATTAAATTGGTGAATGAATAAAAAGTCCACAAGTACATATTTTAGAAAATTTAATAAATATGATATAAAAGAATAAAATATTCTTTTAGTCATTACCATTCTTAATTTGAATATTATTTTCTTCAATGATATTTTTATTTCATAAGTAGTTATAATTGAAATATTATAGAGGAATTAGATTCTTATAAATCTTATTTGATCAGTCATAAATGAATAATTAACTAATTGTGGAATTAATGTAAAGAGGTATACTTAAGATTAATAAAATAAAAAAATCACAATTCAAATATATATTACTCTGGAATACGTAATATTTATCACATATATTCTAATTATTTAAATTCATTGACTTATAATGTTTTATTTTTATTTTGAAATAATGGTTGTCAAAAATTTATAGTAAATGAAACACCCTTCTAAACGTGTTAATTTAAAAAAAATATCTCTAAATTGAGAAAATAAGAAATGTACATCCAATATACAATCTAACATGAAGGATTTATGGATAAAAAATAATAAACATTTATTTTGAGAAGTGATTGAGTTATTCAAATTCAGAAACCCTTATAAAAGAAGATAAATGTTTGGATAGGATATCAATAATGAGGAGTCAAATTTGAGAATATAAAATGTATTCAATCATGAGTAATATAATAATAAAGGTTGGAAGACAACCAATATAATGAGAATATGAAATTTTCTTGGGGAGACTCACCCATGTGGTAGATGGTCTATAAAATTAATCATTAAATAAAGAGGATGTTACAACTTGCATAAAAAATATTGAAGGAGAATTTTCCTTAAATATTTATTGGGGTAAATGATCCATTTATGATTCAGTTTCTAAAGGAATTTTCATTCTATATGGTTACATTTTTTATAGTGTATATAATAGTTGGTATAAAATTCCCATAGTGAAAAAGAGGAATAGAAAATGTAATAGTTCAACACTAATGAGGATGTTCCAACAGAATTTTTTATACTTAAGGATAATTTTTAGTTGGGTAAACAAATTAATATACACATCGAAAATATGACACTAATATATAATGGAGTCACACAAATTAAATATTGATTCCAATTATTCTTTGGAGTGGAGTAATTATTGGCTTATTGAAAATTAGATTCAGAGTAAACAAGAGGATATTTATCAATTCATAGAAGAATAGAAAAATAATAAAAATCCAGTCACTCAATGAGTTTCAAAAACATATTTTATTTTTTATCATGTTTAATCCACTCGGTTGAAATAATGGAAATATTTTTAATGTGTATGTCAATATCTAAAAGCTAAACATATTTGTAATTTTTCATCACATAAGGAGAAAAAAATTAGAATATCTTAAAATTAAAAAGGATATTAAAAGAAAAAATTAAATGTATGGGTTGAATAAAGGAGAACAACAACATGTTATTGGTGTTTGAAAAAAATGAAAGAAGTGGAATGATATAAAGGATGCAAAGAATGTGGTAAAAAAAAGGCATAACGGTAACTCTTGAAAACTCATGAGGCCTCAGATATTTCAAATGAGTAAGCATCCTCTGATTAATGATTAAGGTATGATCTTTTTATCCCTCATCTCTTTTTTATTATTGAATTATTTTTATAGTTTTTTATATTAATGTATGTTGATTTGAAAAATAAAAAACTAATTTTCAAAAGAAATTCACTTTTAGAATGTTTAATATACTTTGTGTATATTGTGATTGATAACTCTGGTTTCCTATAATAAGATTACTCTCATAGTCTAAAAGTGATAAATTAATATTTCTATTACAATGTTTTCATTTTTTTGATTCTGTATGATTTATTTAAAAATATCAACTAAATAAAATAATTAACCACATTTGTAAGATATATTACCTCCCAACTAAATATTTGTACATCCATATCATACTTATTTATTCATTAAAAAATTATTTAATTAAATATGAGAAACTAATCGAATATATTCTTTGTCAAAGGGGGAGTAAATATAAAAGGGGAAAATGAGTTATTTCCTTGAGATGATGAAGCCACCCTCATTCAATGGAGGATGAAATTCCAAATTATATTAAGGGGGAGAGAATAAGGTGTAAGGATAATCATTTTATCTCATTTTTACTGTTATATTATAGTTTCAAATTAGGGGAGGATCATAAGTACAACATTGATATTGTTAGATTCAAAAAAATTATTTTAATCAAAAAGAAATCTGCGTTCTTTTTATGATAAATCCACATTATGTTTTTTTTCTCTTTTATAAATAAATGAAATATTTTATCATGAGGATTATTGACAATCATATTTTAAAAAAAACTGAAGTAGATGATGGATATTCCTATAAATTACATGCATTATGTATTAAATGTTTTGGTAATATACATGAATGTAGAATTTGAAATACATTGAAGGGATTTATGTTCTCAAGGGTGATTGACAATCCTATTCATGATTTTTTGACATTTAACTTGATTAAGATAATCATGAGATGAATAATATCAATAAGAGTTTCCTTGGAAGATGATAAATGATATTCTAGCAAGATATATAAGTTGGGTCAGTATGTAGTTTCCAAGTTATAAATTTAGGTGAAGAAAATATTTCAGATTATAAAATCCATCTGTGGGTTTTGAAGATGACATATAACAAAAATGAAATCACGGAAGGAGTTGCCATTGGATATATGATTTCATGTTTACTGAGGGTTGTATATCCCTAAAAACATTATCCAAACTGATGATGTAGTGATATAAACCTCTAAAAAGGGTTTAATATTTTTTCTATATATGATAAAGAATTCATGACACCATAAAACACATTATGTTAATATGTTTTATAGTAATCTATTATTATTACTCTTAAAGTGGTATACTTATTATATACATAAATCATGATATATAGCATGTTTTTACATGAATAATGTCAAAGGAAACATGAAAATTGAGGATCAAATTGGGAAAATGAATATTCACTCATTTTAAGGAATCATAATAATGTTTGGATGTGTAATTGATGTTTTAGAAGATGCAGTGATATAAACATAAAGTAATGGAGTGAAATATTAATCAGAAGAAAATATAACATAATTATTTTGGATTTTACCATGATTTGTTCCTAAGTTTATTGTTGAACTATTTTCACTAATGAATTTATTACCTAATGAGAATCATATATGAAACATATTATTCGCCAATACGCTACAATTTTTTCATGATGTATTAATAGATTCTAAGATGTTACAATTCATGGAGATTAATGTTTTAATATTACATAAACATTATATCATAGTTATATATTGTGATCTAAATGAATAATCGGAGGAATAATGGGGTAGAGATGTGTAAAATTATATACATTACTATAATATGCTTACGTTATCATATCAAGTACTGTATCATAAGAGTTATAAGTAAGATTTAAGATCCTAGATATATAAATATTATTTTAAACACCCAGAAATTTCATGGAAATATTTTTCTTAAATTCTTTGGAATTTTATGAGTCTGTAGTTTTTGACGGAGCCTGATTCTGAGGCTCGGTATGCCTAAAATCAATTTCTAAAGTTTTGTTCGAGTACGTTCAATAAACATACGTGTGGGTTTTTATATCTTTCGAACCGGTTCTTGGAATTGAAAGCCGAGTACACCGATGAACTCGCAACACTGGTATTCGCTTAAGGGGACCTTTATCGCAGTTGTATTTGTACTAGAGGAGATGTTAATTTTTGTGACTTCTTTAAAATAAAATAAAAAATTATGGGTTACATAATTTTTGTTAAGGGGTGGTTATTTTCTCCAAAGAGGAGTTAGATGTGGGGCCCACATCCCACATAACCCCGCATGGGAGGATAATGTGTGGTGGGGCCCATATGAGCCTAGCCCCTCAACTTCCCATTAAACTCCCCATAAACTCCCCTTAATTAATTTGACACCTCCCCTCATTAATTGATATTTCCACCCTCCTATCATGAATGTGCCAACACATTTTCAATTAATGATCAATTAATTAATTGGTTACCCTAATATTTGATTTATTTTTAATTGCATGTCAATATTAAATTATGAGGGCGACTTTTATTGTATTTCTTGGAAATTATTCTGTGGATAAGCTTCAGAGGATTAGAAGGAAAAATTTCTTCCCACGAAGAATGTGATCTTCCTCTCGACGAAGAACATCTCTTCCACTTCTTCAACCAGGGAAAGAACATGAGGTGACGCCCACGAGGAACACCGTCATTCTTCTTCTTCCTCTGTATCAAGGGAGAAGACTCCGCCCATGAAGAACATCTCCAACGATGCTTCCTCTTCAGACGCACCCTGACGTAAATGAAATCGGTGTCCGTCTTCCGCGTCTCGTCAACATACAACGTACCTTGAATCGAGGTAGGGGAATTTGTATAATTTTTATGTGAATAAAATTATGTCTCGTTCTTATTGAATGCTTGGATTGTATTAAAACTTTTTTTATCGCCTAACGCAGAGGGCGTGGGCCGAACGAACACAGCCCAAAGACCCTCCATTGGTTATTAAATATTTTGGTGGTGGTGACCGGAGGCGGTGGCTGTGCACCGGCCACATAGAAGAAATCATGGCCTGCATCTGTGGGCCGCTCGGATGAATCGAACCGGCCGACCATAGCAGGCCATGTTGGTGAACTGCGGGTGATGTGGGTAAGAGGTGCGGCCCGCATCTGTGGGCTGCTTGCTAGACGAACTGGCTAGCCGAAGCCTACCGGGCTGGAGGACCGCATCACCTCCTTGGGGCCGCACTACAGGATGACTGAGGCCCTCTTAGCGGGCTGCTTGGCAGGGTTAACCAGCAGGCCACCTTTCGAACGGGCTGGGAAGACCGCGTTACCTCTTGGCGTCGCGCTACAGGCAAACTTGGGCCCGCAACCGCGGGCCGCTCACTCCAGACAAACCGGCCGGCTTCGGCGAGCCAGGCAGCAAGAAGGGGCGGCACTGCTCAGCGCCTCTGGGCGAGTCGGACTGGCCCACAACCCAGGGTCGGGTCCACGGGTAGGTTACGCCCCACCGAGATGGGTCCCAGGGTGGTCCATGCTCCATCAGGCCGGGCCGACCCCCAGCCGGGTCGGACCCGTCAAACTGGGTCGGGTCGCTCCACTAGCCCACTAGGCTTGAAGGGCCGGGCTCGTTTCCCTTAAATGGGAATATCTTCTAGATCTCACTTCTGATTGACGCGCCATCTATGGTACTAAGATCCTCGCAATGAGGAGGTCCTTTTGAGGTACTCTAAGTGAGTTTTGGACAACTTTAGAAAACTTCTGGGTTTGTAATGAGCTTAATTTCAACCGGGCCCCTGGAATAAAATTGCTAATAACTCTCAGACAGGGAATCCGATTAACGTGTCGTCTGTCACGTCAGTTTCCTTATGATGAGACGGAAGTTCAGGATACATCACCTCAGGACATCGTTGATGTATCAATTCTTGGCTTGTGGAGCGGACCCTCCTGGAATCGATCGTGCTGTGTGCGTTACCCCTAGAGCTGGATGTGGCTGTGATGACTGCTGTACTGGGATCCTCCGTGGGTTCGGCAGCGATGACTACTGTACTGGGATCCTCCGTAGGTTCGGCAGTGATGACTACTGTACTGGGATCCTCCGTGGGTTCGGCAGTGATGACTACTGTACGGGGATCCTCCATGGGTTTGGCAGCGATGAATTTTGTACAAGGATCCTACGTGGGTTCGGTAGAGGAGATGATTCAGAGGCTACATCTAATCATCTCTACCCCTCTTCGTGAGTTGTATACCTATGTGATATGAGTCTTGAATTTCAATCATTATCATCAATGTGATTGACTTTACTTCTTGTGAGGAACTGGGTTGTGCTTGAGATCGAGAGTTGGAGCCGAACTAAGATTGATAACATAGATATATGTATGGGCATATACCTCAGTAGAGTTGGTTGACACTTCTTGATTTTATCTTTCTTCTATGTTTTATCCTTCGTGGATTCTTGGAGACCTTCGGGGGTCTCGGGGTCCCTACTGAGTATTTCTATACTCACCACTGCATGGTCTATTCCTGCACTTTGTTGTGTTCATTGCAAATGACGGACATCACTGATCAAGGTAGAGACTTGTGGAGCTGGACTGTATCCAGAGGTGAACCACTTGGCGAGACGTACACAGAGAAGACAGACGGACCTGGTGTGCTGAGGAGGCAATCTGTACCCGACCATTATGGTGGATTCATGTAGGATGACTCATTAGTCTCTATTTTACATTACTACAGTTGTATTAACCTTTCAGTTTTATTGTACTTTACTGTTTGGATTGTATTTCCGACCCCTTTCCTTTCAACACTTTATTTTGTATACAGTTTTACTTAGTGTTTACTTTTGGTTGCGTACTATGTTGTTTTTTTACTTTATAATGGAAATTTATTCCCTTTTAATCGAGAATTACGTCTTAGGTGCTAGTCGCCAGCCCCTGGCCTATGGAAGGCAGGATTGAGGTAGTCACGGCATGGGCCCCGAGGACTGGTCTTGACAAATTGGTATCAGAGGAGTCAGTTCTACCGCTGAACTCAGGACTCTGATCAATCTTTTCTATGAAGAAATATTTTTAAGAGTATTGAGTGTGGTTTTCAGTCCAGAGAGTCCAGTGTTGGTGCAGCAGCTGATGTATCCATACACCATGACCCTGACCTCTGATTTCCGACTCAGTGCATGAAAACACTGATTGCGTTTGTGTTTCCTTTGAAAAGTTTTCTTCATGATTAATTTGTGTTAGCTCACCAGGTATATTGTTTTGACCGTGGGGTACCTGTTTCTTTACAGGATAGCCCCACGAAGGTAACCAGCTAGGGTTCTGAGTTATGTATGAGATGGTATCCCAATGAGAGATGAGGCCTCGATGTAGGGTACTATCACAGTAGAGGCACCAGTGATACCACTACCAGCTGAGCCACTGATACCACCATCCCCAGCAGTAGAGAGTGAACACCGCCTAAGTGCATTGCACGAGTTCCAGTGATATAGGCCACCCAGGTTCTGGGTAGAGACAGACTCACAAGCAGTTGAGGATTGACTGGAGGCTATCGTGAGAGTTTTCAGATTGGTAGGGACACCATCCGACCTTATGGTGATCCTTGCCACGAGTCTCCTGCATGTGGCAGTAGGCAGATGGTGGAGCATGATTCTCCAAGTGCATGATGAGGCATCTTTACTTTGGACAGACATTGCGATTCTCTTACGCTCGGAGTTTGTTCTAGACACCCTTCATGTACTACAGATTCAGGAGTTACTTTATCTGCAGCAGTGCAACATGACAGTAGCTCAGGACTCATCGAGGTTCACCGACCTCTCACGCTACTCCACGGATATGGTACATGACCCGTTCTTCAAGGCCCGGACCTTCGAGCAGGGACTCAAAAATGAGAAGAGGGCTTCGACGATACCGCTCAACATCCCAATGCAGGCGGGGGTGCTGGAGAGAGCCCTTTTAGTGGAGAGTTTTCTCACTGAGCAGTCACCAGTGGTGAGACCCACCAGAGGAAGACACGTAGCTGAATATTATGTATATAGCAGTAGACAGTTGACACAAAGGTCTAAGAGGACCAGGCTATCAGGTGGGCGACCTTAGGATACATGTTAGGTTGTTCCAGGCACACGAAACAGAGCCGGCCTTACGAGGAGCAGGAAGTGATATGCATGTAGCGGGCAAGGCCACATGGCTCGTGACTACCTGACCCACCATGCAGATGAGAAAAAAATAGTAGAGGTACCTCCCATGAAGATGCAGAGGTTTGACCATGGTGTTCCACTGGGAGCAGGCGGACGTGGTAGAGGATCTGGCCGAGCAGCGGGTGGTGGATGACATTTTTAGGCTCTACCACCACCACCACTAGGAGGTCCACCTCGACCACAGGGATCTGGCGGACAGAGGCAGGCTCAACTCAAGTTAGTCAAGGCCTACGACCACGGCGCACCTGAGATGATTTGAGGTAATATTTGTGTCTACTCAAACCTTTCTGCAATACTTATAAACACAGGTGCGAGTCATTATTTTATTTCCACTGCCTTTGTTCAGAGCTCGGAGATTCCGACGGAGCTGTTGGCTCGATCCTTACGACTAGAGACTCTTATGTGAGTATACTCGATGATTATGAACCGGTGTCGGCAATGTATGATTACTATAGGAGGTGAGAGATTCTACTGGGATCATTTTTTAGCGGAGTCGAGGCCTTACAAGATCATCTTGGGTATGGACTGGTTATCCACCGTTCATGTTCAGATTGACTGTATTAGGCGTAAGGTGCAGTGTATCTGCACGGATGGGACCAGGTTCACCTACAATGGCAAGAAGGGAGCCTTTTGAGCGCAGGACGAACATACGCAGAGGAGGGGGCACCTGTTTAGACATCTATTGGCTAGTCTCATTCTCGGAGCGGTTGATGTGCGGAGTCCGAGATGTCTTGTTGTGGTGGATTAGTATGTAGATGTTTTTCTTGACGACGTTCTAAGACTACCTCCTCATAGAGAGATAGACTTCTACATTGACTTGTACCCCGGGAAATCACCAATATCTACCCCAGCATATCAGATGGCTCCCGCTGAGCTTCGTGAGCTGTGGGTACAACTAAAGGACTTGCAGGGGAAGGGATTTATCAGACCCATTGTTTCACGCTGGGCATCTCCGATTTTGTTCACCAAGAAGGCGGATAGGAGCTTGCGACTGTGTGTTGACTACCATCGCCTGAATAAGGTGATGGTGAAGAACAAGTATCCACTCCCAAGGATTGAGGACCTCTTTGATTAGATCAAGGGAGCACGATGGTTCTCGAAGATAGACCTTTGGTCAGGCTATCACTGGCTTAGAGTTCGAGATGAGGATGTGAAGAAGAGGGCCATCAGGTGTAGGTATGGCCACTATGAGTTCTTGGTTATGCCCTTCGGCGCAACCAACGCTCTATTAGTTTTCATGAGTCTCATGAAAAGGATCTTCCATCCTTACCTTGATCGCTTTATCGTAGTCTTCATCGAAGACATACTGATTTACTCGACTACTTAGGAAGAGCACGCCTACCATTTGTGGGTAGTACTAGACACACTCTGAGAGCACCATCTTAATGGTATGCTCCAGAAATGCCAGTTCTGGATTCAAGAGGTTCACTTCTCGGGACACGTCATCTCGGAGGCAGAAGTTGCAGTGGATCCAGTGAAGATCGAGACAGTACTTGCTTGGGATCCACCCAAGAGTGTGACGGATGTACATAGTTTTCTGGGTCTGGATGGATACAATTGAAGATTTGTGCCAGACTTCTCTAGAGTTTCAGTACCGCTTTCAGCATTGAAAAAGAAGGGGGAACCCTTCGTGTGGTCAGACAGATTCCAGCAGAGCTTTCAAGAGCTGAGGCAGAGGTTGACCAGTGCACCCATCTTGAGGCTACGAGAGGAGGGTGTAGGGTATGTAGTTTACTGTGACGCATCAGGGACCGGAATCAGGCGTGTCTTGATGCAAGAGCGAGTAGTGATCGCTTATGGTTCATGAATGTTGAGACAACATGAGAAATACTGTGCTAACCCTGACCTGGAGTTAGGAGTAGTGGTCTTCTCCTTGAAGATGTGGTGGCACAATATTATGGGTGAGCGCTTTACAGTCTACCCTATCCACCAGATTCATAGGAGCATCATCTCGTAGAGGGACCTGAACCTGAGATAGAGGTGATGGATTGAGTTCCTCCAGGACTAAGACTTCGAGATAGTCTATACTCCTATGAAAAGGAATTTTGTAGCAGATTCTCTCAGCAGAAGATCGAGCATTCAGCTACTAGGAGAGGAGACAGAGCTGCTGGTCACGTTGCAGATATCCTTTGTGGTTAGAGATAGATCAACCTTTCTGCAGTATCTCACAGTCACCCCTCCACTCCTTCAGTGAGTCAGGGAGGCACAGTGTGGAGACATTGACTGTGAGACATGACGTGCTCAGATATCCTCAGGGTAGGCACCTGATGGGTTTTCTGAAGGTGGGTAGCACATTATCCTCTAAAGAGGACGTACCATGGTACCAGTTTCAGTACAGGATGAGGTGTTTAGGGAGTTAGACACTTCCACTTTATCGGTACATTCAGGAGTGGTGAAGACATATCAGGACCTTAGACAACAGCACTGGTGGCCAGGTATGAAGAAAGAAGTAGCAGAGTTTGTCTCTCGATGCCTCACTTGTCAGCAAGTAAAGGTAGAGCACTAGGTTCCAGCATGTTTGGTTCAGCCCTTAGAGGTTCCAGAGTGATAGTGGGGTGGGATATCCATGGATTTCATGATAGGGCTTCAACGTATATCCAAAGGACATGACTCTATCTGGGTGATCATCGACCAACTCACCAAGTCCGCCCACTTCATACCGATCAGAGAGCAGGGATCCGTAGAGAGCTTGGGACGCCTCTATATACAAGAGATTTTATGTCTTCATGGTGTGCCATCGAAGATCATTTACGATCAAGAAGCTCATTTCACTTCCTAGTTATGGAAGGGGTTGCAGGAGGCTTTCGGGACGCAGCTTTACTTGAGCACCGCCTTCCATCCTCAGATGGATGGTCATACTGTGAAGACCATTCAGACTCTAGAGGACATGCTCTATGCCTGTGTCCTTGACTTTGGTTGCAGTTGGGAGGCTTACTTACCCTTGGTTGAGTTTTCATACAACAACTACTACCACTCCACCATCGGGATGGCCCCTTACGAGGCACTGTACGACAGACCTTGCAGATCACCTTGGTGCTGGACTGACCTAGGGGAGTCAGCACTTGTAGGACCATAGATGGTTCCGGCTATGACGGAGAAGGTTCAGATCATCCAAGAGCAGATGAAGACTGCACAGAGCAGATATAAGTACTCAGATTATAGGAGACGGAGACAACTAGAGTTCGAGGATGGCGACCACGTCTTCCTATGGGTCTCACCTTGGAGATATCTACGGAGATTTGGCCAGGGCAGCAAGCTATCTCCGCGTTTTATCAGGTCATTCCAGGTCTTTAGCAGAGTAGGCGAGGTGGCTTACCACCTGACCCTTCCACCTCAGTTTTACCGGGTGCACGATGTCTTCCACGTATCTCAGCTGAGGAGATACATGCACGACCCGTCCCATATCATCGACCACAGGGAGATGGACATCGATGAAAGGGCGACATTCATGGAGGTCCCAGTGGAGATCAAGGATCGACCAGATCTGGTCCTATGTGGATGTTCTATTCCTCTATTATGCATTCTCTGGCAGCACAAGAACCTCCAGGAGAGAACATGGGAGTGGGAGGCTCCGATTGGTGCTCATTACCCCCATTTGTTTCCCTAGTGTGTGTTGTAGCTTTAGAAGGACATAAAACCCAAAGGTGGGGGAATGTAACGACCTGGAAATTTCAAGGAAATTTTTTTCTTATATTCTATGGAATTTTATGAGTCCGTAGTTTTTAACGGCACCTGATTCCGTGGACCGGTGTGCCTGGAATCAATTTATGATGTTTTGTTCGTGTATGTTCAGTAAACGAATGCGCTGGTTTTTCTATCATTCAAAATGGTGCTCGGAATTGAATACCAAGGACACTAATGAACTCATAGCATTGGAATTAGTGTAAGGGGACCTTTACTAGAGTTGCGTTTGTATGGGAGGAGAAGTTAATTTTTGGGACTTTTTAAAATAAACAAAAAAATATGTATTACATAATTTTTCCTAAGAGGTGGTTATTTTCTCCAAATAGGTGTTAGAGGTGGGGCCCACATCCCACATAACCCCCCATGGGAGGATAATGTTTAGTGGGGCCCACACAAGCCTAACCCCTCAACTTCCCCTTAAACTCCCCATAATTAATTTCAAACCTCCCCTCTGTAATTGAGAATTTCAACCCTCTTCTCATGAATGTGCCGAAAAATTTTCAATTAATGATCAATTAATAAATTGGATCCTCTAATATTTGATTTATTTTGAATTTCATGGTGTTATTAATTTATGAGGGATAATTTTATTTTATTCCTTGGCAATTATTCTGTGAGAAGATTTTGACGATTAGAAGGAAAACATTCTTCCCACGAAGAACGCGATCTTCCTCCCCACGAAGAACATCTCTTCCACTTCCTCAATCGGGGCAAGAACGTGAGGTGACACACATGAGGAACACCATCATTCTTCTTCTTCCTTAGTTTCAAGGGAGAATACTCTTCCCGCAAATAACTTCTCCAACGATGCCTCCTCTTCTGATGCACCCCGACGTCAACAAAATCGACGTCTGTCTTCCATGGATCGTCGACGTGCGACGTACCATGAATCAAGGATGGGGGATTTTTATAATTTTTATGTGAATAAAATTATATCTTGTTCTTGTTGAATGCTTGGATTGTCTTTGACCTTTTGTTATCGCCTAACACGGAGGGCGCAGGCCGAATGAACATGGCCTGACGACCCTCCGTTAGTTCTTGAATATTTTGGTAGCAGTGACCGGAGGCGGCGGCCGCGCACCGGCCGCAAGGAGGAAACTGTGGCCTTCATCCGCGGGCCACTCAGATGAACCAAACCGGTCAACCGTAGCTAGCCGAGCTGGTGATCCACGACACCATTAAGTGTGGTGCAGAGGAGGTGCGGCCCGCATCTGCGTGCCCCTTTCGGGACGAACCGGCCGGCCAAATCCAGCCGGGATGGAGGACCATGACGCCTATTTGGCATCGTGCTGCGGGAAGACCGCAGCCCGCTGAGTGGGCTGCTTGGAATAGAAAACCGGCCAGCCACCTGCCGGCCGGGCTGGGAGGACCGCAGAACCTCTTGGCTCCGCGCTATAGAGAAACTGAAGCCCGCAACTACGGGCCTCTTGCATCGAACAAACAGGTCACCTTCGTCCGACCGTGCAGCAAGGAGGGGCGGCGCCCCTTGGTGCCGCCGGGCGAGCTAGACCAGCCCGCAACCCCGGGCCTGGTCTGTGGGTGGGTCTCACCCCACCAGGCCGGGCCGACCCCCTAATCAGGTTGGACGCACCGGGCCGGGTCCCTGGGTGGGCCGCGCTCCACCAGGCCGGGTCGACCCCCAGCTGGGTCGGACCCACCAAACCGGTCAGGCCGACCCACCAGCCTACTAGGCTTGATGGGCAGGGCCTGTTTCACTTAAACGTGAATATCTTCTAGACCGCGCGTCTGATTGACATGCCGTCTATGGTACTGAGATCCTCGCGATGAGGTGGTCCTTTTGCGATACTCTAAATGAGTTTTGGACAACTTTGGAAAATTTCCGAGTTTGGAACGAGCAAAATTCAAACCGGGCCCCTAGAAAGGAAATGCCAATAACTCTCAGACTGGGAGTCCGATTGACGCGTCGTCTATCGTGTTCGGTTTCTTATGATGAGACAAAACTTCAGGATACATCATCTCAGGACATTTTTTATGTATCAATTCTTGGCTCGAGGAATGAACCCTCTCGGAATCGAGCGTGTTGTGTGTGGGAACCCTATAGCTCGCCACGACTATGACGACTACTATACTGGGATCCTCTGTGGGTTCGGCAGCGATGACTACTATACTAGGATCCTCTGTGGGTTCGACAGTGATGACTACTGTACTCGGATCCTCCGTGGGTTCAGCAGTGATGACTAATGTACTTGGATCCTCCGTGGGTTCGGTAGTGATGACTTCTGTACTAGGATCTTATGGGGGTTTGGCAGAGGAGATGTTTCAAAGGCTACATATAATCATCTCTACCCCTCTTTGTAAGTTGTAAATCTGTGTGAGCTGAGTCTTGACATTCAATCATTATCATCAATGTGATTGACTTTACATCCTATGGCGAACTGGGTTGTTCTTGGGCTCGTGAGTTGGAGCCGAACTGAGATTGTTAACTTAGTTATATGTATGGGTATATACCTAAGTAGATTTGGTTGACACTTCGTGATTGTATCTTTCTTCTATGGTTTATCCTTTGTGGATTCTAGGATACCTTCAGGGGTCTCGGGGTCCCTAATGAGTATCATTATACTCACCCCTGCACGGGCTGGCCCGAACTTCGTTGTGTTGGTTGTAGACAACAGAAAACACTAATCGAGGTAGAGACTTGTGGAGATAGACGGTCTCCATAGGTGAACAACTTGGCGAGACGTACACAGAGTGGACAGACGGACGCGGGGTGCTAAAGAGGCCATCTGTACCCACGCTTCAGGTAGGATTCCCGGAGGATGACTCAGTAGTTTCTCTTTTACTTTACTGCAGTTGTACTAGCCTTTCAGTTGTACTGTACTTTACTGTTGGGATTGTATTTTGGGCCCCTTTACTTTTAGAACTTTCTTTTGTATACAGTTTTATGCATTGTTTACTTTTAGTTGCATACTCTATTGTTTTTGTTTACTTTCTAAAGGCAATGCCTTCCATTTTTTTTGGAATTACTCCTTTGGTGCTAGTCACCAGCCCCTGGCCTATGGAAGGCGGGCTTGGGGTAGTCATGACATGGGTCGTGACAATGATGTTTCTACTATAATTAAAGGTTAAATAATAATGCCATAATATTTCTGTTTTCTACCATGATTAGTTCTTATAGGTTTAATGTAGCATCGTTTTTTATATTATGACAATATAGTATTGATCACCACATAGAAATATTTGTAGGATATTTATACATCAACATTCTCATATAATAATTTGAAGGAGTTATCAAAGTTATTTGTTGTATGAATTTAATATATGATTTTGGTGATATATTATATTTTGATACAGCCCAAAATATCAGGATATTGTAAAATCTAGAATATCTAAAATTGAATATTTAAACTTTTTATAACATATTTTGGGATAATAAATAGAATATTTTGGTATCCCACTAGACAACATTGACTCGGGAGTAAGAATACATGATTTATGGATGATGAGGTGGTAATATGGTATTTTATGATTTATATGAACCTTGAAAAAAATATATAGAGATATGAAAATAATATACAAGTGGATCAACTATAATGACTTATTATTTGTAGCTAAAATTATAAATTTCTCTTTTTGAAAAAATCATTAGAGGGCTTCCCAACGAAATCATGATTGCCAGAACAAAAATTAACACAACATCCCTTAACCTATAAACACATACCATATGTAGATGATGTTATTTCTCTGAAGAGAAATTTGTCTATTATTTTTTTCATTAACATTCTTATAAGAGTTTTGGAAAAAATTCTTACTCTAGCAACCATTGTTTCATTGGTAACAATAGTTTGATGTGTATAGTGGGATAAAATCTGTTGACCACCAAATATTTATCCTCTAAACTAAAAGAGTATTGAAATTTGGTAATCCCATATATTAGTTTTTATACTTTATTATTATCTATATCCCACCATCTTCATTAATAATCCTCAATTGATAGGAGATCTACAAACTAATAGATATTGGGAAACTAGTGTGTAATTCCCCACCTCGAATTACCCAGTCCATTTGAGAGTGCCACATGACCTCATGTGCGCCTACCTATATATAATATTCTACTGACTATACATGAGAGTTTATATGTGTAGTGATGATACTAAAAACTCATAAATCAAATAAATACATGATAAACATAATAAATATTACAACTAAGTGTATCATGCAGAAGATATAATAATAATGATGGAATAATATATGTCACCTATATCATACATATAAATAATCTAGGTTTTTTATGAGGCAATCCAACCCATATGATTTATAGTATAAGTAAATAAATAAAGAAACCCTATTGGAATCTACTATATTGCATCATTATACTATTACTATCTCCTTGATCTATAGCTTAGTTTTTTATCTTGGCCCCCTTTCCACTTCCTAGATCTGGAATCATTAGGTTTGAAAATGCATCCAGATGAAAATATCGGTATGAGTAATAAAACAATGTATGGTGAAACCAATTGTTCCTTAATATATGATCACAAGTATAATAGGTGTATTCCATGATAATAATAAATGAACAAGAAATTATAAATGATCCTAAATCAAAAAAATTTGTTCTAACTATGAAACCACTAGCCCCATTTGTTAAAACATTAGCACCATATTGGAAGGAAAGTCATAAAGGATGTCAGTATAGACCATGATATAGACACATGTTTCGTGAACTTTTTCCTCGCCAGTTATAAGGCATCATGTTGGGATAGGATACAATGTTATCACACCTAGACTCTATCATTAGTGATGCCTATTGACCGTCAGACCCCATCAGAGTCAAAGGATAGGTATTAAGGCCATTATATCCTTTTTTCTTAAAGGATGATACCAAATGGATATCATTTCTCTAATGTTCCTTCTATGGGTTTATCCTCAAGTATTTTCATTCCTCTTTTATCTATTTAGGTCCATCATCATATTCATTGCACGTCATGTCAACTCCCCCACTATGGAAAAATCATGCCATGATGGACAAATTATTCTGAGTACCAAAATAAATACTTCTAAATGTATTAAAACTATATATAATAGGGTAGAGGATATAAAAAAAGAACATGGAATTTCATCATGAAAATCCATGGTAACATACAAGTACATGTTATCAAAACCAAATATAGATAAAAATATACACAAGAATAATCATGGAATCAAACATCCTATATATGTATACATGTTATACACACTTGCAAATGCGATCACTATCAATAATTGTTGGAAAATCCATTCCAATTAAATAAGAATATTAAGAAAACAAGGGCATAAAAAGCCCCAAATGGTAAGAAAATACTCACCCAAACCTCATTAATGAATTAATCCAATATTAATTATAGAATCGAAGCATGAATCACATTGCAAGATGATGGAATAATTTTCATACTTCAAGGATTCATATTTCTGGTTTGGGTTCATTGAAAAATAGATTTAGAAGAGATACATATGGGGATTCCATGATTATATGGTTATTCTTATAATAAAATGTTGCATGGATTACATTAATGGAACTAGTTCCGGGATATGATGAAGAGGATGACACTAATTCATCAGATCCATTGTCGATTAAATAACTGAGCATGAATTCTTAATAAAATATAGAAAAAAACCTGGGACTAGTCGGTAAAAATTTATCAGTCATAGTCATTCATCAAAATTGATATCCAATATAATATTCAAAGATAATATACTCTCATGATGATCATTTGATGGTAACTTCACCTGAATTATATATTGTTTATGAGATATCTGGCTCTATTCATGTAGATATTGTTTACTCACATGATATGTCACTATTGCAGAAATGATCTAAGAATTCATAATTATATAGATTTGAAATCCTTGGATTTGGAAATGGAATCTAAGATCTATGATTAATCTCAATATAAAATTGTTATATATATATAAGAAACCCTAATAACGGAGGTTCTTCGATCATATACCTTTATTATTAATTATAAAAACTATAGGATCTATTGGATTCAAGATTAGAAGGGGAGGAAACAATCAAAGATGTTTTGTGGAGTCTCAAAGTTCTTTATGGATATCAATAGGATGTATAGTGAGTCAAAATGAGAAATTAATGGATATTAAATGACATTTTCAGATCTTAAAATAATGTACAAGTACTTTGGTAACATAATTTTCCATATTGTGTGCCAACCAAGTGTGGTTTTCTACCTCTTATAGAAAACTACATAGACTGGTCATATATTTTCCAAAACATTAACACCATGATATTTTTTGAAATAATATTTTTTGAAATAAATTTAATTTCCTCAATATCTTGCATTACATGAAACATCGAGTTTTAAGGAACCGTGACAAATTATTAATATTATAATTTAATCATGATCCTTATTATCTAGAAATTATACATAGAGAAATGAATATGAATAAAAAAAATTAAAAATAATGAATATATATTATATATATATAAAGCATGTTGATAAAATAATTACTTATTTTTAGTAAAGTATTAATATGCATCGAAAAGAACCCTTTTTTAAAAAAGTGTATGAATTGGTTATTTGAAAAATAAATAAAAATTAATTTTGTATCTTTAAAAATATTTATTCAAAAAAATAACATGATTTTTCAAATCAACAACACCAAATTAACATCAGGGGTATTTTTTATATCATTTTAAATGAATATTATTTTGATGGATAATGAAAAATACTTATTTTCATTAAAAACTGCCATTTCGTTTAATATTTTTAACGTTATTTTTTATTTTAAAGTGGTTTTAAAAGTAAAATTAGAAAAAATATGTTATAATTAATCCAATTAAGTTAATTTAAATCAATTTTAATATAAAATATTTTTAATGTTTTGGAAATTTTTTATTTTCAGAACACTTTTTTTGTCGCGACTGTGGATTTAATTTTAAATTAAAATTTTCCAGTTCTATAAATATAATTTTGAAAAAATGATTCCATATTTTAAATAATAATAATTATTAAAAATATATATTAACTCCAATTTAAGTTTTTTTTCCAAATTAATTCTAAAAAAGATAAAAATAAATTACCCTGGTACGTTTAAAACATGTTTATCAGGGGTTAGACTAAAATGATCAGGGGTAAAATTACTGAGAAACATTTGAAAAAACCCATTTTATAGAAATTTTTATACATAAAACATTTAAGGATATATAGTTACTCATTTATATATTTTTGTTTAATTTAAACACAAGTATACACATTATTCATTTCAAAAAATCCATGTGTGTCCTCACCCACACATATAG
This sequence comes from Viscum album, assembly GCA_963277665.1. NCBI lineage: Eukaryota > Viridiplantae > Streptophyta > Magnoliopsida > Santalales > Viscaceae > Viscum > Viscum album. The sequence continues at coordinate 942,951,799 of OY728162.1, forward strand.
ACAACCACTGACTCTCCACTTCAATACACACAAACAAAACCATTTGTATTATCCAATACCTAAAAAATTTCTTCTTTACATACCTATAAACCTCCTTTATGTCTTTTAATTAGTATTATATCCCCCAATTATGGAATTAGGTATAAAACCGGAGATGTTCTCCAAATAAGTAGAAAAATTCTTAACATTGTGTTTTTTTAATTCATCCTCCACATAAATAAAATAGTTATAAATTATAATGATATAATAAAAAAAGTTTATAACATATAATTTTATTTTTTTATTTTAATTTAATAACCTATATCCATCTCCCATTCCTTCAAAATGGGTAACTAAACCATCGATCATGTGTGTGGCATATTACCACATCACTAACCAATGTGATGTTTTTTCATTTTTATTTTGCATGGATGGTAATTATGATATATTAAATTAATTTATAAAATATATATATAATAATTATACTTATATAATTAGGATATTAATTATGCCCTTTTAATTTTCATTGTGTGGGGGATATGATAGAATTGTTCCTGTTTTGGGCATATTACCCCCTCGCAAAGTAACATGATTACTTTTTAGAAACATTTTTCATAGAAGATAATAAGGTTAAATTTATTGTATATTTCTGATATTCATAAAATAAATTTTTTTATTGAAAATATATTATGTCATATAAAATATTTTATTTTCAATCGTTGATAAAATGGGAAGATCATTAATTAATACGTATGGGAAACTGTCTCCATGAATGTTGTAATTCACTTTCTGTCTCTAACATTATTGGATTACACAAATTTAATTTATAATGATTGTTAATTATATTCATCTAATTTTTTAAATATTTATATGATTTAAGTATGATTAAAATTAACATAATGTGGTTTCCAAACCAAAACATACATGAAAAACAAAGCAGTTTTTACCCAAAACAATATTTGAAAAAGTAATTATTACAAATGGCTAATAAAATTTCATAAGTAAATAATAAATGGAATAATACATATGAGAATGATTATTGATTTTATTTATGAACAAACTATAACTATTATACACAATTTTTGAATGTATATGAATGAATTTAAGAATTAATGTAAGGGAATTTCATCTCAAATAGGATACTCTGTAATGTATATTATGTTATGAGCCAATCATTTCTATAATGTGTATACACAATCCCATTGAATTAATATATTTTAGATTTAATTATTATAATTATATTTAATGTTTCAATTACTGATATTATTTCATATGTCTTATTAATAATAATTTACTTTATTGGTAAGTGTTTTATGATATATTTTCACCATTTATTGGAGATTTTTCATTTTTTCATTCGATTAATAAATATTATAATATATATCTAAATGAGATAATAAAATTTCTATTAATATATTTTCTTATTTAAAATTAAATTTTCCATTCATTTTCCTCAATTTATTTTCTATTCAGTTCCAAATAATGCTTTTAAGAGAAATCAACTTTATTTACCTCTTCATTTGAAAATATTTTTCTTCTATATCCATGTTTTCAATGAAAATGTTTTATATAATGTTTGTAATACAGTATAAATAATATTTTAATGAATTTTTACCCTACTTTTACTTTTTTTAAAATGTTTTAAACATAATGTTGATGTCAATTTACAAATAAGGACCATTTTTATTTTACCAAAAATGTGAAATGATACATTATTTCCACATGTGTGGAATGAATGAAATTCACAACCTTCATAAGCACTCAATATATTAAATATTAATTCAAATTTTTTATGTATTATTTTCAAATAAAATTTTTTTCACAACATTTTATGAATTTATTTTTTTAACATGAATTTCTAAGAAATGTAATTTTCCGAAAGAAATTTTCCGTGTGATCTTCCAAAATAATTTTCAATCTAAGACGGAATCCATTAATGTGACCAATTATTTATTGGGGGTATGATCCAATTATACCATAATTATTATTTAAATATATATTTTATGATTGTGATTATACGATATTTATGAAACCGGATCCTTTTCCACATGATGATTAATTGATGAGATGATTATGAATCCCGCTGCTTTTCCACAGGTTGTGGTATGTTATATTTGTGAAATGAATATGAATCCTATTTCTGTGTTCAGGTTTATTCCATGAATAAATGTCTATTAAACCCATTAAATTTCTATGTGTTACTCTATAATGAAATTTATTTGAAATGTTGTGACCCATTCATCACAAACATAGATGATACATCATTTTAGATTAATATTTAGCACACTAAAAAATAAAGTGGTTGAGAACAACAATAGGTTAGTGTATTTGGAAACATAGAACACAATATTCTATCTTGGTAAAAGATCTTTAATGTTTCTATTAAATATCTTCTCATATAGTACTCATACATAACCACATTCTTTATAATCTAGGGAAAACAATTAGGAAGGTTGTTCTTAGATGATAAGTAAGGGTAAATAAAGTATATATGTATGCATAAATTGAGTATAAGTATATGATTACTTGAGAATAAAAATTGAGGATCATACCCTATATATCAAAGACCAAAATCAGTATCCGTGACATAAGGCTTGGTATTTCATAAGACATGAATCATAATGTAATCAATAGAATACGTGATGAAATCATAATATATTAATAAAATAAAAAATTGTGATATAAATATATGTACAAGAAATATTATATCATAGATGGACCCTCATATATTCATATCTTATATGTCTTTAGATGACAACCCGTGTACCTACATTGGGATTAGGATGACCAAAAGTGTACCCTCCTTTATAGTATTGGGTTATCCACCCATGTACCCTCATTTATAGGCTGGGGTTTTCCACCCACGTGCCTTCCATTACAATCTTGGGCCATCCACCCATGACAAAATAAAATCCTACACCCATGTTACACACTACTATAAAACATTCTTCATATCATGACCCATAAACCAATATGGGTTTTATAAACATCATATCATAACCCATGAAATGATATAGGAATGATAATATCCCATCATATCATAACATGTGGGAAAGATACCCGTTTCATAAATCATTTTATCATCAAATTACCTATGAAATGAAGTAAGTTTTAAAATCATTTTATCATGGTATAACCCATGGAAGATGATTGGTTTTTACAAAAAACATAAAATTTTAAACATAAACCATTAAAGGAAATAATAATAATGGTATCCTTGGATAATATTCTTAGTAAAGTGTAAAATTTATCAAAGGCTATCATATTATATTGAGAAGTATTTTGAAATATAGCTTGGAGAATTTATTAAAGAAAATAACCATTATTTGGAAATATTTTTTTAACATAAAACATATTCAAACTCATTTACATTAAAAACCACTTCAAAAACATATGAATTAAGCTTTAAAAACATTTAAATTATTTTTTTATGAATGCATCCATTCTTCTTTTCAAAACACTTTTTTAATAATAAAAAAATTTAAACCCTTAATCATTTATAATAACCTTTAATACTTATAAAGAAATCATTTAAAATCGTTTGAAACTATTTTATAACAAATTAATTTAAAACTACTATATAAAACATGGTTTGGGGGGAAACTAAATTTTCATCCAAAGAGAGAGATAACATCAAATTATCTTAAAACATTTCAAAATCACATGACGTAACAAAAAGTATAGAAATGGTATTAATACATGAAGATATCTTAAATAGTCGTATGAGAATAACATTAATGAGGGTTCTTGATATATGGATCATAATGTTTCATAAATGGAAACATAATAATAAAAATCATGATAAGTGATGATATTTTATCATTAAACTGTTACCACATGGGTAATTTTGAATCATAATACCAATGAAATAATAACATTAAATAATGCTTAAATATCATGAAATAATTATATTCATGATATAAAATTTAAAATGGAAGTATATAACAATCATAATATAATATAGGTACATAATATAACATCTATCCTGAAGAAGTAAAATTGAGACAAAATTACATTACCGAATTTTTTACATTTTAACTATAATCTACATGAAATATTGATAATAAAATCAATATGTAAATCCAAATAATTATGATTATAATAATAATAAAATACAGTCATGATATATATAAACACCACGTATAAGATATAGGTGGTGAACGTGACCTTTGTCTCATGAAAAATAAAAGTGAGATGGAAATCTCCTTCCACTTCAGTTACTTTTGAATTGGGAGCCCTGTTAAAGAATAATATTTATTAAAACTTTTAATATCACTAAAAAATTATATTGATTATATGAAATTTTATTTTTCAGTATATACACCACAAAAAATAAATTAGTGGTGAATACAACATAAGTCTCTTAGAGATAAAAGTGCGATGAGAAATCCCCTTACCAAAAGATTAAATTTTTATTAATTAGACTTGTAAAAGAATAAAATTAATTGAATCATTTTATATAATGATAAAAATTTATTCATTATATATCTTTTCAAATGGAACTATATTAACCACACAACATGAAGAAATGGTGAATATAGAATATATCTCATAGAAATAAAAGAGAGGTAGGAAAATAATTATATTAAGTATCTAATTTATCTATACACATTAAAAACTCCTATATAATAGAATTTATTTTATTATAAATCTATAAAATAACCACATTCATATATACCCTAAAATATAATGTTTTATAATGACTTTATATTACCTGTTTTTATGAAATAACATGTTAATGTTACGTTTTGGGTAATAACATCTTTGTTTTTCTCACATGTTTTCACTTGTTATTCTTGTTTCTCTTACATAGATCACAATTTCATAATTTAAATAATTTAAAACATGATATAAATTTCATATATATTTATTATATATTTATATATAATAATCGATAAAATATAATAATACGAAATAAAATATATCACTTAATAAAATGGTAAACAATACATATGCTTGAACACTATTTCCATTTTCTTATTGTATTGAAAGAAATAAAAGTAAATGATATATATATATATATATTATCATTCCATTGGAATTATTATTTCATAAATAGAAAATATGTTTAATATAAACATCCTTAATACATTCAATGTAATGTATTACTGAAGAACATCTTTTTGAAGAGGTGGTAGTCCACATATCTAGAAACAATGTTATCGTATTCCCAACAAATTGAAATCAAGAAGGCATGTGTTATATAATTATTAAATAATAATAAATACATCAAAAATATTATATATATCATTTAAAAATGTAATTTATCATTATTCTCAGCCATGATAGGTGGTAATTTAAGAATAAATGACATCAGTTCATATGGCGATAGTCCACTCTACACACGAATGATGATTGTGTATCCCATTTGATGGAAGTGATTGATGTTTTAGGTCAGAAACTTGACATATACTTATATTAAATAAACTAATTCTATTATAATTGAAATATATAATAGTGTTCAATGGGTGGGGAAATAAATAAACAAATGTTCTTGTTTAAAAACATTACCTCTTCTTTGGTTAACTATGTTTGGTTTGCACTAAATAACTTTTGTAGATTTCATTATACCCAATGCAATTCTTATAAGATAATATAATGGATTTTGGGAGTTTATTTTGATAGTTTTAGGTTTATTAAAAAGGATTTAGAGTTGTGAATAATTGAGGGGAGTGAGTTCCTTTTTATTGTGGATGAGGATTGACATAAATACCAAAAGGTAGGCACTATAGGGAGGTCTCCCTTAAATAATGTTCCACCAAAATGATCCATTTGAAAACAATGGGATTAATGGTTTGAAATATTTACATAAAATGGATTTTTACTTGGGTATAGATCATTTAGACCCTTAATATTAAATTTTAACCCATAAGTAAACTCATTTTACATTAATTGGGGAAATTAATTTTAATTGACTTCATAATTATTTTTGGGAAAAAATTAATATAAACATACTATACACTATAAATTATTTTTATTACTAATATTAAATTCATTATTTAGAATTTATAACATATAATTTTTAGATATTAAATTAAAATTAATCCCGCATACAATATGAGAGAATAGATTTTTAAAGTAAAAATGTGCATAAGATTGAAAAGTTTTTATCTCCAATTTCAATTTAATTTTTTAAAATATATAAATTTTATTTATAGATTAATATTTTATCTAAATATAAATTAAAATTAAAAACATTTTAATTTATCTATATAAATAAATAAAGAGAAAATCAGTTTTTACTTAAAATTTAGAATTTTCCAATAATCATTAAAAAATAGAACTTCTTACAAAAATACTAAAATGAAACCAAAATTAAAATTTCATATTCTGATTTTAAAAATAATATTTATTTTTTCAACTAAAAATTATAAAGTTTTAAAAAATATTTTTAAAACAAGTTTTTTATTAAATGGTAGAAAAACTACCACATAGATTTTTATGCCTAAAACAATATATGTTCTTATTTTATGTCTCAAAAATTATAGTATTAATGTTTAAACATTTGGTTTAAAATATAATATATAAATTTACTTAATATATCTCACTAAAAGTAAATAATTTTATTTTATTAAGATAAAATGACCTTGTGGGCATAAAAAAAGTTTCTTCATAAAAACAAATTGTTTACATTCATTTTTTTCATTTATAATTAATATATAACCAAATAATTCATTTTATAAACACGTGTAAACAATAGTTTCATAGTCTAGTTAATGTTATTCCAATATTCCATTTCAACAAATACAAGAAAACTATAATATTATGTTAATAATAATAATGTTATTATTATATTATAGTTGGGTAAACCTCAGTCTTTTCTGTAACAAAATCTATCAATGGAACTCGACATTGTGTATGATATAAGAAAAAGAAAGTTGTTTTATACCACAATCTAATAGAATATTTTCTTGTATTTTAATATTAATATAGTGTTCAATATAAATAAATAATAACATGGTTAAGTGTGCCATGAATTCCATCAATGAAATTAAATTTATTTGAATAAAAATAATTCATAAAAAATCAGGGTGTTACATTATACCCACTTAAAGGGAAAATTTCCCTTGAAAATAATTTGGTTCATTAATTTTTTAATACATGATATTTCAGTTCATATGAACACACAAAGGAGACATAAATACAATAACATTTCTTAAAAATTGAATGTTGGAAACGTAACGGTTCACCAAAGTTACTCCTAACTAGTTTTCCATATAATTGAACATAGATAATGATTTGGACATGGAATAAAATAATAAATAACAATAAGGTGATAAAGATAACATATCATAATATATTGGGTGATCTATAGAATATTAACAGTCAAAAAACCAAAAACCAAAGTGGAGTGAATGAGGTTATTAATATCATCCAAAATGATGGTCACATGACAACATTTAATTTCTAGATTGTTTTCAAAAAAATGAAAATTTTCACAAGTAATTATACTTAATTGATGTTATCCCATTTTATATGAAAACTCTCACCCTTGGGACGTGTCTTGACTAATTTTCAACTATATCTTTAATTCAAAAAAATTATGTGAATCTGTCATTCTTGAGATCCATAAATATAATAGTAGGTCATTCCATCCGTCTATAGTTTACCTCATAGAGAAATTGTTAGCACTATTTAACAAATATTCATAAATCCTTATGTATAGAGATAATAATTTAATCTCTAACAAATATCAATGTTAAATTAAACAATTCCAGAAATTGTTAAACTCATAACCCTTTAAAAAGATGAAATTCTAAAAGTTTAGAAATAATGTAGAAAAATTTATAAAATAAAATTAACATTAATTCCCATATATCATAATGTATCTCTTTGTTTCCATATACCAAACATGTTAATACCATCTTCATGTATTCTCTTGAAACATGGTAATAACATCAATCTATATAAATTCTTGTTGAAAACATGAAGGAATTATTATTCCAAATATTGTTCGATATATTCCTTAAATCCAAGAATTTCATAAAATCCATTCATTATAGAGAAAATTAAATTTTTATAAAATAAATAATATATTTCCCTGGTATTTAATACAATCTAATTTACTATATTCTTATCCAGTATCATTTTTCCAAAAAACACCATTTTCTCAACATCAGGAGTATATTAATGGTTTCCTTCCCTTAATCAGGTGTTTCTATAAAAAATAACCTTCCCACTAAATAACCTTTCTAATTAATTAGTACTCTTTAATATATTCATCTACATACATAATGGAAAATATATATTTAACAATACTTATATATTTCATAAATCATAAACCCAAATACCTAAACAGTTTAATCCTTCCTCTTCTATGAATGGCATTGAGTTTTTATTTCCTTAGTTTAGAATTAAACTCTTAGGTCAGGGAATTGAGTTGGGTAATTAACATGTTCTCTAGAGATAAGAAATTTAACTCCTCAATAATTGTTGACTCTAAGACTCACTTTTTAACATAAATAACATATTCACCTCTATTGGACGTGTTCCTCCAGGCTATTCATCCTGTTTTGACGACATGTAGGAAGCCAAACCATATTAAAAATATTTTCATTACCATGTGAACTTTCATAAAAGTTCATATTCCACTTCTTAAATTCATTAGTAATATCATCAAAGTATAGATTTATAATTATATATCATGATAGATGATTCGGTAAAATCACTACATCTTTCTATCCAATCATCAACCAATTTTGTTTCTTCTAGTCACCAAATTTTATATTAAAATATATGTTTTCATAATTACTACTTGTTCCATCCATAGACTAAAACTAAAATCATTGTTTGAGTAACACAAATAATTTTGGGAAACTAAATAATCATGCAAATTACATAAAGTATTTCTAAATCATTACTCTTAATTCCTAAATATTTAAAACCATAGGTTTAAACTAGGTTATTCCTTTTCATCATATATTTAAATACTTTATGATGGTTCAAATATATATTTTAATTTCCAAATAATATCCCTTGGGATTGTCAAACTAGGTGTGTAGTAAGGCCCTATTTCATGAAAAAGTTCACAATATAGTCTTTATCAATTCGGTGTTTTTTGGGACGTTACCCCAATGTTCATATATTCCGAATAGAAATATACTTATTATCATAAAATATGGATGTATTTTGTTTGAAACCACTATCTCAATCCTTTAACAAAAATCAATGACATTTTCATTTACTTTAATTCATCCTTCCATTTATCCATAGAGACATCCCAAGACATAACCTTAGAAATATCCCTTCAGATCTCATTAAAGTCTTCTCAAGGTATTTTCTAGAGGTTCACTAAACCTTCCCATTGATACCAAATACAAATAAAATGGCATAAAAACATGTATATTACATTATTTGAGAATGAAATTCAAAAAATTACAAAAGTACATACTTGATGACCGTAATTTTTTTAGTGTATTTAGAAACATTGACCACAATATTATAACTAGGTTAAATATCATCATTGTTTCCCACAATGATATTCCATTTTAGTACTCCTACTTAAAACCTTTATTCATAACATTGGGAGAAAAAACATAATAAATGGTGATCTTAGATGCTCATTAAGTGTAAATAAATGTGATCCATAAGCATAACATGAGTGTTGGAGTTTGAGAACATGAGAATAACATTTGAGGATCATAACCTATATATCCAAGATCATAATAAAGATTGACGACATAAGAAAATTAAAATTACTAAGACATTAATCATAAGGGAATCACAATCATAATACATGAAATCATAACATTGGAATAAGGCATTGAATTATGGTATGTACACCAACATAATAAATATTATGTTATTGATGACCACTAAAACCTTCATAAAATATTAGTCTTGGTATGAACACCTGTATACCTACTTTTCTATTAGGTTTAACACCAGGGTTATCACATACTGCCTTTTTATCACATAAACTTTCATTACATTATACAAAACCGAGGATCTTTAAGGTTCAGTGTCTTGGAAATCAGGAACTTAAAACATGAAAACAACATAAAACATTCTACTAATCCACATGTAAGGCTTCAAAATATGTTCATACTATGTTCAATTATTGCGTCTCAAATCTTGGATACATACATCAAAGTAAATGGTGAGAAGAAGGCGCAGTAAGGGTAATCAAGGAAACAGTTTACTTGTGATATCAATAAGAACTTGAATAAAAACATAAATACCTGATCAATGGAAGTATAGGCATATCATAATGAAAATAACTTGAAACATAACTTGAAGATGTGGCTAAAAAATTTAGCTTATACAATCATGAACATATCACCAAGGTCTATTCCCAGTGTTTCATTTAAAATTACCAAGGTTATTCACCAAGGTATCATTAAAATTGTAATCTCTAGTGGTTACATCATTACCCAATGCATTGGAGCGTTATCAGGGCGCACCATTAAGTTTTATTTATTATAAAGTGATCCATATATATCATCATAAAAAATTTCATAAATAACCCATATAGTATAAAAGAAATGGGTTTCATTTCATAATCATAACATTTTAAAAACTGCTTTAGAGACATGATCTTTATGTCACTTTAAACCCACGGAAAAGGAAAGAGGTTTTCATGTATATAAATACCATAATGAAAATAGAACATTTTGATAGATTTTTTAATAACCCTATGGGAGAATGAGCTTTGAGTATTCATTTAATAAAATAAAAGAATTTCAGAAAAGGATAGAGACATTTTGAGATGAAAATTCTGCAGCATAACGACTTTGTTACAGGGTTTTAGAAAATTTTGAAAAGAGAGGGGACATGGGTCACACACTCATAAATTATCCTTAAAACAGTATATAGACCTAATATAAATGATATAATAACATTGTAATGAAATTTGAAAGACATACCATATGAAATGAAAAACCGGGAAGAAGACAAAAATAAGATAAAAATTCGGCAGCCTAACGACGTCACTTAAAACTTCTAAAAAAGAATTGATGAGATCAAATAGGGTATCTAAACATATGAACATAAAAGTAAAGTTGGATTTATATATAGATCATACCCCAAAATAATAAAAAGGAACTTGAAATAATTGACATTAAAATAGAACTTGAAAATGAGAAGGGTGGAAGAATCCCTTAAAAAAATCTGGCAGCCTAACAGCGCCACTTAAACATTCATAAAACGAAATGATGAGAGTAAGAGGGGATATGTCATCATATGAAAATGAAAAGGTCAGTAAGAGGAGCATAAATTAACACCCCCCAACATATGAACATTGGGCTTAAATGAAATGACATACAAAAGAATATTTGAAAAGAAAGAGAGAGGTAGGATCCCTTACCTTGAAGAGTAACTTCAAAATCATGAAGTTTGGGACCTTGGGGGGATTGAGGGAACCTTGGGAGGAATCCTTGGGATGTAAGGAGACCAGAACATAGTTTAGGAGGAATTTTTAATGTAAAGGATGATAAAATGGTTTGGTATTTATAGGGGAAGTGAAGGGACAAGACATTAATGGCCAAGGGACACCTCATTGGTGGTATTGGAAAAACCATGGGCTTGCCCATGGTATTTCCCAAGGTGTTATTCCACATGGGACCCCTCATAAAATAATTCAACCCCTTTAGTCGAACATCCCTTAAAATATCTCATGACATCATCATGATGCAGTCATGATGTCATTAAACATACCAAAACCCTACAACTGTATTTTCACTATTCACTAAAAATCCAACTATTTCAGAAAAATCCCAAAAATTTACCTTAACATAATATCAATGATATGAATTCAAAAATGAACTCCATTTTATAAAAATAATTTACTAAATAATTTTAATTTAATTTTTAAATAAAAGCACTATTCATCGAAAAATCATTTTTCAGAAAAATCCCCAAAAATTACCTTAACATAAAATCGATTCTATGAATTCAAAAACGAACTCAATTTAAAAAAATAATTTTCTATATATTTTTAATTTAATTTTTAATTAAAAACATTATTCACCCGAAAAAACTAATACTTGACTAATAATTTCTGAAACTGTTATTTACCTATTTTATCGAATCACATTACTTAATCAAGGTGCCTATATTATATTAATACTTTCATTATGTGAGATTACTAATCCATTTTGTCAAATTACTAATCTTAAGCATAAAATCACTATTCATAAATTACTATTCGCCAAAAATTAAGTTGATCTTATTAAAATCTAAATTTCTTACTGAACTAATTTGAAGAAGACCATTTTTTGAAAATATTTACAAATCATTAATTATTTAGGGTTTACATAAATATTTTTAAAATATCCTTTTTCCAAAATTCATCAAAAAAATATACATCCTAAATTTATCTGGACATGTAAGAACCCAGTTCTTATTTTTGTGGTACGAGCTTCTTCTTTTTCTTTTTCCCTAAGTTTATTTGAGAAAATATGGAAAATCGGGAAAATCCTAAATTTTGGAACTACATGCCGTGTACTTCTGGCCATGTGGGGATGAGTACACGGGGCGTGTATCCATGCCGATGATGAAGGGTGTAGGAACCGACTACATGGCATGTAGTGGTACCTTACATGCCATGTAGTCAGTCGGCAGGCCTAAAAAGTAAGGCGGTGGAGCAGCCGACAGTACACGCCTTGTACTTTAGAGTACATACCATGTACTCATGTCGACGGTTGAACAGTGTGGCGGTACCGCCAAATTAACAGTTAAATGAAAGAAGTACACGCTGTGTACACAGAACTACACGTCGTGTACTTTGTTTTTTCGGCTTAAAACAGGCAGTAGCCTACTCATTTGGCCGAGTAGGCATTTTATGCGTTTTGGAGCCAAGGAAGTCGGCCGAACCTTTGAAGATCTGCTGGGTGTTCGTATGGAATCTGATTCGGTTCAGACGATCTCGTTGGAACCGCACGGGTAAGCCCTCTGCTCTCCTGGTACCATTCTTACCAATTCTTTCCCGAGGGGAAGTAATTTATATTTGAATGGGTTTTTTCTTCTTCAGATCTATGCCGTTATTGGGCGTTTCTGGAGTCGGTGTTCGGGTATAACGTTCGTTGGCGCAAAAGGTAGGTGGCTTTGTGTTTATTTTCCACCTGTCATGCATTTTTTTTGCATTTTTGTGCCATGAACCCATGTTGGGGTGTCATGTGGCTGAGGCCGTTTCTATATTTAATGCCTAGAATTGTATAAGTGATTAAATTGTGATAATAAAATTCTGGTTGGGATCGTTGTTTGGATCCGGAACCACCCCAATGGTGTGTTTCACTATTTAGTCATTTGGCCAGGATACACGAGGGTATGCCTTTAAAGTAGTAATCGTAGAATTTCCTTGAGAGGAATTTCTTTTTTATTACTTTGACATGTTGGGCATGGCCTGGTTACCTGTTTATCCTGAGGGCGTTCTTGTGATTAGCCAAAGGGCATGACTGTTTTAGCCTGAGGGCGACGCTCCATTTCGCATGAGGGAAACCTTTCGTGCCTGAGGGCTTGACTTCTATGCCTGAGGGCGACACTTTGTATGCCTGAGTGTGAGATTCAAATAAGCAAGAGGGCAATGCCTGAGGGCGAGATTCTGTATAGCCTAAGGGAATGCCTGAGGGCGTGGTTTACTATTTTAGCCTGAGGGCACAGTTTTGGTTGTCCTGAGGGCTTGGTGGTGTGGAGCACAAAAATGTTACTAAATTAATTAAAATAAATGAAAAATAAAATGGCAATTTAATTGTTAAGTTAGTTACTTTTTATTACTTCTTACATTATCACATTTTATTATTTCACACTATTGTTGCATGCTTACACGCAGTTGGGCACGAGCCTTTGGTGGGTGCCTACTGAGATATATTTCTCACACCCTGTTTGGGCCACGCTTTTCGTCCCAAACAGATTGTGTTCTGAAGGTGTAGATAGGGGAAATAGTCTCTATAGAGGTACTTGACTATTGTTGAGGAGTAGGAGGGCATGGGACCGATCCTAGGAACGTGATGCCGCTGCCAGCTGTTTTGCTTGTTTTGTTGTACCATGTATTTTGTTGTATTGTATTGAGGTATAACATGTTCTGGCTATTTTCTTAGAACTTGAAACATGTATAATCATCATTTATATACTGTTGGTTATATACACTGATATAGTTTATTTCAGTTGTGTATGGTTTACTGCTTCCGATGTCGTTGTATTTTTATTTTGTATTCCGCTGTGCTACACTTTGACAAATGAGGGCATAGTTTCCCCACTATCAGACATGGGCCCTCGCTGCTAGTTGGTAGCCTCTAGCATTTGGGGAAATGCGCTTGAGGTCTTGTGGCGAACCGGCTTTGGGGCACCCGTTGAGTGGCACCCGGGGACCGGGACGTTACAGGACACTTGAAAATTCACAAACTTCACCATAATAAGAAATCACAATTTTTTTATTTATCAAAGGATTACATAAGGTAGCTAAGGTCTCGTTACATAGCACCTTATAACACCAGCATAGAATCTAAGTGTAAGGTGTGCTAAGGTGATAGAATCTAGGGGTGGCTCAGCTAACATTTCCCGAGTTGTGATTTCTATCAGCTTTATCTTCTCGCGAAGGTGATTTCGTTCCAGTTACACACGATAAAGTTCGTCTTGGGTTTGGTCCAGGGCAAAGCCCAGTTGTGCTACCTCCTTCCCAAGTTCTGTCATATGGGATTCGATCGCCCCAAGACTACTGGATGAGGCCATCGAATCTTCTTTCTGTATTAATTAACTAATATCACTTGTATTAATAGACAATAGTCGCAACATATAGTTTCGAACGGTCATATTGACCAATGGTCATATAACAGTCGAAACCCAACGGACTCATTTTAATTATACTCATTTTATTAAATGAAATATATTTTTTTAGTATAAAATAAAATAACACATAAAATTAGGAAGCAAAATTTATTCAAAATTTTGGGTCGTTACATTCTCACCCCCCCCCCCCTTAAGAAATTGCGTCCTTGCAATTTTTAAAATTTGGCATGGAAATTTCATTAAAAGTCCCACATCGGAAAAAGAGTCAGAAACACTATTACTTTAAAATAAAGAAAGGGAAGTACAATGGTCACTCGAGACAACAGATAATATGATTCTAGGAAAAACATGGATATTAAGGAAAAACGAACCATCAAGGTCCGACGGAGAGTGATAGAAAACCTGATTAAGAGAAAGTTAACCAACAGAAAATCACAACTTATGATGTGTTCAATAGTCTTTGATTACCTCGTAGGAAACGTAAACCAAGAACATTTTTGTTTTACTTTCCTTTTCATAATTTTGATGAATTCATTTATTTCATTGAAAAAAACATAAGGAAATATACTGACCTTCAAGTAGAGTTTCATCCTTTAATATGTTTCTACCAAGACTAATCGTTTCTCCAAAAAATGAGCCTTCAAAAGGACTTGGTCAAATAAAAAACACAAGAATCATCATCTAGGGAATCACATAATCCACAAATATTAACTACTTATTTCTTCTATCATTAAACAGTATCCCAAAAAACGAAATGGTAATATAAAAGAACTCTACAAAAAGGAAGAACCCCATGGAAAGGGATACTTTTAATATTAAAAATTCCATGGTAATACCCAAAGTTCATCATAGACCATTCCATAAATAATTGTCCTTAAGATTCCTAAAAAAACAAACTATGATTGAAACCCAAATATAAGAAGGATTTTATAACATAGTCTTCCAAGATAAACTTTATCATTCATCTCCAAACAACATCAACCACTCTTAACGTTTTATAACAAAATTAACTAACCAAATCACATTTTCCCCCAAGATAGGTTAATCATTTCCATAAGTAACCTCAATTACCATAAGTTAACCATACATTCATCGATTCTTTAAAATATAAGTCAACCTTTACATCTCAAATAAAATACTGTATTAATCTATTTACCTTGATCATATAGGGTTCCCAAATTAGTGAACGTCTTCCAAAATAAATCATAACATTTTTCTCCAAATAACATCGACTACTATTAAAGTCTCATACTAGGTGTAATTAACCTAATCACATATTATCTATGCTAGGTTACTCATTTTCCATAAATAACCCAAATCACCATATGTCCACCATAAATACATATATTCTTACATAAAAACAAAAAAAAATTAACCATTCCTCCACCAATTAAATCCTGTAGTATTTTATTTTACTTAGGCACATAGAATTCGAAAAGAGAAAACATTATCCAAAATAACCTTTATCATTTAATCACCAAATCAGTTTCCTATACAAAGGATATCCATTTGATAAAACTTGAGTTTCCAAAATAAACATATTCTAGATCCATAAAAATAGAAGGTGCATTAGTTAGTCTTAATGGCATAATAACAAACTCATAATGCCCATATCTTTATCGGAAGGCAGTTTTGGTAATATCATCACCCTTGACCCCTTATTGATGATAACCATAATGAAGATCAATCTTATAGAATAATTGAGCCCCATTAAGTTGCTCAAATAAATCATCAATTCTTGGAATATGGTATTTGTTCTTCACTGTGACCCCATTTAGTTCTCTATAATCAATGCATAGCCGCATCGATCCATTCTTATTCTTCACAAAGAGAACTGGTGATCCACATGGAGACACACTCGGTCGGATAAACCCCTTATCCAAATGATTGTGGAGTTTTTTCTTTAATTCCTCTAGCTCCACATTTTACATCATATAGGTGGTCGTTGATCTTGGATGAGATCCAAGTACGAGTTTGATGGAGAAATCTACCTATCTTTCTAGGGGAGGTTTGGGTAATTCCTCAGAAAATATGTCAATGTATTTCTGGATGATGGGGACATATTCTAAAAGAATAAATCCTTCATGAGAAACTTATTTCATTTACGAATATTTTAACTAAAAAGGATTTTATGTCTTAAAACATCATACTGAGACAATTACATTTTTCTATAATTCCTTCATAATGATTCATAAAAAGCTTCTGATTAACCAAACATATCCCCCGGGTGTGTCGTAACCAAGAGTGCAGCAAGGAACACTATCATGTACAAGTTCCCATTCAAGTCTTGCTCAATGTCGTGTTTTTGGGTTTTACTCTTATGTACATCTGTGCCAGAACCACCTCTACCTGCTCGTATCCAGACAGGGATGTATTTTTTTGATAAACCACTTACTCAATACTCACCAAAATACCAAGAAGATTTACTATATTTAAAATTTTCTATAGGGTTATTCCTAAAGATTTCATATCCTAATTTCCACAAATAACTAAACCATACTGTGATTCTAACTATCGCATCCCTCCTTTTTATCACATAAACTTTCATTACATTATACAAAACCGAGGATCTATAAGGTTTCGTGTCTTGGAAATCAGGAACATAAAACATGAAAACAACATAAAAAATTCTTTTAATCTACTTTTTAGGATTCACTATATGTTTATCTTGCGTTCAATTATTGCGTCTCATATCCTGGAGACATACATAAAAGTAACGGGTGAGCAGAAGTCCCTGTAAGGGTAAACAAGGAAACAGTTTAATTGTGATATCAATAAGAACTTGAATAAAAACATAAAGACATGATCAATGGAATTATATGCATATCATAATGAAAATAACTTGAAACATTACTTGAATATTGGCTAAAAAATTTATCTTAGACAATCATGAACATATCACCAAGGTCCCTCCCCAAGGTGTCATTTAAAGTTACAAAAGTTATTCAACAAGGTATCGTTAAAATTGTAATCTCTAGTGGTTTCATCATTACCCAATGCATTGGAGCTATATCTGGGCGCACCCTTAATTTTTCTTTATTATCATGTGAGCCACATATATCATCATCAAACATTTCATAAATAACCCATATAGCATAAAATATACGGTTCTCATTTCATAATCTTATCATTTTAAAAACAACTTTCAAGACATGATCTTTATGTAATTTTAAACCCATGGAAAATGAAAGAGGGTTTCATGTATGTAAATCCAAGGATTGAAATAGAACATTTTGATATATATGTGAATATCCCTATTTATGAAAGATCATTGAGTATTAATTTATGAAAATAAAATAATTTGAGAAAAAAGAGAGAGACATTTTGAGACCAAAATTCTACAGCATAACGACTTTGTTACAGGGTTTTAGAAAATATTGAAAAGAGAAGGGACATGGGTAACCCACTCATAAATGATTCTAAAAACAGTATATATAACTAATATAAAGGATATAAGAACATGGGAATGAAATTATAAATACATACAATATGAAATGAAAAACAGGGAAGAAGACAAAAATAAGATAAAAATTCGACAGCCTAATGGCGTCACTTAAAACTTCTAAAAAAAGAATCGATGAGATAAAATAGGGTCTCTCATTATATGAACATAAAATGACAGTAGGATGGATATGGACATAATACCCCAAAATAATAAAAAGGAACTTGAAATATTTGACATGAAAATAGAACTTGAAAATGGGAAGGGTGGAAGAAACCCTTATAAAAATTATGTAGCCTAACGGCGCCACATAAACATTCATAAAACGAAATATTGAGAGTAATAGAGGATTTCTCATCATATGAACATGAAAAGGGAAGTGAGAGGAATATAAAATAATATCCCCATACATAAGAACATTGGTATTAAATGAAATGACATACAAATGAGTACTTGAAAAGAAAGAGAGAGGTAGGATCCCTTACCTTGAAGAGTAACTTCGAAATCAAGAATTTTGGGACCTTGGGGGGCTTGAGGGCACTGTGGGAGGACTCATTGGGAGGTAAGGGGACCAGAACTTCGTTGAGGAGGATTTTTTAATTTAAAGGATGAGAGAATGGATAAGTATTTATAGGGGAAGTGAGGGAACAAGGCATTAATGGCCAAGGGACACCTCATTGGTGGTATTGGCAAAACCACGGGCTTCCCCATGGTATTTCCCAAGGTGTTAGGCCACATGGGTCCCCTTATAAAATAATTCATCCCTTTTAGTCGACCATCCCTTAAAATATCTCATGACATCATCATGATGCAGTCATGATGTCATTAAACATACCCAAACCCAAAAAATGTATTTTTACTATTCACTGAAAATTCAACATTTTCAGAAAAATCCCAAAAATTTACCATAACATAATATCGATGCTCTGAATTCAAAAATGAAATAAATTTTATAAAAAAAATTTCCTAAATAATTTTAATTTAATTTTTAAATAAAAACACTATTCACCAAAAATTCATTTTTTTCAAAAAAAATCCTGAAAAATTACCTTAACATAATACCGATGCTATGAATTCCAAAATGAACTCCATTTTATAAAAATAATTTTCTAAATAATTTTAATTTAATTTTTAATTAAAAAACACTATTCACTCAAAAAATACTAATACTTGACTAATAATTTCTAAAACAATTATTTACCTATTTTATTGAATCACGTTACTTAATCAAGGTGCCTATATTATATTAATACTTTCTTTAAGTGATATTACTAATCCATTTGGTCACATTAGTAATCCTAAGCATAAAATCACTATTCATCCATTACTATTCACCAAAAATTATGTTGATCTTATTAGACTCTGAATTTCTTACTGAACACATTTGCAGAAGACCATTTTTTGAAAATTTTTACACATCATTAAGTATTTAAGGTTTACATAAATATTTTAAAATATCTTTTTTCAAAAATTCATCAAAAAAATATACATCCTAAATTTATCAGGACACATGAAAATTCAAAAAATTCAGCATAAGAAGAAATCACAATTTTTTATTAATTAAATTATTACATAAGGTAGCTAAGGTCTTGTTACATAGACCCTTATAACACCAGCATAGGATCTAAGTGTAAGGTGTGGTAAGGTGATAGAATTTCAGGGTGGCTCGGACAACATTGCCTGAGTGGTGATTTTTATCAGCTTGAACATCTCACGAAGATGATTCTGTTCCAGTTTCACACAATTATGTTCGGCTTGGGTTTGGTCCAGGGAAAAGCCCGATGGTGCTACTTCCTTCCCATGTTCTGTCAGATGGGCTTCGATCTCCCTAAGACTACTGGATGTGGCCATTAAATCTTCTTTCTATATTAATTATCCATGATCACTTGTATTAATAGACAATAATCGCAACATTTAGTTTCCTACGGTCATATTGACCAATTGTCATATAAAAGTCAAAACCCAATGGTCTCATTTTAATTATACTCATTTTATTAAAGTAAATAGTTTTGTTGAGTATAAAATAAAAAAACACACAAAATTAGGAAACAAAATCTATTCAAAATTTCGGGTCATTACAAGGGTACCCTTTATTATAGTCTCAGGTTTCCCACTTCTATACCCTTTATTATTGGTTTGGTCTATCCCCCCGGGTACCCTATCATATAGGCTTGGTATTTCCACCCATGTACCCTTCTTTATAGGCTTGGGCTGTCCACATGTGAACTCTGAGAGCTCATATAACAACTCTAATTATCAAATACATTATAGGTATATATAGGTCCCACCTATCTTATAATGAAATAATACATCCATATTACACAATATAACAAAATATTAATTAAATCATGACCCACAAATATGTATGGTTTTTATAAACAGCATATAAGATTCCTTGAAATGAAATAGAAATTATAAACATTTAATTATATCATAACCTATGAAAATGAGATATGTTCCAAAATAATTTAATCCTAGAATAACCCAAGAAATTATGTGGGCTACATAATAATTTTATCATGGATTCACCCATGAAAGTAAAATATGTATCATAAAAAACATGTCATATTAAACTTAAACTAGTCAAATAATTAATAACAATAGTGTCCTTGGGTAATATTCCCTGTTATTCATAAACTATGTCAACATATTGAAACTTATATAGAGAGGGGTTTTGAAAGATCACATACCATATTTCTTAAGGAAAATAACATTTCATTAAAATTAATTTTTTTTATGATATAAAACCTTTTCAAAATCCATTTCTTGAAAAACAACATTGAAAATATATGATATAATTGTTAAAAATAATTTAAAACCCTTCTTGTGGAAAATATATTTTTCTTATTTGAAAACATATTTTAAAAACTTAAAACATTTTTAAAACCTTCTTATGTTACAATAGCATTGAAAAAAAATAAAAAAAAATATTAAATCATTTAAAACTCTATGTTTATATAAATAATTTTTGAGAAACTTTTTATGAAACATGGTTTCTATGGGGAATTTCGGCTGAAGTGAGAGATAAATTTTGATTTTCATAAAAACATTTTTGTAATCATATTAATTTCCAAAGATTTTATAAATGGTACCAATACATGAAGTAATCAGTTATTACTATAGTAGATGAATATTTATGATAGTTCTTGGGATATGTTTCATAAAGATTCATCAATGGAAGCATAATCACAAAAAACATGATAAATTATAACACTTTAGGAAAAAACAATTACCACTTTGGCAACATTAAATCCTAAAAACCATGAAACAATGACCTTACATGAAGAATAAAATATCATGGAAAGAATGATATTCCAAATATACCATGTAAAAGGGTAGTGTATAAACCTCATATAAGAATATAGGTGCATAACATAACTTGTTTCACAAAAAAGTCAAATTGAGACAAAATTACCTTCCCAATTTGGTTTATTTTGAACCATAAACTACATGAAATATGTTACTCAAATTTATATATAAATCCCAATATGTATCATTATAATAATTATAAAATACATCCATGGAATGTATATTTATCCCATATAAGAAATATTGGGTGAATATTGCTTGTGTCGCATGGAAAATGAAGGTATGTGTTATATAATAATTCTAGAATATTAATTAAATTGTAAATATAACCTATATCTTATAAATTTTTTACTTGAATCATTATTTCCATCCTCGATAAGATGTAATTTTTGAATTAATGAAATTGGTTTGCGAGGTGGTAGTCCAATGTACACAAGAATGATGACTGTGTATCCCATTTGATGGTATTATGTGAAGTTTTAAGTCATAAACCATACATATAGACATAAAATTATATTTAATATGCTAAGTATATTATATTATAATGATATAATAATAGTTTAACGAGTGTATAGTAATTAAAACAAAAGTAATCGTTGAATAATATTACCTATTTTTGGGTAACTCCTTTTGGTTTTCCCCAATGGATTTCCATTGTTTGATTTCATACCAAATTTAGTAATCTTTAATTTGAGTATGGATTTCAGGATTTTATTTGGGTAGGGTTCATACAAGAAATAAGGATTTATAGTTCTGAAGAAGTGTAGGGACTGAGTGCTTTTTTATAGTGGAGGAGGAGTGGGTTTCTTGTAAATATGAAAAGGTAAACACCCTTGGGAGGTATTTTGAAAATAATTTCCCCCAATAATGATAAATGTTTTAGATAATAGTGTTAATGCTCTAAATATGTCCAAAAAATATTTTTATAATTGTCTAGATAATTTTTTTCACTTAATATTATTATTTAATTACTAAATAAAATCGTTTTTACACTAATCACTACAATTAATTATAAAATATTTCACTAATAATTTTGGTCAAAAAATAATTTGAAATTAATAAAAATTATTAATTATGGTTATGATAAATATTTAATCCATTTTTTTAAATTACAAACACAAAATTGTTAATAATAAATTAAAATTCATCCCATAAATGAGACTTGATAATGGGGTTTTAAAGTAAGAATGTTCAAAAGTCTGAAATTTTGTAATTTCAAGATTAAAATATTAAATTAATTTAAACTACATAAATTGTATTAATGGATGAATAATATATATAAATATTATTTAAAATCAAAATAATATAATATATATATATATAAATTAAGAGAAAAATCAGTTTTCGATTAGAATTCAATATTTTTTACTATTCATAAAAAAATGAAACATCTCAGAAAAATACCATAAATTACCCCAAATTTAACTCTGATATTACTCTTTAAAAAATGAAGTTTAGTTTTTTCAAGTAAAAAATATTACAATTTCAAAAAGGGTTTAAAAAGATTTACCATTTAAAGGCGATAAAAATGGATTCTCGAAAAGAATAGTTTTTATGCCTACAATTGGATTTGTTCTTATTTTATGCCCCTAAAATTTAATGGATGAATTATTTTTCTAAATTCATAATAAATAAACATCATCAATATATCTCATTAATAATAATTAATTTAATTTATATTGACAAAACTCATTTATGGGCATAAAAATTGTTTTTGTTTTCATAAAAACACATCCTTGATATACAATAGGTTTTTATTTTCATTTATAATTATTTTTTAATGAGAAAATTAATTTCATAGACATGTGTAAACCATATTTCAAAATTTCTGATATTTTTATTCACATATTACATTGCAATGACTATGTGATAACTATAATAATATTTTACTAATAATAGTAACTGTATATTATATTTTAGTTAAAATTAGTCCTGTGTATAACACATGATATCAAAGGATTAAGGAATTTTGTGTAACATAAAAAAACATAGTTTTGAGTGAACCACATGCTAATATAGTTCATTAGTGTAGTATAATATTAACTTGGTGTTGCTTCTAAAGTAAGAATAACCTGGCGTAGTGTGCAATGAAATCCATCAATGAAATTTAATTTATCCAAAAAAAATTAATTCATAAAAACTCATTATGTTACCTAAAACTTATATACTTTTAATGGGTTATGATATGATAAATGGTTTATTATATTGTGGAGGAAAAATGTATAGTGTATTTTAAGGGTAAGAACTATATCATCTTCTAATTAATTGAGTACTTAAAAATGTTATATGATATCAAATGGTACACGAGAGATTATAGAATGAAATAGGGTATACATGAGGTTATCCCCAGCCCAAAATATAGAAAATGGGAGGTTGTCCCAGGATTGAAGTAGGATTATGGGTGGTCAACCCAATCATAACATGTTATGAATTTCTTGGTGGTTGTCCTTGACATAATATTTTCTCTCTTATATATATGAAAGAATATATATCTTATGCATATTTTATGATCTCATAGATCATGTTATTTAATTTATTTCATTACTTTTCTAATAAACTAGAAATATTTATTCAATGACTCATGTTTATGATCTTTGATATGAATGGTGTGGTTTTCAAATGTTTTTCTCATGTTCTCACAGAATTATTCTCATCTTATGCTTATATATTTTTTTTTTATTATTGATGGGTATTTAATCACACCCTTCATTATATCTCCTTTCCCTAGGATAAAAAATGGTATTATATAAGATTTTTTTAATAATGGTGTTATTTATGAAGATCATAATGGGATATGGAAAAAAGTCACTAACATACCATTTTTTATGAGTATATTTATCCAAAGGAAATTGACTTAAATATTTCTATAATAAACCATTATGTTATGTAATAAATATTCATATATTAAGGTGTTAAATTTATATATGATAATTTTAGTTGTTTATAGTTGGTGTCATAGAATTTTTTGTTGAACTTTAGAAAATATTATGATGAATGTTTTATAAGATTACTATGTATATGTCTAATGATGTGTCTATTTAAAAGTTTATGTGTAAAAAAATATCTTGGAATATTGGTGAAGAATAGATCCAGTGGACCTTAAATCCTTGTTGGTATAATACAAGTGGAAATTTTTAAAGAATAAAAGTTCCTAGGGGTAATAAATTTAAAAAATTCTTGTCCTGTTTGACTTGACTATTACCTGGTATTAGAGAATGGTCCTCACAACAGACCTAGATTAAAACTCCTAGGGGATATGATTCGTAAAATAAAAAATTCATTATTAACCATTAGTATTTATTTAAATAGATGATGATCATGAATTACCTCGATTAAACCTAAGGTGTCATATATTGAAAATGAGGTGTCATGATTTAGTCATTCTGTAAATTGTATTTCATTCTTATTATTATTGTTAATTACACTAGGATTATTATATTTAGCGAATGTATGGACCTAAAAGGAAACATGACTGAAAGTTATTTTTTATTAATACCAAGAGAAAACCAAATTACACTTCACGGGGGACAAAAAAAGTGAAGGCCAAGAGAGTCCTTCCGAGCCACATTAACACACTCCAAAGGAATAGAGTTAAGGCTGTCATAAACCACAAGCGTCTCCTCAGGTCGGCCCCTACAAGCCAGCTTATCAGCCACAAAGTTGGACTCCCTCAGACTATGGTGAACCAACCTTCCCTGATTGGTCTCCACTTTACACCGGCGACATATATACCTTAAATCCCATGAGATGTCTTCATAGCCCTAGAGAGATCTGACCAGAACCTTCGAATCTGATTCCACTTCTATCACCGGGAGCCCCTTCCTCCTGCATACCATCAAACCTGAAAGAAGGGCTCTAAACTCCGCCCCCATAGAGTTACCTAGTCCATAATAAGCACTAAAGGCAACCAAAACTGAACCCCATCAGTCTCGAAGCAAGACACTGTCCCTCATAATTCCTCCCACACATGAGGCATCCACGTTCAGCTTCCACCCATGCTTTGGAGGCTGCCATTTAACCCACCATCTTCTATCTAACCTTTGTCCAGCCTGTCCACTAACCATACCCTCCAACATAAGCGATTGAACACCATTTTTGAAAAGGGAGGACAGCTCCACTATAATGTCTTTCATCCAGATCTGAAGATACAACAAGGACCTCTCACCACCCAACCTTACCTAATTGCGAGCCTCCCAAATGGTC
The DNA here is from genome assembly GCA_963277665.1 of Viscum album. Classification (NCBI taxonomy): domain Eukaryota; kingdom Viridiplantae; phylum Streptophyta; class Magnoliopsida; order Santalales; family Viscaceae; genus Viscum; species Viscum album. The sequence goes on from OY728162.1 coordinate 942,977,456, forward strand.
TAGCAGATGGCTACAAGATTGATGATGCACGTTGTTCGCTCCCCCGACCTGCCATCAAGCCTAGAGAGCCATAACGAAATGTAGTCACGAACCGAGTGGCACTCCCCGCATGGAAACCTGAACCGATCAATCTGAGCCCAGAGGAGAGAAGCCCAGTGACCCTAAAAAAACAGTTGGACTGTAGACTCCGAGCTTGGCTTCTCGCAACAGTAGCACCACGAGGCCATGCTGATCCCTCTCCCCTGAATATTCTCCTCCGTTTGCAAGTCTTGGTTTCTTACTCTCCACACTAAAAAATTCATTCTTGTTGGTAATACCTTGCACCAAGTAGATTCCTCCACTCCAACCACCGCATCATTACCATGCAGGATTCTCCTGTACCCATTCATGTTAAAACGTCCCGAGATCACCTCTGTAAAACAACATTTATCTGGGTCATCCTTCATAACCACACTACCGAGATGGTTCATTTTCAACACATTAATATTTTCATGCATGAACTCATAACTTCTGCATGCCTCCTTAAACAAGATGTCAGGATTCGGGCAGCCTTCAAACCAAAGCCTCTCCTATGTCCACGTGTCTTTCCAAAAACTGATCTCCCCACGACCAATCACCCATCTGGTGTGATGAATCAGTACGTCCAGATGAGAGAAGATGCATCTGGCTAGGCTCGTCGCCCCACACATGCAAAAATCCCCATGCCATCCATACCGGGCTCTGAAAAAAATCGGCCCACAGAGTCTTACCCACAATCACTTCCCATTCTAGCTTGGCCTGCATTCCCAGTATGACTTCCTGAAGATCTCGTAACCCAACCCCAACCTCCTCCCCTAGACAAGCCATCCTCTTCCACGAGGCCCAATGACACCTGCCATCTCCCTTTGCATCCCACAAAAAGTATGTAAGAATGCGCTCAATTCTTTCCACAGTTCTCTTCGGAGGATAGATGATGGCAAAAAGATGCATGGGAATAGATAACAATACACTGTTAATAAGCATAATCCAGCCCCCTAATGAAAGTACCTTGTTCTTCCAGTTGAGGATCCTTCCCAAGATGTGATCCACAACCCCATTGAAATGGCTCTTTAGTATCCTCCCGCTGGATAAAGGTATCCCCAAATAAACAATAGGAAGCTGTTTCTGCACACATCCGAGAACCCCCTGAATGGTCCTACATCTCCCTCCCGAGCATTTGTTGGATATGAACACATGACTCTTCTCATGATTGACCGACTGCCCACTCTTCTTCCCATACAATCCCATAATGGCCTTAAAGGTATTTAAAGTCCTACATCCACCATTCAAAAGGAAACATGATAATGCTTAACGTGATATAAAATTCAACGACTGTGCTCCTGAGAAACCAATTGTAATTTTAGAAGGAATAAAAAATATGAGCCTTATGGTCACACAAAATTATAAATCTATGAATCATTTTAAAAATACAAATGAGAAAAAGTGGGAATAACCGTTTATGGACTATTTCATTAAGAAATGTCCACCATTTTTTAGTGGGTCTATTGAATATCTAGTTTCTCTGAAATGGATCAGTACCACTCAAAAGATATATTCCATTATCCAATGTTAAAAACCATAAAATATCATTTTTTCTATAATTTGGAAGTTAAAGAGAATCAATGGTTGATTATTATCATAAATGCAATGAAACAAGAATAAATTTACTCACTGGTTTAGCTTGAGTTTAAGATATTATTTATCAATACGTAAATTACTCATGTTCGTGGTATGAAAATAGAAAAAAAATACTTGATTTCATGAATAAGTATGGGGAATTGGTTATTACATATGAGGAAAATTTTATAAGAATTGTGAGGTGTTATCCAAATATTAAAATCAAAATTGAATGTAATGTTGATAGAGTCATTAGTTTCCTAAAACCAATCCATCAAAGGGAGTTATCAATATTGGAATTTAGAAGATATGAATAATTTATTTTTTGTACTATCGAGGTGTAAATGGACATTGGAGTTACCCATAAATCTATTCATTTTGATAAAAATAATTATGGAATGTGGAGAAAAATCTAAAAGCCGTGGATACAAGAAGATGAAATTTCTATCATTCTTATGTGTTTAAGGAACCATATAAGAAATATTCATAAGGGGATTTTTAACACTAGAGATTTTTATGAGAGATATTTTGTTTTTATGTTATATAAATAATTAAAGGAATCTTTCACTACACACAACACTATCTTGGCTTGCTTTACACGTAATCGCGGCCTTCCTCGATAGATTGCATTGTACGCAATACTGAGTTTCACTAAACAATGATATGCTATTAAAATATTATTAAAACTAGCAATTATGAATAGTAATAACCACTTTTTGAAATTTTATTTTTCAAAATGGACATTATTTTGGATTCTGAATATCAAAATTAGCCTAGGGTGAAATTTTGGTATTTTTCTGAAAACTTTCAATTTTTGATGAATAGTGAAAACAATAGGTTACTATTTAAAAACCGACTTTTTATTTAAATAATTATTTATTTTATTTAAATTTATTTTAGGTCAAAATTTATACATAATACATATATGAGTTCAATGTAATTCATTGGACTCATTTTATAATAAATTTAGTTATATAAAAAAAATTTATTATACTTTTCACCGTCTTTTACCCACCTCCTAGGAGAATTTGGAAATTCACATAAAACATAATTTTACCGCTTATGTGAGTGGAATTTTGAAAATCCGAGAGACACCGTTAATATCAAGGACTAAAATGTCGTTCAATGAGATGAAAATAATTTTTGGTGAATAGTTACTTTTTTACTTTAATTTACCATGGTTAAAAGTAAATAGGGTAATTAAGGGTAAAAATGATATTATTATTACCCTAACACATGTCCTAATTCTGTTGTATTAGTGTAATTAGACCAAAAACAACCTTAGGAATAAAATATCATCATTTACGTCTACTTGTATTAGATTAGGACATGTATTATTAATTTATTTAAAGAAGGGTTAAAATAGTTAAAATCAAAGATTAATAACTAACTCATTTTTAATATAGGGTTTTACATAAGATAAATTCGACTATAAATATTAATTAGAAAGATAAAAAGATTTCCTACATAATGGTTTTTTATTTATAATTTTTAGACATTAGATAATTTAATTTATTTATGACACAATGATGATGCAGTAATTATCTTATTAATGAAATATTAACATAATTGATGTTATAAAAAACCAAATAAATATTATTTTAGAGTTTTTATGAATTAAAATAATTTTATAGGTTAATATGATATGTTATTATTTATTTAATTAACTTTTTAGAACTAATCATGTTGTTATGAGTTTCAAAAAATCAATTACCAAATAGTGTCAAAATTGACATAAAATAGTTTTTAAAACAAATATTATATTATTTGTAGTTATTTTATTCCTAAAAATATAATGTTCGTCCAAATGACTTATATAAGTTTATATATATTAATAATAAACAACTTAGGGTTCGTTTGGCTTGTTATAGTAAGTTTTTTAACCATAAAGTGTAAGAAAACAAGAAGACATGGTAAGAGTTAAATTATTTAACATAAATTTAAATCTAAATGATAAGGTTAAAATAGTAACCTAAACTTGTATAAAATCTATTGGATGAGATTATTTCGAGCCATACCCACATTATCTTCGAAATAACTCAATTTGGAGCTATTAAAAACCGAATATGACTTTATAATAAAGTAATTCTTTATGTTTTTTCTAAGGTGCCCCTCTCCTCCCTTATAAAAGGGCACCTCCTCCCTCTCCTCCTCACACCACTTTGAGCCTCCAAGATTGGAAAAACGCTACCCATTTCTATTCTCCATTTCCCTAGAAACATTATAGAGGTCCTGGTCTACATCAAAGACCATCTTTAGTGCCCTAAGAGAAGGTTAAGAAGAGGTGCTTCAAAGAAGAGGTAATGTCCGTTACCGATTCATTAAACATTATTTCTTCTTCCACTTCTTCTTATTTAGTTATTTCCTTATGAATTAATAACATCAGTATCACTCATATACTGATATGTTATTATAAATATTAAACAACCCTATGTCACCTTCTATCCATCCTACGAAAAACGAAATCACCGCGTGTGCGTACGTACGCAATACCGTCTCCACGCTGTGGAGTAATATGTTTTCCACCACCACCATACTTGTATGGGTATAATGGTGTAAAGAATAACTATATATTATTATTGTAAAGTGATATTAATTCTTAAATAGTATACATACACTTTAATACAATTCAACTATCATGAGAATGATATCATCGCTCGTGCGTACCTACGGCCTACCGTCTCCACAATTTGATGCGACTCATTCTACTTGATCTTCATTGCATAATGATTATATAAATTAATTGAATGAATAAATAAGATATATATTACACTAATACCATTCTGGAAATGAGGTATTTATAACCTAATAGAAGAACAAGAATTTATTCGACAAAACACGCATAAGAACAAAAAAAAGCAATAAACACCTGAATGACAAGTAACAATGAAATATTACTAATAAGAAGCTAAGAATATGACCATATATGATATCATAACACTGAGTAAGATTCTGGAATAAGTCAATAACATTATTTAAATCATTATACAGGAGGTTCAGACACGTACGAAGAAAATCGGACCTAAGGTAAGGGAAAATCTCACAATCTCATTTTTATCCGAGATTGTATATACATCAGAATTTACTGGGGAATATTTATCATCAACATCCATGTTTCCTAAATATGTAATAATATTTCCATCCACCTAAAATTTTTTAAATCCAATTTTACCCATTGGTGAGTTTTTAGTAAATGATATGAAAGGAATCTTTTGTCGTTTTTAGTACGAGGTACTTTTGGACTTTTTCGGCCAAAGTACGAGAAGAATGTTTTTTTAACTTATACGGCCTGAATGTAATTTTAGTACATTATTTCCATGAATCTTCCTTTACAAGTATTCAAGCTTATTTTTAGTCAGATTCTTTTAGTTTAAAATTGTATGACATTTTAAGAAAGGAAAAATGTTTTTGAAGAAGAAAGGATATTTTCCTGAAAAATGGAGTTCAAGAGTTTTATAAAAATTCTTTTCCATCTAAGATAATATATGTTTCTGTTTCTAAACCTATTTTTACATTGATTTGATTATGTTGTGAAGGAATTATTTTTATGATGTTCTTTTATCTTATGATGGCATGATGTTTAAGAATCCCATTTTTTATTACATGGGTTATGCTATGATGTATGATTTATGATCTTGTGGCACACAAAAGAATGGTATCATTATGAGATGGGTGGTACATATATCTCCCTCCAATTCATTGGGTAAAAATTTATATCTCATGAGATATACATGGCTAGAACGACAGGTTAAACCGGTTTAGTGAAACAGGACAGAAACGAGGACTGAACTCGGTTTAGAAATGGACTTTGTCCGCTAAGATAGTCTTGGCAATGAGTCTTGACAACTAAGAAATGATTCTCTATGATTATGTGTGTATGCAAAAAAGTTTAATGTTTTATGTTATGATTATTGGGATTACATTTCACTACTATGATTTATCCCATGTTATGAAATTATGATCTCTTTTGCAGGTTAAGATTTTCAAAATGTTATGATTTTATGAATATGATGTGATTGATATTTCTTTTGTTTACCCTTACTGAGCATTTGAGCTCACCCTTTTGTATGTTTTCTTTTCCCCAGGTTATGAAGAAGGATATTTAGTAAGATATGCCAAAATAGACTCCAAATATGATAAAAAAAGGGAGACAGTGTAGATGATTTATGAACCAGTTGTTTATGTTTCCCAGTTTCTAAAGACACTATACCTATACGGTCCTTTCATGGTTTTGTTATATTTTGTAATAAGTGTGCTTCAATTCTGATGTAATAACAATGTATGTAAAGTATGGGTCATTATAGTTGGTATCATAGGGAAGGTATAGTCAAACTTTGGAAACTAGGATGTGAAAGCCTTAGTAAGAACCCTAAGGATAAGTCTAAGCATAGAACACAATATAAGTGTTTTAGAAATGGCCATGAATAACCTATGATAAGACCTTAAGTGTGACATTTTATTCTTGATTATGTGGTTTTCCTATTATAATCAGTGTTTCTCACACTATTCTTCTTGGTTTTAGTCAATAGATAGAACTCGAAGGAACCGTGTTAATGTGGAATGCGACGGGCAATGCAATGATTGTCCCCCTAAGTAACCAAACGTTATGGGAGATGGAATGAAAAATATTGTAGCCATGCTCACACAACTTTCTCAAGCTATGAATTAGGCAGGACTTCTAAATGAGAAAAGCAAGGAGCAACATTCTGTTGAATCCTTCATGAGGCAACGTCCACCCTCATTCAGCGGGTCTACTGATCCATTAGTGGCTGAATAATGGATCAGTACCACTGAAAAGATATTTTTAGTTCTTCAATTTTCTGAACATGATAAATTCATCTTAGCAGTTTATCGTTTGGAAGGTGAAGCTGATCAATGGTGGAATATTATCAAGAATACGAGGCCAATAGATGAAATTGAGTCCATGGAATGGGACGAGTTCAAGAACTTATTTTTCAATAAGTACTACCCTCGTATTCTTAAAACAAAGATGGAGAAGGAGTTTCTTGAACTAAAGCAAATGGATGATGAAACTGTTGGTACCTACGAACCAAATTTTACAAGACTTTCAAGGTACACTTCTGGGATTATTATTCAACCTGAGAGTAAGATCAATAGATTCTTTATTGTCTTAGAACCAAGTCTTCGAAGGGCGTTATCCATAAGGGACTTCAATTTCTACAAGGAAATCGTTTGATGTGCTCTCAATGTTGAGATGGAGACTGGAGTAACCAATCAGTCATATGTGTTTGATAATAAGAGGAAAATGGAATTCAAAGGAAAATCTAAAGAGCACACTAAAAAGAAGATGAGTTTTCCCCTATGCTCAAAGTGTGGAAATAAACATGTATTGATTTTTCCTAAAGGGACAATTAAATGTTTCAAATGTGCAAAGGAAGGTCATTGGGCATTTGAATGTCGTGATTATGGGAAGAAGATGTCTAGTGATGCGAACAAAGAAAAGGCTACACAGAGTGCACCTCATACACTTCAATGTTACAAGTTCAAGTAAATGGGGCATTATGCCAATCAATTCCCTAATCCAAGGGTTGTTGATGACGATCGACGTCAATAAACTCTTAAGGACAAAGACAAAGGTAACTCACATGCAATTTCTATCAGTGATGTGGAGTACGATAATGAAGTGGTGAAAGGTACACTTACCATCCACTCTAAAGTAGCAAATGTTTTATTTGATTATGGATCCACTCACTCTTTTATTTTTGATGAATTTTCTAAGGGTATCACCGTATTACCTAAACAATTAGATTTTGAGTTAGCTGTGACAACCCCTAATGTCACAACAGTCGCATCAAAAGTTTATAATTCTTCTCTGATTGAAGTTTGTGGGAAAGTGCTTCTTGCAAATCTTGTGATCCTTCCTATAGTGGAATTTGAAGGGATTATTGGCATGAATTATCTTTCTTTATATGGAGCTCATATCAATTTCCAAATAAGGGGAGTCACATTCCATATTCCAGATCAATCTATGATCATCTATCGATGCAAGGATGAACATAACCTTCTAGTGGAAATTCTTCCATTTTATGGGTCTTGATTCCACTAAATGAAGGTTATTTATCTCAAATGGTTGGTGAGAAACTCACAATTAAGAATATTCCCATTGTACTAGAGTTTGATGATGTCATTCCGGAACAATTTCCAAGTCTTCCACCAAATCTTGTTGTTGAGTTTTCAATAAAACTCGTACCAGGTGCTTTGCCTATTTCAAAGACACCTTATAGAATGGCCCCAATTGAGTTGCAGGAATTGAAGAATCAACTCCAAGAGAATATTGATAAGGGATTCATACGATCTAGTGTGTCACCTTGGGGAGCACCTATTCCATTTGTTAAGAATAAAGACGAATCAATGAGACACTGCATTAATTATCAAGAACATAACAAGATCACTCTCAAGAACAAATATCCTCTCCCGTGCATTGATGACTTATTTGACCAACTAAATGGAGCTCAATACTTTTCCAAGATTGATCTTCATTCATGGTATCATCAATTAAGGGTCAAAAGGGAGGATATACCAAAGACGACTTTCCGTACAAGGTATGGACACTATGAATTTATAGTGATGCAATTTGGTCTTACTAATGCCTCTGATATCTTCATGGATCTGATGAATAGAGTCTTTAGAGACAATCATGATCAGTTTGTGGTAGTCTTTATAGACGATATTCTTGTCTATTAAATGAGAAAGTAAGAACATGAATATCACTTGATAATTGTATTAAAGACCCTGAGAAAGGAGAAGCTTTATGCCAAATTTACTAACTCTGAATTTTGGATTCAAAAATTTTCATTTTTGGGTCACATAATCTCAAAATAGGGGATATTTGTGGATCCAGCAAAAATGGAGGTTATCGAAAGATGTTCGAGACCAACAACAGTAACTGAGATCCGAAGTTTTCTTGGTTTGGCTGGATATTATCGATGTTTTTTGAATGATTTTTCATGATTATCTAATTCACTCGCCAGGTTGACTTGAAAAGGAGTTAAGTTCGTGTGGACGGAGGAATGTGAAGAGAATTTCAAGGAATTGAAATGAAGGTTATGCAGTGCACCTGTGCTCACAATTCCTTGTAGTGGAGAAAGGTTTGTGATCTATAGTGATGCATCCAAGAAGGGATTGGGGTGTGTTCTAATGCAAAAAGATATGGTGATAGATTATGCCTCATGACAGTTGAAAATCCATGAGAAAAATTACCCAACTCATGATTTGGAGTTAGCTGCGGTAATCTTTGCATTAATGATTTGGAGGCATTATATTTATTGTCAAAGGTGTGATATTTATACTGATCACAAAATTTTAAAGTATATTTTCACACAAAATGAGCTGAATATGCGCCAAATAAGATGGTTGGAGTTGATTAAGGATTACGACTTCTTAATTAATTACCACCCTGGGAAAGCAAAAAAGGTGGCATACACATTAAGTAGAAAAGACCATGCTAGCTTATCCATGATGAGGATCACAAAAGATCCAATATTTATGGATTTACAAAGGATGGTTTTTGGAATTATAATGGAAGGGGAAAAATCATATCTTTCTCAAATAAATGTTCAACCATCTATACATGTGATGATTAAAGAGGCACTGAAAGAAGATGTATATTTACAAAAGAAGGTGAGAAATGTTCCTGAATTCAACCTTGATTATGATGGGATAATAAAGTTTAGGAATCGGGTTTGTGTTCCTCCCATCCATGAATTAAAGAAGGATCTACTAGATGAGGCTCATAGTTCTTCATTCTCTATTTATCCTAGAAGGACGAAGATATATAGGGACCTGAAATAGTACTTCTGTTGGGATGGAATGAAAAGAGATATTGCTGAATATGTCTCTCAATGCATGGTTTATCATCAAGTTAAAGCTGAGAGACATAATTCTAAGGGGATGCTACAACCATTACCCATACCCGAATGGAAATATGAAAACATCACTATGGACTTTTTCACCGGACTTCCTAAAACATCCAAAGGAAATAATGATATCTGGGTTATAGTTGATCATCTTACAAAGTCTGCACACTTCATTGCTATTAGAGAGAATATCTCTCTATATCATCTTGCCATGATATATGTAAAGGAAATGGTAAGATTTCATGGAGTACCACTTTCCATTATATCTGATTGGGATCTGAGGTTTACCTCAAAGTTCTAGAGATTTCTCTAGCATACTCTAGATACAGAATTGAGTTTCAGCACTGCTTATCATCCTTAGACAGACTGTTAGTCTGAGAGAAAATTTCAAACTCTAGAAGATATGTTAAGATCTTGCTCCTTGGATTTCAAAGGTGGTCGGGATCAATACCTACCTTTGGTGGAATTTCTTTATAATAATATCTTTCACTCCAGTATTTAGATGGCTCCTTATAAAGCACTCTATGGAAGGAAATGCATGACTCCAACTTGTTGGGATGAAGTTTGGGAAAGAAATCTATTAGGACCTGATATTGTTGATGAGATGGCAGAAAAGGTCAGATCTATTCAAAAACACAAAAGAGTAGCTCATAGTCGACAAAAAATTTATGCTGACAACCGAAGAAATGACCTAGAGCTTGAAGTGGGTGATAAAGTGTTCTTACGAATATCTCCTTGGAAGAGAGTAATGAGATTTGGAATGAAGGGAAAGCTGAGACCTAGGAATATAGGTCCTTTCAAAATACTAGATCATGTTGGGAAGGTGGCTTACCAATTGGTGCTTCCATCGAATCTCTCTCAAATTCACAATGTGTTCCATGTATCTCTCCTGAGAAAGTACATACTCGATCCTTCACATGTACTCAGCTCAAAAGTTGTACCGCTGGAGTAAGATCTTTCTTATGAAGAACAGCTGATAGAGATTCTGGATCGTAGAGGAAAAGTCCTACGGAACAAGACCACTCACTTGGTGAAAGTTTTATGGAGGAACCACCAATTAGAAGAAGCTACATGGGAGCTTGAGGATATGGTTAGGGAGTGGTATCCTCATCTGTTTGTTACAAAGTGACGAATTTCGAGGGCGAAATTCGTTTTCAAGGAGGGTATACTGTAACACCAGAGATTTATATGAGAGATATTTTGTTTTTATGTTATATACATCATCAAAAGAACCTTTCACTATACATAACACTAGCTTGTCTTGCTTTACACGCAATCACGACCTTCCTCGATAGCTTGCATTGTACGCAATACCGAGTTTCACTAAACAACGATATGCTATTAAAATATTATTAAAACTAGCCCTTATGAATAGTAATACCCACTTTTGGAAAATTTATTTTTCAAAATGGACATCATTTTTGGATTCGGAATATCAAAATTAGCCTAGGGTGAAGTTTTTGTATTTTTCTGAAAACATTCAATTTTTGATGAATAGTGAAAACACTAGGTTACTATTTAAAAACCATCTTTTTATTTAAATGATTATTTATTTTATTTAATATTTTAGGTCAAAATTGATACATAATACCTATATAAGTTCAATTTAATTCATTGGAGTCATTTTATAATAATTTTAGTTATATAAAAAAATTTATTAAACTTTTCACCGCCTTTTACCCACCTCCTAGGAGAATTTGGAAATTCACATAAAACATAATTTTACCGCTTCTGTGAGTGAAATTTTAAAAATACAAGAGACACGGTTAATATCAATGACTAAAATGTGGTTCAATGAGATGAAAATAATTTTTGGTGAATAATAACTTTTTACTTTTATTTACCACGGTTAAAAGTAAATGGGGTAATTAAGGGTAAAAATGATATTATTATTACCCTAACACATGACCTAATTCTATTTGATAAGTGTAATTCGACGAGAAACAAACTTAGGAAAAAAATATGACCATTTAGGTCCACTTTGATTTGATTAGGACATTTATTATTAATTTATTTAAAGAAGGGTTAAAATAGTTAAAATCAAAGTTTAATAACTAATTAATTTTTAATATAGGGTTATACATAAGATAAATTCGACTATAAATATTAATTAGAAATCTAAAAAGATTTAATACATAATGGTATTTTATTTATAATTTTTAGACGTTAAATAATTTAATTTATTTATGACACAATGATGATGAAGTAATTATCTTATTAATAAAATATTAACATAATTGGTGTTATAAATACCCAAATAAATGTAATTTGAGACTTTTTATGAATTAAGATAATTTTCTAGGTTAATATGTCATGTTAGTATTTATTTAATTAAATTGTTTCGAACTAGTCATGTTGTTATGATTTTTACAAAAATAAATTACCAAATAGTGTCAAAATTGACATAAAATAGTTTTTAAAACAAATATTATATTATTAGTTGTTATTTTATTCCTAAAAAACTAAAGTTAGTAAAACTGACATAGATAAGGTTATATATATTATTCATAAACAACTTTGGGTTACTTTGGCTTGTTATAGTAAGTTTATTAACCATATATTGTAAGAAAACCAGAAGACACGGTTAAAGTTAAATTATTTAACTTAGAGTTAAATATAAATGTTAAGGTTAAAATAGTAACCTAAACTTGTCTAAAATCTATTGGATGAGATTATTTCGACCCATTCCCACATTATTTTCGAAATAACTTAATTTGGAGCTATTAAAACCTGAATATGACTTTATAATAAAATAATACATTAAGCTTTTCCTAAGGTGCCCCTCTCCTCCCTTATAAAAGGGCACCTCCTACCTCTCCTCCTCACACCACTTTGAGCCTTCAATCTCGTCCAAAACCTGAACATTTCTCTTCTCACCTTACCTCGAAACATTTTAGATGTCTTGGTATTCTTCAAAGACCATCTTAAGTTCCCTAAGAGAAGGTTAAGAAGAGGCGCTTCAAAGAAGAGGTAATGTCTGTTACCGATTCTTTGAACTTTATTTCTTATTATACTTCTTATTCTTTAGTTGTTTCCTTATGAAGTAATAACATCAGTATCACTCATATACTGATATGTTATTATAAATATTAAAAAACCTATTTCATCTTTTATCTATCCTACGGAAAATGAAATCACTGCGCGTGCGTACGTACGGAATACCGTCTCCACGCAGTGGTGTAATCTGTTTTCCACCACCACCATAATTGGATGTGTATAATGGTGTAAATAATAACTATATATGATTATTGTAAAGTGAAATTAATTCTGAAATAGTATACATACACTTCAATATAATTCCACTATCATGGGAACGATATCATCACTCGTGCGTACGTACGGCCTACCGTCTCCACGATGTGATGCGACTCTTTCTACATGATCTTAATTGCATAATGATTATACAAATGAATTAAATGAATAAATATGATATATATTACACTAATACCATTCTGTAAATGAGTTATATATAACCTAAAATAAGAATAAGAATTTATTCTACAAAACACACATAAGAACAAAAAAAGCAATAAACACCCGAATAACAAGTAAAAATGAAAAATTACTAATAAGAAGCTAAGAATATGACCATATATGATATCATAACAATATGTACGATTATTTAATAAGTAAATAACATTATTTAAATCATTATACAGGAGGTTTGGACACGTACGAAGAAAATTGGACCTAAGGTAAGGGAAAATCTCAAAATCTCATTTTTATCCGAGATTGTTTAAACTTCAGAATTTACTGGGGAATATTTAACATCCACATCAATGTTTCCTCAATATGTAATATTATTTCCATACAACTACAATTTTTTAAATCCAATTTTACCCATTAGTGTGTTTTTAGTAAAAGATATGAAATGAATCTTTTGTCGTTTTTAGTACGATGTACTTTTGGACTTTTCCGGCCAAAGTACGAGAAGAATGTTTTTTTAACTTATACAGATTGAATGGAATTTTAAAAAATTATTTCCATGAAGCTTCCTTTACAAGTTTTCATCTTTATTTTTAATCAAATTATTTTAGTTTAAAATTGTATGACATTTTATGAAAGGAAAAATGTTTTTGAAGTAGAAAGGTTATTTTCCTCAAGAATGGAGTTCAAGCATTTTATCAAAATTATTTTCCATCTATGATAATATAGGGATCTGTTTCTATCCATATTTTTACAATTATTTGATTATGTTATGATGGAATTATATTTATGATGTCCTTTTATCTTTTGATTTCATGATGTTTAAGAATCCCATTTTTATTACATGGGTTATGCTATGATGTATGATTTATGATCTTGTGGAACACATAATAATGGTATCATTATGAGATGGCTGGGGCCTATATCACCCTCCAATGCATTGGGTAAATATTTATATCTAATGAGATAGACATGGCTGGAACGGAAGGTTAAACCGGTTCAGTGAAACAGGACTGAAATGAGGAGATAACTCGGTTCAGAAGTGGACTTTGTCTGCTAAGATAGTCTTGGCCATGAGTCTTGACTACTAATAAATGATTCTCTATGATTATGTGTGTATGCTACAAAGTTTCATGTTTTAATTTATGATTATTGGGATTACATTTCACTACTATGATTTATCCAATGTTATAAAATTATGATCTCTTTTGTAGGTTAATATTTCCAAAATTTTATGTTATTATGAATATGATGTGATTGTTATTTCTTTTGTTTACCCTTACTGAGCATTTGAGCTCACCCTTTTGTATGTTTTCTTTTCCCCGGGTCAGGAAGAAGGATATTAAGTAAGGTATTTCAAAGGGGACTCTAGATATGATAAAATAAAAGGGAGACAATGTTGATGATTTATGAACATGTTGTTTATGTATCCGAGTTTCTAAAGACACTATACCTATACAGTCCTCTCATGGTTTTGTTATATGTTGTAATTAGTGTTCTTCAATTCTGAAGTAATAAAAATGTATGTAAATTATGGATCGTTATAGGATTTCTAAAATTTTTAAGTGTGGATAGGAATGTGAAAGAGTGATTGAGTTTTTAATTCATGAGAAGATGTTGGATGATAATTAAATACAGATAATGCTCCATAAAATCCACCACCCAAACTTTAGTGTTTCAAATTTAATTATTATGGAAATTATGTGAACAATTATTTAATCCAATGGATAATGGGGATGATATTACACAAAAACATCAATAGAGGTTGGATAAAGGGAAATATTTTCCAATAATAATTGATTAAGTAAATTTGATAATTAGGTAACACAGATCCTCTAATCCTTAGTTGGGAATTCATATATGATTTTGTTTGAAGGAGACCATTGAAAATATAATTATTTATCATTTAGTGGAACATGACGTGATTAGAGGAATAAATTATCACCCTCTACAAGGATTATAGAATAGTGAAACCACATTTGATATTCTGTCAATGCATGGATAAACACAAGACTCCAGTTGAATGTGTTTATATAAGATAAGATCTTATTTAAAGAATAATGTGTGAACCCATTTTTTAAATAGTATACACGTCCATGTAATATTAACATAAGACTTATGTATACCATCAATGATTTATGAGTTTAGAATTTATCACACATTAAAAATCGTAGAAAGCATATATGAGGTTTTATGTGATGGGAGTTAATTAAGATTAGATATATTTTGGGAGATATTTATGGAAACAAAACCATTTGGTTTTGTATATGTTATAGTGAAGATGTTGTTTGGGGAGTAATTTAGATTTTGTGGAAATAATATTAATGGTATTGGTAACCATTAGGTAGTATATTATCATCAATGTTGAGGTAATTATGGATATTATTGGAATTAGATTAACCTAGTTTTGGAAAATTATTGCCTACATGTCATGATATTACTTGTCGCATCTCACAATGTCATAGGTATTGAATCCATTATCAAAGAGAGTTGTTATCATAACAGCAACCACTAGAATATGTGAATGAATATTTTTCAAGGACAACATGAAGAGAGATAATATCGGGTATGTATATTGGTTCATGGTATTGAATAATGTTAAGTAGGGTAGATATATGTTTATGGGGTTTCTACAACCATTATCCATTCTAAAATAAAAATTGGAAAACAATATAAAGGGTTTTGTCATCAGACTACATAAAACAACTAAAGGTCTTAATTCTAAATGTGTTTTAGTCAGTCACCTTATGAAATCATCACAATTATTCTATATCAATGAATATTTCACTTTGGATAATATTTATAGGATATATATTAAATAAGTGACAAGGTTTTAGGTATTTCAACACTCTATTGTATCTGATTGGGATCAATGGTTTACCTTAATGTTATCGAGAATTCTTCATCAGGACAAAAATAAGGAGATATGTTTCAAGACGAGGTATCTTCCTAAGATATATGGTTAGTCTTAGATAAGAATTCAAACCATAGATGATATTATATGATTTTTTTCTATGGATTTTAAAGGTGGTTGGGATCAACATATTCCTATAGTTGAGTTCTCTTACAATAAATGATATTACTTGAGAAATCATATGGAATGAATCCCTTTATGGGAATCACTATAGAAATCAAACATCCTCAGATGAATTTGGAGAAATAAAGCTATTAGGTCCACATTTGAACAATTAAATATTATAGATGTTCCAATCTATCCAATAATAGATTAGGGAATAAAAAAGATTGCAAAAAAATTTTGTTAATAATTTTCGTCAATACCATGAATTTAATGATGGTGACATGGTGTTTCTAATAACCTCTATAATAAATAATGTAATGGGATTTGAAAAAAAAAGTAAAACTAAGACATAAGTATATCATTCCATTTGAAATTATTGTATGTATTATGAAAGTATCTTATCGATTGATGCCTCCACTAAAATTCTTTCACATTCACAATGTGTTCCACATATCTCTCAAGAGAAAATACATACTTTATCCTTTATATATAATAAACGTGGAGTTCATATCACTAAAATAAGAATTTTTTTATTAGTAAAACTGGAAAAGACTATAGATCATACAAATAAATTTCTATGAATCAATACAAGTCACCTGGTAAATGTTTTGTGGGGAAATACTACTTTGAGAATGTTTTGTGGGAACCTAAAGATATAATGAGGAATAATTATCCTTAGTTTTAGACCAATTTTATGTAATTTTGAGGGTAGAATTCATTTTATTGGGGTTATAATGTAAAAAACCATGGTTTTATGAAAAATTTTATTTTTAAATAAAAATAATTTCATTGATATCCTGTGTGACATGAAACTTTGAGTTTTAACAAACCATGCCAAACCAATAATATTATTATTGAAACACTAAAATTATTACTGAGACATTAAAATTTCAAAAAATAATATGAATAAAAATATCTTAAAATTTTTTTATAATATTTTTATATTTATAGATCCTGTTGATAAAAAGGATCTTAATTTATATTTATGTATATATATACTTCTAAAAATACCTTTTTCTCAAAAAATTATTTTTATTAATGTTTATCAGAAAATAATAAAATCAAATTTTGAATTTTCTAGAAAAATTATAAGAAATATTTAAAATAATTTTTGGAATCAATTTTTTTAAATTATCTTAGGTTTATTTTTGTGATTTTCTAATAATATTAATTTTTTCAATGTATATTAAAAAATAATTGTTTTTTTTTGAAAACTACCTTTTCATTCGAACAATTCATAAGGTTATATTCTATTTTAAAATTTATTTAAAGGAAAAATTATAAAAATTCTTTAATTTTTAATCCAATTTGTCTCATTGTTAATCAATTTTATATATAATTTTTTATATAAAAAAATTAATATCCTCTTAAATTTTCCTATTTATAAAACCAATTTCTCAACGTGTCTGTGAGTTTATTTTAAAAGTAATTTTTTCACATTAAAAATTTTAATTTGAAAAAAATATTCTATATTTATTATGATCATAATTAAATTTATATCATAATTTCAAGTTAATATTCAGTCAAAATGAATAGTAAATATAATAAAAAATCATTTCTGTGATTAAGACTCAAATAGGATTTCTAGGGGATTAAACAAAACATATAAGTGGTAAAAGGCCCTATAAAATTTTGAAACCATTTTATTTTTATATTTTTACCCTATATTATAGAATTTTAAATAATTACTTATTTGGTGGAATATTTTCCTTTTAAAATGTGCTTACAATTAATTTATTTAAAAATATTCATGTGTATCCTCTTCCCAAGTTATAAATGGCCACCCATTCTCCTCTGAAATTTACATATAAAAACCCTTTAGTTTAGTAATTCACTTCCAAATAACTTAGATACATCACTCTCCTACTATTAGGGTCCTTGGTATGATTATAAAATCCTTTAATAATGCTTTGGGTATAAATCTATAGTGGTTCTCCAAAGAAGAGGTAAAATTATTAACCATGAGTTTTGTTTTATTTCATTTCCAAATAATTCAAATCATAATATATTTTCATTAAATAATAACAAAATTATCTACCATATAATTAAATTTTTTTACTTTAAATTAATAACCTATATCCTTCTATTATTCCAACAAATGGGGAATGAAACCCTCAATCGTGTGTACAGAGGACTACCACCTCACGAACCGATGGTGTTTGTTTTCCATTAACACATCACTAGGATAGAAATAATTATGTATTTAATATCTATAAATGATATATATTATATTTTAATACCTCCATAATAATAATACCACATATACCTTCTTACTTACCAACCCATTGGAAAATAATAACGTCTTTCATGTGCACGGTGGACTAGAGCCTTGCGAACCAATGTGATGTGTTTATAATTTCAATTTTAATGTGATGGTAAGAAGGATATATTGAATTAAAATTTATTATATTATTAAATTTAATATAATTAAGGAATTATTTTATTAGTAATAAACTCTTAAATTCCTTTTTTGTGGGGACACAATAAAGTCGTTCATGTGTAAGGCGGACTACCACCTAGTGAAGTCAAGTGATTCATTTTTCGATAATGATTTTAATTGAAGGAAATAAGGGTAAATTTAATGAATATATGTGATATATATGAAATGATAATTAATCTAGAAAAATAATATATTTTTTACGTTCCATTTTCTTCATCCCTAGAGAAAATGGAAACATTGTTCATGCGTACATACAACCAACCATATCAATGAATGGTGTAATTCACATTTTATATTTAAAAATAATGGATTACTATAAATAATGATATAATTACAGTATATTTTGTTAATATTTGGTTTATTTATCTAGATACGGTGGAACCATGATAAAAATAAAAGGACTGGAGGTACCAAAAAAAACATACATGAAAAAAGAAGTTGTTATTTCCAAAAATGTGATTTTAATAAGGAATTGTTAATAAACATATAATAAAATATATTAAGTAAATAATATATGGTATTATACATAATGTTATTTTTCATTAATAAATTAAAAAAAACAATATTTATTACACATGATATTTTAACTAATATGATTAAAGTCGAGATATAAGATTAGGGAATTTCAAATCAATTTAGCTTATTTGGGACATATGTTATGTTATTCCCCAAATATTATTTTCTGAGGTGTATATACGTCCTTTTTGAAAATATATATAATTAATTTATTATTCACATTATAATTATTTTTTCAATTAATTTTTTTCCCTTTGTGATATTATGATTCAAACGTCACTAGAGTGGTTAGGGTTTTTTGACACAATCTCATTGTTTATCATGATTTTTTTGTTTATCATTATATTGATGAGATATTATGATATATCTTTAAGTAAACCAATAAATATTGTTTGTAAGAACCCAGTGTTTGCTGATAAAGACTTTGGAATTTTTTCTTGATGTTATTCCAGAGGAGCGCCTTCAGATGGCGTGCGATTCCGAGCCTCAGTGTGGCCGAAATTAAATTTTCAATGCGTTCACACTAGAAACGCCAAAAAATGGGATAACACATAAATGGTGCTTCAGATCAGAGATACGATTGTACGGTTGAGTCCGGAATGAGGTTTTTAACCTAGGAACAACATAAAACTTGTCAGCGCGGGACGTTTGGACCCCTCGCTCGCTATTGGAGTGTGGAACGGATAAATTAAAAAATTAATTTATTCGTTAAATGAATTAACTCAGTTATCTCTTAAACGGTGGCTCGGATTGGAAAACGGAGGGCATCATTGAGTTCAGAACGTGTCGTTTACCCTAGGAGGGGTGTATGTTTTGTGGGCGCGACCCGTCTGTGAAAAATAGCCCCAGGGGCGTTTTCGTAATTTGGAGACCTCGGGTGCTAAGTTTAATAACATTTGAATGGGGCCTCAAATTAAAATTCTGAGACCTCCGTTGTGCTCGGGAGGTGGTTTTTACCCTAGGGTAGGATTAACCTCGACCCTGCTGAGGGTTCGGGTACGGGGCCCACGGGCGTGAGCTTAAGTGTTTTTTTAGACACTTCTCCCCCCCCCCTCTTGGTGGTTTTCCCTGGTGCAAGAAGCTCCCCCTCCCTCTCCTCCTCCACTCCTGCAAGGCAGCTCTAGAGAGGCGCGGCGTGGCGGCGGACTCTCTGTGAAGCTCCAGGCATCGACCAAGAGGTAGGAGTTCATGTTCTTCTTCGTTTCCATATCCGCAACTCCATTGAATTGTTTTATTTGCATCGAATTTCTGTTTTCCTATTGAGTGAAGCCCGTAGTTGCGTAGGATTCGATCAGGGGTTTCCGTCGCACTTTTCTAATCAAAATTCCGAGTCTTGAGGTGTTCGCAGGGATCCGATGAATTTCTGGGAGGTTTTGGTGTTTTCCGGTGGGTTCCAGCGGCGGTCCGGCGAGCCACAACGGCGGCGGCGGCTTCCCAGCGGCGATCCGGCCGATTTCCTGGCGGTGGCGCTCTTCGGCGTGGCGGCGAGCTCCGTCCGGTTGACCCGAGAGACCGGGGTCGCACGCCACGACCCCGCGAGGGAAGCAAAGACCCGCGCCAGGCGGGTCTTCGTGCAGTGAGGTGACCGGCCCTCGTGGTCTGTCTGCAGGCGGACCGCGAACCGGCGCCGGGCCGCACGGTTGAGCTGCGGGCCAGGCCAGGTCGGGCGGACCGGCCGGTCTAGGCCGGTCCAGCCCAAGGGGATCCTCCCCCCCTCTTCGGACGCCCATAATTCTCATTACGGCTGTCCGATTTGCATGCCGTCTACGGATATGGAGCCGTATCGTCGAGGCGGACATTCTGAGATGGTTTCAATAATTTTTAATTCCCGAAATGAGGGGCCTCGGAGGCGCAACGTGTCTTTAAGTGGATGATCGTTTTTTTTCCAATATTCTTTTTTTGGGTGGCGCGGACGCATCCGACGTCCGTTTTGAGCGCCGTCAGTGGCGTTGCGACCATGGCAACGAGTCGGAGGCTTCCCGGGCAGTTTCGGGCATTGAGACTAGATTTGAGGCATGGGCCCCATGGCCCATTTTGAGCTACGAGTAGTGTTTAGTGACTTTCTCAATGGGCATCTGTTCGGGGTGTGCGATCAATTGATTCTGGATTTTTTTCCGAGGGGATTGCAATGGTGCAATCCGACCACTCTAATTCATCACGATGGTGCGGGGCCGACGAGGGCCGTTTGGGGGTCGACGGTGATTTTTCCATCTTTATCATCGAGTCTCCATTTTGGACAATTGATTAGTCCATCCAGTGTTATTTTTCGAGAGGATCGCAATAGTGTGATTCGTTTGTTGTGTTTCGGGACCTAGTTGCGGGTCCCATGAAGCACCGCTCGTGAGCGGTGCACTGGAAGGCACCTTTTTCTTCGGATATCCATTGCACTCAAGTGAGTAGTGATTTTCATGTGTTTTCCCAAGGGGATCGCAATCGTGCAATGCGCCCGACAGTTTTTGGGGCTGAGGCTTGGGATCACGGGACGTCGTTCGGGCATGAGGCGGTGTTGGCGGCCTTTTTGTCGGATATCCATTTGAGGCAAGTAAGTAGACTATCTCACGTGTTTTTTCCACAAGTATTACAATGGTACTTTCCATTTGGTTGTGCGGATCCTCATACACAATATTATTAAATGTGGAAATGTGAAGGTGCCCCAGGGGCAGTTCTGTTACTATGTTTGTAGCGGACCCTTGGAGTGTGATTGCGTGCACTCTCGTGTGAGTGAAGTAATGATTGAAAAGATGTGGTTGGTCGTGACCTAGTCGTTGAGGTGACAAGTTAGAGATGTTACGTCACGCCTTCACGTTGACGTTTGGGGCCGTGTGTATGATGGCCCTTGGGCTGAAAATGAGGTATGCTCTGGGAGTATACAGGAGTTCTTAGAGGTACATGTGGTTTGTACCTGAGTTTTTTAGTGTGCTTGGTTGGGTATTGACTTGGTGCCACACGTCGTGTGGGCCCCATGTGCGTGACATGTTCTTCTTTTCATACCTTTGACCTCTCGCGACGTAGAGGGTCCCTCTGTGGTCATTGGTTTAGATCAGCAGGGTTGAGTAGTTTCCCCTAGTTTGTTCCAGAGTTGGGTGGTTGCACGATACCCACTCCATGTTCGGTTGGCCTGTGTTGTACCATCTAGTAGTGATGGCCAGAGAATTTCAGGGATTACCCTCTAGTAGAGACTAGGAATTGGGTCACCCGATGACTCTTGAGGGTCTACCCTCCAGCAGGGCTGGGCAGTGGGTCACTCATCATCTTATTCCGGGTTTACCCTCAAGCAGGGCTGGATAGTTGGTCACTCGTTGACTTCTTCCGGGTCTACCCTCCAGCAAGGCTGGGAAGTGGGTCGCCTAAGGACTTATTCCCGGTTTACCCTCTAGTAGGGTTGGGCAGTGGGTCACCTGATGATATATTATGGTTTACCCTCCAGCAGGGCTGGGTAGTGGGTCGATGGATGATGTATTATGGTTTTCCCTCCAGCAGAGCTGGGCAGTGGGTCACCCGATATCATATTATGAATTACCCTCTATGAGGCCTGGGCAGTGGGACACCCGTTGACATTCTAGACTTAGTCCATTATATTAGGCTAGTCTGTGGCTTTCCACCATGATTATCGGAGCGAGACCCTTGGTTATACGGGTCAGTGTTGTGATGGATTTGACATTGAGAAGACCTCTTGACTATAGGGTAGTGACGAGTTGTGGTTTGAATTTACCTAGAAATCTCAAGTACGAGGGGATCTTTCCCCACCGAGACGCATTCTTGTGACGTGATCTAAAACCGTGCAGGTGATTCAGTACCGCCCAAAGCGGATAGTGTCGAGGTGCGGTGATTTAGCTCCTTGGCTTGCAGTTCGGGGCAGACGTGCGGGGTGGTGGGAATCGATGGAGTTTACTTCTCGGACTATTGGCTTCTCGTTTTCTTGGGATGAGCTATGGTATGGAGATCGTCTTACGATCTTGTTGGCGTTTCATGTTGAGCATACATATATGTATATACCTTGTTTCTGATACCCAATTCTAGGGTTTGCTTACTCTCCTTCCAGGAGAGGCGAAGACGTGCGGGGTATTCCACCTGCTTTCCCTTTCTAGCTTCTCATGGTTGGATGAGTCTACTCTCCTGCTATAAGTAGTGTAGACTTGACGGGAAGTTCATCTTCTCACCGTTTCTAGCTCCTTGTGCCTGGGCGAATCTACCTTCTTTCCTCTTGTTGGGTTGAGATGGACTCTCTATTGTACTCTTTACTGCACTCTCTGTTTCACTCCTTTTCTTTCCCCTGTTCGATCTACTGATCACCCTTAAGTACCTCCTTTGTTGCTCCCTCGAGCCTTCGGGGTATTCTACTGAGTATTTTTATACTCACCCCTGCTTGGGATTTTCCCGCACTTGGTGTGTCGTTGCAGACGACAAATAGGTTGGTCGTGACGTCAGAGGATCTTAGGAGCCATGATCTTGCACCGCGTGCATTGGTTGTAGTCGGGTTCCAGGTGGGGAACTCTTCCAGTTGTTTCTTCTGTTTTAGTTGTTGTCGGGTTGTGGCACTTTTAGTTGGGCGTGTGTTTTTCCCCTTTTCTTTTCAGTTTACCTTCATCTGGTACTTCGTCCTGTTTAGAGGTCGATGCACATCTGTGGTATATATATATCTGGCAGCTACCCTTTTATTTACTTGTCTTTTCTTTTACTCTGCACTCTTGCATTTAGTGTGCTCCGTGTGTGTGTATAGGTACTTAGGAAAAGGCCTCCCTGATTTTTTGTGCCTTCTGCGCGGGTCACCAGCCCCTAGCCTATGGAGGCGGGCATGGGGTAGTTGTCGATTGAGCCCGGGTAGGGTCGTGTTGTGACAAAGTGGTATCAAAGGTGGTTTCTTCCTTGGGACATTGTTTGGATGTCCCTAAAATAAAATTAATTTGTTGGGATTTAGGTCTACAGTGTCAACGTGTCTCAATAGTGGATCTCGGGCCAGGGAGTCCAGTGATGGTGCGGCGGCCGACGTATCCATTCACCAAGACCTTGATAACATGCTTGTCGACTCAGCATACTGAGACACTTGTTTTAGGGAAAATTGGTTTGTGCATCACATAGGGTTGAGTCCTTGACTGTCCTTCTTGAGTCAGCTTCCCATTGTTGTGGTTGGTATATACATATATGCTCATTTGATCATGAAACTCTTTGATAATATTCAGGATGTCTCCGTGAAGACAGCCAGCCAGGATACCAGCTCTGGTTTGTGACGATGACCCTGTGAGCTACGAGACCACAGTCCAGGACCCATTATGTGAGCCGCTTTCTCCGGGAGGGCTGGTAGCAGCACCCCCACCTGTTGAGCAGCAGACA
This sequence comes from Viscum album, assembly GCA_963277665.1. Taxonomy (NCBI): domain Eukaryota; kingdom Viridiplantae; phylum Streptophyta; class Magnoliopsida; order Santalales; family Viscaceae; genus Viscum; species Viscum album. The sequence goes on from OY728162.1 coordinate 943,001,700, forward strand.
GCTTCAGTAGAGCAGGATAAGCTTGAGTGCAGGTTGAGCGTGCTCCGTGAGTTCCAGTGACAGAGACCATTGAGGTTCAGTGGTGAGCCAGACCCTCAGGCAGTAGAGGTTTGTCTAGAGATAGTGGTTCTCCTTTTTAGGCCTTTGAAAATGCCGACAGATCAGAGGGTGGCTTTGGCAGCCAACCTTTTTCTTGGAGCAACTCGGCGTTGGTGGAGTCTGGTGATTCAGTTTCTTGACAAGTCTTCACTTTTGTGGGGTGACATTAAGTTGTTGTTTCATGAGGAGTTTTTCCCCTCCTGCTTACGCTCCGTTCAGATTCAGGAACTCCTACAGTTTTAGCAGGGAGGGATGATGGTGGCCGAGTACGTGGCTAGTTTCGCAGACCACGCATGCTTTTACACGGACATGATCCATGACAACAACCTCCGAGCGCGGATGTCTGAGCAGGCTCTTCGCTAAGAGATTTGTGTTGTCATAGTACCCTAGGGAATTTCCACATATGTTAGGGTGCTAGAGCAGGTGCTGGTGACAGAGAGCTACCTATCACATTCTAGAGTTGGCGGTGGTAGCAGGCACATTGGAGCCGAGACGTCTGTCGTAGCTAGCAGGCGCCAGATGACAGAACCTCGATGTAGGTGGTCTTCCCACTGCCGGTTTCGTAGATGTGGTCATATACCACTGTGGCGAAAAGGCACAGGGCCTCATCCGAGGATTCCCTTATATGAGTGGATCCCGGGCCGTGGTCGTTCACCATAGTGGAACCGGAGGGCACAAGGGCATCCCAGAGAGCGCTGGTGTTATGCTTGTGAGGGGCGATATCACATGGCACGAGACTGCCCGACCCGAGTTGCTGAGAGTTTCGGGCAGGAAGCAGGCGCACCAACATGGCAGAGGCAGCGCCGTAATCGGAGTAGTGCCCAGAGAGGTGGTACTAGTAGAGGAGTGGGAGGAGCTGGAGGTGGGGGACGACTTTACGAGATCTTCCCATCACCACTAGGCAGTCCACATCAGGCTCTGAGAGGCGACATTTGGGACCGCGGATAGCCGTGAGATTTGGATTTCTAAAATCTTGTAGATCATGAGGTGATAAGAGGTACACTCTACAACTCTTCTACTCTTTGCAAGTAGAACTGTTAGACCATGTGTGTGAAATTCTTTACTCCATGCTCCTTGCTTGAGTTGTTACCAGGGTGGCGCGGGGCGTCGGTGAAACCCTGTGTTGGTATGAAAAAAGGAATGGGACCTTTTCCTTTAGTCGATGGTGTGGACTCCATCGCTTTCTTAGCGTGTAAGAGAGTCTTGGTTCTGAGACATCGACTGTGAAGTCTTGCATGAACATATATCCTTGGGTGTTTTACCATGCGGATATTCTAAAGGAGGGAATCGCAGGTCCTTGTTCCAGGTGCGAGCAGTGATTCCGGTCGCGGCGTGTGGCATGGAGGTTCGGTCGGGGAGGTGAGCTACCCCCGAGAGCCTTCGGGCAGTTTGAGACCTTCCGAAGGGATGGCGAGGTTCCCTACTGCCTTGCCCTAACCCCAAAGTCTGGATTGGGTGCACGATGTCTCCCGTGTGACTCACCTGAGAAGAAGTGTGTGTGTTACCATGCACATCATCGGCAAGGGTAGACCTCGCGTGAACAGATCAAATCTTTTGGTCTGTGTGATGTGGGACAGAGTTGGGCGAGAGTTCTTCTGGGTATGGGAGAGCCATGTGTGGGCTTAGTACCTTGATTTGTTCCCTGGTTTTGCTTTTTATGGATGAAAACCTTAAAGGAGGGAATGATGTAAGAACCCAGTTTTTTCTGAGAAAGACTTTGTAATTTTTTCTTGATGTTATTCCAGAGCAGCGCCTTTAGACGGCGTGCGATTCCGAGTCTCAGTGTTGCCGGAATTATATTTTCATTACGTTCACACTAGAAAGGCCAAAAAAATGGGATAAATCCAAAACGATGCTTCAGATTAGAGATCTGTGTGTACAGATGAGTCCAAAATGGGGTGTTTACCCTAGGAGTGACATAAAACTTGTCGGCGTGGGACGTTTGGACCCCTCACTCGCTATCGGAGTGTGAAATAGATAAATTAAATAATTTATTTATTTATTAAATGGCTTAAATCAAGTATCTCTTAAACGGTGTCTTGGATTAGAAAAATGAGGGCACCGTTGAGTTCAGAATGTGATGTTTACCTTAGGAGGGGTGTAATTTTTGCGGGCGTGGCCCGTCTGTGAAAAATGGCCCCAGGGGAGTTTTCATAATTTGGCAACCTCGGGCGCTATGTTTAATAACGTTTGAACGGGGGCTCAGATTAAAATTATGAGACCTCCATTGTGCTCGGGAGGTGGTGGTTACCCAAGGGTAGGCTTAACCGTGACCCTGCTGAGGGTTTGGGTACGGGTCCCATGGGTGTGAGTTTAAGTGTTTTTTTAAACACTTATCTCCCCCCCTCTTTGTGTTTTTCCCTAGCGTAAGAAGCTCCCCCCTCCCTCTCCTCCTCCACTCTGGCGAGGCAGCTCTGGAAAGGTGTGGCGCGGCGGCGGACTCTCCGTGAAGCTCTGGGCATCTCCCAAGAGGTAGGAGTTCGTGTTCTTCTTCATTTCCATATCTGAAACTCCCTTTAATTGTTTAATTTGCATCTAATTGTTGTTTTACTATCGAGAGACGCTCGTAGTTGTGCAGGATTCGATCTGGGGGTTCCGTCGCACTTTTCAGATCAAAATTCCGAGTCCTGAGGTGATCACAGGGATCCGACGAAGTTACAGGAGGTTTTTGGTGTTTTCTGGTGGGTTCCAACGGCGGTCCGGCGAGCGCCAGTGGCGGCGGCGGCTTCCCAGCGGCGATCCGGTGGATTTCCTGGCGGCAGCGCTCTTCGGCGCGGCGGTGAGCTCCGGCCTCCTGTGCCGGCCGGTTGACCAGGGAGACAGGGGTCACGCGCCGCGACCCCATGGGGGAAGAAAAGACCCACGCTAGGTGTGTCTTCACGTGACGAGGTGACCAACCCTCGTGGCCGGTCCGCAGGCTGACCGTGAACCGGCGTCGGGCCGCGCGGCTGAGCCACGGGTCGGGCCAGGTTGGGCAGACCGGCCGGTCCAACCCGAGGGGATTCCCCCCCCCCCCTCTTCGGAAGCCCATAATTCTCATTACAGGTGTCCGATTTGCATGCCGTCTGCAGTTGTGGGGCTGTATCGTCGAGGCGGACATTTTGAGATGGTTTCTGGAATTTTTAATTCCCGAAATGAGGGGCCATGGAGGTGCGACATGTCTTTAAGTGGATGAGCGTTTTTCCCGAGATTCTTGTTTTGTGTGGCGCGGATGCATCCAACGTCTGTTTTTAGCGATGTTAGTGGCGTTGCGACCATGGCACCGAGTCGGAGGCTTCCAGGGTAGTTTCGGGAATTGAGACTGGATTTGAGGCATGGGCCCCACGACTTGTCTTTGAGATACGGGCATTGTTTAGTGACTTTCTCATGGGGCATGCGATCGGTCGATTCTGGATGTTTTTCCGAGGGGATTTCACTGGTGCAATCCTCCCGCTCTAATTCGGCACGATGGTGCAGGGCCCACGTGGGCCGTTTGGGTGTCGACGATGATTTGTCCATGTTTATCACCGAGTGTCCATTTTGGACATGTGATTAGTCCATCCTGTGTGCTTTTTCGAGAGGATCGCAATGGTGTGATCCGTTCGTTGTGTTTTAGGACCGAGTTGTGGGTCCCACGAAGAACCGCTCGTGTGCGGTGCGCTGGAATGCACCTTTTTCTCCGGATATACATTGAACTCAAGTGAGTAGTGCTTTTGACGTGTTTTCTCGAGGGGATCAAAATGGTGCGATGCGCCCAACAGTTTATGGGGCTGAGGCTCAGGATCACGGGATGCCGTTCGGGCGTGAGGCGGTGTTGGCAACCTTTTCGTCGGATATCCGTTTCAAGCAAGTAAGTAGTCTATCTCGCGTGTTTTTTCACGAGGATTACAACGGTATGATCCGTTTGGTTGTGCAAAGCCTCATATGCAATCTTATTAAATGTTTAAAGGTGAAGGTGCCCTAGGGGAGGTTCGACTATTATGTGTTTAGCGGACCCTTGGCATGTGATCACGTGCACTCCCGTGTGAGTGAAGTAATGATTGAATAGATGTGGTTGTTTGTGCCCTAGTCATTGAGGCGAAAAGTTAGAGATGTTACATCACGCCTTCACATTGATGTAGGGTTTCGTGTGCACGATGTCCCTTGGGCTGAAAATGAGGTATGCTCTAGGAGTATACGGGAACACATGGAGGTACGTGTGGTTTGTACCTGAGTCTGTTTGTGCGCTTGGTTGGGGATTGACTTGGGGACACACGTCGTGTGGGCCCCTTGTGCGTTTCATGTTCTTCTTTGCATACCTTTGACCTCTCGCGACATAGAGGGTCCCTCTATGCTCATTGGTTTAGATCAACAGGGTTGAGTAGTTTCCCCTAATTTGTTCAGGAGTTGGGTGGTTGCACGATACCCACTCCATGTTTGGTTGGCCAGTGTTGTACCATCCAGTAGAGATGGCCAGAGCAGTTCAGGGTTTACCCTCCAGCAGAGAATAGGCAGTGGGTCACCCGACGACTCTTGAGGGTCTACCCTCCAGTAGGGATGGGCATTGGGTCACTAATCGTCTTGTTCTGGGTTTACCCTCCAGCAGGGCTGGGCAGTTGGTCACCCGTCGACTTCTTCTGGGTCTACCCTCCAGCAAGGATGGGCAGTGGGTCACCTAATGACTTATTCCAGGTTTAGCCTCCTGCAGGGCTGGGCAGTGGGTCTCCTAATGATGTATTATGGTTTACCCTCCAGCAGGGCTGAGTAGTGGGTCGCCGGATGATGTATTATGGTTTTCCCTCCAGCAGGGCCGGGCAGTGGGTCACCCGATATCATATTATGAATTAACCTCCATGAGGGCTGGGCAGTGGGACACCCGTTGACATTCCAGATTCAGTCCTTTCTACTAGGCTAGTCTGTGTCTTTCCTCCGTGATTACCGGAGCGGGACCCTTGGTTATATAAGTCAGTGTTGTGATGGCTTTGACTTTGAGAAGACCTCACGACTGCAGGGCAGTGACGAGGTGTGGTTTTACTTTCCCTAGAAATCTCAAGTACGAGGGGATCTTTCCCCACCGAGGCGCGTTCTTGTGACGTGATCTAAAACCGTGCAGGCGAGTTAGTGCCGCCCAAAGCAGATAGTGTCGAGGTGCGGCGATTGAGCCCCTTGGCTTGCGGTTCGAGGTAGACGTGCGGGATGCTGGGCATAGATGGAGTTTACTTCTGGGACTCTTGGCTTCTCATTTTCTTGGGATGAGCTATGGTAGGGATATCCGCTTAGGATCTTGTTGGGGTTTCTTGTTGAGCATAAAGATTGTATATACCTTGTTTTCGGTACCCAATTCTTGGGTTTGGTTACTCTACTTCTAGGAGAGACAAAGACGCGCGTGGTATGCCACCTGCTTTCCGTGTCTAGCTTCTCATGGTTGGACGAGTCTAATCTCCTACTATAGGTAGTGAAGACTCGACGTGAAGTTCATCTTCTCACCATTTCTAGCTCCTTGTGCCTGGATGAGTCTACCTTCTTTCCTCTTGTTGGGTTGAGCTGGAATCTCTATTTTACTCTTTACTGCACTCTCTGTTGTACTCATTTGCTTTCCCCAGTTCGATCTACTGATCACCCTTCGGTACCTCCTTTGTTTCTCCCTCGAGACTTCGGGGTATTCTACTGAGTATTTTTATACTCACCTCTACTTGGGCTTTGTCCACACTTGGTGTGCCCTTGCAGATGATAGATAGGTTGGTTGTGGTGTCAGAGGATCTTAGGAGCCGGGAGCTTGGACCACGTGCGGTGGTCATAGTCGGGTTCCAGGTGGGGAACCCTTCCAGTTGTTTCTTCTGTTATACATGTTGTCGGGTTGTGGCACTTTTTGTTGGGCACGTGTTTTGCCCCTCTACTTTTCAGTTTACCTTCATCTTGTACTTTGTCCTGTTTAGAGGTCGATGCACATCTGTGGTTTATATATATATATGTCAGCTGCCCTTTTCATTACTTTTCTTTTCTTTTACTTTGCACTGTTGCATTGAGTGTGTTGCATGTGTGTGTACAGGTACTAAGGCAAAGGCCTCCCTGAGTTGTTGTGCCTTCGGCGCTGGTCGCCAGCCCCTGGCCTATGGAGGTAGGCTTGGGGTAGTTGCGGCTTGAGCCCAGGTAGGGTTGGGTCGTGACAAAGTGGTATCAAAGGTGGTTCGTTCCTTGTAACGTTGTTCAGATGTCCCTAAAATAAAAGTAATTGGTTGGGATTTAGGGCTACAGTGTCAACATGTCTCGAGAGTGGCTCTCAGGCCAGGGAGTCTAGTGATGGTGCGGCGTCCGACATATTCATTCACGAGGACCTTGATAACCTGCCAGTCGACTCTGCATGCTGAGTCACTAGATGTAGGGAAAATTGGTTTGTGCATCACATAGGATTGAGTCATTGACTATCCTTCTTGAGTCAGCTCCCCATTTTTGTAGTTGTTATATACATATATGCTCATTTGATCGCGGAACTCCTTGATAATATTCAGGATGTCTCTGCGAAGATAGCCAGCTAGGATACATGCTCTGGTTCATGACGACGACCCTATGAGCTACGAGGCCACAATCCAGAACCCATTATGTGAGCCCCTTTCTCTGGGTGGGCTGGTAGCAGCACCCCCGCCTGTTTAGCAGCATACAGCTTCTGTAGATCAGGCTGAGCTTGAGCGTGCTCCGTGAGTTCTAGAGACAGGGACCGTTGAGGTTCAGTGGTGAGCCAGAACCTCAGGCAGCAGAGGTTTGGCTAGAGACAGTGGTTCTCCTTTTCAGGCTTGTGAAAACGCTGACAGATCAGAGGGTGTCTTTGGCGGCCAACCTTTTTCGTGGAGCAGCTCAGCTTTGGTGGAGTCTGGTGACTCAGTTTCTTGACAAGTCATCGCTTTCGTGGGGCGAATTTCATTTGTTGTTTCATGAGGATTTTTTCCACTTCTGATTATGCTCTATTCGGATTCAGGACCTCCTTCAGTTTCAGCAGGGAGGGATGACGGTGGCCGAGTACGCGGCTAGTTTCGCAGACCACGCACGCTTTTACCCGGACATGGTCCATGACGACAACCTCCGAGAGTGGAAGTTTGAACTAGGTCTTCGCCGAGAGATTCATGTTGTCATAGTACCCTTGGGCATTTCCACATATGTCAGGGTTCTAGAGCAGGCGCTGGTGACAGAGAGCTACCTATCACGTTCTAGAGTTGGCGGTGGAAGCAGGCACGTTGGAGCCGAGACATCTGTCGTAGCTAGAAGGCTCCAGATGATAGATCCTCGATGTTGGTGGCCTTCCCACTGCCGGTTTCGGAGATGTGGTCGTATACCACAGTGGAGAAAAGGCACAGGGCTTTATCTGAGGATTCCCTTCTGTTAGTGGATCGCGGCCCGTGGTCATACTCCACAGTGGTGCCGGAGGGCACAAGGGCAGCCCAGAGAGCGCTGGTGTTATGCTTGTGATGGGCGAGATCACTTGGCACGAGACTGCCCGACCCGAGTTGCTGAGAGCTTCGGGAAGGCAGCAGGCGCACCACAACGATAGAGGCAGTGCCGTGATCAGAGTAGTGCCCAAATAGGTGGTGCTAGCAGGGGAGTGGGAGGAGCTGGAGGTGGGGGATGACTTTACGAGATCTTCCCATCACCACTAGGCGGTCCACGTCAAGCTTCGAGAGCTGACAGTTGGGACCGCGGATATCCATGAGCTTTGGATGTCCACGATCCTTCAGATCATGAGGTGATAAGAGGTATGCTCTACAGCTCTTCTACACTTTGCAAGTAGAATTGTTAGACCATGTGTGTGAAATGCTTTACTCCCTTCTCCTTACATGAGTTGTTACTAGGGTGGCATTGGGCGTCATTGAAACCCTGTGTTGGTATAAAAAAAGTCATGGTACCTTTTCCTTTAGTTGATGGTGTCGACTCCATCGCTTTCTGATCATGTAAGAGAGTCTTGGTTGCGATACATCGACTGTGAAATCTTGCATGACCAGATATCCTTGGGTGTTTCACCAGGTGGATATTCTGAAGGAGGGAATCACATGGCCTTGTTCCAGGTTCGGGCGGTGATTCCGGTCATGGTATGCGACGTGGAGGTTCGGTCGGGCAGGTGAGCTACCCCCAAGAGCCTTCGGGCAGTTTGAGACCGTGCGAAGGGATGGCGAGGTTCCCTACTACCTTACCCTAACCCCAAAGTCTGGAGTGGGTGCACGATGTCTCCCGCGTGACTCACCTGAGAAGAAGTGTGCGTGTTCCCATGCACATCATCGGCGGGGGTAGACCTCGCGTGAACAGAACAAATCCTTTGGTCTGTGTGCTGTGGCACAGAGCTGTGCGAGAGTTCTTCTGGGTACGGGAGAGCCAGGTGTGGGCTTAGTACCCTGAGTTGTTCCCTAGTTTTTATTTTCGGGGATGAAAATCTTGAAGGAGGGAATGATTTAAGAACCCAGTTTTTTCTAAGAAAGACTTTTTATGTTTTTCTTGATGTTATTCCAGAGCAGTGACTTCAGGCGGCGTCCGATTCTGAGCCCCGGTGTGGCCGGAATTAAATTTCCAGTGCATTCACACTGGAAACGCCAAAAAAATGGGATAACTCCTAAACGGTGCTTCAGATCAGAGATCTGAGTGTACAGATGAGTCTGAAATGGGTTGTTTACCCTAGGAAAGACATAAAACTTTTCGGCGCGGGACGTTTGGACCCCTCACTCGCTATGAGAGCGTGGAACGGATAAATTAAATAATTAATTTAATCGTTAAACGACTTAACATAGGTATATCTTAGATGGTGGCTTGGATTAGAAAACTGAGCGCACCGTTAAGTTCAGAATGTTATGTTTACCCTAGGAGGGGTGTAAGTTTTGTGGGCGCGGCCCATCTGTGAAAAATGGCCCCAGAGGCATTTTTGTAATTTGGAGACCTCGGTCGCTATGTTTAATAACATTTGAATGGGGCCTCAGATTAAAATTATGAGACCTCCATTGTGCTCGGGAGGTGGTGGTTACCTAATTGTAGGCTTAACCTCGACCCTTGTGAGGGTTCGGTTATGGGGCCCACGGGCGTGAGTTTAAGTGTTTTGTTTTTAAACACTTCCCCCCCCCTCTTTGTGGTTTTCCCTGGTGCAAGAAGCTCCCCCTCCTCCCTCTCCTCCTCCACTCCGGCGAGGCAGCTCCGGGGAGGCACGGCGTGGTGGCAAACTCTCCGTGAAGCTCCGTGCATCGCCCAAGAGGTAGGAGTTTGTGTTCTTCTTCATTTCCATATCTGCAACTCCCTTGAATTGTTTTATTTGCATCGAATCGCTGTTTCTATTAGGCGAATCCCGTAGTTGAGTAGGATTCTATCTGGGGTATCCATCACACTTTTGAGATCAAAATTCCGAGTCCTGAGGTGATTGTAGGGATCCGACAAAGTTTCAGGAGGTTTTTGGTGTTTTCTGGAGGGTTCCAGCGGTGGTCCGGTGAGCTCCAGCGGCGGCGGTGGCTTCCCAGTGGCGATACGACATCTTTCTTGGCGGCGGCTCTCTTCGGCGTGGCGTGGAGCGGGAGGACCGGCCGGCTGTGCCGGCCGGTGGACCCGAGAGACCGGGGTCGCACGCTACGACTCCGCGAGGGAAGCAAAGACCCGCACCAGGTGGGTCTTCGCGCGTCGAGGCGACCGGCCCTTATGTCTGGTCTGCAGGTAGACCTCGAACCGACACCGGGCCGTGCGGCTGAGCCGGGGCCGGGTCAGGTCGGGCGGACCGGCCGGTCCAGGCCGGTCCCGCCCAAGGGGATCCCCCCCCTCTTCGGACACCCGTAATTCTCATTACTGGTGTCCGATTTGCATGTCGTCTGCTGCTGTGTGGCCGTATCGTCAAGGAAATTTTTTTTAGATGGTTTTGGGAATTTTTAATTCCCAAAACGAGGGGTCACGTAGGCGCGACATATCTTTATGTGGACGAGCATTTTCCCTATATTCTTGTTTTGGGTGGTGCAGACGCATCCGACGTCCGTTTTGAGCACCGTCAGCGGCGTTGCGACCCTGGCACCGAGGCGGAGGTTTCTAGGGCGGTTTCGTGCATTGAGATTGGATTTGAGATGTGGGTCCCACTGCACGTCTTTGAGCTGCGAGAAGCATTTAGTGACTTTCTCATAGGGTGTCCTTTCGGGGCGTGCGATCAGTCGATTCTGGATGTTTTTCCAAGGGGATTGCAATGGTGTAATCCACCCGCTCTAATTCAGCACGATGGTGCAGGACCCACGAGGGTCGTTTGGGCGTCAACGGTGATTTTTCCATCATTATCACCGAGTGCCCATTTTGGACAAGTGATTAGTCCATCTTGTCTGCTTTTTCGAGAGGATCGCAACAGTGTGATATGATCGTTGTGTTTTGAGACCGGGTTGAGGGTCCCACGAAGCACCGCTTCTGTGCGGTGCGCCGGAATGAACCTTTTTCTCTGGATATCTATTGCACTCAACTGATTAGTGCTTTTGACGTGTTTTCCTGAGGGGATCGCAATGGTGCAATGCGCCCGACAGTTTTTGGGGCCGAGGTTCGGGATCACGGGACGCCGTTCGAGCGTGAGGTGGTGTTGGTGACCTTTTCGTCGGATATCCATTTGAGGCGAGTAAGTAGTCTATCTCGCGTGTTTTTCCACAAGGATTACAACTATATGATCTGTTTGGTTGTGCGGAGCCTCATATGCAATCTTATTAAATGTGGAATTGTGAAGGTGCTCTAGGGGTAGTTCAGCTACTTTCTTTGTAGTGGACCCTTGGCGTGTGATCGCGTCCACTCACGTGTGAGTGAAGTAATGCTTGAATAGATGTGTTTGTCCATGCCCCAGTCATTGAGGCGGAAAGTTGGAGATGTTACGTCACGCCTTCGCATTGACTTTGGGTGTCGGGTACACAATGACCCTTGGGCTGAAAATGAGGTATGCTCTGGGAGTATATGGGAGAGCTTGGAGGTACATGTGGTTTGTACCTGAGTCTGTTTGTGCGCTTGGTTTGGGATTGACTTGGGGCCACACATCGTGTGGGCCCCATGTGCGTGCTGTGTTCTTCTTTGCATACCTTTGACCCCTCGCGACGTAGAGGGTCCCCCTATGCTCATTGGTTTAGATCATTAGGGTTGAGTAGTTTCCCCTAGTTTGTTCTTGAGTTGGGTGGTTGCACGATACCCACTCTGTGTTCGGTTGGCACGTGTTGTACCATCCAGTAGAGATGGATAGAGTAGTTCAGGGTTTACCCTCTAGTAGAGACTAGGCAGTGGGTCACCTGACAACTCTTGAGGGTTTACCCTCATGGAGGGCTGGGAAGTGGGTCACTCATCGTCTTGTTCCGGGTTTACCCTCCAGTAGGGCTGGGCAGTGGGTCACCCGTCAACTTCTTCCGGGTCTACCCTCCAGTAAGGCTAGGCAGTGGGTCACCTAACGACTTATTCCAGGTTTACCCTCCAGCAGGGCTGGGCAGTGGGTTGCTGATGATGTATTATGGTTTACCCTCCATCAGGGCTGTGCAGTGGGTCACTTGATGATGTATTATGGTTTGACCTTTAGCAGGGATGGGGAGTGGGTCACTCGATATCATATTGTGAATTACCCTCCAGCAGGGCAAGGTAGTGGGACACCCATTGACATTCCAGACTCAGTCCTTTCTACTAGGCTAGTGTGTGGAAATCCTCCATGATTACCAGAGCGGGACCCTTGGTTATACAGGTCAGTGTTGTTACGACTTTGACATTGAGAATACCTCTCGAATGCAGGGTAGTGATGAGGTGTGGTTTACCTTTCCGTATAATTATCAAGTATGAGTGGCGCTTTCCCCACCGCGACGCTTTCCTGTGACGCGATCTAAAACCGTGCGGGCAATTAAGTTCCACCCAAAGAGGATAGTGGCTAGGTGTGGTGATTTTGTAACACCCCAAGCTTCTACGGTATGCTTCTCTTTGAATAATGCGATAGCGTGTGTTGTACGCAACACCGAGTTCTAACAACCAATCAAACTAGCCGTTATGAATAGTAATACCTACTTTTTTAAATTATATATATTTTATATTTCAAAATGGACTTCATTTTTTGATTCGGAATATCTAATTTATCCTAAGGTGAAATTTTGGTACTTTTCGGATAACTTTTATATTTTGATGAATAGTGAAAATTACTAAATTTTAATTAAAATCAACTTTTTTAATCAAAATAATTAATATTGATAAATTATGAATTTGAGTGGTTTTAAAGTATATTTAGAATATATTTTTACCATTAAATTTATTTTTTTTCATTGGACATAATTTCACAATTAAACCAGACATAAACAAGTGTCAATCTTTTGATAGTTATTATCTCTTAAAATCACGCTTTTTATTTTAACAACGGGAATTAATTTTAAATTAATTTCTGCCACTTCTGTGTTTTGAATTTGGAAAAATGGATTACATATTTGGAATCAGGATGTCCAAATTATGTAAATAGGTAACTTTTATTTTTACACATTTTGAATAATTACTGCGGTAAATATTTTATTTACCATGGTTAAAGGGTAAATCCGGTAAATAAGGGTTAAAAAATAATATTATAATAATACAAAATTACCCTAAAACGTGTCCTAACCTTATTGGTGGAAACATACACGACCATGGGCATCCTTGGGTCTATTTGGGGACCCCTTAGAGCCACTTGTATGTGGTAGGGACACGTTATATTAATAAAGATAAAATAAAAATAAAAATGGCATAAGCTTACATCTTTTAGAAGAAAAATTTTTACATAGGGTTATACATGTTGGATTTTCGATTATAAATATTCATTAGAAAGATAAAAAGATTTCCTACATAATTATATTTTATTTATAATTTTTAGACATCAAATAATTTAAATTATTAAAGACACAATAATGATGCAATGTTTACCTCATTAATAAATCATTTAAATAAATAAGATTATAATGATTAAAATATTATCTAAAACCTGTCCAATTATTATTTGTTGATGTTATTTAGAATATTAGTCATCTTATCTTCGACCTCAATGATTTTTCGACCACTATAAACCGAATATAATTATATTATAAAGTAATACTTTCACTCTTTCCTAAAGAGCCCCTCCTCTCCCTTATAAAAGGAGACCACTTCTACTCATTCCTCACACCTCTCAAGCCACTTGGCTCGTCCAAACCCTACCCAAATAAGCTCCCCACATCCCTCTCCTCCCTCTTAAAGCTTCCCCTTAGGCAGAAAGCATTTCAAGAAGTCCTTTGGTTCCAACCAAATTGAGTTACCTAAATTAATGGTAACGATTTCTCTTAAATTATTTTCATTTATTTTGCTTCTCCAACCCCCAAACTCTTTTTATTTCCTTTCTTTTGTAACAACACCAGTATCCACAATATACTAGGATGTTGTTATTAGAAGGATTCAAACTACACATACACACAACTCCATCTAATGGATGATGAACATAATGTTTCTGTGGATGGGAAACTAACGCCTCACGAAACGATGATTGTTCAAATACATCTTACCGCCTCTCATGGTGGCCATTATGATGAAACTGTAATTAAATATGATATTAATGATATATATATTATATATAAGCTTCTGTAATTCCATTTTATTTCATACCATTATTCGTTTCATGTTGTATAAACATACGATAATTTCATTTGAGGAAGTGCGGACTACCGCCCCCTTAAAATGATATGACTCGTTCATACCACACATGGAATGTATAAAGGATGGTGTTAATGAACTTAAGTAACATATATAAAATATTATATTATACTGTAATAGTAATATACCTATGTATCATTTGGATTCGATTTTTTTAAAATAAAAATTAAATGGAAGTAGCGTTCGTGCGTACGTACGGACTACCGTCTCCACGAACGCGATGAGATTCATTCTCCATCGTATCCATCCAAGTCTTATTCTCATTTTAGGGTTAAAAATAATGTTAATATCATTCTGATTATGAATAAGATATAATCTATCCATTACAAACATGTCTTACGTAACCAAACATTTAAGAAGAACGAATCGATTATCACCCGAAACGAAGATAATACTAAAATAATATTAATAAAGCAATGTTAAAGATCATATATGATATCATATTAATGTTTATGATTCTTGTATAATTTAATAATTATTATTTCACCATTATACAGGAGGTTAACCTACCCCAACAAAGGAAAAGTACCAGGTAAGGGTTATTTCACAATCTCTTCATTATCCGAGGTTGTTTATATGTAATAATCTACTGGGATCTCTTTATCATCCACATCCATGTTTCTTAAAAATGTATTTCAAAACATTTTTATTATTTACAATAATATGGGTTAAATTCATTTATACTCTTGTTTGACTTTTATAAGAGGTTTATAAAGGAATCTTTCCGTCGATTTCAAAACAAGGCCCTTTTTAACCTTTTCGACAGAATTAAGGTAAGAATGTTTTTTTAACTTATACGGCGGGTGCGGCTATTTTCCGCCGGTATAAAATCTTCAAAGATCCCTTTACAATCTTATAAAAATATTTTCAAATTAAATGTTTTATTTTATAATTATGTGACTTTTAAATGATTTAAAAAAATTTATTTCTATCCAGTATATGAAAATCCAGTGCAAATGTATACGTATTTAACGCAAGCTCCAAAATGTTTTTAGAAAACCCGACTCTCGAGTGTGCTAGACATGAAGGGATTGGGAGTGGACCCATCATGGCCTGTAATTAGTCGAGCAGTCTTAGAACTAGTTATTTTGTTTTCATAAGCTTGCATAATGTTTTCATAAAAAAACTGGAGTATATTTGAGGAATTTTGAACGTAAGTATCTTCTAAAAATTTTCATCGGTAGGTCTCATGAGACAAACTAGTGTCTTGGCACAAGGCCTTGACAAAATCTTATTTGTAGTTTTGGCACGAGGCCTTGACTATGTGGTTATGATAGTCTGGCATTATGCATTCGAACATTATGAAAGTGGTTATTGATTTTTACATGTGATTATTCGATTAGTAGAATATCCATGTAAATAAGTAAATGGCATTATTTCATTTTATTTATGCCATACCATGTTGAAATTTCATGTTTGAAAGGCTTTTGTTTTAGTTATACATTTCCATAAATGTTTATTCTTATTTATGAAAGTTTCCGCTATATTGTTATCCTTACTGGGCATTTGAGGTCACCCCTTTTCTATGTTTTATTTTTCCCAGGAAGTGAAGAAGTAAATTATGAATGACCTGCAGGGATATTATGTGGGGATATGAGTGTGAATTATGGAGACAATATGTTGTTGTAGTAGTTTTTCATTTTATGATGTAATGTAAGACTTATGAATATATCTAGTGTTTCCAAGACTACTAAACCAATCGGTCATTCGAGATTTGATCTTTCTTGTGATCATGCCAATGTTTTGTAATAATGCACCGACTCTGGGTAACTAGGGTCGGGGCGTTACAGTTGGTATCTTAGGAAGTTTAGTACAAACCTTGGAAGTTAGATTTAGATAAACTCTGATTAGAGCACGTAGACCTAAGATGAACTTTGAGGTTTAGTATAGAAGAACTTCCTAGAATTTTGGTATTGTAGAGATTTTGTGAGTTTTCCGAGCAATACATCCCTATCTGGATACGAGCAGGTAGAGGCGGCTCTGGCACAGATGTACCTAGGGGTAAAACACGAAAACACCGCTTTGAGCTAGACTCGAACGGGAACTGGTGCACGACAACGGGCCTTGCTGCACTCTTGGTTACGACACTCCCGGGGGATATGCTTAGGATAACTCTCATTTTCTTTACAAATCATTATGAAGGGTTTATGAGTATATACTTCCTCAAAGAAAACATTTTTATGATTTTGGATTATATCCATAAATAGTTCAATTTATGTTAAGTGTTTTATAAGTATGGGATTATGTATTTTGATTCATAAACTGATCTAGTTCATGCCATTGTTTATAAATGGCGCCTAGTGGAAGAAATGGAAACCGTATCAATGCACGCACTCCATGTAGGGATTGCCCTCCTGCTCAAGATAATGGGGCTGGTGATGAAACTGGTGCCGATCAGCTAATCACCATACTGGGACAACTTACTCAGGTTATGAATAATAACCTTACCCGTATGGAGCACCCTGATCCGCAGCGTGGAGGATCAATGTTAGATCGATTCATGAGGCAACAAACACCAACGTTCAATGGGAGTAAAAATCCCTTAGTATCTGAGCAATGGATAAATTCCCTAGAGAAAATATTTCAGGCTTTGGGGAGCAGTGAAAGGGAAAAAGTTATCATGGCAGTTTACCGCCTCACTGGAGATGCTGATCAATGGTGGTCATTGATTCAAAACATGAAGGAAGATGATGAAGTATCAAATATGGAATGGAGGGAGTTCAAAGATCTGTTTTTAGAAAAATACTTTCCTCGTGACCATCGAGCAGATATGGAAAGACAATTTCTAAGTCTGAGACAGAAGGAAGATGAGAATGTCGCAAAGTATTAGGCTAACTTTACAAAGTTAGCAAGGTACGCTGGTGATTATATACGCAACCCAAGAAGTAAGATTGATCGTTTCTTTGATGGGTTAAAACAATTTCTCCATCGAGCATTAGTCTCAAAATCCTTTTCATTGTACGAAGACATTGTCTCATGTGCTATCAAGACTGAAAAGGAATTCTCTAAGTCTTATGACTTTAAAGCAAAGCAAGAGAAGAAGAGACCTTCTGATCAATCTGGGAATGGAAATAAGGGGAAGAAGGGAAAGGTTAAATATCCATCTTGTGGTAAATGCGGGAAGAAACACCCTGGTACTTGCTTGAAGGGAATGAGAGTCTTTTACAAGTGTGGTGAAAAAGGCCATCAAGCTCGTGATTGCAAGGGGAAGAAGGAAGATACCAACGTTCAGTGCTACAACTGCAGGGAGATGGGACATTATGCAAATGAATGTCCTAAGCGTCAGGAGAACTTACCTCAGAAAATGCCAAGGGATCAAGGCTAGGCTTATGCTATCACTACTGCTGAGGTAGAAGCTCCGAAAGACGTGGTGGTAGGTAATTTAATGGTTTCCTCAAGTTTAGCAAATGCATTATTTGACTCTGGATCATCGCATTGTTTCATATCTTCCCAGTTTGCTAAGAAAATTAGATATTTCCAATTTGATTTAATAAGGGAGTTGTCAGTTAAAACTCCTAAGGGATGTATCATTGCAACAAAGTTTTGTGAATCAGTCCCCATTAGAGCACATAAATTTTCTTTATCTGCTGATCTCATCGTCATACCTATGATTGAGTTTGATATAATCCTTGGTATGGACTGGCTTTCGGACTATGATGCGAAGATTTATTGTAAGAAGAAAGAGGTTACGATTCTTGATGATAATGATAAGGAACACCTTATTTTTAGAGTAGAATCTTCACCACCTAATTCTTATTTAGATCCACCCCCAGTAGCTCAACTTAATTCAATTATTGGGGAGGAAGAGAAGGAAATAACTGTCGGTGAGGAATGGAATGTTCAAATAGAGGATGTACCTATTGTGAATGAATTTGTAGATGTATTTCTGGATGATTTACCTGGACATCCTCCAGAACGAGAAGTTGAGTTTTCCATTGATTTGATTCCTGGATCAAGGCCTATATCGAAGACCCCTTATTGAATGACCACTGTAGAATTAGTCGAACTAAAGAAACAACTAGAGGAATTGAGTAATAAGGGATTTATTCGCCCTAGTGTTTCTCCATGGGGAGCCCCTGTTCTTTTTGTTAAAAAGAAAGATGGATCTATGTGGTTATGTATCGACTACAGGGAGATCAATGCTATAACGATAAAGAACAAGTATCCCCTACCTCATATTGATGATTTATTTGACCAACTGCATGGAGCTCAATACTTTTGAAAGATTGACCTTCGATCTGGATACCAACAGTTGTGTGTGAAGAAGGAAGACATTCTGAAGACAGCATTTTGAACCAGGTACGGGCATTACGAGTTTACCGTAATGCCGTTTGGATTGACTAATGCACCCTCTGTATTCATGGATCTGATGAATAGAGTTTTCAAGGAGTATCTCGATGAATTTGTGGTGGTATTTATTGATGATATATTGGTATACTCAAAATCCTACGAAGATCATGAAAATCACTTGCGCATTATCTTGAAGACTCTGAGGAGGCATGAATTATATGGGAAGTTTAGAAAGTGTGAATTATGGCTTCATGAGATTTCTTTTATTGGCCATATTGTCTCTAAAGATGGAATCTCTGTTGATCCTTCTAAGACCAAGGCAATCCAAGAATGGCCAGCACCTACGAGTATAACTGAGGTACGTAATTTTATTGGTTTGGCAGGTTATTATCGACGTTTCGTCCAGAATTTTGCCCGATTGGCTAACCCATTAACGAAGCTCACACGTAAAGGGGTTAAATTTTTTTTGGACAAAAGAGTGTGAAGAATGTTTCGAAGAACTAAAGAGAAGATTAGTCAATGCTCCTATATTGACTCTACCATCGGGGAATGATGGGTTTGTTATTTATAGTGATGCATCAACGAAAGGACTTGGTTGTGTCCTTATGCAGAATGATAGAGTTATTTCCTATGCATCACGACAGTTGAAAATTCATGAACAAAACTATCCTACTCATGATCTTGAGTTAGCAGCTGTGATCTTTGCTTTGAAGATATGGAGACACTACCTCTATGGTGAAAAATGTGAGATTTATACTGATCACAAGAGTTTGAAGTATATTTTCTCACAAAAAGAACTCAACATGAGGAAAAGGAGATGGCTTGAATTACTCAAGGATTATGATTGCATGATACACTACCACCCGGGGAAGGCAAACAAGGTGGAATATGCTTTGAGTAGAAAAGACCATGGAGTTTTGAACAATATGAGAATTGAAAGGGATCCAATTTTCATGGATCTAGTGAAGATGGACATGGGAATAACCAGGGAAGGTGAAACATCAATGCTTTTTCAAATGGTTGCCAAACCATCTTTACTAGAAAGGATTAAGAGTTCTCAGACCGATGATGAAGAATTTCAGAAGAAGATTAAAGCTGTGAATGATGGGAGATTGAGAGACTTTGTGTATGAAGATGGGATTTTGAAATTTGGGAAGAGACTTTGTGTTCCCGATTTACCTGATCTAAAAAGGGAATTGCTGGATGATGCTCATAGTTCCAATTTCTCTATACACCCTGGGAGCACAAAAATGTATAGAGATTTGAAGGAACATTTTTGGTGGGACAACATGAAGAGGGAGATTGCTGATTTTGTGTCAAGATGTATGGTTTGTCAACAAGTGAAAGCTGGAAGGAAACAACATGGAGGAGTCATGCAACCTCTTCCCATACCGGAGTGGAAATGGGACAATATTACGATGGACTTTATCATGGGGCTACCAAAGACTCCTAGAAGGAACGATGCAATATGGGTTATTGTTGATCGTCTTACCAAGTCAGCACATTTTCTTGCTATAAGGGAAGATCTACCCCTGGAACGTCTAGCAAGACTATATATTAATGAAGTTGTGAGACTTCATGGAGTACCCCTATCGATTGTTTCTGATCGTGATCCCCGTTTTACTTCAAGATTCTGGAAAAGTCTTCAGAAATCCCTGGATACTAAACTTCATTTGAGCACTTCTTACCACCCTCAGACAGATGGAAAATCAGAACGGACTATTCAAACCCTAGAAGACATGTTGAGATCTTTCTCACTTGACTTTCAGGGTATGTGGGATCAATATTTACCACTGGTAGAATTTTCCTATAACAATAGCTTCCATTCGAGTATTCAGATGGCACCATATGAAGCGTTATACGGAAAGAGATGTCGTACACCAACCTGTTGGGATGAGGTTGGTGAAAGAAAACTTGTAGCCCCAGAACTGGTGGAGGAAACGGTGGAAAAGGTGAAGGTAATCCAAAATCACATCAAAGCAGCTCAAAGTAGGCAGAAGAGCTATGCCGATAATCTAAGGAAGGATTTGGAATTTCAAGTCAGTGATTATGTTTTCCTGAAGGTATCTCCGTGGAAGGGAGTCATACGTTTTGGTAAGAAAGGTAAATTGAGTCTCAGGTACATCGGACCTTTAGAAATTCTAGAACGAATTGGGGTTGTAGCTTACCGATTGGCAATGCCGCCAAGTCTCTCCAAAGTTCACGATGTGTCCCACGTATCTCTGTTGAGGAAATACATGCCTGATCCAAGCATGTACTCATCTATGAAGAATTAGAACTGGAACCCGATCTTTCCAATTGTGAAGAGCCCGTCAGGATTATTGATACGAGAGAACAAGTACTGAGAAACCGGACGACGCATCTGGTAAAAGTTTTGTGGAGAAACCATAAGATGGAAGAGGCAACGTGGGAACCCGAGGAACTTATGATGAAGAACCACCCGATTCTTTTCATGCGATAGTATTCTAGAAATTTCGAGGACGAAATTATTTGAAGGAGGGGAGAATGTAACACCCCAAGCTTCTACGGTATGCTTCTCTTTGAATAATGTGATAGCGTGTGTTGTACGCAACACCGAGTTCTAACAACCAATCAAACTAGCAGTTATGAATAGTAATACCTACTTTTTAAAATTATATATATTTTATATTTCAAAATGGACTTCATTTTTTTATTCGTAATATCTAATTTATCCTAAGGTTAAATTTTGGTACTTTTCGGATAACTTTTATATTTTGATGAATAGTGAAAATTACTTAATTTTAATTAAAATCAACATTTTTAATCAAAATAATTAATATTGATAAATTATGAATTTGAGTGGTTTTAAAGTATATTTAGAATATAGTTTTACCATTTAATTTAATGTTTGTCATTGGACATAATTTCACAATTAAACCAGACATAAACAAGTGTCAATCTTTTGATAGTTATTATCTCTTAAAAACACGCTTTTTTATTTTAACAACGGGAATTAATTTTAAATTAATTTCTTCCACTTCTATGTTTTGAATTTGGAAAAATGGATTACATATTTTGAATCAGGATGTCCAAATTATGTAAATAGGTAACTTTTATTTTTACACATTTTGAATAATTACTGCGGTAAATATTTTATTTACCATGGTTAAAGGGTAAATCCGGTAAATAAGGGTTAAAAAATAATATTATAATAATACAAAATTACCCTAAAACGTTTTCTAACCTTATTGGTGGAGACATACCCGACCATGGGCATCCTTGGGTCGATTTGGGGACCCCTTAGAGCCACTTGTATGTGGTAGGGACACATTATATTAATAAAGTTAAAATAAAAATAAAAATGGCATAAGCTTACATCTTTTAGAAGAACAATTTTTACATAGGGTTATACATGTTGGATGTTCTATTATAAATATTCATTAGAAATCTAAAAGGATTTCCTACATAATTATATTTTATTTATAATTTTTAGACATCAAATAATTTAAATTATTAATGACACAATAATGATGCAATGTTTACCTCATTAATAAATCATTTAAATAAATAAGATTATAATGATTAAAATATTATCTAAAACCTGTCAAATTCTTATTGGTTGATGTTATTTAGAATATGAGTCATCTTATCTTCGACCTCAATGATTTTTGGACCATTATAAACCTAATATAATTATATTATAAAGTAATACTTTCACTCTTTCCTAAAGAGACCCTCCTCTCCCTTATAAAAGGAGACCACTTCTACTCATTCCTCACACCTCTCAAGCCACTTGGATCGTCCAAACCCTACCCAAATAATCTCCCCACATCCTACTCCTCCTCCTTGAAGCTTCCCCTTAGGCAGAAAGCATTTCAAGAAGTCCTTTGGTTCCAACCAAAGTGAGTTACCTAAATTAAAGGTAACGATTTCTCTTAAATTATTTTCATTTATTTTGCTTCTCCAACCCCCAAACTCTTTTTATTTCCTTTCTTTTGTAACAACACAAGTATCCACAATATACTAGGATGTTGTTATAAGTAGGATTCAAACTGCACATACACACAACTCCATCTAATGGATGATGAACATAATGTTTCTGTGGATAGAAAACTAATGCCTCACGAAACGATGATTGTTCAAATACATCTTACCGCCTCTCATGATGGCCATTATGATGGTACTGTAATTAAATATTATATTAATGATATATATTTTATATATAAGCTTCTGTAATTCAATTTTATTTCATACCATTATTCGTTTCATGTTGTATATACATACGATAATTTCATTTGAGGAAGTGCGGACTACCGCCCCCTTAAAATGATATGACTCGTTCATACCACACATGGAACGTATAAAGGATGGTGTTAATGAACTTAAGTAACATATATAAAATATTATATTATACTATAATAGTAATATACCTATGTATCATTTGGATTCGATTATTTTAAAATAAAAATTAAATTGAAGTAGCGTTCGTGCGTACGTACGGACTACCGTCTCCACGAACGCGATGAGATTCATTCTCCATCGTATCCATTCAAGTCTTATTCTCATTTTAGGGTTAAAAATAATGCTAATATCATTCTGATTATGAATAAGATATAATCTATCCATTACAAATATGTCTTCCGTAACCAAACATTTAAGAAGAACGAATCGATTATCACCCGAAACGACGATAATACTAAGATAATATTAATAAAACAATGTTAAAAGATCATATATGATATCATATTAATGTATATGATTCTTGTATAATTTAATAATTATTATTTCACCATTATACAGGAGGTTAACCTACCCCAAAAAAGGAAAAGTACAAGGTAAGGGTTATTTCACAATCTCTTCATTATCCGAGGTTGTTTATATGTAATAATCTACTGGGATCTCTTTATCATCCAAATCCATGTTTCTTACAAATGTAATTCAAAACATTTTTATTATTTACAATAATATGGGTTAAAGTCATTTATACCCTTGTTTGACTTTTATAAGAGGTTTATAAAGGAATCTTTCCGTCGATATCAAAACAAGGTCCTTTTTAACTTTTTCGACAGAATTAAGGTAAGAATGTTTTCTTAACTTATACGGCGGGTGCGGATATTTTCCGCCGTTATAAAATCTTCAAAGCTTCCTTTACAAGCTTATAATAATATTTTCGAATTAAATGTTTTATTTTATAATTAGTTGACTTTTAAATGATTTAAAAAAAGTTATTTCTATCCAGTATATGAAAATCCAGTGCAAATGTATACGTATTTAACGCAAGATCCAAAATGTTTTTAGAATACCCGACACTCGAGTGTGCTAGACAAGAAGGGATTGGGAGTGGACCCATCATGGCCTGTAATTAGTCGAGCAGTCTCAGAACTAGTTATTTTGTTTTCATAAGCTTGCATAATGTTTTCATAAAAACACTGGAGTATATTTGAGAAATTTTAAACGTAAGTATCTTCTAAAAATTTGCATCGGTAGGTCTCATGAGACAAACTAGTATCTTGGCACAAGGCCTTGACAAAATTTTATTTGTAGTCTTGGCACGAGGCCTTGACTATGTGGTTATGATAGTCTGGCATTATGCATTCCAACATTATGAAAGTGGTTATTGTTTTTTTCATGTGATTATTCGATTAGTAGAATATCCATGTGAATAAGTAAATGGCATTATTTCATTTTATTTATGCCATACCATGTTGAAAGTTAATGTTTGAAAGGCTTTTGTTTCAGTTATACATTGCCTTAAATGTTTATTCTTATTTATGAAAGTTTCCGCTATATTGTTATCCTTACTGGGCATTTGAGCTCACCCCTTTTCTATGTTTTATTTTTCCCAGGAAGTGAAGAAGTAAATTATGAATGACCTGCAGGGATATTATGTGGGGATATGAGTCTGAATTATGGAGACAATATGTTGTTGTTGTAGTTTATCATTTTATGATGTATTGTAAGACTTATGAATATATCTAGTGTTTCCAAGACTACTAAACCAATCGTCCTTTCGAGATTTTATCTTTCTTGTGATCATGACAATGTTATGTAATAATGCACCGAA
This sequence comes from Viscum album, assembly GCA_963277665.1. Classification (NCBI taxonomy): domain Eukaryota; kingdom Viridiplantae; phylum Streptophyta; class Magnoliopsida; order Santalales; family Viscaceae; genus Viscum; species Viscum album. The sequence goes on from OY728162.1 coordinate 943,025,716, forward strand.
TCTGGGTAACTAGGGTCGGGGAGTTACAGATTGTTCCCCTTGGCTTGTGGTTCGGGGCAGACGTGCAGGATGCTGGGCATCGATGGAGTTTACTTCTGGGACTGTTGGCTACTCGTTTTCTTGGGCTGAGCTACAGGATGGAGATCCCCTTACGATCTTGTCGGGGTTTCTTGTTGAGCATATAGATATGTATATACCTTCTTTCTGGTACCCACTTCTTGGGTTTGGTTACTCTCCTTCCATGATAGGCGAAGACGCGCGGGGTATGCCACATGCTTTCCGTTTCTATCTTCTCATGGTTGGAAGAGTCTAATCTCTTGTTATAGGTAGCGAAGACTCGACGGGTGGTTCATCTTCTCTCCATTTCAAGCTCCTTGTGCTTGGATGAGTCGACCTTCTTTCCTCTTGTTGGATTGAGCTGGACTCTCTATTTTACTCTTTACTGCACTCTCTATTTTACTCCTTTGCTTTCCCTTATTCGATATACTACTCACCCTTCGGTACCTCCTTTGTTGCTCCCTCTAGCCTTTGGGGTATTCTACTGAGTATTTTTATATTCACCCTAATTGGGGCTTTGCCCGAACTTGGTGTGCCCTTGCAGATAACAGACAGGTTGGTCGTGACGTTAGAGGAGCTTAGAAGCCAAGAGCATGGACCGCGTGCGGTGGTCATAGTCGAGTTCCAGGTGGGGAACCCTTCTAGTTGTTTCTTCTATTTTACCTATTTCCGGGTTGTGGAACTTTTGGTTGGGCGCTTGTTTTCCCCTATTCTTTTCAGTTTACCTTCAGCTTTTACTTTGTACTGTTTAGAGGTCGATGTACATCTGTGGTTTATATATATATATGGCAGTTGCCCTTTTCTTTACTTCTCTTTTCTTTTACTCTGCACTGTTTCATTGAGTGTGCTCCGTGTGTGTGTATAGCTACTTAGGCGAAGGCCTCCCCGAGTTGTTGTGACTTCGGCACTGGTTGCCAGCCCCTGGCCTATGGAGGCGGGCTTGGGGTAGTTGCGGCTCGAGCCCGGGTAGGGTCGGGTCGTGACATTGTTATCCTAGATTTATTTACTGAAAATAAATTTTTTTCTCTCATTTTACTCAATTTAGGTACACATAATTTCAAAATAACGTTTTCAAGAAATGTTTATTTTATTTCACAATTTCATTTAATGTCCTTTACAACCTTATCCATGATTTATAAAAAAATAATGAAATTTTTTAATACTCTTAAATTTTTTTTAATTACATTTATACGCTTGTTTTAATTTTAGAAAATTTAAAATGAATATTCATGTTGTTTTCTAATAAAGGATCATTTGGCATTGAATAAAAACATTAATGTAATATTTGTATTAATGTTTATAGAATGAAAATAATATCCAACCATTATTACTAATAATTGATTTATCATTTCCAGTAAAAAATTGCAACTTTATTTTATAAGAAAATGGTTTAAATAATATTTATGGATTTTAAAAAAAATTATTTTCAAAAAACTTTTTTTCCTCATGGAATGCTCCACGTGATCTTTCCAAATCATTTTCCATCTAATATTAAATCCATTATTATTACCTAGGATTTATAATGGGTTTGATCCAATTTTATTATCCTAAATATTTCTTATAATGGTGTATGACTATGATTAAAAGATTTTTTTGAAGCCCATTTGTAACGCCCCGACCCCAGTTACTCAGAATCGGTGCATTATTACATAACCTTGGCATGATAAAAAAAGATCAAGTCTCTAAATACCGATTAGTTTAGTAGCCTTGGAAACACTAGATACATTCATAAGTATTACATTACATTATAAAGTGAAAAACTATGACAATATAGTCTCCATAGTCCACACTCATATCCCCTAAGACTATCCGTGCAGGTCAGTCATAAAATACTTCTTCGCATCCTAGGAAAAATAAAACATAGAAAGGGGTGAGATCAGATGATAATTAAGGATGACAATATAGTGAAAACTTTCATAAATAATCTTAAACAATTAAGGCAATGTATAACTAAAAGAAAAGCCTTCTAAACTTGAACATTAGCATAATATGGAAGAAATAAAATGAAATTATTCCATTTACTTATTCACATGGATATTCTACTAGTCTAATAATCACATTCAATTTCAATATCCACTTTAATAATGATGGAATGCATAATGCCATACTATCATAACCACATAGTCAAGGACTTATTCCAAGACTACAAATAAGATTTTGTAAAGGCCTTGTGAAAAGACACTTGTTTGTCTAATGAGACCTATCGATGCATCAAGGAGCTATAGAAGGCTCCACCCATCACTTACTAAGTCCAATGCATTCCTCATATGAACAGGTTTAAACATAACATAAACATTCGTATTAAAACTAGCATACGAAATGTCAATTCTATATCCATATACCATGAATGGTATAAAAACAACACATCCACAATCAAACATATCACAAAATCGTCAATACAATATGGAATATTTGTATCATAGTTAATAAACTTCAAATAAGATTAAAATATATCAAAGGATGTTTACATAGATGAAATCAAAACTATTTGAGAGAAATATCTTTTTTTTGAAATCATTGAAATGTCACACATTTATAAAGGAATTAATTTGAAAGTGATTTTTGAATCAAACTGTCCCATACCACTTTGAAACATTTAAAAGGAGTTTTAATTTTAAAACGTTAATGTCCATATAAATAAATCCTTAAAATCATTTTGAAAACATGGACATTAATTAAAATGATTTAGAAAGATAATTCTTTAAAACATTTAAATATATGATCTTGATAAAGAGTATCTTTCACAAATTCTTAAAATATTCATTTTTAAATCATTTAAAAGTCACATAATTATAAAATAAAACATTTACATTCAAAATATTCATATAAGATTTTACAGGAAGCTTCGATGATTTTATAACGACAAACAATAGCTGCACCCACCGTATAGGTTAAAAAAAGACATTCTTACCCTAATTCTGTCGAAAATGTTAAAAAGGACCTTGTTTAGAAAACGATGGAAAGATTCTTTTATAAACATCTTATAAAAAGTAAAAAAGGGTATAAATTACATTAACCCATATTCTGTAAAATATTAAGAATGTTTTGAAATACATTTTTATGAAATATGGATGTGGATGATATAGAGGTCCCAGTAGATAATTACATATATACAACCTCGGAAAATGAAGAGATTATGAAATAAAGCCTTAACTTGTACTTTTCCTGGGTCAAGGGTAGTTTAAACTCTTGTATAATAGTTAAATCATTGTTATTAAATTATAAAATAGTCATATACATAAATACAATATCATATATTATTTTTTAATATTGTTTTGTTAATAATATTTTAGTATTATCGTCATTTCGGGTGTTCACTTACTCATTTTATTTTATATGTTTTGTTACATAAGCTATGTTTTTTATCCATAGGTTGTATCATACTCATATCCATAGTGATATCAAGTCCTTAAACATTATTTTTAATCATAAAATGAAAATTAGTCTTGAATGGATACGATGTGGAATGAATCTTATCACATTCGTGGAGACGGTAGTCCGTACGTACGCACGAGCGACAATATCATTATTTTTATATTCAAATAATATATAATTGGATGGTATATCATATATACAGTATCACTATCATGTTATATTTATTACTTACATCAATTACACATCATTGTCATACCCATCCAAATAATAATGTTTTTAATAGCAATTACACCACGACGTGGAGACGGTAATCCGTACGTACTCACGTATAGTGACATGTCATTCAACGGATGGATATAATACTGAATATGGTTGTACCATATTTATAATAACATAATAGTATATAAAAGATACTGGATTTAGTATTTTATAATGGAAATAACAATGAATGAAGAAGTTTAAGAATAAAAGAACATGAAAGAGGGTGGTGAAAACATTACCTCTTCTTCGGGTTCTTCCTTTTGATTTGATCAAAAGGGCTCCTTAGGATGGATTTCTGATCAATCTAAGGCCTCTAGGTTGAATTGATGGAAGTTGAAAGAATATTTGGGCAGGGTTTGGCCGAGCCAAAAGGCTTTGAAAGTATGAATTTGAGGGAAGGGGGAGTTCCCTTTTATAACAGGGGTGAGGGGTACCTTAGGAAAAAACATAAAATATTATTTTTTATAAATTCATATTTGGTTTATAATGAATCCAAATTGATTTATTTATAGTATAAGGTGGGTATGAGTCTAAATCCACTCAACCAATTGGTTTTAGACAGGTTTGGTTAATTTATTAACCTTATCATTTCGTTTTAACTCTAAGTTAAATAGTTTGACATTTACCATGTCTCTTTGTATTTTTATATTATATGGTTAATAAACTTACTATAAACTTCCAATAGACCCCAAAGTTGTTCATTAATGATACACATATCATGATATAAGTCATTTGGATGATCGTTTTATTTTTAGGAATAGAATATCAATTAATAATATAATATTTTTTAAAACTCTTTTTTGTCAATTTTGACACTATTGGGTATTTTGTTTTTGATAAATTCATAAAAACATTATTACTTCTAAAACAATTCTTATAACCAATAATAATATGTAATATTAACCTATAAAAGTATTTTAATTCATAAAAAGTCTCATATTACATTTATTTGGGTATTTATAATATCAATTATATTAATCATTCATTAATACGGTAATTACTGCATCATCATTGTGTCATAAATAAATTAAATTATTTAATGTCTAAAAATTATAAATAAAATACCATTAGGTAGGGAATATTTTTATATTTATAATGAATATTTATAATAGAATTTATCTTATGTATAATCCTATATTATAAATGTTTTAGTTATAAAACATTGATTTTAACTCTTTTAACTCTTCTTTGAATTAAATTATAATAAATGTCCTAATCAAATCCAAGTGGACCTAAATGATAATATTTTATTCCTAAGGTTCTTTTTGGTCGAGATACACTTGTCCAATAGAATTAGGACATGTGTTAGGGTAATATTAATATTATTTTTACCCTTAATTACCCTATTTACTTTTAACCGTGGTAAATAAAATTAAAAAGTTACTATTCACCAAAAATTATTTTTATCTTATTGAACCACATTTTACTCTATTATATTAACCATGTCTCTTGGATTTTCAAAATTCTATTCACAGAAGCGGTAAAATTAAGTGTTATGTGAATTTGCAAATTCTCCTAGGAGATGGGTAAAAGACGGTGAAAAGTTCAATAAAAATTTTATATAACTAAAATTATTTTAAACTGACTCCAATGAATTACATTGAAATTATATAGTTATTATGTATCTATTTTTAACTAAAATAAATTTAAATTAAATACATAATTATTTATATAAAAATACGGTTTTAAACTATAACTTAGTGTTTTTTTACTATTCATCAATAATTGAAATTTTTCAGAAAAATACAAAAAATTCACCCTAGGATAATTTCGATATTCCCGGTCCAAAAATGATGTCTGTTTTACCAAATTCAAAACATATAAGTTTCATTTATTAATTTAAAATTAATTCCCACTGTCAAATCCAAAAGGCGTATTTTTAAGAAATAATAACTATCAAAAGATTGACACTTGTTTATGTCCAATTTCAAAGTAAAATTACTTACAATGACTAGAATTGGATTAAACGGTAAAAATATAATTTATTTATACTTATAAATCATTAAAATTTATAATTTAACACTATAAATTATTTTGATTAAAAAAGTTGTTTTCAATTAAAATATAGTATTTTTCACTATTCACCCAAAAATGAAATTTATCAGAAAAACACAAAAAAAATTTTGAAACTAAATTCTTATGTCCTGAATCTAAAGAAGAAGTTTATATTTTCAAATTTAATATATAAATGTTTCAAATATTTTATTTAAAAAGGGTTCACCATTAAAAGACGGTAAAAGTGCATTTTTTGATAAATACTTCTTTTATGTGAAAAAATGAACTAGCTCTTATATTATGTCTAAGAATCTCATAATATGGATTCAAAAATTATAGGGATTATATAATGTTCAAAATTCAATTAATACTATTCATAACCGCTTTTGAATGACTGGTTTGGTAATCTTGTGGTGCGCTTGAACATGGTGTTGCGTGTAGTGCAGGTTATTGAATTACATTGAAGAAATAACGTACTATGAAATCTTGGGGTGTTATAGTCTTCCCTGCTTCAATAAATTGCATCCTCGCAATTTAAAATTATTCTTATAAAATAAAAGGTTGAAAATAGAAAATACCTTTGTGGGAAAACCCACATCGGAAATTGGGTTAATAAAATGTAGTCTTAATAACAGGAAAATTGGAATGAAAAAGTCTCCACCAAATTATGATATCAATTAGGAGAAAATAGGTGGAAATTAGAGACACCTAATTGGAGTAAAAACGTAAATATTTATAGGGAGTGATTGAGGTCATCAATCACAAACAATTGTAGAATTGTGGGCCTCAAAGCTACCAATCTATGATGATTTAAAATACCATCGGTTCAAAAAAATGTAAGGTATTAGGATAACACATTTTTTTTGGATGCCTTACCTAAAGTTTAAGAATTTATTTCTTCATGGAATAAGAGAAGAAAAAAATGTATACTTGTCATGTAGAGTTCCATCCTTTAACTAATTTCTACCACAAACTCATCTTTCACTCTAAAAGATAGTAGAACTTAAAAAAATATTCTATTTATCCTATTCGTATAGGGTTCCAAAAAAATGAATTTATAAATCATCTACCATAACCTTTTGAAAAAAACTACTTATATTCAATCTAGGACATCACGTGGGTCAGTGGTAGGTGATACACCCTAGTCGCCCTTCGGTTGCGGGTTAAAGTCTTGTGGCCTTGCCGGACGCGATGGGTTGCCGCCCGACCTCCGGGTTGTCCTTTTATGGCAATCCAAAAACAATATCAAACTAGAATTATCTAAAATACTTCTATCCATACTCACAGTCCAAATTTTATAAGGAAGCAAAACACAATGAGGATCCTTTTTGTCACGTAATAACATGTGAACGCCTTCATCATGTATTCTTTTAAAAGACTGCAACATCCTAAATTACCATAAAACTTTATTGATTACATTCATGATCTCTTATTCATTATAGAATACTGGATATACTCCTTCTATCCAAAAATGTTGTAAACTCATGCAATGATGAAATATAAAAATCATTAATGACTTTCACTGTAGTCAAGAATATCCAATATAATTTATCCAAATCAATCATGTATTATTCCAAAATTACTACCTCAGTATCAGAACCGTATTATGGTTTATCTTTCTCTCAACCATATATTTTCCAAAAATTTCACCTGTTATTGAGTCACATTTCTTGGTTCCACACAATCTCATGTCCTAAATAAAATAGTACTACAGTGCAATCCTTATATAATCCATAATTATTATAACTAGTATATCGTTGATAAAACACTCAAAAGACATAATTCTTTAATAACAACATAAGAACTCTAATCATTCCCCCTCATCTGTGGTAGTATCATAACTTGATTATTATCCAATAGCATCATTTGGGGAATACTCTGATGATTTGGAAAATAGTTCGCATAGTGTCCCAACTCCTTGCAGGTGAGGCATTGTACATTTGAAACCTTTTTATTTACCTTACAGTCGCGTACTTAGTGTCCTTTTTCTCCACACTTATAACAAACTCTCATTCCCTTTAGGCATGTTTTAGGGTGTTTCTACCCACAGTTTTCTCATATGAGAAAATTCTTCTTTTCCCTCTTCCCTTTATCCAACTTTCTCTCTTCCATCCTTTTCTTCTCTTGCTTGCCTTCAATGCCATAGGACTCAAATAATTCTTTACTTATCTTATTAACACATGATACGATTTATTCATATGTTGATAATACATGGGAGACTATTTCCCTTCTAAATGTTGGATTAATACCAGGAATGATATGTTCCTTCTTACTCTTTGGATCATACGTATTTATGGAGTTCACATTCCTTCTACTGGGCTCCATTTCTATACAACGACATACACTAGATTAGGTTATTTATCGCAATACATTAATCCAAACTTGTAAAACACTTAACATAAATTGAATAGTTTATGGATATAATCCATAATCATACAAATGTTTTCCTTGAGGAAGTATATACTAATAAACCCTTAAAAATGGTTTGTAAAGAAAATGAGAATTATCCTAAGAATATCCTCTGGGAATTTCATAATCAAGAGTGCAGCAAGCCCCGTTGTCATGAACCAGTTCATGTTCGAGTCTAGCTCAAAGCGGTGTTTTTGGGTTTTACCCCTAGGCACATCTATGCCAGATACGCCTCTACCTGCTCGTATCCAGATAGGGATGTATTTCTTGGAAAACTCACAAAATCTCTACAATAACAATATTCTAGGAAGTTCTTCTATACTAATCCTCAAATTCTATCTTAGAGATATGTGATCTAATCAGAGTTTATCTAAATATAGCTTCCAAGCATTGTATTAAACAATCTCAGATACCAACTGTAACAGCCTGACCCCAGTTACCCAGAGTCGGTGCATTATTAAATAATATTAGAAAGATCATAAAAGATCATGTATCTAAAGACCGATTAGTTTAGTAGCCTTAGAAACACTAGATACATTCATAATTATTACATTACATCATAAAGTGAAAAACTACAACAACAGAATCTCCATAGTCCACACTCATATCCCCTCAGAATATCCCTGCAGGTCAGTCATAAAATAATTCTTCACATCCTGGAAAAAATAAAACATAGAAAGGGGTGAGCTCAGATGCTCAGTAATGATAACCATATAGTGGAAACTTTCAAAAATAAGATTAAACATTTAAGGCAATGTATAACTAAAACAAAAGCCTTTTAAACTTGAACTTCAGCATAATATATAAGAAATAAAATGAAATAATTCCATTTAATTGTTCAAATGGATATTCTACTAGTCGAATAATCACATGCAATGTCAATAACCACTTTCATAATGACGGAATTCATAATTCTAGACTATCATAACCACATAGTCAAGGCCTTGTGCCAAGAATACAAATAAGATTTTGTCATGGCCTTGTGCCAAGACACTAGTTTGCCACGTGAGACCTATCAATGCATCAAGGAGCTATAGAAGGCTCCACCCATCACATACTAATTCCAATTAATTCCTCATATGAATAGGTTTAAACATAACATAAACATTCGTATTAAAACTAGCATACAAAATGTCAATTATTTCTCTATAAACCATGAATGGTATAAAAATAACACATCCACAGTCAAACATATCACAAAATCTTCAATAAAATATGTATGTTTTGTATCATAATAAATCAAATTCAAATAAGCTTAAAATCCATCAAAGGATTTTGACATAGAAGAAATCAAGACTATTTGAGGGAATTTTTTTTTGAAATCATTGAAAAGTCATACATTCATACAGGAAGTAATTTAAAAGATATTTTTGAATCAAAGTGTCCCATAACACATTTAAACATTTAAACGATGTTTTAATTTTAAATCTTTAATGTCCATATAAATAAATCCTTAAAATCATTTTTAAAACAAGGACATTAATTAAAAAGATTTAAAAAGATAAATCTTTAAAAAATTTAAAATTCTAATCTTGATAAAGAGTACCTTTCAAAAATTCTTAAAATATTCATTTTCAATTCATTTAAAATACACATAATTATAAAATAAAACATATACCTTCAAAATTTTATTTTATGCTTTGAAGGGAATCTTCAAAGATTTTATAACGGCGGAAAATAGACGCACCCGACGTATAAGTTAAAAAATGACATTCCTACCTTAATTCTGTCGAAAATGTTAAAAAGGGCCTTGTTTGGAAAACGACTGAAAGATTCTTTTATAAACATCTTATAAAAAGTCAAAAAGGGGTATAAATGAATTTAACCCATATTCTGTAAAATAGTAAGAAATTTTTGAAATACATTTTTACGAAATATGGATGTGGATGATAAAGAGTTCCCACTAGATAATTACGTATAAACAACCTTGGATAATGAAGAGATTTTGAAATAAACCATTACCTTGAACATTTACTTGGTCAAGGGTAGGTTGATCTCCTATATAATAGTTAAATAATTGTTATTAAATTATATAATAATCATATACATAAATATGATATCATATATGATCTTTTAATATTGCTTTGTTAATAATATTTTAGTATTATCGTCATTTCGGGTGTTCACTTACTCATTTTCTTTTATAGGTTTTGTTACATAAGCCGTGTTTTTTATCCATAGGTTGTATATTACTCATATCCATAATGATATCAAGTTCTTAAAACATTATTTTTAATCATCAAATGAAAATTAGTTTTGAATGGATACGATGGGGAATGAATCTTATGACATTCGTGGAGACGGTAGTCCGTATGTACGCACGAGCGACAATATCATTCTTTTTATATTAAAATAATATATAATTGGTTGGTATATCATATATAAAGAATCATTATACTGTGATATTTATTATTTACATCAATTAAACATCATTATCATACCCATCTAAATAATAATGGTTTGAATAACAATTGCATCACAACGTGGAGACGGTAAGCCGTACGTACGCACGTATGGTGACATGTCATTAAAAGGATGGATAGAATAACGAATATGGTTGTAAAATATTTATAATAACATCATAGTATATAATATATATTGTATTTATTATTTTAGAATGTAAATATAAATGAATGAAGATGTTGAAGAAGAAAGGAACTTGAAATATGGTGGTGAAAACATTACCTCTTCTTCGGGTTATTCCTTTTGATTTGATCAAAAGGGATCCTTAGTTTGGCTTTCTGATCAAACTAAGGCCTCTAGTTTGAAGTGATATAAGTTGATAGAATATTTTTGCAGGATTTGGCTGAGCCAAAAGGCTTTGAAGGTACGAATTTGAGAGATGGGGGAGTTCCCTTTTATAAGAGGGGTGAGGGGAACCTTAGGAAAAACATAAAATATTATTTTATAATAAATTAATATTCAGTTTATAATGGCTCCAAATTGCTTTATTTCGAGGATAAGGTGGGTATGGGTCTAAATCCACTCAACTGATAGGTTTTAGATAGGTTGGGTCACTTTATTAACCTTATCTTTTAGTTCTAACTCTTAGTTAATTAGTTTGACATTTACCATGTCTCTTTGTATTTTTATATTATATTGTTAATAAACATACTATAAACATCCAATAGACCCAAAAGGGGGCCATTAATGATACACCTATCCTGATATAAGTCCTTTGGCCGAACCTTAGATTTTTAGGAATAGAATATCAATTAATAATATAATATATGTTTTAAAAACTCTTTTATGTCAATTTTGACACTATTGGGTATTTTGTTTTTGATAAATTCATAACATCATTATTACTTCTAAAAAAATTCATATAAGAAATAATAATATGTCATATTAAGATAGAAAATTATTTTAATTCATAAAAAGTCTCAAATTACATTTATTTGAGAATTTATAATATCAATTATCTTAATCATTCATTAATACATTAATTACTGCATCATCATTATGTCATAAATAAACTAAATTATTTAACGTCTAAAAATTATTAATAAAATAACATTATGTAGGGAATCTTTTTATATTTCTAATTAATCTTTATAATCTAATTTATCTTTTTTTATAACCCTATATTAAAAATGTTTTACTTATTAAACATTGATTTTAACTCTTTTAACTCTTCTTTGATTTAAATAATAATAAATGTCCTAATCTAATCCAAGTGGACCTAAATGATAATATTTTATTCCTAAGTTTTTTTCTGGTCAAGATTTATTTTTCATATAGAATTAGGACATGTGTTAGGGTAATATTAATATTATTTTGACCCTTAATTACCCTATTTACTTTTAATAGTGGTAAATAAAATAAAAAGTTACTATTCAGAAAAAATTATTTTTTTCTTATTGAACCAAATTTTTCTACTTTATATTAACCGTGTCTCTTGGATTTTAGAAATAATACTCACAAAAGTGGTAAAATTAAGTTTTATGTGAATTTGCAAATTTTCCTAGGAGATGGGTAAAAGACGGTGAAAAGTTCAATAAAAATTTTATATAACTAAAATTATTATAAACTGACTCCAATGAATTACATTGAAATTATATAGGTATTATGTATCCATTTTTACATAAAATAAATTTAAATTAAATAAATAATTATTTAAATAAAGATTTGGTTTTAAACTATAACTTAGTGTTTTTCACTATTTATCAAAAATCGAAAATTTTCAGAGAAATACCAAAAATTCACCGTAGGATAATTTCGATATTCCGAATCCAAAAATGATATATGTTTTACCAAATTCAAAACATATATGTTTAATTTATTAATTTAAAATTAATTCCCGTTGTCAAATCCAAAAGGCATATTTTTACGAAATAATAACTATCAAAAAATTAACACTTGTTTATGTCCAATTTCAAAGTAAAATTACATAAAATAACCATGATTGGATTTAATGCTAAAAATAAAATCTATTTATACCCATAAACCATTAAAATGTTTAATTTAACACTATAAATTATTTTGATTAAAAAAGTTGTTTTCAGTTAAAATATAGTATTTTTAATATTCACCAAAATATGAAAGTTATTAAAAAACACCAAAAATTTATTGAAACTAAATTATTATATCCTCATTATAAAGAAGAAGTTTATTTGTCAAATTAAATATATAAATGTTTCAAATATTGTATTTAAAAAAATTTCACCATTAAAAGACGGTAAAAGTGAATTTTTTGAAAAATACTTCTTTTATCTGAAAAAAATAAATTATTTCTTAAATTATGTCTAAGAAACTCATAATATGGATTCTAAAATTAGAAGGATTATATAATGTTCAAAATTTAGTTAATACTATTCATAACCGCTTTTGAACGGCTATTTTGGTAATCTTGTGGGGCGTATGAACTTGGTGTTGCGTGTAGTGCAAGTTATTGAATTACTTTGAAGAAATAACACACTATGAAATTTGGGGTATTAAACCATTCATGTTTCTATGGGTTGTGCCATGATGTATTGGTGAAATGATTGTGATACCCATTTCAGTTTTTTGGGTTTTGGTATGTTGAAATATTTATGAAAACCATTTCCTTTCATTGGATTATATTTAACAATTTAAGTACGTATAATATAATATATTTTCATTCTGAAATTATGTAGTAAAATTCATTATAAATTATAATGAAATAAATGGTATTTATAAAAAAATATGAAATTTATACTAATGGAATAGTAACATGAACATAGGAATAATTACATGACCATTATGAATAGTAATGTTTTAAATATCATAGAAACCTCAACTAAAAAATTATAAATAAAATTTATCCATCATATAAGTGAATATATAATATATTTATATCATTGAACAGGTAAATATATTTTTTCAAAATTATTAATCACGTGTTGGTATTTTGTGATTCATAAATATTTGATTACTATTTTATAATTAATATAATGATTTAAATGGAAATATATTTTCATAAAATATATTCATAAAGAATTATTTTTTTTTCTCATAATTATAAGATAATTTTATGAGACATTAATTAGTTTTTCAATGTTTTGTCAAATCAGTGATAGGTTTGAAACATGAATTTATCGAATAAATTATTATTTTAATTAAAAAATAAATTTCTTATATTAAGAAAATTATTTTAAAAAAATGGAGTTCATTTTTGAATTCTAAAAAGGGAAAATGATTAGGGGGAATTTTTGGGATTTTTCGGAAATACTTGAATTATTAGTGAATAGTAAAATACGGTAATTTACCATACAAGCCATACACTTGATTTCTTGATTCATAGATATTGTAAAGATTGATTAAGCCAAAAATCTCAAAATATCTTTCATTATTTAAATATATTTTATTATAATTCCTAAACTATTCATTGTCTTGTTCCAAATTAATAAACTATTGAATAAATTAATCAAAAACCAATCCTCTCCTCCACTATAAATACTACCCCTAACCACACCTTCCCCTCAAAACTCAAAGCCCTGTATCTTGATTAATTAATACCCTAATCCCTTCCAAATCCTCATACCCCAATATAAGACCATATGGTGTAACCAAAAGGCCAATACCAAGGGCCTTAAGTGGTTCTCAAGGAAGATAATTGAAGAGGTAAAACTCTTCTTTCATTTTTTTTATATTGTCTTTTTAATCATTTTAATATTATAATACTATCTTCACCTAGAATCATAAAATATTAATGAATAATAAATTATCTTATATATAATATTATTTTATATTTTAATGGAAACAATCATCATCATACTTATTCGCATATCCCTTTTATTCTAAAAATAAAAACATCATCTCTGATGTGTCAATTTACCGACATCATGGATGATGTGTTCTCAATTTCCATTACCTCTTTCATGGATGGATATAAAAAATTTTAATGGTTGAGAAATATTTTAATGTGCATGATATTACCACTTTTACTTTCTAGAATTTATATATATATAAAATATTGAATTATATAACAATACCAGTTTGTGATTATCGAAGAATAACTAAAATGATATAAAAGAATATCATTACTATTTTATCTAATGATTCATAATCATGTATGAAAAAATGACTTATTGTCACAATTACATTTTTTAAAACATATTAATATCATTTCATTCCAATTCTGGAGTTTATCTTTCATTTGACAAGATAATCTATTACAAATCGACCAAGGAAACCATGTAAATAACACACCCAAAATAATGGATATAACAAAATCTTATTAACAAATGGGTGGAATAATGTTATAAAAAGATATTATAAAGGTTTATAGTAATTAATGTGTTTCTATAACATAGTAATGACACTATTTTAACCATTACACAGTACATTTAAACACTTTTGAAGTATGATGAACTCAAGGTAATGGAATTGTTAACCAAATTTCCATTCTTTGGGTTAACCATATAATTTATTTATTATGTGGTACTAAGTTTACCAGTGTATAAATTTTTTTATATATTTTTTTGTATTTACTGTGTATAGACATAATTTATTTATTATTATCAGTTCTCACTTCAAATATATTATATTTGAAAGGCAATTTTTCATTTAAAAATCATCTTCTAATTTCATTTTATTTTCTAAAGGGAGTGATTTATATTATGTAAGTAATCCTGTTTTATGATTCTATTTTGGTTCTTGGGACTTTTATTTATAAAGGGTTGTATTTTTATCTCCCTCTATTGCATTGGGTATGTTTAATTTCGAGGTTAGTTGTATGGTTACTCCAAGTGTAACTGCGATGGTTACACCATAAGGTAGCCATGAGGGTTACATTGTAAGGTATCTGTCAGGGTTACATTGTAAGGTAAACATGACAATTACATATCATATTGTATTCATGATGGTTATAATTTAAAGTATGTAATTCACCATGTAACCTATATGGTCTATTTATGTTTTTCTATGTTCTATAGAAATATAATATGCTCATATAGTAACTATATGATATATATTGGGTGAAAAATATGTCTTTGTGAAAATGTTTTAATATGTCTATAATTATTAACTTACTAACGGTTTCTATTCTTCTTTTTATATCCCTTACTATTAATTTTGTTCTCATCCAATTTTTTTAAAAAAAATCAAAGGGTTTCAGGATGGGTTAGAGAAAAGAAGAATCCAAGATGAATGTTGTGAAGACTATTTAGGAATAATTTTTTTTATTATTAAAAACATTTTTATTTTGAAGAAATGGATATTGTTTTAGTATTATCCACTTTGTATGCATATGGAATGAAATGAAAAAATTATTTTGTAACATTATAAAACTCTAAACAAAATATATCTTTAGGAATTTAATAACGTGAAATGAATTTGAGTTAACTAGATTATGTCATGTTTATAGAAATGTCTTTATAGTTGGTATTGGAGAACAATTTAGATAAATATAGGGTTTATGATGATGTTAATAGAATACCATGAAATATTTTACACTTATTATTATGTTGGTATGGTATAGAATTTTAAGATTACCATGTTGCTTAATTGAAGATATGTATGTTCAGAATGGTTTTCTGAAGAATAAATATGGAAGATGAAGTAGAAAGGAACTGAGAGAATTGTAACTTGTAGAATTCGAAATTGGGAATGATAAGAATTGGAACTAAATAGTTTGTAATAGTAATTTAATAGTTTACATGGTCCATAAATATAGGTGGAATACATGCCAGAAAAAAAACTAGTGCTACGATAGTGGAACATTACGATAGAGGAACATTTTATGAGGCAACATCATCCTTCTTTTACTGAATCTTCGGACACAATGGAGGATGATGGGTGTATTAATGTCTTTGAAAAGATATTTAATGTTATAGGGTGTTTAGATTATCAAAACTTTAGTCTTCCCACTTATAACTTTGAAGGTGAATCTGACCAGTGATGGTTAATGGTCAAGAATATCTGAGAGAGTTGTGAGATTGATTCCTTTGAATGATAAGAATTAAAAAAATATATTCCACAAAAAATATATTCCAAAGTAGGTTTGACATAGAATAAAATATAAATTACTTTAATTGATACAAAGGGAGGAGTATTAAATGACCATATATCAAGAAAACATCCTCTTATTACCAAGGTACAATCCAAATTTACTCAAGATCATTATAACAATTCAATAATTTTTACTTAGTATTTAAGCCAAGATATTGTAGGGAATTTCCCTCTAGTGAATTCAAAAGTTATGAGAACCTTATATGATGTGTTGAGATAGTAGAAATAGATTCTATGATCATTTTTACTTTGAAAATAACCAGAATAAGTGGACCATATGGAAAGGGATGGGTAAGAATCAATCAAAAAAATATTAAGGTAAGAAAGTACAGTTTTCAGTTTATGGAAAGTGTTGTCAAAAGAACCCTGGGGAATGTCTTAATAGAAACTGGGATGTCTTTTCGATGGGGTAAGTTTGGAGATATGACGTTAAATTCTAATAGAAATTATTATAATATTAATTATAATAAAAAAAATATAAAGTGTTTTAAATTTGGTGAGATGGTTCATTATGCAAATACCTACCCAAAGAATGATTTGAATGATGGAAATCAGCTAGAATATAAGTAGAAAGGTATAGTGAGATCATTTATGACTAAATCAGTAGATTTTGGGCCATCCATTGGAGTGGTATTAGGTACTTTGTTGTTTGTTAAGATTTTTCTAATGTTATTTTTGATCTGGGGTCTACAAATTAGTTTATTTCTATGAATGTTTCTGGTTTTAACCTCAATAATTGAGACCACAACTTATGGTTAAAGAACAAAATGGGATATTACAGAAAAAATATTTATATGAATCTTCATGTTGTTATCTGTGGAAATAAATTACTTGAAAACCATATTATGTTTCCCTTTGTTGAGTTTGACGTTATTATGAGTATAGATTGGCTTTCTGTTTATCATGAAAAGAATGATTATAGATATAAAAAATTTATTTATTACAAATAATTTTAGTTTGTATACAATAATTATACAATAAAATTGATAATAAATTGAGAATCTAATAAATTGTTAAAATATGAAAACAAAAATAATATTTCCCATATTGTTCAAAATAAGGTAAATTTTCAGATAAATGATGTACTTTTGGATGATGAATATCTGGATATTAATATTGATTAGTTAAAAGGTTTCATACCAAACCATTAAGTTCAATTCCATATTGACATGGTTCTTAATGCAAATAAAATTTAAAAACTCCCTTATCGAATGCCCCAAGTGGAACATCTGGAATTGAAACATCAGTTTCACGAGTTTCATGATAAAGGCTTAATTAATCCTAGAACTTCACCATGGGGTGATCGTGTTTTTTTAAAAGAAAGCTCCAGGAAAATTTCCATATATTATATACATTTTAATAAAATTACTACTAATAATAAGTATCATTTTCCTCATATCTATTACTTGATTGGTCACCTCTAGGAAGATCAGTATTATCTCAAGATTAAATTGAGATATAGGCATCATCAACCGATGGTGAATGAGGGTGATATGCTGAAAACAAATTTTCACACTTGATATGGGCATTATGAGTGTGTTGGTATGACTTATAGTTTGGAAAATTCCCCAACTATATTCTTGGATCTTATGAAAAAAATATTCTATGGATATTTGGATTTGTTTTTTTGTTGCATTTATTGACGATATTTTGGTTTTTTTAAAATGTAATGAGGATAATAAAAAACATTTAAGGATTTTCCAGCAAACACACAATGAAAATAAGTCATACGGAATATTTTGAAAATGCTAATTTTGGTTGCAATAGATTTGTTTTCTTGGAAAAATTTTAAATAAGGAAGGAATAATAGTTGATCCCATAAAAAAGTGGTTGATGAATGGTCCATATCTAAAAATGTTACAAAGATTCAAAATTTTCTTATATTATTAGGTTATTATTGATGGCTTGTTAAAAATATTTCATAGTTATCTATCCCGTAATCATAGTTAACATGAAAATGGGATAAATTTATTTGGATAGAAAAATTTGATATATGTTTTTGGGAATAGATGAAAATATTGTTGAATGCTCTAGTTTTTTCCATAACATCTAGAAATGGTCCGTTTTTCATCTATAGTGATGCTTCATTGAATTGTTTTGGTTGTGTTTTGATGTAGAATGATCAGGTAATTGCTTATTCCTCAAGAAAACTAAAACCACATGAATTAAATTATCCCACACATGATTTAGAATTAGAATATATGTAATTTTCTATGAAAATTTGGAGGCATCATTTATAAGGATCCAAATGTAAAAAAATATTAACCTTAAAAGATTAAAGTATATATATTTTTATATGTAATTGAACATGATGTAGAGAATATGGCTTAAAAAGATAGAGGATTATGATTACACAATCAATTACCATCCTGGAATGGAAAATAGAGTGGTGGGTTCCATAATCTGAAAACATCAATATTTTCTAACCATGTTATGTTTGAAAATTACCCCTTGATGAATGAAATGTTAAATTTTGGATTGGAAGTTGTTTCTGTAGGAAATTCCCCTTTTTTTCATGTGTTAGTGTATTCATCTCTATCAAAGAAAATTAGGAAACCAGAGAAGGAAAAAAATGATTTGTATATAAAGGTAGAATAGGTTAAATGGTGAGTTTCTAAAATTTTACATTGATAATGATTCTGTTTTATGATTCATAAAGAGATTATGTGTGCCTTATGGATTCCAACTAAAAAAATAATTGTTGTGTAAATCTCATAGTTCCCAATTTTCAATTCATCCTAGCGGAAATAAGATGCACAGAGACCATTGTGAGTATTAATAATATAATAGGGTGAAAATATATATTGCATACTTTACCATTAAATGTTTGATATGTCAACAGGTTAACATAGAGAGATTACTACCAAAGGGTAAACCTCAGACTTTTCCAATACCTGAGTGGAAATGCGAAAATATATCCTTGGACATCATGGTGGGACTACAAGAGAATTCATGAGGTAACAATGCGATTTGGGTTACTGTGGACCAATTGACTAAATATACACATTTCCTTCCTACTTGAGACAATATATATTTGGATCAGATATCTCAATTGTACGTCAAAGAGGTTTTCAGGTTATATTGAGTTCACCTATCCATTATATCTGACAGTGATCCCAGGTTCACTAATAACTTTTTGAAAGGCAATCAGAAGTCGTTGGGTAGAGAATTAAATTTATGCAAAACCAATATTCCTTGTTCTAATGGAAAATTAGGGAGAATAATTTAGACATTATAGTATATTCTTTGAAATTTTTCAATGGATAACCAAGGATATTTAGATTAGTTTCTTTTTTAGTTAATTTTTCTTATATTTACATTTTTCATTCCATTATACAGATTGCACTTTTTGAGGAATTATATAGAGAGAGATGTCGAACTACAGCATTTCGGGATAATTTTAGGGAATGGAAGTGGATAAAACCAAAATTAGTAGAGGAAGTGGATTATAAAGTGATGGTGATCCAAAAACACATGAGGAAAACTTAGAGTAGGAAGAAATGTTTTGGAGATAATAGGAGGAAATACTTCACTTTTGAAAAAGGTGATCATTTTTTGTTTGTTTCTCACAATTGAAAAGTGTTATTCATTTTCCTATGAAAGGAAATCTAAATCAATTATTAATTGGAATATTTTCCTATTGAGTAGATATACCTCTGATTTTTTCTCACGTAGACAATGTTTTTCATGTTATGATGTTGATAATTTATACCCTAGATTAATCTCATGTTTTAAGATCATGTGTAGTTTAGATAGAAGAGATACTTTCTTATGAGGAAAAATGGTTTATATTCTTGCTCATAGAGAGAAAGTATTGCAACATAAGGTAATTAAACATGGTAAGGTTTTGTAGAGAAACCACATGTTGAAGAAGAAAAATGGGAATATGTAAATTCTATAAGGGAAATATATACTCACTTATTTAATAAGTGAATAAAAATTATTATAATGAAATTTACAAAGGTGGTTAGAATGTATCAATAGAGTTACTTATAAGATAATTTCTTTTCATTGTAGAATTATGTAGTAAAATTTGTTATAAATTATAATGAAATAAGTGGTATTTATAAGAGTTAATGAATTTATACTAATGGAATGGTGACATGACCATAGGAATAATAACATGACCATTAAGAGTAGTAATAGAGTCAACAGAATAGTAACCTCAACTAATAAAGTATGAATAATATTTTTCCATCATATAATTGTAAATGTGATAGATTTATATAACTTTACAATATTTTTTTTGATAATTATTAAGTGTTGGTATTTTGTGAGCCATAAATATTTTATTAAAATTTTAAAATTAATATAATTTTTCTATAAAATATATTTTTATAAAATAGAATCATGATTTGTTTTCTTCTGATAATAATATTATTTAATGGGACATTAATTAATTTTTCAAAGTGTTATAAAATCAACTACAGTTTTAAAATTGGTATTTTTCATATAAATTATTATTTTAAATAAATATTAAATTTCACATATTTAAAAACATATTTTCAAACAATGTAATTATGTTTTTAATTCTACATGTCAAAAAATGGCCAGTTTGAACTTTTGGGAATTTTCTGAAGTATAGGAATTGTTTATGAATAATAATGGACAATAATTTACGATATAAGAAAAATACATGATTTATTAATTCATAGATGATGCAAGGATAATTTAAGCCTAAAATATCCAACAATAATTCATTATTTTAATAAATTTTATGATTATTTTCAACCTATTCATATTCTTGGGCCAAAATAATTAACTAAGGAACAAATTATTCAAAAACACATCATCTCCTCTCCTATAAATACCTCCAATCACCTCCTCTTCCAAACACACCTCAATGACTTTTATATTGCTTAATTTCTACCCAAATATCATTCCAAGCCTCTTCCTCATGTCCAATACATAATGGTCTCACTAAAATTCAATAAACAATGGCCTTAAGGGGGTTCTTAATAAAAAGATTTCGAGAGGTAAAAATTCCTTTCATTTTATTTTCCTTTCATTACAATTATTTTTTTTATTATACACTCTTCACATAAACATATACAAGAGGAATGAAAACTAAATTATCTTATATATAGTGGTGTTTTTGTTGTATATGGAAATATTCATCATCACACATATTCTCCTCTCCCTTTTATTATAAAAATTAAAATAATGTTTGTGATGTGTCAATTTACATGTATCATGGTCGATGTGTTATCCATTTCAATTACTGACTTCATTGATGGTAATAAAACCATTTTAATGTTTTAGAAATATTTTAATGTGTGTGATATAAATTATTTATTATTATATAATTAACATATAAACATAATATTAAATTATACAATGAAACTATTTTTTTATTATTGAAGATCTTCCAAATTAATCTAAATGAATATCATTAATGAATCATCTAATGATTTATCATAATTTAGGAAACAAATGATTTATGATATATTTTAATATTCTTGAAATATATTATTTCCATTTAATTCTTCTTCAGGAGTATCTCTTCCATTCGACCAGAAAATCCATTTTGTACCGACTATAGAAACCCTGTAAAGATCACACCCCAAATAATGGAAATAAAAAAATGTTATTAATAAATAGATGTAATGATGTTATAAAATGATCCTATAAGGTATTAAAAAATTAATATATATCATTGATATATCAATAAGTCTCTTTTAACCATTATACAGAAGGTTTGAACATTTTTGAAGTAAGATGAACTCGAGGTAAGGGAATTCGTAACCCAATTTACATTCTTTGGGTTAACCTTTAAATCTATTGATTATGTTGTAATATGTTTACCTATGTAATTAATTTTGATTATATTATATTTATTTTTTATATTTACACTGTATAAACATATTCCAATCTTTTAATCAATTATTTCTTCAGATATATGATATTTTTAAGGGGATTTTCTTTAAAAATAATGATTTAATTTCATTTATTTTTAATGTAAAGATGTATATGATGTATGTAATATTGTATTATGTTTATGTTTTGATTCTTGGAAAACATTTTTGATTAATGGTGGGACCTATATCTCCCTTCAATTCATTGGTTATGTTTATCTTGGAAGTTGGCCGTATGGTTACTCTAAGTGTAATTGTGATGGTTAAACCATAAGTGAGCCACGATGATTACATTATAAGGTAGTCGTGAGGGTTACATTGTAAGGTAACTATGAGGTTTATAAATCAAATGGTAGCCTCATTGGTTACGATCGTAAGAAATTAATTCCCCAAGTAACCTGGATGGGTTATTTATGTTTTTCTATGTTCTATGGAAGTCTCATGATTTCAGAAACTAACTATATTGTAACTCCCCAACCCCAGCTACCCAGAGTCGGTGCATTACTTCGTAACATTGGCATGATCAAAAAAGATCAAGTCTTGAAAGACCAATTAGTTTAGTATCCTTGGAAACACTAGATACATTCATAAGTCTTTCATTACATCATAAATTAAAACATAACTAAAACAACATATTGTCTTCATATCCCCTCACACTATCCATGCAGGTCATTCATAATATACTTCTTCACATCCTGGAAAACATTAAAACATTGAAAGGGGTGAGCTCAGATGCTTAGTAAGGATAACGATATTGCGGAAGCTTTCATAAATAAAAATAAACAATTAAGGCAATGTATAACTAAACAAAAGACTTATTAAACTTGAACTTCAGCATAATATGGAAAAAGTAAAATCAAATAATGCCACTTACTTACTCACATGGATCTTCTACTAGATGAATAATCACTTGAATGATCAATAACCACTTTCATAATGAGGGAATGTATAATGCCGGACATTCTGAAACATTTTGTCAAGGCCTCGGCCAAGACGTCTAAAATGATTAAGGCCTCGGCCAAAACCATAAATCAAATTGGGAAAGGGCCTCGGCCAATTGCACGTCTAGTTGTCTCATGAGACCTACCTATGCATCGAGGAGCTATAGCGGGCTCCACCCGTCACTTATTAAGTCCAATGCATTGTTCATATTAATAGGTTTAAACATATCATAAACCATAACATAATCATATCACATAAAACATGCATAAAGGAAACATAACATTTCCACATTTCAATCACAAGATATCAATACAACACATTGATATAATAAAAATGCTTTCAAAACCACTTTCAATACCAAAATAAAAGATAGTTAAAACTTTGTATTTATTTTTTTTTTTAAAAAATTGATGGCTTGTAGAGGAAGCCGAAACTCAAATAATGGTCACGACAGCAGATAAGTCGTTGTCGCCACATAAGTACGGAAAGAAAAACATTCCCTTTTGTCGTTTAGCAAAACTCTTCGTATAAAAAGATTCTTTTTGAATAAACGTAAAAGTCAAAGGGGTTTATACACCATATAAAAGAAAGTTGTGTATAAAACCAAATATGCCTCAATGAAAGGAGATTGAGACGAAGTCCTTAAAAAGATCATTTTTAAAATAAAATAGATCTATTATGTGTACTCACTATAGGTACACATAAAGAAAGTAAAAATACAAAATAATACAAAATAATATCATGACATGATTTGAAAGTAGGAGATTAACCCAAAGAATGGAAATTGGGTTAAGAAGTTCCCTTACCTCGTGTCCGACTTGACTTGACCGTTATTTCACCTCCTGAATAATAAACTAGAGTTAATATCTACTTACTTAAGAACCTTTTTCAAGTTCATTACCCCTTTTATATCACTTATTACCATGTTACAAAAATTATGTAGTCATTTAAGTTTACAACGGTCATTTTGTCGATCATTGGTACTTGAGTCAAAAATTAACTTCTTATGATTACAAGTTCATCATGTGGTAAAATATCCTTTATATCCAGAATTATATTCAAGATGTATATATCATATATATCATATATATCCACTATATATATGCATTTATAATATTACATAACAATTAGAGTTAAGAAATGAAATGCACTGTTCATGGAGACGGTAAGCCGTACGTACGCATGAACGCTACTTTCAATTCTATTTCTTATTTAATGGAATTAAATAATAATTATATGGAGGTATAATATAATTACAGTATAATATAGCATATAATACCATTTACTCCATCCTTTATACATCCCACATATGGTATTAACAATTCAAATCATTTTGAGGGGGCGGTAGTCCGCACTTCCTAAAATGAAATTATCGCGTTTTACCCATATTGGAAATCATAATGGTATTCCATAAATGAAAAATACATAAGCTTAAGTAAAACATAAACATATTATATATCATATATAAATATAGTGACATCTTAATGGCCACCTTTGAAGGTTTTATATGAGTGTTGAACAATCATCGTTTCGTGAGGCAGAAATTCGCCATCCACAGAAACAGTAAGTTCTTTAACAATTAGATATAGGTGTGTGTAACTGTAGCTCTAATCCTTCTTATAAAAACATCCTAGAATATTGAGGATACTTTTTTTGTTACAAAATTAATGAATAGAAAGTGTTTAGTGGGTTGGAGAAGAAAAATAAAACAAAACAACATTAGAGAAGTCATTACCTTAAAATCGGGTAACTCTTTTTGATTTGAGACAAAGGATTCCTTGGGAAGAGTTCTTCCCAAATTGTGGCTTCTAGGAGTAATAGGGGGAAGTTGGGAGAGTATTTGGGCAGAGGTTGGCCAAGCTAAATGGCTTGAAAGTGTGAATGATGTGGTAGAGGTGGGGGCCTTTTATAAGTGGAGAGGAGGGGCACTTTTGGAAAGTAAAGAAAAGTCACTTTATCATAAAATGAGTTTCATATTTTTGAGGTCCCACACTTATATAATTCGAGTATAAGGTGATAAGGGTTCGAAATATACCCATCCAATAGGCTTTGGACAAGTTTAGGTCTTAGATATTACATTATCTTTCCATTTTATTTAAATCGTTAAATAATGAGGTCATCGCTGCATCATCATGATGTCATAAATAATTTAATTTATTTTATGTATAAAAATTATAAAAAATACTATGATGTAGGAAATATTTTTAGCTTTCCAATGACTATTTATAGTCAACACTATGACTTGTATAACCCCATGTAAAATTTTTTTTAGTAAAACATTTCATGTTTGTGTCATTTTTTACTTTAACATTAAATAAAAGGTATTTATGTCATTTTCCAACTAAAGTGGCTCCATGGGGTCCCCAAGTTGACACATGGATTTTATTGGTCGGCCATGACACATCCAATTAGGTTAGGACATGTGTCAAGCTCATCTCATATTATTAAAACATTATTTTTACCTTAAACTACACTAATTACCTCTAATCACGATTAAGAACTTAAAAGATACTATTCACCAAAAATTATTTTAATCTCATTGAACCACATTTTACTTCTTAATGAAAACCATGTATGTAAGATTTTTGAAAATCAAAACACATAAGTGGTAATATTTCATTTAAACGAAAAATCAGTTATTTAACTACCACTTAGTGGATTCACTATTCATCAAAAATTAAAGTTTTTCAGAACAATGCCAAAATTTCACCCTAAGATATAATTGATATTCCGAATTAAAAAATGATTTCTATTTTACAAAATTCCAAACATATAAGTTGAATTAATTAATTTTATAATTAATTCCCGCTGTCACAACAAATAGCGTGTTTTTAAGAAACAATTTATATCAAAAGATTGGCAATTGTTTATGTCCAATTTCAATGTTAAATTAATTCTAATGACAACCATTGGATAAAATGGTAAAAATATATTATAATTATACTTTAAAACCACTAAATAGTATAATTTATCACTATAAATTATTTTGATTAAAAAAGTTGTTTTTAAGTATTTTTCACTATTCATAAAAAATGAGAAGTTCTCAGAAAAATACCAAAAATTCAACATGGGCTAATTTAGATATTCCGAATCCAAAAATGAAGTCCATTTTGAAATATAAAATTTCTATAATTTTAGAAAGTGGTTATTACTATTCATAACGACTACTTTGATTAGTCACAATGTTTTAGAACTTGAAGTTGCGTACAATGAAAGCTATTGCATTATTGAATGAGAAGCGTATCGTGGAAGCTCGGGGTGTTACATTATCCCCTCCTTCAATAAATTGTGTCCTCGCAATTTGATATTTTTATTTGAAAATAAAAGGTTGAAAAGAGAAAATACCTTTGTGGAAAACCCACATCGAAAATAAGATTAATAAAATTTAGCCTTAATAAGAGGGTAAAAGTCACCACCCAATTATGATCTCGATTAGAAGAACATTGGTGGAAATTAGAGACATATAATTGGAGGAAAACCGTAAATATTTGTAGGGAGTGATTGAGGTCATCAATCACAATCAACTATCAAATTGAGGGCCTCAAAGCCTTCAATCTATGTTGATTTAAAATATCATCAGTTCAACAAGACATATGGTATTAGGATAACACATTTTTTTGTTTTAATATCCCTTTACTAAAGTTTAAGAATTAATTTATTCATTGAATAAGAGATAGGTATATATATATTTATGCTTGACAATTAGAGTTTCCACCTTCAAATCATCTTTCACTCAAAAAGATAATAGAACTCAAAAATATTATACTTATCATAATTGTATAAGGTTACAAATGTTTACACATACCATTTAGATTAGTAAAATTATTTTTTTATAACCAGGGAATTCCTGTAGGCTAGTGGTAGGAAATAAAGGCCTGTCTCACTATGATTGTGGGTTCGATTCCTGCAGCTTTGTTCGACGCGACGGATTATGCCCCACCCTACAGGTTGTCCTTTTCCTAAAACTATAGTATTATAATATTCCAAAAATAATCTTCATAAATTTTTTAACCTTAAACAATACTATCCAAAGATCAACTTAATCCACTCCAACCTTTATAGTTATCCAAAATACCTTTGTCCAGACTTTCTCTAAAAGGTCTCTTAATTCCAAAATCAATTTATCAGATTCCCCAAACAAAGTAAGGTTTCTCTTATTGTCACACACTAAAAATATAATTACCTTCATCATATTAAAACCTTACTGAAATCAACAAGTACTGCAGTACAATCCTTATATATATATATCACATTATTATAATAACCAGAATATAATCCATGAGTCCAAAAGCACCAATACATTAGTTATTCTCCTTCAACTGTAGTAACAGCATAAGATTGTCCTTTATCCCTTGGCCTTTTCTGAGGTAAGTTTCCCTGACGCTTAGGACATTCATTTGCATAATGTCCCATTTCTCTACAATTGTAGCATTCAACTTTGATAGCCTCTTTCTTTCCCTTTCAATCATGCACCTGGTGACCCTTTTCTCCACATTTATAACAAACTCCCATTCCTTTTAGGCAAGTACCAGGGTGATTCTTCCCATAATTATCACATAATGGAAAATCCTTCTTTCCCTTTTTCCCTTTATCTATCTGTTGTTCCACCGTTCTCTTCTTCTCTTTCTTTACTTTGTTGTCATAAGACTTAGAGAATTGCTTTTCTGTCTTGATAGCACACGAGACAATATCTTCGTATGTTGAGAAATATTGTGATTCTAAAGCTCGACGAAGAAAAGGTTTTAACCCATCAAAGAAACGATCAATCTTACTTCTTGGGTTACATATATAATCTGCAGCATACCTCGCTAACCTTGTAATGTTAGCCTCATACTTTGCGACATTCTCATCCTCCTTCTGCCTCAGACTCAGAAATAGCCTTTCCATATCTGCTCGATGGTCATGAGGAAAGTATTTTTCTAGGAAAAGCTCTTTGAACTCCCTCCATTCCATATTTGATACGTCATC
The DNA here is from genome assembly GCA_963277665.1 of Viscum album. Lineage (NCBI taxonomy): Eukaryota > Viridiplantae > Streptophyta > Magnoliopsida > Santalales > Viscaceae > Viscum > Viscum album. The sequence goes on from OY728162.1 coordinate 943,054,050, forward strand.
ATCTTCCTTTGTGTTTTGAATCAGCGACCACCACTGATCGGCATCTCTAGTGAGGCTTTAAACTGCCATGACAACTTTCTCCCTTTCGCTACTCCCCAAGGCATGGAATTATTTCTCTAAGGAGTTTATCCATTGCTCAGCTACTAATGGATTTGTACCCCCATTAAATGTTGGCGGTTGTTGCCTCATGAAGCGGTCTAAAATTGATCCTCCACGTTGCGGATCAGGGTGCTCCATACGAGTAAGGTTATTATTCATAACTTGAGTGAGTTGTCCCAGTATGGTAATAAGTTGATCACTAACAGTTGTATATCCAGATCCACAATAATTATCTTGAGCAGGAGGGAAATCCCTACACGGAGTGCCTTCATTGATACAGTTTCCATTCCTTCCACTAGGCGCCATTTCTAAACAATGGCATAAACTAGATTAGTTTATGAATCAAAATACATAATTCCATACTTGTAAAATACTTAACATAAATTGAACTATTTATGGATATAATCCATAATCATAAAAAGGTTTTATTTGAGGAATTATATACTCATAACCATTCATAGTTGTTTTTAAAGAAAATGAGAATTATTCTAAGCATATCCCCCGGGAGTGTCGTAACCAAGAGTGCAGCAAGGCCCGTTGTCGTGCACCAGTTCTCGTTCGAGTCTATCTCAAAGCGGTGTTTTTGGGTTTTACCCCTAGGTACATCTATGCCAGAGCCACCTCTACCTTCTCCTATCCAAACAGGGATGTATTGCTCAGAAAAATCACAAAATCTCTACAATAACAAAATTCTAGGATGTTTTTCTATACTAATCCTCAAAGTCTATCTTTGGGCTATGTGCTCTAATCAGAGTTTATCTAAATCTAGCTTCCAAGGTTAGTACTAAACTGCCTCTGATACCAACTGTAACACCCCGACCCCATCTACCCACAGTCGGTGCATTACTTCGTAACATTGTCATGATCACAAAAGATCAAGTCTCGAAAGACCGATTAGTTTAGTAGCCTTGGAAACACTAGATACATTCATAAGTATTTCATTACATCATAAAGTAAAACAAAACTACAACAACATATTGTCTTCATATCCCCTCACAATATCCCTGCAGGTCATTCATAATACACTTATTCACATCCTGGAAAACATTAAAACATTGAATGGGGTGAGCTCAGATGCTCAGTAAGGATAACGATATTGCGGAAGCTTTCATAAATAAAAATTAACAATTAAGGCAATGTATAACTAAACAAAAGCCTTATTAAACTTGAACTTCAGCATAATATTGAAAAAGTAAAATCAAATAATGCCACTTACTTACTCACATGGATATTATACTAGACGAATAATCAAATGAAAGATCAATAACCACTTTCATAATGAGGGAATGTATAATGCCGGACATTCTGAAACATTTTGTCAAGGCCTCGGCCAAGACGTCTAAAATGATTAAGGCCTCGGCCAAAACCATAAATCAAATTGGGAAAGTGCCTCGGCCAATTCCACGTCTAGTTGTCTCATGAGACCTACCGATGCATCGAGGAGCTATAGAGGGCTCCTCCCGTCACTTATTAAGTCCAATTCATTCCTCATATGAATAGGTTTAAACATATCATAAACCATAACATAATCATATCACATAAAACATGCATAAAGGAAACATAACATTTCCACATTTCAATCACAAGATATCAATACAACACATTGATATAATAAAAATGATTTCAAAACCACTTTCAATACCAAAATAAAAGAAAGTTAAAACATTGTATTTATTTTTCTTTTAAAAAAAGTGATGGCTTGTAGAGGAAGCCGAAACTCAAATAATGGTCACGACAGCGGAGAAGTCGTTGTCGCCACATAAGTACGGAAAGAAAAACATTCCCTTTTGTCGTTTAGCAAAACGCTTCGTATAAAAAGATTCCTTTTGAATAAACGTAAAAGTCAAAGGGGTTTATACACCGTATAAATGAATGTTGTGTATAAAACCAAATATGCCTCAATGAAATGAGATTGAGACAAAGTCCTTAAAAAGATCATTTTTAAAATAAAATAGATCTATTATGTGTACTCACTATAGGTACACATAAAGAAAGTAAAAATACAAAATAATACATAATAATATCATGACATGATTTGAAAGTAGGAGATTAACCCAAAGAATGGAAATTGGGTTAAGAAGTTCCCTTACCTCGTGTCCGACTTGACTTGACCGTTCTTTAACCTCCTGAATAATAAACTAGAGTTAATATCTACTTACTTATGAACCTTTTTCAAGTTCATTATCACTTTTATATCACTTATTACCAAGTTACAAAAATTATGTAGTCATTTAAGTTAACAATGGTCATTTTGTCGATCATTGGTACTTGAGTAAAAAATTAACTTCTTATGATTACAAGTTCATCATGTGGTAAAATATCCTTTATATCCAGAATTATATTCATGATGTATATATATAATACATATCATATATATCCACTATATATTTTCATTTATAATATTACATAACATTTAGAGTTAAGAAATGAAATGCACTGTTCATGGAGACGGTAAGCCGTACGTACGCATGAACGCTAATTTCAATTCTATTTATTATTTAATGGAATTAAATAATAATTATATGGAGTTATAATATAATTATAGTATAATATAGCATATAATACCATTTACTCCATCCTTTATACATCCCACATATGGTATTAACAATTCAAATCATTTTGAGGGGGCGGTAGTCCGCACTTCCTAAAATGAAATTATCGCGTTTTACCCATATTGGAAATCATAATGGTATGACATAAATGAAAAATACATAATCTTAAGTAAAACATAAACATATTATATATCATTTATAAATATAGTGACATCTTAATGGCCACCTTTGAAGGTGTTATATGAGTGTTGAACAATCATCGTTTCGTGAGGCAGAAATTCGCCATCCACAGAAACAGTATGTTATTTAACCATTAGATGTAGGTGTGTGTAAGTGTACCTAGAATCCTTCTTATAACAACATCCTATAATATTTAGGATACTTGTGTTGTTATAAAATAAATGATTAGAATGTTTTTATGGGGTTGTAGAAGAAAAATAAAACAAAACAACATTAGAGAAGACATTATCTTAAAATCGGGTAACTCTTTTTGATTTGAGCCAAAGGCTTCCTTGGGAAGAGTTCTTCCCAAAGTGAGGCTTCTAGGAGTAAGAGGGGGAATTTGGTAGAGTATTTGGGCAGAGGTTGGCCGAGCCAAATGGCTTGAAAGTGTGAATGATGTGGTAGAGGTGGGGGGCTTTTATAAGTGGAGAGGAGGGGAACTCTTGGAAAGTAAAGAAAAGTCACTTTATCATAAAATGAGTTTCGGATTTTAGAGGTCCCACAATTATATAATTCGAGTATAAGGGGATAAGGGTTCTAAATCTACCCATCCAATAGGCTTTGGACAAGTGTAGGTCTTAGATATTACATTATCTTTCCTTTTTATTTAAATCGTTAAATAATGAGGTCATCGCTGCATCATCGTGTTGTCATAAATAATTTAATTTATTTAATGTCTAAAAATTATAAAAAATACTATGATGTAGGAAATTTTTTTAGATTTCCAATGACTATTTATATTCAAAACTATGACTTGTATAACCCCATGTAAAAATTGTTTTAGTAAAACATTTCATGTTTTTGTCATTTTTTACTTTAACATTAAATAAAAAGTATTTATGTCATTTTCCAACTAAAGTGGCTCCATGGGGTCCCCAAGTTGACCCATGGATTTTCTTTGTCGGCCATGACACATCCAATTAGGTTAGGACATGTTTCAAAATCATCTCATATTATTAAAACATTATTTTTATCTTAAACTACACTAATTACCTCTAATCGCGATTAAGAACTTAAAAGTTACTATTCACCAAAAATTATTTTATTCTCATTGAACCACATTTTACTACTTAATGACAACCATGTATGTTGGATTTTTGAAAATAAAAACATTGAAGTGGTAATATTTCATTTAAACGAAAAATCAGTTATTTAACTACCACTTAGTGGTTTCACTATTCATAAAAAATTGATGTTTTTCAGAACAATGCCAAAATTTCACCCTAAGCTATAATTGATATTCCGAATTAAAAAATGATGTCTATTTTACAAAATTACAAACATATAAGTTGCATTAATTAATTTTATAATTAATTCCCGCTGTCACAACAAATAGCGTGTTTTTAAGAAACAATTTATATCAAAAGATTGGCAATTGTTTATGTCCAATTTCAATGTTAAATTAATTCTAATGACCACCATTGGATAAAATGGTAAAAATATATTCTAATTATACTTTAAAACCACTAAATAGTATAATTTAACACTATAAATTATTTTGATTAAAAAAGTTGTTTTTAAGTATTTTTCACTATTCATAAAAAATTAGAAGTTCTCAGACAAATACCAAAAATTCAACATAGGCTAATTTTGATATTCCGAATCCAAAAATGAAGTCCATTTTGAAATATAAAATTTCTATAATTTTAAAAATTGGTTATTACTATTCATAACGACTACTTTGATTAGTCACGGTGTTTTAGAACTCGAAGTTGCGTACAATGAAAGCTATTGCATTATTGAATGAGAAGCGTATCATGGAAGCTCGGGGTGTTACATATATGATTGATATTGGGTGAAAAGTATGTCTTTATGAAAATTATTTCATATATTTATAAGTATTCATGTATTTATAATTTATGTCCTTATTTTTATGTCCTTTAATATGTTTTTTGTTATCATCCCATGTTTCAAAATATGATTCAAAGCTTTTAGGGATGGGTACGAGAAAATGGTAAGCACAAATGAATGTTGTGAAGACTTTTCATGAATAGATTTCATGTTTTTATTAAAAACATTTGTATTATAAGAAAATTTATATTTTTTGTAACACCAAAATATTTCATAGTACATTATCCCTTTAATGTAATTTAAAAACTCATATTGCACGCAACACCAACATGGCTTGCGTTATACGCAAGATTCAGTTTCTGCGAAACAACACATTAATATTATTATTATTTAAACAATATATTTATTTATCATTTAAATATTGTGATATTCATAGTAAAAAAATTATTTTAAATGTTTTCATATAAATAAAACATATTTATAATGAAATGTATAAGTTTAGTTAAAATAGTTAAATATTTACAAAAACTGTTTTCTTAAAAGAATTACTTTTATGTCCTTTTTTGAACAATAATAAAATTAATTTTAGAACTCTTAAAACATAAATTAGGTAAGATAGAATTCATTTTTTAATTATTAATATCAAAATTATCTTAGTGTGAGTTTTTGGTATTTTTCTTAAAACGTTCAATTTTTGATGAATTATGAAAAATACTGCATAGTACATAAAAACTGACTTTTTCAATTAATTAATTATTTTAATTAAAATTTATCTTCAAGTCAAAATAGATATATAACACATATATTTTTCCAATGTATTTCATTTCAGTCATTTTATAATAACATTAGATATAAAAAAATTATTGAAATTTTTAACGTCTTTTACCCACCTTTTATGAACATTTGAAAATTTACCTAAAATGTAATTTTACCACTTCTATGAGTTGAATTTAAAACTTTATAGAGACAATATTGACATTAGTATGTAAAATTTGGTTCAATAGGATGAAAATAATTTTTTGTGAATAGTATCTTTTGAATTTTATTTACCACTGTTAAAAGTAAATAGGGTAATTAAATGTAAAAATAAAATTATAAATACCCCAAAACATATCCAAATTATATTGGATAAATGTATTTATACGGTAATAAACTTTATTAAAAATATAATATATATTTTCGTCCACTTGGATTATATTATGACATTTATTTTATTTTATTTAAAGAAGAGTTAAAAGTGATAAATTCAAATATTAATAACTAAAACATTTTTAATGTAGTGATAAACAAAATATTTATTGAACTATAAATATTAATTAGAAATATTAAATTATTTCCTACATCATGGAATTATATTTATAATTTTTATTGATAATATAATTAAATTTATTTTTGACACAATGATAATGTAGTAATTACCTTATTAATGAAAGATTAAAATAATTTATATTATAAATATAAAAATAAATGTAAATTGAGACTTTTTATGCCATTACAGAATTTTATAGGTGAATATGAAATGTTAGGGTTGATTTAATGAATTTTTTGAAGTATTCAACTTTTTATGACTTTCACAAAAACCAAATACTAAATTGTGTCAAAATTGACATAAATGAGTTTTAAAAAGAAATAGTTTATTATTAAATGATATAATATTCCATAAAATCTATGATTCAGACAAAGGACTTATATAATGATATATATGTCATTAATGAACAACTTGAGGTTCTATTGTCATTTTATAGTATGTTTATTAACTATGTAAGATAAAATTACGAGAAGACAAGGTAAAAGTTAAACTATTTAACTAAGAGTTAATATAAAAGATAAGTTTAATATAGTGACCTAAAAATTTCTAAAACCGATTGATTTATAGTATTTAGATCCATCCCCACCTTATCAATGAAATAAATCTATTTGTATCCATTATAAACTGAAAATAAGTTTATAAAAAAAATAGTTCATGCTTTTCCTAAAGTGACCCTCACCTCTCTTATAAAAGGGAACTTCCCCTTCCCTTAATTTCACACCTCTAACGCCATTTGGCTCATACAAACCCTTATAAAATATCCTCCCAACTACCCTAAATTTAACTTAGATGCATTAATTTGATCATAAATCCAACCTAAGAAGCCGTATTGATCATGTCAAAAGGAAGCTCCTGATGAAGAGGTAATTATTTCATCACCTCTTTCAAATTTATTTTCTTCTTCCACTTCCTCTTTATTTTTTTTGTTTCCATAAAAAATAAATACTCTAGTAACTTCTATATACTGTAATATTATTATAAATATGTTACAACCATATTCATTATTTTATCCATCATATTAATGACTAAGTCACCATACATGCGTACCTATTGCTTATCGTCTACACACCGTGGTGTAGTTTCTTATTCAAAACTTCATTATTTGGATGGGTATAATAATGATTAAAATTTATTTAAATAATAAATATAACATGTTAATGATTCTCAATATGTAATATACCATCCAATTATATAAGATTTCACCATCAATATAATGATATTGTTGCTCGTGCATACGTACGGATTACCATCTCCAAGACACGAGGAGATTTCCTTCCCCATAGTAACCATTCTAGAATAATATTCATTTGATGATTAAAAAAATATGTTTTAGAACTGAATATAATTATTGATTTGAATCAAATACATCTTATCCATAACAAACATGACTTATGTAATGAAACATATAAAGGAAAATGAATCAGTTAACACCCGAAAAACGATAATACATAAATATTATTAACAATGAAATATTAGAGGATCATATATGTTATCATATTTAGGTTTGTGGTTCTTTAATGATTGGATAAAAATTAATTAACAATTATACAAGAGGTTAAACTACCCTCGACTAAGGAAAAGTACAATTTAAGGGTCAATTCCTCAATCACATTATTTTTTGAGATTGTTTATGTCTATGTATGTTATGGGACATATTTTTCATCCATGTTCATGTTTCATAAAAGGGTTTTCAAATGGATTACTTCTATGAAACTCTTTAACTAAAAAATCATACTAAATGCTTTAAATATTTATTCTTCTAAACCATTATCATTAATTTAATTATTTTCAAAATGGTTTTTAGGATTTATTTATAAGGACGTGAATGTTTTAAAATGTAAATTCCTATCAAAAGATTCATAGTGGTATGAGAAAAATTGATTCAAAAATATCTTTTAAATTAATTCCTCTATAAATTTTGTTACTTTTAAATGATTTTTTGAACAAGGGATATTTCTCTCAATGAGTTTACTAATCATTTTCAACTATGTCAACATCCTTTACCAGATATTATTCTTGATTGATGATGATTTATTGTAATATAATATTCCATATTGTATTGAATTAGTTATGATATGTTTGACCGTGTATGTGTAATTTTTATACCATTCGTGGTTTATGCTTAATGTATTGAAATTTTGTATTCCAGTTTTAATACGAATGTTTATGTTATGTTTTACCACTTTTGTATGAGGAATGCATTGGACTTAGTAAGTGATGGGTGGAGCCCGCTATAGCCCCTTGATGCATCAGTAGGTCTCATGAAACAAACTAGTATAAAGACCCGTAAAATTCAAGGGAATTTTTTTCTTAATTTTTTGGGGTAATGTTAAGGAATAAAATAAAAGTGGTGAAACCAATATTTTATTTTATTCTGCATAACCTAAGTTAAGTGGATGATGTGGGACCCACAATATCCTACCCACATGGTAGGATATTTGTGGGTTGGGTCCCACACGATCCCCACCTTTTCAACTTCCACGAAACCCCCACCTTTGTTTAGGTAACGCACCTGCACCCCGCAATTAATGAAAGTCAACTCGTGCGTTTATTTAAATATTAAACACCTCTATTAATTGGGTGGTTTAAACGTTGCTATTAAATTCAATTAATTGTTTGATTCAATTTTTGAATTTCAAATACGTTAGATTGTGTTTTAATAAAATAAGACAAGTTGTATTTTATTTTTGGTTAGTCTTGTTGTGTTGAGAGGCTAGGGAGAATTCGCCCAGGTTCTTGAAGATTTTCCTCCTCGATGAAGGATGCGAAAAACACGAATAACACGAAGAACGCGAAGAACGCGGACCTCCGACGAAGGTCGACAAGAATGTCGGATCCTCGGAGATCGACGACATGATGCCGACGAATCTTTTCTCCGTGATGTGACGATCCCCCTTCCGCGATGCCCTCTTCCGCGACATCCCTTTCCACGACGATCCATCGTTCAACTATGCTCGAGGTAGGGAATTAATTTGTGAAATGTTAATAAACCCCATGTTACTTCCTTCTAAATCAAAGAACGCGGATCAACTAATAATTAAGTTGACCCGCGAGGAATATGTTGTGGGTTGGGAATTCTTGATTTCGGGGAAAACTTTTTGGGGTTTATTACTTTTGTTTGTGAAAAATCATTGTCGTTCTTCCTCTTTTGGGCTGCTTGTTATAAACTTAATGGGAGGAGGTTGGACCGCACGAACATGGCCGACTGTCCTCCCCCATTGTTTTTTGGATTGTTTGCGGCACGAGCAAGGCAGCGCAGTGCCGTTGCACTATTTGGAAACAAAAAAGAACGCGATGAAGAAGCACCACACCATCGCACCATGCCGTTGAGGCTGAACGAAACTATGGCCGGAGTTGGGGTCGTTGGGGCAATTTGAAGATTCTGCAGTTTGTTGTCGAAGTGAGGATCGACGGGAGACGACAAACGGGGCCGCAAGGTAATTTTAAAGTTCCGCAGTAAATATCGAGACCCAATATGAACGCCGGCATAGACGGTTTTGAAAACGGACCACCGGAGCAACTCCGGGGGCCCGCGGAAACCCTGGAGGCGCGGGTCGCCGGCGCGGCGCTGCCAGAGACCCGGGGAGGCGGCCGGAGATGTTCGGCCGCCAGGAGGTGGCGGTCCCCTAGCGCACTGCCGGAGGAAGCAAACCGCCGCGGCTTGCCGGGGCGGTGTGGCACGGGGGATCCCACGGCCGCGCGGGATCCCGAAAGAACGATGGCGGCACAAACCGCCGCCGACATCAATCAACGGAGAGGGGGCCGCGCAACCCCCCCCCCCCCCCCCCCCGCTCTGCGGCTTCTGCTCGGCCACGCTGGCCGAGCCGCGGAAGGCCATGCGGCTGGGCCGCACCGGTCATGCCAGACCGCGCCAGCAGGGCCGGGCCGCACCGGCCGGTCCTGGCTGGGTCGCACCCTGATGGGCCGACCCAGGGTGGGTTGGGCCGGGCCGGGCCCAGAGCCCCCATTTCGGATTATTTCCGTTACAACGCCCATAACTTGGGCTATAGACCTCTGATCGACACATCATTATTTGACATGTGATCCTTGGATCGAGACGGTCGTTTGGATATATTACACTCAAGGTTTTAGAGAAATTTGGGTTCAGCCGGGTTGGTTTGGATACGAAACCAACCGGGCCCTCGGAGAGGAAACACTTATATCTTGAGATCCTGACGTCTGATTGACGTGTCGTTGACTTTGTTGGATTACTATTTATGAGACGAAACTTTTGGACTAATCCGCTCGAGTTTTGGATGTAGTTGGATATTGGCCGGGTTTGATTGTACCCGAAATCCAACCGGGCCCCTAGAACGGAAAAGCTGATAACTTTCAGACTGGATGTCCATTTGACGAACCGTCAGCGGCGTTGGCGATCACGTGGAGAGACATTCACTATGAGTATACCCTATGAGAGTTCGATTACAGTTGTGATACGGCCGGGTTGGTTTGCACACGAAACTAACCAGGCCCTGGGGATGAAAAGGCTAATAACTCACAGATCGAGTGTCCGATTGATGGGATGTCTGTTGCATTGAGACCCCTATGACGAGGCAGTCCATTGAGATACTTCTTTGTGGGACTTTGAGATACTTGGAGTATCTACCTGTAGCTCATGGAGCGGACCCTCCCAAAGACGAGCATGCGGAGTACGGAGACCGTGTAGCCGACTGAGACCTGACAACTGCTTTACCGACTCGACTTGGAGTGAGTAGACTAGCCCAGTGGATGGAACACTACTTGTTTGGGTGTAGAACCATTGCGGATAGAGCACTACCTGTGTGATAGTGCAGAATCGCGGTACTCGTCCGAAGAGTACCTCTGCAGGCTATTAGGGGTGTGCACTACTGTGTTTGGGTGGCATACCCCGGCGGGAAGCACTACTGTGTTTAGGTGGCTGGCCCGTGGTACTCGATAGGAGGAGTACCTCAGCAGTCTTAGGTTAGTGAGCAGTACCTCGGAGTCGTGACAGGACCATTGTACACTCTAGTGACGGGGCTCTTCAGTAGTTACGGTATCGATAATTAAAATCCAGGTTTGAGTTGAGTCTTTGATCTTTGTGTATACCTCATGATTGAGATGGGTCACTTGATAACTTAGGTATATGCATGGGAATATACCTGGGGAGTGGTTATCTGTCGATTTCATAATCTTTGTGTTTCCTCCTGATTAATATGGGTTACTTGATAACTTGGGTATATGTATGGGCATATACCTATGTAGAGGTTATATGTTGAGATCTTCTTTGTGGTTAAACTTGTGGGATTGAGTGAGACCATGAGGGTCTCGGGGTCCCTAATGAGTATCGTTATACTCACCCCTGCACGGTCTATGCTCGTACCCTGTTGTGTTGGTTGCAGACGACTGGCAGCGCAGACATAGGCCGAGTGTTCGAGGACTGGACGGTACCCAGAGGTGGACCTCATGACGAGAAAGTGTCCGGTGGTGGAATTCATGATGAGGAGACACTCGGAGGAGGTTGACAGACGAGAGCGTTGTAGAGGCTATATGTACCTACCCTTCAGGTAGGATCCGTGGTGGACGATCCAGGAGCTGCGCTATCGGTACCTACCTTCAAGTTGGATCTGAGGAGGATGACTGAGGAGCTGCTTCCTTTCTTCTAGATGTTGTCTTTTCTATTGTACTTTCTTTCAGTTGTAGTTGTACTTTCAGTTGGGTTTGTATTCTGGCCCATTTACTTTTCATCACATTCTTTTGTACTTAGTGTTTTGCTTCTGCTTGTACTCTGTGGTGTTTACTTTACTTTTATAAAAGCAATGCCTTCCCAGTTATCGGGATTTACACCTTTGGTGCTAGTCGCCAGCCCCTGGCCTATGGACGGCGGGCGTGGGGTAGTCACAGTATGGGCCCCGAGGACGGGTCGTGAAAAATTGGTATCAGAGAAGTCGGTTCTACCGCAGAACTTATAACTCTGATATTTTCTTTCTGTTAAGAAATAGTGTTAAAGGTACTGGGTGTGGTCTTCAGTTAAGGGAGTCCAGTGTTGGTGCGGGCGGCCGATGTATCCATACACTAGGACCCTGACAACTGATTTCTGACATTTGAGATGAAAACACTGATTGCGTGTGTGTCTTTTCCATAAGTTTGTAAAAGTCAGCTCAAACTAGGTCAACTCACCAGGTATAATCATTTGACTGTGTCACGTTGTTTATTTCAGGATGCCTTTTCATGGATGACCAGCTAGAGCCCAGAGGGATGTGTGTACTGACAGCCTGCCCAGCGACGAGGCTTCGGTATAGGGCCCTCTTGCAGTTGAGGCACTAGCGGAGGCACCAGCGGTACTACCATATGTTAGGCCACCGATGTCACCAGGCCTAGCAGTAGGTGATGTACGCCACTTGAGCACGCTGCACGAGTTCCATCGCCAGGGGCCACCCAGGTTCTGGGGGGAGACAGAACCGCAGGTGGCTGAGGATTGGCTGGAGGCTGTGGTGAGAGTCTCCAGTCTAGTGGGGACACCTCTAGACTTCATGGTGATCTTTGCTGCCAGCCTTCTTCAGGCAGCATTAGACAGGTGGTGGAGCTGCTTGTTCCAGTTTTGCGATGAGATGACCTTCACATGGGAATACTTCGAGACCTTCTTCAGGGTGGAGTTTGTGCCAGTAGCTCTACACCCCGAGCATGTACAGGAGGTGCTACCTTTGCCTTAGGATTTTTGATCAGTAGCCGAGTCATATGTGGGAAGTAGATAGATGATGCAGAGGTCCAAGAGGACTAGAGCCAGCTGTACGAGGAGCAGGAAGTGTTATGAATGTGACAAGAATGCTCACCTGGTACGTGACTGTCCGACCCCCCCGCACAGTCGATCTGCAGGCTTTGCAGGAGCCACCGAGGCAGAAGCAGCGGTGGGTGCTTGAGCGACAGCCGAGCAGTGGACAAGGCAGTAGAGTTCCGGGAGCAGGTGGACAGGAGCGGAACTAGTGGATACGTCCCTTCTACTTCTAGTTCCATGTTTCTATTCAATTCGTATCTTTGTACTATGAGCTGCAATAATAAAAAGACACTTATCATTGTGATGTTTTCTTTCATGTCCTTTTGTTTGGTTTATACTTAGTGGTCCCGGTTAAGACTGATGAATTGACCCTCACTTTCGAGATTTCTACTGGACGAGACCCAGTGACCTCACACTGATGCCGACAGTGTGAATCGACCCTTGGATGCGAGAGTGACAGTTTGATCTCTTGTTAGTAACGTCGAGGCCTTACGACTTCATCCATGGCATGAATACATCATTCATGTCAGGATTGACTATATTAGGCAATGGGCGTGGATCATCCAGGGGATGAGACTGAGTTTCTCTTTTCGGAAAAGGAGAAATTTTAGCAGCTCTTTCAAATCGTAGGCAAAGAAGGTGCAGAACATCCAGGATCGGATGAAGACTGCACAGTGCAGTAAGAAATGGGAAACCAGCACTAGTCTTAGAGACTCGGGCGTGTTAAATGTTTCAATAAGAGGAAGATTAAAGGAGATATGAGTCTGTGAAGCAGTAGACGTGGAGTCAGTGCTAGAAGAGCAGCATGAGGTGGTGTACGTTTTAACATGCTACAACCACCCGCATTAGTTGTCCCCGCCAGGCTCAAGGAACTGGAGGGAAGGAGAAGAGAGTAGCTGCATGCGGTCAGGGAGAGTGACCCAATGTCTCTATGATTGATTTGAGGGACAGTCTGTGTCCACTACAGGATATTGTAGTGACAGACATTGATACAAATCTTTCCTTCCTTCCACGAATCTTGTCCCAGACCTAGAGTTTTCGCTAAGCCGTAGACTTGACCCTCACGTCTGGAGATACCTTGGGAGAAGAATCAATAATCACACTTATGCCGAAGGTGTGGTCAGACCCTAGAGGTGAGAGTTTTGGTTGGAAGCTCATGGTGGCATCGTCAAGGCCTTACGACGTTCGTTTGAGTATGGACTGGGCAATCACAGTTCATAAAAAAATTGACGGTACTAGGCAAAAAGGTTGTGGTTTAACTACGACGTCGGGATGGGTTTTCCTTGGTCGATGAAAAGGAAACCCCAGGAAGCATAGGATAAACTCATGCACAGGAGGGTGCGACCGATAACTCTTGATTCGGTCAACCTTACCCTTGGGGCAGCAGTCGTTTTGAATTTCTGTTCTAACAGGAATTGGAGACCTCTAGAGTTCGAGGATGACGATCACGTCCTTATACGGGTCTCACCTCAACGAGGTTTACAGAGTTGTGGCCAAGGCGGCATGTTATCTCCGAGGTTTAGCGGACCTTCTTAGGTCCTCAGCTGGGTAGGCGTGGTGGTTTACCGCTTGACCCATCCACCTCAGCTGCACCTGGTGCACAATGATTTCCACGTATCTCAACTGAGGAGATACGTGCTCGACCCTTCGCAGATCATCGACCATGAGGAGCTAGACGATGGCGATGGGGTGACATTCATGGAGGTTCCAGTGGGGATCGAGGATCGACAGGAGCAGATCCTACGAGGACAGTCGATTCGTTGGGTGCACTTTCACTGGCAGTACAGGAACCTCCAGGTGAGCACATGAGAGTGGGAGGCTCAGATGCGTGCTCAGTACCGCTTTTGTATCCTTAGTTTGTGTTAAAGATTTACGAGGATGTAAATCCCTGAGGTGGGAGTAATGTAAAGACCCGTAAAATTCAAGGGAAATTTTTTCTTAATTTTTTGGGCTAAAGTTAAGGAATAAAATAAAAGTGGTGAAACCAATCTTTTATTTTATTTTTCTTAACCTAAGTTAAGTGGATGATGTGGGACCCACAATATCCTACCCACTTGGTAGGATATTTGTGGGGTGGGGGCTACATGAGCCCCACCTTTCAACTTCCACGAAACCCCCACCTTTGTTTAGGTAACGCACCCGCACCCCCCAAATAATGAAAGTCAAATCATGCGTTTATTTAAATATTAAACACCTCTATTAATTCGGCGGTTTAAACGTTACTATTAAATTAAATTAATTGGTTGATTCAATTTTTGAATTTCAAAGACGTTGGCTTGTGTCTTCATAAAATAAGACAAGTCTTATTTTATTTTTGGTTAGTCTTGTTGTGTTGAGAGTCTAGGGATAATTCGCCCAGGTTCTTGAAGTTCTTCCTCCTCGATAAAGAACGCGAAAAAAGCGAAGAACGCGAAGAACGCGGACCTCCGAAAAAGGTCGACAAGAATGCTGGATCCTCGGAGATCGACGACGCGATGCCAACGAATCTTTTATCCGCGACATGACGATCCCCCTTCCATGATGCCTTCTTCCGCAATGTCCCTTTCCACGATGAGCCTTCGTTCAACTACGCTCTAGGTAGGGAATTAATTTGTGAAATGTTAATGAACCCCATGTTACTTCCTTCTAAAACAAAGAACGCGGATCAACTAAACATTAAGTTGATCCGAAAGGAATATGTTGCGAGTTGGGAATCCTCTATTGTGGGGAAAAACTGTTGGGGTTGATTACTTTTGTTCGTGAAAAATCATTGTCGTTCTTCGTCTTTTGGGCCTCTTGTTATCAACATAACGTGAGGAGGTTGGACCGCACGAACATGACCGACTCTCCTCCCCCTTTGTTGTTTGGATTGTTTGCGGCACGAGCAAGGAAGCGCGGTGCCATTGCACCGCGTGGAAACGAGAAAGAATGCGATGAAGATGCACAACACCATCGCGCCGCGCCGTTGAGGCCGAACGAAACTACGGCCGGAGTCGGGGCCGCGGGGGCAATTCAAAGATTCCATAGTTGTTTGTCGAAGTGTGGATCGACAGGCGACGTCAAACAGGGCCGCAAGGTAATTTTGAATCTTCCGCAGTAAATTTCGAGACCCAAGATGAACGCCGGCACATACAGTTTTGAAGACGGACCACCGGAGCAACTCCAGTGGCCCGCGAAAACCCTGGAGGCGTAGGTCGCCGGTGCGGTGCCGCCGGCGACCGAGGGTGGCGGCCGGAGCCGTCCGGCTTCCAAGAGGGAACAGCACCCTAGCGGACCACCGGAGGAAGAAAACCGCCACAGCTTGTCGCGGAGATGCGGCACGGGGGATCCTGCAGCCGCGCGGGATCCCGGAGGAACGGCGGCGGCGTAAACCGCCGCCGGCGTCAATCAACGGTGAGGGGGCCGCGCAACCCCCCTGCTCTATGGATTCTGCTCGGCCACACTGGTCGAGCTGCGGCCGGCCATTCGGCCGGGCCGCGCCGCGCTAGCCGGTCTGGGCTGGGCAGCGCCCTGATGGGCCGACCTAGGGGGGGTTGGGCCGGGCCGGGCCCAGACCCCCCACTTCGGATTGTTTCTGTTCGAACACCCATAACATGGTCTATAGACCTCCGATCGACACCCCGTCAGTTACGATGCGATCCTTGGATAGAGACGGTCGTTTCGGTATATTAAACTCAATGTTTCAGAGGAATTTGGGTTTGGCCGGGTTGGTTCGGATACGAAACCAACCGGGCCATCGGAGCCGAAACACTTATATCTTGAGCTCCGGACGTCTGATTGACGTGTCGTAAACTTTTTTGGATTCCTCTTGATGAGACGGAATGTTTGGAATACTTATCACAAGTTTTGGATGCAGTTGGTTATTGGCCGGGTTGGATTGTACCCGAAATCCAACCGGGCCCCTGGAACGGAAAAGCTGATAACTTTCAGACCGGACGTCCGTTTGGCGAACCGTCAGCTACGTTGGCGATCACGTGGATAAACTGTCCCTATTAGTATACCCTATGAGAGTTCGGGTATAGTTGAGATACGGCCGGGTTGGTTCGCACACGAAACCAACCGGGCCCCGGGGACGAAAAGGCTAATAACTCACAGACCGGGCGTTCGATTGGCGTGCCGTCCGTTGCGTTGAGACCCCTATGACAAGGAGGTCCTTTGAGATACTTCTTCGTGGTAATTTGAGATATTTGGAGTATCGACCTGGAGCACGTGGAGAGGACCCTCCCAGAGACGAGCGTGCAGAGTATATAGACCGTGTAGCCGACTGAGACCTGACGACTGCTTGACCGAATCGACTTGGAGTGAGTCGACTAGCCCAGTGGACGGAGCACTACTTGTTTGGGTGCAGACCCATGGTGGATGGAGAACTACCTGTGTTACAGTGCAGACCCATGCTACCCGTCCGAAGAGTACCTCTGCAGGCTATTAGGGGGTGTGCACTACTGTGTTTGGCTGGCATACCCCGGTGGGAAGCACTACTGTGTTTGGGTGGCAAGCCTGCGGTATTCGACAGGAGGAGTACCTCAGCAGTCTTAGGTTAGTGATAAGTACCTCGGAGTCGTGACATGACCACTGTACAATCCAGAGACGGGGCTCTTCAGAAGTTACAGTTTCGATAATGAAAATCCTGGTTTGAGCTGAGTATTTGATCTTTGTGTATACCTCAAGTTTGAGATGAGTCGCTTGATAACTTTGGTATATGTATGGGCATATACCTGGGTAGTGGCTATCTGTCGATTTCATAATCATTGTGTTTACTCATGATTGAGATGGGTTACTTGATAACTTGGGTATATGTATGGGCATATACCTAAGTAGAGGTTATCTGTTGAGATCTTCTTTGTGGTTAAACTTGTTGGATTGAGTGAGACTTTGAGGGTCTTGGGGTCCCTACTGAGTATCGTTATACTCAACCCTGCATGGGCTTTGCCCGCAACTCGTTGTGTTGGTTGCATACAACGGGCAGTGCAGACAGAGGCCGAGTGTTCGAGGACTGGACGGTACCCAGAGGTGGACCTCTCGACGAGACAGTATCCGGTGGTGGACTTCACGATGAGGTAAAACTCAGAGGAGGTTGACGGATGAGAGAATTGTAGAGGCTATCTATACCTACCCTTCCGGTAGGATCAGTGGTGGATGATCCAGGAGCTGAGCTATCTGTACCTACGATTTAGGTAGGATCTGAGGAGGAAGACCCAGGAGCTGCTTACTTTCTTCCAGCTATTGTCTTTTCTATTGTACTTTCATTCAGTTGTAGTTGTACTTTCAGTTGGGTTTGTATTCTGTCCTATTTACCTTTTAGCAATTTCTTTTGTACTGAGTGTTTTCTTATGCTTGTACTATGTGGGGTTTACTTTACTTTTATAAAGGCAATGCATTCCCAGTTATCGGGATTTATGCCTTTGGTACTAGTCGCCAGCCCCTGGCCTATGGAAGGTGGGCTTGGGGTAGTCACGGTACAGGCCCCGAGGACGGGTCGTGACAACTAGTGTCTTGTAAAATGGTGTTGAAAAAATTTATATTTGTAGTATTTTCATGAGTCCTTGAGTATGTGGTAATGATGTCCGATATTATACATTCCATCATTATGAGATTATTTATTAATGTTACATGTGAATATTCGACTAGTAGAATATCTATGTGAATAAGTAAATGGAATTATTTGATTTACCATTGCCATATTATGATGAGGGATATGTTTAAAGTGATTTTTTATCAATTTTATACCTTTCCATAAAAGTTTTTGATTATTTATGCCATCTTCTGCTATATTGTTTATCCTTACTGAGAATTTAAGGTCACCCTTTTCTTATGTTTTATATTTCCCCATATGCCAAGATGTGTATTATAATTTATATGCATGTTTAAGCTAGGAGAATAATGGATTTATCATAGGATTGTCTATGTTTTATTTTATGTCTGAAGTTGTAAGGTGAAGTTTATGTATGCAATCTATTTTCCAAGACTACTAAACATGTCAGTCCTTTAATAATTGATTCCTTTTAATCATGCCAATGTTACGTGGAAATGCACCAACTCTGGGTAACTGGGGTCAGGGTGTGATAGTAGGTATTAGAGAATGTTTATCTATAACCATGGAAACTAGATTTAGATAAACTCTGATTATGAACCATTACCCTAAGATAGGCATTAAGGATTAGTATAGAAGAACATCCGAAAAATTTGGTCTTGTAGATATTATGTGGGTTTTATATGAAATAAATCACTATCTAGATACTACAAGTGGCATGGTTCTGGTACAGATGTATCTAGGAGTGAAAACTCCAACATGGAGTTTCGGGTTTGACCCGAGGTATCCTGGTACATGGAAACAGCCTTACTATGCACCTAGTTTGACACTCCTAGGGGATATGCTTAGGATAATTCACATTTTATTTACAAATGATTATGAAGGATATATGAGTAGATATTTCAGCAATGATTTTTTTTTTTTATGAAACAAGATGTGTGAGAGTATTCAATTAATGTTGATAATTTTTCTAGTTTTTGGATTATACATTATGATATGATCTGACCTAGTTTATTTTGTCCTTTGGAAATGGTTACCAATAGAGGTAATGAGAACTCCAACAATACGCATGATCCAAATTGTAATACGGATCATATATTTCATAGTCTGAATCCATCATTTAGAAGGGAAAAATTCACCCACGTATTCTCATCATATGAAGAAATAACATCATGTGTTAATAAGATAAGTAATGGATTCTCTGAGTACTATGGATTTGAAGGAAAGAAATAGAAGAAGGGGATGACAGAGAAAAACATGGATAAAGGGAAGTATGGAAAGAAAAATTTTCCCACATTTGATAACAATGGAAAGAATCACCTTGGTAAATGATTAAAGGGTATGATTGTTTGTTATATGTGTGGAGAAAAAGGTCGTCAGAAAAAAGTAAGCGAGGGAAGAAAGAAAAGACTAATATTCTGTGTTTCAACTATAGTGATATGGAGAATTTCATTAATAAATGTCCTAAGAATCAAGGAAATATAGATCAGAAAAATCAAATGGATCAAGGTCAAGCAGAAGCTGTTAATAAAGTCGACGTGGAATAGTTTATGTATTTGTGTTTCTAGATTGAATAGTTATGTTACTTGAGTGTTGTATCATTGACGTATCGCTTATATGAATTATGGATATAAATAAGGATTCAACTGTAGTACTTTTTCGTTGAGGATTTGAGATTGTATGCTACTAAGAAATGTTACTCAATAGCAAGTCATAATTTTTGGAAAATTCATGGTTGAGGGTAAGATAAACCTTAATACAGTCATGGTACCGAGATAAGTGAATTGGAAAATGTAAATTGGGTATTATTGACATCCTGGGAACTGATTAATGGTTTGTTTAAAAAGTGGTTCGTACCATAATTTTTGAGAGTTTTCAACATTTTTGAATTTAAGGTGTACATCCAGTATTTTATCTTTTATATAAAGAATGAGGAAGAATGAATGATTCAATATGGGTTTCTATTAATTCAGTTTATTTTTTAAGAGAATACAAAAGGAAGGTATTAATATGTCTGTTATATGACCTTCCTTATAATGTTTTGACTATGAGTTTAGACAGAAGTATTTTGGATAATTCTTATGGTTTGAGTGAATTAAGATGGAAATTCGATACTAATTTTCAGGGTTAAAACATTTCATAAGTTTATTTTTGTCATTTTATAAAAAGGACAACCTAGAGCTCGGGCAACAACCCGTTTCATCTAGCAAGGCTACGAGACTTGAACCCACAACTAAAGGACGATAAGTTTGCATCACCTAACAAAAGCCTACATGATGTCATGGTTTGTATAATCTAGTTATTTAAATGCTATAATACATGAATTATAAATTCCTTTTTTGGAACCATATATGTTTAGGTTAAATTGAATATTTTTTTAATTCTATTATATTTGTAGTTAATGATTAGTTTGTGGTAGAAATTTTTTAATGGATGGAACTCTAATTTCCAAGTATTATTTTTTTGTATATTATATGAAAAAATTAATTCATAAACATTAGAGAAAGGATCTTAATTTTTTTTAAATCCTAATACCTTCTGTTTATTTGAACCGATGATATTTTAAATCATCATAGATTTATTTATTTATGGCCCTCAATTTTATATTTATTGTACACTTGTTTATGATTTATGACCTCAATCACTTCCTATAAATATTTATGTTTTCCTACAATTACGTTTATATAATTTCCACCAATGATCTCCTATTTGAAGTCATAATTTTATGGTGACTTTTTCATTTCCCCTTTCCTCTAATTAAGATTAAATTTTATTAACCATATTTCCCATGTTGATTTTCCACAAACTTAGTTTTTATTTCAAACCTTTTATTATCAAATAACAATTTCAAATTATGAGGAAGTAATTTATTTATTGCGGGGAGAATGTTACACCACAAGATTTCATAGTACTTTATCTATTTAAAGTTATTTAATTAATTATATTTCATACAACACCGACTTGGTTTGCGTTATATGATAGATTGAGTTTCTGCGAAACAACACATTAATATTAGAATTATTTAAATGATATATTTATTTATCAATAAAATATTATGATATGAAATTTATAAAATAAAATTTTAATGTTATCTATAATGTAATCATATTAATAAAACATATTTATAATGAAATGTATAAGTTTTTTTAAAATAGTTATATATTTAGAAAAACTATTTTCTTAAAAGAAATACTTTTATGTTCATTTGTGAACAGTAATAAAACTAATTTTTGACACACATAAAAATTTAATTAGGTAAAAGAGACTTAATTTTTGTATTTATATTATCAAATTTAACTTGGGGTGGGGATTTTTGGAATTTTTCTAAAAACGTTCAATTTCTGATTAATAGTGAAATATGCTACATTGTACATAAAAACCAAACTTTTCGTTTAAAATTTTAATTATAATTAAAAATTTTAATAATGTAAAAATTGATACATAATACATATATTATTACAATTTATTTCATTTGAGTCATTTTGTAATATGATTAGATATATAAAATTTTATTGGACTTTTTAACGTCTTTTACCCACCTTCTATGAACAATTTTAAATTTGCCTAAAACAAAATTTTATAGCTTCTTTCAATTGAATTTAAAAAATCTAAGAGACATGGTTGACATCAGTAAATAAAATGTGGTTCTATAGGATGAAAATAATTTTTGTTGAATTGTACGTTTTGAATTTTATTTACCACACTTAAAAGTAAATAAGGTAATTAAAGATACAAATGAAATTATAATTACCACAACACATGACCTAATTATATTGTACACATGTTTTTATACCAATATAAACCTTAGGAAAAAAATAGGATCCTTTTTTATCTACATGGAATATATTAGGACATTTATTATATTTTATTTAGAGAAATTTTAAAAGTGTTAAATTCTAATTTTTAATAAAAAAATAACTTTTACAATAGGGTTATACATAATATGAATTCGACTATAAATACTAATTTTAAAGATAAATTTATTTCATAAATCATGGTATTTTATTTATAATTTTGAGAGATTAAATAGTTACACTTATTTATGAAATAATGATGATACAATAATTACCTTATTAATGAAAGATTAAAATAATTTATATCAAAAATATTAAAATAAATTTAAATTGAGACTTCAGATGACATAAAATAATTATATTGGTTCATAGGACATGTTAGGGTTTAATTAATGTATTTTTTTATGTAATCACTTTTTTATGACTTTCACAATAACCAAATACTAAATAGTGTCAAAATTGACAAAAATGAGTTTTTAAAACAAATACTATATTATTAAATGATATAACATTCCTAAAAATCTAATATTCGGCCAAAGGACAAATATAATAATATATATTTTATTAATAAACCAATTTAGGTTCTCTTATAATTTTATAGTAAGTTTATTACCCATGCAATACAAAAATACAAAAACACAAGGTAAAAGATAAAATATTTAACAAAGAGTTAAATCTATAAGATATGGTTAATATTGTGACCTAAAATTGTCTAAAACCTTTTGGATGAGAGAATATTAACCCACCACCACCTTATCCTAGAAATAAATCCATTTTGAAACCTTATAAACTAGAAATTATTTTATAATAAAATAATATTTCAAGCATTTCCTAAAGTGACCCTCACCCCTCTTATAAAAGTGTACTTCCCCTTATGTTAATTTCACACCTCCAAAGCCATTTGTTTCGTCCAAACCTAGATGAAATATCCTCCCAGCTACCCTTAATTCATCCTAGAGTCCTTAATATAATCATAAATCCAACCTAAGGATCCCTTTTTATCAAATTAATAGGAAGCACCCAAAAAAAAGTAATTATTTCATCACCTCTTTTAAAGTTCTTTTCTTCTTACGCTACATATTTCATTATTGTTTCCATAACAAAATATTAACTCCAGTACCTTCTACATAATGTGATGTTATTATAAATATGGTACAACCATATTCATTATTATATCCATCATATGAATGACAAATTCACTATACGTGTGTATGTACGACTTACCGTCTCCATGTCGTGGTATAGTTTGTTATTCAACACATCATTATTTGTATGGGTATAATAATGAATATAATTGATGTAAATAAAAAATATAAGATGCTAATTATTCTGAATATGTAATATAGCATCCAATTATATATGATTTCACAATCAATAGAATGATATTTTCTCTCATGCGTACATATAGCTTACTGTCTCCACAACACGATGCGATTTCGTTCTCCATCCTAACCATTGAAGAATAAATTTCATTTGTTGATTAACAAAACATGTTTTATAACATAATATCATTCTGGATATTAATCAGATACATCCTATCCATAACATACATGACTTATGTAATAATACATATAAAGGAAAACGAATCAGTTAACTCCCGAAACAATGATACTACTGAAATATTATTAACAAAAAAAATATTTGAGAATCATATATGATATCATATTTATGTATGTGGTTATTTTATAATTTAATAAAAATGAATTAACCATTATAGAGGAGGTTAATATACCATCGACTAAGTAAAAGTACAAGGTGAGGGTTAATTCCTTAATCTCATTATTATTCGAGATTGTTTATGGTAAGTATGTAATGAGACATATTTTATATCCATGTCCATGTTTAATAAAAGAGTTTTCAAAAGGATTATTTATATGGAACTCTTGATCTAAAACATCATTTTAAATGCTTTAAATATTTATTTATCTAAACCATTTCCCTTAATATCTAAATTTTTTCAAAATGGTTTTAATGATTTATATATATGGACATGAATGTTTTAAATGGTTTATTCGTTTCAAAAGATTCAAATTGGTATGGGACACTTTTATTAAAAAAGATATTTTCAATTAATTCCACTATAAATTTTGTGAATTTTATATGATTTCATGAAAAGGGATATTTCTCTCAAAGAGTTTTACGTATCATTTTCAACTATGTCAACATCCTTTACTAGATATTATTCTTGAATGAGGTAGATTTATTATAATATATTGTTCCATATTTTATTGAATGAGTTATGATATGTTTGAATTTGTATGTCCAATTTTTATATCATTCATGGTTTATGTTTAAGGTATTGACATTTCATAATCTAGTTTTAATACAAATGTTTATGTTATGTTTCTCCCTTTTCATATGATGAATGCACTGGACATTGTAAGTGATGAGCGGGTCCCATTATAGCCCCTCGATGCATCGATAGGTCTCATGAGACAAAATATTGTCTTGGGACAAGGCCTTGACAAAATATATATTTGTAGTCTAGGCACGAGGCCTTGACTATGTGGTTATGATTTTCGGCTTTATGCATTCCATCATTATGAGAATAGTTATTAATGTTACATGGGAATAATCGACTAGTAGAATATCCATGTGAAAAATTAAATAGAATTATTTGATTTATATTTTCCATATTATGCAGGGGGTTATGTTTAATGGGATTTTTTTTTCAGTTTTATAACTTACTATAGAAGATTATGACTATTTATGATAGATTAAACTATATTGTTCATCTTTACAGAGCATCTGATCTCACACCTTTCTTTTGTTTGATTTTCCCAAGATGCCAAGAAGTGTATTATGATTTATATGCGGGTTTAATCTAGGAGAATAATGTAATTATAAAATAATTATCTATGTTGTATTTTATGTTTTAAATCGTAATGTAAAGTTCATTTATGTAATCTATTTTCCAAGATTGCAAAACAAATATGTCTTTAAATAATTGATTCCATGAAATCATTCCAATGTTATGTAATAATGCACCAGCTATAGGTAACAGGGTTTGGGGTGTGACATTGTTTTAGTATTATCCACTTTTTTATGCCTATGTATTTATATGTATGAATTATGTCCTCATATTCTAAAAATATAACCTAAAAGTATATTTTGGAATGTAAGAAAGTGAATTGTAGTTGAATTAACTAGATTATGTAATGTTTAAGGTTGTGTACATATATTATAATATGATCAAATTTTTATGAAACTCATTTCCTTTAATTTGGTCATTATATGATAAATGTTTCAATGTCTTTTGGGACACAAATGTATGGTTAATGTGTCGGGTGCAACCTATATATTCCCCAATTCATTGGGTAATTATTAATGTTATATTATCTCAAAAGGTAAATGATTGATTATCCCAAACCTTAAAGAGGGTAATATGGAGTTCATCCAAAGCCTTTAAGATTGTAAAGAATAGGTTATCCCTGTTTCTAAGAATTCACATGGGTGGTTATTCCTACAAAAAATTTCATGATTCTCTTAGTGTATAGAATTTACAGAAATTTTTTCATTCTTTCATGTATTCTATAAATCTTTATCTTATGGAATTGTTATCGTATCGTGGATCATATTCTTTAGTTCCATTAACATTCATGACTTATGAAAATCACAGGTTTATGGAATGACCTATGTTTATGATCGATGATTTACAAGGTATGATTTTTAAAATGTAAATTCTCATGTGGTTATAGCTTTATGATAATGTGATGTTTATATCTCAAATGTTTACACTTACTAAGGATTTTATCCCACCCTTTCTTTTGTTTACTTTCCACTGGATTAGAAGAAATATATTGCGCATGATATGTCTATGAAGATTTTAATTATCATTATATTAGGGGTGGATAGTGAAAATAACTAATGAAGTAGTTGTCTATCTGTCCATGTCTCCAAAGGAAATATACATAAAAGATTCTAGCATGGATCATTATGTTATGTAAGGAATATTAATCTATTAAGATGTAATATTAATTTAGGTGATGTTTGTGTCTTTAGACAAATCATGCCCTAACCCTAATTTTTTATTTTTGATCATGTCACGTGATTTATCAGTTAAGGACACACAGTTGGATAAATTGTTCACCATAACCATATGGATTCCTAGATGTCACTACATCTAGTAACAAACCTTCATGGTGGCTCAGCAAAGTTTGGGGAACTAATTATCTAACTATGCACTAAAAAGGCCTTACAACTCCCTAAAATGAAAAAAAACCCATGAAGCTCACCCCAAAGAAAATAATAGTTAAAAATAAAAACATTAAAGGATGATATTAAATCGTAATGCACCAGAAAAAATTCAGGTTTTTACAATATTCACCTCTAATGCCTTTCCATCCCAGAGAATCATCTCTAGGAATCTTTCTTGAAAAACTCATTCCACAGAGATTCAATGTCAAACTCCCACTATGAATATTCCAATCAAATCCATCCATAATTATAAAGGATCTAGAAAACTGTAATTATATTCCATCATAACATAATTTTTCTCTTGTCTATAATAAACATTGGGAATTCCATTTATATCGAGGCAGGATCCAGCTCAACATCCTCATATCTAATGACATCCATTGGATCACGCATGTTGCTCCGGAGCTAAGAAACATACCACAGATCATGAATTTCTTAGTATCAAGTGGAAGTTTTTATAACCTCAAAGATATTTAACACTCAAATTAAACTTGGAGGTATCTTTCCTTGCATACACAAAGGTCAATGACCAAAACACTAAAGGTCATCTACATTTATTTCATATGGTCACTACCTATAATAATATCTGGTTAGAGACATTCTATTTAGGTACACTCTATAATTGTCTCATATACCCTCCTTAGTCCATCTATAGAGGCATGACCACCCTCAGGAAAATATAGAATAAAAAAACATGGTTTTATATAGAGATCCTCAAAATTTTTTATCTATATTTAATCATGGATGTTGTTATTGTAGGAGAACTCTACCAAGGGAAATATCTTACACCACACTCTAATCAGATCTAGTACAAAAGCCCAATTCTTATCATCTAATATCTAAATCATCATTTTGGATTGGAAATCGGTCTATTAATGATATATTATAATCAATTTTAGATGAGTACCCAAATACATCTACAATCCCTATCAAAAACCACAATTTGAAATGTGTGTCTCTTTCAAATAAAATTCTCAATGGAATGCCTAGTAATCATACAATCTCTCATACATATTTCTTCCACATATAATATTTTGAGTAATTTTAAAAGATTAAAAAGATGAGAGAACATTTTTTCTACCAATTTACTATAATACAAACTATATCACGACTCCCTGAGTTCTAATATATTTTTTACATGAAGTCCATCATCTCATATTCAAACATCCATTCCAACACCAAAACTAGGTGAAACAATCCACAAAGATGATGATGCTCTTTTTTTACACTCTAGTTGGTAAAGCATCAAGAAACAAAATCAATGATGATTCTATTCATTCCAGACCACTAAAGAAAATGTCCAATTTAATGGTAAAAATTTATTAACCTTGGGCGCACAAAAAATTTAAACTATTTGGATTCTCTCATCATATCCTCTCCTATGTAGGGTGGAACAAAAATCAAACCATGAATCAAGAACAAACTATCGTCCTATACTATAAATCATTGAATTTGATAACCTCCTTCAAACCGTTCTCATGTCACCACAGACATTGGATAAGAATCATGTACAATATTCCTCATGTACACTAATAAGGACATAATGACCAATTATACACATTTCATGAATCCCCAATCAATATATGCATCCAAAATCCATTCTCTCACAAAAATATCAATACATAAATACTTAGGAGATTACCACTCACCAATCTCCTTAAACACCATCATTTTTCTATTAACATAATCTCTAATGAAATTACCTTATCCTACATCATAACACTTCTCAAATTGAAATTTTTTAGAACACTCCACTAAACACAAAAACATTATATTGAGGTATTTATGAGGGAATATATATCAAAGGCTCTTGTGGTACATATAAACAATAGTCCATTCACTAAAGGGATAAGGGTGCCAATAATTCATAGCATGGGCTAAAATTTTCAACCTGAGTCATGCGTCAGGTAGTTCTATTCAAGGGGTCACAGTTGACACACCCTATAATAAACTAACTTCTCCATTTTCACCAACATAGATCCTACCACAATAGATGTGGAATCACAGTACCCTACATATCAGATCATAACCTCTAGAATAAAAAATATAGTTGGTGGTAACCACTACATTAAATCTTGAAAGGCCATCTTACACTCCTTGATAAATTAAAATCTCACCAACATTTTATTAAGACTCTTCATCTATCCTGATAAGATATAAAAATAATAAATGGACCATTAGTAGCATCCTAAAAAACAAAGGAAGACAACATTCTCAAAAACATAATGAGGGATATCCCAAGACATCATCACTTCCACATTTTTTGGGTACCCATTAATACCTGACTCAGTGATCACATTTACATGTAAAATTTCCTATCTGATCTAAATGATAATCCTCAAAATCATGACATAAATCTTATATGATTAGTGAGTTATCAACATGGTCTCATGGTGGATAGAATATAACTCTGAAATTTTTTAATATATAATGATATCATTTATGAAGACCATGATGGAAGTTTTGATAAATGAGTGAAAGAACTAGTTCATGATGTCCATTAAAAATACTGGTAAAATTTTCAAACCAAAATCCATGAAAATGTATACATGCATACCACATATAGTCATAAATTTCAACATAATGATATCCTTCTATATTACCCGCAATTAATGGAGGTCTAAATGAAGATCAATATTGGAGAACCACCGAGCTCCCACTAATTGATAAAATATATCATAAATCTTTGATAATGGATATTTTTTCCTTACGGTCACCTGGTTCATATTACTATAGTACACATAGAGTTTTACACTACCATCCAATTTCAGGGAGAAAAGAAAAGGTCATCCCATGAATTTGTGCTCATTCTAATGAAACCCTTAATCTCTATTCCATCAATGTGAATCTTAAGATATCTTAACTCGATCTATGCCATATGATAAGTAGGATTCAAAATGTGTTATTCTCTTGACATGAGTTCTATAAAAAACATTACATAGTGTTTAAGAGGATGACCTAATAATTGATCTATAAATACATCATTATTGAGATCAACAACATGAGGAAGAGTAGAGGACCCAAAATATGGTTTACCTATGATATCTAATTATTACAACTATGTTGTGATGGATCCAATCTATCTCAAATCTTGTTTCACACTTCTAGATTCAATATCCCACTGACCAATCATTACAAAATGCTCTCACATGTGTGAAAAAATACACCCACCTCTTAAAAAATATATATGATAATTAAATATGGTTATCTAGTCCATTATAATATTCAAATTAATTCTATTAATCTCTCGGTTTTCTAAATCCAAGAAATTTACCTTGATGAAAATAACTAGATGACCTCTATGTAGATGCTCAAATTTATTCCCCAAGGGTGTGTTATGATAAGGAATATCATAAGAAAACTAAATTGGAATGTAGAGACCATCACCAACATGAGAAAATAATAGAAAATGAGCTGTATCTTAATCATAAATATCTTTATAAAGAGTAAAGGTTCTCAATATATGATATCTAATGATGGATGGTCCCTCTATATAGTTATCAAGTGACTAATTCATAGGATTTACTTTTCATGGACATAAAAATCTACATTTTAGTTTTAATTGTAAGCATAATTTTTTAACATTTCTGGTACACGTATGAATTATGGAATGGATATATCATTATATTATATGTCCTCAGATAGTTTAAGTCCCAATGGATGTGTTTCTCCAAATTAATTCCAACATGTTATGGTTCTTCACTTCATTCCATATAGGAATTCATAAGGAGCCATCTGAATGCTCGAACAAAAGCTATTATTATAAGTAACTATCACCACAAGATATTGTTGATCCCATTCACATTTTAAATAAATAGATATATATAAATAAATATGTCATCAAATGTTTTAATTATCCTCTTAGATAGAATATATGTATGAGGTTAACAAGAAATGTAGAAAATCAAATGTGTATCCAAATCCACCAAAAGAATACTACAGAACATCGATTAACAAAATTAAATCCTTAGTAGTTATAACGGATAATGTTAATCTATTAAATTTTACCACTCCAATAATTTATAAAAAAATTAATTGTTTCAAGAGAAAAATCATCCCTAATGGTAATAATGTTTGAAGATATAGTAAGGTTGTCGACTAAAGAAAATATAGCATTGTGCCGCATATATATTTTGCAGATTCCAATGATAAAATTCAGGTTGTCATTTTCCTATCACATTATTTTATGAGTAATGGTGGTAACATACCATTAGACTTCTATCACTTAGACATAAAAACATGAAATTTAAAGAACTAATATATATTCTCTTAAATAAAAATCTTCATGATTTCCCACTAGAAATATTCTTTCAAATCACTATATATCTTTGTACTTCTACTGTGATTAGAGATTGAAGAGATATGAGATATATACACCAAATCCTTCCTCCGATATAGTAGTGAGGGGACAAAAAATGGTCCTATAAAATTTTCATTACATCCCAAAAAATTTTAAACATTGGAATATTTCTAACCACTCATTATAGTTCTATATCTTCTTTATACACCTCTTTACACATCACATGAAGAAATGGTTGAACAATAATTTGATCAAGATAAGGTTTACACAATTATTTTATGATTTCTATATCCATACATTGAAAATATATAAATACAGGGTCATCTTTATCCTCATAGTAGATAAGCTAGCATGATCATTTGGACCCAAAGAAATGGCCTCCTTGTTTGTTTTCCCTGGGTGGTAATGTATTGAGTAGTCCAAATCTTTAACTAGATTCGACCATCATCTTTGAAAAATATTAAGATATTTGTGAGTTAATGTATACTATAAGATTTTATTATCAGTATATATATCACATATATCTCCATAAATATAATTCCCTGATATATTTTATTAAAAAATTACACCAACTAACTCCAAATCATGAGTTGGATAATTTTTCTCATGAAACATCAAATGACATGCCGATGTAGCTGTAACTATATAGTTCTGCATAAGAATAGATCACAATTCCTTCTTTGAGGAACCACTATAGATTACAAACCATTATCCACTATATTTTGGTGTAATAACAGGTACACTATCTAGCTCTCTCTTCAAATAATTAATCCTTTCCTCAGATTCATATATACAAAGGAACTTGGCACCCATTGGAGTTATCTTTTTGAGTGGGTTAGATAGACCTAAAAAATTATCTATAAATCATTAATAATATCCATACAAACCAATAAATATATGGATCTCAAAAACAATAGTTCTTCTAGAACACTTTTAAAAAAGTATGTCTTTGAAGGATCCACCCAAATGTAGACACATTAGATTATATGTCCCATTAATGTAACACTAAATAACCAAAATCCATACATAGTAAATTTTATAGTAAACATATCCTTCATTAGGAACTTTATTACAATTCTCATGTGATCCTCATTCTATTCAATTTTCAACAGATATATAATAATATCATTTTTATAGACTTCAACAAACTGATCAAGGTAATATATAAAGAATAGAATCATTAAATCCATTAATAATGCATGGGAATTTATAATATAAATTTAATCAATATAATTTCATAGTTTCTATAGCTTTTAATGAATGCTATTATGGGTATATCCTCAAATTTTACCGTAAACTAATAGTTTATATATTGAATATCATTCTTTGAAAAGTACTGAGTTCCTTGTAATTGATCAGTGAAATATTCTGTATGGGGTAGAGGATAAATTTTCATGATAGAGATCTTGTTATTTTATTAAATATCAATAAAAATTCCCATTGATCCTTATTTCATCACAAAAATACTGGTTTACCCAATGGTGAAACACAATGAAAAATAAATCCCTTATCAAATATTCATCTAGATTTCCTTATTTAATTCCTACACCATAATTAGGGATATTCTATAAATAGTAATTGAAATAAGTTTACTATTAGGTATGAGTTCTATCTAAATCTCATCTTCATGTCTGAAAAGAATTCAAGGAAATTATTTAGTAAATAAATTAACAAACCTCCAAAAAATACTCATATATTTAATGTCGAATTTATCCAGAACCATCTAATATAAATAGCTTTCATGAATTGTAATTTAGATTAAAAATATATAAGTAATTATTATTTAGTGATTTTAATCATCCTCACACAAAAATGATAATAGGAACATTTGGAATATGAAATTTGACTAACCTTTATCCTAAATTAATATGGTATCTATAAAAAGAATACTTATCCATGCCAAAAATCACATCAAATTCATCTAAGTAGAAAATAAAAAATTTTACAAGAAGAAATTTTCCATAAGCATGAATTGAAGAGAAACTATAGAATAGGGATGAAACCCTCATATCATTAAGAGTTTTCACTACTAATTTAATATATAATAATTGAAGAGTTAATCTAATAACCTTTTCAAAATTTCATAGATATAGAAGTGTTTTTAGTTCTAGAATCAGTTAAGATAGTAGTTATTCTATAGTGGAAGATAAGTGTATTGTTCCCCACATTATTATTGTAACCCACTTCACTAGTCATGATTTGAGGATATTTACCTTTCTCTATTATAAAGGTTTTTTGGATTTTGATCGTCACTATAGAACATTATATTCAGGAATTTTTTGGAATAATTCCCATACTTTTTTCATTTACATTATTGGATTTTGGTGGGGGAATTGTTTTTGTTTATTCTTCTCTTCCATTTCATAAATCAACACATTAATCACCATTTAACATTCAATGGATTTATGGACTAATGTTTTACATTCAAAGACCATCATAGTCCCAATAAATAAATTCCATTGATGTTTCTTTCCATGTTTTTGACATGAAGATGACTATTATTTATTTGAACCATGTGATATTTTTCATAATACATGATCCTCCATTTATTATTAAAAAAATGGGAAATATGGGAATATAGGATTTCCATTTATACTTAATTCCAAATTGAACAATTTCCACATAGCTACAAAAGTCTATAGTAGACAATTTCTTTCAAATACATGGTTTTAAACTACCAAATAATCAATAAATTTTCTTTTTATGGGTGATAATTAACCCAAAATCATACATTGGAAACCTTTTAAAAATACCCCCATAAGTACCAAGGGATATATCACCATTTATGTTAGTATCAATGAGTTACTTCTCTAAATTTTTATGTAGAATATAAAGAGATTACATAGAGAAAAATATCTTCTAAACTCATCACATTTAATATAGTCAATTTCATCCTCTTGTTTAGAATTCTTAATAAAGTTACACCATTGATATTATTCTCCTTCCAAATAATAAATGTCTAAGAAGAAATTTTAATATTTTTAGTAAAAGGGAACTGAAAATATATTCCCTATGGTGTCAATACATTTCTTAGATACTAGTGGGAAAAAACTCATACTAAAATAAGGAGGGAGTTTCCTCCTGAAATACTCAATAGTACATTATTCCCTCCTTTGATAATATGGAAGATTAGAATGATTCATAGTATGGAAATGTTTTGTGATCTTAGCCACATGATTCCACATTCTAGATCCCATATAATTTAGTTTCTCAAGTTCAAAATCAATGTATTACTGATCACAATAATTTTTAGAATTGTGTATTATAATTCTATTCATTGACTAAAACTAAATAAGAAAGTGTGATAAAAAATAATCATATTGGATAACCATGAAATAATAAAAATTTATAGATGTTTAAATCATGAAATTTTCTTTTCATCCCATGATACCTTAGGTTTAATCAAGGTCATCCCCAGTCATCACCAAAATAATAGGATGTTATCCTCTACGTAAAAATATCCCCATGCTTTACAGACATTTTATAAACCTATTCTCTAAAGATTGACAAAATTCATCTATGATACCCACTATAATGATCCACTCTCTTCATACATGGATACCAAATCATTTTAGATGAAAATGTCAAACAATTCACATATACACGCCTATGGACCATAAATGATTAGTATCATTATAGACTAGATATAAATTATTCTTATTTAATTAAAGGCCTTCAACATCTCTTATAAAGAAATTCTAATTTACTACTCTTCACAGACAACCCCAAACAAAAAATTTCTTTATTATGTGGGGAGAAGAAACATAATAAATTTTGAGCTAGATGCTTAGTAATGTTAAAAATATTAGATATCAATTGATGATTATATAAAAGAATTAGGTTATGATTTCATGAAAATAATATAAAATGTCCATACACAATCTGTTAAAGCTCATAAAAATGATTCATGTAATAAACCATTATCATTATAGAAATCAGGAATCGTTAGTCAGATAAATAAAAATAAATCAACCCTAAAACTTATGATTATTTCATAATTTCATGGAACCATCATATGTATATAAACCATATCATATGTCCAGGTTAACTAATGACACCATCAAAGCAGAATGGACTACGTATCAAAACTTGTTTACTATAGTACATGAAGAGAAATAACTTATTTTCCCTACTGGGCGCAACACATCGTGATGTTCCTCATAAAAGATCAATAACATTGATTGTTTCCCATTCTAGATCAAATAGATCCAATTGTCTCCCATTGAAGATCAAACACATCTTCTTTCTTTGCATAATAATCTCATGAGATAAGATACATTACCCGATTTATTAGACAGATACATAATTCTGGGACCACCCATCACATAATGAAAACCAAATATATGTCTTCTATAAGGTTAAAAAATGTTTATCATATCATCATATCATAACTTGTGCAGAGAAAACAACTTCTATAAACATATCATTAATCTATCATATCATAACTGATGAAAAAAATGGGTCTCAAAAAAATAGAATCATAACCTTAAACCATCTAGTGAAAGAATAAGGATTGTTATATTGGATTATGTACTTATAAAAAATAATACAAACCAAAGGCTCTTGTATTTGATGAATATAAATACCCTAAAAATATCATTGAAATATTCTTAATGAATATTAATATTAAATTTTGAAATAAATTCTTAAAAATATTAAAATTTACAAAATATTTTAGTTAAAATTGCTTTCAAAATTAATGTGTAAAGTTAAAAATGAATCATAAAATCATAAAAACAATTATGTGGCATAAAATTATATATCATTTATATATTTTAAAAGAAAACATTCCTCTCAAATGTTGTAAAAAATTTTATAATGTAAAACATTTATTAAAACATCTAGAAAATTCATTTTAAATCCATTTTTTAAAATTAAAACCTAGGAAAAAATTAATTTAAAAATACCTATTATAATAGAAAAAAAATATATAACATTTTTTTGAAAATATAAGCATCGAAGAGAATGAATCTTGATTGAATAATAAAACATTTTTTGTTTTCAATAATTTTTTTCATTCCAATGAGTAATTGAATTTAGGAAAATGAAATGAAAACATGTATTATTAATAAAATCCATAGGAGAATAAATATTAATTAGTTTTATTAGTTAAAGATTATAAAATTTCATCATTGTGTGGTCAATCATAAACATTATCGATTAAAATATGACTCAAACCAAAATCCCCAACCACATTTGTAATATTATGAATAAAAAATTAGGAAAGAGATTAATTGATAAATAAGTTTAAATATCCATTAGTTTCTAGATAATAATTATATAATATATCCATCATCATTACATACACCACATAAAAGAATCAAATTCTGAATATAGCCTGTATCTCACAAAAGTAAAAGTGAGACAAAGATTCTTTACCTCAAGTCTCAAATTTCTTATACACATTCTATAAGTCCCAAGCCTTAAATATTATATAATCTTGAGTTAATTCATCAATTCACATTTATTAACATTTCAGGTTTATGGTTTTATATAATTAGGCCATTAATATTACATTACATGTCAAAAATTACAATATAGAAAATTATTCTATATCAATTTTTTTACAAATAATAAAACTCATTAAAATAAAACAAGAATTCTTTTCTTGAAATAAATATCCATGAATTATTACATTCTCTTACCTATCCTTATATCTTGTGAAAAATATTTCAAAAAATTGGGATGAGAAAAAAATCTCGATAGGGGATATAAAATAACTAAAGAAAACATTAGTATATCAATACATAAAAATCAATGAAAGCATACTTTTCAATCATAAAAGATAAGTTCATTAACATACCTTATGAAATCATAAGATTTATGAATAAAAAAAAGAAATCATAAATCATAAAGGTAACTTTTGTCATCCATAACATACATACATTTTATCTTTTACAACTACATAGGGAGTTACGTTTGGAATACCCATAATAGTATATTACCTAAATATTTTAGGAGAAACATAAACATTTACCTCTATCATGTTACCCAATGCATTGGACAGCTATCTCAGGCTCATCAACCCTCAGTTTATCAAGGAACTACCTATATATGTAAGAAATTCCCAAGATCCATAACATAATCATAACCCAAAATACAAGCATAAAGAAAATATTACATTTCCACATTGAAATCACATAATATAATTTCAAGATATTGACATAATCACCGATTTATCAAAACCATTTTAAAAAAAATACAAAAAAAGGAATATGGTATTTATTTTCCTTTTAAAAACACTAAATCTTGTTAATGAATCCAAATATCAAATAATTCTCACGGTGGTGGAATGTTCTTGTCACCGAGTACATTAAAAAGAAAAACTCCCTTTTCTTTTAAAAAAACACTTCATAAAACTAATTATTCCTTTTGAAAAATATTAATTGAAATTAAAAGAAAAAGGTTATAATTATATTTCATATAAAATAATGTTGTGTATAAATCAAAATATGACTCAATGAAAGAATATTAAGACTAAATCCTTTACCACATGAGAAGATAATTGAATAAAAATAATTATAGAATAACATTAATAAATTATAAAATTATGAAAATAAAGAGATTAGGGATATAATATGACAAAGGGCAGTATATACAACATATAATGTGAATTACTGTATAAAAACAAATAAGACTTAATGGATTGTAAATTGAGGAAAAATCCATTACAAATATCATATCATTAGGTTAAGAATAAATCAAAGAAATAATTATGTGTAAAAAATATTAATAAAAAAAATATAAGTGTATATTAAGAGTAACAAAATAAGAGATCATTCATACATTTCCTTGGGAAAACAAAACCAATGACATGGATATTTAACTCAATGAATGGAGATTGAGCTAAGATTTCCCTTACCAAGTTCATATAAATGACGTGAGAATTTAACAATGGGGTGATTATGTGTTCAAAAAGTATATCCACACAAAGGGAAGTTGAAATTACAACATAAATAAATAAACATTGATTCCACATATAATATTGGCATTGAAGAATCAACTATGTATACGTAAAACCCAAAGAGTAGAAATTGAGTTTAGAAATTCCCTTAAGAAATTTCGGCCACCTAATGACGTTACATAAAATTATAGAAAATTAGTTGATGAGAGAAATAAGGGTCCCTCATCACATGGAAAAAAATTACTTAAATAATTATATATAATAACATTTCCCAACATAAGAAAATTTAAATTAAAAGAAAAATCATTATAGAAGTCTTTGACTAAAAGAGGAGGGCGAAAAGTTTCCTTACCTTGGGTATAACTTTTCTCCTTTATTCTTTATATTACTGAATTATAAACATAGGTTAATTACTAATTTAATCCCAAAATTTGTCAAGTTTATTGTAAATTTTATTTTACTTATCATAATTTTATAAAAATTACATAATTAGTTATGTTCATATCATTCGTTTTGTCGATATTCAGTACTTAAGTCTAAAATGAACATGATATAGTTAAAAATTGTCCATGTTTTAAAAATTAAATAATCTATAGAATATTATTCTTTATTTATATATAATATATATCCACTATATATATATATTTATAATATTATGTAACATTTTTGGATAATAAATGAAATTATCTGCTCATGGAGATGATAAGTTGTACATATGCGTGACTGATACTTTCATTTATTTTTCATATTTAAAGGAATGAAAAATAAATAATACATAGATATATTTTAATTCTAGCATAATATCATATTTTATATATGTTACATGTGTTCATTAATTCAATCCTTTATATGTTCCACGTATTGCATGAATGATTCATATCACATTGTGGGGGCGGTAGTCCGCATTTCCTCAAATTAAATTATTGTATTTACAGATTATAGAAAGAATAAATGGGTGATTTAAATAAAAAACATAATAATTGAGACATTATAAATATATTATATATAATATATAAATATAGTTCCACCATTATGGCAAACCATGAGAGGTGGAAGGGGAAAATTGATCAATCATCATTTCGTGAGGCAGTAGATTGTTGTCCAGAGAAACAGTATGTTCATATCCATTAGATGGAGGTGTGAATAATTTTAGTTTGAATAATTATCATAATAAATCCTAGATATTGAGGATAAATTTTTTGATATGAAATAAATTAATAATAATAGAATAGGGGGTGAATAAGTAAAATAATGTAAAGGTACTTCAGAGAAGACGCTACCACTTAAAACATGTTACTCTCTTTGATTTGAGCCAAAAGGATTTATTTAATTTCTTTATGCCCAATGTATGAATTCTATGATGAACATAGGGATGATGTGGGATTATTTTGGTAGAGTTTGGTTGATCCAAGGGTCTTTAGAGGTGCGATTAAATTGGTAGGTGTGATGCCCTTTAATAATTGGGAAGAGTGGCACTTTAGGAATGTTTTAAAGTATCATTTTTTATAAAATGATTTTCAATTTCAAAAGGACCAAAAGTAATTTATTTAGTATATAATATTATGTTGGGTCGAAAACCTCCCAATAAATAGTATTTAGAAAAGTATTGTTAAAAAATTTAACCTTATCTTTTAGATTTAACCCTTAGTTAACTAATTTAACTCTTACCATTTCTTCTTGTATATTAATACTATATGGTAAATATAGTTACTATAAAATGAAAATAGAACCTCATGTGGTTCATTAGAAATATTTTAAACATTATATAAGTGATTTTTATGAATATTATATTTTTAGTAATATTATATCATTTAATAAAATGATCTTTGTTTAAAAAAATTATTTATGTAAATATTTACACTTTTCATATCATTACTTTTTAGAAATCCATAAGAACTTGATTTATTCTAAAAAAACATTTTTAATAAAAATATAAAAATTCATACCTACCAATTAAATTATTTTATTTCCTAAAAAGTTTTAAAATTAATTTATTTTAATATTTTTAATCTCATTTATTTAAATCATTCATTAATAATGTAATCACTACATCATCATTGTGTCATAAATATATATATATATTTAATGTATAAAAATTATCATTATAATACAATGATATAGGAAATATTTATATCCTTATAATGACTAATTATATTCAAATTTTTCACTGATATAACCCCATATAACTTTTTTTAATAAAAGATACATGTTTATGTTACATTTTTCATTACGTTAAATTATTTCTTATATAATGTCATTTTCACATCCTAGTGGCTCCATTGGGTCACAAAATCGACCCAAGGATGCCCATGGTATGAAATTTCTCATAAAAGAGTATTAAGACACATGTTTAGGTAGTTTAATAGTATCATAATATTAATTTTTTCCCTTATTTACCAGATTTACCCTTTAACCATGGTAAATAAAATAATTACTGAAGTTATTATTCATAATGTCTAAAAATAAAATGTACAAATTAAAAATTTTGGACCACCTAATTCCAAATAAGGAATACATTTCTAAAAATTAAAAACATTGAAGTTTTATAATTTAATATAAAATTAATTCCCGTTGGAAAAACCAAAAACCATGATTTTAATAAGTAAAAAACTACCAAGAGATTGACATGTGTTTATGTCCAATTTCAAAGTGAAATTACATAAAATGACAAAAATTCAATTAAATTATAAAAATATAACACAATTACACTTTTACACTGATTAGAATTACAATGTAACTTTATAAATATATTATATGAAAAGGCACTTTGGAATTAAAATGTGGTATTTTCCTCTATTAATAAAAAAATGGACTTTATTAGAAATTTTCCAACAATTTATCCAATGTAAATATTTATGTTATGATTATAATGAAGAAGTTTATTTTTCTAAATATAACATAAAAAGGTGTCAAAAAATAAATTTAGAAATGGTTCACCATCAAAATTCTTGAAAATTACACTTTAAAATATTTCAGAGTATTTCATTCTTAAAAATCAGAATCATTATTACTTTAAGCGTCTAAAATTTATCGGATAAATGTAAAGACATTTAACAAAATTGTATAAAAATATTAAAGTTATTTTTTTCATTTCGTCCAATAAAATGGCTTGACTCTAACTAAAATTTAAACTAATAATATTCTTATATTATTTTTCGGTATTAATCAAAGTTGTGTGTGACGTAATATTTCAAAGAAACTCATTGTAGTCTATTTATTACACTATAAGGAAAAGAAATTCCATTAATGTAAAATTAGTATCTTATGAATAAATATTAATTGAAATTAAAAATATATTATTCTATAAATATATGGGTTATTACAACCTTCCCCCCTTTTGGAAATTGTGTCCTCGCATTGTTAAAATTGGGATTAGAAACGTCATTGAAAGTCCCACATCAGAAAAAAGAGTCCATAAAATGATCACTTTAAAAGAAATAAATAGATGTATAACGATCACCCAAGATAACCCAGACTAGGATTTCATGAAATAGCCCAAGATTCCATGGTATTCTTGTTTTTTAATAATACAATAGCTTGTGTTGTACGCAACTTTGAGTTCTAACACACCACAACCTACCATACTAGCCGTTATGAATAGTAATACCCACTTTTGGAAAATTTATAAATTTTATTTTTGAAAATGGTCTTCATTTTTTTATTAGGAATATCAAAATTATCTTAGGTTAATTTTTTGTATTTTTCTGAAAACAATCAATTTTTGATGAATAATAAAAAACACTACGTTATTGTTTAAAACCAACTTTTTATTTAAATAATTAATTATTTTATTTAAATTTATATTATGTAAAA
Organism: Viscum album; assembly: GCA_963277665.1. Classification (NCBI taxonomy): domain Eukaryota; kingdom Viridiplantae; phylum Streptophyta; class Magnoliopsida; order Santalales; family Viscaceae; genus Viscum; species Viscum album. The sequence continues at coordinate 943,095,273 of OY728162.1, forward strand.
ATAGATACATAATACCTATATATGTTCAATATAATTCATTGAAGTAATTTTATAATAATATTAGATATATAAAACTTTATTGAACTTCTTACCGTCTTTTACCCACCTACTAGGCACATTTGAAAACTTTGCATAAAACGTAAGTTTACCAACTCTGTGAATTGAATTTAAAAAATCTAAGAAACACGGTTGATATCAATAAGTAAAATGTGATTAAATAAGATGAAAATAATTTTTGGTGTATAATATCTTTTGGCTTATATTTACCACGGTTAAATGTAAATAGATTAATTAAATGTTAAAATGATATTATAATTAACACATCTCCTAATTCTATTGGATATATGTATTTCAACCAAAATCATCATTAGGAATAAAATATGATTCTTTTGGTCAACATGGATTGTATTAAGACATTTATTATATTTTTATTTAAAGGAGCGTTAAAAGTGTTAAATTCAATGTTCAATAACTAAAACATTTTTAATATAGGGTTACATGTAAGATAAATTCAACTATAAATATTTATTAGAAAGGTAAAACTATTTCTTAAATAATGGTAGTTCATTTATAATTTTTATAAAATAAATAATTAAATTTATTTATTACACAATGATGATGTAGTAATTACCTTATTAATGAGAGATTAAACAAATTGATATTGTAAATGTCCAATTAAAGGTAAATTGAGACTTTTGATGAATTCCAATAATTTTATAGGATAATATGATATGTTAGAGTTTATTAAATGAATTGTTTTCTAAGTAATAAGGTTTTTGTGACTTTAACAAAAATAAAATACTAAATTTTGTCAAAATTTACATAAATTAGTTTTAAGAACATATACTATAATTTTAATTGATATAATTTTTCCAAAAATATACGATCTGAAAAAAGTACTTATATAAGGTTTTATATATCCATAAAGAACCACTAGGGGGTCTCTTGGATTTTTATATTAAGTTTATTAACCATTTATTATAATAATACAAGAATACATGGTAAAATTTTATCTATTTGGCTAAGAATTAAATCTAAAAGATAAGGCTAATATGGTGACCTAACCCTGTCTAAAACCTTTTGGTTGAGAGTATTTAGACCCATACCAACCTTATACGTGAAATAAATCATTTTGGATCCATTATAAACCGAATATGATTGTTTAATTAAATAATATTGCAAAAATCTTCCTAAAGTGACCCTCACATCTCCTATAAAATGGTACATCCCCTTATCTCCAAATCACACCTCCAAATCAATTTGGAACAGCCAAAACCTGCTCAAATATCCTCCCAAATACCGTAAATTCAACCTAGAGGACTTAAATTGACCATAAATCCAACCTAAGGATCCCTTTTGATCAACTCAAAAGGAAACACCCAAAGAAGAGGTAATAATATCATGACCTCTTTCAAAGTTGTTTTATTCTTCAAATTCCTATTTCTTTGTTGTTTCCAAAACAAAATAATAAATCTAGTACCTTATACATACTGTGATGTTATTATAAATATGGAAAAAACATATTCATTATTATATCCATCCTAGTAAGGACAAGTCACCATATGTGTGTACGTACGACTAACCGTCTCCACATCGTGGTGTAGTTTGTTATTTAAACACTTCATTATTTGGATTAGTATAATATTGAGTATAACTGATGTAAATAAAAAATGTAACATAATAATGATTCTTTATATATGATATACCATCCAATTAAAAATTATTTCACCATAAATAGAATGATATTGTTTCTCATGTGTTCGTACGGATTACCATCTCCACGAATGCGATGAGATTCATTCCCCATCGTAACCATTCAAGAACAAATTTCATTTTATGATTAAAAAAATAGTTTAAGAAAATAATATAATTATGTATATGAATCAAATACATCTTATCCTTAAAAAACATGACATAAAAAACAAAACATATAAAGTAAAATGAATCTGTTAACCCCTGACATGATGATACTACTGGAATACTATTAAAAAAGAAATATTAGAAGATCATATATGATATCATATTTATGTATGTGGTTATTGTATAATTTTTTAATAATAATTTAACTATTATAAATAGGTTAACGTACCATCGACCAAGGAAATGTATAAGATAAGGGTTAATTTTATAGTCTTTTCATTTTTCGATGTTGTTTATATGAGAGTATCTACTGGGACCTTTTTATCATCAACTACTGTGTTTCTTAAAAATATATTTCAAAACATTTTTACTATTTCATATACTATAGGTTAATGTCATTTAGACCCTTGTTTGAAATTTTAGGAGTTGTTTATAAAATAATCTTTCCATCTTTTTCCAAACACGGTCCTTTATGGAATTTTTGACAAAATTAAAGAAAGAATGTTTTTTTCTCTTATAAGGCCGGTGCAGATATTTTCCATTGTTGTAACACCTTAGAAGCTTCCCTTAAAAGCTTATAAGAATTTTTTCCAAATAAATATTTTCTTATATAATTATGTGACTTTTAAATGATTTCAAAATAAAAAAGATATATTTCTCTCAAAGAGTTTTAATTCATCTATGTCAACATCCTTTGATGGATTTTAAACTTGTTTGATGTTGATTTATTATAATACAATAGTTAATATTTTATTGAATGTTTTGGGATATTTTTTATTGTGGATGTTCTATATTTCAATAATTCATGGTTTATGGTTAATGTATTAAGATTTTTAATGCTATTTTTAATATGAATGTTTATGTTATGTTTCATCCTTTTCATATGAGGAATGAATTGGACTTAGTATGTGATAGGAGGAGCCCACTATAACTCCTCAATGAATCGGTAGGTCTCATGAGACAAACTAGTGTCTTGGAACAAGGTCTTGAAAAAATCTTATTTTTTGTCTTGGCATGAGGCAATGACTACGTTGTTATGATGTTAAGCATTATGAATTACATCATTATGAAATTTGATATTGATATTACATGTGATTATTAGACTAGTAGAATATCCATTTTAATATGTAAAATAAACTATTTGATTTATCCTTCCAATATTATGTTGAAGTTTATGTTTATAAAGCTTGTGTTTTAGTCTTATTCATTTCCTAAAATGTTTATTCTAATTTATGAATGTTTTTTCTATATTTTTATCCTTACTGAGCATCTAAGCTTACCCCTTTCTAAGTTTTATTTTTCCCAGGATGCGAAGAAGTATTTTATTGTTGACCTGCTCGGATAGGCTAAGGAATATATGTGTGTTAAAATGGGATAAAATGTTGTTTTTGTTTTCATTTTCGGATGTAATGTAAAACATATGTATGCATCTAGTACTTACAAGGATACTTAACTTATCAGTCTTTCGATACATGATTTCTTGTATCCTGAAAATGTTTTTTAATAATGCACTGACTTTGGGAAAATAGGGTCAGGGTGTTATAGTTGTTATCCGAGGATTTTTAGTACAAACCATGGAAGGTATATTTAGAAAAATTCTGATTAGGTAACATTACCTAAGATAGACTTTGAGGATTAATATAGATCAAATCCCTAGAATTTTTTTAATTTAGAGATTTTGTGTGTTTTCCATGAAATACATCCATGTCTGTATATGAACAGACAGAGGCACCTCTGGAAAAGATGTATTTCAGAGTAAAAAATCAGACAAGGAGTTTTGGGCTTGACAGAGGGTATCCCCGTACACGACAATGCTCCTTTTTGCACTCATGGTTATGACACTCCCAGGGGATATGCTTAGAATAATTCACATTTTCATTAAAAACCATTATGTGGGATTTATGAGTATATACATCCTCAAAGAAAACATGTTTATGATTATGGATTATATTCCTAAACTGTTCAATTTATGTTAAGTGTTTTACAAGTTTGGAATTATGTATTGTGATTCATAAACTAATCCAGTGTATTCCATTTTTTATTAATGACACCTAGTGGAAGGAATGGAAACTGTATCAACGTATGTAGTCTATGTAGGTATTTCCATCATAATCCATATAATTATAGTGGAGCTAGGGATGCAATTGAGGCTGATCAGCTTATCACCATACTGGGATAACTCACTCAAGTTATGAATAATAACCTTACCAGTAAGGAGCACCCTAATCCAAAATGCGGAGGATAAATATTAGACCACTTAATGATGCAATAACCACCAAAATTCAATGGGACTACAACTCCATTTATAGCTGAGCAACGGATAAGTTCCTTAGAGAAAATATTTCATGCTTTGGGGAGTAGTGAAAGGGAAAAAGTTGTCTCTGTAGTTTATCACTTAACAGGATATGCAGATCAATGGTGGTCATTAATTCAAAACACAAAGGAAGATGGAGAAGTATCAAATATGGAATGGATGGATTTTACAGATATTTTTCTTATAAAAATACTTTCCTCGTGACCATCGAGCATATAAGAGAAGAGAATTTCTGAGTCTGAGAAAAAAAGAGGATGAGAATGTCACAAAGTATGAGGCTTACTTTACAAGGATAACAAGGCATGAAGTTGATTATATACATAACCCAAGGAGTAATATTGATTGATTCTTTGATGGGTTAAAAACATTTCTCTATTGAGTACTAGTCTCACAATCCTTATCATTATACAAAGATATTGTATCATGTTCTATCATGACAGAAAATAAATTCTCTTAGTCTTATGACTTTAAAGCAAATAAAGAGAAGAAGAGATACTCTAGACACTGTAGAAATGGAAATAAGGGGGAAAAGGGGAAATTTTAATTTCTATAATGTGGTAAATGATGGAAGAAACACCCCGAAACTTTCCTAAATGGAATGGGAGTATATTGCAAGTGTGGTGAAAAAGGCCCCAAAACTTGTGATTGTAAGGGGAAAAATTGGATGTCAATGTTGAATGCAACAATTTTAGAGAATAGGGGCATTATGAAAACAAATTTCTTACGCACCAAGGAAACTTACCTCAGAAAAGGCCAAGTGAGAAAGGACGATCTTATGAGATCACTACTGCTGAGGTTGAAACTTCGAAGGACGTAGTGGAAGGTTATTTAACGGTTTCCTCAAGTCTATTCAATGCTTTATTTGTTTTTTGATCATTTCATTGTTTCATATCACCCCTATTTTCTATGAAATTAGATATTTATGATTTTATTTAACAAGGGAGTTGTTAGTCAAAACTCTTAGGGGAATTATCATTGTAACAATGTTTTGTGAATTAGTTCCCATTAGAGAGTATAAATGTTTTTTATCTATTGATCTCATCGTCATACCCATGATTAAATTTGTTATAATCATCGGAATGGATTGGACATTGGACCATGATGCCAAAATTTATTGTATGAAGGTGGAGGTTACAATTTTTGATGATGATAATGAGTACCTTATCTTTATAGCAAAAATGTCACCACCAGATTCATATCTAGATCCACCCCCAGTAGCTCTACTAAATTCAATTATTGGGGAGGAAGAGAATGAAATAACTATGAGTGTGGAAAAGAATGTTCAAATAAAGGGTGTACCTGTTGTACAGGAATATGTTGATTTGTTTCCTGAGGATTTACCTGGAAATCCTCGAGAATGAGAAATTGAGTATTCCATTGATTTAATTCCTAGTTCAAGGCCCATATCGAAGAACCCATATAGAATAGACACTATGGAATTAGTTGAACTAAATAAAAAACTAGATTAATATAGTAATAAAGGATTTATTTGATCTAGTTTTTCTCCTTGGGGTGCCCTTATTCCCTTTGTTAAGAAGAACAATGGATCATTGAGGTTGTGCATTGACTGCAGGGAGATTAATGCTATAAAAATAATGAACAAGTATCCCCTACCTTTCATTGATGATTTATTCAACCAAATTTTCGGAGCACAATATTTTTCATTGATTATCCTTCGATCTGGATATCATCAATTGTGAGTGAAGAAGGAAGACATTATTAAAATATCATTTCGAACTAGGTACGGGAATTATGAGTTTATAGTAATGCCTTTGGGAAAGATTAATGCACCCTCTGTTTTCATGTATCTAATGAATAGAGTTTTCATGGAATATCATGAAGAATTTTTAGTTGTATTTATTGATGATATTTGGGTTTACTCAAAAAGATACGATGAACATGAAAATCACTTGCACACTATTCTAAAAACCCTTAGAAGAAATGAATTATATGGGAAGTTTAGCATGTGTGAATTCTAGCTTCAAGAGATTTCTTTTCTTGGAAATATTGTCTCTACGGATGGAATCTATATAAATCATTCAAAAACCAAGGCAATCCGTAAAAGGCCAGCACCGATGAGTAAAACTAAGGTATACCATTTTATTGGTTTAGGAGGTTATTATCAAAATTTCATCTAGAATTTTGCTTGATTGGCCAGCCCATTAACCAAGATCACACGTAAAGGGGTTAAATTTGTTTGGACAAAAGGGTTTGAATTGTTTTTGAAGAACTGAAGAGAATATTAGTCAATGATCTTATCTTGACTCTACCATCGATGAATGATGGGTTTTTAATTTATAGTGATGGATCAAACAAAGGACTTGGTTGTGTCCTTAGGAAGAATAGTAGAGTTAATACTTATTTATCACAAGAGCTAAAAATTAGTAAAAAAACTATCCCGCTCATGATATTTAGTTATAAGATGTAATATTTTCTTTAAATATTTGGAGACACTATCTCTATGATTAAAAATTCTAGATATATACCGATAAAACGATCTTGAAGTATATTTTCTCACAAAAAGAACTCAACAAGAGGAAAAGGTGATGGCTCGAGATGCTGAAGGATTATGATTGTACTATACAATACCACGCAAGGAAGTAAAATAAGTTGGTAGATGCTTTGAGAAGAAAGGATCATCATGTTTTGAACAAGATGAGAGTTAAAAGGGATTCTATGTTCATGGATATAATAAAAATGGATATGGGAATAATAATGGAAGGATAAACATCAATAATTTTTCAAATGGTTTCGAAACCATCTATACTAGAAAGGATAAAAATTTCTCCTACTGATGATGATGTGTTTCGAAATAAAACTAAAGCTGTGAATGATGGGAGATTGATTAACTTCTTATATGAAGAGGGAATTTTAAAATCTGAGAAGAGACATGGTGTTCATAATATACCAGATCTAAAAAGGGAATTGTTGGAGGATGCTCATAGCTCAAATTTCTCTATACTCCCTGGAGGGACTAAGATGAATAGAGATTTGAAGGAACACTTTTGGTGAAACAACATGAAGAGAGATATTTCTGATTATTTGTCAAGATTTATGGTTTGAAATAAGTGAAAGATTGAAGAAAACATCACAGATAATTCATGCAACCTCTTTCCATACTTGAGTGGAAATGGGATGATATTACGATGGACTTTGACATAGGAATACCAAAGACTCCTAGATGGAATAATGCAATATGGGTCATTGTTGACCATCTTACCAAGTCTACACATTTTCTTCCATGAAGAGAAGATTTACCACTTGAACATTTAACATCACTATATATTAATGAAGTTTTAAGACATCATGGATTACCCCTATCGATTGTTTCCGATCGTCAACACCATTATACATCTAGATTTAGGAAATGTTTTCAGAAGGAATTTGATACTGAACTTTGTTTGAGTACTGCCTACGACCCTCAAACTGATGGACAATTAGAATAGACTATTTAAACCATTTAAGACATGTTGATATCTTTCTCACTTGACTTTCAGGGTATGTGGGAACGTTATTTAACTATGGTAGAATTTTTCTATAATAATAGCTTACATTAAAGTATTCAGATGGAACCATATGAAGCGTTACATGGAAAGATATGTCGCAGACCAACTTGTTGGGATGATGTAGGTGAAATAAAAATCATAGTCCCATAACTTATTGAGGAAACAATGGAAAAGGTGGAGGTTATCCAAACCCACATCAAAGAAGCTCAAATTAGGAAAAAGAGATATGCTGACAACCGAAGGAAGGATTTGGAATTTCAAGTAAGAGATCATGTTTTCATGAAGGTACCTCCATGGAAGGGTGTTATACATTTAGGTAAGAAGGGTAAATTGAGTCCTAGGTACATCAGAACTTTCTAAATTCTAGAATGAATAAGATTTGTATCTTATCGTTTGGCAATGCCGCCAAGTCTCTCCAAAGATCATGATGTGTTCCACGTATCCCTATTGAGAAAATATAGGCTAGAACCATTGCATGTACTCACATATAAGGAAATTTAACTCGAACCTGAACATTCTTATTGTGAATATCCTAAAAAGATTCTTGATACTAGAGAACAATTGTTGAGAAACCAGACAACTCGTCTAGTAAAAGTTCTATAGAGAAATCATAAGATGGAATAGGCAACATGGGAACCTGAGGAACTTATAATAAATCACCGCCAGAATAATTTTATGTATTAATAATATAGAAATTTTTAGAATGAAAGTAATTTAAGGAGGTGAGAATCTAACACCCCAATCTTCCACGGTATGATGCTCTTTGAATAATACAATAGCTTGCATTGTATGCAACTTTGAGTTCCAACACACCCCGACCAACCAAACTACACGTTATGAATAGTAATACCCACTTTTTGAAATTTTATAAATTTTATTTTTAAAAATTGTATTCATTTCTCGATTCGGAATATCAAAATTAGCTTAGGGTGAATTTTTTGTGTTTTTCTGAAAACGTTCTTTTTTTATGAATAGTGAAAAACACTACTTTATTGTTTAAAACCGAATTTTTATTTAAATAATTATTTATTTGATATAAATTTATATTAGGTAATAACAGATACATAATACCTATATATGTTCAATTTAATTCATTGGAGTCATTTTATAATAATATTGTATATATATAATTTTATTGAACTTTTAACCGTGTTTTAGCCACCTACTAGGCACATTTGCAAATTTGCATAAAACGTACTTTTACCTCTTCTGTGAATTTAATTTCAAAAATATGAGAGACAAGGTTGATATAAGTAAGTAAAATATGCTTCAATAAGATGAAAATAATTTTTGGTAAATAGTAACTTTTGACTTTTATTTGCCACTGTTAAAAGTAAATAGGTTAATTAAAGGTAAAAATGATATTATAATTACCCTAACACATGTCATAATTCTATTGGATAAGTTTATTTCGACCAAAAGCAACCTTATTAATAAAATATGATCCTTTTGGTCCACTTGGATTAGATTAATACATTTATTATTATTTTATTTAAAGAAGAGTTATAAGTGTTAAATTCAATGTTAAATAACTAAATCATTTTTAATATAGAGTTACACATAAGATAAAATCGACTATAAATATTAATTAGTAAGCTAAAAATACTTCCTATATAATGGTATTTTATTTATATTTTTTATATATTAAGTAAATAAATTTATAAATGACACAATGATGATGCAGTAATTACCTTATTAATGAAAGATTAAATTAATTGATATTAGAAATATCCAAATAAATTTAAATTGATGCTTTTTATGAATTAAACTAATTTTATAGGTTAATATGACATGTCACGGTTTATTAAATGGATTATGTTCGATGTAATAAAGTTGTTATCACTTTAACAAAAATCAAATATTAAATAGTGTCAAAATTGACATAAATGGGTTTAAAAAAATACTATATTATTAATTGATATCATATTCCTAAAAATATAATTTTCTGAAAAATGACTTATATAAGCTTATATATATCAATAATCAACCATATTTGGTTCAATTTTATTTTTATAGTATGTTTCATATCCATTTATTATAATAATACAAGAGTACATGGTAAAAGTTATACTATTTATCTAAGAGTTAAATCTAAAAGATAAGGTTAATATGGTGACATAAACATATCTAAAACCTATTGGTTGAGCGGTTTTCGACCCATCACCACCTTAGCCTCTAAAACTAATTTTTCAGTGATTATAAACCGAATATTATTGTTTTTTGAAATTATATTTCAAGCTTTTCCTAATGTGACCATCACCTATCTTATAAAAGGGTACTTACCCTTTTCTCTAAATGCATCAACAAAGCCATTTGTCTTGGAGAAAAATGGCTCAAATATCCTCTAAAAACCCCTTAATTCTACATGGATTCCATACTTTGATCAGAATTCCAACCTAAGAAGCATTTTTGATCAACTCAAAAGGAAACACCTGAAGAAGAGGTAATAATTTCACCACCACATTCAATGTTCTTTTCTTCTTCCACATATTCTTTCTTTGTTGTTTCCAAAACGAAATAATAAATCTAGTACCATATACATAGTTTTATGTTATTATTAATATAGTACAACAATATTCATTTTTATATTCATCCTATGAATGACAAGTCACCATACATGTGTGCGTAAGGCTTACCGTCTCCACGTCGTGGTGTAGTATGTTATTCACACAATTCATTATTTGGATGGGTATAATAATGAGTATAACTGATGTAAATAATAAATATATCATATTAATTATTCTTTATATATGATATACTATCCAATCACATACGATTTCACAATCAATAGAATGATATTGTCACTCGTGTGTACGTACCGATTACCGTCTCCACAAACGCGATGAGATTCATTCCCCATCATAACCATTTGAGAATAAATTTGATTTTATGATTAAAAAATAATTTTTATGAACGTAATATCATTATAGATATTAATCAAATACATCTTATCCGTAACATACATGACTTATGTAAGAAAACATATAAAGGAAAATGAATCAGTTAACACCTGAAACAAATATACTACTGAAATATTATTAACAAAGCTATATTAGAAGATCAAATATGATATCATATTTTGTTATGTGGTTAATGTATAATTTAATAACAATTATTTAACTATTATATGGGAGGTTAAGATAACCTTGACCCATGAAAAGAACATGTTATGGGTTAATTCTACAATCAATTCATTATCTGAGGTTTTTTATACATGGGTATCTACTGAGACTTATTTATCATCTACATTTGTGTTTCATAAAAATGTTTTTAAAAAAAATTACTATTTCCTAGACTATGGGTTAAATTAATTTATACAATTTTTTTTGAATATTTATGATATTTTTATAAAAAAATCTCTCGGTCGTTTTCAAAATAATGTCCTTTACAACCTTTTCGAAAAAATTAATGAAAAAATGTATTTTAACTTATACGGAGGGTGCGACTATTTTCCTCCATTATAACGCCTTAGAAACTTCCCTTAAAATATTATAAGAATATTTTAAAAATAAAAATTTTCTTTTATAATTATGTAACTTTTAAATTATTTCTAAATATAAGGAGATATTTCACTCGAATAGTTTTGATCTCATCTATGTCAACATCGTTTGACGGATTTTACACTTCTTTGATGTTGAATTATTATAATAAAATCATTCATAATGTATTGAAGGTTTTGTGATATGTATGAATATGGATGTGTTATTCTTATACAATTCATGGTTTATGATTAAAGTATTAACATTTTATATTCTAGTTTTAATACAAATGTTTATGTTATGTTTCAAACTTTTCATATGAGGAATGCATTGGACTTAGTATGTAATAGGGGGGCCCATTATAGCTCCTCGATGCATCGGTAGGTCTCATGAGACAAACTTGTGTCTTGTCACAAGGCCTTGAAAAAATCTTTTTTTTTGTATTGGGACGAGGCCATGACTATGTGGTTATGATGTCCGACATTATGCATTACATCATTATGAAATAGGATATTGGTATTACATGTGATTATTTGACTAGTAAAACATCCATATGAATAAGTAAATGGAATTATTTGATTTATCTTTGTCATATTGTACTTTTTTTTAAAATACTTGTGTATTAGTTTTATACATTTCTTTAAATGTTTATGCTTATTTATGAATGTTTTTGCTATATTGTTATCCGGACTGAGCATTTAAGATCACCCCTTTCAATGTCTTATTTTTTCCAAGATGTGATAAAGTATTTTATGGTTGACATGTAAGGATAGGCTAAGGGATATAAGTGTGTTCAAAGGGGATAAAATTTTTTTGTTGTTTTTATTTCATGATGTAATGTAAAAATTATGTATGTATCTGGTACTTCCAATGCTACTAAACTTATCGGTCTCTCGGGACCTGATTCCTTGTATCATGCCAATGTTATGAAATAATGCAATGAATCTAGGAAACTAGGATCGGGGAATTACATTTCAGGGAGGAAAACATTGATATAGAATAGAAGCTAACCATCAAGTTCTCATGGAGAGTGATAGAAAACATGATCAGGTTAAAGTTAACCATCAGAAAATCACAAACAAGTGATAGGTTAAATGGTCTATGATTCCAAGTAGGAAATGTAAACAGACAAATTTTTTTTCAGTTTGTTTTCATAAATTTTTAGAGTTTATTTATGAGATTGATAAGAAAATAAGGAAATATATTTACTTTTCAAGTAGAGTTTCATAGATTAAAATAATTATACCACAGACTCATATTTTCTCCAAACGATGAGTATTCAAGATTACTTGGTCACTCATGAAGTTCTATAATCATCTTCTATAAAATCACATAATCTAAAAAAGATTAACTATATATTTCCCCTATCATTAGACATTATCCAATAAAAAAATATTTAGTACGAGGTGAGATAATCCCAAAAAAGGACAATCCTTTATTAAAAGAAATATTACTATTAATCTCCAAAATTTAACAAACAATACGCTAAGATAAACAAATACCATTCAATAAACAATTGTCCTTAAAATAAAATAAAATAATCAAACTAGTATTGAAACCCAAAATTCATAAGTATTTGATCACAAATTCTTCCATGATAAATCTTAACATTTTTCTCTAAATAACATCGACTACTCTTAATGTCTCGAACTGAAATGTAATTAACTTAAACACTTATTGTCTATGACAGGTTAGTCATTTCCATAAATAACCAAAATATCCATATGTCAACAATAAAAAATATATTTTCCCAAAATAATATTTCAACCATTACTCCACAAATTTAATCCCATAGTATTATATTTTCCTTAGGCATATGGTTTTCCCAAAAGAGAGAACCTCTTCAAAAATAACATTTATCACATAATCAAGAAATCATTTTACTATAATAAGGAAATACATTTAGTAAAACATAAGTTCCAAAATAAACTTATTCATGATCCATAAAATAATTTAACTAAAAATAATAAGTCATTTTAACTAGGGAATTCATGTAGGCCGGTGGTAGGTGATGCACCCTTGTCGTCGTTCAGTTGTGGGTTCGATTCCTGCAACATTTCTGGACATGATGCTTTCTCACCCATCCTATGGGTTTTCCTTTTTCTGAAACCATATATTTCTTATTCCATTCAAAAAAATAATATAATTTCCTCAAGAATTACCATAACCTTCTTTATTCTCAATGGTTATATAATACCTTTGATTTTTAATAAAAAAGTGTAATAACCATTAATCACCATAAAAATATATCATATGAAACCCTAATGTTATCTATTATGTCCACACAAGAAAAGGTAATTCTTCCTTGAAATTTTTTTTCACATATCAAACATCAGGGTTACATGTATTAGGAAAATTATTCCAATGTAGTCGTATCATCAAAATAACATTAATAATTTTAAACCCTTCATCATCCTACGAACTAAAATAAATCTTGAATCCATTATATGTAGAATTATTACTCATTCAGTTTTCTTCATAATCTGTTAACTTTTCATTTCTACCCAATTTCATCATACATAATTCATGTAGATAAAATATCTTCATCATGTATAAATATGAATCCAAATATGCTTCATTATTTAGGGATAAGAAAATTAATCATACCTTGAATATCGATATCATGATCTTCATTAGGTTACCTTTCTATTTTGGCATGTTGTTATACTTTTAAAAAGTAAAAGTTTACTCCACATCTATAATTTCACATTTCAATAGAGTTAGAAAAGTTGAGATATTGAAATCATATGAAATAGATACCATGACACATTAAATTGTTTTAGAAATGAGTAGGTGTTGGATAACTGAAAAAATTTCTTATAGGTGATTTGAATATTCAAGAAGCTATCAAAATCATTCATTCTATCTTTTTTCATAATATTGGAGATCAAATCATTGGGGAGGTATAATAAGGTTGTGGGAGATATCTTTCCTACCATCCTGAAAAATGATTCTTAATCAGGTGAAAATAATAAACACTTAAATTGAATATTATTATTAAAAAATAATTCCCAATAGTGTACAGATAACATAAAAACTTGTATATTATTCTAATCCATCAACCTCCTTATATTTCCATTGTACAGGTTTTTATCGAAATAACCTATTTTACCATAACACTCCAAAATTTTCCATATGATAATAACCCTCTTGATTATATGGGACCCTTTACCGACACTCGGACAACACCCTAACAACTAAATTTATCTAAACTGACCTCTAATACCAAATATAAGTCCCCATCCTTAAACATGACATAATCTTGAGTTAAGTTATGAATTATCATTTAGGATCTTTTTAGGTTTATAGTTTCAGTGAATTAATCCATAACTATTACATTACATCTCAAAAATTACAAAGTATGCACTTCCTTTCTATTCCCCTTCCATTTACCCTATGAAAATCATTTCAGAAACATGGGATGAGCAATAAAACTCATTAAGAGATATAAAATAAGGAAAACACATTACTCCATAAATACATAAATATAAATGAAACAATAATTTTCTATCATAAAACATATATCTTTTAACATAACTCATGAAGTCATAATATTTATGAATAACACACTAAAATCATAAATCATTAATGTAACTTTTGGAATCCATAACATACTTAAATTATAGCTTTCACAACTGTAGAGGGAGTTACGTTTGGAATACCCATCAAAATATATTCCCGAAATCTCTTAAGAGAAACATTAACGTTACCTCTATCATGTTACCCAACGCATTGGAGAGCTATCTCGGGCACACCCACCCTTGGTTTATCATGGAACCACTCTTATATGTAATCATTTCATTAATAACCATAACATAATCATAACACATAAAACAAGTATAAAATAAAGATAACATTTCAACAATGCAATCATGATATACCATTTCAAGATATTTACATAATCAATGATTTCTAAAAACCATTTTCAATACCAAAATACATAAAAAGGGTACCTGGTATTTATTTTTATTTTAAAAACAATACATATTTTTAAGAAATCCAAATATCAAATAATGCTTGAGGCAGTAGAAAGGTCGTTGTCACCATGTACATAAAAAAGAAACATTCCATTTTTAATTTATTAAAATACTTAATAAAACCATAGATTAAATTTCAAATTCATCGATTGAAATTAATATAAAAATGGAATAATTTTAAATCATATGAAATAAATTCGTGTATAAATCAAAACATGTATCAATGAAATTGGATTGAGATGAAGTCCCTTACAACATGAGAGAATACTTGAATAAAAATAATTAAAGAATAATATTAAACAATGATTATGATATCATGAGAATAAGAAGATTCAAGATATAATATGTCAAAGGGAAGTATATATTCCATATAAAGTGAATTGATGTATAACAAAAAATATGTATCAATTGAATTTAAATTGAGACCAAATCCCTTACAAAGATCATGTCCTTATATTAAGGATAAATAAATGTAATAATAAAGTGTGAAAAATATAAGTGCACCCATTATAAGTCGATATTATTTTTAAAACAATCATAGGTCATTATCACATTTTATTAGAAAAACAAAACCAATGACATGGACAATTAACTCAATGAATGGAGATTAAGCTATAATTTCCGTTACAATGTTCATATAAATGAAATAATCATTTTTCAAAGGGGTGATTATGTGTTGAAAAAATATAAACACACATAAGTAAGTGGGAATGAAAATATAAATAAATAAATAGTGATTACACACATAATCTTTGCATTATATATTCAATGAAGTATGCATAAAACCTAAATAGTGGAAATTGAGTTTAAATTTCCCTTACGAAAATTCGGAAAGTTAACTACATCACATAAAAAATTTAGAAAATAAGTTGATGTGAGAAATGATGGTCTATCATCACATGAAAATAAAAATTATAGATATAATGATATATAATCACATATCTCAACATAATAAAATTGAAACTTAAATACATAAAATAAAATAAATATTTGACTAAAAAAGGAGGGTGAAAGGTTCCCTTAACATGAGTTCGACTTTTCTCGTTCATTATTTATATTCCTAAATAATGAAATTAGGATAATTTGTACTTTATTCAGAACCTTCTTCAAGTATATTATTCATTTTATATGACTTATCATAATGTTATAAAAATTTCATAATTATTTAATTTCATATCAGTCATTTTGTCGATATTCGGCAGTTGAGTCAAAAATGAACTAGATATAATTACAAATTGTCCATGTAGTCAAAATTACATTATCTCCAGAATAGTAATCATAATTTAAATATCATATATATCTAGTATATATATATATATTTATAATATTCATTAACATTTGGTGATAATAAAATAAATGCACCGTTCTTGGAGGCAGTAAGTCATACGTGCCCAAGAATACTAACTTCACTTCATATTCATATTCAAACTAATTAAAAATAAATGATACATAAATATATTATAATTAAAGTATAATATCATATTTGATATAAATTACATATTTTAATTAACTCCATCCTTTATACATTCCATGTATGGCATGAATGAGTCATATCACATTGAGGGGGAAGTATTTCGCACTTCCTCAAATGAAATTATAGTATTTATACATTATGGAATGAATAAATGAAATATTTAAATAAAAAGTAGATACATAGATACAATATAAATATAATATATATCATATATTAATATAGTTCCATCATAATTTCAACCATTATAGGTGGTAGGGGAAAATGGAACAATCATCATTTCGGGAGGCAGTAGTTCTCCGTCCAAAGAAACAATATGTTGATATCTATTAGATGGAGGTTTTTGTAAGTATATTTAGAATAATTATAATAAAAACATCATAGTATATAGAGTATAATTTTATTATTACGAAATTGAAGAATAATAATCAAATAGGGAGTGAAAAATTAAAATAATGGAATGGTACTTTAGCGAAGACGCTACCTCTTAAAACATGTAACTCCCTTTTATTTGAGCCAAAAGGCTTTCTTGAATTTCCTTATACCCAATTTATGGATTCTAGAAGGAATATAGGGTTGTTGGAAGATTATTTGGGTAAATTTTGGATGTTCCAAGGGGATTTAGAGGTGTGATTAAATGGGTATGTGTGATGTCCTATTATAAGAGGGTGGAGGGGCACATTAGGAATGCTTTAAAGTATTATTTTATTATAAAATTAATTTTGGTTTAAAAAGGACTCAAAGTCATTTATTGGAAATATAATATTTTTTTGAGTTTAAAAACACTCAACCAATAGGGTTTAGAATATTATAGTTTACAAATTTAACCATATCGTTTAGCCATAACCCATAGTTAACTAATTTAACTCTTACTATGTCTTCTTGTATATTCATACTATATGGTTAATATTGATACTATAAAATTCCTATAGAACATAAAGTGGTTAATTAATGACATATTCAACATTATATATGTCATTTTTTTGAATCATATATTTTTAGGACTATTATATCATTTAATAAAATATTATTTGTTTTAAAAACTCATTTATCTCAAGTTTTATACTATTAATATCATGACTTTTAAAAAATTCATAAAAACATTATTATTTCAAAAAAAACATCATTAATTCAAAGATAAAATTTCATAATTATCCATATAATTCAGGTATGGAATTAAAAGTTTAAAAATAAATTTATTTTAATATTTATAATCTCATTTATTTAAATCATTCATTAATAATGAAAATACTACATCATCATTGTGTCATACATATATTTATTTATTTAAGGTCTAAAAATTATGAATAAAATACCATGATGTATAAAATATTGTTATATTTTTAATGAATATTTATAGTTAATTATATCTCTTACATAATCCTATATAAAAGTTGTTTTACTATAAGATACTTGTTTATGTTACATATTTCTTTAAGTTAAATTAATTCTTATAAAATGTCATTTTCACATCCAAGTAGCCACATGGGGTCTCAAAATATACCCAGGATGCCCATGGTCATATAAATATCATAAAATAATATTATTAAAAGTGTAAGGGTAGTTTAATATTAATATAATATTATATTTTACCCTTATTTACTAGATTTACCCTTTAACTATAGTAAATAAAATAATTTCTGAAGTTACTATTCATAATTTCTAAAAATAAAAGCTACTTATTTTCACAATTTGGACCTCTTAATTAAAAATATGTAATAAATTTCTCTTAATTAAAAAGATAATGTTGTAAAAATTGATTTTAAATTAATTCCCGTTGTCAAAACCCCAATAACATGTTTTTAAGAAGTAAAAACTACCAAAAATTTGACATGTGTTTAACTCCAATTTCACGGTAAAATTATATCCAATAACCAACATTGGATTAGATGATAAAAATATAATATAATTACCCAATAAAACTAATTGAAAAGAAAATCTAACTATATAAATAAATTAGATGAAATTAAAGTTCTGAATTAGAATGTGGTATTTTCACTATTCATTAAAAAGTGAACATTAAAAGAAAATTACCAATAAATTATCCAAAGAAAATTTTGTTGTTCCACTTCTAAATAAGATCTTTATTTTTTAAAATATAACATATAATGGTGTTAAAAGTATAATTAAAAAAAGTTTATCCATCAAAAGACAATAAATCATCCTTTTAAAAATATTAGTGTATGTCGTGCTTAAAATCATATTCGTTCTTATTTTAGGCCACTAAAATTTATTAGATAGATGTAAGAACATTTAACAAACATGTATAATCATATTCTAGTTAGTTCTATTAATTCCCTCTAATACAACGACGAGATGCTAACTTCCATTTAAAATAATAATATTGTTATACTATTTTTCAGTATAAGTCAAAGTTGTGGGGAATGTACGATTTCATGGAAACCCTTGGTTGTGTATTGAGTACGCTATCAGAAAAAAATCCCATTTAATTAAAAAATCTTCTTATTCATAATTAATAATATAAGCGAAAAACTATTATTCTATAAATCTCTAGGTCGTTACAAATTCTAAAATCCTATATAATAAACCGAGGTTTATAATAAATTTATTAAATAATCATACTCATATCTATTATTAAATTTATGAATTACATATGGAATATTATCACCCATTTATTAATAGTTTTTTATAATAATATTTGTTCTTTGAGATAACTATATTTTTCAAGAATCTTTGATTTCAGAATTCTTGGTCATTGTAAACTGATCATGCTTCAACAATATCTAGAAATATATTCATGAAATATATGTTTTATAAATTCAATATAAATATATTCATAGTCACCCATTAAATTAATATATATATAAATAAATTACACCATTCAAGGAGATGATAGGCTATGTATATGCATGAAATCTATTTTTACTTTTCGATGGATGGAATGAATTCATGGATTATTATATTATATAAATCATATATATTAATTAATTCTATCTTTATGGCCTTCTATATTAAATATAAATTAAAAAATCACCACATCGCATCATGGATATGGTATTACACATGTGCACATGAGAAACATTATAAATTTTCAATAGATTAAAGGAAAGAAATTATATATGATATTATTAAAAAGTAGGTTCATAACATAATAAATATTATATATAAATATTAAAATCTTTATAATAACCATCTATTAAATATGATTATAAAAAATGAATTGTTTCAAAATGTTAAGATGGTAAAATGTATGGATGCATGATTGATACATTCACATACTTATGATGGAAAGAAAGATGGATAATGGTGTTTTCATAATTATAATAGCATTTATTTATCTCTAGGATACTGAATTATTAATTTAATGATATCTACAATAGATTTAGATTAGGTAAACAAATAATTAAAAATAAAGTGATAGGTTAAGGCAATTACCGCTTCAGCAAATTAACTCCTTTGGATCTCCTATTAATGACTCCAGCATTGGTATTTTAAGGATACCAACACATCAATAACATTGATTTGTAGTATAAGAAGAAAACATTGAAGGGTTGTGTTCATGTATATGGATAAAATATTTGTGAATAAGATAAATAAGGTATGTCCTTTTATAAATGTGGGAGATGAAACACTTGAAATTTCATAAAATATTAAAATATGATAAAGTAATTATAACGAAAAAAAGTATCAAAATGGAAATTAATTAAAATTAAAAGATTAGAGGGTCTAAATAGCATCATAAAATTACATTCAAAAGTATTTTTTGAATCATTTTTAAAATTAGTCTTTATTATTTACCCATTCTTTAAACATTTTTGACTTTAACTATGGTTATAATTTTTTCAATATTAAAGGGTTAATAATGTAACCATAAGATAAAAATTACTCATAAAGAGATTAAGGTTGATATTATAAACCATATTAAATTCAGTTGGATGAATATATGATTTTAATAAATTTTATATCATTCAATAAAATATTAATTATTATAAAATATCATTAATGTCAATCGTATAACTATTCATTTATTTTCACATTGAAGTCACCAAGAAATTGTTGAAATTAGAATATAATATTTTATAACAACCCTAATATTATATATATGTCTACAATGTTTTGGTATCAATATAAATCTCTCATATTATAATACATTAAATATTTTTAAATCATTTATTTTATTTTTCTATTAATTTTTTAAATACCGTGATGACATATTTTTGGCATTTAATGTAACTAAATAATTTTTTAAAATTATAATTAAAAATACACCATGAAAATAATTTCATTATTCTCAAAATTTTTATTTATATTCATTCATAAAATACTTATGTCTATGTGAACACATTCAATATATTTAAAACTAATAGAGTGACATTTTGTATTTTTCATTGCTTTAAATACTATATAGGTCATTTATATGAGAAGGATTCCTCTAACTAATTACAATATTAGCATAAGGTTATAATTGAAAAATTAAATTCATATAAAAAGAATTTAGATAAAATATGGGGACCATAATACTTAGTTTTCACTTGGTTTATGTCGATTAACCATTACCGAGGTGATATATTTTACCATGGTTACTATTCATAATACCTTCAAAATAAAAGTGGCATATTTACAAAATATAGACCTACATATTCCAAATATCTAATCAATTTTTTTGTTAATTTATTTATAAATTTTATAAATTAGTTTCTAAATTACTCTACAAAATGCAACAAAACCCATTTTTAGACAAATACATTTTTAAGAAAAAAATTGATTTATTATTATCTCATTCTTAGAAAAAATATTAAATGAAATATAAAACATTTTATTAGATATATAATATATAAATTTAATTAGATTCATTAAAAAATAGTTTTCAATTTAATTTGTTAATATAAACACACATTACGTGCGTAAAAAGGAATTTTCAGAAAAACATATCTTTTATTTTCAATTGTTTTTTTCATTTATAATCACAAGATAAAAAAGAATTAATTTTATAAATATTTTTTCAATAATTTACTTATTATTATTAATATCCACGAATCCAAAAACTACAAAATAACAATAACATTATATTTAAATATTTAAACAGTATATCATTGTTCATTAAAACACGGTGTTTCATGTTACACAAGGTTTCAATGAAATCAAATTTATTTGGAAAAAATCATAAAATATTGGTGTGTTTCATAAATCATTCAATAAATATTCACTTAAATTCTTCATGAGGTTCTATATTTGTTATTTTTAAAGAAAATATTGCTTTAAAAATGTCTCATATCATTATTACTATATTGTTCCTTGATGTGATAATTCTAGGAAACCGTGATGATATGAAGTTTCCTATTCAAGTTTTTTTATTTTTAATATCCTTATATAGTATTTTAATTTTCATTTAGTATATTTACACTCTAAAATTAATGTTTTGGATCAATAATAATGTGTTATTTATATTCATGTTGTTGTGATATTGTTTTATATCATATGACATCTTTAAATATTACGTACGTATATATTCATTTGGAAATTATAGTTTATTAATTATCAGTAGATACATTCTTCCCCCTTATGAAATTTCTTCCTTGAAATTTAATATCATACACTATTGTGCAATTCTGGTCATTAAAATGGACATGGAAAAGGTGTTTGATCACGTAGAAAGGGGTTCTATCAACAAGTTCCTCTCAAGTATGGGCTTTTGTCGCTGGTCGATAGACCTTATCATTCAGTGATACAATTATTCCTGGATGGATGCTCATTTCATTCAGAAATCACATTGTTTTTTCAAGGGTGTTTGGGGTCTTAGGTAGGGAGACCCTCTCTCCCTGAGCCTTTTTATCCCCTCTCATGAAATCCTCAACCGTGTTATCCAAAACAATATGAGTAATGTTAGCATCCTATCCTATAGAAGAAAATGGAATCCCCCCAATATCCCAACTATTGTTTTCAGTTGATCAAATGAATTTTCTGAATGAAAATAGATGGTCTTTTCATGGAATCATCAATGGTTTAGAGGATTATTATCAGTGGAGTGAAAAATTCATCAATAAGCCCAATAGAAATGTGTATATCTCTAGAAAATGTCCTCTGAATCGAGGAACCACTATCTGCATCTTTATTGGCATTCAAAATGGATTTTGTCCAATTAACTACCTTGGGGCCCAAATCTCCTCTATCCACCTTCGTATGAATTACTTTGATCACATTGTGAGCTGAATTTTTGATAGAATCATCAATTAATGAAACATATACCTATTATTTGGGGGTTGTCTTACATTAGGGAGAAGTGTCCTCATTACCACCCCTTTCCATGTATTATCATCCCTCAAATCCCCCAAGAGTGTTATCAAAATATTGAAAAGATCTTGGACCATTTTATCTATGATGCAAGGGTGGAAAGCAATTGATCATGGGTTTATTCAGGGATGAGGAGAGACCTATTCAGGAGGGAGATATTAATGTTCATAGTCTTGTTGATAATATACATTTCAAGAAATCTAATCTATCTTGGGAGCTTCACGAGTGTCGAACCTTATGGGGTAAGTCCATTGGAAGTTTTCTTGAAGGTGGATCATAGTTGGTTGAAGGGAACTGGTCTCCTTGTATGTCCATGATAATTCCTTATATAATTTTATTCTTCCCCATGTTTAGTGGATCATTAGGGAAGAGAATGTTCACTATATGAATGTTAAATGGGTGGGATATGTTCTCGGTTTACCAAGGATATTTGTATAAAATATTACCTACGAGGAGGGAAGTAAATACATATCCATTATTAAGGCAGTGTTAGACAAGGATCAAGAAGAGACATTTCAGCTCATTGGCATTAATACTGAAGCAGACAGGTGCCTTTTTGTACCCTCTAGCTCTAGTTCCTTCTCTTGTAAAGCTGGATGTAGCATCCTGGTCCCCCAACTCAATCTGATCAAGGGAATAATCTATTTTGGATCTAGCTCATTAGAAAAAAACATAACTTCTTTACATGGAGGCTTATGATTGGTTCCCTTTCCACAAACTATAATATAAAAAATGTGGTATTCATATTTCTTCTTGTGGATTATATTGAAAATATCATAACGAGAAAACCATTTAGTGCATTTTATTCGAGGAGGAATGGGACTAAGAGGATTGTCATATATTCAGTGTGTGCACTAATGTAAAAAACCATACTACGACTGTTGCATTATTCATTTCCCGTGGTTTCAAGGTATAGGTGATAAGGGAATGGAATGGATGACAAGGGAAATCATATTTCATTTAGGTGTGTGGTGTCTCTGTCATGGAAGGAATAGATCTAGATATGTAGGGATCGACTCTTCCTAGACGGATATCATTTCCTGCACTCCTTTCCTAATCCTTTATCTAATCAGATATATTAAGTTATAGAGAGAACCACCCTCTATTTAGCATCTACAAAGGATTTTCCAGGGTATCTCAGATTTAGTCTCCCATGGAAATTGGGTCAGGTGGAATCCACCTCCCTACTGCCTGAAGATCAACACAGACGACTCTTACACTTAGGGAAACATGAAGGGATGAGTGGTGGTTCATGATTCCCTGGGGATCCTTTGTCTTAGTATTCTCGACGTTCCTAGGTAAGGGTACCTCCATCATTGAAAAGGCTCGTTCCGCCCATTAAGGACTCACCGATTTTCACTAGGGTGTGTTGACATTTCCGAAGCTAAAAAAGACTCCTAAATCCTCCTCAACTTGCTGCATGTCGCTAGCCCACCCATGGTCAATCACATAATACATTTGGAAAATATGGAGCATCATGTCCAATATACTGGTGAGTCATATGTGGCATGATGAACATAAGGTTAAAAACCATATGGAATCATTTTAGGATCCAGAATCAGGTATATCGAGTTTCTGTAATTCAAACCAGCATAAAAAGGACGTAGTTAATCTTATGAGAGTGGATTCCCTCTGCAATAATTATTTTCATCCCCCCTATGTCTCTTCTTGGGAGATCTCAGCCTTGTACTCCCCATTTTCTTTTATAAAAAATTGTGATGATGATTAGCGTATTTTATTTCCATTTATTTCTCAAGTTTTCATATATCTATTTCATTTTTAGGATTCCCCTAAAGAACTCTGACCATATGAGTTTTCTTGTGGAGTAGAACTTTTTCACTGTGGTATAAGATCTTCATGGGAGAATCCTTATAAAAGAGAGTATTCTATAGATATACCATATTCAGGTTCCATATTTTGTGTGTATTTTGTACGTACATCCTGATGAGGGATATGTGGAACTCATTATGTACTTGATAAATGTTTCATGGGAATACTAGTTGATATGCCACAACTCTGATGTGATCAAGAATATAAAAAAAGAAAAATGTATATTTTATTTTGCATTCACTTATTCTGAAACATCATTAATATCTTCTAATGAGGTCTATTAATGAATATTTTACCACTAACTTCAAACTCTATGTCTCTTCTATGGTTAACAACATATCTCTTTTGATGAATTTATGCTTCGCGAATCTGCTACTAAATAGAACAAGATTTCACAATAATTTCTTCTACCAATTTGGGTACCAATACACCCATTCAAAAACTTCATCCCATTATGTTAGAGTTTTTAATTATTTAAAATATGGGAATTCAAAAGTATCTATCTAAATCGCTTAGTGAAAGTTATTATTTTATGATAACTCAACTAGAGGAAGATGCAAATCATATCCTCCTATAAAGATCCTGGAGAAATTTATCAGTATATCATAACATTTATAGATATTCTATTTATATAATCCATCAGTATATGGGTTATAATACGTAATAATTCTAAAATATTATTTTAAAAAACATTGAAGTCTTTTCTATAACATTGAGGTGAACCTCAAATATAGATCAGATATAATAAATAGTAGTTTTCTATGAATCATCACAACATCTCTAATTTATATATTTGTAAGTCTATTAAGTGTTATGTCCTCTTAATGGGTACTTATGTGAGTGGTATTTTTAATATGATCCACTGTAATCCATATGGAATTATTTCCAGTGACATTCTTTGGAATACCCTTGAATTTTTTTTGATGATGTTCTCCAATTCCGACATGGATATGGGTAATAGTTTTATCATCAATATAAAAATATTACTTTACTGCTTCAATTTTTGACATACTATGTACATTAATGTATATTATCTAATCTATTTCACCATAGTATTCCTCCAACAGTGCTCTTGTAGATCTATATATATCTTTTTTCTCCAATGGTGGATGGAGAATGTCGAGTGGTGGGAATCATTCAACAATTACATCATTATATATTGTTGAAATGGTACACATATTCATGTCCCAAATCACACAAACCGATATTTATCAATGTTAAACTCTATATATTTCCGATTATTATATAACCACCTTATTATATATCTCTTTATCATCTCCATGATATTTTTTAATCATCTCCATATTGGATGTTTGGGAAATCATTTGATCAATGTTGGATGTTGTTCCTTTCATTATAATTCCTAGGTACATCATATATATATATATATATATATATATTATGGTATGATCCATCTCAATATTTATCATTGATAAGGATATATGATCCCAAAAACATAGATCATCCTACACCTTATTCGCCTTCCTAGGATGGTAGTGGATTGAGAAGTCCTAATAAATGATTACATCTAACCCACATCATTGGCACATTCTTATCTCCTTCCATGTGAATTTTTACTTGAGTATTTTATGATATTTATAGATTACACATTCATATTACTAGAGATAATTTCACCAAATATTCAATGTAAATATTAGTAAAACCAAATACATATCATACACATAATAATTAATATCATACACTTTATTCAATTAAGTTCTATATGCTATCACTTTATCAATATTTAGGAGAACACATCCTAATCCCTTTTTGAAGTATCAATATTGATAAAACAAATGCTTCCACACATGTGGGTACTACAATTGCAGGTATAGCGATCATCCTACTATAAAAATCATTAAAGATCTCTTCAAATTACTCAATCTATAAGAACATTAAAACCATTAAAGGTAGCTAGGTCAGTGGGTTTTATGATCATGAAATATTTCTCACAAATATTTGGAAATACCCAATTAATCCAAGGAAACTAATGGTACCCATTGAATATTGTTTTGGTCCATTCCATAACCACCCATTTCATTGGAGGATCTGTATATATAACCTTTCTAATAATAAAATTCCCTATATAGAGGTGTGATATTTTCATATATATAACATAAATCATTTTTAATGAACATTCATTACATTACACAAGCACGCACTTGAGGATGAAAAAGGTGTAATTCCTTTCAAAACATGGAATGCTAAACAGTTGTTTCACAGGTGAGCTTCCAAATCTCCCGTTATGTTCTTCATAACTAGAAACATTTTAAAGAATATCATATAATTTTTTCCATGACTTGAGAAAAAAAATCATAATAAGTGGCGACCTGACATGCTCAGTAAGGGTAAATTAGGTATATTTGTATACATTACCTAAAATTAAGGGTATGATAACTTGAGAATATAATTTTAAAAACATTCCCCATATATCAATGATAATAACCATGAGTCGTGGAATAAATATTATAAGTTCATAAGAGATGAATCATAAGAGAATAAAAGAACTTGATCCATGAGACTATAACATAGACATACGAAATGGATATTTGGAATACACATAAGCATAAAAGATTATTTCCATAACAGTCATGGATCACTACCATGGATATTATAGTGGAATTTGTTCACTCACCAAACCATGACAGTACTCAAGGATAAATATTGATTACATAAAAGTGAAAAAATCCCTTAATGAACTAGGTTCACTCTCTATTCCATTAAGATTTATCTCATGAGATTTAGATCTTTTCCCAATTCATTGGATTAATATATACATCCCACACATCACATAATGGAAATAACACATATGTGTTCAAAAAGATCATAAACAATTCATCATTTTGTAACCCATGAAAAATGGATTTCATAGAAATTTAATCATTTCATAATGTGTTAAAAAGGAATAAGTTTCATAATCATTTCAAAATTTAATAAAATTATAACCCATTGAAAAGATGTATGTTTTATAATAATTTTATAATAGTACAACCCATGGAATAGAAACAGATTTTATATACATATTTTCATCATAAACCATTCCTTGAAATAATAAGAACGGTATCCTTATTTCATATGCCCAATAAATAAAAATTTGAATCAAAATATTTCATCTTAAATTGAAAATTATCTTGAAATATAAAACACTTAGCACAGTTTATGAGAAAGATAACATATCATTGAAAACAACTTTCAGAAACAAAAAATATCAAAAATTATTTTTGAAATAAATTGATTTGAATAAATATAAAGAACATATATTGTATTATTTAAAACATTGTGATGTCATCATGTACATGAATTCCATACATGCTTTACATATTTAAAATACTTCCCTTACCATTTTTGGTTAAATCCAAAGAGTCAATATTTGGTAATTTACATGAATATTCCATTCAAAATTTTGTAAAAAATTTCAAACATTAGAAAACATTAATTGATAAATCATTTGGATAATGAGAAATATATTTTTTAAAAAACATTTAAAAACATTGTTTTTTAAGAAAAAATATTTTTTTACCAAAGATGAAAACAATGACGAATTGTTTTAAATTTTTTGTTGTTATATCATGAGTATATATAGTGCGGAAAATAGAGGAAAAAATTTATTCTCATGATATAACCATAGGATAAAAAATTAATGATATTATTGAGAGATGGATGATAACATTTTATCATCTAAAACATAATCATAAATACTCATGACAAATGATGGGACTGTAACATTAAATATATACTACTTTAGTAACATTAAACTGTAATCCCCATGAAGCAATAACATTAAATGAAACATAAAATATCATGATAATAAATAAATTCATTATATTAAATGTCAATGGTGATTTATATACGCATCACAAAATAATATAGTGGAATAACATAACATATGTCTCAATGAATGAAAATTGATAACAAAATATATTACCTTTAGTCTCAAATTTCATTGTACACATTAAAAAATAATGTAAAATAAATATAATATTATTATCAATATATTAAATTAGAATAAATTATATATATATATATATATTTATATATCATCACATGTATGATCTTCTTATGACCTTTTATAGATCTTTTATTTACAATTCCATGTTAATGTCTTATTTTGGGTAATCACTGCTTTGTTTTTCATGTAAGATTTGATTTATTATTTTTTATACTCTTAATATGATCATGGATAAATTATATAAATAATTTTATACATGATATTAATGTTTTATATATTCAATATATATGTTTTTATTTTAATCCATTATAATTATTGATAGAAAATAAAATATACCTTTTATGGAGACAGTATGTCAAAGGTATATGTGAGCATTTTCTCCATTTTCCTAGTGGAGTGAAAGATTGAAGGGTAAATAATATATTAACATTAAATAATCACTAATATTACTTATATTTGGACATTTTCAGTAAACCGATCATTATTATATTCAATGTAATGCATGGATGAATTACATCGCTTCACAAGGTGATAATCGATAATGCACACGAGTGATGTTATTGTATTCTCAAAGAATGAAATGTATGATGTTATATGTGGTCTAATAAATCCATAAGTATAATAATATCATAAATATAATATATAATTATTTTATCCATCATTTTATCCAACCACGAGATGTGGAAATGGTAAACGAATAACATCGGTTTGTGAGGTAGTAGTATTCTATTCACACAAATGATGATTTTGAATCCCATTTCACCATAAAGGAGACAGATGTAGGTCGTTACATTATTTAAAAAACAGCATAGTTTGTGGATGATACTTATGTTGTTATATCATAATGGTTTTATAATAATCAAATAATGTGGAGGAAAAAATAAAATGAAACACTTGATTAAGAGTGTCAACTCTTCATTGGAGAACATCATTTGGTTTGATCCAATTGGTTTCATAGGTTAGCTTTCTTATTGAAAAAAGGATTTGAAGATGGGAGGATGTAACTAAAGAGTTAATTTGGTTATTTATTTTCAAAAAATAATATTTATGTGTGAATTGGATATGAGAGGGGTGTCCTTTTATAAGTGAGCTAGGTGGAACCCTCGTAATCTTTTAAAAGAAAATGGTGTACCAACATTTTCAACACACTAAAAGGGTAAAGAAAGGTCCATTTTAAATAGTAGAAGACATATAGTCTAAATATTTATTCAATGTGGGGTTTTCAATGCTTTTTGGGAATTTTAAAACCATATATTTTTTTTAACACCCTAGTTAATACATTTTCACTTTAACTAAAATAAATAATTTTTACAGTAATAACTATTCCATTTGGTCAAAATTAAGTAGACTTAATTATATAATATATATTAATATGATTTCAAAAATGGAATCATTTTTTTCAAATTCCATTCATATAATTAGAAGATTTTAATTTAAAATTAATCCCACGTAAGCGAGGAGATAGTCAGTTTTCAAAGAGAGAATGTTCAAAATATTAAAAACAAATTATATCAAAATTAAATATTAAAATGAGTAGTTTTTTAAGAGATAATATTCAAAATATTAAAAACCTAATTACATAAAATTTAAATATTAAAATGTTTATAATTACCTAAATTATGTTAATTCATATATAATTTTACTAATTTTAATTTTAAACACATTTTGAAATAAAAAATTACCATATAAATTATTTAAATGAAAATGAATTCTCCCATAAAAACTAGTATTTTTTACAATTCACTAGAAAAATTAATCCTTACAAAAACAATTCCAAAAATTGACCCTAAGATAATTCTGACATGGTGATATCAAAAATTATGTTTATTTAATCAGGTTAATTTTTCAAAATTTTCAATTTTCAATTTTGTTGTATCTCCCAAAAATAAATTAAAAATATTTTTTTGAAAAAAATGTATTTCGAAAATATATAATGTCTTTACAAAAATGAAGTATTTTTTATCAACTTTTTTTCTTTATTTAAAAAATATTACTAAATATTTAAAATTATTTATTAATATTCACCTCTCATTTTCTGATGGCTATGTAATAATGGTTTTGTTTAAATTATAAAATTTATAGTTTTTTTAGTTTGTCAATACTTGGTTTTCCATGTAATACAAGATAAACTCATTGTTGCATGTAACACAAGCTATAAAAAATTAAATTTATTTAAGAAAAATTAATTCCTAAAACCCAATGGTGTTAAACCATAAGAATGATATTTTACTAACCAAAAATTAGAAAAATAATAATATTTTCATATAATTTATCCTTTCTCATATAATATATGCTTTCCAAAATTGGCTGGTATAATACTTAAAATCTCCATATGTTCCTCCTGGATTTTAGAGTATATGTAAATGTTGTATTTAAAGACAACAATTTTTTGAGGTAATATCTGATTCTCTCATCATTAATTACATAAATATTTTTGAAGCATTTTCTCATCTTAATTTCATCACTATAAACTCAATATTCATTTACTTTGTATAAAAGGAAATCTTGGTAATATCCTCTATCTTCAACTTTAATTAATGATATCCTAACAAAAATTTGATTTATAAAAATATGGTTACCAATGAAGATAATAAAAAAATTATAAATAAGTTAAATGGGATGTAATTTCCTAATCATTTCGGTGTTGATCTCATTACAATCAATGATTATAGGAATTGACCGACCCTTCTTTCTGACTAATAGTAATAGTTCACCCCATTGCAAAGCACTCTTATGTATGAAACCATTATCCAAATTTTCATATTATTTAATATTTGGAACATTTAATTAATTATTGGATATTATATAGAGTGTATTTTATATTATTATATTCTTATGTATAAGTTCAATTAAGAACTCAACCTCACTGTTAGGTAGATGACTATGAAACTCTAATGGAAATGCATCACCATATTCCCTTATAGTAGGCATGTCTTAAAGAGTGATCCACTCCATTGTATCAATCATTTGAGAATTATATTCTTGATCCCAAGGTAATAATATGTATTATTGATAAGAGCTTCCCACTGATGATTCATCCTCCACCTAAAAGGTATAGAGAATCATAGGTTGATTTGGGACATGGAAAGTTATTTCCTTACCCAGATATTTATTGTTTCTTCAATTTATAGAATGTCAATCAATTCACATGATATCATCAAATTATAAATAAGGTAGTACTAAATGTTTTTTGGATATTTTTCCAGTAAATATTGACTAGGTATGAGTTATATGATTGATATTCAATAATTATCCTTCTTTTATGTTGTCATTAATAACCTAACCTCTGTGTTTTGATGTGGTGTTTGTAATGTTCTACTAAACATGCATGATAAAAAATAATGTATTAAAAAATTGTATCCTTTCTATTAATATATAAATTACAATAATACATTTCACTAATTCATTTTCAGAATACATGTAAGTAGTATTGATTGAATGAACTCATCACTTCTCTCTTGGCCTTAGAGGTTGTTTTCATCAGTTTTCATTGACAACCCATGGTATAGGGAATTGGTTTCCATAGTTTTCATCTTCCATTTGGTTGAATCATTAGACCATGGTTAGAGTATGGATCATAAACTTCTTTGACTCAATCACATAAGTTGGATTATTTATATCCTTCAATAATTAATTTTCTTGATGTATTTACCCTACACACACGAAACACTTCATTGTCCCTCTGAGGTAGATTCCTAGATACATCTTCCCATACACATGGTATTTGGGTAGATGTATTTTCCTACGAGCATGAATATTGTCCTATGATCTCTTAGAGTTAAACTATATTCAAAACTTCTTAACTTTAGTCCATGGGACCACTTGGAATAAAAAATATCCATCATGATTTTATATTAGGAACAAATAGTTTACTCATAGTTGTTAATGTCTTTAATGGGAAAGGATTTTAAAATTCATAAATTTAGTCAGTTAATGTTGTGGGAAAACATATATTAAACATTCATGAGAATTATGAAATCTTTTTATTAATCCTTTATGAAATTTTATTCGTAATCCCGAATAGATTTTTCATTACAATTACTGTGTCTCATAAATTCCTTCTCTATTTTAAGACAAGCTGTGTAAGGGAAATTTTGATATCATTAACTAAGTGCCACACATCAATGCCATAAGTTGTTGGGCCACATGAACTCAAGTCCACCTCCCCATACACAAGATAATTCTGACTAGTAGTTAGGGTCAAATATATAACAAGGGGAGACGATACACTCTTTATCAATGTTTCACTAAATCTAAAAATTTATAATCAAGAACTAACTAATAATAAAGAACAACCAGAATAATACAATAACTATGACCAATAAGGCACACAATAAACCAAAGCAGGAATGAGTATCCAAAACTAAATATTTATATATGTTCTTGAAAATATGTTTCATGTTTAAAATGAAAAAAATACCAATAAAAAATAAACCGAAAACTCCGAAGAAGGTCTCAAAATGTGTTGGCATCCCAAACCCATCCTCCATCCCAACACAAAAAATCTAACATAGCGCTCCTAGACTCATCCTATCCTGAAAACATGAAGACTATGCGGGTAATGATTAGGCATCCTGAGTAGGGTGTAAAGAAAAATTATTAAGTGAAAAATAATGTAATCTAAAATGATATACATTTAATTAAATTTTATGCAGTTTTATAATGAATAAAAAAATAAATAATGTAAAAAATGTTAGTTTTCAATTATTATTTATTTAACCACATTTAACCTAGGTCCATGATAACAACAACACCATCAATGTCTTCTTTGGGCCATGATTGAGGCTGAAATACCTTCAAGGGATATCACATAGGTATTTACAAATCATCGTATCACTTGGGTTTTAATTTATCAATTCTTTTCTATTTCATAACTTGTCCACTCGGAACGATAGTTCAATAAAAAAATCAAGGGTGTAGATCTACATGTCTATAACCTCATGTGTATTTGGAGCATCAATCCCTTTACCACGCATCATTTATAAATCAATAAAATATATATATATATGAAGCATATCTCTATGTCCAACACAAATATTTCACCTGATGGTATCCTATTTAAATTGCCAATAC
Source organism: Viscum album (assembly GCA_963277665.1). Taxonomy (NCBI): domain Eukaryota; kingdom Viridiplantae; phylum Streptophyta; class Magnoliopsida; order Santalales; family Viscaceae; genus Viscum; species Viscum album. The sequence continues at coordinate 943,128,984 of OY728162.1, forward strand.
AATCACGGTTCAACCCAAAAATAATGAGGAATAATAAGAACAATTAATAAATAAACCGTGTTAAATATTTAATCACATAAAAAATTAAAAAATTATGTTAATACCACAATCATATTTTTCTCATTATCATTTAATTCATAATCACATTAATTGGGAGATTTCATAATTCCAATTTCCCCAATTTCTATTAACCCATGTTTATTTTCATGTAATTCTCACATAGTAATTTATTTTAATCAATTTCATTTATGGATTACATTTCCTAATCATGGAAATTGAAATTTGAATAATTATATATATGAAATATTATTCAGTACTATCATATCTTCAATTCTGGCCACTTACCTGACAATTGTTCATGAGCTTTCCCCAAACCAGAAATCTCTTAATTGAAGTGTAACATTCAATTGCACAGTAAAGAATAAGATATAGAACTAGGACCTATATCCGAGATCAAATAATTTTAGATCTATCATATCATAGATCTAATCCATTTCCATATAAAAAATACACTCCTCTCTATCCAGAAAGATGGGTGGGAGACAAAGGAAAACACATATAATGAAATTTTTACTATGGTAGGTGTTGATCTTTAGAACATATCTTTGATTCATAATGAATTGTTTTTTAAAGCCTTTTAATCATATCGAGAGCTCTAAAAAATTTAAGAGATAAGTTTTTGTTGATCTATATAGTTTAGGGATATTAATCAGGGGGTTAGACAATTTAAAATAATTTTTCATGTGATCAGAATTCAGCATGAACTATTTTATGTACGGGGCGCATGGTTTTCTCAAATCGTGTGCCAACCGTGTAAACCCTTTTTGTATAGGGATACATTGGTTATTGGGGGCAGTTACATGTTTTGGAAAAACTATTCCCCGATCGTTCACCTACCCCTCTTCTTCCAAAATTATCAAATATTTTCCAAAAACACTCTGAAAATAGCCCACACAATGTACACTGAAATAAGTGAAAAAGAGTACATATAAATGAGCATGATACATATTTATAAAATCTCATGATCATAAAATCTCCCAAAATTATAATATCTCATTATCATGTTGTTATCTCAAGAATCTCAATGATTGTGAGGTAAAAATATCGCCCCCCTTAGTCTATATATTTATTTCTCTCTCCCGCATTTCCTCTTGAAAAATACCATTTTTCGACAATACTCGAAATATTGGCATGAACATACCCCACAACACATTATCTCTATGATACAACACATGTATCCAATTATCCTCAAATCACACATCAGTCTCAAGCTCAACATCATCCAAATCGATCACATGAGTAGTGTTGAGGAGATACCACTGAATTTGTAATAGATGAAAAACATCATGCATAACACAGTTCATTTGGGTAGGATCCAATTGGTATTACACCATTCTAATTTTGTCTAAAACCTCAAATCATCTAACAAACATGGTATAATTTTTTTCCCTATATTTGAATCCTATGTTCATTCAATATTTGAAACAACTAAAAGAATAAACAGTGACCCACTTTAAACTCAAGGTTCCATCGACATGTATTCATTAACAACTTCTGTCTACACTAGTCTGTATCTATATGTTTCTAAATTAATTGAACATCCTATGAAAACATCTACACACGACTCCATCCAAACAACTATAACTCACCTTCATCCATCCACCATAGTGGTGATCTTTATAGTCTATCATAAAGTAATTTATATGGTTCCATATGAATAGTCTCCTAATAACTATTGTTATAGGATAGCTCAATATGTTCTAGGTGATTATCTCAAGACCCCCGGAAGTCCATAATACACACCCACAAAATATCCTCATGTACCTTAATAATATGTAATGACTTCCCATTTTTCTTTGAGTGGAAATCCATACTCAGAAATACCATTATACCAATAACCTTCTACATGCCTTTCTAGAGGAATGGAGTAAAACATGAGTCATGGTCTAAAACAATTATCCATGTAACCCCATAATGATGTAATATCTCACATATTTGTATACCTCCCAACTGGTCCACTAAGAAAGTCTCATATACATGCAAGGAATGAACATCTTTGTTTAGTGGATCTACAAACACATGAATAGTTTCATTATACTGAGGTATACTCCAGAGACCCACCACACATTCAATGGTAACATCATCTCACTTTTTTTCTAAAATGGGAAACAATAATAGTATACCTCCCAACTGGTCCACTAATAAAGTCTCTTATATATGAAAGGCTTTCCATTAAGTCCACACAATCCGGATCCTCAAACATTCTATCCTTGATCCTTCTCAAGAGTGTATAATTCGCTGATAGAGATATGACATTCATCAGCTCTTATCCCTCTTGAAATATAACATGCATCTTATCTAATAATGTAATAATATTCTTCTAAGAAATATACTCCTGAACTACTTGAGTCTGTGTCTTCTATCTCAAAGAATCAACAATACTATTTCCCTTCCCAAGCATATATTCTATCTCAAAATAAAATGAATTATTATACTCAACACTCGAACAATGAAAATTTAAATCTCACTGTTAAAATTTATATTATAAACTCTTTTGATCAGTACACATAGTAAATGTTTCACCAATATAATAATTCCACAAACACTTCAAGGTAGAATGAATTGTAGCTAACACAAGGTCATGTTTATGGTAGTTCAATTCATGTGGCCTCAGCTGACGTGACCTATATGCCAAAACACAATCCCCCCTACATCAACACTACTCTAGGACTAATCAATGATGAGTCACGAAACCTTTTCTACTCCTCCCCTTGCTTGGGTGGGATCAATATCTATGTGGTTGTCATCCACTTCTTCAACACCTATAAATAATTTTCACATTCTTCATGCCATTAAAACATTAATACATTCTTAGTCAAACACGAAAGTGGGGTTGTAAAGTAGGAAATGTCCTTTATTAATCTCAAATAATAACCTTAAAATCATAGAAAAATATGGATATTAAATATATTCTTGGGATTCTACCATGAAACCATTGTATATACCTTCTCCAAACCCACTAATACATCTTCCTCTGAAAAGATGTGACCCAATAAAAAGACCTTGTCGATCCAGAATTAATACATAGATATATTGGAGTATATTTCATGCTCTCACAGTGTAATAATGATGGTGTCAAGATGTTGGGCATGACCATCATGATTCTTAGAGGACACCAAGATGTCATATAGAAACTGATCCATGTATGGGTAGAAGATTTTGTTCATCAATTACACAAACATTACATGAGTGTTTTTTAACCCAAATAGAACACAATGATCTCATAGAGGTTATACCTACATTTGAAATAGTTCTAAGGTATCTTTGATTGTTGGTCTCTCAAATAATGATATGCTAATCTCATGTAAATCTATGAAAAGTCCCAAAGTCTCCTCCATTGGTCATAGAGATCATTAATATGTGAGATAGGATATTGGTTCTTCACGATTATTTAGTTCAACATCTGATAGTCAGTACATAAAGGAAAATTAAAGTAATCCTTCTTAGGAAAAAAGAATGGAGAACCCCTAGGTGATATTATCAAATGGATAAAACCCTTATCTATCAACTCCTCTAGTTGATTCTGGAGCTTTCAAAGTTATATTGGTTCTATTATGTATTGTGGAATAGAACCCAGTTTATCCCTTGGAAAGATCTCAATTGTAAATTCCATATCTCTATTAGATGGAGGTCCTCAAAATCCCAAATAAAGAAATCTTCGAACCTATTCAATTCGGTTGGAAAGGCATAATGTTTTATACCCCAGATCATATAGTAAATGAATAGAAACCTAGTCATTGATCTTCCCCAGCTGTTGATGAACTAGCCCTGTATGGTCTTCCTAGATATCCCACTCTCCATGATGAACAAAATTTTCACCCTCATGTGAGATAAATGTTGCTCTTATGAGGTAATAATATTGGTGGGATCAGAATGATACCAACCATTTCACTCCAAAAATCTAGACAACACCTAAAATATCAAGAATGTAATTATCCAAAAGTATATTATACCCCCAACATCAAGAGGAAAACCATTGGTCAAAAAGATGTATCTCAATCATAATATAATAGTTTATTGATTTTCATAACCCCACTCAAAAATTCCATTACTAGACTAAAATCATTCACAAGTTGTGTAGATATTAAATGAATGAAAGTTAATATTATCAAATAAGGCACTAGAAAGCATAAAAGCTAAAACAATGGACTGTATAATTATTGATAGTCAAGCCATGATATAAATATTTGTAGGCAGAACTACATAAAATTATCAAGCCCCTATTCCATGTGATTCAGTATGTGCCCCCTGAGCTACAACACCCTACTGATATGGGTACTCTTTAGTAAAAGATCTCATCCACTACCTCCATCGCCAGAGCTAGAAGAACTCTAATAGACACACTAGTGTGGGGTTAAATATCCACCTTTAGAACCATTATTATTCATAGATCCTCTATTATTACCCATATTTCATGGGTTCCAACAAAAAAGTTGTAGATGTTTCTATGAACCACACCAGGATACTATCCTACCCAAAAACCGACCCAGTCTAAGGCATGGACCGAAGGGCGTTCCTAATCCCCACAGGCATGAAAATAGTCCTATGCATCAAAAAACACATGTTCATATGATTTAAGCCCAAAATGAATACCCAGGATAATAAATTAATAGGATAAGAAAACAAATGATCACTGATCATAAGTAAAAAACATAAGCTAGTCCAGTCAAAAAATACAACTGAATGGAAACAAAACTGAAAATGAAACAATGTCAAACTAGAGTGTCACCAACAACCTCTATGTGAACTCAAGGTCTCCTCCAACCATAGTATCAATCCAAAAACAACAATTACCACTTGAGTTAGAAAACACAGACAAAATCTGATCCTGAAAAATATCTTGGGTCTACTGACATCGAGTGGTATAGGTTGGGTGTGAGCTAGACAGCTCAATAGGAAGCCACCAAAGAATCCAAATATTTTCTTTCCCAAAAAATCTATTAACACTATTTTGAAGTACAAATATAAGAATATATTTTTCACATTATATTAAACAATGACAGCTTTATCATTTTAAATTCCAACACAAGCCACCATCTTTATTTCAAGAAAACAAGTATTTCATAACAAAAAACCCTAACCAAATAACACAAGGAACAATTTGAAATTGAAAATATTTAAATGGAAAAAATATTATAAATACAAACAAAATTAACTTAAATTAAATTTATTATTTTGAGTAACGAACCAAACATTCCATTTGTTGATAGTAAGTACAAAATAACCCTTGATCACTTTTCATGGGAACTCCCTTAGGGACTAGCTAGCTGTGGGGACCTAACTAAATTGTATCATTGTGTGAATGTGACCATAACCAATAACCTTCTCATGAATGATCCACTAGGAAGGGAAACTCTAGTTTCCTAGTGGTCCCCTAAAATTATCATTTTTTAGTTAGTGTTTTCATCATTAATATTTCTACATGAAAAACGGATTATTCCACTACGAGACCACTAGAATACTAGTACAAGTCCACCCACCTAGATATTCGAGTTTTCCTTTTGTGCTCAATCATTTTTCACTCAACACTTATTGCTACTAACGCAATTTATCAACCAAACCAAGCATAACATATCATAAACCACCACATTCACATCAGAAACTCATTTTTAAAAACATACGCACAAAAAAACCATTAAAAATCACATCAAAAACTATGAGGGACACCACTTCCCCATGAATTTGGTGAAAAATCCATTACACATTTTAGCAAGAACATGTAACTACAAAAAGATGCCAAACTAGACTTTATCATTACACACCTAATTACATTGACCAATACATTTCCAAATCATTTCTAAAACTACATTCAAGTGTGAAATTCCATCCAACCCCAAAATAAAAACATTTTCTAAAAAAATAAAACAAAATCCAAATGGGTATACCCTCTAAGATTCTATTTTAATCTACATTTATAAACTACACAAAGCATCCAACATAATTTAGAAACAATAATCATTTTGGAAACCAAGGAAACAATGATACACCAATTCAAAACACTGTATTTGTTTGAAAACACATCCATGCATGCACTTAGTGCACCCATGGATATGAAAACATAAAATATAACCCCAAAAATCCAATGGGATAATAAAAATACATATCCATAAAATACCTAATTACTTTAAAACCAAATCCAACAACCCATGTTATTTAGAGAATTCCAATAATCACATTGAAATTAAAAAAACCCTTCCCAACATCTTTTTTAATACAACTACCAAGCGACATCAATTAGAAAAATCTACATAGAAAACCAAAATCACAAAAAACTCATACCATAAAAAAATAATTAATGATAAAAATTTCATAAAAACGTCTATTTCACTTTTAAAGAATAATCAAATTTCAAAAAAAACACTCAAGGCACCATAAACCGAGCAATTGCACAAAAATCACATTGAAACCCAATTTTTAGTAAATTCTACAAACAAAAAATCACTATTTACATAAATATATATGTATATTATAGATGTGAAAGACATTTACAAATTAAATGAAAACACACTAGGGACCATGGGTTGTGCTAGAAATTAAAAAGTTGGAAACATCTACTCGGACCATGTGCGTATGGGATAAAACTTCCAGGAGAGGAAGAACCACGAATTACGAAGGATCCACACTCCCTAGCCACAAGAAATCACCCAAAACAAGGCCAATACTAACACTAAGGTTTTTACATGATGAAAAACCCCAATGAAAAACCCTAAAAACCGCAAGGGGAAGATAAAGAGGGTAGACGAGAAGAGGAAACCCAGAAGAAACACTGACCTTTGGTGGGAAATCACCCCAACAGTAGCCCAAAATGATGGATAGAGAAGGGGGGATCCTTATAGTAGTTTTCCAACACCTAGGGCTTCAAATGCGAGGTAGAATGACTCAAATATATTTTTTAGGCTAAAATTTATTAATCCCATAATGGGATTTATATTTTTGTTGCCCAGGTTTGTAAACCATGTGCAAACTGTGCAAATAATGATGGAAAACTTATGTAACATTACAGGTTTAAGTTCAACTATTTGGAAAAAACGTGCTATAATAGTGTGACCTGAAACATTGGCTGAAAAAATTCAATGACACCCCAAACACTAGGTAAGGCCACCCAATGACCCATGAATTATTTGAACACAACATAGTGACATCATGGGCATCACAAACTCTCCATCATGAAGTTTTCACCCAATACCATTCACTATAACCATGAATAGGTATAGAAGAAATAAAAACCACAAAACCAAAAGGAATTTATTTAGGAAGTCAACCTAAACCTAAACCAAAAGATCCAACGTCGAGAAATAAATAAAAACAAATGAAAACCATGGTTGGGGTGTGACAATTCTCCCCACCAAAAAAGACATTATGCCCCCAGAATTTCACGCAGTCGAATTTTAACCAAAACTTGAATCCATTCCTAATCAAATCCATGAGTAACCATCATCCATGAGGTGACTATTCACTCCACATGTCACACCCAACCGATCATGATGGAGCCACAAAACAAGAATGAGGATAAGGGGTGAAAATGAGGGGGTGAAAATGAGAGGGTTCACCACACTATAGGAACTGAACTAATATAGAAAAACTATAAACCCCAAACAACACCCTCATAACAACAAGGAACTAGATAATTTAATCTTTAAAAATTTTGGGAATCTTGCATGGTTTGACCACACGATTTAATAAATCATGCACCAAATATGCACAAGATACTGGAATGATGGGGCACCCAACATGGCTTGGCTACAAAATTTCAAAACCATGCGCCAACCATGACAAATGCCTCTATCTGAAAATGACACCAAGCAGAACGATTACCTGGGAATGGTACACAGTTTCCTTTAACCGTGTGCAGGATAGAAATTAACCCAAAACACCAAAAAAATTGATTATTTTAACAGAGACTCAACACGAACATCCTTGTACAATATGGGGACAGCATCCACTAAAATAGGGAACCTCTCATACGAACCAACCCCTCAAAACATCATTTCTTCAAAATTCAAGAAACTAAAAATTTTCACTGATGAAAGCTAATACTGGGACATGCCCACAAAAATGCAATGCACACTCAAAGGTGAATGAAAAATAATAAAAAAGGCCACATTCATATAGAATCAACTACTTTGGTTACTATATAATTAGACCATCATTCTCTATTGTGAAATGATGAACATAGAATAGCAGGAAAACAAGAACTAGACTGACGTTCCACACACCATTGACAACTTCTGACTATGTGTGAGCTTCACCCCGAGACTTGTGGTTGTGGATCTTATCGATGAATCATCTCCTACCTCACATGTAGGCACTAGAATACTCCTATCATACTATCTTCTTCAGGAGACACTTTTTGAAAAACTTCTACAGATGGTCAACGAGAGGAACTATATTGCCAACTAGTTGTGATCGGGAAACCAATTCAACTAGAAATTATTCATCCACAAGATTCTATAAATGAAGGCCCTTTGAATAAAGGACCTCTCACAGCCCCATTGGGGGAAAGGAAACCAGCTCCTCATAACTGTCAAAATGGGCCTTCACCATCTACTAGACCTATTGAATACTCATGAGCTCTTCACTTATTTTGGTCTTCACCGCTTCAAGTATGAACCATATGACATAGAATGATTCAAAAAATGCCCACATAATCCCAACTTGCATCGATGGAGGGGAAAGAAACACCCATTAATCCAAATTGGGTCCCTTAAACAACCCCAAAACAACACGAAATCCAAAGACCTTGAGAGTTTCCAATGATATAAAGAAACAATATACCTATTCAAGCCAAACCACTACCTCTAACAGACCTTGGTCATCAAAAAATAGGCCACAACTAAGAATAATAAAAAACTGTTTATGACTCATTGAAAATTTTGGGGACATTTCAAGGCTCCATACTCCGAACTACACAAAGAACACTAATTCAAAACCAACATCAACATGAATCACATTCTAAAGGAGTATCTCAAGATGAAACAAAACACTCAAAAACCAATCATATACAATCACAACAGAAAATAACCTTTCAAAAAACATAATTTCATTTAAAATTACAAACTTCCTTCTCCTAAGGCCACTTTACAATTATATAACAACACTTTTCATAAGAAAAATAAAAATTCTAAAACAATGACCAATTTCCAGAATCATTTGTAAAAATCCAAAACAAGATTGTGGTTTCAAAACCCCACCAATGAAATACTATTAACCACCACATATGTGTTCAAAAACATTCACTTATTGCATGCATACACATGTTCCAACGTGAACCTTCCATATGTACCCACATATATTTGAATGTTTATAAGTAATAACAGTGGTCAAACATTTTATCCCATCATCAAATCCAATCACATAGAAAATCTTCAATCCAAATCACTTTACTTAAAACTCATTTTACCAATTTCAAAACCACTTGAAAGATATAATTTATCATTTTCATAAACCAATTTCATTTTAAAAGCTTACTCAAAACAACCAATAATGAAATGAATCATGACTCATTCCAAACCACCAGAATGAAGAACTACTGAATATGTATAACATGGTGAAAGGGTAGTGATCCATTCCCCAAGTTATAAATAAAACTAAGGGGACCTTGAATCATACACTCAGATTCCACATGGGTCACTACTCAATGTGGAAGCATGATGTGAAACCTAATTACCTCCATTGTCATTCTGGAATCCAAAAAAAACCAAGATAAGACAATGACTAAATTCTTGGACTACCACTGAAAACATCAGTATCATCATGTGTGGTGGTGATCAGGAACCAAAACATGTCATAACTCCCGATTCCTGAAAATCCTATTCTCTAAATACCAGACACCCAAAATAACAAGGGCCTACATTGATACCATTTTTTATGAACCAAACCAGGATACCATCCTACCCGACACCCTATCTAGTCTAAGACATGGACCTAAGGGTGTTCCTGATACCCATGGGTTGTCAACAAGTGTTGCGCATTAAAATAAACAAGTGGAAAAAATTTATGCACAAAATTAGTAACAAGGATCAAAAAAATTAATAGGACAAGTAAACAGATGATCACTGATCATATGTAAAAACATATGTCAGTCCTGTAAAAAATACAACTAAAAGGAAACAAAAATGAAACTGAAACAATGTAAAACTACACAGCCACCCATAAACTCCTTGTGAACTCAATGTCACCTCCAACCATAGGATCAAATAGGCTCCAATAATGAGCACCTAATATAGAAAACATAAAAACGGTAAACCAACAAAACTTCTCAGGTCTACCAACTTCAATTGGTATAGGTAGGGTGCGTGATAGACAGCTCAGAAGGAAAAAACCAAAGAACAAAAATATTTCCCTTACCAAACAATCCATTAAAACTAGTTTGATGGACATTTATAATAATATATTTTTACATTTTATTAAACAAATAAAACTACACCGTTTTAATAGCCAGCACAGACCACCATCAAACTTTCAAGAAAACTACAATTTCCTTAAAAAACCCAAATAATACTTGGAAGAATATCTAATGGAAAATATATAAATGGAAAAAAATTCTAATTAAAACAAAGTTAAAGGAAATTCACTTTATTTTTGTGTTACTAACCAAACATACAGTATATCGATGATAAGTACAATATTTCCAAAGAACACTAGTCACGAGAACACCCCTAAGCACTAGCTAGTTGTGGGGCCCTAGTTACATCATATCTCAGTGTAAAAGTAACCATAAACAATGAATTTCTCATTCATAATCCATTATGGGTGAAACGCCAATGGCCTTGTGGCCCCCAAACATCACCATAGTTTAGATAGTGTTTTCGTCGTCAATCATGCTAAGTGAAACTGGGACAAGGCCCTACCAGATCACTAACATACTAGTCCTAGTCCACACTCCTAGATACTCGTGTTTCTATTTTGTTGTCAATAAATATTCACAAATCACTTAATACCACTTACACCATTTATGAACCAAACCAAGTATCACATATCATAATCCACAAATTTCACATCACCAAACAATTATTGAAAACATATGCACACCAAAACCATTACAAATCACATCATAATTCATGAGGGACACCACATACCAAATAATTTTCTAAAAAATCCACTCCACATTTTTGGAAAAACATGAAACTCGAAAAACATTCCAAATGGGCCTTTATGTTTACAAACTAAAATAAATTTACCAAATCATTTCCAAATCATTTATAAAACCATCTTCAAGTGTGAAATACCATATAGACCCATAAGGAAATAAAATTCCAAATTACATACACCAAAATCCAAACAGAAATACCATCTAAGATTCATATTTAAACCACATTTAGAAACTACAAAAATGATCCAACACCACTTAGAAGCAATAATATTTTAGGAATCCAAGGACCCAATAAAACACCAATTTAAAACATTATCTTCATTTGAAAACACATCCATCGATGCACCATGTGCCCCCATGGATGGGCCAACATAATATGGAATGCCAAACATCCAAGGGGGAACTCAAACACCATATCCAAAAAATCACCAAATTCATTAATACCAAATCCCATAACCCATGTTAATTAGAGAATGCAAATGACCGCATTGAAATCATAAAATGCTTCCCAAAACCTTTTTAAATTCTGTTACCATGTCATATAAAAAAAAATCTATACACCAACCTGAATTCACAAACAACTCATACCATACCAATATAAATAACTATCATGATTTCCTAAAAACCTCCTATTTCACTTTAAAACAACAATGTAATTTTAAAAAAAACTCTATGAACCATAAACATAGACATTAAACACAAATCACTTTGAAAACCCATTTTTTTGTAAATTCTACGAACAAAAAATCACCATTTACATTAATTTATATGTATATTAGAGGGGATAAAAATTTAAAAATTAAATGAAAACCCAGAAGTGACCATGGGTTGTTTCAGAAAAGGGTGATGTCTGAAACACCTACCCTAAGCATGTGTGGATGGGATAAAATTCCTTGGAGAGGAAGAACCGATCCTTATAGATGATCCAAAAACCCTATCCACAATAAATCAACCAAAAATTATCCAAGCCTAACCATGGGATTTTTCAAATGGAATGAACCCAAAGAAAAACCCTATCAACCATGAGGGAAAGATAAAGATGGCAGAGGAGAAGAGGAAACCATGATAAACCACTTAAATTTTTTGATAAATCACAAAAACAGTGGCCCAAAACGATGGATAACCAGGGGATCCCTCTGGTAGATAGAAAACACCCAGGGATTCAAATGGGAGGTGGAATCAGTGAAATAGGGTTTTTATGTTCATAGTTATTAGGACCATAATGGGTTACACAGTTTTGCTACACAGTTTTGTAAACCGTATGCAAACCATGAGAATGCTACAAGGAAACTTCTATAACTTTGTAGGTTTAAGTCGCAAGGTTTGAGAAAACCAATCTCAAACTGTGTGACCTGATAATTTGACAAAACAAACTTAAATTACATCCCAAACACTAGGTAATCCCACCTAATGACCCTTCAATGATTTAAACATAATATAGTGACACTATGGGTGTCAAAAACCCTCCACCATGAAGCATTCTCCCAATACCATTCACTATAACCATGAATAGGTCTATAAGAAGACAAAAAACCAAAACACAAGGAATTTAGTTAGACACTCAACCCAAACCTCAAAAAAAATATAAAATGTCAAGAAATAATTAAAAACTAATGAAAAATATGGTGGAGGTCTGACAAATTCACCATCCTTCTATAAGATTACAACTCTACCATTGGTTGGGGTAACTATATTCAAAAGTTAACAGGAATAATACATGTGTAGAAGATCACTTTAGTAAGACTCAATGTAATTGATCCCCCCTAAACACACCGGTTTACAATTATCTGTTCAACATTCCCATATAAACACTTCCAACTCTCAGAAGTAAAACCTCCTAGTTGTCAAGCATAAACCACTACCCCCACTCAAATCCTCCTTATGGTTTATCTCTGATATTAGAGAATGACACAGTACATTTAAAAAATTATTTAAATGAATGATGTTTACATGAAACTTAATCATATATTTAATCCCATTCTAAAAAATTATTTTCATAACTATCTCATCGCATTCCAACACTATGGAAAAGCATTATATGTCAATAAAGTTACTAACATAGTCCATGATGGATATACTGAAATGGTCTACACTCATAAACTCATATACCCTCTCACATATCAGTGTCTCTGGATAAAAGTGGTGAAGGAACATTTGATGGAAGTCTTTTCATATCATGTTTTCTAGCTACTAATTTGGAGCCTGAATATCCCACCATTACTTCACTGGTCCTCTCAAAATATAGGATTCGGTATTGAATATTTTATTAGAAAGAGTCCTTATGAAGACAATATTCATTTGGATGGACTTAGTCCAGAACTCAACCACCTCAAGTCCACCATATTCAGTGAAACTCAGAGGGTAATTGAATGAAACTATCATCTCAAGTCCAAAAAAATTCACAACCTTCTTTGGGTTTCCTTCCATAATCTTCTTAATTTGATAAAAGTTCTCACGAAACTTCTCTGCAGATTCCTCACCCAGAACTATCAGATCCTTAGGTTTCACCACTAGAGGCACATTTCTTGTCATGTCCTCTTGTCGACCTATCATTGAGCATCTACACTGTGTAATATGTTTATAATATCTATCACACATCCTAGGACACATTACATAGCACTATTATCACATTTATATGGATTCACATATATCTATAACAAGTGAACCCCCATTACCCAAAATACGATCAAAACTAATATTCTATATATAACCTTCACAATCCCTCATCTTGGTATTAGTTAACAAGGTAAATCACATTTTAATTAACCTAGTCTCTCATTAGACACCCATTTTCCAGATTTTACATCATTTTTACTATTTTTACATTCACATTATTAAACCATCTTAGTTGAATTAAATAATTAAATAAAAACATTTCAATATCATCAACATATTTAGAACCTTATTTTTTATGCATGACAAAAAATGATGCATGTTACAATAATTCCTTATTACGTTGAATAATGAAAACATACTCAACTCTAATTCCATAATAGTCCATTAGTGAAATATTAAAAATATCAAAAACAATAATCAAATTAAAAAACATGTGCATCAATTGAGTTGGAATAACATAAAACTATAACAATATACATCAATATTTATAATCCCACTATGATAACTAGGATATTACCCCCACACATGGGTTATATTCTCCCATGCCTAAGAGCTTAACCAAGGCTTGGATCATCCTAAAATCTTGTCTACCATTCCTAAATTGTAGGTCAAAATAAATTAATATAAAAACCTTATGCTATCACTTTAAGCCATCCTGACCTGAGTTCCACACACCAGATCTCCGAGCCAATTTGAAACATTAACTCAAGAATGAATCCCCATATAATAGTGGCTACCGACTAGTATCAAGGGTAAAATATTTAACATGTGAATAATATAACCTATTTATCAAAGAACCTAAATTGTGGAAAGTAAATAATCAATAAACAACGGATAATAATGAAAAACTTGAACAATACTATCATGAAGATAATCCATGTATCCCATAAGGAACAAAACTATTAAAAATATCAACAAATAATGAATTATATATGTTATTATATATATATTTCAAGCATCAAATGAAAACCCAAAAAATAAAGACACAAAAAATTCCCAAGTGGGAGACCAAACTATGTCTGGTTCCCCCATCCATGTTCCATCCTATCTCATCCATCTAACTTGGAGAACATTCCCTTATCCTTTCCTAAACAAATTTATTCCATTCGGATATAGATTAAGAATCCTTAGTATAGTGTGATTAAAAATAATTAGGCCACCAACAACATTGTATAAATCAATATTAATTTAATAAAAGATTATGCCTTTGTATAAAGAATAAACCACAATCAATAACATAAACAATTTCCATATTTAATTACTCATTATTTAACCACATTTACCATGGGTTAATGATGAAAACCACACCATCAATACATACTTCATCATGTGTTTTATTATGAACTATCCCCAATGGGTATCATATAGAGAATAACAATTCATCATATCACATGGGTTTTAATTTATCAATTCATTTCAATTTCATAACTCGTCCACCTGGAACCACAGTGAAACTCTAAAATTTTGTACATAGATCATCGCTTCAATCACCCCATGGGTATTTTGAGTATTGGACCCTATCCCAAACCTCATTAATATATAAATCACATATGGGTATTTTGAGTATCAATCCATGTCCCACACATGTATGTTAATCACTCACATACGTGTTTATAGTGCTCCAATCCTTGTCCCTCACTCGTTATCACATATATCACGATATCACACATATCATATTTAAATAGTTTATTCATAATTAACCCTATAATCAACATTTCACCCCATGGTATACCATTTCAATTATCAAAACAATACATGTTCAACTCTTTATATAACAAAGAATAATATTAACAATTCACCATTAAACAATTTTCAATATTTAATAAAACACCTAATTTTCCATTAAATTTATGGGAAACAACATGTAATTTTAATAATAAATTAATTAATAATAACAATAATCTAATAATTTCATAATTACAATTCAACCAATTTTAATTTCCACATGTTTATCCCAAATCATTATCACACAATAATTCAATTTAACCAATTTAATTTTTAGATACAATTTACCAACCATGGAAATTTCAATTTTCAGAATTAAATACATGTAATTTCACGAAGTAATATGGTATTTATAATTTATAAACATAAATCAAGACTATTTATGAGCATTCAAAAAACTAAAAATCCCATAATTGAAGTAGAACATTCAATTGTACAGTGAATATTGAGATCTATAACCCTAACCATGATCCTATATAAAAAATATCTAGATCTATCATAACCTATAAATAATCCTTTTCCAAAAGAAAAAATACTCCACTTCATCAAAACTGATATACGGGTGAGAGAATATTCCACATGGGAATATATTTATTACTATGAGAGGTGTAGATCCTTCAAAGGGATCTATGATTCATCAATTAAAATGCTCAAAAGGCCTTTAAATCCTCTCAAGAGCTCAAGAATACATAGAAAATAGGATTATCCTCATCTAGGTGTTTAAGGAAAAAAATTAGGGGGTTTTGGAATTTAATATAATTTTTCATAGGACTAAAATCCTGTATGTATGGTTTCTTTTATGGGGTGCATGATTTTCCCAAACCATGAACCTTAACCGTACACCTTTCCTTTGTTGAACAATGTTTCTCTTCAGATAGATCAATTTTTGGAAAATTGTGTTCCAACTGTGAAATCCCCCTCTATATGGGGATGTATGGATTTTTGGCAGTAGCCTCATGTGTTGGGAAAACTATTCTCCAACATTAGCATCCCCTCTTCTTCTAAAATTCTTGACTTTTCACCCAAAACACCCCAAAACAAAAAACAACCACCCAAGGTAAAACAGAATATGGGTAAAAGTGTATATGTAAATTGGAATTATAAATCTCCAAAAATGGTTGGGATCTTATAAAAATATTTATTGAAAAATATCTTCCTTAATCCATCACATTCCATGGATAAAATTTATTCCATGTAATTTTTATTACTAATCAGATCTCTCTCGTCTTTTTCATCTGTCTCATAGGCAACCAATGTGACTTTCCCTTTCTCATAGTATTGGAGAGAAAAAAAAATTTCTCAACTAAGTTAATTAACTACTACACAATTATTATACTAGAAGATTTACTAAAATTATTTGTTAGTTTTCATATAATAGAACCAACTGCAACATGTCCTATATTAGTAAAAGGAGTAAATTCGAAATTATTCATTCTATTACTCCTGACATGAGTAAGTTGTGCTAGTATTATACGAGGTTTAAAAAAACCTCTCCCATCATACTTGTTATTTTTTTATGGAAATCATCATATTTTCTACTGTACATGTTATTTAACCTTTTACTTATATTTCAATCTAGTTTTTAAAAATGTTGGAATTTTTTTAATGAGAATACATGATTCAATAACCAAATAAAATAGAAAAAATAATTATATTATAAGGAATGACATACATATCATAGCTTATGAATATCTATGTTTCAAACTATGTTATCCATGGTAATTTTTCGACTAGGTTCACTATCTATATATTACATCATCAAATTCTATAATAATACTTTAAAATCCATTAAAATTGTTTGTAAGGGTCACATTAATTATGTAAATTTTGTCCATAATGAGTGTCAAATCTAGTGTGTTGTTGGGGTTTTATTATGCACCGAATATTGATCCCATTATTAACTCGTCATCATTTTTAGGGTTATTACCCCCTACGTTCATCTATGATTGATAATACTCCCCTATTTTGAAACTAGGTAGGTATGTCACTTCTAGGAGACCACAATCTCTATACATCAGAAAATGGTATGATATTTTCTTATACTTAGACTTATCACTAGGGGATTTACTAATGTTTCCTAATCCTGTTCACCAAAATAGACTATACCATTCCTTTATACCAACTATAGCATCCCATATCTCATTAAACGTTATTTTTAATATAATAATCTATAAATAAATCAGATAGATCTAGGGCCTAGTGTTTTTTGAATATTAGATGATTAAATTCAAAAAAAAACAAAATCTACATTATCATTAGATAAACTCCATTAACTTCTCTTATATTCAATTTATATTCTAATATTGAATAGGATATCTTGGTGAATATATATAGGAAAATGGTGAACTATAAATCTTATTAAGGGAATAATCAGGTTAAGCATCATACATATGAGACAAAATGAATATCATTATAACATAAAGCAAAAAATTAAAATAGAATCATGTAATAAAAAAGATGATTTCATAAGACCTTTGAATCAATAGAATGTGGAGATAATATAAAACATGACAATATAATTTGTTAAGCCTCACTTCAAAGACATCATAACATAGTTTGTTAGGATAAAAACTGTTGCACCATTCATGGTATAAAAAAAGATGAAAACATTACATGATTCGTTAGAGATATATCAAGGTGAACCCTCCATATGTATAAATAAATTTATTATACATAGGTCATATATCATAAAAAATCATTTTATTAATAACCCATATTGAATGATAATGAGTTTCGTATAATTTAGTTATTTTCACAAGAGCATAAAGGCATGAAACATTTAGCATTTCAAACCCATGAAAAGTGAATGAGGGTTTTATACAGGGAAGTCCACAATAAATTATGTAAAATTATATGTAAATTAATACCCTGTATTTAAAAAGTATTGGGTATCCATAATGAATAAAGGGGACATGGAAAATTAAAGGATGGTTTTAATAGAATAATGTGTTAACCACATTGTTAATAGAATGAGATTCAAAAGAGATAATGGAAGTCAATCATTGGTAGAAAATCAATTTTAGAGTAATAGAAATATTTTATGTGTATATAAACACATTATATCAAAAATAATAAATATTACTACAAAAAAATTACAATAATGGAAATGATAATGAAGTGAATCCCTTACCTTGTGTCATATCTTCATAAAGCATGATCATAACTCTTTATAGTTCTAGAGACCCCTTAGAGAGACTATTGAGATGGAAAATGAGATGAAATTCATGATATATGGATTCATAATGTAGATGAGCGGGATAACGGGTTGGTATTTATAGAAAATGAGTAATGGATAATTTTAAAATTTTTCCTTTTAAATTCTAGGATTCTTAATATAAATTTTCCATGGGCCACCCATGGTGTTGCTTAATAGTTTATGAATCTACAAATGTGGTTTTTTAAATTTTTGGTTTTGAGAAATGAACAACATTATTTTATTTTACTATGTTCATATGAATATGATTTTTCTAAAAAAATATTTCTTTTATATACTTAATTTCAATTTTAGACCTTGAAAATTTATTTATTAGATTAAAAAATCATTTTAATTAAATTAAATACATTATATTAATTCAATAAATGATTTATTATTATGGATTCATTTATATTAAACAGAAAATTGTTATTATATATTTATGAAATCTTAAAATATATTGATAATGAACTAATAACTTTTCACAATTTATAGAAAAATTAATTATTCTGAAATTTATTTAAATCTCACTATAACGTAATTTTGACATGTTTATTTCAAATAAACTTTTTAATTTATCAATAAAAAATCTCATATGTGAGAAATTATTATTCTTAAAAAATAAAATATTTTATATGAATTGATATTTTTAAAGGACAAAACATGGTTCCTTTAATTTAATGAATTATGAATTTTATAATATCATATGTACTGATACCTAAAGTGTATATAGACATATAATAACATATATAAAAGATAATTATACAAATATTTTTAATTTAATTTTTAAATTCTATTTTACTATCTTATTTGGTATTTTTACTATTCTAGTGGTGATGTAGAAAAATTCATGTAGCAATTAGATACTAATGGCCACATTAATATTCCATGATTTGAATAACTTCTTATAAATACCTAATAATTCCTACATTAATCATTCACATTAATTAATCTTGAGTTTTTATATTCATTGTTATCAAAAATGTTAATTTGGATACAAACGTTTCGTGACATTTTTACACAATTGGTCATTATTGTGTTAACTCTATGATACCATGATGATAAAAAAATTTCTATTCACATAATTTTATATTAAATATATATTTTTCAATTATGATATTTTTAGTTTTTTAGAATATTTATTCTCTAAATTTAATGTTCTAAATCAATAATAAAGCATTCTTGGTTTTCTAGATGTGGTGCATATGATTTATATCATTCCAAATTAACAAATATGTCACAATTATATATGTAGAATGAAATTCCATTTATATAATTCCGGGATATTACAAAAAAAATATTAAAATTCATTGTATAACTTTTTGAATGATATTTTTCAATGTGATTAATTTCCTTGTTCTTAAAAACTATATCTCAAAATGTTTTGAAAACTATTTTGAAGAACTATATTATATTTTTCTTGATAGTATTATGAATATTAATTTTTAAATACCTTATTCGTATTAGATTTTTTAATTTTCATTAATTTTTAAAATACCATTTTCATCAACATATGAACTTCCAGAAAAGAAACGTTTTATTTATTCATTTAATAGGATCAAAAAAACTGAATACTTTTTTTCTAAAAACTTATCCAGATTCTTATCATCCTCCAATGGATTTCAATCTATGAAAATAATATTTTGTAATGAAATATTTTTACATTTCATATGTTTTATTTTCTAAAATGGAATAATTTTTCAATTAGATCATATATCAGAATAATCCTCCCATTCATTATCAAACTTCATGTGTGTTAAGGGTGTGGTGGAAATGAAATATTTATGAGTGGAATGATCCATTACTTCATTTTTACTCATATATATTCAAATATATGAATGTATAATGATTCTACAAGTTCTTTTCCTTTTTGAAAACCCTATAATTCATTATTTTTTATTTAATGGTGTTCACATCTATACCCACATATTCGATTCACCGGAAAAATTATTAACATAATAACATACAATTTATTATGAATGGTTTTAATACACTTATAAATCATTAACATGATTTGATGTTATTTATCTATATATATATGGTTTATAATTAGATTACATATTATTTCCATTAGCTAATCATGATGCTATTTTGATAGATGTTATATTTTTTTCATATTCATGTAGAAAATATATGTATATATTGACATATTTTTATGATTATGGGTGGTTATGAAATCATATATCCCTACAAATCCTTATGTAATGATTTATATATCATGATATCATTAAGGATGGGGTAGATTCTATTATTCAATTCCTGAATGTTATATATGGGAAAAGTATGGTAGCCTCATCCACAAGATGGTATTATCAGTAAACATTGACACATGTTATTATTTTCTATGCTTAATTATAGTCACTATTACAATGTCATTTGAAAAAGGATTTCCATTGGAATGGTGTTATGATTATCACCCTAGAGTTGAAAAAATATATAGAGTGATTTTATAAGAATATACTATTATTTTTTATCATTATTAATGAACTATATTCAGCGATATATGATTATGATATCATGCCTCATTTTAACTTATTAAGATTACATGATATAATTTTTTTAGTCATTCCGTTTTTTACATGATCGTATCTATCACTTATGTGTGCTCTATTTAAAATCAATTATGTATCATTATTAAGGTTTTCTCCATACTAATCATTTAGGCTCAATCCATGTTTATATTTTCCTATTTCTCCAGGTGATTCTACAAGTTAAAAATACTATATGAAATCTAAAAGTGGTTCTTCAATAATTGATTATATTAAATTATATGTTATATGTCAATGTTGATGATTTATTGGGTACCTAGTTCTCAAATACACGCATATTTTTATAATACTTGTCGGTTTTAATTTCATGCTATATCTAATATATATATATATAAATACCATAGGATCCATGGGTGTGGGTCTAGTGTGATTTAGTTGGTATTGTGGAAGTGGTTTATTATTTTTTGGAAATTATGATTTATACATTTTTTATAAATCTATATAAAGATAAAAATTATCTCCAAAGTACTAGGTTAATCATAACTAATATGAAATTATAGGGAAATCCTTTCTAATTTATTCATGTGTTTTTATATTGTAACCATAAAATGATATATTTTTAAGATAACCTTCTGATTTAGTAATTTGGATATTATAAATAAGATACAACATTAATAATTATTTACCATAAAGAAAAAACTATGAGTATTTAATTTCATAATGGGGGTATAATGTAACATTTGATACTTATGATGAATAATTTTATAAATCTACTTTCTTAAATTATATATATATGTATGAAAAATTCATTTCATTTTTTGTCACTATGGACTGAGACAAAAAAATATACATATTTATCACCTATGTTATTTTCATTATTTAATTAATTTTTTTAATATTTATTTAATTATATTGGGATTTGAAAAATATTAATTAATTATAAATTTTTTTTTCTGAAACCACTGTTATGATATTAATGATTCTTTTAACTCATAATGTTTTATTGGGAAACTATATTACTATTATTGATAGTTTTACTTTAATATTTTCTTTTTAAAAGTATTTTAATCATTAAAATATAATTATTAACATAGTATATTACATTTTTAAAAGTTATAAAATTTTAACATATGATCCTTGAAACTAATGTAACAACTATTATTGTATAATAAAATGTTTTTATAATATGATCAAATAAATTATGAAACAATAATTCTACTCTAAAATATTTTTTTTGAGGAATTTTTAATTTTTATAATATTTAATTTATTAAAATTTTAGAATTTATTTTTGTGAATTTATAGGGATAAAAACATTTTTCAATGAGTTGATCATTATGAATTTAATAAATAAGTCGCACAAATTTTCAAAATAATTTTTTTATAGATGTTACTTACTATAGAGTATTGTGGGATGGTATTATCCAATAGTCTCATAGAGATTTTTTAGGAATTATATTGATATGTAATGGGTTTAATTAAGCCCGTAAAAGTTTAGAAAACCTAACGAAGTTCTAGAATTCTATCATATGTGATATTTTTAGATAGGTACTTATGTATGGTTTGGTTAAATATTCTAAAAATATTTTAATAATATGATATGTTTCAAGTTATAAAAAAATAAATCCCCAATTTAACTTCATTTCATATGGGATACATATATATATGAATATATATATATATATATATAATGATTTGAAAATATAATGGACCTCTAAAATAGTTTTTCATTTACTTTTACATATTATAATTTCATCATAGATAGGTTGTGATGAAATGTTTAGTTTCAATTAGTATAATTAATATACAAATATACACAATATTTTCGAGATGAAAAAAACATTTTTTATGTACTAGATGAGCCATAAAGTATACTACATGGATTATCATAAATGATATAATTGGTGTACTTGGGTTGCATGGATACTATTTAGAGTCCCCACACATTCAGTTGTTGATATACCCAACATGAGAAAATTCTTACATTGATACTTATCTTATGACATATTTGAGGCTTTACTAATTAGTGGATGGTTGGGTATATTGATGGTCATTTCATCAGTTTAACATTAAAAAAATGGTATTTTTCATCTCATGTGAAGAGAATTATATATGTTACCTATATTAAGGATCAATTATAAAGTGTATAGTCATACCTAGTCAATATATATGATGTTCTTATTTATCAAGTGAAGGGAACATGATTTGGTCATACATAAAGGTGAATTACATGTGATCTATTCATCCACTTGGTCAGTCTATAATCAAATAATTGAGAATATATAAGTAGCTATATGGGATTTAAATACGCAATGTATCATAGTAATGTTATTTATTAGTAATAGAGATAATATGAAAATTCATCTTGTATATGATGTTGTTGGTGGGTATATGTATAGAGATGCATGTCTTTAAGGGACACAATTATAGATCCCTTTATTTGTTAAGTATAATTGATTCTTGGGTAGAGGAATCTCTTTTATTATAATTATTTGTTATACAATTTATATTTTTTTCATGGAATAATTTATATTGTGGTCACACAATGTAGTTAACTGAATGGGAGTTTCTTTTTCTCAAAGAGTTACTTATATATGTTTAAATTTTATCCAAAAATAGTTTTGGATGTGTATTAACAAGTAATTTTATATGATGTGATGCACTATGATTTTAAGTATATACTTAAAAAATTATTTTGAAATATGTCCAAAAAGTTTTTTGGATATGATTTTACAACTCATTTTATAAGATAATGTATAAGGTAAAATATAAAAAGATCTATAAGGCTTTAGTATAAGTGGAATATTGACGGTGATATACCATAAACCCTCAATCATATGGTGTACATTTAACATGTTATATATAACGATATATGATATTTTATGGTGTTGAATCAATGAATGATACATGTTTATTGGGTATATGATTCCTTACTGTACAATAATATCATCATGGTGGTCACACTCTTGTCATGGAATTAGAAAGTTAATAGTTAACATCTGAATATATTTTTCTAAATATCCAACACTGATATTATTAGGAAAAAAAGTTCAGATAAGATATACTATCTGAAAGTTCTTATGGTAGTAACTGCATGCCATGTCATTGAATCATATTTTATAAATGTACATGTAAATTCCTGGTGTTTAAGGTGCATCCTGAAAACGAATTTGTAAAAATATAGTGTAAATGAAGATGGAGATTATGATTATTTGTTTATAATATGTATATTAATAAGATTACTCTTACTATTTCATTTATTATATGATATATTATAATATCGTCTGAGGAAGGAGCCTCCCACTTGAGCACCCGGTTATTCTATCCAACATATTAATACAACATGGAAGTAGATTTCCATTCATTACACCTTAGTGATCCTCATAAAATATAGATGATGAAGAACAAGTACAAGTGGAAATAGAATCTATGGTTTATGGTATGTATGAAAAAAAATGTATTTGATTCATATACATCATGGTTTTGGGGTTCATGCAAAGACTTCATGGGATTTTGGTTTTTTTATATCTTCTGTTATGTTAATCAATTTTGTTAAATACTAATATAGAATTAAGATCCAAATGTCAATATACATAACCATGAATAGGGGAATCATGAATGAAATATTTTGTCATGTAACATGAATATATTTATTTTTTCAAGTCTATGAATGTATAACTTATATATAATGATGGATACAAGTTTAAGGTAAAGGAAATCCTCCAAAAAGGGTGAGGTGATGGGGTTCTTTCTCAATAGATCCATAATTAACTCAACATGAATATTGAATAAATTTATAATAAAAATTATTTTCATTATGGTGTATGAAATAGGGTGACAATAATCTAAAATCATGATATATAAGAAATAAATCAACTATTTAATTCATGTATATCGGACTCCATATAATATATATGACCTAACAGAACTCCACCCACCAGGACCCTAAAAAGGTTGGCGTTTAGGATTGGTGGGAAACCCCATGTACACCCTTAAAAGGTTAAGGGATAGATACTATAATCATGATGGAATATCAGACATGGGAGGCCATATCCTAGTGATCCTATGAAAAGTACAAAATTTATCATCCTAATGATTAAAAATGTCAATAATTCAGTACTAATCAAATTATAGCATAAAATTTAAATAATTTACAATCAAAATCCATGATAGTACGATGTGGAAAAACTCCATCAGTAAATGAAAATAAAATAGACTAAATTTATATCATAACTAATAACATAAAATTTGTTTAAAGGTAAATATTTATCATATAAACTCATTACATGAAACTTGAGATGAGATATCACTTCTTTTCACCATTAAGAACCAAATTTACTAACTTTTTTCATCCATGGAAAACCCTAAAATTTCCCCTATCTTTATATAGACTACAACAATCGGTGAAACTCGAATAAAATGGTGATTATAAAAAAACAAGAAGCATACCCTAAAAACAAAAAAGATTAATGAACAAGACGTTAACTCAAAATTGAATATAAGAAAAGAATAGACAATGATGTTTAATTTATAGATAAATAACTAAGGTTCTACGTATGTAAAAATATATATATCAAATATTTATAAATAATTCATTTCATAGGAAAAATAGTGGTTCTAGGTAAAATAAAAGATCCAAAAATCGCATACATTTAATATTCATGAAAACTATTTTGCCTCTATAATCCCATTGGTGGGACACTCACCTCATATATGTATGTGAGTTAGTTGGGGAAGTACTAACCCTAATTGGAGGACTTTACCCTCGATGATGATAGTGATACAATCAATGTAATACTAAATATATTGATATAGGTCCACAATCTGATATCACATAATGTTTCCTTACCCCATCAGTCATGTGGGAGGCTTATGGATTGTCATGAGGGTAGTAATAAAGTTAGTATATGATATCTTTATTAATATTTATAACACATTCCTTGAATCAATGGGGGAGTATCAAACTTCATGATATAATTTGGGTATAATTCCTTATCCCTATTACATCAATAGGGGTTTAAAAACCATATAACTTTTCTTAGTATCTCTCTTGAAGAAAATCATCTTCCCTATACTACTACATTATTTAAACAAAAAAATTAATATCACAAAAAATGGATTTCATAGAAAATAAGATAGTACCATCATGAATTTTTTGGGAATAAAATTTGAAAGGACTACTCATTTTTTCATATTTCAAATTTGGAAGAAGGTATGAAAAATATCTTAATCAGGTTCACCCAGCCACATGTCGGATCCTTGGGATGTGAAAAATAGTGTTCAAAAGTGGTGGATGGAATTTTCTATTGGGCATGGCCCCTTAATCAAGGGAAGGGGAATGCAGACATGGAACCATGAATTCCTTTACCAAGGCTAGGATATGTCAATATTGACTTGACCCATGGCATGTTTCTGACATAGTGATACAACTAGGCTTTCAGGGATTGGGATACTAGTGTAATTCTCATTTAATTTCAAAGTTGATTACAATTTAATTTTTTCTGAATCATGTGTGAGTTGATGTTCAAAAGATATTTATGATGTTAGGGAAGATTGATAGAGGGTATGGGATGACCTTGATAGACCTAAATATGATAATATACTATATTCATTCATTCACGTTGTGAATGAAGGATTGTATTATGATGTTTTGGGGGTAAAACTGCAAAAAATCATTCTGTATTTGTTTATAGCATGACATATTGAGTTAACACCATGAATATTTCTATATATGGGGGGGTCAATCCTTTACACATAGTTCATTAAAATTGTGTTCATTAGGGTCATGTCATGCATGGATACCTGAAAATATTTTTAAGAGTGTAAAAAATTATTTCTTTTCCATAGGCCCCCTTAATGTCTTCCCCCTCCTTTATTTTTACACTTATGAATTTTTCATGTCAAAATATGATTTGACTTCATGATTGTGGCTCCATCCTTCACATTTATTTTATTTTTAAAGCATCATTCATAGTTCTAGTTCCCATTTGGTGAGTCAAATATTATTTAATCCTTATATTCCCCTTTTATTAATTTATCTTTACTTTCCTTCATATAACCATAATCTGAGAATGTTGGGGATGAATTTAGGGTTCTTGTGTGATTATCTAGAACCGATTGGTGTTACCTAGTATTTGATCTTCTTCATGTTTATGGTATGATTTCCTTACTATTTTATATATTTCTTATGATGTTTAATATATTTATTTTCATTAAAGTGTATGTGTATCCTTATAAGAACTCTAGGTGTGGCTTCAATGTAACCAGGTTGGACTATTATGGTTTGTTTATCCCTTTATTATGTTATATATGGGATTATGTGATGATTAATGTGGAATTTTACCAAATTCTCTATGTGATTTTCGTTTTTTCTTACCATATAATAGGACCTCATTGGAGTTATTCAGACATAGTTAGGGCTATAATGACATGGTAATTTTTTATGGTGTCTTGGGTAATAAGTACCATATTATTGCTAAGAATTTCGGGCACATTTTTTCTTATTTATTAATATTTTATGATTTATGTTTCAATTCACCTTGTGTGTTAATGTGTAACTTCGGATGTGTTCTGATCTCCCTTGAGTGATAAAGGAAATTTTAGTGTGATTTTTGTGACCTACCTTAAGTGATTCAGGGTGGTTCAATGTGCTTGATGAGGTCATTACCTAGTCTATACGACATGGTCCATGTGTATTATTTGATAATGAGGATCTAGCATATATTTAATTATATCATAGATCTGAAGTATGTGTGGTTGTGTAATCATGCAATTCTGTTTAACACATGATAACCTTATGATTATGGACTATTTATTTTTTTAGTTATATCATTCCATTCACCTTTATAAATATATTTTACTATGTCTAAGGGATTTTTTGTGGTATCCAACTAGGTTTATAATCTCACCATGCATGGTAATGTCATTGAACATTAATAATTTATGATCAAGGATCCATCCATGGTAATGGAAAATGTGATAGGCTTCTTCATTTATTATAGAGGATGGATTAAGGTGATGTTGGGTTGTAGAAAAAATAATTTTCTACCAATATTATCATCCTATACCAAATAACTCGGTTAGATCGTGAATTATATAAGTCCATAAGTAAACCTCCTCATACGATGGAGGCTTCTAACTAGTAGTGTGGGTATGAGGTGGAACCGTGGGAAAACTATACCCTCGATTAGGTAATCCAAAAACAAATAATTATCCTAGAATATAAATAGTATAAAATTTGTGTAATAGGAAAGAAAAAAATACCCCATATATGAATGAATATAATAATAATAGACTCAACTATCCAAATTATAATCAAGACATTGATCACTCATATGGTCAATCATGTACATGATAGATAATAAAGAAAGTATTAGTGGCTCTTTACCTTCAAGCCTCAAATCATCATGTTCATCTATCTCATAGCAACCAATCCCACTCAACAACCGAAGTTAGTCCTTAACCCATATTGTTTCTCAAATATGTGATTTAATATTAGGTAACCACTTTCATTTATTTCTAATAAGTGTGTGAATACAAATCAGTAGTACACTACCAATGTGGTCTAGTACTCACCTAACATTATGTAGTATACATGCATGTGAATAACTCAAAAGTCGGTAATAGGTAAAAATTTAATGGGAAGGAATATTATAATATCACTAAGAACCCACAAGAAATAAGAACTATATACCGATAAATCATGTGCTTTCCAATCCACCATTAACCTCAATCATACCTGATTTCGATTAATACTAGAAGAAAGTCATAATGGATGTCATAAGTAATCAATAACTTTCTTCACGTCCAATAAACATATTTCTCAAAATTATGAGAACATTCTACATGGAATCCACTATGAATCAAGTGATTCATAATCTTGTAATCCATTAGGTATCAAGTGAATGAGCCACTTGACATCCATTAATCAATTTAAAGACATACTACTTGAAATCTAATACATATCGAGTGAATCAAATTGAATACATGACTCAACATTGTGTCCCTACCCAATTCAGAACTCCTTCTTTTTCATCATCTCAATTTGTTTGCACTCCCCCTCTTAGTAATAACCATTTCATGAAAATGCACCCATTTGAGGAACCATGAACAGTACTTCAAAGCCATGGTAACATACATAATGGGGTATAGAATACAAAGAAAAGAAAACAACATCATCATGAATATTTTTAGACACAGAAAAATACATGTTATCCTCATGAAAAAGGTAAAATATGCTACGCGTTCTTACTCTGGACAAAAAGATTCCTAAAGGGAATCATGAATGAACATTAACCCATATGTAATCACAATAAATAAAGGTAAAAATGTTGAAATAATATATGAATCATATCATGGAAAACAATAGTGAATATACAAATAGTTCATGGAATTTTCTCATGAATCACAATAGCTACACATGTGTTCAAGATAAAACATGTAGAAAATAAGATTTCTATACATTCTCAGGGAATAAGTCATCATAAATGGTCTCCTGAATCAATATATCCTATAGTGAAACATGCATGACATGGTTTCTAATTTCATTAGTGAATGCTTGTTTAATTAATAAGTTATAATGATCATAAATTAATTATGAATTGGGAATGTTTCCTTTAATTATTTATTATATACGGATCATTAACTAAATAAGAATTACACGATCATAATACAATTGTGAATTAAGGTTCATTCACCTAATGTATTGAACCTAACATCATATTCCAATAAACCATGATTTAATCCAAGGGTATAGTAAAAAAACACAAACACCAAATGAATCCATCTCCAATCTAAGAGAATCCCTAATGCATTATCCAAGTCATCTAAGTCCATTTAACCACGGTAATTTTCCATGACTTTATATCTCATTACAAAACATTAAAAATAATTAATTTTAATTAAATTTTAATTATTTTAATTATTTCAGTGAAACTCACTAGAAAATGTTAAAGTTCTAATTTCTGAAATACTTAATGGATTTCACCACCTAGTAGGAACCTTGACCAGCTGTCTAGAGAAGGTTTGTAACATGATTCTGACAGAATTTTATGAGAAAATACCTATCTCACTAGAAAATAACATTGAATAGTTTGATATAATTTAATTTGTAAGATTAGATGCAAAAAATAAAATGAAATACCTTACCTTCATCTTCATCCATAAAAATTTGATCCACTCTCTAGACACTAATGATTTTAAGATGCGAAAATGTCCCAAAGGAATTCCAAATAATAATAGTTGATTAAATAAAATTGACCTAAACCATAGAAGACATCATCAAGGGACATAGCTTTATAAAATTTCATCCAATTTCACATTTTCATCATGCTGGACCATCACCTATCCATGTTGATCAATATTTCTTCTATTGTTAGACAAGTCCATAAAGCTCTGATGGAATTATAATCCAATTCATTTAACCGTGATCTAAAAAATTATAGATTAGCGATCAATAACACAAGAGATAACAGTATCTACCTAGAATTTGTATTTAAAAAAAATTGAAAAGTATATAAATTATTATTTGTGGCACCCATGATGAATGACACATCAATCCATTAGTGTAAAAAGGAATAAAGAGTCCATTATCGATAGAAAAAAAGTATCTACCTGAAATTCAACAATATTTCACATTTAGATCAATTATGAACCAAAAGAGACTCTGGAGGGAGAAATATATCAGATTTAGGCCAACATATCATAAAAAAATCAATCATGGGAGTCTAGAACAATGTTGTACTTGTTTCCTAAAAATAATAAAAGAGCCCCTCTTTTAAAATGTCTATCGAACCCCACAGTGGGATGTTTGAGGTACACCAATGAACGGGTGGACTGAGGGGTGTATGGTGCACCCTAAAGGGTATCATGATAATATATTTTATCACATGATAATAGATTAAGGATAACTGAAATTGAAAGTGAGTCATAATGGACAGTAGGGGCATCTTCCCACCCCACTAGCTAGCCGGTACTGTTGTAGAAACATGGAAAGTCTGGACAACCCTCCAACCTAATATTAAGATTTTTTTCACCACTGATATTCTTTTCAAGTAAAAAAACACCCAGAAATTATTTCTAACTGATTTATTTTAGAGAATAATGGTTCTTTCAACGATATGAACCATCATATAGAATAATATTTCTGCAGTCCAATGACACACCCAATGTGGTTTACTTCCATCGTGATCCATCCAATGCAATAAAAGGGTTAAAAAGTAATATATAACAACTCATTACCAATTTTTAATCAAAAAATGGTCTCCATATAGTACTATATCTAAATTAAAACCAGGCAATCATCATAGAACCAAATACTCTTGAGTTCACCACACATTAATCTCATGGAGTCTCTGCAATCATCTGATGAAAATTCATAAGAAAGACCACATACCATACCACAAGTTTAGTCATTTGCCACCCTAGTAGTTAAATTATCCTTAAATTAAGAGTATACTTAGTTTATCCTCATAATTATTTCATTATTTTACTCAGCCCATGTATATTACATCACCAAACATGATAACTATGTGTGATTGTTCATTCATACAAGATTGTCAACAAAATACCTGAGCACTACAGGAACCTTGATCTCCAATAACTCATCCCAATATAATAGATAGTAAATTATAAATGAGAAAAAATTTCACTATTAGTATTATAATGGGTTGTGACCTCTCACATAGATAGGTATTGTTCTCTCACACAAGCTGTTACACCATTCTCTAACATTTCAACATATGACGACCATAGGTTCAAAGTGTAATGGTACATTGATTCATTGTCAGTGTAATCTCATTACATATAGAAATATCTTCCCAAATAATCCTCAA
This sequence comes from Viscum album, assembly GCA_963277665.1. Taxonomy (NCBI): domain Eukaryota; kingdom Viridiplantae; phylum Streptophyta; class Magnoliopsida; order Santalales; family Viscaceae; genus Viscum; species Viscum album. The sequence continues at coordinate 943,160,990 of OY728162.1, forward strand.
GTATACTAATACCTATGAAAATATGGAAACATTTTGCATGGTTTTAATCTAATGGGTGTTTTTAATCAATTTTTAAGTGACCTACCAGCATTATTTTCCCTAAGTTTAACATTGGAATTTGGGACATTAGAAATGATCATATAACCACAAAATAAAATAAGTTAATGTACCATGTACATAACCACATTATGGGAAATCACACATTTTGTATTTCCTAGCATGTTACTTTAGAACAACATTTTTCTCTATCATAGTTTTCACTTCTTGAGTCACGAACTTACGAGCTGAACTCAAACACCATTCATTTTTTCATTAATGAGGAACCAACAAGGAAACTTGATAACTCATAGTGCTCCACTTTTAGAAGGATATATCCTTGTTAGAATGCTCTACATCACACCTCCCAACACACAAGTGTCATTTTAAATAGAAGGGATTCCTCCCACACTCTAACACTCCTAGGTATGACCACCAAGTATGTTCACTTTTAATTCAAAAAGAGTTAATTATAAACCAATGGGATTGTTAGCCTCTAATACTACCCTCGATGCCACAAAAATCCAGGAACTCCTAAAAAAGTATTATATCACCAGTACTAGTAATCATGGAGCTCCATACTCCCCAGATGAAAGGAAACAATCAAGACCATCTTTTAATCCTTCCAAATGTTACTCAGAAGAACATAAAATATATATCAATAAGAAACACCACTAAAGAATCAACCACGAATATTACATCGTAAGGAATATCCTCACCCAGGTTACCTTGATTCAACACAATATCCTATTGCACTAGTAACCAAAGTCACATTTAAGTCCAAATGCTATTACAAAAAACAAAAAAAAAAGGTTCCACTAAGTGTCCTAACTCTTGTAATTTTATCTAGATACATATCTCGTCATATCACATGATGGATTCACCCATATAATTCCTATTTTGAGAATCCAAATAAACATTATTTGATCAAATATAATTACATTGGGATTACTCCCCATAAGATACAGTTGGAAGTAAAATTAATAAATATAACTAGTTTCTACTCACACAAGGTTACTAAGGAAATTAATGATTGACAATGACATAAAGGTATAATTCACTTCCCATGCATAGTGGTACTATATCATCATCATTATAACCACCATCACTACAATCATAATCACCTAGGTGTTCCACATTATAGTCTCACAAAACCTTATATCAATATGTAGAAAAACATTGGGGTTCAACTGAATACAATGTCACCAAGAACACAATCATTAAAATAATGTACAGTTTTTTTACATTATATAGTTGATTCCACCATAGTCATTACAATAAAAAACAAGAAGCATATATTCCATGAGAAAACTATGTGTCAAATATTAGTCATGCACCACCACTCACTAATATAGCCAAGATTCAAATACATATGAAATAAAAATTTTAAAAACCAAGTGAATTACGTGAAGTGAAAACAAATTATCAAAATAATGAAAACAAAAAACCTCAATCCCATCTACTGGTAACCTTTATTTCCCTCATAAATTTTTCTTAGTGCACCATTGTGACTTTCATTATATGATCCTCCACATTCCTATGTTTCACATCTTCCAACTCACAAAAAAGTAAAAAAGATAGGATTTGATACCATTTGAAACATCTCTACCCAAATCACTAGGTTTGATTCATAATTATTTATGAACACAGGTGCACCTCTATGTACAATAGAGGATTCAAACATGTAGTGAGGTTCTAAGGTGGAGTTGTGGGGAAAATATAACAATAATTAGGGAAACTAATAGAAAAAATGACCAATCATTTATATTGAATAAAATTAGAGTAATTGTAAAAGAAAAAACATAACAATTTTATGAATAAATTTGAAAAAAATAGACTCATCATTCACAACTGGAAAAAAGTCAGTGATCACTCACCTGGTTTATCGCATACATGATGTGAAATAAATAATGTGCAAGAGTATATAAAACTAAAATACTCAACTCATGACTATCTAAAGACTCAGATAGGTCCATATCACTCAATTATCAATAAAGGGCCTTATCCCACCCTCTACCTGCAAAAAGAGAGGGATGGTCATGTTCCAAATTTCCATGGATAACCCTGAATAGTGTGAGTAAAACTCAGTAATACCCCAATAACACAGACCAGTAACCAACTGATATTATAGAGTGTATCAATATTTGATAATCTCAAAAACAAGTAATAGGTAAAACAAAATTTTGTAATAACAACAAAATAACACTAAGAAAAGACTAGAAAAAACAACTATATGTCAAGAAGTCATGTACATACGAGAATTCCCTTAAATCTGACCATACCATATTTGGCTCCATGATGGAAGGAAATTAAAAAAACTGATGTGAGAAGTATTTAATAACTAGACACAAGGCTTGTAATTTCATTTCATAGCATAATATTAATATACTAATCTGTATCAACTATGAAAACACTGAGTCATGTCCTCTAAATCCACTTGGAAGTGTGTGATAATGCTATATGGAATCCACTGGGAATCAAGAAAACATGTAATATGTGTCAAATAATTAACAATTGAATCATAAGTAAATCATGATACATCATAATATACCTATATTGGTCACATGTTCATCATCTCTATCATAAGAAGATGTAAATACCCCCCCAATGAGGGGTAACCATGTCACGAGAGTCCACCTATTCTAAAAATTTAGAACAATACCTGACTGGCATGGTAACATTCATAATAGGGTAAATAATATAGATCAAATACTAGTATATCATCAAGATTATTTAGTATAGAAAAATACATGTGATCATCATTAAGAAAGATAAAATAAGTTACATAAGCATACACATGGAAAACAGAATCAATAAAGGTCTCTTGACTATACACAAACCCATAATAAATCATTATCATTCATGGTCCCCATGTTATTACAATACAGGTAACACATCAAGGGAAAAAAAGAGTTCACATGTAAATTGATCATGAAATTTATTCATTATTTATATCATCTACACATGTGATCAAAATAAAAAATTATCAAAATAGGATATATACTCACACTCAGAGCATAATTTTTCATTAATGGACTCATGGTTCGTGGTATCATATAAAAACACACACACACCAAGTTATATTCACCTATCCTTAAACATAATATAATCTTCAGTTTTACGTCAATAATTTACTCATATATGTTTTACGATCTATTCAAGTTTATTATTTTAGACAAGTAGGTGATACCTCATAAATAACAAAACAATATATTAAAAACTAGACAAATATGATTATAAATCAATTTCCCTATAAAATAGAATGGTATTTCTTTTAATGAAAAATCACCATGACTTTTAATTTCAGTTCTTCTATTTCCTTACCCATCCTTAAACCATGTGAAAACTATATCAATAATATGGGATGAAAATATCCTTAGTAAAGGACAAGAAAGGAATAAATATTTTATTTTAGTGAAATTCTTGAAAACTAATGAGATTTTTACATTTATCCCAATTTCCACAAAGAACATGAAATAAATCATCTTCATATCAGAATCACACACACATTATGATCAAAGAAATACTTTATAACCCATTGAACGAGTAGAAAACACAAGAAGGTAACATGGGGAATAATAATCTATATCACTCTTATAAATGGTATATTTGGTTTGGTCAAATCACATAATTCTCTAAAGACCAAATGCATTAGAGTGATATCATTCACCCAACCATCATTGGTTAATAACATTACAACAAGTACTTCACTAATAACATAACCTCCCATCCTTAGTTTATTATGGAACCACAGATCATCATAAACAATTCACAAGAACCATAATAATATAATAAAACATGAACACTTGAATTTTCATGATTAAACTTATGAAAATAACTTTTCTAACCATATGAAAAAAATTGGTTTTGAAAGATCCATTCCATTTTGAAACAAGATTTTCCAAAATAAACATCCAAAAATAAAGGGAATGAGGGTTTTCTTTGAATAAAATATATAATATGATAGAGGGATCCAAAATTCAAAAAATGGTTTTGGAGGTGGGGAAATTTATTTTCTCTATATACATAAACATATAACACTCATATTTTTTTTATTGAAACACAAAATATTCCATAAAAATATTCATTTTGAATACCAATTAAAGAAATTTAGAAGAGAAATAAAATATCCTATATAATTCATTTAATTTTATATAAGAATTTATTCAAGAAATAATTAAAAACATGTGAATAGAGTAGAAAATTATTTTAATGGATAATTTTAAGAATTTATTTTTAAAAAGAAGGCTCTTACCTTGATTCCAAATCATCTATTATGTTCTTTATATTTCTTAATAATATTATTATGTTAATTATTTACAATAATAAGTATAGTTTTCATGTTTATTGTTATTTTTATTTTATCTTATACCATGGTATACACAATTATTTACTCAATTATGTTCATTTTAGATGTTTTGTTGATTTTTATATAGTGTGTCGGAAATGACTTAAATTGGTTTAATACTATTAATGAGGTCATTATTACATTATATATAGATTTATAATAATAAAATATTTATAATATTTACACATAAATTATAATTTTAAATAAAAATGTTAAATACTCTTATAAAACATTAACTATGTGACAGTAATTGAGACAATAGGTCATACGTACGCATACACTACATTTCCATTTTTTAATGATTATTTTGAAAATAATAATATTATTATTTTATCCTTAAAAGGGATATAATTATATAATTAATACTATATTATTTCATTATATATACTTATTTATATCATCCATGTCATGACATGATGAAAACAATAATTACATCACTTTGTAGAGACGGTAGTCCACACATACTCACGAACGATGTTATCAATTTATAGTGAGTAAAATGAAAAAAAATTAAATTGATATAATTTATTTTAATAATGATAAAAATGAAATTAATATCATATATAAACATTTATTACCTCATTATAACCATTTTTTAGATCCAATTATGGAAAATGAATTACATGAGATAGCGAGGCAGAAGACTACCATACACACAAATAATGGTTTCTCTTCACATTAGATGAAAGGGGAGAAGGATTCAGGATATGATATTAAAATCATAAAATATAATTACATGGGAGATTATATTTTATTAAATTTTAATGATTTAGTAATATTTGGAGGAGTGTAAGAGGAAATAAAATGAATTAATTTTATTAAGAATGATACCTCTACTTCGGACCAACACTTTAGGATTACAACTAAAGACATTCTTGATTAGTCTTATGATAAAAAAATTACTATAAGACATGGTGATACTTTTAAGGAAATTATTTGCGAAATAATTAGATATAAAAGGATTTTATTGTGTGAATAAGAGAGGAGAGGGGTGGCCTTCATAAGTAGGTCAGAGGACACAATTGTAATTTTTGAAATAAAAAGTTATTCCCATGTTTTACTCATGAAAAAGACTCAGAAATAGATTATTAATGAACATTTTATGGGATAAGAAATACATGTGGATATCTAATATAATTTAGAAAATATTTAGGTGACATTAAACATTATCAATTAAGTTCAACCCCCTTTAAACCAGTTTTAACCATAAAAATGGTAAAAGATTTTAAATGTTTTAAATATTTAATATGAAAGAGTAATTTTACTGTATAATAATATATTATTTATTATTATAACTAATAATGATTTATTTTTACAAAATTCAGTTCTAAACAGTTGTAGAATATTTTGGGAAAAAATCCCTCTAGGTTTCATTGCTGCATTTTTTGGTTGGTTGTGTTTGTTGAAAAAATAGCTTTACATGGTGAATTATCAAGTTCAGATATTTTATTGACAACACATGTTGACAAAGAACTAAGAAAAAGAAATAGAAGATCTTGAGGTGATACAGAAGATCAGATACAAGGTGGCGTCAGTATCCAGTTTTTTCCATATCTTTTGTGTACAAAATTTGGAGTTTGGTTTTCATCCCGAAAAGTGAAATTCCTCAAATATCTCATCAATATATGGTAAATGAAAGAATCTTAAAAATATGGGCTTTGCAAGTTTTGTTTCTTGGAGGAGGAAATAATTTTGGCGGAAGTCTTCACGAAAGCGAGGAGCTTTGAAATTTCTAGAAAATGGCTAATCATGATTGGTGATGGACATCTTCACAGTCATTGATGGAGGGATTCACGATTTCCATCGGCTCCACGAATATGGAGTGTTTGGTGATTATGACGGGCTTCACAAATGTGAAATTTATATGGATCTACATGAATAAAGGTACAATACGAGGATGGTTTTTGACGGATCTAAAATATGTGATGGAGGTGGTGGATCTTCACGATGAGATGAGCCTATAAATATGTGGCCAGCCCACTTCTAATAGTTTTGAGAAGAAGAAAGACTAAACAAAAATTATATTTCTCTGAGTTAGCAATATAGTTCGTGAAGGTGGTGTGCAACATTATTCACGAAAGCAATAAGTCACTAAATGTTCTGAGCATCATGAAAGAAATGATTTCAAGAAGGCCCTAAAAAGAAAACCGATACGTGTGAGCTCCATGAAGTTGTATTTTTTCTTAAAAAAAGTGGTGTTCTTCCCACGGTCTAGTGATATTGGTGAAAAGAAAAGAATGGTTATTTGTGAAGGCTAGTTTGTGCTTCGTGAAAGAGGAGCTCTGCGAAGGCAGTAAGCTATGCGAAAAGAGGTTGAAAGGTACTTCCTAGAGTTTAGTGGAAAATACATCTTAATATGTGGGTGAAAATTGGACTTAAATAGAGAATATATCTATATTATATGATATAGGTATTATTGCGAATGAAAGGACATAAAAGTCTTTAAACTATGAGTGGATCTTATGAAGAATCTATGATCACACATCAATTGAGGGAGAAGTTTTCTTTCAAATTGTGAGTGGTTGTAAACCAAGAGGGATATTTAGACCATTTGAACATGTAAATAGAATTGCACTTATAGTGTATTTGGAACATCAGAACATTACAGGTGTATGATCCTTGGAAATATCCTAGTGACGGTGAACTAGGTAAACTTGTTGTGTCATATGAATGCTTTATGGTTTGTTCATATAGTGCAACGAGACAGATAGATAAAAGGGTTTTTTCCAACAACAAAACAAGATCATAAGGGGAAATTGATTTAATATGTAATACCCAGATTCATCCCCCCCCCCCTTCTTACGGTATCAAGAATAGTGGACCTAAAGGATTTAAGTTAAAATTTATCCCGTAGTCCTTACAAAAAAATAGGGTTTTTAAGAAATGTATTTTCAATCCATAAGAAGATATGAAATTAACTCTAGGGCATGTAATCAGAATAATATGAATTTAAATTAATAAATATAGATATATAAATATAAATTTCACTTAAATAACTCCCAATTAGTGGTTATTTTAGTTAAATAATATCTATAAACATTATACTCTTTAAAATGGTTTTTATAAAATAGTTTTTAAAACACAAAAATAAACATATACTAAAATAAAATATAAATATTATTTAAATGTAACTAAATGTATTAAATATAAATTAAGAATAATTTTGTTACATGATATTTAAATTTTTTTCCTGTTATTATTTCTTGAGGATTATGATTCAAATTTCACCAAATTACTAAAAAATTAAGGTTATATTCTCATTTTTATCGAGATTATATATCATTAATTTTATGATGATGGTGTATTTTGATATAGTTCACAAGAATCAAAATTCATTAATTCTAATATCATTATTTCATTAAATTAGATGTTTTCCTTTAATTTTCACATATTTATTTATTCAAGAGTTGAAAATAATGTTTTTAGTAAAAATTAGCTTTTTTCATTCATGGGAATAAAATCATGCTTTAACTTTAACTTTTTTTTAAAAAAATTCAATAAATAATGTTTTACCTAATATTAAATGGTTTTTAATGAAATTATGTCCCACATTTTTCATTATTCAATATTATTTTAAAAGGAATCATCTTGTCATTTCTAAATAAGGCCCATTTTTCTATTATCAAAAATGTGAAAGTAATCTGTGCTTTAAAAAGTATAACATAATCTGAATTTCCCACAATCATGACCACATATTGTTTTAAAGATTACACTATATGTTTCAAATGTTATATTCAATGAAAAAAAATTCAAAATAATTTCTAAGTAATTATAAAAAAACAATTTTCCAAAGGGAAAATGTTATTTTCCACAATAAATGTCCAAGTGATATTCCCAAATTTTTTCGATCTAAGACGAAATCCTTTGATGTTAATTATTCATTAATTAGGATACTATCAAAATGTGTATTAAATATTATTTCACAATATTGATTAGGGATATAATGAAAATAGTTTTTTGCAAAACCTTCTTTTTCAACAGGTTATGCTATGATTAAATGACTAAATTTCTAGGAAATAGGTTTATTTTGGGGGTTATAATATGAAGAATGTTTATTGTTATTTTGGAACAAAAATGTATATTTCATGTAATGGGTGGGACCTATACCTCCCTATAATTAATTGGATAATGATTAATGTTAAATTTACTCAAAGGGAACACATTTGGTTATCCCAGGCCATAATGTGTCCACATATGAGGTTATCTCATGCTTGAAGTATCCAAATGGGTGGTTATCCCAAGTGTAACATGTTTTGAATACCTTATTAGATATACATGACATAAGGTTTCATATGCTTATGTGTATTCCAAAACTCTAGGTCATATTCAAATTTTATGCTCTCTTAGCTCATGTACTTGAATTCATTTATGATTCAGGTCCTACGACATACCATGATATATGTATTGTACCATGTTCATGGTCTATGATACGAAGGGTAGGGTTCTTAAATGTTATTCCCATGTTATAGAACATTTATTCTCATGTTACATTGACATCTCGCTTTTTAACCCTTAAATAGAATCTAATATCACCATTTTTTATGTTTTATTCTTTGAGTTATGAAGAATAGTTTTACGTATTATAAGTATTAGAGGGGTTATATATTTGAAGCGAGTAGTGGATACAGAGATATTTCACCTATGAACATGTTTGTTTATTTCCATGTTTCCAAAGATACTAAACCAAAGTGATTCTAACATGTATCATTGTACTATGCAATTCAAATTTTAATATTAATATGTAATATTTATGTATTTGATGTTTGGGTCATTACAGATATATAATTTCAATAATGAAATCCATATTTATTAATTTAATAATTTTCTGAATAAATGATATTTTAATGAAATATTATTTTTATATAATATATATTAAATATAAGTGACCGATGGTTTTTAAGAAGTAAAATATAATTTTTATAAAGGAAAAAAATTTACTGAAAAAACCCATCATTTCTCAATAAATGGGGATTGGGATTTTAAAATAAAAAATTCAAATATTTAGCAAAATATTATTATAAATTAAATATAATTCTTGGAACTATATTGTTAAGATTATCTAATAGTTAATTTTTCATTGTTTTGGGGACAGTTAAATTTTTGGTTGAAAATTAAATATTGTATTAATATACATTTTGTATAATGGAATCATAATGACCAGTAAGTTATCTTATATATGCCATAAATGGTATCTATAAAATAATATAAATTTAAACTTTAAAATCTATTTTTTGTATTATTTGATTAATTTTATAAACCCTTAATTAATCCTATAAATAATACATTATATATTAAGGTTTTACAATCAATTATTTACAAATACATATCCCTTCCACATATCCAATGAAATTATTTTAATGGGTGTTATTATTATCCATATAAAATAGTTATGACCAATCCACTATGGTATAAACCTTTGTAAAAACCCGTGGGAAGGTTTTTTGTTTTGATTACATTGTCACATAGAGTCCAAAACCTATGTTTGGAAATTATGAAAGAACATTCCTCTCTTATTCTTTATAAATCCACCTAACGTGCCATTACTCTTCATTATAAAAACATGAAACAATATATTACTCAATAATTCCATCTCTTTATTGATCCCAAGGTTCCCCCATTCTCATAATAAACTCCTATAATGATTTTGGAAACACTCTCTTGAGGTAAGGGATCCTCTCCTTCTACTTATTCAAGAACCAACATAAAATTATTCCTTTTGATTACCAATTGTTTATATTTCGATAATTTTTTCCACATCCCTCTTATATAAATTTTTATTTATATTCTATTAGAGAACAATTTTACTCTAATTAATCAATCCAGTTAATCATTATGTACCCCTATTATGCTGTGAAAATTATCCTGTGATTTTTCTATACAAATCTTTTGTATTATGAATACTGATCCGCATTTCCACCCAAGGGTATTCACATAGATGCAGCTATCCTTCACTTATTTATGACATCTATGAATTTAATACACATTACTTAATCAGGAAATTAAATTTTATGAAATATGTACCTATATTGTATGTTCTATGTGGAAATTTTATGCATGTATATGATACAAATGTGATGGGTGGGCCCAAAATTATATAGACTTCCAATTAATTGGATAATGATTTAATATAATAAGACACCATTTATTATGAATTGTATGTTATCCTAATTACACTACTTTTTTATGTCAATTTAGGTGTCATCAACATATATTTATGATCTCGTGTTTTTTTCGTATCCACATTCTCATGCTTCCTTCATAATACAATGGAAGATCATGAATCATTGATCAATATTATGATTTTCACCCCTATTATGTTATATGTATGTACCTCTTGGATCAGATGTATTTAACTAACATATGTTATTCTTTTTTGAATTCCCTTACTAGGAATTATTTCTCACCCATATCATAGGTATGTCTGAGGTTATCTTGCTCTGTATTAAGAGTTCAGTGGAATTTTAGATCTTGTTATGGATGTTTAAAATATTTAAATGCTATCCCTATTTTCTGTTGTTAAATTATTTTCTTAATAACACAAAGACACTAGGCCTCACAATCTTAAGATCTTATATTAATTGTATCTTAATGTTTACATTCATGAAATGAATTGTATAAAATTTATAGTTTTCATTTTTTGTATCAGAGAAAATTCTAGTTATTTTTGGGATTAGGAATAGATACCCCATTAGAATCTTTATGGAGAAGGTTAAAAAATTAATATTATAGGTAAATTGTTAAAAGTATAGAATAATTTTGTTCCAACAAAATAAATCCCACTCTATATAGTACAAGTGGAGGTGGATCTTTCACAATTGTACATATTTGTAATAAGATACAAAATGTTCCATTGAACCGGACTCAGTAATGGACTAGGGTACAAAAATGGGCATTTCAAGAAGGATTGTTTGAAACTCATAGGGATATTATTTGTTAAATTAACAAGAACCTTATAATCAATTATTAATGGAACACAAAATAGGAGTAAGATTTTATGTTTGGAAATAAGATCATGGTTAACATAAATTCGTGCCTGGAAATTAATATGTTACAAAATAAAAGTCATTTATTAGTTATAAATTTAATATTCATGGTTTCTTTTTTTTGTGGTAAATAGTTTAAAAATTATAATCACAAGTTTTCCCATTTATCTAGTCAAAGGATAAATATAGGAGATACCTAGTCAACAATAAATGGAATGGGAAATGTGATGACTACCCAAATGAGTATCCACAATTTATGTGAGAAAGAATTGGTGACATTATGAAACTTCATTGCCAATTGACTTAGGTTTTCAAGAGAATATTGAATCTGGAGGAATTATCAAATACCCCTATGAAAGATCATGTTAAACTGATAACATTATTGGACAAAGGAATGTAATATTCAATGGATCTTTCAATCATTTAATCACAGATCAATTGTTCAAATCTATTGAAAAGTTCTTCTCCATCCTTCAACACTAAATGAATTATATATTCATGCTAGCTATTTATTGCATGGAATGAGAATTTTTTCAAAGCATTATTTTGGTCAAAATATAAAGTTTGAGTATGAGAATGAAGAGATTGAGTGAAAGTAATTACATAATTTTCTATACAAATATATTTATCAGACTCTCCAACAGATTAAAGGGAGGTATATCCTTATATTCATGAAAAATGATGTTTAATAAATCATGAAATATAATGAAAAATTCAAATGACACGCATTATAGAACTCTGAATTTGTTATTTCCCCTAAAAGTAAATTTGAATTATTCATCAGTGGGATAATGTGAATTATACCAAAAGCCTTATCCATTATAGAATTTTAATATTATGGTGAAATTGTTTGATTTTCTAAAAAATTGAAATATTGATAAATGAATGTCATGAGTCCCATGGTTCTAGATATATGAATCAAAAATTTAACTTTAATTATATTAGTGTAATGTTGAAATCTAAATTTGGTAATAATGTCTAAAATTACACTTGTTAAAACTGTGGGAAGAATAATCCTATAGATTTTCTAGAGGGGAAAGAAAATGCATTAGGTGATGGAAAGAATGGATCCTTGTAAGAAAATATAATTGAAATAAATCTAATATTTTGATGGAAAAAATAATTATCCAATCAACCTTCAATATATTGTCTACTGTTTCTACTGCACAAAATAAGGAAACTATGTAAACCAATTTCATATGTCAAATTTGTTTGATTAATAAAATTAAATCAACCTCCAAGGACTACAATGAAAGGATAATCTTATGGAATCAAAACTACAGAGGTGGATCCTAATAAAGAAGTGCTAAAAATATTTCTAGTTATTAATTCATGAATACAGTTCATACTCTTTTATTATATTTCTACACATTATTTCATATATGGATGTTTAGTTGACATATTAAAACACCACTTGAATGTATAGAGGTAGATTTATCAATGAAAAGGTAAAATGTAGTAATTATTACATCCCAAGTATACAAATCCTACTCTATCAAAATTTTGGGATTAACATTCTCATGAATCTTTCGATACATTATTTAGTTTAATTTTATGTTATCTTAGATATAGATTGGATTTCCTCATTTAGATACAACGTAAACTACTAAGATAATAAAACAACACCTCTATATCAAAAATCACCCTTTTATTCTATATAAGTGCAATGACCATGATTAATATTCATTGGAATCATCATCTCAATTGAAGATATTATTAAAGTATGAGTAAGAATATATTTCTAAAATGACTTATACGAAGGAAAATCTCACCCTTCAAGACATTATCATTGTAAATGAATATGAAGATGTCATTGCTGAAGAATTAGTTGGACTTCCCTTTAGCTGAGAGGTTTAGTTTTCAATTGAGATTATACCCAAATATTTTCGAATATCCAAATACTCTATAGATAATGGTTTTTTTAACTCAAGGAGCTGAAGAAAAAACTATTTGATAGTCTATATAAATGATTTATATGCCCAATTTCCTTACCTTTAGTTGCACCGATCCTTTTCATTAAAATAAATGAGGGGTTAATGTGCATGATCATTGATAATTGAGAGCTCAACGGGATCTCGATAAGAATAAGTACCCTCTAACATGGATTGATGACTTTTTTGATCATATATGTGGACTCCAATATTTCTCTAAATTGGATCTTTATTTGGGATATTATCATGAAATAGTGGAGGAGGATATCCATAAGTCATCATTTCCTAAAATGTTTGAGGAATAAGCTATCACTATGATCCTTTTTTGTCTCACTAATGATATATTTATCTTCGTGGACATGATGAAAATATTTTTTCAGGATTACCTCAACATATTTTTGGTAGTCTTTATAGATGATATTCATTTCTAATAAAAGAAAAGGAGTAACATGAAGAGAATTTCAATATTGTTCTAATGTCCTTGTGAAATTAAAATATTTATGTGAATTATAGTATATACAAATTATATTAGGATCATGTAACAATACATGGTCATGTTATCACTTGAAATATATATATATATATATATATATATATATAAGGACCCTTAAAAATAGAATCAATTGAAGGATAGTTCAAAATAACCTCTATGATTTAATACATAGTTTCTTAAGATTATTTGTGTACTATCATCGATTTGTGAGAAACATATCATGATTTAAAAGACCCTAAAAAGATATCATGGAAAGGATTCCGGTTTTTATACAATGATGATTGTGAGAAAATCATTAAAGAGTTGAAGAAGATGCTATTAACTAAACCTATTCTCCCATTAACCACCAGTTTGGCAAGATTTTTGATTTATCATGATGTATTCAAAAAAGTATTGGTTTTCATACTCATGGAAGATGAAAATGTTATAATATATTCCTCATACCAATTAGTGAACCATGAGAAAGAGCACCCAACATGAGATCTTGAATTTGATGTTGTGATAGTAACATTAATGAATTGGCATTAGTGTCACTATATGGAAAAGGCTAGAATATATATAGATCATAAAATCCTCTAGTATATATTGACACAAAAGAAGATCAATATGTTCTAATAAAGGTGGTTAGATCTAATAAAAGATTTTTATTGTACAATCCATTACCTTTTTATAAGGTGATCAAAGTGGTAGATTGTCCATGTATAATGGATCATGGAAACCTATCCATGATGGAGATTTATGGGGATCCAATATTCATTACCATGAATAGGATGGACATGGTAATAATAAAAGGATCTTCAAATTACCTTTCTTGAATAACTACTAAACTGTCCATTCATGATAGGATAAATAAGGACTAGAAGGATGATGGGGTTCTGAAGTGGAACATAGAGAATATACTAAAGATAAATAATGATAAATATGGAGTTATATGGTCTGGAACCTAAATATTTTTCCCATAAAACCCCTAACTATAAATAAAAATGTTAATGACGTATATTTCTCATACTTCTTTATTCATCAAGGATTCCTTAAATGTATTGATATTTGAATAAAATATTTTTGTGGGATAATATATGGATATAGATTTCATAATTTTTCTTGATTATTGGTATAAAAATTTAAAGGCTATGTAATAGATGTCTAAGGGTATCATGAAACCATTTACCATACCAATAAAAAAAGGGGAAACATAACTGTGGATATCATCATAGGACTCCCCATGAAATCTAAATGCAATAACACCATATCGGTGGCAGTTTGTCTCCGTATTAATTCATCCCTTATCATTTCAATCAAGGATGGATTATATCTATAACAAATCACCATGTTATACATATGAGAAGTGATAAGAAATCATGGTGTTCCTCTTTATATTTTATCTAATAAAGATTTTAGGTTTACCTTGTGGTTTTGGAGAATCCTTCATTAGGATTTTTAGACAGAACTATGTTTCATCATTTCTTATCACCCCTATATGGATTAAATGTTTGAAAAGACCATTAAACGTAATGAATATGTGTTGATATCATATTCGATGGACTTACAAGGATGTTGGGACCAACCCCTTCCATTAGTGGAGTTATCATATAATAAAGGATTCCATTCAAGGAATAAAATGTAACCTTTTGAGGATCTTTGTTGGAAGAGGTTTAATTATCATATATAATGGGATATTATTAGTGAGTGGAATATGATGGGATTTGATCTTATCCAAGATAAGAAAAAAAAAGGTTTGAACCATTCAATATCCTTCAAAATTAGTGGAAATTAAAAAAAATAGATCATAATTGATGAGAAATGGAGTTTAAGGATGATGATAAAGTGTTCATTCCTATATATTCATTAAATTAATTCATGAGGATTAGGATGAATGGATCGTTTAGTCCCATATATATCAGAATTTTTGAGATCCATGATTTCATCATAGTTGTGGATTATTTAATTACAGTCCCATTAAACCTATCACACGTACATGATGTGTTCTTAGAATTCCTATTTATGAAGTTCATACCATACCCACAACATATACTGAATCCATGGGCAGTGCCTTTGGATAATCATCTTTCATAAGAGGGGAACTCAGTGAAAATCATTGAGCATAGATAAAAGGATCCACAAATCTAGATAGATGACATGGTAAAAGTGTTCTGGTGGAACCAAAAGTTTGAGGAAGTGAAATTTGATCCAAAATAGGAGATGAAACAGAATTACACTAATCTATTTTAGGGTACTAATTAAAATTTCAAAGGAAAAAATTATGAATAGTGGAATAATATAACATCCTGTACATTTATAAATGAATTCCATTTTAATGTATAATTTATTTCATATGTATTACATTTATAGAAAATAGATGAACTAATTTTGTTATTTTGGAGCATTATATACACTTTTTAATTAAAAATTCCATTTTGAATCACAAATATTGATAATATAGTTTTTTTAAAGTAGTAAATTTAATAGTATATATTATGTTTTTTATAAATCAATTTTAAACAGATTAAAGAATTGTTATCCCAGCTAGTATAATCAGACCCTATGAATCCCATTTAACACAGCTTCCAAGGGAGATAACATCATTACGCTATATCCTTGACCAAGCTTAAGTTGATATTCAGTAACTAAATCTTGAGTAATACTGTGATGTCCCAGACCCAGATTCCACTTAATGATTGGCCCGAGCCCGGTGGGCCACATGGCATCAAGCGCATCTCCTCGAATTCTAGAGGCTACTGACTCGGATCCAGGGCCTTGGGTGTGTCTATGGGGAGACTATGCCCTCATTAGAAAAGTGTAGGATAGTGTAAGGGATAAAAGTGAATAGTTATTATCAGAACCAATATATAATAAATATAAAAAGTGGAAGCAAACTGATGCAATAGATAAATGAGAAGAACAATAACTGTATCAAATGGGAATAATGATGATGTCATGTCATGTCATCTCATGTCACTAGAAAATTGGAAAACATGGCTTCAAGAAAATTGGAATAACTTGTTCCACAATGTAAAGAAAAAAAAAGGCTACTCCAAGCATCTAGAGATCCAACTCGCCCATGTGCTATCAAGCTTTATCCAAATAGAAAGCAATCAATTGTTTGTAGCTGTATGATTCCCTTTGTCAAAACATGCTTCCATGTAATATAATCCGGGTACCAAATAGTACCTAGAGTGTGTGTGAGATAAATCTCAGTGGTCCACCACCAATGGTGTCTCTAACCTATGGTCCATGTAAAAGAATATAGTAGTGTGCGGTCATTCATATATAAGGTAAAGCAAGAAAAACAATATAACTAAATACCCAAGTTCATACTTTATCCCTTGGATGGTGTATGAACATGTAACCAGAACATTTTTATTATATAATTTCCATTTAATGCTAATAAGTCACATGATGCATATCCATCACTGAAATCACCTCGTGACAGTATAAGTAGTGAATGTCCCAAAAAGAAACAAGGCAACCTGACAATGATATCCGTTGAGGGAGTTCTAGGGTAATAACCAATGTAACATAGATCTCAAGGGAAACTAAATCACTATTATTAGAGTCTATATAATGGGTAAGAGTGTAATATGTACCACACCAAGCTTCCACGGTATTCTTCTCTTTGAATAATACAATAGCTTGCGTTATACACAACTTTGAGTTCATGCACACCATGACCAATCAAACTAGCCATTTAAAAAGAAGTTATGAAAATTAAAACCCACTTTTAAAATTTTTATGAAATTTATTTTTCAAAATAATCTTCATTTTTGGATTCATAATATCAAAATTAGCTTAGGGTGAATTTTTGTATTTTTCTGAAATTTTTTAATTTTTGATGAATAGTGAAAACACTACCTTATTTATTAAAGCTGAATTTTTATTCAAATAATTAGTTTTTTTTAAATTTATTTGAGGTAACAATATATACATAAAACCTATATATGTTCAATTTAATTCAATGGGGTCATTTTATAATAATATTAGCTATACAAAATGTTATTAAACTTTTTACCGTCTTTTACCCACCTCCTAAGAGCATTTTCAAATTTGCATAAAATGTAATTTTACCACATCAGTGAATTAAATTTAAAAAAACCAAGAGACATTTTCGACATAATTAAGTAAAATTTTGTTCAATTAGATGAAAATAATTCTTCTTGAATAGTAACTTTTGAGTTTTATTTACAACGGTTTCAAGTAAATATGGTAATTAAAGGTAAACATGATATTATAATTACCCTACCACATGTTCGAATTCTACTGGAAAATTTTTTTCAACAGAAATCATCCTTAGGAAAAAAATATGATCTTTTCTTACCCACTTGGATTAGATTACGACATTTATTATGTTTTATTTAAAGAAGATTTAAAAGTGTTAAATTCAAATTTTAATAACTCAGACATTTTTAATATAAGGTTATATATAAGATAAATTCAACTATAAATATTAATTAGAAATATAAAAATATTTCCAACATCAATTTATTTTATTTATATTTTTTAGACATTATATAATAAAATTTATTTATGACACAATGATGATATAGTAATTGCCTTATTAATTAAAGTTTAAAATAATTTATATTATAAGTATTAAAATAAAATTAAATTGAAAAATTTGAGGGAATCCACTAATTTTATAGGTTTGTATGAAATTATAGGGTTAATTAAATGTATTTTTTCAGTGAAATTATATTTTCTTGACATTCAAAAAAACCACATATTAAATAGTGTCGAAATTGAATTAATGAGTTTAAAAAAAATACCATTTTATTAAAATATATAATAGTCCTAAATATCTAGGGTTCAGCCAAAGGACATGAATAATTTTATCTATGTAATTAATGAACCACTTTAGGTTCTCTGAGAAATTTATAGTATGTTTATTAACAATATAGTGTAAAAATACAATAATACATTGTTAGAGTTAAACTATTTAACTAAGGGTTAAATCAAAAAATAATGTTACTATGGTGATCTAAACATGTCTAAAAAATATTATTTGAAAGTATTTCGACCTATCCCCAGCTTATACTAGAACTAAATCCATTTGAAGATATTAGAAACAGAAAATGATTTTATAATAAAATAATATTTCAAGCTTTTCCTAAAGTTCCCCTCCTATCTCTTATAAAAGGGTGCTTTACCTTCTCTCAAATTCATACCTCCAAAGCCATTTGGCGCAGACAAAACCTACTCAAATATCCCCCCAAAAACCCTCAATTTATCCTATAGTCCTTAAATTGATCAAAAATCCATCCTATGGACCCCTTTTTTACAAATCAAAAGGAAACACCCGAAGAAGAGGTAATTATTTCATCACCTCTTTCAAAGTTACTTTCTTCTTCCACTTACACTTTTTTTTGTTTCCATACCAAAATAATAAATATAGTAATTTATTTATAATCTGATGTTATTATAATTATTGTACAACCATATTCATTATTCTATCAATTCTAAGAATAAAAAAGTCACCATACGAGCGTACATACGACTTACCATCTCCACATTGTGATTTAGTTTGTTATTCAATACTTCATTATTTGGATGGGTATAATAATGATTATAATTGATTTAAATAAAAAATATAAAATGTTAATGATTCTGTATATATTATATACCATCCAATTACACATGATTTCACCATAAATAGAATGATATTATCGTTCGTGCGTACGTACGGCTTACCGTCTCCACGACGCGATGATATTATCATCCCCATCATAACCATTAAATAATAATTTTCATTTAGTGATTTTTTTAAAATAACATAATATCATTCTGGATATGAATCAAATACATCCTATCCATAACAAACATGACTTACATAACAAAACATATAAAGGAAAATGAATTAGTTAACACTCGAAACAATGGTACTACTAAAATATTATTAACAAAGAAATATTAGAGGCTCATATTTGATATCATGTTTATGTATGTGGTTCTTGTATAATTTAATAAAAATTATTTAACTATTATACAAGAGTTTAACATACCCTCGACTAAGGCAATTCAGATGGTAAGGGGGTTTTCATCTCACTTTTTATTCCTATGAGATTCATGCTATATTTTCCACTATAGTCTTTTGTGTGGTGTATGTACTACCCATGATTATATTATTGGTTTAATATCATATAATTTATAGATATTTACATATTAATTGTATAATCCTTCTCTCATGGGGTGTATGTTTCATATGTTAACAAATTTTTAAGGGAATTTCTAATTTCAATTTCCACTCATTGGGTTTTACACATAATTCATTGATTATTTTACTCAAACATTATGCATGGAATCAATATTTAATCCCCTTGGTGTTGTCATAAATTTGATACACATAATCAATCCATTGATAAATTATCACATCATTGATATGAACTTGATAAGAGTAATCTTAACTCTATTTCAATTCATTGAGTTTAACATCCAAGACATTGGTGTTGTTTTTACAAGAATATGTGTGACTTTCATATGATTGATGTACATTGAATATAAAATCATAGTGAGTGAATTTATATTTTTCACACATAATTATGTCAATGAATTATCATTAATCTTATGTTATAGTATTTATAAGTGATTTCATCTCAGTTAACATTTTATTGATTCTTTATTGTAGTTATGCGCCAATTAAATTTTATATGGTGAATATACTTTCCTTTGAAATAGTATATCATGAATCCATTGATTTTCATCATATGACAATTTTTTGATTAAAGTTGTTCCTCAATTATTTTTATTAAAGCATCTCTCATTGGGTTAGGAACTCTAACTAAAATATTGTTTTAAATATTTTAAAGATTTATTCCTCTAAATCATTCTCATTAATGTCCCAGTTTTAAAAATGGTTTTAAGGATTTATTTATATGGACCTTAATTTTTTAAAATTAAATTTCCTTTCCAAATTTTGAAAGTGGTATGGGACGATTTTATTCAAAAATATCTTTTAAGAAGATTCTTGATAAATAGTGTGCCTTTTAAATGTTTTCAAGAAAAAGGGGTTATTTATCTCAAATAGTTTTTCTGATTATTTTCATCTAAGTCAATATCCTTCAATGTATTTTATTCTTGATTGAGGTTGAGTTATTATAATAAAATCTTCCGTATTGTATTGAATGAGTTATGATTGATTGTGGATATGCTATTTTTATAACATTCATGATTTGTTGTTAAATTATTGACATTTTGTATGAATGTTTTGATGCGAATGTTTAGATTTTGTATCACCCTTTTATATGAGGTATGCATTCAACTTAGTAAGTGATAGGCGGGGCCTACTATAACCCCTCGATGCATCGATAGGTCTAATGAGACAAACTAGTGTCTTGGGACAAGGTCTTGAAAGTATTTTTATTTATAGTCTTGGAAAGTGGCCTTGACTACGTGGTTATGATGTCTGGTATTATGAATTATGTCTTTATAAAATTATCCATTGATATTACATGTGATTATTCGACTACTAGAATATCTATGTGAATAACAAAATGGAATAATTTTATTTTTCTTTTCTATATTATTCTTATGTTTAAGTTTAAAAGTAATGTTTTAGTCATATACTTTTCATTAAATGTTTATTATTATTTATGACAGTTTCTGCTATATTGTTATCCTTATATATCATTTAAGCTCACCCCTTTCTTATGTTTTATTTTTCCCAGGTGCGAAGAATTTTTTGATGACTAACCTATAGGGATATTCTATGGGATATGAGTGTGTTCAAAGTATAAAAAAATGTATCTTTTTTTCATTTCATAATGTAACGTGAAACTTATGTATGTATCTAGTACTTCCAAGGATATTAAATTGATCACTCTATCTGGACGTGATTTCTTGTGATCATGCCAATGTTATGTAATGATGTACTAACTCTGGGTAACTGGGGTCAGATCATTACAGTTAGTATCAGAGAAATTTTAGTATAAACCGTTGGAACTAGATTTAAAAAAACTCTGATTAGAGAACATTACCCTAAGATAGATTTTGATGATTAGTATAGTAGAACGTCCTAGAATTTTGGTAATGTAGATATTTTGTGAGTTTTCCCAGAAATTGATCCATGTATAAATACTATAAGTGGATGTGGTTCTGGCACAGATGTACCTAGGAGTAAAAACTCTGACAAGGAGTTTCAGGCTTGACTCGGGGTATCTAGGTACATGACAACGGGCCTTACTACACACCCGGTTTGAGACACCTAGGGGATATTGCTTGGATAATACACATTATCTTTTTAATTAAATTTTAAGTATTTTATTATAATATCATAATATATAACCTTGGTTAATGATAATTTTTTTAGATGGAAAATAAGGTGTCATTATATTCTCTAAATGATTTTATGACTATTGTAAATCAAATTTTTCTTTCTGGTTTTAGTCAATATCTTGATTCCAAGGAAGTCATTGTAACATTAAACATGATTTAAAATGTGGGAACGATGGTGGAAATGAGATACGAAATGGAATGTTGATAGGCATAAAAGATATCATGTTCAAATAGAATTAGTGTTCCAGAAATATGACCAATGACATATATATCAACCAAATCTCAGACTCAATAAAGAAGAGAAAGGCGTGGAATGAAAAGATCACCAGTAGTAGAGACCATGGAGAAAAGAAATATCAATTTACATCATGAAGGAAATATGAAAGAAGACACCCAGGAAAATGTCTCAATGGAACAAATAAATTCTTTATGTGTGGTAAAGAAGGACATTAATTAAATAATTTCCCAGAAAAAATGAAGTGTATTATGGAATAAAATAAAAATGATCCTAAGAATACATATATAGTCATTTTACGTAAATTTTGGGGACATGGGAATTACCCAAGTCAATTCCCTATTCTATAAGATAACCTCTATGTCATGGAAGAACCTATGTGGAAATAAATGGATGGAGAAATTTTTTAAAGTATTAATTCCCTTTGGTGATGGGATTTATTTTGAAGATTTTATATTGTATGTGTAACCCAGAGGTTTGGTATGTGAAAATGTTATTTGAAGAAGAATTATATTTGTTTTTTTTATATAGTTATAAAGAAAAATATGGGTATATATGATCCCTGAATTTGAGGAAATTACAGGTTATTACTTTTTGGATGAAAATACAATATATGAGATAACATTTGTGGTTAACATATGTTATAGTTATTTTTGAGAAATTTATCTCATTTTTTGGAATGTTATAAAATTATATAGTTTTTGAAAAAGGAAAACACACAAACCGTGTGACAACCCGTCACATCAGACAATGGTGTGGGAATCAAACCCACAACCAAATTGTGATTGGGATTTATCGCCTACCACTGGACTACGTGATGTCCCTTATTATTATGACTAATTATTTTTAGTTAAATGATTTTATGGATCAAGAATACGTTTATTGTGGGAACATATGATTTATCAAATGGATATCATTAGTATAGGAATGTGATTTGGGGATTAAGTGATAAATTTTATTTTGGAAGAAGTTTTCTCTTTTGGGCACACTATATGCCTAAGGATAATACAATATTAATGGATTCAATTTGAGGAGTAATAGTGGGTTTTTATTTTAGAAGAACCAATTTGTTTTATTTTGGACTTATAGAGGTTTAGGTTATTTATTGAAATAATTAACATATTATAGAGGATATGTGATTAGGTTAATTTCTTTAAAATTATGACTTTAATATTAGTCGGTTTTATTCGGAGATAAAAGTTTTGATTTATCATGGAAGACTATGTGATAAAATCCTTATGATTTTTGGGTTTCAAACATAGTTTGGATTATTTTGAAGAATTTTAAGGAAAATTTTTTATTGAATGATCTTTTTTGAACATTGGGTATTATTTGTTTACTTTTCGAAACTAAAAGTAGTATTTCTTTCGATAAAGGATTATCCATTTTTGGGATCATCTGATATTTTACTAACCATTTTGGTTTTGATTAATCTAAAAATATAAGGGAAATATATAGCTCGTATTTTGTGGATTATGTGATTCTCTATAAGTTTATTCTAGCGCTTTAGGTGTTACTAAGTCACCTTGAATACTCATCAGTTGGAGAAAAGATGAGTTAGAGGTAGAACTTTATTTAAGGGTGGTACTCTACATGAAAAGTATGTATATCTCTTTATGTTCCTAGTCAATATCATAAATAAATCCCTCAACATTATGAAAAGGATCTTAAAACAAAAACTTTCTCCGCTAACTCTTCCTACTAGGAAATCAAATACCGTTTAACCCGTAACATGTTTATGGTTTTCTATTGTTAACTTTCTATTAATAATGTTTTCTATCACTCTCCATCAGAACTTGATGTTTTGTTTTCTATTCTATATCCATGTTTTTATACATGGAACCCTAATATGGGTTATCTCAGTTGACCTTGGTACTTCTCTTTCTTTCATTTAAAGAAATAGTTTTGTTGAATCATTTTCCGATGTCAGTTTTCAATAAAGATGTTTTGAAATATCAAACCCCAGGTTTTTGTTTCGGAGTTTAAATTTTAAGGATGAAATTAGTTCAAGTAGGGGAGTACGTAACACCCCAATCTTCGATAGTACTCTTCTCTTTGAATAATACAATATCTTATGTTATAGGCAACTTCGAGTTCTAGCACACCATGACCAATCAAACTAGCCAGTTAAAAAGCAGTAATGAATAGTAATACCCAATTTTTAAAAATTTTATAATTTGATTTTTCAAAATGAACTTATTTTTCAGATTTCTAATATAAAATTTATCTTAGTGTGAGTTTTTTGTATTTTTCAGAAAACATTCGATTTTAGATGAATAGTCATAAACACTGTGTTATTGTTTAAAACTGATATTTTAGTTAAATTATTATTTGTTAATTTAAATTTTTTTAATGTCAAAATATATACATAATACCTATATTAGTCCAATTTAATTCATTACTGTTATATTATAATAAGATTATATATATATATAATTTTATTGAAATTTTTACTGTCTTTTACACACCTTCTAGGCACATTTTCATATTTGCATAAAACATAATTTTAGCACTTCTATGAATTGAATTTCAAAAAATTGAGAGACACAGTTGACTTCAGTAAGAAAAATGTGGTTCAATATCATGAAAATAATTTTTGGTGAATAGTAACTTTTAAATTTTATTTACCACGGTTAAAAGTCAATAGGGTAATTAAAGGTAAAAATAATATTATATTTACCCTAATGCATGTCCTAATTTTATTGGATAATTTATTTTGGACCAAAATAAATCTTAGGACAATAATATCATCCTTTTTTATCCACTTGGATTAGATTATGACATTTATTGTATTTTATTTAAAGAACAGTTAAAAGTGTTAAATTCAAATTTTAATAACAAAAAAATTTTAACACAAGGTTATGCATAAGATAAATTAAACTATAAGTATTCATTATGAATATAAATTTTTTTCCTAAATCATAGTATTTTATTTATAATTTTTACACATTAAATAATTAAATTTATTTATGACACAATGAAGATGGAAAAAATTCATTATTAATGAAAGACTATAATAATTGATATTATAAATGTTAAAATAAGTGTAAATTGAAACATTTGATGCCATCCACAACTATTCAAGGTTCATATGGCATGTTAGGGTAAATTAAATGTTTTTATTAAATAAATAATATTTTTACAACTTTTACAATAACCAAATATTAAATGGTGTCAAAATTGACATAAAAGAGTTTTTATAAAAAATACAATTTTATTAAATTATATAATAGTGCTAAAAATCTAAGGTTTGAAAAAACGACTTAAATAATGTTAGATATATCATTAAAGATCCAATTTAGGTTCTCTTTTCATTTATAGTATGTTCATTAACCATAGAGTGTAAGAATACAACAAGATATGGTAAGAGTTAAACTATTTAACTAAGGGTTAAATCAAAAAGATAAAGTTAATATGGTAACCTAAACATGTCTAAAACCTATCAGTTTAGAGGATTTAGACCAATCCAAAAATATCCCTGAAATAAATCGATTTGGATCTATTAGAAACTAAAAATTAGTTTATAAAAAAAAATATTTCAAGCTTTTCCAAAAGTTCCCCTCACCTCTCTTATAAAAGGGTACTTCCCCTTGTTTCCAATTCATGCCTACAAAGCCATTTTTCACAGAAAAACCCTTCTTAAATCTCTTCCAAACTAATATTTATTCAAATTAGAGGCATTTATTTGATAATATATCCAACCTAAGGAGAGCTTTTGTTCAAATAAAAAAAACACCAGAAGAAGAGGTAATTATTTCATCACCTCTTTTAAAGTTATTTTCTTCTTCCACTTCCTCCTTTGTTGTTTTCATACCAAAATAATAAATCTAGTACATTATACATACTTTGTTGTTATTATAAATATTTTACAAATATTCATTATTATATTCATTCTATGATTGACCAAGTCACCATACATGCGTACGTATAGCTTGTCGTCTCCACGTCCTGGTGTAGTTTGTTATTCAATAGTTCGTTATTTGGATGGGTATAATAATGAGTAAAATTGATGTAAATAATAAATATAACATGTTAATAATTATTTATATATAATATACCATCCAATTAAACATGACTTTACCATCAATAGAATGATATTGTCGCTTGTGCATACGTACGACTTACCATCTCCACGATGTAATGAGATTTCATTCCCCATCATAACCATTCATGAATAATTTTCATTTTATGATTAAAAAAATTAAAGAACTTAATATCATTCTAGATATGAATCAAATTAATCCTATTCATAACAAACATGACTGTTTCTTCTGGAAATGGGGTTGACCTTGTTTGTTTAAGGTTCAAACATTCAAATTGGTTTCTAACGGGTTTATTCGTAGAACCAGAAACATCCAATGATTCTATAACCATTTGGACCTACATTCCAAAGGTAGATGTTCATTAGTTGTGGACCGATAAGGATTAATAATTTGCATTGTCTGAGAGGATGGTAGGTTGGTCTCATCACACCTTTTTGGGGGAATTATTGTCTACTCCAGGACTCCCTTATAGATTTGAGTTATGTTTGTGAATCCTTAATAATTTACCAAGTATGAAAATGATTTTTCCTTTTGATCTAACAATAAATGATTGATATGTATGAGATTTAGAGAATATTTTATATGTATTTGAGGTTCTTCAATGATAGATAATCATCCGTATATATTATATATTCTTAGTCAATGGTATCCTTCAACGCATTATATAGAAATCTCTTGAACATTATGATAACCATACTGGTTTTAAAGACACTAAGTGGGGAACTTGATGTTTATTGTCATTCAGAGGGACATGGATTATTTTAGAGTTGGGATCGTACCCACAGATGGGCTACCTAGGTATCATTGTTTAGAAAAGGAATCAAAATCCACGTAGTTTGATTGAATAAGTATGAGGTTTATGCATGATTAATGGAAGAAAGAGAGATGTCAAAATTACTTTTACACTCAAATCTCACATGAGTCATGCTCAGTGTGAGAAACAAGAGGTATTAGTAAAACCTAACGATTGTGCCATGAATAATGTGGGGCTTATGTATGTATGACTGCCCAAATAGATAATGATTGGGACTTACTTCAGAGAAGAACCCCGAGAATAGGGTCTATAAAGGTATATGTTCTTCATGGAGATTTGGATGCTCTAACTTGGGGCTTACTCTTGAGGAAGATGCCCAAATTAAGAGGGAACTTATGATTGGGTTTTATTCCTAAGTAGGAAGCCCAAATAAAAAGAAATTATGATTGGGGCTTACTCTTGAAAAAGAGGTCCAGGTTAAGAGAAATTATGATTGGGGCATATTCCTAAGGAGGATGCCCAGATTTGGGAACTTGGGGCTTACTCCTATG
Organism: Viscum album; assembly: GCA_963277665.1. Taxonomy (NCBI): domain Eukaryota; kingdom Viridiplantae; phylum Streptophyta; class Magnoliopsida; order Santalales; family Viscaceae; genus Viscum; species Viscum album. The sequence continues at coordinate 943,188,626 of OY728162.1, forward strand.
GAGGATGCCCATATTTGGGAACATGGGGATTACTCCTAAGGAGGATGCCCAAATTTGAGAACTTGGGGCTTACTCCCGAGGAGGATGCCCAAGATTTGGGAATGTGGGGCTTACTCTTGAGGAGGATGCCCAGATATGAGAACATGGTGCTTACTCTTGAGGAGGATGCCTAGATTTGGGAACATGGGGATTAATCTTGAGGTGGATACTCAGGTTTGAGATCTGGGGGCTTACTCTTGAGGAGGATTCCCAGATTAATGATCTTATCATCTTAAAGGGTAAGGTTGAAATGAATGAAATCTCTAACCTTATTGACATACAGATGTGTAAATCATGAGGTTTTGAGAGATATCCCACATAATTCCTTTCAGATAAGAAATCCAACAAAGGAACCATTCCATAAATGGCTTTGAAGAGGGTTTTGAAGGATAAATATTGAAGAGGAGAGGTGGATTTGAAGAAAAGAGTTGAATAGTTAGGAGGGGCACCCAAAAAGAGGCAGGCACGAAAGTCCTGTTTGGGCTCACATGTCCTAGTCGCACAAGTATACTTGTGCGACATGGTTTTACTTGGTAGATGGTTAACCAATAGGGTAATACATGGAAGATACTTGGCTCAATCCCTTAGTATTATCCCTAATGGATTCCAAAATGTTTGCGTGCAAGTTTTGTTGAAGGGACAAGGTGGCGCGCAAGTGTGTCCATTTCTCTTAAGGGTTAGACACTTAGGCGTGCAAGTGTTGATGAATTATAATACTTGGCCCCTATTCCACCTCTTTAGATCATCCATTCTAGGTATGAAATTACCTTAGAAGTGTTTGGAAGACTTCAAGCAGAGACTAGAGAACCGAGAGATTAAATCTGACTTTTGGATTTTTTTCATCCTCAAAATGTGGGGCCCACAGGGGATATTTATAGGCCATTGAGGAACTTGGGTGAAAATAAAGTAGGGCGCGCAAGTCACCTGCGTGACCAATATGTGGTGTGCAGGTATAATTGTGTGAACTTGGAGAAACATTCAAGATCTATGCTTAAAGAAATCCTTGTTTATGCCTTTGTCAATTTTTGATGTTCTTCAAAGGATGAATCTCTTTGAGCTTAAGGTATTCCCATTTTTCAATCGTTATACTCTGTGATGGAAAGGAGAATCAAAAAAAGTCCCCCCTCAAGGTTGTATTCAAAAAAGGAAAGAGGATTTGACTCTGAGTTAATGTAGAAAACCAGGGAATTTTGGGGGTGGAGGTGTTGAGCGCGCAGGTAGCGGGGCGCAGGTGTGAGCCACGCAGGGTTCGGCATGTAGAGGTACGACCTTGCCTATAAATATGGGCTCCACTCTCATGAAAAGCACCCGGATTTCAAATCACTTCGCTCTCATAACGCAAGTGGGCTCTCGTTCGCGCAGGTGCTAATGGCCGCAGTTCATTGCTTCTTTGTGCTGCGCTTCTGCAGAGGTATTTGGATTTTCACGGTGATACCTGCGCACCCAAACTTGCGCGACACGATTCGACTTGCACTCCAACATGGGACTTGAATGCCTTAATTCCTAAGCCGTTTTTTTATAATTTATTCACAAATTTTATGAAAAATCAACTTACTTAATAGTTAATTATTCGTCATTTGTGCAGATTCAATGGATCCTAGGAGAATTGGAACGACTAATGAGCTGGCTAGAAAGTGGATTGATGACATGATGAGCATCGTTGGCCAAGATTATTACAAAATTTGCGACATCACTCTCCCATATTATTCCAAGTATTTGAAGTACTATCATCTTAATTTTCCCACAAAGTATTTACCTACCTCTGTATGGGCATGGTCATCTGCAAGAAGTAAACATTCTAGAGACAAAGAACTATCTCTTGTATTCTTGGTTTCAAACTTACATCGACTTTTCTTCAGCAAATGTCTCAGTTGGAGGATAATTTTTTAATGCTGGAATAATGGAGAAGGCCTACATAATGCATCATAGACCTTGTTCCCTAGATCTAAAACCTCACAAGCCTGAGCTGCAACCACATTATTATCCCTCAATCTTCTGAAATTATTAGATGGATCAATCCAAAGGCTATAAGAAGAGTTGGTACTTCCGTCCTTGAGGAGGTGTGAATAAAAATTGGATGTCTGTATATTGGGTGCAACAAAACTATGAAGAGTTTGTCGAGGATCTGAAAGGAGATGCAATATATGAAGCTGTCTGGGCTGGGCAGACATATGTCTACAGGAATGATGACTTTGTGCCAGAGCTAATCAGCCACTGGAGCCCAAAAACCAATTCTTCTCATCTGAATCATGGAGAAGTAGGCATCAGTTTGTGTGATGTCTACAAGATCTTGAGGTTCCAATTTTAGGTGATATGTATGATGAATTCATCCCTCTCAAGGCGACTTGGAATGATTTGGAGAAGACTCCGGCTTTGGCTTGAGAATTAATGAAAATTTTCTACAATCTCAAGAATTTGAAGACCTCTAAAACTCATTCTAGAAAGGATATCCATCCAGAGGAGTGGATGGATATATTTCATAACAAGAAGAAGGAGAAGGGTCCCACCTACACCCGTCCTACTACCTACCCCAGAAAGAGAAGAGGGGTGATTTTTCACATTCTGGCCGACTCTAGAAGTGAGAGAATTTGAGAAGTGGGGGTACGAAGTGGATCAGAGAATCCCAGAAAAGACCCATCTGGCGGGCTTCTTAGCCTTGTGGATTAGTGTTTATCTTCTTCCAGTCAGGGATTCGAAAGAAGGTGCCAGGCTAGGGACCTTCATTATTGCTGCCAAGTTGGATGAGAGGAAAATGGTTGGGTTGTCCACCCCCATTTTGGAGAAGATTCACAAGATCTTACTCCATGTAGTTATGGGTAAGTCTCCTTTGAGAATAGTGGGACCATTCCATGTTTTGTGGGGATGGATCACCACTCAGTTCAGTACATATGATGTACAGAGTGGAGTACAGGTTCCTAGGAGTTTTTTTAGGCCATCAGTGAAGGTATTTTATGGAATTTTTCCATTATCCCTCAACTCCTATGATATGAAGGCGTGGCTGAGCATGTTCAAGGAATTATATTTCTTTCCTTATCGAAACCCACCAACCGGGAGGTTTGTTGATGATGGAACAACATGCCTGGAATTGAGGTCACACATGCTGGCTTGTAGAGATGATGTATTGGCCACCAGGATTGAGGGAGAGATTATATGTGAGGCATGTGCTCCATACATATTTTCACGCCAATTCAAGTGTCTGCAGTAGACTGTTGTATCCCCTCCTATGCATGTAAGGTCAGAGCAGCATCTGATGGTTTCCTGACAACTATGGTTATTGAAATCTATGGAGAAGACTGGGGAAATATTTGATCTACTAGTTGCTGGAGCAGTGAGTAACTTGACTACATGGTATGCTGAGAACTAGGTAGCATCATACCCTAAAGCGGTACCGAATCATCCAGTTCATCGGGTGGGGAAAAAGAAGAGAACTGTAGAGAATGAAACCCTTCATCTGGAAGGTGACTCTTCTACACCTGGATCTAATTCACTGGATTCCTCACCCAGTGCTGACTCACCGGATTCTCAGGATGGGGATGATGAGGGACTACATGCATTAAAGTGGCCTCGTGTGAGATATAATCCTCCTGTCAGAATCAAGAGACCCACTCCATTGACTCCTGGTGAGTTACTTCATTGAGGAAATTTAATTTCCATTATTTTATATAGCAGCAAGCTTTATTTTCTCATCCTTTATTTTTAATTGCAGAAGTTGGGAAGAAGTTGAAGTCCAAGATTGTAGGACCCTCCTCGCAGCCTTCTAGTACAGATGCTGAATATCTACAACCAATGGTTGTCCAAACATGGCGGAGTTTATATTATGATGATGAAACTTCCTGGATGGACCTATGAGAATCTCTACACATCCTTGTAGTAGGGAATCTTCTAGATTATATGGATATCTATTTCAAGGATAACCTTGATGAAGTGCGGGATTACATCAGAGAGCTGGAGTTTCTCATATATGCCACTGATGATTCCATTCCTGTCACCAAGAGGGTGAAAAAAACGATAGATCATGGAACCACTAAGGGGACAGGTGCTTCTGGAGATGAGGAGTGGCACGATTACATGGCTTCTGAAGATGTAAGTCTCTTTGCTTATTTTCTTTGCAACTTGATTCTAGTTAACGCTTTTTTTACTCAAGAAAATTACTTTCTTCATCCTGCAGCTTACAAATAAAGGAACTATTGAGGTTCCTTCACCACAGTATAGCCCTGGTGGTACTGCCATCAGAGCTAATGAGTCTCCTCATGAGCCAGGCGAGGTATCTCCAGGCCAACAAGCCATGGACGAGGAGTTAGACATGTATTTTCATTATCCAATTCCGGTATTTGGAGATGATGATGTCAACAATCCCAAAAATCCAAAGAATCAATTACATTAAAGGAAGAAGTCCACAACTAAACACCTCATCAGTAGTGGTAATTACTTCGGATGGTCATGAATTTAATATCATGAAAATATGTCTCCTATTTCTTGGAATTTCATGGGCTTATTCAATTTTTCCTTTGAGAGAGAGGATTGACCCTCCTCTATGGACGACAGAGGGTGCTGGTTAAAAGTCACAAATTCATGCTGACTTGGATGCTCCCGAAGAAGATCCAGCTTCTGTTCCCAGTACTGCTCCTACTGCTAATGTAATGAGAGAAGAGCCGGGTTCTAGTAATTTAACAATAATTCAAATAATGTTGAATGAAAACATCAACTGACTTCCATTCTATGATACTTTTAGGTTTAACACCTGCACTAGAGAATTTGGTGGCCACTGCAACTGCCTCTACAATTTTATCTGAAGAAGCTATTCGGGGTCAGAGGTCACAGGATGAGGTTCTCCAAGAATACATATTGAATACTCCCACTGGTGAGACTAAACAGGAAGCTGATATATCACTAGATTAAATTATGAAACATGGAGCATCTTATGAAGACATTTTAGATCATGTTAAATTACCAAGTAATTTAGATGATTTTGGATGTGTGTGTTATCCCTCATCCTATTAAAAATAATCCTTGTTACATCTCTGACCATGATTGGTTGAAATGTGCAGTTCCATCTAAGAAAGCTGCTGAATTGATAATGCCTGAAGGGGTTATAGACAACCCTACTATTGCAGAGACACTAGATTAAGTGGATCTCAACCCGGTAGAGCTTCCTAAAACCCGTCCTGAAAATCCTGTTGAAACTATGAAACATGGGGAGGAGCCTTATCATCTTGATGATCTACCGTTGGGTAAGAAATAATAATATTTGTCGCTACACATAATTTTCAAGACAACTTAATCAACTTTTGTTATCATTTGAAACTAACCAAAACATTCAATAGACTATGAAGGGCCGTAAATTTCAGTGGCTAGATCTGGAGTTGAAGCCTCAACCTCCACCCCAACAGGAGTAGAAAGTGATGTAACAAGGGTCAAGGGGATGGAGCAGAACAAGGCACTTCATTAAGTGCATTAATTTCAGATTATATTGCCCTATGTCACAGTGATGGTGAATCAGACCCAGAGGTACAAAAGGTGCTCCTGTTTTCATGATACAATGCATGGCATAACATATGGAAGATCATATCTGAAGTGCCTCTTGTAGAGCTATCTTCGAATATCCCATGACTGTCATCCATGTTCGTCATGTTGGTACTTGGCAGTTTTGGATATCAAGATATCCATGTCGCGGTGAAACAAGTCATTTTAAGGAGGGAGGAGGAGCAGATGTACCATCAAGACCTGAACAGAGTGTGGCTATTGGCCAATATTAGAGAATTTGAGGCTTCGATGTCTCGAGCTGAGGCTGATCATGCTGAAAATTTAAAGGATCTAAAACATAAGATCAAGGAGAATGTTGTCCAGCAGATGCACCTTCAGCAATAGTTAGATGTTGTTACAGGGGAACTTGATTAGCTTAACAATTCATTGGAAGGAGTTCAAACAAATGGTATATAAGACAATGTAGATGCCAAGAAAGCACTCCATCAAGCTGAAAAGAGTGAAGCTAGTCGAGTGCATGAATTTCAAGTGGATGATGATAAAGAGCGGGATTCCATAAATCAAATGAAGAGTTATGTTGAAGACGTCTTGTTATTATTGGAAAAGAGAAGAGAATACAATCGTTGGATGTCCTTCTAACTCTTTTTCATCAATGAAAAACACTTTCATCTTCAATCATTTGTGCCTGCATTCTTTTTCTACCTGTTTAAATTTTTTTACCTAAGCCAATGGGCCTAGTAAGCATAGTTTTATTTTTCTAGGATTATAAAAATAACCCTACAAACATTTAATATTTTAATTGCTCAATATTACCTAAGTCATACAAAATGTACATCTAGTGAGTAGGGACTTGACTTTTGTTTATAGTTCTATTTTCTTTTATGGGAAGTTTAAATTCATGCACGTCGAATATAAAAAAGATATTATTTGATGTTGAAATAGCTTTGACCAAATAGATTAAAATTGACTCAATTCCTTGATAATTTATCTAAGAACATATTTCCATATTCATGTATGGGGGAAAATATGTAAACTATAACTTAATAAATTTTGAATATGAGGAATGATATGAAAAAGGGCTAAAAGGCATTAGAAGAAGTATTTCATAAGAATGAAGTTACCACTATTTAACAAACCTGTTAGGGGGATGAATTATGCAGGGCCACATAAGGGCATTGGCTGCATAGTCAAATAATAGCATCTTTTAGATGATAGGTCCGTTATGTAGACTGTTTATGCAAGGTCACCTAAGGGCATGTGCTACATAGTCAAGCAAAAGAACTCTCAGAAATGTTACGTTACTATTTCTAAAAATCCAATGAAAGTTTATGGAGATTAAAATTTCCTAAATCAGAGATCCCATTGTATGGAGATAGGTACTTGAATATTAAGAGGATATTTCCAATCAAGATTATCAAAGTATCAGATGAATGTCACTCCTGCAAAGGTCTGACCCAAATGGAGGGAAGGGAAATATAAACCATAGACATAAATACTTTTAAATCATGAAAAATATTATTGGATAAATATGTTAAGGATGGATATTTTTATGGATCCCTACATATTGTTGTTAATACCAATAAGGACAAAAGAGGTTTTCCTCCCATGAATGAAATTTCCACTATTTGAAAAACCCGTCAGGGAGTTCAATTATGCAGGGCCACCAAAGGGCAGTAGTTGCACAGTAAAATAATAGTATCTTTTTGCTGACAGGTCTGTTATATAGACTGTTTATGCAAGACCGCATAAGGGCACCTGCTACATAGTCAGCCAAAATAATTCTCGGGTATCAGACATTTTGTGACCAGAATTCAAGAATAGGGTTATGGGGATCTGGATGTATTCAAGTTTAGGAGTATGACACCTCAAAATGGGAATTTTCCAATGCATAAAAGAGATACATAGACCAATGCTGACCATAATCATGTTGTGTCTAGCTCCTGAATTGAAATGATGGAATTCACTACATATCCCATAAGGATGTAAATCAAGCCATATGTTGTTCTTGAAATATAGTTTAACGTCATGTGGGATGAGAGTGTAGGAGATCTTAGTTTGGTGTCAAAGAGCTCGGACCATAATGTGGAATACACATTTTTTGATTGTTATAAATAAGATGTGAATGAAGACGAGGGTTTTTATACAACATTCATGTTTTCACAGGGTGGGGTCTTTTCACCCAAGGGACTGAAAGTGGAATTTTGGGTTAGGCCCAAAGACATGGGGATGGATTCGAGGGATTCTCGAACATTCCTACGTATCCCATAAGGAATGGAATCAATCCATATGTTGTTATTTAAATAAACTTTGTACATATTTGGTTTATACAAGTGAAGGGTGAAAGGGGAATTTAGTGCAATGATGGTTTGACCCAAGATTAAAGGTTCGGGAATTTCCATGTATGCACATAGTCTTTGAAATATGGCATGATTGTAGATCAATGTCAATGATTATTCCCTCTTAGGAGAGGTACAATGGGGGACTGTATAGTTTAACATCATATAGCAAGGAAGATGGCGTTGAACAGTTTAGTGTCATGTAGTAGGGACAAAAGGGATGTACACAGTTTAACATAGTATGAGACAGAGGTGAACTGACGTGAAGAGATTGGTTTTGGGCTACTTCACGGATCAACATGTAATGAGACGGAGGTAAATAGACGTGAAAAGATTGTTTTTGGGCTTATTCATGGATCAACATCGTATGAGATGAAGGTAAACCGACGAGAAGATATTGGTTTTGGGATGCTTCACGGGTCAACATCGTATGAGACGGAGGTAAACCGAAATGAAGAGATTGTTTTTGGGCTTGAACATCAGGAGGTTGCCTACCTACTTAGCCTAGAAGGAAAGGATCAAAGTCCACGTAGTTCTATGAAGAATGAATTAGTGATCGAGTTGTACTTGAGGACAGTGACCAAAAAAATGGTGTTGGGTCTTACGCATAGTTAACGGTCTAGAGAGGGTGTATGGTTGAAACATACTCTATGCCCACGTGAGTCATATTCGATGTGAGAAACAAGAGGTAGAAACAACTCAAATGATGCATAGTTTAATGTCATGTAGGAAATAAGGGACATGATACAGTTTAATGTCATGTTGGATGAAAGAGGAACAGTGTAGTTTTAAAGTATTGTAGTAAGGACTTTGGGGACTGTGATGTTTAATGTCATGTAGTAAGGAAAAAAGAGGGGTTGTATAGTTTAATTTCATATAGCAAGGATGAAAGATGAGACTATGCAATTTAATGTCATTTAGTAAGGACAAAACAGTTTAACATCATGTTGGGCGAAATGGTGTTGAACAGTTTAGCATCATGTAGCTAGGACGTCGGTTATGAAGTTTAAATTCTTGTTAGAATTATTAGGGACTTTTTCACAGTTTAACGTCATGTGGGATGAAGAGGTGCACAGTTTAACGTCGTATATCTAGGATGATGGTTATGATGTTTAACGTCTTGCTGGACGTATTGTATTTGTGTTACATAAAATACTTCTTCAAAAATCTTGCATCGGTTGGAGTTGTAATTAGTTCTCCATCCATTGAGATTAAAGAATAAGCTCCATTAGAGTAGACCTTATGTGTTGAATAAGGTCCTTCCCACTTTGGCTCATGCTTGGGAGGTTTATTTCCTAGAATCATTCATGTTTTGAGAACCAATACCAATTCTCCCTGAATGAATGAACGAAGATGAACATTTTTTGTTAAAAGATCATGTTATTCAATTCTGATATATTTCCAAGTGGTGCCGGGTGCACAATCTTTTCTCATCTAATTGTTCCAATTCATCCTATCGCTTTTGAGATTGTTCATTTGTAGATGAATGATCAAAAATGGATACTCTGAGCGAGGGTAATTGAACCTCAATAGGCAAGACTACTTCTGTTCCATATACCAATGAATATGGAGTTGACTGCGTGGTAGTGTGGGTGGTGATCCGATAAGCCCATAATGCATGAAAAAGTTTATTAGGATATAATTTATTATCTTTATCCACCATCTTTTTTAGTATGTTTGAAAGAGTCTTTTTGAAAGATTCTATTTATCCATTGGCCACTGCATGATACTGAGATGAATTGATGGATTTGATGTTGTATTCTTGATACAACTTCCTTATCTCGGATGAACAGAAGTTGGTGCTATTGTCCGTCAATATGGTATGAGGGACACCAAATCTAGTAATGATTTTAGACTTGATGAAGATAAGGATGCTTTTAGAACTAACTTCTTTGAGAGGTATTTCCTCTACCAATTTGGAAAAGAAGTTAGTAGTAGTAAGAATATACTTAAACAACTTGGATTTAGCAAAAGGATAAGGTCCTACTACATCCATTCCCCATGTGTAAAATGCCCATGAGTATTTAGCTATATGAAGAAACTCTGGGGGTTTATTAATGAAGTTGGCACAAACATGGAATGAATGACACTTCTTAGTGAAATCAACACAATCTTTTATCATTGAAGGCCAAAAGTATTCAAGCCTTTGAATTTGATCAGATAGTCTATGTCCAGACTGGTGGGCCCCACAGACTTCTGCATGTACTTATTTCATGACAACCATTGTCTCTTCACCATCAATGCATCTAAAGAGAATCCCATCAAAACCTATTATGTAGAGAATTTTCTCTAGCTGATCTGGGCTATCATAAAGATTAAAATTGACCACACGTCACCAGAATTTTTCTTTATTGGCTTTATCAGGTGGCAGAGTTCCATTTTGAAGGTATTACCTTATAGGTGTCATCAATCTTGTAGTATGACCATATGGTTTAGAAATGGGAAAATTTTTCATTGATTTCCTCTATTCTTATTTGAGCATAAGATGAAACTGTCCGACAGTGGGCAATACTGATGATTGTCTCGTCCTGATTTGGATCTCCCAAAGCTATGGCTACATTAGCCAATCCATCATCTTAATCATTTTGTGATCGTGGGAAATAAGAAAATGTCAGTTCTGAAGGAAATTCCACTATTAACACTCTGATGTAATCATACAAAGGGATTAACTCTTCTTTTCTGATGGCATAATCCTAATTGACTTTTTTGATTACCAGGTTTGAATCACCTTTCACCTTTAAGTGATTCACCTGTGCCTGAAGCACTAACTCCAATCCTAATATGAGAGCCTGATATTCTGCTTCATTGTTTGTACCGCCTTCCCACAATAAGAAGGAATATGGTAAAACTGCCTTTTCCTGTGAAATAAGTACAATTCCTAACCCAAATTCTTTGAATTTAGGATCTTCCATTTTCTTCCCTGTTGGACTTCTGGAAGCACCTTCAATGTACATTTCACATGTTTGAAGACTATCATGAAAATAAATGACTTCTTCATCAGGAAATCCAATAAATAAAGAGGTATCATCTACTGAATGGTGTTCAGTAAGGAAATCATCCAGATCTTGGTCCTTTATTGCCTTTTGAGACACGTACTAGATATCAAACTGCTGAAAAATAACTGCCCACCTTTCTAGACATCCTGTAAGAATCAAAAGACTAAGGATTAATTTGAGCGGGTTGTTTCGAGATACCAATTGGACCTCATGATGTTGTCGGTAGTGTCTCAATTTCTGAACAGCAAAGATTAATACTTGGTAGAACTTTTCAATACTTGAATATCGGGTTTCTGCTTCAAGCATAGTCTGACTGAGATAGTAAAGGTTGTTTTCATTCCCAGCATCATTATTCTGGGAAAGGAAGGCACCCAATGATAGCTCTAAAGATGTCACATAATTAATAAGTGGTCTTCCTTCAATAGGTGTCATTAATACCGGTGGACCTAAGAGATATTTTTTGAGAATATTAAATGCCTCTTGACATTCTTCAGTACACTAGTAAGTGACTCCTTTCTTCATCAATTTGCTGAAGGGTAAACATTTTCCTGCCAAATTGGCGATGAATTGCCAAATATAGGCCATGTTTTCTTTAATTCCTCTCAACTCATTAAAATTTTTGAGGAGGTGACATACCAAGGATTGATTTTGTCCTCTCAGGATCGACTTCGATACCATGATGGTGTACAACAAAGCTGAGATATTTTCCTGAGGCTATCCCAAAAGCACATTTTAAGGGGGTCATATTCAAATTATGTTGTTGAAATTTGTGGAATATGATTTCAAAATCAGCCAAGTTATTAGAAAGTTGTCTAGATTTAACCACCAAATCTTCCACATAACATTCAAAAAAATTCCCTAAAAAGGGTTTGATGATACATTTCATGGCATGTTGATATGTTGCGCCTTCATTCCTTAGGACAAAGGGAATTACCCGATAGCAAAACACGCCATGAGGGGCTCTGAAGGCTATAGAATCTTCATCTTTTGGAGCCATTCAGATTTGATTATACCCATAATATCCATTCATGAAGGAAGGTGTTTCATATCCAACTGTTTCATCAATTAAGAGTTCTGTGATCCGAACTGGAAAATCATCCCTGGAACAATGCCGATTAAGATCTCTAAAATCAATGAAAACTCTAATTTGTCCATTATTCTTTTTCATAGGGATAATATTATCCAACCATTTGGGATATTTAACTTCTCTGATGAAGTTATATTTGATAATCTTATCCACTTTAGCTTTAATTTTAGAAGTATAAGTTGGATTTGTTCTTCTTGCAGCTTGTTTGAATCCTCGATATTCTTATGGAAAACCCAAATGATGAGTAGCATCATCAGTATTAAGCCTTGGAATTTCCATATAGTTCCAAGAAAATATATCTCGTTTTTTCGTTAAAAATGAAATATACATTTCTTTATCTTCAAGAGTCATGGACACACTAATTAATGTAGGGTGTGGAATATCTTTTGTACCCAGATTTATTTCTCTGAGTTCATCCACAGTGTTAGAGATACCCTCTTCATATGCCGGAGTATCATCTCTGAGATCTTCCCCTTCTTCTTCAATATATGTCACTTCTTTTGTGTCTACTTACATAGTAGATGATGAAGACAAATTTCCATGACCAGGAAAGAAGTTAATATGTGATTATCTTGAAGAAGAGGCAACCATTTTTGACCCTACTGATAATGAAGGGTCTTCCTTGGGTAATAAAGAGGATATGATGGATTGCGAATCGACATCATCGTTCACCTCTAACATTTCTATAACTTCTTCTGGCATGGTTAATGCTGTATAGAATTGCTGGATTTTAGCGGATGAAATTAATACATCTCTATTTGATCATTCATCATTGTTAGGTGAATCACCAATTTCTCCCATGCTGTCTGGCTTGATTTCCATAATTGAAATTATGGAATTTTCCATAAGAGTATTTGGATTTGAGTCTATCCTATCAATTTTACTGATAGGAAACACATAATTTGTACTCACATGTATGAATGGGCTTACTAGAATCTTTTCCAAACCATATGGAGCACTAATTTTGGTAACCTATTTTATCGTAGATACCTCCTTTCCCTCCATGTGATAGAATTCTGCCTCAATGTATTGAGATTCACATGTTTTGAATGGGGCTCTATCACCATACAATGTCCCAATTTGACCATTTAAACAATATTTGAGACATTGATGGTACGGCGACGGTATGGCCGCATGTTGATGTAGCCAAGGTCTTCCAAGAAAAATGTTGAAGGTTGTGTCATGACAAACAACCATGAAATATGAATTGGATACAAGATCCCCAAACTGAGTTCTGAGTGTAATCTCGCCCAGAGGTTCTTGTTTATTTTTATCATATTCTTGCAACATCAATGTAGAAGGAGATAAATCAGATTCGGTGAGGCCCAATCGACTAAGTGTACGAATAGGGATAAGGTTGACACCTGAACCATTATCAATGAAAACTCATCGGTTGTCTATATCCTTGACCTTACCAGATAAATACAAAGGTCTAATATGTCTATTCACAACATTATCTTCATCTTCATCTATAAAAGATATCACTGCATGGCATTCTGTATGACCATTCTCTACATGGTAGTCTTAAGCTGTAGCAATTTTAGTTTCAAATTCCCGAGGACTTGAAAAACCCTCTATATGTTCCTCCCGATGATCCTTTGATAGATTCAAGGCATCCAAAATTGATAACATGGATGGTAATTGGGCCAAATGTTTGAGGACATAATACTTTTGGGCCAAAGTTTTGCGTTCCCCAACAGGAACATGTGGTTTCGCAGGTGCCTTAGAAGTTGATGCTTTGGGAGTATATGCATCATGTATCGGGGTAGGAATTGGAAATACTCCTGGATTTGGAACATTAGACCGACTAGTTCTATTTATTTGCTGAGAGGATGAAGGTTTAAACTCCAACTGATCTTCTAAAATAACTGTTCCAGGACTGAATCTGCCATGTGTGGAGGAACTTGCTTGTTCTTATTGAGCCCGCTGAAGGGCTCTGCCACGATTTTCTGCTTCATATACAGTTCTAGTAGGGGTAGGATTGAAATAGTGGCTTCTCGAATATCCAAGTCTTCCTATATATCCTAGACCTTTTTAACTCCCTCTAATTCCTCTATTTGATATATGAAATTCATTCTCATCAAGATCGAAATTGTGACTGGCATAATGATCTGTTAAGTGAATCATGTTAACAGAACCAAAGATCAACTCTTCATATGATGAAGATTCTGCCTGATTAGCCAGTTTAGGTTATTCCATTTGGTGGGGCGGTTCCCATGGCTTTGAATTAGATGGCATTAAATATTCTAGAGTCAAATAAAACTTGGTCTTTGACATGATCTCATATTCTTTTGACTGCTCTTCTTTCTTTGAATGATACCGCTTCTTTGAGGACTTTTCTTTCTCATGAAAGGGATTTTTCTGTGGAATTCATAGTAGAAGACACAATTGGTTTCTTCAATTTCATTCGTAAAATTGCATGAGTTCGGTTGATCGTTTTCCTAACCATCCAATCGTCATATTTCGGCACATTTTTTCTTTTGACTTCTTACCACTCGCCTTCTTCCTCTGGATATGTAGCATTAACACATGCTACATGGTCTGAAGAACATTCCAGTTTGACCTGTCTCGAGTCCACCATTTTTTGCTTGAGGTCTTTGAAGATAAAATACTCCTGAATGGGATGCCCCAACATCTGATGAAATAGGAAATAGTTGGGACGATCTTTTTCTCATTCCTTGTTCAGCCTTTTAGGCCTTGGCAATTGATCCAAATTGTTTTTCAGAGCCGAAATGATGTAACCATGAACTTGTTCATTTTGGAAAGAATAAAATTTTTTCTTCAACTCCTCAAATTTTTTTTGTCTTTTATATCTTTTATCATATTGACAAAACGGGCTCTGTTTTTGATGCTCAGGAGGTGGAGCCCTTCGATAAGATGAAGGTTTTGAAGTAGAAGTAGGTACATGGGCCTGTTTAAGAATAACTGTAGTAGTATCTGCTTTACCCATTCTCCTTCCTGGATCTGATGGAATTACATGAGTTTTATCCTTTGTCTTTGTAATAGAGTCTTGAATCTTTTGAGTGATTGAAGTAAGGTCTCGAAACCCTCCTATGTATTTCACAAGGATCAACGGTGTGTGAAAATCATCATGAAAATTTTCCTCATAGATTGGCAACAATTATTCTTGAGGGAGTGATAAGCTTAAGGAATATTTTAATCTTTTACATCGAGAAATAAAATCAAAAACTCTTTCATTCTCCCTTTTATTAGATATTTTATGATAAAAACTGTTGTTTTTGGCAACGTTGAGCTGAATTGAAGAAGGAATCATTGATGAAGATCTTCCCACCCAGTAATTGACTGGGATTGAAAGCTTGTATACCAGACAAAGGCATGCCATTGTAATGAATGTAGAAAACACCTGAGATTAAAATATTCTTGTTGTTGAGGAGTTCCCTTAATATGATCACAACGAGAAATAAAATGTGTTAAGTGCTGTTCTGGGTCTCTAAAACCATTAAAAATTGGGAATGTGGTACTTTCAAAATTTTATGGGGGAGGAATTGCGTCAACCATTTAGGGTAAGATCTCTTTTCTAGTTTATTTTGTGTACGTTTTCCCTCCATAGCTTCCAACCAAACTGTTAATGACTCAATGGTAGTCATTAAATTTTTAGAAACATCTGGTTGATCTTGGACTTGAGAAGGTGCAATAACTAGAGTTTGGATAGGTATGGTGGCTGGTACTGCAACTGATGGTAGAACCACCGATTGTTGTTTCACATGACCTATAGGATAAGACCTGTGAGGGTATAATGGAAAATGAGGATATTCTTGATCAAACTCATTAGCTGCAACAAATTCCCTTGACTGACTGACTCCAACACGCTTAGGAGGAAGACTACCTTGAAGTAGTTCTGCATTCAACCTCCTTAATTCCTTCATTTCATCATCTTGTTGTGTGAACCTTTGATCTAGTGAGAGTGATTGGACTTCTCCAGAGGAAGGGTGGAATGTAACCTGATTTTTTTCCTTTCCCCTTGTTAGATGCCTTTCGGAGAGGGGGAAGTTGGTTATTTGAAGGAATACCTAGATTCTGGGTAAGCCTTTGATTTCATGTATGAAAACCTTCTTCATTTGCCTCTGTGTGTACAACCTCTTGAGCAAGAACTTATTCATCCGATCCTTCTGATTGAGACTCATGTTTTGGAGGATCAGAAACAATGGAATTGATTACATTTATTTTTGCATAATGCATTTCATCCCTTATATCAGCATTTCAGTGATATTGTCTTCTTCCATGTCCTCGATGAGACATTACCTTTTATTTAGTTGACCCCTCGAGGACTTCTTGATGAACCGTAATTTGGAGGGAATATCTTGATAATTCAGATCTTAGTTCCTCTTGTGGCTTCTTCCCTAATTGAGAGAAGACGGACTTTCTCTGAGGAAGAGATTGAGGATTTGAAAAAGTCCCAAGTCTAGTGGACTGGGGATGTTCCTGCACAACTCCTTGAATACTATTTGTTGATTCTGAGGGTTGTACTAAAAGAGTCCCTAGTCTGGAAATCTTGGGTAGTTCTTGATCTGCTACATCTGAGAATTTCTTAAAATCTCTCCTGATTTTGCGGACTTTAGTCTGTAAATTGGCTGGATGCATCAACCTACATCCACTCAAATCACCTGACTCAAATGACCGTTGGATGATATCTGACACTTCCGTCACTTGATGATGTGCACGCTCTAAACAAGAGGCCTGTTTGATATTCTCATTTTCATGATTCAAGAGTAATTTGACAACCTGTTCTCTATATTCCTGACTTTGGGAAGAACTATTTGATTCATATTCTTGAGAAAGCCTTTGATTACATACAAAAACAATTGGTTGTGGTCGGCCATGTGCAATAACATTGCATGAGATCATTTTTAGTTGGATTTGCTGACTAGGGATTACAGTGAAATGTAGTGCTCCTTGAACACCCCATCCCCTAATATGAATACAGATGGGGCATTGGAAATTAACAAGCAAAATCTTTTTATTTTGCCAAGTCATGAACACTAAAGGGCTCTCTACTGCTTTTCAACCTTTGGATATCAGGAAACTGAGAGAGATGTCAAATAAATTTTGTGTTGTAACCCTTCTATTATCTTGACATGATTTTTATATTCCTCATAAGATAATATTTTATTTTTCAATTGAAAAATAGTTTTCCACATGTTGAGACGAATATCATGAATACAATCTTCTATCAACAATTCTGGAATATCATACTAAGAGTTAGCCAAAGGCCAAAACATGATTGGTACTTCACCTTTTTCCAGTTATTTTCTCATATTCAGCACTTCCTCCTTAACATTGATGAATATTATTCTACCTGATTAGACCAGATATGGTGCTTCTTTGTTGCTTCATCAGAGTCAAAAAAATTGCTAAAGAATTCATTTATCAAACTAGAAGATGAATGGCCCAGGGGTGGTTCATAGAATAACCTACATCCTGGCCTATCTTCTCATTGAGAAAGTATTTCACCTGCTAGCAGTAAAGCATCAGACATGATTGGCTTCACATTTTCAAGTGCCTCATGATAAGAGTTTTTTCTCGTTACTGCATTTTCCTTTGAATAATTTTCTAGGAAATGTGAATTACTACTGTGGAGAATAATTTCTCAGCTAAATTCATCATCCTGGGGAGGACCACGATGGTGGGTTACATCAAAATATGAATCCTTTTTCTCCTTGATCTTCTGGCCATGTAGAGGGTTATTGTGGCTCTCATCTAAAGATGATACTTCGAGATTGACCAGAATGTCATGAAGCAAGCCTTCATGAAGAAGTGTCTGATAAATACCTTCAAAATTATTATTCCCACTATTGGGAAATGAGAGAGTAGAATCCTAAGTTGCAACAGATAATTGTCGGAGGGTTTCAAGAACTCCAGAATCGAGCAAGGCCTTATTACAGATCGGCTCTTGATTTCTTCATTTTGGGAACCACATGTTGAGAAAAGTGGTTATTATGGGAAGGTTTATGTCCTTCTTAGGAGAAATAGTCATGTTAGGATGATTATATCTATTTAAATCAGGTGTATGTTCCCGACTTGATTGTCCGCCTGACATGGGGGAGTATACCCCACAACCTTATTGGACTTGAACAGAGGTGTGTATCTATTCCAGAGTGATATGTTGATGAGTCACACCAATGGTAGGGACAAATTTGTATTTCATTCCCTGTGATATTGCTGAATTTGTTATAATATTCTAACAGGCATCCAGAATATGGGAAGGGATTTGCTTCTGCTCTTTCACTATTGTCAGAATGTTCTTGGTGACTTTTGCTTCCGGAATGGGAATATATGTCCATTACGTGCTTGGAGTAGGTTTGTAATCCTGATTCTTTCATCATTTTCCTGTCAGTGGATTCTAACAGTACTCATGTGTGGGGGCAAAGAGTTGAGTCTGCTCCAAATTTGTCATCAGAGCTTTCTAACTGACTTCTCCTGGGGCTACCAAATGAGACTATTAGTAGTCTTGATGAACATTAGCAGGTGTATGTGCCTGATGTGTATTCTTCATCAAGTATGGTTGACGAATATCCTTTAATACTGTCAGATGAGACTATTGACAGAATTGTTGATTGTAAATAGGTGTATGTCCTTGTTTATCAGTTGCCACCACATTAGATTGGAGAGATTCTTTGGTTGTAGCCAGACGAGCCTGCTGACTAGCAGACGAGCCTGATGTGGGATTGGCATGTTACTACCAGTAGAGTCTACTGGGTAGTAAAATCAGGATGGACGAGTGAATATGCCCGCTCGTTTTTTTCCATTAAGTTGGCTTGATGTACTTCTCCGAAGGGGGAAGAAGTAAGAACCTGCTCCCTATTGACCATATTTCACCTCTGGAGTTTCTTCTTGAATGCTCAGGTCTGAGGAACCTGAGTCGAACCCCTAAAGGTGGTACCCTCATCATGTTGAGGGTGCACTGCCACACGAGTCTGGCAGCGATTGTTGATGGGACCCTGCTGAAGGACTCATGTCTTCTTTAATTAATGCCTCGAGTGACCTTCTCAATCAACTCCACATAATATGGGAGGGACTTGTGATTGCGTTCATAGTAAAAAGACTAGAAATGGTTGGATACGGTGGTTGGAACCACCTGATTTTTGATCATTGGTTGCCGTTGTCCGGACAACCAGGGTGAATTATTGACTTGGAGGGCTTGTCGAGCGGAATCCAGAGTTGGAATAGTACCATGTTGACGGTATTCCTTAACCAGTGCATTTGAGACCCATTGTTGAAGATGCTGAGTAGGTGATGTCTTCCTTAGAGCAGACGAGGATCCAGCAGGAGTAGCAATAAAGGCATTCTCAGGTGTGAACTTTAGAGAAGCCATTTCTGTAACACAAAGAGATCATGGAAACGAGTGTCTGTTTGATATATTGGACATAATCAAGATAAGTTCATCCACTACATCTTTTACATGAGCACATATTTAATTGATTGCTTTGTTGGCCCCCACATTGAGTTCCATATGGGCCTACCAAATAAGTAAAACATCATTTAACTTGGTTAAGTATTCATGTCGGGTTCACCATTATTGTTTCTTCTCGAAATGGGGATGACATTGTTTATTTAAGGTTCAAGAATTTCAATCAGTTCTTAATGGGTTT
Organism: Viscum album; assembly: GCA_963277665.1. Lineage (NCBI taxonomy): Eukaryota > Viridiplantae > Streptophyta > Magnoliopsida > Santalales > Viscaceae > Viscum > Viscum album. The sequence continues at coordinate 943,208,178 of OY728162.1, forward strand.
AATCATAGAATTGGAAACATCCAATGATTCTATATCTATTTAGAGCAACTTTCCAAAGGTAGGTGCTCATTAGTTGTCGACCTATGAGGCTTAAGAATTTGCATTGGTCGAGAGGATGGGAGGTCAGACTCATCACACCTTTTTGGGGGGAATTATTTTCTACTCTGGGACTCTCTTATAGATTTTTGTTATGTTCGTGAATCCTTATTAATTTACCATGTATGAAAATGACTTTTCCTTTAGATCTGACAATCAATGATTGATATGTGTGAGATTTAGAGAATCTTTTATATGTATTTGAGGTTCTTCATCAATAGAAAATCGTCCTTATTTATTATAGATTCATAGTCTATGGTATCCTTCAACACATTATATAGAAATCTCTTGATCATTATGATAACCATATTGGTTTTAAAGACACTCAGTGGGCACATTAATTTTATTGTTATTCAGAAGCACATGGATTATTTTAGAGTTTGGATCATACCCGCAGATGGGTTACCAATGTATCCTAGTTTAGAAAAGGAATAAGAACTCACATAGTTTGATTGAAGAAGTATGAGTTTTATTCATGATTAATGTCCCAAAGAGAGATGTCAAAATTACGTTTACACTCTAATATCATGTGAGTCAAGATCGGTGTGGGAAACAAGAGGTATTAGAAAAACCTGGCGATTTTTCCATGAATAATGTAGGGCTTATGTATGTATGACTTCCCAAATAGATAAAGATCATGACTTACTTCTGAGAAGAAGCCCGAGAATATGGTCCATAAAGGTATATGTGCTTTATGGAGATTTGGATACTCTAACTTGGGAATTACTCCTGAGGAAGATGCCCAAATTAAGAGGGGACTTATGATTGGGTTTTATTACTAAGAAGGAAGACCAAATAAAAAGAAATTATGATTGGGGATTACTTTTGAAAATGAGGCCCAGGTTAAGAGAAATTATGATTGGGGATTATTCATAAGGAGGATGCCTAGATTTGGGAACTTTGGGCTTACTCCTGGGGAGGATGCCCAGATTGGAGAACGTGGGGATTACTCCTAAGGAGGATTCCTAAGATTTGGGAACTTGGGGCTTACTCTAGAAGAGGATGCCTAGATTTGAGAACTTGGGGCTTACTCCTGAGGAGGATTCCCAGATTTGGGAACTTGGGGCTTACTCCTGAGGAGGATGCCCAGATTTGAAAACATGGGTCTTACTCCTTAGGGGGGTTCCTAGATTAATGATCTTCTCATCTTAAAGGATATGGTTTAAATGAATGAAATCTCTAACCTTAGTGACATAAATATATGTAAATCACGAGGTTTTGAGAGATATTTCATAGAATTCCATTCATATAAGAAATCCAACAAAGTAACCATGCCATAAATGGATTTGAATAGGGTTTTGAAGGCTAAATCTTGAAGAGGAGAGGTGGATTTGATGAAAAGAGTTGAATAGGCAGGAGGGGCACCCAAAAAGAGGCATGCACGCAAGTCCTCTTTGGGCGTGCAAGTCCTGGTCAAGCAAGTATACTTGCACGACATGGGTGTACTTGGGTGACGGTTAACCAATAGGTTAATACCTGGGCGACACCTGGCTCAAGCCCTTACTATTATCCTTAAAGGCTCCCAAAAGGTTGGAGCGCAAGTTTTGTTGAAGGGATAAGGCGGCGTGAAAGTGTGGCCATTTCTCTTAAGGGTTAGACACTTAGGCGAGCAAGTGTTGAGGAATTTCAACACTTGGGCCATATTCCACCCCCTTTAGATCTTCCATTCTAGGTAAGAAATTACCTTAGAAGTGTTCGGAAGACTTCAAGAAGAGACTAGGGTTCCGAGAGCTTAAATCTAACTTTGGGATTTTTTTCGTCCTCAAAATGGAGGGACCACAGGGGGTATTTATAGCCCATTGAGGACCTTGGGAAAAAATAAAGTAGGAAGTGCAAGTCACCTGTGCGACCAATATGTGTTGCGCAAGTATACTTGCACGACCATGGTGAAACTTGCACGATCTATGCTTAAAGAAATCCTTGTTCATGCCATTTTCAATTACTGATGTTCTTCGAAGGATGAATCTCTTTGTGCTTAAGTTATTCCCCTTTTTCATTCGTTATAGTCTATGACGTAAAGGAGCGTCATCAATGACATACTTAATAAAACATATAAAGAAAAATGAATCAGTTAACACTCGAAACAATTATACTACTGAAATATTATTAACACAAAAATATTAGAGGATCATATATGATATCATATTTATATATTTGTTTCTTTTTTAATTTAATAACAATAACTTAAATATTATATATAATCTTAACATACCCTCGACCAAGTAAAAGTACAATGTAAGGGGGTTTTCATCTCACTTTTTATTTCTGTGAGATTCATTCTATATTTTCCACTATGTAATTTTGTGTGGTGCATATACTACCCATTATTGTATTTATTGTGTAATATAATATAATTTGTGGGTATTTAAATATTCATTATATGATCCTTCATTCATGGGGATTATGTTTCTTATGTTACCAAATCGGTAAGGGAATTTATAATTTCAATTTTCACTCATTGGGTTTTACGCATACATCATTGATTATTTTAATCAAAGATTATGTGAGGAAACACTATTTACTCCCAATTGTGTGGTTATACTTTTGATATACATAACCACTCCATTGATAAATTCTCAAGTCATTGATACGAACTTGATAAGAGTAATCTTAACTCAATTTCCATTCATTGAGTTAAACATCCATGTCATTGGTGTTGTTTTTACAAGAATATGTGTGAATGTCCTCTAATTTATTTAAAATAAATATCCAATGATATTGGGGGTATTTATATTTTTCACACATAATTATGTCATTTATTTATCCTTAATCTATGGATATGGTTTTTATAAGGGATTTCATCTCAATTTACTTTCTATTGAGACTTCTTTGTTGTCATACGCCAATTCACTTTTATATGGTGTATATACGTTCCTTTGATATAGTATATCATCATCCCATTATTCTTAGGATATTATAATGTTTTGATTAAATTTATTACTCAATTATTTATATTAAAGAGTCTCTTATTTGGTTAGGAACTCTAACTAAAATATCATTTTAAATGTTTTAATGATTTATTCTTCTAAATCATTTTCATTAATATATATGTTTTAAAAATGGGTTTAAGGATTTATTTATTTAGACATTAATGTATTAAAATTAAAATTCCATTAAAATTTTTAAAATTTTCATGGGAGACTTTTATTCAATAATCTCTTTTAAATGGATTTTTGATAAATAGTGCGACTTTTATATGTTTTCATGAAAAGGGGATATTTCACTCAAATATTTTTACTGATTATTTTCATATATTTGAATATCCATTATTTTATTTTATTATTGATTGAGGTTGATCGATTATAATATAATCTTCCATATTGTATGGAATGAGTTATTTTTGACTATGAATGTTCTATTTTTATACCAATCATGGGTTTTGGTTAAAATACTGACATTTCATATGCTAGTTTAAATACTAATGTTTAGATTTTGTTTCACCCTTTTTATATGATGAATGAATTGGACTTAGTAAGTGAGGGGTGGGGCCCGCTATAGCACCCTTTCAATCATTTTATTTAACTTTTCATTATTATACTGATGATTAAGTTTAAAAGGCATGTTTTTTAGTCTTATACTTTACCTTAAATGTTTATGCTTATTTATGATAGTTTCTGCTATATTTTTATCCTTATTGAGCATCTAAGCTCACCCCATTCTTATGATTTATTTTTTCCAGGATGTGAATAAGTATTTTATGACTAATCTATAGTGATAGTCTAAGGGATTCGAGTGTGTTCAAAGGAGATACAATGTTTATTTTTCTTCATTTCATAATGTAACATGAAACTTATATAGATATCTAGTACTTCCAAAGCTACTTAGCTGATCAGTATTTCGGTACATAATCTCTTGTTGTCATGCCAATGTTATGTAATAATGTACTGACTATGGGTAACTGGGGTTAGGGGGTTATAATTGGTATCGAAGAAAGTTTTCTACAAACCTTGGGAACTAGATTTAGAAAAACACTGATTAGAGAACATTACCCTAGGAGAGACTTTAAGGATTAGTATAGAAGAACATCCCAGAATTTTTCTAATGTTGAGATTTTATGAGTTTTCAATGAAATAAATACCAATCTAGATAATCAAAGTTGATGTGGATATGGAACAGATGTACCTATGATTGAAAACTCCAACATGGAGTTTCGAGCATGACTTGGGGTATCCTGGTACACGGAAACAGGCCTTACTATGCACCTAGTTTGACACTCCAGGGGGATATGCTTAGAATAATTCAAATTTTCTTTAGAAACTAATTAGAAGGATGTTAATATGAGATGATAATAAATAACCTTGGTTAACCCTATTGTGTTTTAGATTGAAAATAAGCTGTAATGATATTCATGAAAGATATCATATTCATACAGAATCATATTCATGCAGAATCATTTTCCCAAAAATATGATCAAAAAGTATACATTTTATAAATCATAAACTCAATAAATAAGAGAATGGATGAGAATGATAAGGGCTCCAGTAGTGGATACCATAGAGAAAATAAAGCTTAATTACCATCATGTATGAAATGTGGAAGGAGACACCGAGGAAAGTGTCTCAATGGAAAAAATAAATGCTTTATAATTGAGAAAAAAAACATAAATAAATAATATCCAAGAAAAAATGAAGAGTATTATGGATGAAAATAAAAATGATATGAAGAATCCATTTATAGTCATTTTACATAAATATTGGGGACCTGGGAATTACCCTAGTCAATACCATATTCTATAGGATAAACTCTATGTCAATGAACACCCTAAGTTGAAATAAATGTATGGTAAAATGTTTAAAAGTATTAATGATCTTTGTTGAAGATATTACTTTGGAATACTTTTATCTTTTATGTGTAAACCAAATGTTTTTTATGTGAAAATCTTATTTGAGGAAGGATTGTCTTGTCTTTTGTGGGTACAGTTAGAAAGAACCATTTGGGTTTATATGATACTTGAATTTGAGGAAAAAACATGTTATTACTTTTTAGATGAAAATGCATGGTATGAGATAACATTTTTAATTAAATATGTTATCGTTATTTTTGATGAATTTATCTCATTTTTTGGTATGTTATAAAGTTATATAGTTTTTTTAAAAAGGATAACATGAAAACTGTGAAACAAACCATTACGTCAGACAAAGCTACGAGAATCAAACCCACCAGTAAAGTGTGATAGGGATTTATCACCTTCCACAGGACTATGTAAAGTCCCTGGTTATAATGACTAATTAATCTTTGTTAAATGATTTTATGGATCAAGAATATGTTGATTTTTGGAACTTATGCTTTATAAAATGGGTATCCTTAGTATAAAAAAGTGATTTGGTGATTTAGTGATAAATTTTATTTTGTAAGACGTTTTCTTTTTTGGTAACACTATATGCCTAAGAAAAATAGACTATAATGGGATTTCATATGAAGAGTACTAGTGGTTTTTTATTTAGTAAGAAGCAATGTTTTTATTGTGGACTTATAGGGATTTAGGTTATTTATGGAAATGATTAACCTATCATAGGAAATATGGGATTTAGTTAATTATTTTTAATTATGGGAAATTAAGAGTAGTCAATGTTATTTAGAGCTAAATGTTAAGATTTATCATTGAAGACTATGTAATCAAATCCTTCTGATTCTTGGGTTTAAAACATAGTTTTGATTATTTTGATGAATTTCATGGACTATTGTTTATTGTAGGGTCTTTGTTGAACTTTGGGAATTATTTTTGTAATTTTTGAAATTAAGAGTAGTATTTATTCTTATAAAGGATTATCCATTTTTGGGATCATTTGATCTTTTACAACCCATTTTGGTTTCTGTTAATCTATAAATACAACGAATATATGTACTATATCTTTTTTGGATTATGTGATTCTCTAGAAGTTGATTTTGGCACTTCAGGTGTGACCAATTCAACATGAGTACTAATCATTTAAAGAAAAGATGAGTTAGTGGTAGAAATAGATTAAAAGAAGAAAATATACTTGAAAAGTAATTATATATCCATGTTTTATTAATAAATCTCATTAATTAATTCCACAACATTATGTAAAGGAATATAAAACAAAAAGAGTTTTCTGCTTACTCTTCCTATAGGGTAATCAAAGACTATTTAACCCATCACAATTTTATAGTTTTATGGTAGTTAAAATTCTCCTGGTCGTGTTTTAAATAACTCTCCATTAAAACATGATGGTTTGTTTTCTCTTCCATATGTAGGTTTTTCTACATGGAACCCTTATATGGGTTATCTTGGGTGACCTTTGTATTTACCATTCTCTATTTTAAAGTGATCATTTTGTTTACTCTTTTTCTGTTGTGGGATTTCAACAAAGATGTTATAAAATGTCTAACCCCATGTTCTTTTTCATAGTTTAAATTTTGAGGATGAAATTATTTGATGGAGTGGATAATTTAACACCCGAAGCATCCACAGTACGCTTCTTTTTCAAAAATAAAATAGATTTTGTTATATGAATCTTCGAGTTCTAGCACACCATGACCAATCAAACTAGCCGTTTACAAATTAGTTTTGAATAGAAATACCCACTTTTAAAAATTTTATAAAATTTCTTTTTCAAAATAAAAATTATTTTTGGATTTGGAATATCAAATTTACCTTAGGGTTAATTTTTGGTATTTTTTTGAAGACTTTTAAATTTTATATTAATAGTGAAAAAAATTGAGTTATTGTTTAAAACCAAAAAAAAATTAAATAATTATTTTTTAATTTAAATTCAAAATAGATACATAATACCTATATTTGTTAATTTAATTCATTGAAGTTACTTTATAATAAGGTTAGATATATAAAATTTTATTGAACTTTTCACCATATTTTACCCACCTTCTAGGCATATTTGAAAATTTTCATAAAATGTAATTTTATCGCTTCTATGAATTGAATTTCAGAAATCTGAGAGACCCGATTGACATCAGTATGTAAAACGTGGTTCAATAGAATGAAAATTATTTTTTAAAAAATAGTAACTTTTCAATTTTATTTACCACGGTTAAATGTAAATAAGTTAATTAAAGGTAAAAATGATATTATAATTACCATAACACATGTCTTAATTCTATTGGATAAGTTGTTTTCAAAAAAATAAAACTTATTAGTAAAATATGATCCTTCTTTTATCCACTTGGATTAGATTAGGAAATTTATTATATTTTATTTACGGAAGAGTTAAAAGTGTTAAATTCAAAATTTAATAACAAAAACATTTTAAATATGTGGTTATACATAAGATAAATTCAACTATTAATATTAGTTTGAAAGATAAAAATAATTGCAACATCATTATATTTTCTTTTTAATTTTTATACATTAAATAATTTAATTTATATATGACACAATGATGATGCAGTAATTACAATTTTAATGAAATATTAAAATAATTGATATTATAAATATTAAACTAAATTTAAATAGAAACTTTTGATGCCATAATAGAATTTTTTAGGTGTATATGACATGTTATGGTTAATTAAATGTATTTCTTTCGAAGAATAATAAAATAATATTTCAAGCCTTTTCTAAAGTGCCCCTCACCTCTTTTATAAAACGGTACATCCCCTTATCTCAAATTCACACCTCCAAATCTATTTGTATCAGATATAACCCTTAACAAATATCCTCCCAACTACCCTCAAATCATCCTATAGTCCTTTATTTGATCATAAATCCAACGTTAGGAGCCCTTTTGTTCAAATCAAAAGGAAACTCCTGAAGAAGAGGTCATTATTTCATCACCTCTTTCAATATTCTTTTCTTCTTCCACTTCTACCTTCGTTGTTGTTTACATACCAAAATAATAACTCTACTACCTTCTAATTACTGTGATTTTATTATAAATATTATACAACCACATTCATTATTCTCTCAAATCCATTAATGACAAAGTTATCATACGTGCATATGTACGGCTTGTCATCTCCATGATGTGGTGTAGTATTTTATTCAAGAATTCATTATTTGGATGGGTATAATAATGAGTATAATTGATGTAAATAATAAATATAACATGTTAATAATTATTTATATATAATATACCATTCAATTACACAATATTGGACCATCAATAGAATGATATTTTTTCTCATACGAACATACAGTGTACAGTCTCCACGACGTGATGAGATCTCATTCCCCATCATAACCATTAAATAATAATTTTCATTTCATGATTTCAAAAATGTTTAAAGAATATAATATCATTATGTATACATATCAAATACATCCTATAAATAACAAACATGTCTTATGAAACAAAACATATAATGGAAAATGGATCAGTTTACACTCGAAAAAATAATACTACTGAAATATTATTAACAAATAAATATCAGAAGACCATATTTGATATCATATTTATGTATGTGGTTATTTTATAATTTAATAACAATGATTTAACCATTATATAGGAGGTTAATTTACCCTCTCCTAAGGAAAAGTGCAATGTAAGGGGGTTTTCATATCACTTTTTATTCCTATGATATTCTTGCAATATTTAGCACTATTTAATTTTGTGGGGTGTATGTACTACCCATGATTTTATTTTTGTGTGATATAGATTAATTTATGGGTATTTAAATATTCTTTATATTATCCTTATTTCATGTGGTGTATGTTTCGTATATTACCAAATATGTTAGGGAATTTTTAATTTCAATTTCCACTCATTGGGGTTTACGCATAATTCATTGATTATTTTAATCCAAGATTATGTGTGGAATCACTATTTACTCCCCTTTGTGTGGTTATAATTTTAATACACATAATAAATCCATTGAAAAATTCTCAAGTCATTGATATGAACTTGATATGAGTAATTTTAACTCAATTTTCATTCATTGAGTTAAACAACAAAGTCATTGGTGTTGTTTTTACATGAATATGTATCAATTTACATTCCATTGATACATCTTTATTGTTATGCCCCAATTCACTTTTATTTGTCGTATATATTATACATTGACATTGTGTATCATAAATCCCTTTATTCTCATGATATTATAATGTTTTTATTAAAGTTATTACTCAATTATTTGTATTCAAGGGTCCCTCATTTGGTTAGTAACTCTAACAAAAATACCATTTTAAATGTTTTATAGATTTATTCTTCTAAATAATTATCATTAATTTTGTTGTTTTAAAAATGGTTTTAAGGAATTATTTATATGGACATGAATGTTTTAAAATTAAAATTCCTTTCAAAATATTCATAGGGGTATGTGACATTTGGATTAAAAAATATCTTTTAAGTGGATTCCTGATAAATAGTGCGACTTTTAAATGTTTTCAAGAAAAAGGGGATATTTCTCTCAAATACTTTTTCTAATTATTTTTATCTATGTCAATATACTTCATTGTATTTTATTCTTGATTGAAGTTTATTTATTATAATACAATATTCCATATTGTATTGAATGTGTTATTTTTTACTGTGATGTGCTATTTATATAGCATTCATGGTTTGTGGTTAATGTATTGACATTTTTTATGATAGTTTTAATATGAATTCTTCGATATCGTTTCACCCTATTCATATAAGGATTTCATTGGACTAAGTAATTGACGGGAAGGGCCCTCTATATCCCTTCAATGCACCGGTAGGTCTTATGAGACAAACTAGTGTCTTGGCACAGGGCCTTGATAATATTTTTATTTCTAGTCTTGGAATGAGGCCTTGAATATGTGGTTATGATGTCTAGAATTATGCATTCCATCATTTTGAAATTAGATATTGATATTACATGTGTTTATTTGACTAGTAGAATATCCATGTGAATAAGTAAATGGGATTATTTTATTTATCTATTCAATATTATACTGATTTTTATGTTTAAAAATCTTTGTTTTTTGTATAATACTTTTACGTAAATATATTATCCGTATTTATGATTTTTTTCTGCTATATTTTTATCCTTACTGAGAATCTAAGCCCACCCATTTCTTTTGTTTTATCTTTCCCAGGTGACAAAGAAGTATATTATGACTGACCTTCAGGGATAGGAATAGGGATATGAGTGTGTTCAAAGAAGACACAATATTGCTTTTTTTCCTTTCATAATGTTATGTGAATCTTATGTACGTATATTGTACATCCATGGATGATAATGATATTGGTCTTTCAGGACATGATCTCTTGTGATCATTCCATGGTTATGTAATAATGTACAGAATTAGGGTAACTCGGGTCGGGGTGTTACATAATCCAAGGAACATAATCCATAGAATTCCACAATAAGAAAGCTATTGATTCTAAGGTGATCGGCCATGTTTAAACATGGATAAGAAAGTATACAGACCTTTAGGCTTTCACCATGGAACCAACTATTAAATGCTGGATCCAAGGAGTGTATCCATGGTATCATATAATAAGGTAAAGGACCCAATGGTAGTATACTAGGAATCTAAGGAATAGATATGAACCGGAGTCTATACGGGTATCAACCAAAGAAAACAACATCCTTGAATTGGAATGGGGTTCCTAAGACCCATGGTATTCTCTTCTCAGAATCCAAGGTGATATCATCTCAGTCTATTCTTATTTGATATTATAATCATGTAGTAATTTATTTGGTTCAAGCCTTGTCTTCTATTAGCCTGGATAGGCCCTGTAGAATTTCAACCATTTAATCATGTCTAAATTCACCATAAACTCATATTAAATTATTGATTATCACTATGATACCTTCATTCAATATAGAAAGGGGTGCTAAAAATGTATAACCTTTATTCAAACTCATTTGATAAGGCCTTGTTATATGATCAGTATACTTGTTCTTTCACATTTTTCATTTAATAATATATTTGAATCACTTACCTTTGGTAGTTCAATTGGTGGGAATACATGGTGCATGCCATTATTCAATTCTCATTAGCAGAAATCCTTTTATTATAAGAAGACTCACAATTAGGAAGCTCAAGAAAAACCAAACCCGTTCGGTGGCTCAGACATGCCGAATCACAAAAACCAAATTTTGACATAACTTTTGACATAGGTTGGATTGAGTAGTGGGTGTAACTGCTCACAAATAATCACATATTTGGAAAGATCATAACCATACAATTCTAACAAGTATAATAATGGGTTGTAAATTTAAGAAATATCCCTTGATGAAACCGGCAGGAACCACATGAATATTCCAAAATCGACGAACATTAAGAAAGAGTAATAGGCCACCCACCTTACGATTGTACAAATCTCCTCCTCTAGTATCGACCCTTGATTTGGCTTGGATCGGAGTAGATATATGAAAATGTTAAAAACGATCACATGATGATACGTAGGTTGAGAAAGAGAGAAGAAGAACGGACAATGAGGACTCAAGTACTTACTGTTTCACATCCAATGTGATGAACATGAGCCTGATCGGATGTTGGAAAAACAAGATATCTTGATCCCTAACATTTGCCTTTAAGAAACTCCCAAATTATATATAAAGGTCTTAGTCCCACTATTTCTCGTATTAGAGAATAAGAGTAAAGTAAATACATCATTAAGGGAATTTCGGACATTTTACCCAAAAATTTAGCCTATGTATGGTATGTTAGCATGTTTTTTCAAACCGTTTGTAAACTGTGTGAGATGGTTCTTCCTGAAAAAACATCATCCACATAGTTTTATCAAACCATACAGAATCTATGCATGAGTACCTAGGAAAAAATGGACGTTCTCATGGTTTGGACTCATGCACATCCACCAATCATGTGAGGGGGTTCTATTTGAAAAACCACAATTTGCACGATTTTACAAACGATGCGGAATTCCACCATAGTTTACTCTAATCCTTATGTCAAGCTTGTTTTCCCCTAAAATTGGGTTTTGGGAATCAAACAATCCCTGGAAACCCTTTGAATCATTACTAAATCATTAGGAATCCATATTAGGTCTAAATTAATGATTTAGATTGAATATTAAAAGGGTCTATACCTGAGTAAAAAAATAGGTTCTTACAGTCTCCCCCCTAAAAGAACTCCTCCCCCTAAGTTATCCTTATAAGGGTAAAGAAATATTGTCGGAGAAAAAATCCATCCATTGGCCACATACGTCGGTTTCCCTCTCCCACGTTTCATCTATTACACGGTCATGCTACCACAACACCCATACGAGAGGGACAGACTTGGTTCGGAGAGCATTAATGCTTCAGTCAATTATGTGTACTGGATATTCTCAAAGTCAACATGAGCATATAACTCAAATTACAAAATGATCAAATTTATGATACGGGTCAGCATGTTATCAGCGAAGCTATGAGACATGAAAGATGTCATGCATGGCATGGTACCTCTAAGCTAGTAACAACTGATAGGCTACTTTCCTGACTCTCTCTAGAATTTTAAACTACCCAATTTAATGAGGCGATAGCTTTCCCTACATCCTTAACCATATATTCCCTATCCCATGCGATACCCAATGAAAAACACAATCCCCAGCCTCTAACTCCATAGGTTATTGATAATGATTGGTATAATATATATGTCTAGACTGAACAATATTCGTATGCTTCCTCATCAACTAAACCTATTCTAAAGTCTCTTGAATGAGATGAGGATCTTATAGCGATGCATCACTCTCCATTATCCAGCACAAGGGTGAATTGCATGGACTACCATATAAGGCCTCAAAATGATCCATCTAAATTGTTTGTAAAAAATTATTATTATAAGAAAACTCATTGAGAGGAATATTCTTCTCCCATGAACTACCAAAATAAAATACATATGATCAGACCATATCCACTAGAACCTGTATTATTTTTTGAAATTGTTCATCGGTCTAAGGGTGAAAAGCTGTTCTTAGATGAACATGAGTTCCAATAGCTTTCTACAAACCATACCAGAACCGTGAAGTGAAACTGTAATACCTATCTAAAATGATAGTATTAGGAACCCCATGTAGTTGTATTATTTGACGTACATATATTCTTCCTAGCTCATCAACTGTTAAATTATCCTTTATAGGAATGAAGTGGGATGATTTTGTTAGCCAGTCAATGACTACCTAGATAGCATCTCTATCCCTCGACAACCTAGGTAAACTGACTACAAAATCCAAAGCAACATCTTCTCATTTCCATTATCGGACTGGAAGAGGATGTAACATGCCTTCAGGTCTCTAGTACTCTACCTTCACCTACTGAAAAGTGGAACACCTAGTGATAAAGCCTGCAACCAGAAATTTCCTTCTAGGACACCAGTACTAACATCACATATCTTTATACATCTTTGAGATTCCTATATGAACTACCCATTGAGAAGCGTGGGACACTTTCATCAAATCCTACCTCATATATGCGGGAACACAAATATTTCTACGTAGATGCTGAACATCATCTATGTTCACAGACCAATCCGAATGTGGGTTGTCTCCTAATATACTCTCACAAAGAACCAAAACTTTAGGATTTGAAAATTTATTCCTCTTCAACTTCTCAATTAGGGAAGAGGTAAATTTTAAGGCTGATAGGTAAGAATGCTCATGACTATCTTGAACAATAGATGATGTTAAAAAAATAGTTCCATTAACTTCCTATCATCACTGGCTTCCTGTACGACATGCATTTGAGTTTTCCAAATTTGTCCATCAGTGGTCAAATTTCCCTTTCTAGGCATACAGGAAAGCTCAAAATAAAAGGATTGAAGATATTCGACCCATATCCTCTATCGGAATTTCATGTTACACTGAGAAAAGATATACTTGAGGCTCTTGTGATCTGTATACACCACAAAGAACTCACCCAAGAGATAGTGTCTCCAGCAATGTATGTTATGAAAAACTAATTCTATCTCTAGGCCATGTGTTTGGAAATTTCTCTCATGAGTCCTCAACTAAAGAGCCCCGTACACAATGAATTTTTACTCCTACATCAACACTTAACCTAGTACAATGCTTGATACATCATAGAAGATGATATAACCATTACCTGGTTCTAGAAAAATCAAAATTAGGGCCGAGACAAGCCTCCCTTTCAGTTCCTGAAAGGATTTCTCTCATTCTTCTTACCACATAAACATAACACCATTTTTTTATGACCAGTACAAGGTGATGCTAGATCTCATAAGTCTTGTATGAAATACCTACAGCATTTCAATATCCCTATCAAAATCTTTATTTCAAATATGTTCTTGGGATTCTCCCAGGAAACTACAACACAAACTTTTTTAGGGTATAAAAATACTTATAATTCTGAGATATTATAACCCATGAAGTAGACCTTGTCGATCTAGAAGTCACACATAGCAATCTTAGAGTAAATGTGATTCTTTCTCTGTATACTCAAAATGACCTCAAGAAGTATTTCATGGTTGCTAGAAGTGAAAGAATACACAAATATGTTTTCAATAAAGACCACGAGAAAATATTTCAAATAGGGGTGAAAAAACCTCTTCATCAAATCAATGAAAATGGAAGATGCATTGGTAAGACAGAATGACATAACAAGATACTCATACAGACCATACCTGGTACAGAAAGCTATATGAGGTTTGTCAGATGTTCTGTCTCACACCTGATGATAACCCAATCTTAGGTGGATCAAAGAAAACACCGTATTTACTTAGATCTAGTAAAATAGATAATCTATTAGAGGAAGTGGATACTAGTTCTTTTTTGGATGTTGGTTCAACCTTATGTAATCCATTAATAGACATACGGTTCCATTGTATTTCTTTGAGAAAAGAATGGTTGAACCCCAAGAGGTTGTACTTGGTTTTATAAAGCCTTTGGCCTATAGGTTCACTATCTACCATTTGAGATCCTGAAGCTCAGTAGGTCCCTTTCTTTATGAGGGAATGGACATTGGATTTACTCCTAGAACAAGCTATATTGTAAACTCTACCTCTCTTTTAGGAGGTATTCTAGAAAATCCATCGGGAATGACTTCCCTGAAACGATATTCTACTAGAGGGAAATCTATTTGAAGAAAAGCATGATAATCCATGAAAATATTATCAATATAGACAGTCAATTCACCAATAAAATGATTCTTTGGTCTATATCTCCTAGCCAAGACATTACACTCACCTTTGAATTGATAATTGCTGCCTTTTGGTGATGTAAAAGAGACCCTACACCAATACTACTATTCAATGGTGAGATAGTGGACCAACCAGTCCATACCGATAATTACATTAAAGCCCATAATCTTGAGAACAATGATATTCTATAATTAAAGGTAACTGTGTTCCTCAAGGGGATAGTCCCTGCACAAGCGTATTCCCTCTGTTCGTATTCCCAACAGTGTATCAATGGTTATTACACCATATTGACATTATATCTCTAGTCTGAGACTTTCCACAATAGATACAAAAATAAATGAGTTATAAACACATGTATCAAACAATGGATAGAAAATTATAGAGGATACTAGAATAATTCCTCATACTGATGATTTTCTAACCACCTAATCCTTGGGTATCGGCTGTAAAGCCTGCAACTAACCTGATCCACAACCCTATGCAACAAATGGACTACCATGATCATGATTTCTCCGCTAGTGATTCGGGTGATTAGGGATCATACTACCACATCCACAACATCCTCCTCGTCTAGACCTATCAGTGAAATTCCAACTCCCCACCTGACACGATGTAAAAGAACTCGCTCCTATAATTTGATCGTATGCTTATCCTTTTCCAATTAAATATGATGGAATGGTCCAAGAGAAATTTTTAATATTGCCCATATGGCTGGAATCCAGACACTCCACAGGGTCTATGTCACATTTTTTCTTCTTATTCCCTGGTCTTACACACTAATGACACACCACTGAGCAATCAAAATGGACAATCTGGCTGCCACAACCCCAACGAGAAACCTCAATGGAACATTTTCTACCACTGGAAGAACTACAGGCCTGATGTTTCACCAATCCTTTAAACCTGGTACTTGTTCCTTCCATCATGTTACACTCAAGGATAAGGTCCATATCAACTATCACAGAAGTTTTCGGAAGTGGAAAGACATTCAACTAAGTTCAGATGGCGTACTGGAACCGATCATCAACATTTCTAGGACGCGAGAGCTCCTCATCATCTAAAGTGGTGAAAAGATCTGTAAATTAGTGAAACATCATGAATATTTCATACCTAACATAGATCTCTGCTGAAGAGGCATGAAATCTCTGGATCTTCCATCTCTTAGTGCCTGAGGAATGAACTAATCATAGAAGTAAGTTTTTAAGTGAACCTATAATATTCCATGATGATGACCGGCTTGGGTGACCACATCCCACCAACGCTTGGCCGAATCCCAAAGAAAGTATGTTGAATGCTTGACTCTCCAATCTGGAGGTATTTATAGATGATAAAAGATAGACAACAAGGCCTATAGCCAAGACTTAGTATCCTGATAACCTCAATCCTTTAAAAAATTAGAAGGATGTTTCTCTTGGAACTCGCGGGTTAGATCAGACATCATAGGTGAAACTCGTGGAGCACCTTGCAAGGACTCCATCAGAATTGAGAAATTATCATGGATTTGGGAATCAGTGCCTAGATTATGTAAAATAGGCAGTTCCTTAAGTGGCACTCCTAGAGGCATGGTGTGTGGAATAGGGACTGCCATGTCTGGAGCATGGTCCTCACCACCCTCTTAGAAAATGACCTGAGGAAATCATGGAAAAATAAGAATAAATATTCCAATAACACAACTTCGAACAATCTTAAAAGAATATGATAGCATCCCTAGTTGACGTGAACATAAGAAATCTCCCTACCTAAGGCATACTACCCCAAACTACCCTATTATATGGACAAATATTGGTAGGTTCTCATGTATAAGTTTCATGTCATTTTTACAGTTAATGTCCTTGTTCACTCCTTTACCTTTCAAATACATGACAAGGTGGGATAAGGATATGCAACCAATTAATGTTATATTTTAGGATATAATATATTAGGGATATCCATTTTTGATGAATCAGTGCCCGTACACCTATCACAATAAATGGAACCCACTTATATCATAATGGCTTGTCTCGATAAATTACTCATCCAAACACATGAGGGCCCATACACCTCATGAATTGAGACATGTAATCACTAAATCATAGCCAATGTAATACTAGTACTACTAAACTATCACAATATCACTCAACAATCACAAGGATATCAAGAAATGCAAAAATAATAAATTAAAATTTATGGCATGGGAATATGAATGACATGGGAATTCTAGGTTCCTATAATGATGCATGTGGTAATGCTCCTTTACCTAATATCATCAGGATAAGGATGAAATAAAATCCTGAAATAATGAAATAATCAATAACACCACACAACATGTGAATCACCCAATGGTGAATTAATATCAACAGTAATAGGCAAAATCAGATCAACAATTGTAATTTATGCAACTTGGTTTTCACCCTAAACATGGGTTCGGGATGTCCAAGCACGGCTTACGACCAAGTCCCAAGAATTCCTACTCTTTAGTATATTGTCACCAAATAGTAGGGAAAGAAAATAAACAACCTATGATATGAATTTTTTGTGTCCCAGACCCGGATTCCACTTAAAGGGTGGCCCAAGAACAGTGGGACACATGGCCTCAAGCACATCTCACTGAACGCCAGAGGCTACTGACTAGAAGCGAGGGCCTAGGATATGTCTCTAGGGAGACTATTCCCTAATTAGTAGAGTGTAGAACAGTGGAAGGGATATAAGTAAATAGTAATCAGTAAAATAAATATATAATATAAATAAATAGCATAAGGAAACTGACATAATATATAAATGAGAAGAACAATAACTATATATGCCGGAAAAAATATGATGTAATGTCATGTCACTAGAAAACTGGAAAACATGGATATAAGACAATAAGAATAACATGTTACACAAAGTAAAAGAAAACAAAGGCTAATCCAAGCATCCCAAGATCCAACTCGGTCATGTTCTTTCACGGATTATCTTAATACTAAGAATTCATGTGTTTGAAGCTATAGTCTTCCCATGCCCTAGTCAATGCTTGTTCCAAGGAGTGTATCCGAAGTATCATGTCATAATTTAAGGAACCTTATGATAGTATACCAGGCATCTGAGTAATAAACAAGAACTAGAGTCTAGGTTGGTGTCAACCTATGAAAACTACATCCTTGAATTTGAATGGGGTTACCGATACCCAAGGTATTCTCCTCTCAGAATCAATAGAGAGATCAAATTATTACATTTCTATTTTGTATTATAATCATTTAGAAATATATTAGGTTCAAGATTTATGTTCCATTAGTGTGGATAAGACAAGTAGTATTGAAACCATTTAATCATGTCATAATTAACCATTATGGAATATTCAATTACTGTGGATCACTCCACTACCTTCCATCAATACAGAAATGGGTGATATGGACATGTAACCATTATTCAATCGGCGGGTATTGTTGCGGCATCATGGCACTGTAGTAGCAGCGGTACTGTGCTGGTACTGTAGCAAGCAGGTTATTATTCACAGAATGGGCATTGGGCCAATAATTTAGGCTTATGGTCTATGTATTTGGCTAAAATCCCACTGGGCCTTTAGGCCATTTAATGGGTCTCCCTCTACCAAGTTAAAAAGAGGTTTTTTCTTTTCTTTAATAATAAAATTGAGGCTTTGGCCCCAAAATTTTAAAATAAATGTAACCTTCATTAAAACTCATTTGATAAGGTTATGTTATATACTCAGTGTACGTTCCGTTTCACATTTCAAATTTAATAATCAATTTTAAGCACTTACCTTAGGCGGTTCAAGTGGTGAGAATACATGGTACATGACATTATGAAATTCTCATTAGTAACAATCCATTTATTATAAGAAGAATCGCCTTTATGAAGGCCCAGAAATGGAACTCCAGAACAGTGGCTCAAACATGATGAAACACTAAAAAAGAATTATGGAATAACATTTGAAATTTGGTGGATTGAGTTGTGTGTGTAACCTCTAACAAATAATTACATATTTAGAAAGAGCATAACCATGTGATTCTAACAAGTATAATCATGGAATGTAAATTTAATAAATGACAACTGATGAAATTGGAAATCCCTACTTGAATATTCAAAAATCAAAGAACATTAGGTATGTGTTATAGTCCAATCACATTAGGGTTGATCATATCTCTTCCTCTGGTATCAGCCCTTGATTTGGATCAGATTAGAGTATATCTATAAAAAGGTGAAAAATAGTCACAGGATAATATCTAGGTCAAGACCAAGAGAGATGAAGATTGGATATAGGTGACTCGAGTACTTACTATTGCAAATCAAATGTGTCAAACGGAAGCCCCATCTAATGTTGGACGAAGAATATATTTTGATCCCTAACTTTAACCTTGATAAATCTCCAAAATTAGAGGAAAAGTGCTTAATCTTGTTGGTTCTCAGATTATGGAAGAAGGGGGGGTAAATAGATCATTAAGGGAATTTTGGGATATTTACCCATCATTTTGGCCTATGCATGGTTTGTCTTCATAGTTTGGTCAAACCGTGCACAAACCTTGCGAGATGGTTCTGCCCAACAAAACATCCTCCACATCGATCAAACTGTGTGAAAGCCATACACGTGTACCTGGGAAAAAATGGGCATTCACACTGTCAGGCTTCATGTCCATGCCCCAACCATTTGAGGTGGTTTCATCTCAAAAAACCTGATTTACATAGTTTTCCAACCCATAAAGAGTTCCTATACAGTGTACTCTAAACTGTGTGCTAAGCCCATTTTCCCCAAAAATAGGGGTTCTAGGCTTCGAACAATCCCCTGAAACCCTCATATCCTTTACTAACTCATTAGTTATCCATATTTGGCCCAAAGTAATGATTTAGATCGAAAATTTAGAGGATCTACACCTGAGTGAAAATCCGGGTTCTTACAAATAACATTTATAGTAGAATTTCTTGCTCATTAAGATCAGGATCAAAACCTTGTTCAACAAACCACACCAAGAAAATATCACCATCACCCACCTTACCCTTGTGGAATTCACTTATATAATATGACTCCACATATCGAGACCCTAATAATATGAGTATTTTATTTTATTTTCAATAAAATAATGATAATATTTATTTTTATCTATTGTAACGTTCTAAATCATTAAATAATGATTTTGATAAAAATTATATTTTGATATGATAAAACAGAAATTTTATTTTTGGTAAAATTGTAAAACCCCGATATTTTATGAAATATTTTTCTTGAATAAATTTAATTTCATTGACATCTTGAGTTACATTCAATACCATGTTTAGATGAATCATGAAATACTGTTAATATTATTTTTTAAACTTGACTATTATAACCTTTCCATTAGTTTTGGTGGAATTAATAGGAATATCCAAATTTTGAAACTTATATGTAAAGGTTTCATATAAATAAATAATATTTATAAAGATGTAATATATTTTTAGTAGAGTATTTTTATGATTCAAAAATAAAGTTTTCTCAAATAAATGATTCATTTTTGAAAATAATAAAACATATTTCATCCACTTTTATAAAATTTACATGAAAAAATTAACATCAATTTTTCAAATAAAATTTTAAAATTATATTAGGGTGAATTTTTTGAACTTCTCTAAAAATAGTATTTCTTTTATGAATAATGAATATTCTAGTTTTAATTGAAAACCTCTTTTTTACGTAATGAATTTATAAGGTTAAATTTGTTTAAATGGGTTCTAAAGTAAAACTAGCTCAATTATAGTATAATTAATCAATATTTTTTTCAATAGAATCAATTTTATATTGGGTCTTTATATTAAATCTTCTCAATCATTCAAATTTTTATCTTTGAAATACCACTTGGTCATTGAGTCTATTGCTTTAATTTGAAATTAAAATTTTCCACTTATATTAATGGAATTTTTAAAAATAGATTCAATATTTATAATTATCATAATTAATATTATAAAATAAGTTAAAGTTAATTTGTGTTCACAATGAATAGAATTTTTTTAAAAATTTTATTACTATTTTTAATGCTAAAACTGTTTAAATTGGGGCTAAAATAATAATAAAATGGTAGAAATGACATATAAAATAGATAAACACATATTTCATGGCCATATTTAGATTTTATAACCTCTATGGTTCTTGAATGAACCATTTTGGAGCCTTTTGGAATGTAAAAAACATGGGTAAACATTATTATTTTCATGAATTTCATGTTTTTCCTCTCTTACCCTTATAAAAGGAATCCCCATCTCATACAATCGTAACACTTCCATAACCATTTTTTTCCAAATATACCTACCAAAATATCTATCTCTCTCATGATGTGCTAAAATTCATAAACATCCATTTTTGTTTTATTTATTCTTCGATATACTTAGAATATTATTATATAATAACACCAATATCTCCCATATACTGATATTTTTAATGCTAATGGAATATCCTATATCCATCTCCAACTCCATCATGTGGGAAATGAAAACATCGATCATGTTTAAGGCGGAGTACCACCTTGTGAACTAATATTTTTTTCCTTCTCAGCCTCTCATAGCTGAATATAATAATGTGTACAATGTTTATATTTTATCTATTTGATATTATTATTCTTTTTTCAATACAAAAACATATATACCTTCTAAATTTTCAATCCGCGAGAATATGATAACATCATGCGTGTGTATGATGGTATACCACCTCACGAAGCGATATGAATTGTTGTTTCACTGTCAGATTATATTGAAGGTAATGAGGATTAATTTCGTGAACATATGTGATATATATATATATAATCCTATTGAATTTTTAAATGTGAAATATTATTTATCTTTCTTTTTGTTTCCATTCATTAATGAAGTTGAAGTAGTGTTCATCTATATGTATGCCCTACCATATCCTTGAATAGTGTATTTCATTTTCTTTCAATGAATATTATGGATTACTCAAAATTAATATATCCTAAAAATATATGATTTTAATATCATGTTTAACATTATAGATAACATGTAACCATTAACAAATAAATATGATCAAAACAACAAATGATAAAATACATGAAAAAAATTTATTACCTGAAATGTGATTTTAACATGGATTTGTTAATAAATGGGAAATACAATTTCATAAATAAATAATATATGGTATGATATATATATATATTTAATTATGTTTCTAGGATATATTTACATTAACATATATTTTATCTAATGTATTTTTAAACATGTACGAAGGAAGTCGAGACTTAAGGTAATGGATTTTTATCTCAATTTTTATTCTTTGGGGAATATGTTACATAATGAACAAATATTATTTTATGAGGTGTCTACACATACCATATGAGATGTGATATCATGAAATTATTTATTAGAATTATATTTACATATTCATTTAAATTTATACTTACAAGTTTGTTATGATTAAAATGTCACCAAAGTGGTAATAATATTATGTTACAATGTTATGGTTTGTTGGTATTATTTATTATTAAGTCTCTGATAATGGAATATCATGATATATCTATTGAAGAAAACATGAATTTTCTTATCATATATTTATTTCGTGAAAATACATGTTTTCATATCATTTTAATCTCATTATATACACAATAGTTTAAAATGATTTTTTTATAAAAAAATAGACTTTATTAAATGCTTCAGTAAAAAAACACCTTTTTATCCAATATAAATGTTTTAAAAATAAATAAAAGAATGATTTTAATGATATAAAATTATTTATTAATGAAATTTTTACCCATATTTTATTTTAATAAAAATTTAAAATTAATCTTGATGATGTTTTCTAAACAAGTTCGTTAGGGCTTTTATTGAAAATGTTAATATTATCATTGTTTTAATGTATATGACCCGAAAAATTTTATGCAGTCATGAACAAAAAATATTTTAATCATTATTTTATAATTATGAAGGGTTTTTTTTAAATAAAATTATTTTGAAACTATTTAATAATTTTTACTTTCAAAAGATGAGATTTTCATAGTGAAAGGTTTATTTTTCTCCAGAAATGTTCCAATTAATCATTCAAAATAATTTTACATATATGATAGCATACCTTATCATTAATTAAGAATTAATGGGTATATAATCCAATTATACCATCCTTATTCTTTATCTCTATACTTTATGTCTTTTATGATAAGATATTTATGATACATGTTCTTTTTCCTTGGTTTATGCTATGATAAAATGATAAATTATCTATAAAACCCATTTCTTATTATGGGTTATGATATGATGAATGCGCTATGATCTTGTGGAACATAATTTCATAATTTATGTAATGGGTGGGACTGGTATCTCCCTCTAATTAATTGGGTAATTATTAATGTTATATAATCTCAAAGGGTACTTGAGAGGTTTTCTATGTCCCAAAAGAGGGAACACAATAGGTTATCCCAAACCCAAAATATGGTACACAATAGTTTATCCCATGTCCAAAGTAGGTACACTAGTGGTTATCCCATTGATAACATGTTATAAATTTCTTGGTGGGTATCCTTGAGATAAGGTTTCCTTCAATTTTTTGTATTCTAGAACTCTTTATATTATTCCAATCAAATAACCTCATGGATTATATACTTTAATTTCATTATCACTCATGTATTATGAATTGTTGTGATTTTTGTCATGTCTCGTGTTTATGATCCTTGATATAAAGGGAAAGGGTTTAAAATTTTATTCTCATGTTCTCATACCATAATTCTAAATTTAAATTGATATCTCCATTTTTTACCCTTAATTGGCATCTATGATTACCCTTAATTCTATTTTCATCCCTAGTTTATGCAGATATTTTTTATGTATGATGAGTCTAATAAGGTTGATAGATATGGTGAAATTAGTGTGAGAATATATTGTTCACCTATGTACTAGTTGATTTCTTTCATGTTTTCAATTCCACTAGTCAAAAATGATTCTGTTGTGGATATTTAGATATGCACGTAATACTAATATATTGAGATTTAATATTTATATTTGAGAATTTTGGCCCTTTACAGTTGTCATTGGAGAATGGTTTGGTTAATATTTAGAAAATATAATGAGAAAACATTAGTGATATAACTCGGGATATTTCTAAAGATAAGTATAGTAGTAATTATAAGTGAGGGAAAATATCCTGGAATATTTTTGGAGGATATAGAAAGTGGTTTCCAAGAAATTATATAAACTTCCACATATCAAAAGTGGTCATGGTTCAAGGAGAGATATAAATATGAATAATAACTTCAAAAAGGTATGACTTAGTTTACTTGATCATTACCTGATATAAAAAGGCCTTACTACAAACATGGTTTGACACTCTCAGGGATATTCTTTGTAAATTCACAGAATGTTTAAAAAAAATCATTAGGGATTTAAATAATGACCATGGATGGAATATTTTAAGGATAATGTGTAATAGAAAAAAATCCAGATTTAGGCACACAATAAGTGCTTTTTCATGATCACGTGGTTTTCAACGATTATTAGTGTTTCTCACAATATAATTTTGGGGTTCAGTTAATAGATGCACTCATAAGGAATATTATTATCTCTGAATCTATTGGACACTTTTCTATAATTTAGAAACAAAATTGGATGCTAATTAGAGAGAATGATATTTTGATTATGCATAATTAGATTTCATGATATATGATTAACAACATGACCATCAATACAATTCCTAAAATGTAAAATAATAGGTAAATGAAATTTTATGAAAGTTCATGTGGCACTAAATATAAAGGAAAGAATATTCTAATTCATATATGTCAAGAATATGGTAAGAATCACCTAGATGAATATATCAAATGGAGGGGAAACTATTGTATATGGGGGAAAGAATGTTATAGATTAATGAATTGTAGAAGAGTTAAATGTATTTTGTTTTGGTTATATGTTCATTGTCCAAGTATATTCCATGATCCAAGAGTTACCTTCAAGATAACGGAAGGACCTATTCCATGTCAATCAGGGAGGTGGAAGGTTTGAATTATTTAAGTATTGGGATTCAAGGAATATGTTGTAGAATTATGTTGACTAATGGTATATGGTTTTTAAGAATCATGAAACATCTAAGGATTGTGTTAATTTTGGAATAATGTATGTCACCATGTAAGATTAATTAAAGAGTAAATGATACCATCATGGGTTTATGAGTTTAATGATGTTCATAAGTTCAATGTTTTAGGCACACGTTTTAAGAGTTTATGTGATGTGAGTTTATTAATATAAAAAATACTTTTAGATACATTTATTGTAATACAAACCTTTGGTTTTGTATATCATTTAATGAAAAGATATTTTTGTAAGGTATACACAATATATTATTCCCTACATGTTATATATATAATGAATATGTAGTGATTCTATTAGGTTTTACTAATTCCTCTTCTATCATCAGCAATTAATACAAAAGTGTCTTTAGAGATTACCTTGATCATTTTGTGGTAGTCTTTAAGGATTATATTCTCATTCATTTAAAGATAATTGAAGTGTATAAATATCACTTGAAAATTTTCTTAAAGACCCTATGGAAGGAGAATATATTTGAAAAATTAAGAAATTGTATTTTTTGGCTATAAAAGCATTCATCTTTGGGGAATATAATCTCATGAAAGGGTATATTGGTATATCTATCCAATATGGAGGCTATTAAGAATTGGACTAGATTAATAAAATTGAATGATATCCATATTTTTATTGGTTTATCTCGATATTGTTGATGTTTTCTTTATAATTTCTCATAACTATTTAATCCACTCATTGAGTTAATTCATAAGGTATCTAAATTCCTCTGTATAGATGAATGTGAGGGAAATTTCATAGAACTAAAAAAAGTTTATTCTATGTGCATATGATTACATTTTTGTTATGTCAGATAGCGTAATGGAAGATTATCTAGGGGTTAACAGACTTAATTAAAAAAATTAAATAAATAAATTGATTAATTGAATTAATAATCAATGTTAATTATTATAGTGATTTAGAATCGTAAAAAAAATAAAACATGATGTTTGGAATTGTAGTTCAGTCCAAATTTAGAATATTGTACACTTAAACCTCTTTACTCAGCAAGATATATGTGTTCATTAAAAATGATTATTGAGGGGGGTTATAACCCGAATATAGAATCTTTTTTCCGTGGAGGGATAACCATGAAACAGACTTTTGTATGGGGAGTCTCAAACCCTTAGAAACTGAATTAGATAAAGGGATTCACAATATAAAAAGTTATGACATTATATACTAGGAGTCACAACCCATAGATCCTAAATTTATAATCTTGGAGTCACAACCAGAGGAAAAAAGAATATTAATTAACGATATTGTGTGTAAATGCATAAACAGAAAAAATAGAGTGCATGTGAGAAATGGGAACTAGTGTCACATACTCAAAAACCAGACTATATAAGATAAACAATGAAATCACTGGAACTAGTTCTTTAGATTTGGATTATCACATCTCATCAAGGAAATCATAGTCATAGTGGAATTAATTCGGTACTTGAAGTAACATCCAGTTGATGAAAGAGAGTGTCGTGGGAGGTCATAAATGAACAGAAAGTCAAAATTCACAGTAGTTTCTCTTTAAAAAATAGAATATCAAATATGTTAACCTGTTTATATTATTTCCATCTGGATATATATATATATATAATTAAAATTCATCAATTTCAGCAGCTCAAATTCCTTTGTATATTCAAAATAAATCGAGTCAAGATATTTCATAAATCTCTCCATAAAAATCATAAGAATGTTCCATCTTTATTCATATATAGTTAATATTCAAGATAATAATTTAAAATAATATGAACAAATCTTCAAATAATATATCTAGATAAAATTATAGTGTTGAATGCTTTTAAACCCCTAGTTTAAATCTATTTAATCTTAGTCAGTAAAGTCCTTGAAAACTTGAAACACGGTTTAAAGGTAAATTAAAATATTTGAATTTAAAGAATCTTGTATCCTCTATATTTATTGGAAGAATTTTTTGAAAAATTTATTAATATTTCTCTCTAATTAATGTTCCAAAAAAATCAAAATCTATTTGACCATGATCTTTAGATTTAATTTTAATTTATTCAGTTGAGAAATTGTTGAAAATATTCCATATAAATATGCATCAGATGAATTTTTAGAAAACAAATCCCGAAGAATTGTTAGAAAACTATGGTAAAAAACGTAGGGTACATGAAAATTGGGTATAAAAAAGTAGGGTACATAAATGTAGGGTACGTGAAATAGGGTAGATAAATGTAGGGTACATGAAGTTAGGTTACACGAAAGTACCTTACGCTAAGGTATGGTACACGATAGTTGGGTAGAAGAAAGTAGGGAACACAAAAGTAGGGTACATGATAGTAGGGTATTCGAAATTAGGTTACATGAATGTAGGGTATAATAATTTAGGTTACAAAAAAGTAGGGTGCATGGATATAGGTTACACAAAAATATGGTACATGAAAGTATGGTACACTGAATGTAGTGTAGGGTTCATCAAAGTTTCATAGAGTTATTCGAATTAGCGTAGGGTTCATCAAAGAATAATAGGTTTCATCCAAGTCATGTTGGGTTCATCAATGTATTTTAGGGTTCATCAAAGTAGCATTCAAGAACCATACATTGTGAAAGTAGGGTTGTTGAACCATATGTCGGGAAAGTAGGGTTTTTGAACCATACTTTTTGAAAGTATGTTTTACAAACCAAATGATTCAAAAGTTGGGTTATCGAACCATACATTGTGAAAGTGGGGTTTCTGAACCATCCATTACGAATGTAGGATTTCCAAAACATGATTTTTAAATGATGGGTTTCCAAACCATACCTTGGGTAATTAGGGTTGTCAAACCATACCTCATGAATAAAGGGTACAGAAAAGTAAGTTGCATAAAATTAGGTTACACAAAAGTATGGTACATGATAGTAGGTTACACAAAAGTAGGGTCTACTAAAATAGGCTATACAAAAATAGGGTACAGAAAATTAGGGTACATGAATATAGGGTACACAAAAGTAGCATCCATGAATGTAGGGTGCATGAAATTAGGTTACACGAATGGATGGTACAAGAAAGTATGGTACATGAATGTAGGATATAGGAAATGAGGGTAAAAAATTAGAGTTCACTAAAAGTAGTGTAGGGTTCATCAAAGTAGCATAGGGTTCGTTAAAGTAGCAAAGACTTAATCAATGTAGAATAGGGTTCATAAAAGTAACTTAGGGTTCATCAAATTAGCATAGGGTTCATCGAAGTATCATTTCCAAACCATACCTTGAGAATGTAGGGTTGTTGAACCATACTTTGAAAATGTAGGGTTGTCAATAAATGTGTTGAAAATTTAGAGTTTTTGAACCATACATTGAAAAGGTATGGTTGTTGAACCATACTTTTTGAATGTAGGCTTACCACCCATACTTTTAAAATTTAACATTTTTGAACCATGCTTTGGTAATGTAGGGTAGTCGTACCATACCTTGCAAAAGTAGTGTTGCCAAACCATACCTTGAGATAGTAGGGTTGTCAAACCATACTTCTAAAAAGTAGGGTTGTGGAACCATAAATTGTGGAATTGGGGTTGTTGAAACATACATTGAGAAAGTAGATCTGAATAACCTTATTTTACACAAGTAGGGTATTCGAACCACATTTTATAAAAGTATGGTTACCGAACCATACATTGAGAATGTAGGGTTCCCAAACCATACCTTCCAAATGTAAGGTTTCTGAACCATAACATGTAATGTTAGGGGCCCCAAACCATACTTTTTGAATGTATGGTTGTCAAACCATATATTTTGAATGTAGGGATTCCAAACAATACTTTGAAAAAGTGGGGTTACTAAACCATACACTGAGAAAAACTGGACAACATACTTAAAAAACTATAATGAATTTTTAATGGATCATAATAGTAGACTAAAAATTATATCAAGAATAATTATTTTTTTAAAAACTTATTATTTTTCTAATTAATAATGAATCAAAAAAATAGAAATTAAAATTCTTCTTAAATTATCAAAAAAATAGGGTCAAAAACATTCTAAAAAACTGCATCTGTAAAATAGCCTTTTTGAACATCAGATAATTTAATGAACATCCAAATGACATTTTTATACTTCTTTTTAATATAATAAAATAAATATAAATAAGTTTTTATTTCTATAAAATAAAGTTTCATGTGATTATGATATCTCTAGAACTTTTAGTGAATTAAATATAGTAGCTTTTCTAAACTGAAAAGTGTAATGTTTCTAAACCTACAGCTACAAATTCGTGGAATTTTTAGTGTACCCGAAATGAATTTTTAGAATTCCTCTTAAATTAACTATGTTAATATAAAATTATTATTTATCCAATAGTATAAAGTTCACAGATAAACGTTCACTTTTTATTGAGATATCTTCCATGTATATAGGTAAATTATAATTTATTTTATACTAAAATGTCACATGAAATAAAATAAAAACATAATGGGATAAACAAAAAATATTAAATAATAAGTAATCCAAAAAAAACATTCACATGCTCACACAATATCCCACTTTTTTATGAAAAAACCCAATCATTTAAAACTAATAAAAATCATGTTTAAAAAAATTTAAAAATATTATTTTTTTACCCCTTTCAGGTAAATAATGAATAAGAGAAAACATAAAAATTACCCCTAAATAAATTTATTAACAAAAATATTAAATTATAACATACCATGATAAAATATATATTTTTTCAAAATGAGCAGAGTCTACAGGCATTGTAAAAAAATCTGTTAGTTGATTTTCTGAAGTTGTAAATTCTAAAACAATATCTCCCTTGTTCGCATGATCTCTTATAAAATTAAATCTAATATCAATAATATTTGTTATTGAATCTTGTAATGGGATTTTATAATTACAAATTTAACAGGTATTATCATAATAAATAGTTTTTTATATAGATAAAAACCAAAATAACATATGGTTTTCTTTATCAATAAACATTGAGAAAAACTACATATAGCAAAGATATACTCATCTTTTGAAGTAGATAATGTAATATATAGTTGTTTCTTATATGACCAGGAAATTTTACTTCTTTCCAGAAAAAACAATCCTTATTTTCTTTTTCATTTAATTATATATCCTCTGAAATTCTAGTTAGAATAAGATGTTAAATAAAAAAAAATATTGGATAAAATAAACAAAAAATAAATAGTTCCTTTAAAATATCTAATTATTCCTTTTACCACTTTAACATGAACTTCTTTAGGATAATCTGAAAGACCAGCACATAATAAAACACTAAAAAAATATCAGGTATAAATTTAGTTAAATATACTAAAATGTATATCGTTCCACTATAAATGATAATTTCAACAAATTTATTAGATGCTTCAATAACTTATTTATAAATAGTACACATAGGAGTTTTCATAGATTTATATAAATCGAGACACAATCATTTAACTAACCCCTTATAAAAATTATATTGATTCATAAAAAATCGAACTCCAATTTTAAAATTTGATGTCTAAAAAAGTAAATTAATTATCCTATTAAAATCAGGTCAGACTTTGGAGACATAAAAGTAGACATATCATGGTAAATTATTTATGAATAATATATAGAAAACAATATCCTAGATACAAATTTGTATAGTTGAAATATCATCAGAATAACTTTTAATAAAAAGTTATGGATTGACATTTCCATTCTTAAAACCATTATTTAACAAAAATAAGGAAATTATTTCATACCAAGCATGGGGTTCTTATTTCAGACCATATAATGAATTATATAATTTAGAAACCTGATTAGAAAATAACTCATTTTAAAAAATCAATGGTTTAGAAAAAAAAATTATTTATTTATAAACCCATTTAAGAAACTCTTTTTACATCCATTTAATATAAATTTAATCCTTCAAAACAAGAAACATTTAACAAAATTATAATATCCTCTCACCAGTAAATAGGTGTAAAATAATTTTAAAAGTCTATAACTTCTTCTTGAGATTATCCTTGGGATACAAGTCTTTATTTGTTTTTGAAAATCTACCCAGATTCGTACAACTTTTTTCTATATATCCACTTAGTTCCAATCAGCTTTTTATCCTTAGATTATCCTTCTAAAGTAAAAACAGTATTTATAAAAAAATTATTTAATTCACCTTGCATATAAACAATCGATATTGCATCTTTCAAAGAATAATTAACATTAATAAAAATAAAAATAATAAATAAATGAAGAATTTCCACAAAAAAAATATCAAAAAGATTATAGTTTCCACACCAAAATCAACATTCCCAATTAAATTTTCAATAGTTTGATTTTTGTGAATCAGCCATGATTTGATATTTGGTTGAGAATGACTATTCTTCCCTTAACCTGATTCATTATTATCTTGATTAATTCATTCAATGGAATTAAAATATCTAATCACATTATCATTAACAATAGAATCATAATTTATTATAACAATATTTTCATCAAAAACATGAAAATATTCTTAAATAACCATTTTTATTTTATTATAAAATCTATAAGCCTTACTATTATTACAATAACCAAGAAAAATCACTTTATCACTCTTAACATTAAATTTATCTAAATTAAAAATTAATTTAAAATAAAATCATTACAACAAAAAACTATAATGTAATCAAATTTAGGATTTTTATTTCTAAATAATTTATAATATTTTTTCTTTAATAAATTTTTAATAAGAATTATATTTGAAATATAAAATGCATAAAAGACGCATCTACACAAAAATATCTTGGAAAACTATATTAACATGTCATAGGATTAATTATTTCAATAAGAGTTACATTTTTTCATTCTATAACACCATTTTTATGTGGTGTTATAGGAGTACAAAATTATGAAAATAACCATTCTTTTGAAAAAAAAATCAAAATGTAAATTATGAAATTCGCCTCCATTAGCATTATGAATAGAAATAATCATAAAACATTTTTTATTTTGAACTAAATTACAAAAAGTTTTAATTCTAGAAATTTTATAATTTTTATCAGAAAGAAAGTATACCTATATAAATCTACTATTGTCATAAAAAAGACTAAATTATATTTATTTCCACCAAGGAAATAAATTTGAGTAGCACCAAATAAATCAATATGTACTAACAATAAATTCCTAATAGAAATTATTTTATTGATATATATAAATGAAATTTTTTGTTGCCTCCCTTTCATGTAATAATCATATACATGAAGTGGTTTTTTATTTATGAAAGGAAGTTGTAACACATTCTCTCTTTTATATTTTATGTAGAATTACGAAATTTACATGACCTAAAGATTGATGCAAAATTATGTCACCATTCTGTACTACATTAAAACACTTAACATATTGTACAAGTAATTCTGAAAAATAAATAGTATAAATTTTTTTATTAGAATAAAATAATAATGAGACATATTTTAAAATAAAGATTTATCATTTATAAATATATCATCCATTATATCATCATAAAATTATGATATACTAATTAAATTATGTTTTAATCAGTCAAGATATAAAAAATTATAAATAAAAGAATAATTTAAAATACCAAATCTACAAAAACCTTTTACATTGGCTTTGGATATGTCAGCAAAAGTAATATTGTAATGAGTTGGATTTTCACGTTTTTATTTTCAGAAAATTACTGGGGAAATTCTTAGACCAGGAACTAAGATGACGTGTGATTTCAAGGCCTAGGGTTCCTAGAATGGTTTGACAAAAATGTTATGTTTTTAAACAGAAAATGTGATCGGTTTTGCTGAAAAATTGGAATAAATCTTAAATAGGTTCCCGGATCCAAAATTTAAGGGCACCGTTGTGATTAATGCAGTGGGTTTACTCGAGGAGCTAATTAAGATTAGTCGTAACAAAGATACTATGGAAAAACCTAAAAAGAACATAACCATAAATAAAATTATTAAATAAAATTATTTGGGTTTTCAAATTCTTATAACTCCTGAATGGTAACTCTAATTAAAAATCTGAGACCATCATTGAGCTTGTGAGGGTTTTCATTCCCTATGTGGGGCCTAACCTTGACCGGAGGGGGTCTAGAATGAAAGTTAGTTTTTAGACATGGACATTATTTAAATATTAAATACTAATTTTTTAAATTGGATGTTATGTGTTGGTACAATAATAGTTTCTTTTTTTTAATAATCCATATCATATAGTTATCATAATAACCCTAGAATTTCTCTAACACAAGGGGGAGCCTCTTGCTATCAATGATATTTTAGAGACTGGAGCTCAAATCGATGAGATGATGGACCATGATGTCCACCAATAGATCACCAGGGACAATCAAACCCCGACATCTATAGATTTAAAATCAAGGTAGAGTTGGTTATTTAAATTCCTTCTTTGCCCCATTTAACGAATTGAAAATAAATACATATCAACCAATGAACATGGTAACCTGCCGATTGATCATTCTTAAAGGATGGGAATTTTACCTTTGTGGGGATATGGGAGAACAACCATGAAATTGTTTTGGGAATTCGAATTTCTATTAACAAAAACGAACCACGATCAATACGTACATCAATCACGGTCTGTTCCAATTTTTTGATTCATGTTTTTCTTCCCAATATACTTCATTCATTGTAGGCCTTCCTCATTTGTCTACGACTTCACACCTTGTGATCGATTGATCATTTTGGAGTCAATAATTGGTGCAAAAAACTGAAATATGAATTCTAGAATCGTCATGTCATGATAGAGGTGTGATGATGATGGTTTAGGATGGACCCAAGTGGTGTAGATGATATTTATGCCCAAATAGATTTTCACTGACAGGGATTGTGTAATGGATCCGAGCCCATAGTAGTAAAGGTAGAAAATAGAGGATCATGGAGTAGGATTTAGATCAAAAATCAGAGAAACGGGGTGAATTTCACGACCCATATAATGAGAGCTGCCACCAGGGGTGTACGGTGGTGCTGTCGTGTGGCGGTGCATGACCAACCCTCAGTAAGCGGCTTCCAGCTCGATGATTGATGGTGGAGGCACTCATAATGGCAGTAGTGACATGCTGCTGCTGGATGTCGTGGTGCCGACGGGATGTGACTACCCTTGCTGCATTGGATGAATACTTGTGGATATACCACTGGATCAAGGTGTTCATGAAGACCGACTACTAAGACTTTGGTGACGTACTCGCTTGACCACATCCTTCGGGAGATAGGGGTGCATCAGATTCTGCACCTAGCTGACGAACTAACCCACACTAGTGGATTAGAAATGGGAGAACCCGGCAACTAGGATGGACTATGCGGCTCAACAGGTCAAGGACTAGTCACCCAATGGATATGGCCTTTAGGCTAGGCCTGTTCGAGTTGGCCCAGACCCAACTAGGTCGGTTTGAGTCAGCCGAACTGGGTCGGTCCAAGTCGGGTCAAATTGGCTTGGTCGGGTCAAACAATACCCAAACTCAACCCACCCATTTTCACTAAAATTCATGTAACTTTCAAATCATAAGTTTTTTTAAAAATCCATCTATTGAGTTTGGAACCTTGAAATGAGGAGGTACTTTTGAGATGGCTTGGTGGGTTCTTTATTTGACTAGTAGGGGATAGTAGCATTCTCTATGTCTTCAATAAGAATGATCGATGCAGGATACTGATACTATCATAGATAGTGAAAATAGAGATTCATATTGTACCCTTTTTCTTCCCTATGAATGTTTTATGTAGGATCTTGTGCCGGTCATAGAGTATGACCCGTGTTCCGAGGTCAGTTTCTCACTGGCTTTATTGGTTGGAGCATCATTTCTCTTCGCAGTACCACATATAGGGATTTTGGAATATGTGTGACCAATATTTACATGGGCACCTATCCACTATCAATGATGATGTTTCCATTAGGGTCACGATGTACCCCAGTGATCCCTGAGCATATGACCCACATTCTGTATATCAAGATCATATTCATTCCTTCATTACATGACCTGACCAGTGTGATTTGAGTAGTTCTCATTGTGATATCTTTAGACAGGGCCCAAATTAGTGGAACATCTTTGTGAGGGCCTCTGATGACTCATATCTTGGAGAGTGAGATTTTTTGAGAATCGAGAATGCTATAAGTGGAACCACATAGTTGGCATTGGATGATACCCTGAGTCTTGGAATCATTATAGAGTGTAATTAGATGTTCTTGTTAAATGTGATATTTAAAAACACCTATGTTTATATGACTGTATATTATTTTTAGTATTTCCTGTGTGTTCTTTCACATTGTGTTTTAGGTTTATCTCTTGAGTATTGTTTTAATCACCCTTGCATAGGCTTTTCCCACATGTGGCATGTCTTGTGTAGTCAATCGACATTTTGATGGAGTCATTAGTGGACCAGGTACAGGGTGTTTTTAGAGTGTCCCGATAGATGATGTGTGCTTATTCAACTTCAAATTGATGTTTATGTATGTACCCTTCATGTAGTTTTTTCTATGGTGGAGTTAAAGAGACTCGTTCTTTTACTTTTCATTTTGTTGGGCTTGTATTCTGGCCCTATTTACCTTCAGTTTTCATCTGACATACCTTTTGTTTTTTTACATAGTTTTTTCACATTCATGTATATGTGGCATAGAACTGTTTGTGTGTGTGTGTGTGTAGGTACATAGATTAATGCCTCCCATTATTTTGGGATTTTCCAACTCGGTGCTTGTCGCCAGCCCTTGGCCTATGGTTGGTGGGCTTGGGATAGTCATGGCATGGGCCCTAGTAGATGGGTCGTGATAGAGTGGTATAAGATTAGGTTAGTTATAACTTAAGAAAGCATAGTCTATGAGTTTGGTTTAGGGAAATAGTGTTAAGTATTTCAAGTTCATATTTTAGGCTATGGAATCTAGTGTTGGTGTGGTGGCTGATGTATCCATACACCAGGACCCTGAATTCTAATTTCTGACTTGGTACATGAAAACACTAGTTAAAGTGAAAAAATGATGCTTCATGCATCTTATAGGAATGGTTTGGGTTTTCTATTTCATTCTTGAGTGAATTCACCAGGTATAATCAATTGATCTTGGTATATCTAGTTTTGTTTCAGGATTCTTCCACATAGACATCCATCTAGGATTCCACCACATGATCAGGAGGATCATCTGTGGGGTGACGAGATATGGGTACATAGATTTGTACTAAATATAGCACACTCGGGGGTGTACTGGCTATAACACCACATATAGAGTAGAACATATTACCCATAGTATAATCAGATGAGTTTCACTTCCTAAACACACTTCACGAGCTTCAACAAAAGTGACCCCTTGGTTTTTGAGGTGATCATAACTCATAGGTGGGTGAAGAATGCTTTGAGGTGGTGACCAAGTTTTCCACCTAGTCAGGGCACTAGCATATCAGAGGGGGTCCTTGATACAAGAATTATACATGGCTTAGCAGGGAAATGGTGGGGTTGAGATTACCCAAGCTAACAACGATGTGACTCTTCTATATACAGAGTTTGACAACCTTTCTCTGATAAGGGTCTCTCAACATAAAAGAGAAGGGATATGTGTGCCCATGAGATTCTACAGATCCAGAAGAATGGAATGTAATTATATAAGTGTCCATCAAGGAATACTGACCATCCTAGGTACTTGATGGATATGATACAAGATCAGTGCTTTAGGGATCAGACCTTTGAGAAAGGTGTGTTTAGGGATATCTGATCCATCATTATTCCTCTATGCATTCTTACTTATGATTGTGTGATAGAGTGGAGCTTTTGTGGGTGAAAGTCACTAGGATGAGTAGAGACAACCAATGAATGTCAGTAGTGGGGATTTAGGTAAATGGTGTATGTTCCACCAAGGTAGATACAGGGATTGGAACAGATGGATCTTTAGGGTGTCAGACATGGTAAGGGAGCTAGGAGAGTAACTAGAGGTGGTGTACATTTCGACATGCTTCCACCACCACCCCGAAGTGGTCGAAACAAAGATTATGGATATGGAAGACATGGGAGGGGATATCATCATGCATTAAAGGTGTATGACCTAAGGGATAAAATAATTATATGATGTATGGACTATGTCTTCTTTTAGTTGTCGTATTAATAATCACAAGGGCTAACCATTTTTCCTTGTCACGAATCTTGTTCAAGACATCATGTTTACAGTTAAACTATTTACTTGACCATTATGTATGGAGATAACTATAGAATGAGACTCGATAATCACAGTAGTTCCACTAGTGTGATCTGACTCTTTTGGTGAGATTTTCGTTTGGATCCTCTTGGTGGTAGCATCGAGGCCTTAAGACATCATTCTTAGTATGGATTGGATATCGATAGTCCATGCTCGGATTGACTATTTTAGGAAAAAGGATGTGGTGTGTCTATAATGATGTAATGGGGCTCTTCTTGATCGATTAGAATGGAAACCCAGATAGCACAAGATAGACTCATGCATAGGAGTGAGGAGATGATCACTATTGAGTCAGCTAGCCTTACCATTGTGATATTGGATGGTATGAGTTTTCAGTTCCCAATAGTAGTGGAAGAGTATGAGGAAGTATTCTATGAATGTCACATAAATGACTTATTTTAATGTTAAATTTAATTTAATTGCTATTTAGGCTTTTTGGGGGTTTCTCAAACTTTTATGGTGGAATGGGTGAGTTTTCTTGAATTGGGCCAAACGGTGAGCTCAATTCTAGTTTTAAAAATAAATTTTGTTTCTTTTATAACATTATCATTTTTTAATATTTTTTACCCATTCCAATTCCTAAATGGTCTCCCCTGACATATTAACACCGAAATTGTAGTTTTTACCCCTTAGAAAGCCATAAAATAGGGTATTTGGGTTTTTATTTAAGAATTGGGCCAACCCGAAAGCCCATTTTCCAGTTTTAAATTAATTTTATAAGTTTTTAATATCTTATTAATTATAATGAATTTTTCGGTGATTCCACCTCCCTGTAGACCATAAGAAGCCCAATCACGCTTCCATTTCCTTTCCCCCCCTCCTTTGAGCTGTTTCAAATATAGAATTAGGGATGAACGTCATAGGGTCTCTCATATCGGCCATAATTGAAGAGGTAACTTCATCCGTTCATAACTCTCTCAATTCTTACTCTTTTCCCTCCATTCCAGTTCTTAAATGACCTCCTAAATATTGTTCGAACAACCCCATAATTTTTGGACTATTTAAAGTTCATATAATGGTTTATGTGAGGATATTTCTACCAGATCCCTCATGTAAGTTGGTCTTCATCATTCTTCTTTCAATTTACTTAGGGTTACATTCATTTTGATTAGGGTTCCATACCTTATCCATAAGGTTACTAATGTCCAGAAGTTTGGGTTCAATCCTAGGGTATGATATCTTGTCTTCTGTGTGAAATCTCCGGGTTTTAGGTTGGATTTCACATCCTTGAGGTGCGGCGGTGGTGCAGATTATGTTTCGCACCATGTTTTGAGTGTTTCGACATAAAAGGTTGGTGATTCCATGTATAACCATTTTAAAATGAGTTAGCTTGCTTGGTTTATGAATTTAATATGTTTTAAATCTGTTTTTTGTGGTGTGAAAACTATTTTTTGATGGATTTGGTTAAGTATTTAATTTTGTAGTTGCATTTTTCCTTGGAATTGATTGCTTTTCATGCGTGGCTCTTGGGTAAATGTTTGGGTGTATTTTATAACATGTGAAAGTGATTTTTTAGTGTTGAAAGGGGTTGTGAATTCTATTTTGTTAATGACTTAATGTAATGTAGGTGATTTAATGTGGTTTTTTAATGGTTTTAATGTGTGAAACCATGTTGTACTTTATGAACGAGATTTGTGAAAACATGTGTTTTTCATTTGTACCTTTTGTGCTATTCTTGTAGGTATTTGTATAAAAATTTGGGGTGGTTTAATAAATGTTTTTTGGGATTCCAATTATTCTTTGTATTGTTATTGTAATTTTTTTGGTCTTGAATTAGGGTTTTGAAATGGGTTTTTTATGCAAACCATGGTTGCACCTCTTGGGTTGGTTTTATGAAAATCGTAAATTATTTAATAAGTTACACAAAGTGTGAAATGGTTTCTTATGTAATGTTTTGGTGATATTATTTTCCTAAGATGAGTTTTTGAAACATAAAGTGGTCAGTTAAGTTGTAAAACATTTTGGTAATGTTTTGTAATTTGTCGATGTTATTAATGAAATTGGGATGTGGGTGTGAAACATGTTTTCGGGCTGTTTTGCGTGAGTGTGATTTGAAAAATGGACTTTGTTTATGAAACGGGTATTATGTAACATGTGAGTGGGATATTATGTGATTTTTAGAATCTGGGGAAATATTTTATAAAATTTTTAATGGATTTTTTGAATTGTGAAAGATGTGCAAAATCGATTGTGGGCTAGTTTTTGTGTGATTATGATTTCAAAATTCATTTGAATGAAAAAGTGTATTTTTTTAGGCTTCTGTGGAATACATGTGGGATGTTTGGTGAAATTGTGATGTCAAAATGATATTTTCATGTGAAAAGTATATTTATTGACTTGTTGAACCTGTCTGAGCACAAGGGGAAACCTCGGGTATCTAGGTTGGTGGACGTGTATTAGTATGCTATTGAATCCGTGGGGTTTGGCCTTAGTTTCACTTGGCAAGATTAATGCTTACAACTCAAACTAAACTATGACTATGATGATTAGGGACCACTAGTTTATGGGTATGTTCCTTACTAGTGGCTCATGCATGAGAATAGATATTGTGATGGTTACTCTCACCGAGATACGAGGTACCTGGGACCCACAACGAGCTAGTGCCTCGAGGTTATTTCCTATTGCTTCTGCTCATTAGGTACATTGTGATTACCATCAGCATACAGAATGGTTGGATGGAAAATTCAGTATTGTTGACATTATTTTTTAAAAGTGTTGATTCTTAATGATAACCCACTTGAAAACTATTTTAATTTTTTTTGTTTAATCTTTTAGAAATTGTATCTAGCATTTTTTGTTTTTGAAAACCTACAATCTTTTTGTATTTGAATGTTTATGACATGGAATATCTTAGTGTTGGTATCCTACTAGGAATTGGCTCACACCCAACTTACACCCTTGGGTGTAAGTAGTCTTGGTTATTTTGTTGTTGCAGTTTTGGATACAGTTTTTATTTCTAGTAGTTCGGGTTTCTAGGATGTCCTTGGTGGTGAAGTCCTGTGGTGATGGATTGATGGAGGTTCCCCTTACCATGAGGGTTCTTGGGCTGTTTCATTTTGATTTTTGACCTTTTTTATAGTCTTTATGAGTTGTTTTAAAACATGTAATTCAGTAATTAATTTTGTAAAAGATGGGTTTAGTTGTAAATCCAAATTCATTTTATTGAGTTTTTTTTGTTGTTTAATATTTATAAACATGGGTAAATCGTTCCTAAACATCATTTTATGATACCCGGGCACTTGTTCCAGCCCGTGGGGATCAAGAACTCCTTTCGAGACTTGTCGCGGGCCGGGTCGAGTGCCAGTTTTGATGGCGACCAAATTCGGTTCGTGACAAAATGGTATCAGAGGAGGTTCTGGTTAACTCTTTGGGTCATGTTATTTAGGGAACAGTCGGGATAGTCTAGAGTTAGGATTGTTGGGACTTGGTATTTTGGTTATGGGTAGTGTTCTTGATCACCAAACCTTATGACGGGATTCGATTCTCCAGGGTAAGTCGGGATTTATCTTTGTCCTTTGGTTTTCATTGTTTGATGATGATTCAGGGAAATGAAAAGAAAGTTGGGTTAATGGTCTCAGTGAGCTCTCAGGGCCTGGAAATCCATGTGGAGTCGGATATATTCCCTAGAACACTCTCTCTGACAGTGAAGTAATTAGAATATGGCTTCCAACCATATGTCCAAGTCACCCACTGAAATTAGTTTCCTCTCACATTGTCTTGTATTCATTAGTTTTGAAATCTTCGATGGTTGGATTTAAATTGACTTGGTTTTAAGAAGTGAAAAGTTCTTGTGAAATTATTATCTAATAAAGAGGGAATGGTTATATTTTTGAAAATGGAAAATTGAATTTTCAGAATTTTATTGGAATGGAAAATAGTGTGTTTGCGCCTCTTTTGAAAGCATGAACTATGTCAATGTTGGTTTTGAAAAAGTGATTCCAATAGAGTTTTCTAAACTATTTAAAGGTGTTTTAATGGGATGAGAGGTTTTGAAATTGATGTGTATGAGTTGAAACTGAGTTTTCATTTAAATGATTGTCCGTTATTGAAAATATTGGTAAGATGTAATTTGGGTTTGATTTTGTGGTTAGAGGTTCTGAGAAAAAATAGGTATTGTTTGACTGTTTTGGTTTTGAAAAGTGGAATGATATTTTTTTTTTTTTGACCTTTGGTATTTTCGTGAGCAATGGTTCCCATTAGGGCATTGAAACATGCATGTGTAAGGCCCATGGGGTACCATTGGTTGATGCGCTAACCGCTGATCCATTTGTTTTCAAAGAAATGTTTTTAAAGAAAAACATGATATCTTGATGAATTGTTTGGGATGGTTTATATTATGTGTTTTTGGAAAATGTTGATGTTGTGGGATGTTTTGAGTCTAATAACCGCTCCTGTTTGAACTGTGTTTTGGGTTTGCGTTTGGTCAGTAAGCTGGGTAGAAGGACCGGTTAGTAGTCTCCTCTGAGATGTGTTTCGGGACACCTTTATGGTGGATCCCTTCATGTGTTTGGATCTGGTTTGTGGCACTTTTTGACCAATGGACCTTCTTGGTTGGGTCTTTAGGTTCTATTGTTGGATAAGGTATGCCCCCAATAAGGGTTAATGCATAACTAAAGTGAAACCCAGATTGTTTCTCTATTGGAAAATCCTCCAGTTGATCAATATAAGGAATACTTTTTTTCTCAAGATCTATAGATTGAGTCTACACCCATTCCATTATTTGATTTTTAGTTCCTATTGTAATGGGATAGTTCTCGTGTTAGGTTTAAAGAGACCTTAGCCTCTTATGTATCCTGATTTTCCGAAAGTGGAAGTGGTCCGGGGTTGTTAGCATGGATGAGTATCTGGATGGTGTCTAAGAGGTCCTCTCGGTCCATCATAGTCTCTTCGAAGAAGGAGTTCACAATAAACTACCAGTGTGGGAAATCTGGTCACGAGATGATATTGTGGAAAATTTCTAGAATTGTGTGTTGTTTAGGGATGTTGTATAAGGTACCACTCCATGTATTTTTTATATCAGTTTCAAAGGTCATATTCAGTGAAGCCTTGTGATTTCGTGCACTCGATTGACTTTAAATGTGAAATTCGTGCCATCCTCCGAGAGTATTTTTGTGTTGGGAGAATGTCTCCCTTGGAAATACATAAAAATGTTCCATTTTAGAGGAAGGTGAGTGTAGGTGTTCTTTACTTCTATTGTTTCTCACCTGAAGAAATAAGGTCTGATGTGTGTGCATCTTCTTAGACCTTGTTTTAGTGAAATATCAGGATAGGGTAAAGTGAGTTTGGAATGTGTTATGTCTGGAAAAATTATCTAGGATTGCGGTGTAGTTTTTGGTGTCACAAATAGAAGAATTCTAATTCAGTGGGTTTCCAAAGACTAACTACAAGGCTGAAGATGCTTCAATCATTTGAGCTCCAGCCATAGGTCTCGGAGAGAAGCTGGCTCGTAGTCAGGGGAAATCACAGGGACATTTAAACCCTTATACAAAGTACTATCCTAAATATGAAATATAGGAAGAGTTTAAACCTCGGGTATCATCATCTTTCTTCTGTTGTTCACGTTTGGTGGAAATAGGTGGATGTCCTTTTACCCATGTCATCACCCAATGTCTTTCCCTCCCCCTTTGGTTTCCATTGAATCTTTGGATAATGGTTGGAAATTTGGCTAGACAGGCTGAGAACATGGTTTTTGAATGATTAAGAGTGATTGTGTGCCTAGAATCCAAGAGGGAAAACTTATTAGCACAGTTAGTTCATGGTTTCACGAATTGTGCGGACTAACCGTGTGACCTTCCCAGATCATGAAATTTTTGGGGTTTTCTATGTCGGCCCATGATGGTCGATTAAGATGGTTGGTTCTTATGGTGGGGAGAACCAATATTATTCTCATGTGAATTCCTTCATAAAATGTGAATGGAATTATACCCTTTTTACCGGGGAGTTCGTTCAGGCCCCCTTGTTAGTGTCTTGATTATGTCTCAAAAAATAATATAGGTTGCCTCTTATGGTGGGGTTCCTATTTGTGTCCCCCCATACCAATAGCTCAGATTTATCCATGGTGTTGGCTTGGTGGTAGGTAGTCTAGTTCGGAACTATCTAGATACCAACATATTCCTTGAGTAAACGTTTGGATTGGAGAGCTCCCAATGGTTTAGTTAATGTACGGTAAGTGTAACCTTGTTCAAAGTTGTTGTTTGTTTGGGTGAATTGCATGAGTCTTGTTCGGATAGCGTTTGAGGAGTTTCATTTTGGGATAAAGTATGAATGTGATTGATCATTTTCGGAAAGTTGTGTAAGTTTGGGATGTGAGATTACACATTCCTTAATGGATCACTGGAGGTGTTTCGGACCTTGGGCGTGAAGCTTGGCAAAGAAGTACATCTTGGTTTATCGGTTGGGTTTGGATTTTGTATCTGGCGTTGTTGTAGTTTTCCGGGGATGGAATTTTTTCATGGTGGGAATAATTGTCACATAAATGACTTATTTTAATGTTGAATTTAATTTAATTGCTATTTATGCCCTGTTTTCGGGGTT
Organism: Viscum album; assembly: GCA_963277665.1. Taxonomy (NCBI): domain Eukaryota; kingdom Viridiplantae; phylum Streptophyta; class Magnoliopsida; order Santalales; family Viscaceae; genus Viscum; species Viscum album. The sequence continues at coordinate 943,251,895 of OY728162.1, forward strand.
TCTCAAGCTTTTATGGTGGAATGGGTGAGTTTTCGTGAATTGGGCCAAACCGTGAGCCCAAATCCATATTTAAAAATAAATTTTGTTTCATTTATAAAGTTTTCATTTTTTAATATTTTTCACCCATTATAATTCCTAAATGGTAACCCCTTACATATTAACACCACCATTGTAGTTTTGACCCCTTAGAAATCCATAACAATGGGGTATTTGGGTTTTTCTTTAATAATTGGGCCAACCCAAAAGGCCATTTTCCAGTTTTAAATTATTTTTTTAAAATTTTAATATATTATTCATTATAATGAATGTTTAAGTGATTCAACCTCCAACTAGACCCTATGAAGTCCAGGCTCGCTACCATTGCCTTTCCCCACCTTTTGGAGCTCTTTGAAATCTCTAATTAGGGAAGAACTTCATAGGGTGTCTCAAATCGTCCAAAATTGAAGAGGTAACTTCATCCCTTCTTAACTCTCTCAATTATTACTCTTTTCCCTCCATTTAATTTCCTAAATGACCTCCTAAATCTTTTTCGAACAACCCCTGAATTTTTGAATGTTTTCAAATTCATCTATTTGTTTATGTGAGGCGATTTCTACAAGATCCCTCAAGTAAGTTGGTCTTCTTCATTCTTCTTTCAATTTTCTTTGGGCTACATTCAATGTGATTAGGGTTTCATACCTTATCCATTAGGTTCTTAATGTCCAGAAGTATGGGTGAAATCCTTGTGTTTGATATCTTGTCTTTTTTGTGAAATCTTCTGGTTTTTGGTTGGATTTCACTTCCTTGAGGTGCGGCGGTGGTGCGGTTTATGTTTCACACCATGTTTTGAGTGTTTCGACATAAAAGGTAGGTGATTCCATGTATAACCATTTTATGATGAGTTATCTTACTTGGTTTATTAATTTAGTATGTTTCAAATCTGTTTTGTGTGGTGTGAAAACTATTTTTTATGGATTTGGTTAAGTATTTAATTTTAAAGTTTCATTTTTTCTTGAAATTGGGTGCTTTTCATGTGTGGCTCTTGGGGAAATGTTTGGGTGTATTTTATAACATGTGAAAGTGATTTTTTAGTGTTTAAAGGGGTTGGGAATTATGGTTTGTTAATTCCTTAATGCCATGTGGGAATTTTAATGGGGGGTTTTGTAATTATTTTAATGTGTGAAACCATGTTGTACTTCATGAACGTGATTTCTGAAAACATATGTTTTTCATGTGTACCTTTTCTGGTTTTCTTTGAGGTATTTGTACAAAATTTGGGGGTGGTTTAATAAATGGTTTTAGGGCTGAAAATTATTCTTTGTATTTTTATTTGCATTTTTTTGGTCTTGAATTAGGGTTTCGAAGTGGGTTTTGAATGCAAACCATGGCTTCACCTCTTGGGTTGGTTTTATGAAAATTGTAAATGATTTACTAAGTTACACAAACTGTGAAATGGTTGCTTATGTACTGTTTTGGTGATATTATATTCCTAAAATGAGTTTTTGAAACATAAAGTGTTCAGTTAAGTTTTAAAACATTTTGGTAATGTTTTTTAATTTGTCGAGATTATTTATGAAATTGAGATGTGGGTGAGAAACATGTTTTTGGGCTCTTTTGCGCGAGTGTGATGTGAAAAATGGACTTTGTTTATGAAAGGGTATTATGTAACATGTGAGTGGGCTGTTATTTGATGTTTAGAATCTTGTGAAAGATTTTATAAAGTTGTTAATGGATTTGTTGAATTCTAAAAGATGTGAAAAATCGGTTGTGGGCTATTTTTTTTGTGAGTATGATTTCAAAATTCATTTGAAAGAAAAAGTGGATTTTTTTAGAATTTTGTGGAATACTTGTGGGGTGTTTGTTGAACTTGTGATGTTAAAATGATATTTTCATGGGAAATCTATATTTATTAACCTTTTGAACTTGTATGAGCACAAGGGGAAAACCTAGGTATCTAGGTGGGTGGATGTGTACTAGTATGCGAGTGAATCTGTGGGGTTTGGCCTCAGTTTCACTTAGAAAGATTGACGCTTAAAACTCTAAATAAACTATGATGATGATGATTGGGGACCACTAGGTTATGGGTATGTTCCCTACTAGTGGCTCATGCATGAGAATGGATATTGTGAGGGTACTCTCACAGAGATACGAGGTACCTAGGACCCACAACGAGCTAGTGCCCATGGGTTATTTATTATTTCTTGTTCTCATTAGTTACATTGTGATAACAATCAGCATATAGAATGGTTGGATGGATAATTCAGTAGTGTTGATATTATTTTTTAAAAGTGTTGATTCTTAATGATGACCCACAGGAAAACTATTTTAATTTTTTTTGTTTAATCTTTTAGAAATTGTAACTAGCATTTTCTGTTTATGAAAACCTGCAAGATTTATGACTTTGAATGTTGATCACATAGAATATCATACTGATGGTATCCTACTGGGAATTGGCTCACACCCTACTTACACCCTTGGGTGTAAGTAGATTTGGTTATTTTGTTGCTGCAGATTTTGATACATTTTTTAGTTCTAGTGGTTCGGGTTTCTAGGAGGTCCTTGGTGGTGAAGTCCTGTGGAGATGGCTTGAGGGAGACACCCCTTACCATGAGGGTTATTGGGCTGTTTCATTTTGATTTTGTACCTTTTTTATAGTCTTGATGAGTTGTTTTAAAACATGTAATTCAGTTCTGAATTTTGTAAAAGATGGTTTTAATAGAAAAATCCAGATTTATTTTACTGGGTTTTTTTGTTCTTTAATGTTTATAAACTCAGGTAAATCGTTCCCAAATATCATTTTATGATACCCAGGACCTTGTTCCAGCCCGTGGGGATCGGGAATGCCCTTCGGGCCTTGTCGCGGGTTGGGTCAGGTGCTGGTTTTGATGGCAACCAGATTCAGTTTGTGGCATTAAAGATGTTCTTGGTTTAACTCCCAGTAGGGATATAGACTTTTTTTTATAGTTCTAAACCCTGATATGGAACCGATATCTACATAAATATATCGGATGGATTTCACATATCATCTTGAAATGTGTATATAGGTGGGGGACTTATAGAGAAAAGGCATATTAAGACCCAGTGGTTGGGTTTATGTGTGGATTAATAGAACTGTAACAATGTGACCATGTAGAATTAGTATCCACTACCAAAATCCCAATGAACCCTTTGATCAATTGAAAGGGGAATCCTTTTTCATTGATATAAAGGTGCCTATGGAATTTTCAACAGTTGATAAAGAGTTTGACGAGTGCCCTAATCTTTAGTTTTCTAGAGGAGGGACTCAAGTACATAGTGTTCAATGATTCATCTGGGATCGGACTTGGTTGTGTCTGAATGCAGAGGTAAGTAGTGATTTCTTATGTTTTACGTTATTTTAGACCACCAAAATAGAACTACTTGACCCAAGATCTTGAGTTTTCAATGGTAGTATTATAATTGAAGACATGGCGATAGTACGTGTTGGGCGGGTGGTTTATCATCTACTCATACCAAAAGAGTATGATTTATATCTTTTCTCATTAGGTTTTGATCACGATATGGGGTTTTTGGTTAAATTTCACCCATAACTATTACTTGGATAGAGTATATACTCATTATAATGGAAACATGGTAGTACAATGTCTCAGTAGAAGAACCGACCCATAGTTGTCCTTGATGAAATTATCTTTGGTGTATATAGATAATGAAGATTACATCCCATCAATATTTTTTACCACTCCAATATTATAGTGATTCATTGAGTTATGAATCTATGTCATATATGGTGAGGCTTTACATGATTAGTTGTCCACAAAGAATGCCCCAGATGGATATTCGAAAGGTGGAGATCATGTCATTACTTTCATAGGACACACAGTAGTATTAGTGGGTACATAGAGTGAATGAATGAATTAGGATATACATGTGGGTGTTACGGAAGATACCAAGGATGAAAGAACAGGTTGATGCTATTCTTACCAATTGATATAAAAATAATACCACTTGTTTGAATCAGATTGTTGGTTTTTCATAACACAATGTCGATCCTCTACGCTTAGAAGGGGTTTCAATTTTCATATATATGATTCTATGAAGGGAGTGAAAAGGATATCGATGGTCAATATGATGGGTTTCACATGTATGGCCAGGGGAAACCATACCATCTAAGAGATCATTGAGTGACTCCCCAAGTCAGACACTTCTTAGATTTTTTTGGAGGATAGTTTAATAGAGTTATTGGGATCCGTTTAGGTGTAGGAGATAACTCGACTCCATAGAATCCCATAAACGATAGTTTTTTATTTGGATTCTCTTTTTTCATCTTGTTCATGGAGATCGATGATTGGAAGGAGGGGAACCACCATGGGAAGTCAATTCCTTTAGAGCATGCCTTGTGGAAGCATGAGAATCTCTAGAAGAGCACATGGGAGTGGGGCGGGGGGGCACATGTTCATACTCGTACCCTCATCTATTTCCATATCCCTTTGTTTGGATTTTGAGAACGTAAAGCACTATGTTGGAGAGAATTTAATGACATTGATTTTATATGTTTTATTTTAAGAAAATTTCTGGGAATATTCTGAGACCAGGTGATGAGACAACATGCAATTCCGAGGACCGGGGTGCTCGGAATGGTTTGATGATAAATTTTTTGTTTTTAAAATTGCACGCGTGATCAGGTTTCCTAAAAAGGTGGAATAAATCTTAAATGGGTTCCTAGATCATAAATATAAGGGAACTATTGTGTTCTAATCAATTGGTTCTCCCTATATGCGACTTATATTTAGTCAGTGTGGGGATGTTGTGGAATAAACCTAAAAGGACATAACTGTATATAAATTTATTAAATAATATTATTACCTTTTCAAATCCTTTTAACTCATTAAAGATAACTGAGATTATAAATCTGATACCACTGTTGATCTCATGATGGTGTGATTTCCCTAGGCAGGGCCTAACCTCAACCAGCATGTGTCCAGGGTGAAAGGTCGTTTTTGGACAAGAACGACATTAAAATATTAAATAATTTTTTTAAATCAGATGTTACATGTTAATGAAATGAAAATTTCTTTTTTTAATAAGCCTCATCATAGATCTAGTATTACCATTATGACCCTGGTGTTTCTCTGAGGATTGGGGAGGAGGCACTCACCGGTGATGACAGTTTGGAGACCGGAGCTCGAATCGACGAGAGGAAAAATCATGATGACCATCAAGAGATCACCAATGATGATCAAACCCCAAAATTGACCGATCCAAACTCAAGGTAGGATGATTTATTTCAATTCCTTCTTTCCCCCATTCTTGGAATAAAAATGAATGTGGATCAACACATTAACAGGTAGACCTGTGGATCACTCGTCCTTGTGGGATGTGAATTTTACCATTACAGAGTTATGGGATAATGATCTTGGAATTATTGTTAGAATTTGATTTTACAAATAATGGAAACAAACAATGATTGGAATGAACATCATATAGGTTTATTCTTATTTTTTATTCATTATTTAATTCCCTCCATTCATCATTCATCCCAAGCATTCTTCATTTAGCTTGTGAGTCGACACCTTGTGATCGGTCGATTGTCGCGCACTCAATCATTGTTGCAATGATCCGAAATTGAAAATATATAATTGGAACAGCATGACGGAAGTTTGATAATAGCAGTGTCCTATGGATCAATACAGTGTGAAAGATATCTCCACTCAAAAATGTTTTCACCAGGAGGGATGGTGGCATGGATCTGATCCTGTGGTAGTGAAGGTGGAGACCTGAGGATCGCAGGATAGGATTCAAATCCACAATTGGAGCGATAAGGTGATTTTAGAGGCCTAAAGAAGGATAGTCGCTAGTAGTGTTGCATGGACATGCATTAGAAGGTGGCATCTGACTCGATGATTGGATGTAGAGGATCCCATGGTAGTAGAGGCCAGTGGTGGCACCAGAACAACACGATAGGAGGTTGCGGCGCCGGCGGGACGTGGCTCCCCAAGATGCGTCAAATGATGACCCATGACTCTATCATGGTTGGGAGGTGTCCATGCAGTCTGGACATGTGGACTTGGGTGATGCAGTTACTCAACAATGTCTTTCAGGAAGGAGGGGAACAATAGCCACTGTGCCCGGCTCACAAACCGGCCTGCACTGGAGGGTCGGGAAGTAGAAAACAGGGCTGGCAGGCTAGACTGTGCAACCTAGAAATCCATAGTCCAGTAGCCCATTGGGAATGGCCTTTGGTTATGGTTGGTTGGTGTTGTCTCAGACCTGATCAGATTGGTTTTTGATGGCCAAACTGGATGGGGCCAGGTTGGGTCAGACCACACACAGGCCTAAAAGACCCCTTTTAACTAAAATTCCTATAAATTTGAAACTATAAGTTCATTGGACGAAGCGTCTAAAAAATTGGAACCATTAAAATGAGAGGTTTATTTTGAGATGGATTATTGGTTTTTCTATTATACCATAATGGTATGGTAGTGTTATCTTTTTTATTTTCTATGAAGGATCAATCTAGGATTGATATCCCCTCATAGAGGGTGCCTGTAGATATTTAGATCATACCCTAGGTAATACTTATGAAGGATTGATGCAGGATCTCATTCGTTTCATATAGGATGAACCATGTTCCAAAGTGAGTTGTCTCAGACTGGTTTTCTCCGTGACTCTGTAGGCTAGATCGTGAATCGCACCGAGTAGCTCCATTGTTCCTCACTTCTCTTTGGGTTACTTTATAATGGGTTTGTGGAATATGATAGACCAATATTTACGCTGGCACAAATCCCATATCTAGGTTGATGTTTCCAGTAAGGCTAGGATATCCCCCAGTGATCCACGGTCACATGACCCCTTCTCTGTGTATCGAGATCATATTTTTTCCTTCATGAATTCACATAATGAGTGTGTGTCTGGTAGTTCTCAGTGTGTTATCTTTTTGTGGGGTCTAAATTATTGGTACATCATTATGAGGGTCTTTTATGACTTCATAAAAAGAGGAGTGAGATCTCCTAGAATCATGCATTCAATGAATAGAACTATATGGTAAGTAGAGGATGGGACCATTAGTATTTTAATGAATTAAAATTATACATAGATTTAATTTTTATATGTGTTGTTGACGCGTACCTGTGTTGAGATGACTATGTCTTCTCAGTGGGGTTTCCATTGTGGTCTTTAATTTTTGGTTTAGGGTGACCTACTGAGTGTTGTTTTACTCACTCATGCATGGGGTTAGCCTGCATGATTTGAGTCTTCTGAAGACAACTGAAGCTTCTACAGAGTCCTTGGTGGACTAGAGAAAGGTGGTGAATATAGTTACCTAATAGATGGGGTGTGATTCTACAGATTCAGACCATTGTTTCTGTAACTACCCTTTAGGTAGGGATTTCTATGGAGGAGTTCTAGAGACTTGTTTATTTACTTTCCTTTTGTTGGGATTTTATTCTCACCTCGTTTACCTTCAGTTTTTTTTCAAGTGTACCTAATGTGTGTTTACATAGTGTTTTGACATTCCATCAAATGTTTCTTCGAGTTTTGTGCGTGTGTATAAGAACATAAGCAAATTCATACCATTAGTTTGGGAAATGCTTAATCAGTTCTTGTTTCCGACCCTTGGCCTATGATATGTGGGAAACAGGTCACCACGACGTGGTCCTCAGGGGACATGTCATGACTAATAGTTCCCCCATCAAATGTGTTTTACAGGGAAAAATTTTATGGGCCTCTATTCATAATCCTAGAGCATCGAATTTCTACGTACAATAAGACATTCTTGAGGTATCTAATGAATTGTTTCTAAAAAAATAAAATATATCAAAATTTTGGAACCGAATCTACATTGGGTCCAATAGGATTGTTAATAGAATTTTTAGGAACCCATAAATAATTTAAACAAGTTTTGTTAGATAATATAGATAGTAATGACTTAAAAATTAGTTTTTGTAAATCCCAAATATAATTTATATATGTGTGAACGGTCATTTTCATAGTGACCTTTAAGGAAACATTTAAAAAAGGTAACACGAGAAGTATATCCATTTTTAAATTAAGAAATATAGATTTAAAAAATTGAGGTAATATTCTATAATAAGTAATAACATCTTTATTTTTCTTATTTATGGCTATTGACATCATCTCATGATATTTTTCATGACCTTGAATAAAATTATATAAAATTTTGTTAAATAATTAAACTTCCTTTCCAAATTTTCATAAAAATATTGAGTAATTTTTAAATTGATAAAAACGTTTGTACAAGTAGTAGAAGTAGTGTTTTTAATTTTCAATTTTTTTATAAAAATACATTATTTTCAGAAATAAGATTCCTATTATTTTCTCTATTCTTAATATATAAATAATCATCTTTGAAAATATCTTTTGTTAATCTTTCAATTTCTTCAAGTAATTAAGAAATTTTTTGATTATCATAATCATATTCAAAATCAGAAAGTCTATAATAAAAAATAGAATTAAAAACCTTATCGAGTGATTTCATGAAGAAGACTTTAGAAAAAAAAATTCATTTCAAAATTGTTCAATATAATTAGATTCTTCTATACAAATCCATATACTATCCAACTAATTTTTCCCTTCGTTTTTTGATTATCTTTATTCCTTAGTTTTGGAAAATTAGGTTATCTATGCACTTTCATCCTAGAAAAATAACAATCTACATTGGAAGAATTGTAATTCGGACCACCTTTTATTTCTCATTTATATTTTTATTTTTAAGGGTTTTTTCTAAACATGTTTTTCATTCTTGTATTTTTCATTCATTTATAAACTCCAGTCATAATATGAGCCATATCTTTTTTTCACAATCTTGTACTAAATCAGAAGAGTTAGTATAAACAACATTTACATATTTAAAATCTATACCTTTACTTTTTGTTTTCTACTCCGAATATATTTTTATCAGTTCCATTTCATACATAAGAAGTGATCTAATCAATTCATATAGGCTGTACTCTTTGAATTTCTTCCTTTTAGGAACATTAATATTATTGTAATTCAATTTATTTGGTAAGGATTATAGGACTCTTTATACTAGTATTAAGGTTTTCAGATAATATCCATGTGAACTCCTTCCACTCCCAATACATGTGAATCTATGAAAAATTTGGTTTATAGTTTCATCTTCACCTATTTTAATCTCTTGATACACATATTAAAGTGTTCCATGATTGGTTAGATAATTGTTTCCGGGAAATGGTGAGAAACATTTCGAATATTCCAAATTTCATGATCTTTAATACAACAAGACACATGAATAAAAACACTTATGTTAATAGCACAATATAAAACATTATCAACTTTATAATTTAAAACATATCAAGTAACATCAATTCTAATAAGAGTATTTGGGTCATCTTTTGGTAGTGGTTACTATTTTGACATGATACACTAGTTCTTAATGCTCAATTATTTGAGGTAAGCCATCATTCATGATTACTAGTAGCAATAATCATTTCTATCAAGGTGAGGTGGCTTTTGAGGAATCCAAGCATCATTTGGGTTAAATCATTCCATCTTATCATATATTGGCCTTAGACTGTAAGGTCTTGGAATATGTTACCTTTATTAAAAACTAAATCAAACATAATAGAGGGATTGGATTTTTATATAAGGAACAAAATACGGTACTAATGTTTGAAATCAAGAAAGGTAATGACAAATCTAAACAATTCTTATGAATTTATTCCTCTGATACAAATTGTTTGGTCTGATAGAGTAATAGAAGATGGTCTAGAGGGTGGTGAGTATACACGATTAAAAAATTTAAATAAAAAATTGGTTAATTGAGTTAATTGTAAATGATAATTATTGTAGTTAAATAGCAGCATAAAATTTAAATAACACATGGTTGTTTTTTCTAGTAGTTTGGTCTAATGTTTCCTTTCTCAAATATTATACCTATCTACCCATCTAGATATATGTGTGTAATAAAAATTATATTTGAGGGTGAATTATAACCCAATTATAGAATCATATTCAAGTAGAGGGATAACTATGACACTGAATTTAGTTTAGGGACTCACAGTCCTTACAATCAGACATTAGATAGAGGGATTCACATCCTGAATAGTTGTGACATTAGATGAAGGGACACAAAAACCTTAGATCCTATCTTTAGAATCTGGGATTTATAACCTATTGAAAAATAATAACAAATAATACTCTTGTTTTTAAAAACATAAATAGAAAAAAAATAGTGCGTTTAAGATACGATAAATAGTGTTACTGACTCAAAAACTAGATAATATAATATAAAAAATGAAAGAACTGGTACTAGTTATTGATATTTGGATGATCACCTCTCATTAAGGAAATTTTAGTTGAAGAATTATTAATTCGCCACTTCATAGAATGTCAAGGTGATGAAACAAAGTGTTTCAGGACAACCCAAATTCATAGCAAGTCAATGTTCACAACAATTTATTTATGAAAAAATAGACTCTAAAATATATTATTTAGTGTAGATTCATTTATTCTAGATTGAAATATATATATATTTGTAATAATAATTCATTAGTTGCATAATTTCTACATACATTAGATATTAAGAGTAAATTACGTCAAGGTAATTCATAAATATATCCATAAAAATCCCAACATAATTCCCTCTTTATTCTTGTAGAATAATTTGTAATTAATATAATTTAAATTATTTTAAATAAAACATTCAATAATTTCCCCAGAAAAAACAATAGAATTGATTTTTTTGAAAATCTTATTCAAATCCATTTAAACATAGTTAGTATAATTCCTAAAAACAAGTAGAACAATTCAAATGTAAATTAAAATATTTGAATTTAAATAATATTGTACCCTCTTACTTTATTGGAAGAAGAAGTTGAGTAAATTATTAATATTTATATTAAAATAATATACCTAAAAAATAGCATAAATCATAGTATATATATTTAATTTGAATTTATATAGTATAAAAAACATTGAAAACAATCCATATAAATATCTAGTAGATTAATGGTCAGTAAAAAAGAAAAAAGAAGAAGTAGAAAAGTGGAGTACAAAATGTAGGGAATATGAAATTTTGGTAAACCATAGTCGGGTACAATACTTCAGGGTACATGAAACTAGGGTACATGAAAGTATGTTACACAAATGTAGGGTACACGAAATTAGGGTCCAACGAAGGTAACGTAAGGTTCATCAACGTAGCCTAGGGTTCATCCAATTAGTATAGGGTTCATCAAGGTAAAATAGGGTTCATCAAGGTAGCATAGTGTTCATCCATGTAATATAGATTTGAACAAATTATAATTGAAGAACTATACATTTCAAAAGTATGATTTATGAACCATAAATTTCAGAAGATGGGTTCTTGATCCATACTTTTTAAAATTAGGGTTGTCGAACCTTACATTACAAAAGTAGGGTTTTTGAACAATGATTTTGGAAACTAGGGTTTATGAACCATACATTGAGAAAGTAGGTTTGTTGAACCATACATTGTGAATGTAGGGTTGTTTAACCATACATTGTGAATGTATGGCTATCAAACTATACCTTGAGAAAGTATAGTTGGTGAACCATACATTTAGTTTGATGAAGCATACAATGTAAATGTAGCGCTATTGAACCATCCTTTGAGAATGTAAGGTTGTCAAACCCTACATTTTGAAAGTATGGTTACCAAACCATACCTTGAGAATGTAGGGTTTTCGCACCATACCTTCAAGAAAGTAGAGTTTCTAATCCATAACGTGCTAATGTTGGGTTGTTGAACCATACCTCACGAAAGTAGTGTGGTTGAACCATTCTTTTTGAAATATGGGTTGTCAAACTATACTTAGAGAAAAACTGGACAGTGTAAATTAAAATAGCCAATGAAGATAAAAGAGGAGCATATGGAAGATAAGAAGCCTTTAAAGAAGGTGAGAAATGTTCATGGGTTTAACAATAATTATTGTTGAATGATTAGGTTTAGTAACAATGAATGTGTTTTGTCCATACTTGATTTCAAGATGTATCTATTAAAAGAGGCTCATAGTTCATCATTCTCAATTTAGCAGGGATGTAAAAATATTTATAGATATTTGAAAGAATAATTTTGGTGGGATTGAATGAAGACAGTTATCGTAGAGTTTAAATATCAATGCCTATTAAGTAATCAAGTTAGGATGAGATAAAATATTCTAAGGGGATGTTACCACTATTACCCATACTAGAATGAAAATGGAAAACAATCCCCATGGATTTCATTGATGGACTCCCCAAAACATCCAAACTACCCAATTCTATATGGTATATAGTTTATCCCCATAAATTTATCACAATTAATTATTATCAGATAAGATTTATATTTGGATTAGCGTGCTGGTATATTCATTAAGGAAGTAGTGAGGTTTCATGGAGTAACATGTTCTTTTAGTTTTTATTAGGATTTACAGTTACCTCAATATTATGGAGATGTCTTCAAAAAGATATTGACATAGAGTTAACTTTCACCACTTCCCATTATCAACCAAAAGTTGGTCATTCTGATAAAAATATTCAAACACTAAAGGATATGTTGAGGTATTTTTTATTTATTTCAATGGTGTTTGTTATCAACACCTTCCTTGAGTTTAGTTTTTATACACTACTATATTTTAGTCAATCTTTTAGGTGGATCCTTATAAAGATATATATAAAAATAATTATAGATCTTCAATGTGTATTGATGAAGTTAGAGACATAATTCTATTATAACATGTTCTAGCTAATAAAATGGTAGATAATGTTAGAGTTATTAAACATAAAATATGGATCAAACAAATCCACTAGAAACATTGTAGTGATAATCATAAATGTGGTTTGGAGTTTAAAGATGATCAGATGATGTTTCTCTAATATTATATCTAGTATAAATTATGGTAATCTAATCCCATGTTATATTAGTACCTTTTAAATTTTTAATTATATCAGTATGGTATATTATCATCTGTAACTTCCACTAGTCCACTATTTGGTTCATGATGTGTTCTATTTATCTCTACAAAGGAAGTAAAAACGCAATCCATCATTTGAAATAAACTCAAAGGTCTTACTACTAGAGAATGAGCCTTCTTTTTAGGAATAACTTGTGGAGATTATGGACCATATAAAAAAATTTCTATGAAATAAGACCACTCACATATTAAATTTTTTGGGGTGAAACTACCGGCTTAAGGATGATACATTGGATCTTGAGGATTAAATGAGGAAGAAGTATCCTTAGTTGTTTGTATCATAGTGAAGGAATTTAAACGTTGAAATTCATTTTATGAGGGGTAAAATGTAAAACCATAGGATTTTATGAAATATTTTCCTTCAATAAATCTAATTTGTTTGATAACTTGTGTTACACGCAACACCATGTTTTAATAAACCAGAGAAAACTATTAATATTTTTAATCCAACATTAAAATAAAAACCTAGAAGTTAATTTTTTGGGTATGAATCGGAATAACCAAATTTTTTAAACTATGTGTAATGTATTTATATAAATAAAATATATCAATAAATTAGTTCTTAGTTTTTAGTAAAATCATTATTTTCATCAAAAAATCAATTTTTCTCTAATAACATCATTTTATTGGTTTATTTGAAAAAATAATAAATTTATTTCTTTTTAAATTTAGAAAAAAAAAATTTAAAAATTGACCTTATTTTTTGAATCAACATTATAAAATTATATATGGGTCGTTTTTTGGGATTTTATGAAATGATTATTTTTTTGATGAATAGTGAAAAATACTAGCACTACAATAGATAGCGCTTTTATCAGTTCTAGAAATAGCTTTCAACAGAAATATTTTACCACAGTTAATTTGAGTGAATATAAAGGGGGTTCCTTTTATCAAGACTCAGAAATGTGCTGTTAAAATTCAAAAAATTTAAAAATATCAAAAAATTGGAGACCCCTTTTAACTATTCCTACCACCCCCTTTCAAAAGAGCTTGCCCCCCCCACTAAACAGTGCCCAAAAGCCCCCAACTTCTGCCCACCAATGCCATCCAACCTTTAACTGTCCCCTCCCCTACCCTTTTAATGGCTCTAGCCCCCCTGAACCTGCGTGCACGCCCCTAACTCTCACTGGATTAAAACTCAAGACCTATTTTTTTGTGCACTAGACACTTTACCACTCCTCCATGTTACATTTTTCTCTTTTTAATGATATATCTATTTATTTATTTATTTATTTAGTTATATTTATTCATATATTTAAATATATTTAAATTAATATATATATATATTTATATATTTATATTTCTATATTAATATCTATTTGTATCTATTTATTTATATATATGTAAACATAAAATTTTTATCCATATTTTTGTTTTTTTAATAATATATATTTAGTTATATATTTATTCATATATAAATATATATTTCTAAGACTAAGTTTAAATACATTTCTAAAAAAATTGTGTGTTTATAAATAAATAAATACATGCATATATACAACATACATACACTTTTATATATATTATATATATATGTGTATATGTATGTATAATTATACACATGTACATATATTCTACATACATATTTACATTAATATATATTAATATGATTATTTACATGTCAGAATATATAGATAATATATATTAGTTTGTTAAAACATACACACACACAAACTAATATAAAAATATATATACACACACTTAAACACAAACACACATTGTATAGGTATATAAATATTCATAATTTTTATTTTAAATAAAATGGATATTAGTTTTTATTAAGATAAGGCTTATATATTAATAAATATATTTTATATGTAAGTATGTTTAATTAATTAATTATAAAATTAAATTTTTAGGTGTGAATATATAAAACAATATGTATATATTTAATTATAAATAACATTACATTGTGAAAAATGATAAAATATAAAACCCATTATATCAATATTAATCTAATATCATTGAATTAATTTAGTCCCGACCAAAAAATGGGAAAAATACCCCTATAAATGATTTCGAAAATCCATCAAATGATAATAAGTCGGGGTATGCCGACTAAAAACTCTGTTTGAGTTGTTTTTTAACTTAATTTCGATCTATTATTTATTTATTTTTTTATTTTATATTCAAATTTTTATTAAATGAATACTATTCAATAAAAATAACAATATTATTAATTAAAAAAATTAAAATTATTTCATAATCTTTTTCTACTTAATATCTTATATATTAAATTTCTATTTCTATTTTTTCATAACTAATAAATATTAAAAATATATATATTATATTTATATAGAAATCTATACATTAATATATTAATATATTAATATGTTACTTTTAATTATTATTTTTTGAAATATACCCTTTATGATTGCTCGTAAAAAAAAGCGCTGATATAAGAGGTATTTAGCAATGCTTCTAAAAGAGCGCTGATAACCTCCCACCCCTTTTAATTGTGATAAAAAAGAACTGATAAAGGGGTACATTTAATAGAACTATTTATAGTGATGATAAAGGGTAACCAATTTATTAGTGATTTTTTAGCACTGTAAAAGCGGTAGCGCTGTGAACACCCGAATTGGTAGTAGTGTAGTCTTTATTGAAAACATAATTTTTTAATAGAATCTATAAGGTTTTATTTTGTTTTTAACAAGTTTTTTATGTAACATTATCTCACATAAATTTTCATTTATATATTTTTTTCATTTTAATCAATTTGAAATTGAATCGTGACTTAGAAACATATTATACATTTTAAATTTTCGCTTTCGAAAACTTTTTTTTAATCAAATATGTAGGTTTAATTTAAATTTATATATTTCTAATTATGTGAATGGAATTTAGAAAAAAGGGTTTCATATTTTTTATATTAATAGTAAATATTATATAGTATGTTCAACAACTATTTTGGTCAATATGAATAGAAAAAAACAGTAAAAATTAATTATTGCAGTTAAGGTTATAACAGGATTACTGAGGGTTAAACTAAAACTATAATGCGTAAAATAACATATAAACTTTTAAAACACCCATGTAAAGGTGGTAAGATATAATTTCTTATAATTACCTATTTTCTATCCCTTTTTCAAGTGAGAAATGTGTTTACACATTATTCTTTTAAGGAATTCCATGTTGGTCATATCCCCCATTTAAAAAAGGTCACCCCAGTCACCTCCAACATTTACATATGAAAACCCATTTGTCTTGGACAATTCTTACTGAAATATATTTATTAATAATCTCCCCACATTCTAAAATAATTAGTTTAATTATTTATAAATTCTATTACGGTTTCATGTATAAGCCTAAATAGGCTCTCTGAAGAAGTTATAAAATTCATAAACTTCTTTTTTTGATTTATTTCTTTTTCCACCCCCATAATTTATTTGAAAATATTATGATATAATAAAAATATTTTCCGTAGTATAAATATATGTTTTTAAATTAATTTAATATCTAATATAATTGTCCACATCCATCAAATAAGAAATTAAATTCTTGATTGTTTCTACCATGAACTACTGCCTCTTGAAATAATGTTATTCATTATCAATCACCACCTCTTACGACTGGATACAATGATGGATAAAATGATTATATATGATATTTATGGTATTATTAGACCTCCATATTTATTCTATACAAATTAATTCTTACATTCCATTTTTTGGGAATACAATGATGTTATGCATGTGTACGGCGGACTACTGGCTCACGAAGCAATGTGATTCTTTTTTCACTTATGATTTAAAAGGAAGGATTTGAGGATATATTTAATTATTTTTTTTAGATATTGAATAATAATGATTCCTAACTGTGATATATTATTTATATTCCATTCTTGCACTCTATTTATAAAATGTAAATATTTTTCATGTGTACGTACGATATACCATCTCCATGGACAGTGTATTATATTTTCTATCTCTAACTTTTATGGATTATTATAAATACATATTTAATAAATATATATGATATATATATATATCATGTTTAAAATTATGGATTTTATGTTACCATTATCAATGTATTATGATCAAAAATAAAAAATTAAAACATACATTAAAAACTAAGTCTCTATTATCCATAACGTGGTTTTCACAAGGAATTGTTAATAATGGGTATTAAAATGTCATAAGTAAATAATATATGGCATGGTATATATAATTATGTTTCTATTATATATGTATAATAAATTTATATTTTTTATACATGATGTTTAATGTGTATGAAGGAATATGAGACTTAAAATATGGGATTTTTATTGTAATTTTTCTTTTTTAGGACATATATTATGTCTGCACCTTTATTATTTAATGAGGTGTATACATAGAACCTTTGGAGTGTGATATAATAAAATTATTTATTATATTTATATTTATTATTTCACTTGAAGTAATTCATTCATGGTGATTATGCTACAAATTTTACAAAATTGGTAATAATGTTTTGTTTCTGTCTCATTATTTATCGAGAATATTTATGATTATGTTTATGGTGATGATTTATTATGATCTATCTCTAAAAACCAAGTTAATTTTATTATAATTTTTTTATTTCATGAAAATAAATTGTTTCCTTTTATTTTAATAATTTTATTTACTCAATAATTCAAAAAACGTTTTATAAGAAAAATTTACTTTATTTATATCTTCGGTCAAAAAACCTTATTTGTTCATATATATGTATTTTTTTAAAAATGTTTTAAATAATGGTTTTTAAACCATACAGTGATTTTTATAGAAATTTTTACTCATGTTTGAAATATTAAAAGGAATATTCATATTTTTTTTCCTAACAATGCCCATTTCAGTTATAATCAAAATGTTAAAGGAATCTTTATTTTAATGTGTACAGTATAAATTTAATTTCCCAAAATCTTGAACACACAACTTTTTAATGTTTAATTTATAATTCTATTATTTTCTTTTTAAAGAAATTTATTTTATTATTTTATGAATTTTTATTTTAAATAAATTTGAATTCTAAAGTGAAATGTTTAGTTTCCTAACGAAATGTTCTATGTGATATTTTAAAATAACTTTACATCTAAGATGAAACCTTTGATGTTACATAATCTTATATATATATATATATATATATCTCTGTGTGTGTTCTCCAATTTTACTATCGTTATAATTTCTCTAGATGTTTTGTGTATATGATGATAATATGTTTTTGAAACTGGTTCCTTTTTATGGGGTTATGATATGATGAAATGTATATGAACTCCATTTATTTTAATGGGGTTAGATATCATGAATGATTTATGATCTTGTGGAAAAAATGAAAAATTAATGTGGTTGGTAGTAAATATATCTCCCTCCAAGTAATTGATTGATGATTAATGTTATATCAACTCAAAGAGTATATAGAAGGTCATCCCATTCACAAATGTTGGTACATAAGAGGTTATACCACGCTAAAAGCAGGTAAATTGGGGGATATCCCATGCCCAAAATGTTATTTATTTTTTAGTGGGGGACCTCGACATTAGTTTTTCTATGTTCATGTGTATTCTAAAACACCATGTCTTATTTCAATGTTATACACTCATGGATTATTTAATTTTATTCTTTTATGATTCACATCTTATAACCTACCAAGATTCATGTCTTATATCATGTTTATGTTCAATGATAAATAGGGATTGTTTTCCAAATGTCATTCTCATGTTCTAATACCATTATCATCATGTAATTTAGACATATCATTTATTTACACATATTGAGCATCTACGCTCACCCTTTATTATGTTTTTTCCCCGGGATATGAAGAATGATTTTATGTAGGATAATTATATAAAGCGTGATAGATATCAAGAAATTAGTGGGAGGTGATTTAGGTCAACTATAAACAATTTTTTTATGTTTCCATGTTCCCTATGGAACTATACTAAAATTATTCTAGAATGGATTATTAAATTATGTAATTTATATTCATCTATTAAGATGTAATATTTATGTATGAGAAGTTTGGGTATTTACAACTATATACATTCAATCCAGACACTCCTTTTTATTAATTAAATTATCTTTGAAATAATCTATATTTTAATGAAATATTAGTATTAAATAATGTCTATTATATATAAGTGGTTATATAATTTTATGAAGTCAAATGTAATTTATATAAGGATCAAATAACATTTATTGGTAAAACCCCAACATTTCTCAATATATATATATATATATATATATTATTTTAGATCTATAAATTATTATATACAAATAATTATTTTTATTATATATATATTATTTATGGAACTATAGTGTCATAATTTTCCAATGTTAAATTTTATATATTTTTCCTAGACAATTGAATTGTTGGGTAAAAAATAAATACAATAATATAATCATAATAACCCATAAGTGATGTAATATATATCATAAATGGTATTCATCGACAAATATAAATTTATCCATTAAAATACTTGGTTTTATTTTATTTTATTAATTTTATAAATCAATAATGAATCCTCCAAAATATATATTTTATATTAAGGTTTTAAAATAAATTCATTATAAACAACGTTCACTTTCACATCTCCAAGGACATTATATTATTCAGTTCAGTTCTAATCCATATAAAAATTTTAAAACCACTCTCCTGTAGTAGAATGTTTTTTAAATACCATGGGAATATTTTTAGTTTTGATTACATTATTGTATATAGTTCAAAAACTATGTTAGGAAGTTAATAAATATCACTCCTCTCTTTTTGTATAATAACCCACCCAACTACTCATCCCTCCTCACCAAAAACCCTCAGATCATTAAATTAATTTGTACTTACCTTTTTGTATCCATCCCACGGTGCCCCATGAACTTAATAAAATCCTACCACACTTTTAGAAACAATCATATCAAGGTAAGTGATCCTCTCCTTCACCTCTTTATTTAAGAACCTTCATTATATTATGCATTTTTATTTTAAAATTTTCATATTTGAATATTTTTATAAACATATATATTACATGAATTATTATTTACCACTAATTATATACCCATTTAACTCTCATTAATCCATCCAATGAATCATTATGTATTCCTGTTATACTGCCAATATTATCCATTGATTTTTTTCATGAAAATATTTTTTTTAGTGAATACAGATTCTCATTTATATTCAAGGGTATTCAACTAGATGTACATATAGTTCTATAATTGGGGACATAAATGTATTTATTCCATGATCTGTAATCATGGGATTAAATTTGATGAAATAAGATACTATTTTGTATGATCTGTGTGGCACACTTATGAATGTACAAGATATGAATGTTACAGGTGGATCATGAATGATATAGTACACCAATGAATTGGGAAATGTTTTTATTTCATGATATCCCATGTGTAGTGCAATATAGGGTATCTAAAGAACAGTATGTATTTATTTATTATTGGTTATCCTTGACATCTGTTTATTATGTGATGTTTTATTTTTTTTTTAATATAAACACATTTCCTTTATGTTGTTATGTTATATCATGCCTTTTTTTCAAGATTGTGATTCTCAAAACCCTTATTTTACATTGATATATTTCTCAGCTCAAATGTACCACATTAATTTTTGAAATTATTTTTTATTCCTTTACAAGGATTTGTATCTCACCCCTTTATTTTATAGCTCCCAATTTTATCCTAGGAAGTATTATAAGCTCAATAAGTTTTTTGAGAATTTAAAAGAAGTTTTCAATAATGACATTGTATCAAATAATTAAGTTGTAATTTCATATATCTAAATACCAAAATAAACAGGGAGACAAGATATTTTGGGGTTGTATTAAGTGTAAATTTATGTTAAAAATTTGAACTAATGTTTATTAAAGATATGGGATTTCAAAAAACCTGATATGATTTTGTAACATATTTTCATAACATAAAAATTTGAAATAAATTATGTACCTAGGATATAATCAGTGTAAGATCAATGTGATAGATAACTAGTCCAAATTTATCCATGATTTCATACATTCCAATAAACTAATTACATAAAACTCCCTTCATAATAAAATACATAAATCTTTTTCTTGTAGATTCTTTAAGGAATACATGATCACCAACCTAAAAAGACTGATATTTCCTCCAGTTATCCCCATAAAATCTCTACCTACTCAAAGACATCATCATATGTTTCTAAATAAAATGAACCTATTTAGAAAATTCACCAACCTGAACTGGTCCCATCAGTTTCCATTCACATAATTTATCCCAAAAATATGTCCTATAACACCATTTTCCATATACGGAAATAAAAATTTTCTTCTATATACTAGAATGAAAATAGTTATTATAATAAATCACTAAAAATAAAATATATTGATACCAAATTTCATGTGAAAACATTAAACAAGAATGTGTAATATTTTACATGTTATGAATTGTCTGCTTAGAATATCCACCTGATTGAGGATGAAAAGATGAGCTAAAATTTAATTCAGTGCCCAATGAACTCTAAATTCCTGTACAAAAAATATGGGTAAATGGGATTATAGTTAGATACAATAGAGAGAGGGAATCCATGTATTCTGACTATTTCCGTTATATATAGTTTGAAAATTATAATCTAAAGACATAATATCTCAAATAAGAAGAAAATTTAAATATTTAGTTAATCAATAAATAGTACCCAAAATTACGTTGATGCCTCATGATATCCTTGGAAAACACATAATAAAATCAATGGATATATTTTACTATTTCCACTCCATCACAAGAACATTTTGAAAATTTCCCTCGAGTATTTATTTTTATACCTTAACCTATTTAAAAGTGAAACATTTAATGGTAATTTCATAAACATATCTATTCATTCCGTCCAACCAATAATACTTTTTATGGTCTCTATCTATCTTAGTGCTTCCAGGATAAATGTAAAATGCGGATTATGATCTTTACTAAAATAATTATATTCAACTAGGAATTATAAGGCACACATAATCTCCTTTAAAATATTAAAAAAAATTCTTTTACAAAATTAAACATAATAAGCATAACCTTAAATACTAATTATACCTTTTCGTGTAAAACATGGTCTTTTTTCTAAACATGCTTCATTCATTTTGACATAATTATAGTACAGACACCTAAAACCAAATAGAGGATGTTTATACAGTCTCAATTTATAATAAAAAACCATCAAACCATTAACTAAATTTTAATTATATAAATATATCATGGTTAATGTAGAATTATTTTTGTTACTCAAATTATTGTTCACTTTGTTAGATTTTTTAGGATGGTAATGAATCATGATATCACAATCATTTATCAATTTTAACAAGCTTATCATCCTCATTTTCTATTATTTATGATTGAGTATATACATCAAAATTTTATTATAAGTATTTATTTCACACTTTATTCCAAATAAAATATTCCACTATAATTTTAAATACAAAATAATTGTATAAAATTTGAAATCATGTGTAGAATAATTTAACTCATGAGGTCTTAGTTAACTTGAAGAATACACAATTACCTCTTCAATCAATATTAGGCCCCAAACATTTCCCTTCAAATCATAATCCATGTAGATGAAAAATTCCAAATTTTGAGAGGGAAAGGCCAAAAATATGAAATTCACTAATATTCTTTTTAGTGTCTGAAAAAATCTTCACATTATTTTTTCGTAATGAATTTAACATATTTTTGAGTTAACATGTTTACTAGGCTTGGAAATGGAGAAAATATTTCAACAAACTATTCATAGTAACCCGCTAATCTTAAAAAACTTTGAATTACTATGACATTTTTAGGTATAATACATTATTCAATTAGTTTTTTCTTTTTAGGTTCAATATTAAATCCATATTTTGAATATATATGTACATTGAAGGAAATTTAATGCTATAAAAAATCACTCCTACTAAATATTCCATACAATTTAATTTCATTTAAGGTTATCAAATTAATAAGTAGGGTTATTTAATGATCCGCCAAAATTATTGTATATAACAGAATATTATTATTAAAGAAAAATAAACAAATGTTGAAAAAGTAATTAATAACTCTTTCCTTAATATTTACAAATACAGATTTTGAATTATATAACACAAAGGAATAACTACAATATCATAATGACCATATTTTGTCTTAATTTATGTCTTTGGAACATGTACATCCTTTACCATCAACTAATGGTAACAAATCCTAAGGTAAATCTCAGAAAAAATTATAATTCTCCCTATATCAGATCAGAAAAACTATGAATATGAGGCAAAGATTTATTTTTCTTAAAAGTTATGTTATTCATGGATAAACAATCAATGAAAGGTTTTATTCAAATGTCTTAATTTTAGAATAAAATGAAGCATCCTAAGGTGAAGTGATTCATTGAATAAAATAATTATTTAGAAACTCAAGTAATTTCATTTCAAATTCTAAAATTTCAACATGATTCATTACATAAGTGTGTTTTGAAATAGTATTAGAACCCGAAACTAAGTAGATATTAAAATTTACCTCCATTATAAGAAAAACATCCATATATTGATTAACTTTTGAATCATAATCATTTTGAAAATATTATTTATTTTCAAATTTATGACCTACATAAATTTTAATGCCACCTATAATCATGTTCTCAACCTATTGATATGTTATCAAAGGTATCTGGTCATTGAATAAAATGTTATTATCTCTATAATATATCTTATCTTGATAAAAAAAAATTCAATTCGTACCCAAAATGATAATCAACTACACTATGGGTAGTTCATTAATGTTTTCATGAATAACCATCCCATTAATAAGAAAAGAAATATTCATATATATCGATGTTTCTTTAATAATCTTACCTGGTGTAACACCAAGAAATTTTAAAAACATGAGAAATATATTTGATAGCATGTATGACACATAACATAAGAGAATAAAGGAGTAAAAAATTCAAATAATTTAAAATATATTTACTATTACAAAAATATTTTATGTATTATATATCTTTCAATTCCTGAAAATTTTGGTTTATCTTTCATTACAAACAACAATAAGATCCTCTATTAGATTTCATTACACGCAAGACCAAGTTTTACCAAACAATAACGTACTATTAATATTATTGTAGAATATGATAGTAAATTCCTAGCTGTTGGAATGGATGGTTTAAATAGGATTAAATAATTTATGAAAATATATACAATAAACACATTTATTTGTTATATGTTGATTATAAATAAATATAATAATCATTTGAAACAAAAAAAAATTTCTATGAAAAAATAAATTTTCCTAAAATATGGTTTAGTCACGCTTGGCTCATATAATTTAAAACTAATATTTAATAATTTTAAAAAAATAATATAAAAAACTTTTAATTTTTTAAATCATAATATTAAAATTGTATTAGGGTGATTTTTATAATTTTTCATAGAATTGTTATTTTTTTGTGAATAGTGAAAAATAATAGTTTTTTTATATATATTTTCATCTAAATATTTTATAATGTTAAATTATATTTGGAATTGGTTTTAAAAGTAAAAAAAATTGTTTAATTTTACATCTATTAATCAAATATATTTCATTGAAATCATATTAATATTTAATTTTTATATAAAACTATTTATGTTTTTGATCATTTTCACTTTAAACAACCAACTTTCTCACCAAGTCTATGGGATTAATTTTAAATTTAATTATGCCACTTATGTGAGTTGATTTTTTCTAAATGGATTAAATATTAGTAATAATAATATTTAATATTATATAATAAGTTAAAATTAATCTTTTTCATTAAATATTAGTTAGAATAATAAAAATTAATCATTGTAATTAAGGAAAAAACAAGTTTACATAATTTATAAACATAGAATACATAGTTTAAAAATGACCAAAAATAGGTTAAATATGGAATTTATGGAAATATTTAAACCTCAAACTATATATTGTTTAATGTTTGACATTATTGGGGCCTATTTACAAAAACAAATGTGGGTATAATTCAACAATTGAAAAATATTATAATTGTACCACTCACCACACTTATAAACAGTTACCCCCTCTCCTCTCCACTTCACACTATAAATCCACTTTTTCTTCCAATAAATGCCCATATAACTTCAAAATATCACTAAAATCATGATATATAAAATATTTTAGAAATAATTATATCCCTTCATGTATTTAGTGAATACCTAAAAGGGTAACTAAATAATTTGTAATGATCTTCAATGAGCATCTTTATTTTGCTTCTTTCTCCACATCTTTAAATTTTAATTAAAACATAATGATATGAAGACCTAATAATATTACATATATATGGATATTGTTATAAAATGGTAATGACCTAATACCATCTCCACTTTTATCAAATGGGTTATTATATCATCATCTTTGTGTATGGTGGATTATCCCCTCACGAACCAATATCATTCGTTTTTAAATTTACACCTTTCAAAGTTTGGTATGATGATAGATATAAAGAATGTATATTATTTTTATAGAAATATGTATCCCCTATTAGATTCTATATAAAACATATATTTTTAACATCCATTCCTTATGAGATATGATAAAATCACTCATGTGTATCGCGGACTACCGCTTTATGAAGTGATGTGATTAGTCTTTCACTAACACTTCAAATGGAGGTGTTAAAGATAATTTTTATGACTAAATGTTATATTAATCAAATAATAATGATATTAATTAAAATTTACCATTCTGTAAGGATAATATACATCATTTTCTTTCATTACTTTTCACTCGCATAAATATGATAACATTATCCTTATTTGGGTGGGCTACCATCTTCACGAAGTGATGTGGCTCTATTTTCTTCATAAAACCACATGGATGAAATATATAAGTGGAAAATATGATATTAAGGATATCATTATCATTCTGTAAAGGATAATTTTTACTTACCTCTTTTTGATGGTGATCGGTCATATATAGAAACGTTACCCATGCGTACATACAGCCCATCATCTTCATGATCTTAACATACATCAATTTTCATAACCATCATTTATGATTGGATCAGAAAGTAAAATTTACATATAAATATGATAATTATTACATTATTTTTGAATTTGGAGATGTCATAACTACATAATAGAGAAAAGAATATAAAAATTCATAACAAAACACGCTTGAGAAAAATAGACAATTAACACCGAAAATAATGAAAATAAAGAAATATTATTAATGAAAATGTAGTAGGATGTTATAAAAGGATAATATATGATATTATAAATAATAGATTTGTTCTTCAATAAGTTTATAAATTTTATAGAAACACTATATAACAGGTTAAATTATTTTAAACCAAAAGTGTGTGTAATGTTTGGGATTTCATGTCAATTTCATGTAATTGAGGTATATTTATTTATATAGACATAATTTTCTTTATATTTTCTATATACTTCTCCTTTGACATTTAATACCATTAATAGCTCTTTATTAATGGTTTATTAAGTTTAAATTTGAGTTATTTCATTTAAAGGGATTTTAATTAAAAGTTATGAAGTTATAATGAATTCCTTAACTCGATTTATGTTAATTTGGTTAAAATTATACTTCATTTATTATATAAACCTCATAATACGATTATAATGACTTTTAATTATATTGTGTACTATTTTAAATTTATTTATGTAGATTTATATCTAGAAACATAATGAATTCAATAGTTTTTTCTCACCTGAATGTTATGATATTTTCAAGGGATTATTTTAGAGTCTCATTCCCATCATACTTGTTTATTATTAAATTATAGTTAATGTAAATAATTTGACCATTTCTTAATTATATATTAATTTTATTCTTCTATAGTTATTAATAATAATTTAAAATTATAGTATTTTTTTCACTCTTCTGAGCTTTAAAATAGTGTGGATATATTATAATGAAAATTTGACATCATTTCACACTTCGACTAGAAACTAGTTTTCTAACAAAAACATTTCTTCTAATATATTTTCTAAAATGTTATTAACTATCTAAAAATTAGTTATAATTTTTTTTATCCTTTTTTTATTTTTAAAAAATATTTTCAAAGTATTTTTGTTATCAATTTCGAAACAAGGATCTTTTCTAATCGTTTTACCATGAAAAAGGAATGTTCTTTACGACATGTAATAAATTTCCCTCCAACATTACCATCATTTATTTGAATATTCTATTGATATATATTGATTATATTTTTCAAGAAAATGTTTTAAATTGCAATTTTAGAAAAATGGATTTTCTAAATGATTCTTCAATGTAAAAAAATGACATTTTCCTCAAAAAAAATTTAGTGGTCTTTTAATGGTTTTAAAATTCATCAATTAAAACAACCCCTTGTTGTTACTCAATTGGGTATAGGTTATTTCCATAAAAATACATATTTTGGATGGTTTTCAATTATTTTGTCTAAGGATTGTATTGATATCGAGTTCCTTTATTTAATTTTGTATTCAATAACTTTCCCTTGAAATGTTTACTTTCCTTTGATCATTAGACATTAAATATCCACTAAATATCCTTATTTTTTTCAGGGATATCCTCATTTCATAAACCATATACCATTTTTACATATATTTTTTACTTTGAAATTTCTTTAATCATTTGGGGAAATATTGATAAATATGAATTCTTTACATAGTACTAGTATTTCATAAGTTGCATTGTTTATGAAATAAATCGATTATGAGATATATTCAAAATGATTTGGAATGTTATGACATGGGAGGATCTCGGTTATAGATAGTACATTGATGCATTAGAAGCCTCTTGGGGAAAATTAGTGGGTAATCTTTTGTTATGTGGTTTTTTACATAGTATGCCTTAAACAAACGTGAGAAAGGTCTTGATAGTAAAGGTATCATGTACATAGTAAACATGACTTCTAATAATTAATCACCCCTTTCATTTAAATTATTATTACTCTCAATAAAATTTTTATAATGATATTATCTCTAGATTCATTTCATTCTCAATTATTTATTAAATGGTATGTGTTATTAGTTATTTATCTTTACATATTGATTATTCCTTACCACGTTATTTAAAATAAATTTGTGCTCAGTTAGTTCTCTTTAAATTATGATTATTCCATATATAGCCATATAGAATTCATGTGTGGTCAATTTTTTTCCTTTACATGCTGATTATTTTGATTGATTCAAGATAGATTATGATTCACTTAACCCTTACTGAGAATTTCATATCACCCTTATTTTGTTTCCTTTATCCATGACTCCAAGAAAAGTACAATGCCTAATATGTAAGGATATTATAAATGGGTAAATTCATTTTGGAATTAAAAAATGATGTTGTAAATTTTATATCAAACTTTAATACAAGACTCATGAACATATTCATTTTTCAAATACTTATAAAATATTAAATCCTTCATAGAGTGATTACATGTATTATAGGATATGTATATTATCCCAATTAAATTTAGTATGACACTAGATCCAGGTCTACTAGGCCTAGGATTTCTATATTTGTTACTAGAGAATATTTAATAGAAACATTAGGCACTATATTTAGGAAACATAGATTATGGAATGTGACCTTATGATATAGCATGAGGACAAGTATAGATGGAGATACTAATGTTTTGGTAAAAAGGATATTGGTTTGTGTTTCCTATAAATACATTCCATCCTATAAACTAGATGTGGACATGGATATAAGACATATGTACCTAGGGGAAATAAATCTGAAAAAGGAGCATCGTGCTTCACTCTAGAATTACCTAATACACAATAATACACCTTACTATGCAAAAGATCTGACACTCAATAGGGATATTCAATGGATAATTTACATTTTATTTTCAAACCATTATAAAGGATTTAAATAGATAATCACATTGAATAACCTTAGTTAAACCCTATACCAATGAAGGACATATGTTTAAATAAAGTTAATGAACTATTTATGTATTGGGATTCATGAATGAAATTGTAGGATTATTTTAACAATGGTAATTTTGTTATTAAAATCACAAAACATTTAAGGATTATTTTGAGTTTTAGAAAGAATTGTACATTAATTAACATACGTGTTATGGATACCATAATTAGTAAATGAGTATAAGATTGATCAGAAGATCAAATTTGTAAAAACCTCTAATTATGTCTTATGTGGTAGTAATGTCACACTATTAAGGGTATTTTGTGATAAATTTATGGAAAAAATATGTTTTAATTGAAATGTAATATGAGATATAATTTCATCTCATATTATGGACCCAATATTAAAGGTATTGATAACTATTAGGTCTTATATCATCATTAATGAAATTCCAATAATAGTCGAATATGATTATTATAAATTTTAAAATATAAATAAATAAATTTGGTAGAAAACATGAGTAAAAGAGTTATTTAATGATTAAAATAATTTCTATGATGTCCGTCATATTTTTGTGAACCTAAAAGGAATTATATTAATATAGTTTATAAACATAATTATCCACAAGAAGGTTGAAAACTTGTCACATCTGAAAAAGCAGTGGGTCATAAACCCATAACTGGAGGATGATAGGGGTTTAGTTCCTACTATTGGCCTACATGAAGTCCTGGTTATTATGTTATTGTTTTTTGTTAAAACAATTTGTGAATAAATACTAATGGTGAAAAGGTGGTGTCACTTTTGAGGTTTAGAGATTGATGTTTTCACCATATTGGTTTTCAATTATATTTATATATAGGATAAAATAATTTTCACTCTTTTATGGAACCTATGATCCTTTAAAAGCAAATTTTAGTGGTTTTTGCCTAAAAAATCATTTTTTAGGATTCATTTCATGGAGTAAGGAATTGAATCACAAGAAAAGAATGAAATTATATTTATAAAATAAAATCATATAAAATATTTATATTTCATTATAATCATAGAATTTAAAGGAACTACCTAACATTATAAAAATGACCGTGAAATAAAATTATATACTATTACCATCATTTTTTATCAAGTCATTGACCTTTTCACACTTATTAGATTTATGGATTGATGCCCTTAAATATCTATTCATAATTAACATTCTATTGATCAATGGAATGAATAGATATCTATAAATATGTATGTTTTTCCACCATGTACAAACCTTCACATTCCAGTAATGTTCTATAACTAAAAAACCAAGATATATGTCATTCAATATGACCTTTGTACCTCTATTCTCTCTTATAAAAAAGATATTTTATAAACACTTTAATGATGTGAGTTTTTTAACAATGTTATTTATAAATTAAAAATCCTTTATTACCAAGAAAAAATTTAAATTGTGAGGACAAAATTAATTTAATGTGTGGAGAATATAATGACAATAAATTTTAAAAATAGGAACATCATATTCGATAATGTCTATGAAAAGCAACACCAAGAAATGAAATGAATATTAAATATAGAGAATTTATTAAATATTTTATATTTTTTCAAAAATAAATAAATTATATATATTTCAATGCACATAAAAATAATTTTATATTCTGTTTCATGAAAAAAAATATTCCTCCAATATCTTTTGTTACATGCAAGACTGAGTTTCTCTGAACAACACTATACCACTAATATTATTATTTAATATGATAGATATTGCCTAGATATTGGAATGTAGGGTATGAATAAGAGTAAATAATTAATAAATATATATATTTCACACACATTTTTTCATTATCTATTGAGTATAAATTATAATAAGAATCTTTTAAAAGTAAAAAAGAATTCTTTTTGAAAAAAACTGCATTTTCCTAAAAAATTGTTTAGTCGTGTCTCTCGCGCATAATTTAAAATTAATTTTTAAAAATTTTATAAACATTATATGAAAAAATTATCACTATTTTTTAAATTTAAATACCAAAATAATCTTATAGTTAAATTTTTGGATTTTTCTGAAAATATTCAATTTTTTAAAATAGTTAAGGTACTAGATTTTTAAAGAATAATTAAATTTCTTATAAATAATTTATATGGATAAATTAAATTATTAATTTATTTTAAAGTAATATAATTTAAATTATATATATATTAATAAATTTTAGGTAATTTTAAACATTTATATATTTTTTTATAAAAAATATTATTTGTTTTGAACATTTTCACATAAAAAATCATCTTTCTCACCATGTCTGAGAGACTAATTTTAAATTACATTATTCCAAATATATGAGCTATTTTTTAAAAAATTGTATAAATATTTATAATTATATTTATATAAATTACCAAGTAAGGTAAACATATTTTTTAACCGTAATGATTATTGAAAATGGTAAAAATTAATTATAGTGATTTTGGTAAACACGAGTTTACTTAGTGGTAATACATAGACTATAATGTGTACAAATTACCCAAAACATGTTGAAAAAATTTATATTGAAATATTTCACCCTTATCCCTTATATTATTGATAAATGAGTATTATTGGATCCTGGTAACATGAAAAAAATGTGTTTATAATTCACATTCGAAACAAATTACAATTGTGCCACTCACCCCACCAATAAAAGGACACCAACTCTCCTCTCCATTGCACACCAAAAAACATTGTATTCATAAATACATACAAAATTTACTTCCCAAAATACCTCCCCTAATTATATAAGACATATTTTGGCTACAATTATATCATTTCAAGGATTTAGTTCAAATGTAAAGAGGGTATCCGAAGAAGAGGAATTATTCTTCAATGAGCATATTTTTATAACTTATTTATCCACCAAAATAAAATTTTATTAAACCATATATATGTAGGGAAAATATTATATTAAATAAAATTTATTTTTTAATAATATTTTAATAAAATAAAACCATCTCCCATTCAACCAAAAGTTTTACAAAATGATCGTTTATGTGCACAATGGACTACGGCTTCAAGAACTGATGTCCTTTGTTTTTCCATTTCCACCATTCACGATTGGGTGGGATGATGAATAAAAATTATATATATAAAATTTATAAAATACTTATTAATTTTTATTCAATATATCAAATATATATTTTTACATTATATTTTGTAGGATACCCAAAAACATCACTCTTATGTACGGCTGACTATCGCCTCATGAAGCAATGTGATTTTTATTTCACTAAAGCATAAAACAGATAGTGATGAATATAAATTTATAAACTATATTTAATATAAATGAAATTATTATGATATTCATTACAAATTTATCATTTTTAAACATAGTATACATCATTATTTTTCTTTCATTTCACTCGTATAAAGATGATAACAATGTTCATGTATGTGTGGACTACCGACATCACGAAGTGATGTGAATCTTTTTTCGTCCTGAAACCACATGGATGAAATATATAAGAATATAATATGATATTAATTATAACATGATAAATATATAATGGTTAAATATTACTTACCTTATGTTGAAAATGATATTTTAATAATGAAAATGTTAGTAATGTGTATGTACGACCAATCGTCTTAATGGTCACAACATACTTCATTTTTCATAATAATAACTAATGATTGGTTTAAAAAGTGAAATTTATATAACAAAATTATAATTATTTCATGGTTATCATTTTGGAGATGATATAACAATATAAAATTCACAATAATCAATAGATTTATTAGAAAACGTGGATGAGAAAACAAGATAATTAACACCTGAAACAATGAAAATAATGAAATATTATTAACAAATGAGTAATAAGATTTTATAAATGGACTATTTATGATATTATTAAAATTAATAAGGTTATTTTATACGTTAATAAAATTTTTAAGAGTACTAAATATGATTTTCAATCATATTATACCAAAATGAATTATAAGGTATAAGATTTCATCTCAATTTAATTTCATTGAGGTATATTGAATTGATTTGAAACTATTTTCTTTCATATGTTGTATATGATGAGCCATTGACATGTTATATCCTTAATTATTAATTCATCATGGAATATAATGTTTCAATGTAGATTATTTCCTCTAATGGATTTTTAATTAAAAGATAACTTGTGCTGAAGAATTTCTTATTTAAATTTCTATTCATTGAGTTAAATATATTCTTCATTGATTGTATAATTATTATAATATTTTCATAAAAATTATGATAATATTATGCTTTAAATCCACCTATTTTATATTTACATTTGATACAAAAAATATATTCATTAGTTGAGTATAAATTAAATATTATTATATTCTTAAGCGTTTATTTCAGAACCTTATTCTCATTGAGATTTTTTATTCTTAAAATAAAATTGAAGGAAATCATTTGATCATTCTTTAATAAACACTTTGATTTTAATTTATAATGTTTATTCATGATATTTTCAAGTAATATTACCAATATTCCAGCCTTTAGTTATTGATATTGTTGAGAAAATGTTTTTATGTAAATCTAAGTTCATTTTTCTCTTTATTTGGAAACTTATTTTCATAGAAAAACATTGATATATAAAAAATTTTAAAAAAATTAAAATTTTGAAAATAATTTAGTGATGAAATTTTTTCCATTTTTTTTTGAAAAAAATTCAATGAATTATACTTTTTACATTCCAAATAAGGCATTTTTCAATCCTTTTTATCATGAAAAAGGAATATTAATTACAACTTATAAATAATTACACACCTAAATGACCATTATTTATTTGAATGATTATTTTAATGTTTATAACAACATTTTTGAATAATTATTTTGTAAATGTTATTTTCAAATTAATTATTTTCAAAATGTTTCCTGAAAATGAAAAGATTAGTTTCCTCAAGATTGTTTTCAAATATTTTTTTATTGTTTTTATAATCATCAATGAAAAAAACATTATTATTACTTCAATGGGTATATGTTAATACACTATTTTTTCTTCCTCTTTATGGTTTATGATTATATCGACCATGTAATATATTTATGTTCACTACCTTGATTTAATTTTTTTAGATAATAAAATTAACATAATATGTTCACTTTATTATGATCATTACAGATTTCATTTCCCATAAATATCCATATTATTTATCATGGATATGTTCATTGAGTAAATCATATACCGTTTTTACAAATGGCGTATACTTTGATATTTATCTATTTATCTGGGGAAATATTCATAAATGTGTATTCTTTACTCAGTGAGAATATTTGATAAGGAACATTTTTTTATGAATTTAATTTATTATTCTATATATGAGGAATGATTTTCATAGGTATGATATGGGTGAAGCTCGGTTATCGATATATTCTCGACGTATTAGTAGTCTTATGGGGAGAATCTATTGGGTAGCCTTAGTTATGTGTGTTTTTACATAGTATATTTTAAATAATCTAATGAATGGTATTGATGTTAAATTAAAAATGTACATGGAAAGAATGATGTCAAATAATTCATTATTGATTTCATCTAAGTTATTATTATTTTTTGTGATATTTTCACATGATATTATCTCTAGATTGATTTTATTCTTAAATAATGATTAAATGAATTGGGTTTTATGTTATTTACATAGCCATAGTGATTATACCTTATCCAGTTATTTAAATGGAATGTGTGATCAATTATTTTTCCTTAAAAATTGATTATACCTTTTTATGTTATATAATCATCATGTGTGTTCATTTATTTAACTTTACATATTGATTATTATAATTAAATCATGATATCATTCATTGTATGAAACCCCTTATCATCATTTTAGTTCCCCCATATTTTATTTCACTTCACTGGAATTCCATGAATATTATGTTGTTTGATATACAAGGATACTCTAGATTGATAAATTGATTCTCAAAATTAAAAAAATTATGTTTTAATTTGTGTATTAAATTGTAATAAAAGGCTCGTGTATGTATCCATTTTACAAAGACTACTATACTATTCAGTACTTCAATATGTGATTCCATGTATCATAAAAAAAGTATATTATTCCAATTTTATGTAGTACAGTACCATTCTCGGGGTACTAGGTTTAGTTTCACTACACTAGTAGTTTCCACCGAAATATCATTCTTCTTTACATGTGGTTAGATTCCAATTTTATATGAAAATTACATAATAATAAAAATTGTGAATATCTATATTCAAATAGTTTCTTTGAATAATTTTAATAAATAAGTATATTACCTTTTATTAAATTGTTTGAGGTCCCAACATCACTTTTAGTAGAAGAAAAATATTTTACCACACATTTATGTTTCTAATCATGATGAATTTCACATTGAATAACTATATTCAGACAGAAATTAGCATAATTACCCAAATCATTATAACTAAAACATCTGACTATTTTAAAAATATCAATTACCCCATACATGTATTGTTCAAGAATATTTTACTCAAAAATTAATCATTAATAACACATCCTATATTTTTAGTACTTTATTAAGAATTATTTTTTACAATAATTATCAAATGATGGGAATTTAATTTTTATACATCGAGATTTCTTTCATGGAAAATTCCTCATTTCCAACCATTTAGGCCTTTTCATACTCGTATCATTAGAAGAAACAATGTGTAAGATAACTCTTTCTCAGATTTTTAATCACAACAAATAGATTTCTCATATCATTTAAATTCAGATGGGTTTAAGTCTCTTCATAGACATGGATTCAAATTGGAGTAAAATATATTAATTTTACTAACAATATCGTAAAAAATGTGGCATATTCCTAGCCTATCTTGTGAAATTTTATTCAGATATAGCTACATTATCTTTATCTTTTTACCTCAACTCCAAAAATTATTTCCAAATTATGAGCTAAAACAATTTTAGGGAAATATTTCACCCTAAAGACATTAAAATATGTTTCCCACCACATGGGATCAAGATAACTTTTTCTTTGGTATTCCTAAAAAAGTCCTTCATACATCATCCTCACCTTAAAAAAGATAAATAGAGAAGGTTAAATCTTAGTAATTCAAACATCCAATGAATTTAAATATCTTTTTCAAAGAATTGATCCATCTTTTTTATACCACTATATTTTATTTTACACATTAGGTAGAGGGTTTTGTCTTCTAAAATTATTCAACTTCACCATGTTTCTATATGGTAGATCTATATAATATCTAGAAAAGATACCTCTATCATTTAAGGATTGAATCAACTAATCCATCACTACATAAATCTTCTGAATTCCAATTCCTATAATTTTGGAATACTTGTTTGGATGGAAATTTTCCTCTTGGGGTTTTTCTATTACATATTCCCAATTTCTTTTAGAGAAAACAATTCTAAAAATAAATATTTTTGACCAAGAAACATAGTAGTATTCAAATTCATTATCATTTATACATAAAAATAAGGTAAAATATTTCATGGTCCTAGTATTAATATTATCATAACCTCTAAAATTATTTAAACCTTTCATATGGTATAAACTATAAGGGCACAACCTTATAATTACATAATATTTAGTTTTAGTTCTAGAATTCATTCTACTAAATTTTAGGATCTTTTAAAATTTATATTTTCATATAATTAGTTAATAAATCATACATAAAAAAATATTAAAAATTGTGAACTTATAATTATTATCTATTTTTTATTAAATAAATATCTAAAAAATAAATATGATTCCATTTCATATTAAATGTTAGTGACTTTAAATTTGACATCTTATTTTCCATTACTAAACCATACCCCCTGGGAAAAACATTTTAAAAATATTGGATGTGAAAAAAAATCATAGTGAGGGATATAAAATGAAATAAATCAATTATTTAGTAAAAAATAGGAAAACCTGATATATGTTTACCATTATGTTAATGTTATTTACGGGAATACAAAAAAATTCACACAAAAATCACACACACCTATTTCTCAAAGAAATCCATTAAACTCATAGAAAGAATAGAAAAATCATAAAAGTAAAAAGTGATATAATAATATTTATATCTTTTACAAATTTGATAACCTATATGGTTAACTTCCATAATTCCTAAAAAACCCATTGCATTTGTTGGATATGACAGACCCACCAATCCCTGGTTAGTAACGTTACCACCCTGCCTTGGATAGTAACATTACAACCAGTCCCGATTGATAATGAAACCACTAATCATCATAAATAACTCCCAAGAACCATTATATAATCATAAAACATAAATTCTTGAATTATCATTTTTATACATATAAATATTTTCCAACCACACATAGGATAACATTTCCAGATATTGAAACATCCATTCCATTTTAAACCCCAATTATCAAAACTAAAATTAGTAAAATAAAATAAAGAAGGGTTTTTCAATTAAATAAAACATTAAATCATAAAAATAAATCCAAATATCAAATATTTTTTATAGTGAAGATAAAATTATTTGTTGCAGTATAAGTTAGAATAGAACATTCCTTTTTTCATTTTCATTGAGATTCAAAATATTACTTACAATGAGTTTTTTTAAAACCATAGAAAGAAAGAGAAAGTGTCCTAAAATAGACTTTATATTTTTTTATGCATATAAAAAATTATTCATTAAATAATTTTAAAAATATGGATATAGAAAGAAAGAAATTTTGAAGGGAAATTTTTATAAAATTATTTATAAAAGAAATACCATTATCTTGAGTCCAAAAATATCATCCATTATTTATATTTGTGAATAATAATATTATGTTAAATGTTTATTTTGAAACAAACCACTCTCATGATTATTATTACTTTTATTTTCTCTCTTACGTTTTTATACATATTAAGTTAATAAATGAATTTCAATTCATTAGTTTTTATGGCATTTTACTAATATGTTAAAATTGACTTTCGTAGGTTGAAAATGGTCAAAGGGTAATTATTAAATCATATAAAGAATAAAAATCATGAAATATTTATTATATTTATACATGAATTATAGTTTCAAAACATATCATTAAATATGTTTATGAAAAATGACATATGTTTCGATCATAAAAATGGTGGGTCGTACGTATTCTTGAGAAATGTTTCCAATTTTTAATGATCAGTAAGGAAAAATATTCAATATTAATTTATATTTACATAATTATAAACTTATAATAAATAAAATATTATTTATTTAAATATAATTATATAAATCATTCATGTAATGTGGTGATGAAAAGGAATCGCATCACTTCTTGGAGGTAGTAATCCACATATATGCATGAAAGATGTTATCATTTTTTAGTTAGTGGAATGTTATGAAATAAATTTATTTGTTATCTTTTAATTTCTATAAATATTTAATTAATAGAATATAAATCCATTAATTAAATCATTATACTATGTTGTGAGATGAGATGATGTAAAATGAATTACATCTGTTCGTGAGGTGGTAGTCCATCGTACACACGAATGATGGATTCATTTACCATTTCATGGATGGGGATATGAATGAAGTTGAGGTGATGTTATAAAAAAATAAAATATTATTATTTGGGAGATACATGAGTTATTATATCATCATGGTAGAATAATAATTTACAGACTTATAAGAAGAAATAAAATAAAAAAACATGATAAATAATGATACCTCTTATTTGTACCACCTCTTTAGGATTATACCTAATGCATTCAAAGATTAAATTTATGATAAAAATCCAATAGACCATTGGAAGGGAATTATGGATGGTATTTGGGTATGTATGTGCCAAAATAAAATTATTTGAATGTGTAAATAAGAGATTATAGGGGGTGACTTTTTATAATTGGGGGAGAGGACACACTAAGAATGTTTGAAATAAAAAAGGTATACCCACAACATACACATGTCAAAAAATTTCCAAAATGGGTCAGTTGATAAGGTAGAAATATGGCCATAAAATAGAATTTATACAAGTGTTTAGGTCATTTAAAAAATTATATATTTAGTTTAACCCGAGTAAAAACAATTTAACCTTAAATAGGGAAAAGTATTTTTTTCTATTATCAATATAAATTATGAAAAAAACTAATTTAACCATATTATTAAATAAAACGTATTTTGACTGAAAATAATTAATATATTTTACCGAATTAAATTCCTAAAGGTGGAATAATTTAATTCAAAAGTAATCCTACATACATGATAATAATGTGGTTTCTCAAAAATTATATTTTTCAAAAAAATGATTATTAAATATTAACTATATGACTTGTAATCACCACTAGATGAATGTGAATTAATATATATAGACATATAAACATTAAATTTCATTTTAATCTTTATTCATTAGGGTTTATTATAAATAATTAAAATGGAGAAACATTATGTTCATCAAAGTAATTTTCAAAAAATGTGTTTCTAAACCCAAAAATAATCGTTTAATAAAATCCAATATAAATATGATTCAAATTTAATTAATTAAATTAAATAAAACTAAAGAAAAATATTACTTCAATTAATATTCAAATAATAATTGATATTTTCAATTTTTTAATTTTTTTAATGTAAATAATGTTTTTCAAGAATCTGTATTTTTTAATATATAATGATAAATCAATATTTTATGAAAAATACCAAAAATTCACCCTTTTCTATTTTTTATATGCTTATTTTAAAAATTAATTTTATTTTTTAAATTAAAATTCTATAAGTGAGAAATTAAACCTTTTAATAAAACCTTATAAGAAAATAGTTTTATTAAAACTATTAAATTTTTTATTTAAAAATTACTTAACATTTCTATACTGAATATAACAATATAATTTTTATTGTTAATAAATATAAATTTTGTTTTTCTATATTTACATAGATTATTATACAAGTATTCTAATTAAATTAGCCAAGGTAAATTTATATAACTAAGACTTGAGGATCACAAATTAATTATTCATTAAGGTGGTTTCATTTAATTAGAGAAGCATTAAGAATCATTAACTAATTAAACATCACATGATCATAATAAAAATATTAATTAAGGGCCATTCTTCCAAATTTCAGAACCTTACTTCATATACCAATAAAATATCCCTAAACAATATGGTAGAGCACACTGGACCACATACCTTAAACAGATCCAACTCGAAACCAAGAAAATACTAACAACTTTGTTCGAGTGATCCAAGTCCATTCAACCATAATTAGTTTCTTAGAATTTCTATCTCACCCTCATGAATTTCAGGTAATTTATTATAATTAAATTATTACTAAATAAATTTCACAATTAATAACTTCAGTAAAGGTGAAAATAAAATTTAATGAGAGATATATCATATATCACCACCTAGATGGAACCTCGACTAGACATCCAAGGAAGTTTCATACAATGCTTAAAACATAATTTTAGGAGAAATACCTATCCTAAGGAAACAAAAAAATGAACAATTTAAAATAATCAAATTGGAAATTTTTTAATAAAATAACCCAAGTCATTATTACAGATGTAATATATTCCAACAATATTCAAGCCCCTCATGGTACACACCTGATTCTAGGATAAGAAAAATCTCTAAATCAATTCCATTTTATGATGGATGATTCACTCAAATTGATAAAAATAATATATGATATAATCAAGGGATGTAACATTATATTAAAAAACCACCAATGAAACACATTCATTATCATGGAATATCATCTACCCATTCTGATCAATATATAAACTATTCTTTGGAAATTACATCATGTTCTGATGTAAATTTGATCAAATTACTTTAATCTGAATCAATACAATGGTATATCAGTTATCAAGATCATAAGATAAAAGAGTATCCAAGGATAATTGATAAATCTAAATATAAAAATGGCTAAAAATGTCTAGTATCACCCATGATGAATAGAATTGAAATCTACAACAAAACAAGGAAGAAATGTACCTAGATCAATGCAAAACAGAGGATGTCACTTAGATTTTTGGACGTTTCAAATCTAGATCCATCATGGATAAAATTATACTCTTGGAAAGAGGAATATATAATATTTTTTCCAAAATACACTCAATAATTTGATACTGGGAGGTTAAAACCAGGTGGGTATTGTTTTCTAAAATTACTAAAAGAACCCCACTTTTAAAATGTATAATGACCAATTTTGGATTTCCCATAATGGTCTGCTAGGGAACTATATGATTGTTTACCTTACTAGAAAGATAATTATGGATCATCGGCTATCTGGTGATTCCTACTAGGTAGTAAGTGCTTCTACCCAACCAACATTCTAGTCGATGAGGCTACTGACATAATAGCGCTATTGTAGTAGCCCAAATGTTCTGGTCAAGCCTCAAGCCTACTCCCATACTTTGGGTGACCCATCAATATTAATTTAAATTCTAAAACACAATCACGTATATTAATATGGGAAGCATCTTAGGTAAACATCAGGTTTTCTGAACGATCTATTCACTAGAGGAAATGTTCAAATATCCATTATAATATAAATTCCATTATGGAATGGGTCATTATAGGAATGATAAATTATTTATTTCATTAGTTTTTTCATTATATATATTATTAGACCACATGTTAGGATCTCTTATAACATTTTATATAATATATTTTATACCATTTCATATAACATGGGTAGATATTAATATTACATTAGCTATATTTATTTTTTTGTTTATTTTTTTTCTTTTATTATGTGAATTTACTCATATGATTACTCAATGATGGTGTAATAGTATTACCATAGTTTCATTATGGAACTCACAAATATTAAATAGACATTGGTGTATGATGAATTTTACATGAGTTCATGTGGCCAATCATCTCAGACTTGGTGATCTGAGTTGTGGTTTTAGAATGTTTTATATGAGTTATTGTGTGCGTAGATGATACCATAAAGTGATATAAACAAATAATTTTATTTTTATTTAATATTTGGGTTTTGGTATAATGGATATGAGATGTTATGAAATTTATAAATATGTTATTATTATGTCGAGATTATTTCTATGTAGTGAAAAACAATGTTACAAAGGTAGAGGGACAATTTTTATTAGTTGTGGTGTTATTGTTTCATGTTTTTATTATAGTATTGATATGATATTATAGTTTTTGTGATCTTTTCCTAGCCTGGTTGGAATTTTCCTTTGATTTAATACATCATGTCTCATCACATGGGTTTAGATCATATATGTTATATTCAATTCATTTATATTGGTTTTAATAAATAAAATTCCTACAATAATATATATATTTTTCAAATATATCCTTGGTAATATTTAATTATATTCACTATATCATGATATTTTTTATTTATTGTTATTATAACTAATGTAAATATACTAAATATTTGGTTTTAGGCATTACTTATTTCCTCAGATGGTATACCTAGTGATTTTGAGTGGTCATATTCAATTTGTTTTACTTATATTTTTTCTTATTTTTGTGCCTGTTAATAACTTTAGTATTGATAATATATGGGTTGTTAATAGTGTGTTTTATTTGATTAGAAAAATGGGGGAGGATATTAAATCTCCCAAAATATCTTCATCTAATGGAAAACATGTAATTGATTTTTATGACATTTCATGTCGTTCCTACACTTATATGGTTGTATGTTCTTCTCCAAAAAATTATAATGCCTATATCCTAACTCATATTTATCTTATTTCCATTCCACACAATGGGTAATAAGCGTTTTAATTTTCTTATAAGGATATCTATGTGATTTCCTTGGATATAAAGTTTCTATTTATTGGTAATTTCCCTTTCCATCATTATCCACTTAAAATTATTATGAAGAAATTTTAATGCATTTGTTTTTCTTGATTCAATTTGGTACTTCTCAATTCTTATCATACTATTATTCATTTCTTTTTTAAATATTTGAATTATAATTTTAGGAATAAATTAATTTGGAATCTTATGTATTTTTATAAATATGTTTTCAAATGGTCTCAAAACGTTGATAATTCTTCTGAGCCTCCCATTATATAGATTTGGATACAATTTTTTAGTTTTCATGTGAACCTATTTGAGAATTATACCATTTTTTATATTTCTATAATAGATGATTCTCATTTTAAAATGTACTATCTATTGATATTTTTCCCCTCAGATGTTGTGATCATCACTAAGGTGGATCTATTGAAGCTATTTCCATTTGGGATTTGGATACAAAATTGATATTATGAATTCTTTAAGAAGATTATTTTTAATGTTATCCCACATTGATATATTTATTATTTTAAATTTAGTCATACTTCTAGGAGTTATGGAAATCCTAATCTCACTAATGTTAAATCCACAACTAGGAAAAAGGCTACATGTGTGGAAAAGGGGAAGAAAAATGATATATTTGACTACTCTATAGACTATGTTACTGATGTTTTTACCAATAATAACATTATCTCAACAACATTGACTCATGTTATATTAATCTATTAATATGATCCATTTATGGAGGTTGTATATATATTTCTACTAATCAATATAGTAAAACAATATCAACAGGTTTGGGGCATGCCCATAGACTTGTAGTTTCTATATCAGGTCATAATTCTCTTACTTAGGATGATGATGACCTCAATGTCTTGGTTGAGTATTTGAAATATAAAAAATATATTAATGATGAAAATTACCATGTTTGAATTTTTTTTATTATTTTATTAATTCATTTTCTAAATAACACAAGAAGCTAATTATTTACTCAGGTAGATTCATCCCACTTCACCAGAAGAAGACATAAAATTTTATTG
The DNA here is from genome assembly GCA_963277665.1 of Viscum album. Classification (NCBI taxonomy): domain Eukaryota; kingdom Viridiplantae; phylum Streptophyta; class Magnoliopsida; order Santalales; family Viscaceae; genus Viscum; species Viscum album. The sequence goes on from OY728162.1 coordinate 943,295,295, forward strand.
AATAATTAAAAATGGAAATAACCACAGTAAATATTTCCTCAATTATATTTTTGGATTATATAAATATCCATATCAATATATAGGTTAAAGTGAAAGAATAAAATATTATATCCAGTCCCTTGAATGAATCTGATATCAATAACACGTCTATTGTGGCTAAGTTTGAATTGTCTTCTGATTCCAGTAATGATGAAAATGAAGAAGATATTGACAGCAAGATAAATAATGATCACTGTATCATGGATGAATGGGGGAGTCAGATACATGGATTTATGATGCATAAATTTTTTTGAATATTAAATATATTACAAGGGAAATCATTTTGAAGGATTATCATAAAGACAGAAAACATACGTTCTCTAGGATTGAAGATGAGTCTAAATGGAATCGAAATTTTATTTTTATAAAAATTTGATGGAAATTATTTTCCCAATGTTTCAGTTACCGATATGGATCAAGAATATTTTTATTAGTTTATTGGATATTAAATGAAGTCCGGAGGAGTGTAAAAACCCGGATCGTCATTTCAGGTATTTTTTTCTCTTTCTGGTCATTTTTTAGGAAAGGAGTAAAATCTGGAAATTTTCAAAGTACACAATGTGTACTTTATTAGTACATGTCGTGTACTTTGATGTCATGCGAGGCTGGGTGCTGGCCGTGTTCGGGCCACACACATGGTGTGTAGGGGTGATGTGGAGGCCTCTTAAATCGGAGTTCGAAAAATCCAAGTACACGTTGTGTACTCCAGAAGTACACACCGTGTACTTTATTTTTTTCATTAAACAGATCGGGGTCGTGCCTAATCGACAGAAAAACCTTATTCTCTAGGTTCTTCAACCGAGAGCGCTCGTACGGCCATGAATATCCTCTGATCCCCTGAGCCTCCTTCTTTTTGCTAAATCAACCACCGTCGATTGCGTTGAAACCACAGCGGTGAGCTCTTCCTTCTTCTTGAGTCTCATTCCATGATTTTTCCTCTTTCTCAAGATATCATGGGTCGAATGTTTTGTGTGTTTTTGTAGATATAAAACTTTATAAGGAGAATAATGCTTATTGGTTCTAGTATATTGACCTTCGAGCATCGAGGTATGTGGTTTGTGCCTTACCTTCCGAAGTCTTTGAGTTTTATGTAAAAATTTCCACCAATACCCACGAACGGGGTATTGTGTGTTTACCTTTTTTCCCCTGTTGTTTTCCTGCCTTTCTTGTATGCTTGTGTAGTGGAAATTTTATCTTGTATGAGGATAATTTCTAGGCTTGGATGTTTTTCCTATGCCTTTTTCTGTTTATGACCCTTTGGTTCTTGTTAGCCTTTGGTCGTTATACCGGTTTTCCATACCTTGTGACCGTAGGGTGGAATGATATTATTGACATGCTTCTTGTTCTGTAGAATGGTTAGCCAAGTAGCTTTATATGTATACTTTGGCCTTATAGAATTATTATGCACTGACTGGAATGAGACCGTGAGAACCTGGTGTTATAGACTATAGGGGATAGACTGAGTATGCTTCCTAAAGAGTCTTGGATATTATAGACTACAGGAGGGTAGACTGAGTGAGCTTCCTCAGAAGGTCATGGACATTATAGACTAAAGGGGATAGACTGAGTGAGATTCCCAGAGAGTCATGGATTTTATAGACTACATGAGGGTAGACTGAGTGATCTTCCTCAGAGAGTCTTTACTTGTTTGAATTACTTAAACCAGTCAAGGATAGATGAGTAATTTACTGAGAGAGCTTCCTTAGAGAGTCTGTGATAGACCTGAGACTATAGAAGGAATTGAATGAGTGAGATTCCTCAAAGATTTTCTAGACCTTGGGGCTATTAGAGGGTTAGACCACATGATATTACTCAGAGAGTCCCAGACTACCCAAGACTATAAGGGGAATTGACCGAGCGAGCTTCCCTAGAGAGTCTTATAATTTCTTATGACCCAACCAGTGGGGTTAGGCTGAGTGCACTGCCCAGAGGGTTGTTGGTACATCTTGGATTGGACCAGAGGGGTTGGATGCCAGTACATCCCAGAGGGGTTCCTGTGTGGTTAGCTGTTTCCTTCACTGCTGCTTGTTGATTTGTGGATTTATCACTATTTTATATCATCATGTTTACTGCTTACTATTTTCTGGTTGTTGTTTACTGCTTACTGTACTATTACCTACTATATACTAACTGATTGTTAGGAACAGATCATCAGGTGGTTTCCAACTGGGATTTAGTCTCACACCCTATTTGGGCTATGCTTTTGGGCCCAAACAGACTATGTTGTTATAGTTATAGACAAGGGAAAGTGCACTTCGACTTTGGGTACTTGATTGATATAGAGAAGGAGAGCATGAGACTAAGCTTAGGCTTGGGTTGCTGCAGATCTTTTTATCTTTTCTTTTGTAATTGTTTTGTTACTGTTGTATTTCTAGTATTGTGACCTATTTGGCTGCATTCCTAGATATGTATCATGCATCATTTCATATATACATATATGCTCCGGTTGTTTATTGTTTTAGTCTTCTTCTATTTATTGTTGTTGGATATTTACTGCTTCCGCTATTGCACGTTTTGTTTACATCCACTGTGTACTCTGAAAATGAGGGAATAGTTTCCCCACTCTCACACCCAAGGCCCTCGCTGCTAGTTGGCGGCCTCTGGTGTTTGGGGAAATGTGCTTGAGGCCTTGTGACCAACCGGGTACGGGGTGCCTCTGGGTGGCTTTTGGAACCGGGATGATACAAAGTGGTATCAGAGGAATTCCTTCTCTTGATTTACTGTTTAAATCCTTTAGCTGGGGATAGGATGGATTCAGTACATGGTAATAAGTTTTTCCCAGGAGTAGCTAACCCGTTCACAGGGAAAAGACAATCTACCTCGTTTATTATAGTTTTCTGGTTTTGAGATTTTACGGTTTATATGATTTCACCTAGAGTGATTCACATTCCTTGTGTTGTTATTATTGTGCTATTGCGGTTTTATTTCTGTCGCAACCCTATGAGATGAGGGTATACCATCTCATACATCATATAGGTACTTGTTATAAATCACATGTCATGCATTATTGCCATGCCATCTAAGGTGCATTAGTGATTACATGTTGTCGAGATAGACGTTGTGTAGATTATGAATGATGTTGTGATAGATGCTTTGATAGAATCTCTGCATTTTGATAGAGAAATTGTTTGTATTGTACCTTGCTTACATGAACGCCAAATTTTGGTTCTTGAGGTGTTATGGGCCCTCGTGAATCGGAACGTTTTGGATTATTGACTTGTTTCCCTTGTATATGATATATAGGAGATGGAAAACTTGGATTTTTCGGGATTATGGGCCCTCACGGATCAGAATTTGGCACCTTCATGCTTGTTTTTCAGTGTTTTTTGGGCTTCAGTGCAGTTTCTGAGCTACTGCCCAGAAACACCCAGAATAAACGGTGTGTAATGTATGACTACATGCCATGTAGTTTTAAACTGTGTCACTGAATGTGTGAGCAGAAACATGTTGTTGTGAAAAATTCTTCAGGAACACGCCATGTATGGTAGGCACACACCGTTTAGTAGTGAGTAGTGTACCCGGCCGTGTTACTAACAACATGGGTCGGGGAAGCTCATATAGTACACGCTGTGTTTGTTATGAACACGCCATGTAGTCTTGTTTTATGTGCCTGGCCATTTCATGAACAACATGGGTCAGTGTTATCTTCTCCTATACAAGCAGTGCTTGTTCCGAACATGCAGTGTAAGGTTCAGTCATGTAGCCGGTCGTGTAACTAATAACATGGGTTGTCAAGGCCTTGTCTAGTACACGTCGTGTTTTCAGTGAACACGTTGTGTAGTCTAGGGTGAAGAAGACTGTGTGGGTTAACCATGTAAAGAGACTCGGGTAGGAGATTGGAGTTCAAGGACATGTCGTGCGTGGGTACAACATGCCATGTAGTCTGGGGTGTTACACAACCAGCTGTGGCAGAAGATCACGCCCATGTGTATGGCTTTAAAGAACACGCTGTGTAGTTTTTATACACGCCGTGTAGTCATGTTTAGTAAACTTGAGTGTTTCTTTCTCCTATTCCCATTTTGTACTCTTGTGTTCTCTGTCTTTGATAATATTTATCTAAGGTGTCCTTTTGATCTTTCAGAGCTATGCCTCTGAGATGTCCTCCGGTAGTACGTCAGCTATCAGACAGTGTTTAGAAACTAGATATGGCCAATCAGGGACCTCCAGAAAATCCTTCTATTGTGCCATCCTTGGCACCAGCAGTTTTACCCGTTGCAGGTGCTGATGCGCAGTTCATGGGGGACTACCTGAGGATGATGGAGACCATTCAGGGAGTGCCGCCTCCTACCCCGTCGATGGCTGAGTTTACGCGGGTTTTCTAGCAGTATCATCCTCTGAATTTCTCAGGGGATGGAGTACCCCAGGCTATAGAGTCGTGGTTAGAAGCCATGCTGGAAATCTTTGAGCATCTGGATATACCTCGAGAGAAAAGGGTAAAGCTGGCTACTTATATGCTCCGAGAAACCTCCAATAGGTGGTGGGAGGTGATATCACAATTATGGTGATAGCTAAGTATTACTTGGGATGAGTTTCAGTGCATCTTCTACGATTAATTTTATCCAGAGACCATAAGGGACAACCGAGCCTGAGATTTTATGAGTCTCGAGCAGGGTACTCTTTCTGTTATGGAGTACTCGTCTCATTTTACCGAGCTTCAACGCATCACGCCGATTCCAGCAGGTGATGATTTGTTCCTTGCTAGGATGTTTGAGGATGGTCTCAGGCACGAGATCCATTCCTAGGTGAATATCTTCAGGTTGAATTCGATATGCTCAATCTTCCACCAGTCCCTGACCACTGAGCGCAATCTGAGAGGTTCTGGAGTAGTGATCCATGGCGGTTCGACATCCAGAGTCAGTGTTCCTCCTACTGATAATCGAAAGCACCATAGGGAGTCTTCTTGACGAGATCTGTGTAGGAGGAATGTTTCTTCAGGAAACCAGGTTTTATGCTACTAGTGTGGTAGGATCAGGCATACTAGGCCTCCATGTCAGAGAGACCCGAAGGAGTGCCGATGTTGCAGCAAGATGGGCCATCTTCATCATTTTTTTCAGATCTTCTCACCTACCACTAGTGGTAGGGGTTCTTATATGACCCCGCGTACAGAATATGTATCGCCAGTTTCTCACCAGTCTGGGAACTGGAGTTCTTCCGGCCGTTCGGGTCGAGGTGGAAGTCGTGGCCGTTGTGGTCAGTCGACAGGTTACCAGTGAAAATAGATTGGATCATCTCAGAGTTGTCAGCCAGGGGCGCAGGGCCGCCATACATGCTAGAATTTTGTTGTGGAGAAGACCCATTAGGAGCAGGTTCCCGACCCTTCTACAGTTTTAGGTACGATCTTAGTAGCCTTAGTTTTATCTCCATCCATTTTTGATACTAGAGCTTCGCATAGATTTATCTCTGTTAGTGTTTTGGAGAGCCTTGGGCATTGTATTTTTTCGTCTGCCAACATGTTGACTCTTGACACACTGTTGGGAACGAGGATGTCTAGCGTACGTCAGTGCAGAGAGTTCCCTATTGAGGTTGCAGGGTGTCACTTCATATGGGACCTCTATGTCCTCGAGACGACATGCTATGATGTCATTCTCAGTATGGAAAGGTTAGTTCCCTTACAGGAAGTCATCTATTTCTATCACCGTAGGGTGAGTTTCGTAACACCAGAGGGAGGATCTTTTCTTCATAGAAGTGAGTGGGATGTCCAGGAGGGTAGAGTTGGACTAGAGCATCATGGGCTAGGAGGAGTTATAGGTATTTATCTGGATAACTAGGGGACTTCATAGTTAGACTTTACTCTAGTGGTGGATTGTTTCAGGGATGTCTTTCTAGAGGAATTTTCAGGTTTGCCTCCGAAGTGTGAGGTAGACCTTTCTATTTAGATTGTTCTAGGAGTGGCACCGGTGTCCATTACTCCTTATAGGATAGCTACACCTGAGTTGCAGGAGATCAAGAAGTAGTTGGAGGAGTTGCAGGAAAAGGGTTTCATCCGACCCAGTACTTCTCCTTGGGGTTCGCCTGTCCAGTTTGCAAAGATGGAAGATGACACCCTTAGGATTTGTGTGGATTATTGGAAGATGAACCAGTTGAGAGTCAAGAACCGATATCCCTTTACCAGGATCGATGACCTATTTGATCAGCTTTGAGGAGACGGAGTGTTCTCAAATATTGATTTGAGGTTCGGTTATCATCATTTGTGTGTTAGACCATATGATATACCTCTTACAGCCTTCAGAAGCAGGTATGGTCGATACGAGTTTATGGTCATGTCGTTCGGTCTCACGAATGCGCCTACAGTTTTTATGGCACTGATAAACCGAGTGTTCCATCCATTCTTGGATTCCTTTGTGGTGGTTTTCATGGACGACATCTTGGTGTACTCTCACACTAGACATGAACATGCTACCCGTCTTGAGATTGTTCTAAGTACACTGAGGGAGCATCAGTTATATTCTATGCTCTCAAAATTCCACTTTTGGATGGATCAGATTTACTTCTTGGGTCATGTTATATCGGATACAGGAGTATCAATAGACCCAGAGAAAGTGACAGTTGTAGTTTCCTAGGATCATCCGATGAATGTCTTTGAGGTGCAGAGTTTCCCAGGGCTGGCTGGATACTATAGGTGTTTCATACAGGACTTTTCACGCCTTGCAACACTACTGACAGGTCTGACTAAGAAAGGTGCAAAGTTCTTATGGTCAGATTCTTGTGAGACATCCTTTCAAGAGCTAAAATGGAGGTTGACGTCAGCACCAATACTAGTCTTGTCAAAGATGGTAAAGTGCTATATTGTTTACTGCGATGCTTTAGGTATCAAGCTAGGAGATGTTCTAACGCATGGAGGTGGATTCATTGCGTACAAGTCTTGGCAGTTGAGGCCACACGAGAGAAACTATCTGATGCACGATCTGGAGTTGGCAGCTGATGTTCATGCCTTACGCTGTTGGAGACACTATCTTCTAGGAGAGAACTTTGTGGTGTTTACTAACCAAAAGAGTCTCATTTATATCTTCACTCAGTGTGATCTGAATCCGAGGCAGCACAGGTGGCTCGAGTATCTTCAGTCCTTCAACTTTGGGCTTACCTATACGACGGGAAAGTGTAATGCAGTGGCTGATGCATTGAGCACGAGAACTCATATTAAGGTAGATTAGGAGGACAACAGTGAGTGTCAGCTTATGTCCATGTTCTCTGAGATGCATTTGGAGGTTCACGATAGTCAGGGGAAGATGTTTCTTTCTTCTATAGCGGTTACCTCTACCCATCTTGATCGGGTACGGATGAGGCAGCTATCAGACTCAGAAGGCCTAGTCCTGTGGGATAGTGTGTTAGGAGAGGACCTTCTTCTTGAATGTATAGTAGGAGAGGATGAGATCTTGCGTTTCCAGGGACTCATATGGGTGCCAGTAGACATACATGAGGAGCTGATGCAGGATTTTCATTCATCAATTTGGGAAGTCCATCCTGGCATTACCAAGTTGTATCGTGATCTAAACTGCCAGTACTTGTGGTCAGGTATGAAGAAGGATTTTGTTGGGTTCTTCATGAGGTGTTCCACTTGTCAGTAGGTGAAAGCAGAGCATCATCGACCAGTGGGGCTTTTTCAGCAGTTACCCATTCCTGAGTAGAAGTGGAACGATGTCGCAATAGACTTCGTGACCGGGCTACCGAGGTCACCTTGAGGGAGTGATTCTGTTTGGGTTATCATCGATAGGCTTACGAAGGTTTCTCACTTCTTGCCAATAAAGGAGACCTTCAGTGTTGATGAGCTGGGGCGGTTGTACATCTGAGAGATTTTACTTCTGCATGGAGTTCCACACTCCATTGTTTCAGACATGGATGCACGTTTTACTTCTCGGTTCTGGCAGGAGATTCAGAAGGCTTTGGGTACACAGGTACTTTTGAGTACAGCATACCATCCCCAGACAGATGGCCAGTCCGAGCGTATGATCCAGGTGCTTGAGGATATTCAATGAGCCTAAATTCTAGGCTTTGGAAGTTCTTGGGAGAAGCATATCCCACTTGTGGAGTTTTCCTACAACAACAGTTTTCAGGCGACCATTCAGATGGCACCTTATGAGGCTTTGTACGGTAGGCCATGACGATCACCTTTATGTTGGATGGAGGTAGAAGAGGCAGCTTTGTTTGGACCTCATCTTTTTCAGGAGACCTCAGAGCAGATAGAGTTGATTAGGATGAGGATTTCTATAGAACAGTCATGACAGAAGTCTTATGTTGATCAGCGGAGATGACCTCTGGAGTTCGAGGTCAGGTATCAGGTTTTCCTATGTATCGCACCAAGGTTGGGACACAAGAGGATTCAGAGATATGGTAAGCTTTTACCATGATACGTCGGGCCATTTTAGGTAATGGAGAGAGTTGGGCTGGTTGCCTATTGGTTGCATTTACCTTATAGGTATCGGGCTATGCACGACGTCTTCCACGTCTCTCAGCTCCAACATTACTTTTCAGACCCATCTCATGTCTTTCAACCTGAGGAGGTTGAGCTCGAAGCGGATGCATCGTTTGAGGATCCTCTTATCTGTATTGTCGATCACAATATGAAGGTTCTCTATGGCCGATATTTTCCTCTGGTATAGGTTCTATGGCAACACGGGTGAGTACAGGATGAGACCTGGGAGAGGGAGGCCGATGTATGATCGCAGTGGCCGGAGCTGTTCGGGGTTTCTTCTTCTATGCATCGCTAGGGAAATTCTGGGTCGAATTTCTTTAATGGGGGATGTTTGTAAAAACCCGGATCTTTATTTCATGTATGTTTTTCCTTTTCTGGTCATTTTTGATGAAAAGAGGAAAAAATGGAAATTTTCAAAGTACATGTTGTGTACTTTATAAGTAAACGCTGTTTACTTTGATGCCATTCGAGGTCGTGTGGTGACCGTGTCCGGGCCACACACATGGTGTGTAAGGGAAATGTGGAGGCCGCTTAATGTGGATTACGATAAATCCAAGTACATTTTTTGTACTCCAGAAGTACAGGCCATATAATTTCTTTTCTTTTCATTAAATGGACTATGGTTGCTCCTAATCGACAAAAATACCTTATTCTCCAGGTTCTTCGATCGAGACCGCCTGTACGGCCGCAAAAATCCTCTAAGCCCCCAAGCCTCTGTCTGTTTGCTGAATCAACCGCCATCAATTGCATTGATATAGTAGAGGTTAGCTCTTCCTTCTTCTTGAGTCTCATTCCCTGATTTTTCATCTTTCTCAAGATATCGTGGGTTGAACATTTTGTGCATTTTCGTAGATATATGATGTTTTAAGGAGAATCAAGGCTCATGGTTCTAGTATATTTATCACCCATCATCAAGGTAGGTGTTTTGTTCCTTACCTTCTGAATTCTTTGAGTTTTATGTGCAAATTTCCACCAATACCCGTGAACGGGGTATTGCGTGTTTACCGTTTTTCCCCTGTTGTTTTCCTGACTTACATGTTTACTTGTGTAGAGGTAATTTGATCTTGTATGAGGATAATTATTGTGCTTGGATGTTTTTACCATGCCTTATTATATTTACGACCCTTTGGGTCTTGTTATCCTTTGGTTGTTATTCCTGATTTCCATGCCTTGTGACCGTAGGATGGAATGATATTCTTGACATGCTTGTTGTTCTGTAGAATGGTTTTCCAAGTATCTCTATGGGTGTAATTTGGACTTATCGAATTATTATGCCCTGAAAGGCATGGGACCGTGATAACCTGGTTTTATAGACTATAGGGGATAAACCAAGTGATCTTCCGAGAGAGTCGTGGTTATTACAGACTACAGGATGTTAGACTGAGTGAGCTTTCTCGGAGACTGTTTGACATTATAGACTACAGGGGATAGACCGAGCAATCTTCCCAGAGAGTCTTGTATTTTATAGAATACAGGAGGGTAGACACATTGACCATTCTCAGAGAGTCTTTACTTGTTTTAATTACTTAAACCATTCTAGACTATAGGAGGGATTAACAGAGTGAGCTTCCTTAGAGACTTTGTGATAGACCTGATACTATATGAGGAATTGACCGAGTGAGCATCTTTATTGAGTTTCTAGACCTTGGGGTTATAAGAGGGTTAGACCATGTGGTCTTCCCCAGAGAGTCCCTGAATACCCTAGACTATATGGGGAATTGACCAAACGAGCTTCCCCAGAGTGTCTTATATTTTCATATGACCAAACCAGAGGGGTTAGGCTAAGTGCACTGCCCAGAGGGTTGTTGGTACTTCTTGGATATGATCAGAGGGGTAGGCTGCGAGTACTTCCTCGAGGGGTTCCTGTGTGGTTAGCTATTTCCTTCACTACTGCTTATTGATTTTTGGATTTATCACTGTTGTATATCATCCTGTTTACTGCTTACTATTTACTGGTTATTGTTTACTGCTTACTGTACTATTACTTTCCATATACTCACTGACTGTTAGGCATAGATCTTTGAGTTTTTTCCTACTGGTATTTAGTCTCACACCCTGTTTGGTCCGTAATTTTTGGCCCAAACAAACTATGTTGCTACAGGTATAGACAATGTAAAGCGCAATTTGACTTTGGGTACTTGATTGCTGTGGAGAAGGAGAGCATGGGACCATACTTAGGCTTGTGATGCTGCAGAGCTGTTTATCTTTTCTTTTTTAATTGTTTTGGTACTATTGTATTTCCAGCATTGTGACCTATTGGGTTGATTTCCTTTATACGTATCATGCATCATTTCATATATACATATATGCTCCAGATGTTTATTGTTTTAGTCTTTTGTTATTTATTATTGTTGGATATTTACTGCTTTTGCTATTTCATATATAGATATATGCTCCAGGAGGTGGTGGAACTTAAAGATCAGGTCCCAAAAATGAAAGGTTCTAATGTGGGAAGATTTCAAAGACCTTTTTAGGGAGTTCATCCATATAATCTCATGTATGATAAAGACAAGTAGTTCATGGAGCCCCACCATAGGTGACATAAGTGGATGACTATGAGACTTTATTTGTTTATTTGTTTTTTTTCCTCCATTTCTAGTTGGATATGTGGACCAGAAGGTTAGGAGGTTTCTATGAAGATTATTTTTGAGGTGATTCACTAGGTTTATAAATTTTAAGAGACATAAATTTATGACATGGCATGTATTGATCTTATCATTAATAAGGGATTAACATAGTATAATGTAATAGGTATTCCTTACTTCTTTAGAGGGATTAGTGGTGGCCTTTTGAGTATATTATAAGATGATTATTTCAGTGGTTGAAAGATGGGGCATAATAAGGTTTTATAAGGTGTTGATAGGTATCTTCGTAAGGGTAGGGTTTATCTCTTATAGATCCTATAGGGAATCCTCCCTTACGAATCTAATGTGGCCATGTAGTTAATTACCCTGGGATGTAAACTTGCCATTCAATAAAGATTTATTTATGTGGTAGGATGGGAGAAGTATAATAATTTTTTTAGTATCTATTTCATTTATGGGTAGAGTATTAGATCATACAAAAGATTCAATTCCTTGGTCGAGTGGGTCTTAGATAGATTTTTTTTTCAATGTTCAATTTTTCTGGTCAGGTAATTAGTTGAGTGTCTGAGTAGCCACAATATAAAATACCTGAAGGTTCAGTTTTTCAGGCCAATCAGGGATCATAAGGTTAAGGCCTTGTATCTCAGTTATGACATTATTATATTTTAAAACATGTTTTATTAGATGGATTTTATTGATCTTTGATAGTGATGGTTATTATTTTGATCATTTTGACTCCTTTAGTTACATTTTCTGATACCGGGGCCTCCCATTCCATTGTTACATTTTGAATTATTTCTAGGATAATGTTAATGATAGAGATTTACCCATGCATTTTTTCACTATATAAACCTCATGGTAATTGATATATCATTTTAATGGATTCACTGTTGTTTCATAGTTTTTATAGGATATGTTATTTTGTGGGACATTCTAGTCTTTGAAAGGATAATCTTTGACATAATATTTTTTGATGAACTGTCTCACACACTTCCTCCATTTAATTTATTTCTACAAGAGGTTGGTGTATTTTACCTCTATAGAGGGAGAAAATTATGTATAAGTGTGAGAATGTGATGTTTACACAATTAGTGCTAAACCTAACATCAGTTGACTGGGATCTATTATAGTGCTAGTGGAAAGGATAGTTCTTGCAGAAAACAAGGTAGCAGTTTCTTCGGTTATTCCTCCAGTGGTATATCGGTTTCCTGATGTATTTCCAAAGGTTTAATTAGGGATTCCTTTTGAGAGAGAGATTTATTTAAACAATTGATTTTGTGTCAGTTATATGACCCACAATGATTTATCATTATCATATAGTGTCATTCTAGCTGAGAGAGTATAAAGAATTGCTCAAGGATCCTAAAGAAAATGTTTTTATCCATACATATACCTATAATTGCGGTCTCTAGTTATTTTCATCAATATTTAAGATGGTGTATGTAGGATATATTTTTATTATATAGAAATAAACTAGGTTATGCTAAAGAAATAATTTCTCATGCTAAGTATTGATGACCTATTTGACCAGCTGAGAGAAGACTAGTTGTTCTCTATGATTAATATACAATAGGGTTACCATCAGGTGTGTGTCGAGATGGAGGGTGTAATGAAGATATAATCCATGACTATTTATGGGTTTTAATAATATTTATTTATTCTATTTAATCTGACGAATGTGCTAGTATTGTTTATGGATCTCATGAATCTGATCTTTCACTTATACCTGGACTCATTCATTATGATGTTTTTCTTATTCATAGAGCAAAGATTCATATGTTGAGAACCTTTTAAATCATGTTGAGTATGATTTATGCCTATAATATTTTAGTAAAGTATATGAATGGTAGATTTTGGATTCATGATGTGTTCATGGAAACATGATATCAAAGTTAACGAATCTAGTTGATCTACAGAAAATGGAGACAATGACGTCTTGGGCTCAACCAAGGAACGTGTTCATGATTCAAAGATTCGTACAAATTATTGTATATTATTGAAAATTTACTCAGGAAATATCTCACATAGAAACAACTATAATAGGGATTACTTATAAGTTATTCATGATCAAGTGAACATTTAGGCGTGAGAAGGCTTTCTGAGAATAGTTATGTTAATGAGGTTAACTATGATTTTGATTCTTCCATACCAATGGAATGGTTATATGATCTATTATAATTCTTTAAGCGTTTGGATAGGGGTTTTATGATGTAGGTGGATTTCTTGCTCTCATTTGGGGTTCATTAGCTATAATTCCATGGGTGTAACTACCATGCCAATGATTGAGGGATAGAAGTCTTGGTTCATGGCATGAAGTGTTGGCACCATTGTCTCATTCCCAAGATGTTCCCCATCAGCACAATCCACAATTTCCTATGATATATATTTTATTAGTGAGACATAAATATGAAGAAATGATTTTTGGCTAGGTACCTTTATGTGTTTGACATTGAGTGTTCACATTCCCCATTGAAGGGGAACATTTTTATAGATTCATTGAATAGGAAGACTCCAAAGTTAGGTTTTTGGACTTATGAAGAAGAGTGAATGACAATTTTCTTTCTTATTGACTTTTAAATGGACAGATTGGATGACTAGGATATGTTGAATTGTTTTCCAGGTTTATTACCTCTTCTTTTGTTGTTCAGGTGAAGTCCATATAGTACCTTGATTTGGATTGTTCGGTGTTATGATAATATATCATGAGAGTTTATTTATTCTATAGATAGTATTTGGACATATGTGACATGTTATACATCCATGGTATTTCAGTGGTGCTGAATTCCTAGATACAAGATATAATGAAGGACTCATAGTCCATATAATGGTGGATACATTTTGTATTGACCATGATGTTGTTAGATCGAATTATAATATATATGCAATAGAGGGGGGGTGAATTGTGACTTTTAAAAATTCTTAGAGAGATCATGATCTGTCCTTTTAAATTTATCAGAATAGTTAAGCATCAGTAAATAAATAGAAAATGACACATGAAGTATAGTGGTTTAGGAAATAGTAGGCCCCTAGTCCACTCCACCAATGATCTACTCCATGAGCATGGTGATTTACACTATCTGGTACTCTTATAAATAGACCATTCCACAAATGAGTACAGGATGTTAACACCTTTACAACATTATGGCTAAATAGAGCCTTCTGGTTTATACACATAACATAACCCACGACTTAGTATGAGAAGCCGATCACTCAAAGTAAAAGAGTAGTTGTTCTTTGAAATACTTTTCAATTTTACTTTACAATTGCAATAGTATACAATTGATAGTCGATGGATCATTGTCTTTAAAATGAATAATCTTTAGGTAGAAGTAGTTATGAGCTGATCCGGTTATAGTAGATCTTGAAATGAATTCAGCAACCTCAACAATAGTAGATTCAAAAAAGATATTGATATAGAATCATTGAATCTTTGACATGTTTATTCTTCTTCAAAAAATAGAGCTTTTTTTCTCTTCGTAACAGTAGATATGTAAATCTCAAATGTTTTTATAAAATGTAGCTATGAAAAATAATGAGATTTTTTTGTCGTACCCTTGATCTCTTGATCAGTCAAAATAGAACAAATATATAGGGAATAATGACGATCACTTCCTCTGTAAATTAAGATCCAAAAAATTCACCTTCTGACTCGTGATATTCAAATGTTTGATTAACAAATCAATTATAACATCGCTTAATATTCTCCATGAAAATTCCCATTTAAATCGATCCTTTGAATCATAAATAAATAGCTTTGATTCAGTCAAAGATGCGCTTTATATTTGGGCTTTTAATCTGGCATGAAGTCAGCTTGATAATCCGCATAAAGACCATTTCTCGATAAAATCGTATATTAAAATATCTTGACGTCAAACGCATGGTTTAACTTCTTAGCATGAATTCTCTGAACATTAGTTTGAAAATATAAGGATGATGACATGAGATTGATCACGAATGTAATATTGATGATTCAACCTTCAAATGTAAGGTTGATATCAAAGGTATGATGGATCATCCATACTTTTCCCTTCAACTCTCAGACGTATGGTATTTGATCTATACATTTCTATAATGTTCTTCTTCCATAATTTTTTGATATCTCAAATGTAAGGTTCCTTCCAAAATGAGGGTTCCTTCCAAAGGTAGGGTTTCTTTAACCATACTTTTCTTAAAACCTGTAAAGTATAGGACAGATTCGATCCTTACGCTATGCTCATCAAAGTAGGTTATGAAATGTGTTTTCAGAACATTCTAATTCGCTAAAATGATTTTAAAAAACATAGAGCATGAATAATGTTTCCAAAACACTTCATCAAATATTCCACATGAATTAAAAACATTAATATTATTCCAAAATATTAAAATAAATAACATTAATTTCCTGAAATATACTCAATGTAAAATCATTAGAATAACAAATAAGGGTTTTTGTGAACATCAAAATCAACATAAAGAGATAGAGTATTTTTCTCAGAAATCTTCCCTTAATAATAATAAAATAAAGTATTGCTGAAAACAACACTTGCACAACAATATCCCCCTTTTTGATGATCAAAAAACCCATGAAATTATCTCTACCCATGAAATTACCTTCTAAATTTAATTGCATATAATTTAGATTTTGCAAGGATAAAAACAATATTTAATTTTATAAAAGTTATTTTTCCCCATTTATATAGAAAAATAAAATTATATTTCTCCCCCTGAGTAAAAGATTTAAATATATAAAATCTTAAAATGATATTAGTTTTTCTCCAAATTTCACAAATTTTACTTAAAATAAAATTTTGAAACTTAATATAAAATGTTGTGTTTACCCAATTTTCTCCCCCTTTTGTGATATCAAAAAGAATGATAGAAAAAGGAATAGAACACATTTTAATGTAGTACTGAACTGAAGTAAATGCTATATAAACTGTTTTTCAATAATTAAATTTGGATTACTAGAAATATATCGTAGGTGGTACTTTAAATTAAATCAAAACATATTAAAATGAGATTAAAAATATATTTAATTTAGGAATACATGTATAAATATAGAAATTAGAACATGAATCAGTGTTGTGTTTAAGTTTTGGCTCAGCTTTCATCTTCTGTGAACAACTTCATTGATTTCAGAAAATATATATTCCCTGGTTCATTGGATGTAAGATGGTTGACAAGATGCTTTTGATTTTCCAGCAGAACAAATAAGGGAGCATAGTTACAACGTAAGTCCTGAAATCTATCATTCATATTCCACATTACTCCTGTAATGGCCTAAAGTATCCTCATCAGATTAGGTAAAGTACTTGATGTACTGGCTTCACTGGTTTTGAATGTTGTAAATTGTTTCTCCATGAATGATTTAAACTCCTTTAAATCTGACTTCATCACTATTTTAGATTTTAAATTGGCTACCTCAGCCAACATCTCCTTCTTAAAAATATCAAATTCCTACTTAGAAATAGAACTGGCTTTCAATATTTGAAATCATAGATTTTCCTTTTCTAATGATTTTCTTAAATCAGTATTTTCTGATTCAGCTCTATTTAACTTTCTATAGGGATCTTTTACATCTTCATTCATGGAATCAGAAGCCCCATGTGCTTGATTCACAGTTTGAGCTTCAACTTGATGAATCAGTACTAAAGGCAATGATTGTGCATCCGATTTTTCTTCATCCACTCTTTGTACTATTTTTTAAATAGAATTTTCCTCAGATTCCTTCCCTGACACATCCATATAAAAATCTTCAATAAACACTTCAGTGTGAATTTCAGAAATATTTTCTTCTTGAAACTCAAAAGCAGTAGGAGGTTTCTCCTCATGAGAATTTTATTAATCGAATTCCTCTAGGATTCGATTCATTAAAACTGATTCCACATGAGCTACTTTTTCATGAATAATGTCACTATGTTATGAAAATTGTTCTTGAACAGTC
Source organism: Viscum album (assembly GCA_963277665.1). Classification (NCBI taxonomy): domain Eukaryota; kingdom Viridiplantae; phylum Streptophyta; class Magnoliopsida; order Santalales; family Viscaceae; genus Viscum; species Viscum album. Next base: position 943,312,252 of record OY728162.1, read on the forward strand.
TCTGTTTCAGTTTGAGTTTGATCCACTTCTCCAAATCTAAGCTTTTCTTCTTCCTCTATCTCTGTCTGAGGAACATTCTCTTTATACACAAGAGGTGTCACCTCAATCATAGAAACTGTTAGTTTTGCAATGTCATGTACTGCATATTCTCTAATAAATTTGTAGCTCAGAAAAGGTTCATTTCCATCTACATTTTTTTTAGTAGGATCCTCCCCAACTTGAGAAACTCTATGCCTTTTCCTTTTAAGACCTTCTTGACTATCCTCATCTGGAGGTGAATTAATAGTTTCAAATCAGATTCTCCTTGAATCTCCACTTACTCTAGACTCTACCGCTTCTTCCTTATATTCATAAAGTTGATCCTAAGCACTCTCCTGATATTCTTTTGCACCAACATGAATGACATTTCCTTTAATTTAACTCCAAAAGAAACCAATATTTCTCAATGTGCCTGTATTAAAAATGCTTTGGTGGTGGCATCTTACTCTGGGTTCCACCAGCCTTATCATGTATTTCTTAAATAAAATCGTTGAAATGAATCTTCCAAAGGGATATAAGTTCATTATTTCCTCTTATTAATAATAATAATTGAGATATCATAGAATATATCATGTAAAATCCAACTTTATTTCACTCATAAACAGAAACATGATATAAATGTCAGGGTACAAAATCTTTTCCATCTACAACATTCATGGTGCAATGCCTGTTTGAACAAATTTCACTAAAATTTTATGGCCTAGATCTAGATCTTTCACAAACATCTTTCTCACATTTTTAGAGCCAAAAATAAGAGATAATTTCCTCACACGTATGTACATTATCAACAATATTCTCTAAATCAAAATGAAAAACTCCCTCATGAGGGAAGTCAAGAATCTTTATTATTTCCACAGATGAAATCAAAAAATCACAGTCCTCGATCTTAGCTATTATAGTATCCTCATCGTCTCCCTGGCTGAACTGAACAAAATTAAAAGCGTGATGATGTTATACCTCATATAGAAACTTTTTATAATCTCGATTAAAGGTTTTCTCTATGTTTTGAAATTCGAGAGCTTTCCACATCCTTAGATCCATCTTATATAACCATTCTAGATCGATCACCATTCCCTGTAATATCTTTCTACCTACCATGCGCTGCCAATTAGATTTTCTAGACTCTGGTTCATCATTCCTCTTGATTTTGGCCATATCTTCACTGATTTTTGAAGGTTCAAAAATCTAGGGTTTTGAAGGTTTAGTTGTAGGTAGAGAAGAGCGGTAGAAGATTTTGGAGTTTTGAGAAAATGAATCGGTTTGGAATTTTAAAAAGTTTCTAATATCCTTGATTCATGTTTCATTTATGTACATAATATTAATTACATAAATTTTAAAACAAATAAAAATTATACAGGCCAAAAAAATATTGCAGATTGAATAATATTTTAAACAATTCCAAAAATAATTAATTAATGTATTTTAAACCGTGAAAATTTCAAATAAAAGTGAGATAAATTTTAAAATTAAAATTAAATAAACTTAACTCCCTCTTAATTAAATCAATCCTTTCAGTGGGAAGGGGTTTAGTAAGAATATTAGCTATGTGAATTTCAGTATTTACAAATTCTAAAAATATATCCTTTTTTAGAACATGGTCTCTTAGAAAATGATGTCGTATATCAATATGTTTAGTCATAGAATGATTAATAGGATTTTTTGAAATATTAATCACACTTGTATTATCACATAAAAAAGGCGTATTTGTAAAATTTATTCCAAAGTCCATAAGAGTGTTTTTCATCCGCAAAACTTGTGCACATCAACTGCCTGTAGATATATACTCTACCTCGGCTATTGATAGGGAAACCGAGTGTTGTTTCTAACTAGACCATGACACTACGGATTTTCCTAAAAAGTGACAAGTCCCTGATATTATTTTTCTATCTAATCTAAAACTTCTAATGTCAGTATATGAATATGAAATTAAATTAAAATCTGATGTTTTTTGATAGATAAGAGACTAAAAAATGTTTTATTTTAAATATCTAAAAACTCTTTTAACCGCACTTAAATGAGATTCTTTAGGATTTGATTGAAATATTTCATAAAAAAAGTGAATACATTATATTTAGCATTCTTTCAGTATGATATAATAAACTACCAATCATACCTCTATTTAACTTTTTGTCAACTGGTTTTCCAGTTTCATCCAATTCATTTTTTATATTACTATACATAGGAGTTGTATATGTCTTGTTGTTATCAAGTCCAAATTTCATTAGTAAATCAGTAATGCATTTTCATTGATTTAAATCATTTCCATATACTTTTTGATAAATTTGAAGTCCTAAAAAGAAATTTAATTCTCCCATCATACTCATTTCAAATTCTATTTTTCATTATATTTGAAAAATCATGAATTTTTTTTAAATTTGTTGATCCAAAATTTACATCATCAACAATAATTTGAACCAATAAAATATTATATTTTATAGTTTTCTTAAATAATATTATATCTAATATTCCAACAGTAAAATCATTTTTTAATAGAAAATAAATTAATCTTTCATACCAAGATCTTGGGGCTTGTTTAAGGCCATAGAGGGCTTTAGTAAAATTAAAAAGAGAATCTGGTTTTTGTGAATTTTCAAAACCTGGAGGTTTCTCAACATAAACTTCCTCAATTAGATAACCATTTATATAGGCAAACAAAACAACCATCTGAAATAATATAATTTTCAGATGATATGCATAGGCTAAAAGGAACATAATGGATTCTAATCTAGATGTATGTGCAAAGGTCTCATCCTAATCTATACCTTATTCTTAATTATATCCTTTAGCTACAAGTCTTTCTTTGTTTATAGTTATTATTCCTTGATCATCTTATTTATTTCTAAAGACCCATTTAGTACCTATAAAAAGATATTTTCTGTTCTTTCAACTAATATCCCAACATCATGTCGTTTGAACTAGTTTAGTTCTTCATGCATTGATATCATCCAACTTTCATCAACTAAGGCTTATTTTATAGACGAAGGTTCTAATTGGGATAGAAAGGCAGATAATTCAATAAGATTTCCTATATTCCTTCTAGTTTTTATTCCTGTGTCCAAGTAACCTATTACAGTTTCTATAGGGTGATTATTTAGGGTTCTAGACTGTATATGTAGTATACTATTTGGTTCATTAGTGTCATGTTATTCTAAACCGGACTGAGCTTCATTTATATCTTTTTTAGAAACATGTTTCATGTTCTCAAGTCTCATGTAATCATTAGAGTAAGTTTAATCAATTTGGTCTTTCCTTTTATAAAAGGGTTCAAGTTCATCAAATTTCACATGAACCAATTATTCAACAATCCTTGACTTTTTGTTAAAAACATTATAAGATTTGTCAGTAGTAGAATATCCTATGAAAATTCCTTGTTCAGATTTTGGATCAAACTTACCAAGTTTTTCCTTGGTGTTTAATTTGTAAGCCTTGTATCAAAAAACAATAAATTAATTTACATTAGGTTTTATATTATTATAGATTTCATAGGGTGTCTTTTTAAGGATTGGGCTTATTGATATTCTATTAATTATATAATATATTGTGCATATAGATTCTTCCCATAAATAGTTAGGAAGACTGTATTCATTTATCATAGTCCTATACATTTCTTGAATATTCATATTTCTTCTTTCAAAAAATACATCTTGTTGAGGTGTTCTTGGTGCAGAGAAGGTGTGTTTAATACCAATATTTGAGAAAAAGGAATTAAATTCCAGATTCTCAAATTCTCCACCATGATAACTTCTCAATGAAATTATTCTAGGACCTTTTTCATTTTAAACAACACTGCAAAAAACGTTCAAATAATGTAAAATCATCATTGTTATATTTTAAAAAACTAAATACAAGTAAATCTAGAATAGTCATCAACTAAAATATAGACATATAATTTACCATCCATATTTCTACCCTTGAATTTCCAAAAAAATCCATGTGAATATGATCTAGAGTTTTAGATGTTGCAATTTTGTTAATAGATTTGAAGGATGATTTGTGTTGCTTTCAAAGTTTACATGCCTCATAGAATATATCACTTTAAAATTTGAGACTATGTAAATCAAGAAAATAGATGTTTCTTTGATAACTTATTTAAAAAATATATATTTCAATGTCTAAGTCTTCTATGCCAGATCCTAGATTCATTTATCATTTCAGTTAAGCAGGTTACTTTTTTCTTTCACATGGAATTTAAATACAGGGTTTACACATTATCAGTTCTTGGTTCACTAAATTTATGCAATTTATCTTTAAAATAGAATATAAATAGTTAGAATAATCAACAACATAACCATCATCACAGAGTTTAGAGATACATATCAGGTTGTGTTTTAATCCTTGTATATAGAGTACTTTATTAATTGAGACAGCTTTTGGATCTCCAACTGTTCCCATGCCAATAATTTTACCTTTGGCATTGTCACCAAATGTGACTAGTCCACCATCCTTTTGAGTTAGTGTTCTGAAATTTAATTAGTTTCCACTAATATGCTTGGGGAAGCCACTGTCCATATACCATAGAGAAGTTCGGCTTCTTGTGTCCTGTTTCCTCATCAGTTTCTTCCATAAATCACAAATTGGCTTTCATATTTGATTCATCATTTTCTGAGTCATACTTTGATGAGTAGCTGGAGTCATAAGATACACTCCAAGTAGCTTTAATTTCCTTCTTATCTTTCTGTTAATTATCATTTATTTTAAAAAACAATCTCCTTCTTTCTTCCTTCAGGTGAGGATAGTAAGGTATGATATGACACATCATGTTTCATTCATAACATCTAACTCCCTTTTCATCTTTTTTGAAAAAATTTATGAATCCTTTCTTCTTTAGGTAGAATTTGCTGAATTTTTTGGCTAGCTGAGCCAGATCTGCATCTGAATTAAGAGAATCAGAACTCTCTATTTTATTGAGATTTAATTCTTCATTTTTTCTATTTTTCTTTTGACATGATACCTTAAAAGAATTATTCTCTCTCTTGATTAAGATTTTTTACTCATTTGCTTCATCCAACATCTCAACTTCATACATCATAAGAGTTCCAATTAACTCTCTCATTGTTAAATCGTTGATAGAAGATAATTTTTTTATAGTAGTATAAATTTCATTCCATATAGATGGTAGTACTCTTAGTACTTTCATAGCTTAATCACCTAGTTTGATCATATCTCCCATGGCAGTGATATTGCTGAAAATATATGTCAACCTTCCATTAATTTGGGTGATGCTTCCTCCTTCAAACATTCTAAATGTGTCAAATTTTAATTTAGTAGTGGCGTACCTCATCTGTCTAAAATTGTTAGTTCCTTCATAGGAAACTACAATTGTCTGCCACATCTCAGAATCAGTTGGGAACTGAGATACTCTATTCAATTCATCTGGTCCAAGACCATAAATGATTTCATTCATTTATTTTTAGTTTATGTCATACTCTACTTCTATAGGAGCACTCCATGTCTCAGGTAATTCGGGAATTGGATAGGGAGTTATAATTTTCAAATAGAATCTATATCCAATGTTCTTCAAATAAATTATCATCCTTGATTTCCAGCATCCATAGTTCTCACTATTGAAGTAGGGAGCTTGAACCATTGACATACCCTCTCTTGTCTCATCCATTATGATCATTATAATCCAAAACTTTCATCTTGTTATAGATTTGAAAAATTCCCCTCCTCTGATACCATTTTGGGATCAGATTATACTAAATATGCACAAGATTGGGGTGAATTGTGACTTTTACAAATTCTTAGTGAGATCATGATCGTTCCTTTTAACATTATCAGTAAGGTTAAGCAATGGAAAATAAATAGAAAAGGACACATGATGTATAGTGGTTTGGGGAACAGAAGGCCCCTAGTCCACTCCACCAATGCTCTACTCAACGAGATTGGTGATTTTCACTATCTGGTCCACAAATCAATAGAATTTTCCACATCTGAGTGCAGACAGTTGTCAACATTACAAATTTAAGGCTAAACAGAGCTTTATAGTTCATACATAGAACCTAACACACAACTTATTATGAGAATCCAATCATTCAAAGTAAAAGTGTATTTTTTTCATTGAAATACTTTCCAGTTGTTCTTCAATATTTCAATATCACGCAATTGATTGTTGATGGATCATCATCTTAAAATAGAATAATCTTCAGGTTGAAGTAGTTTTGAGTTGATCTGGTTGTAGTAGATTATGAAATGAATTCATAAACTTCAATAATAGTATATCCACAAAAGATATATGATGTAGAATTAGTGAATCATCAATGTGTTTCTTCTTCTTCAGAAAATAGATCTTTGTCGCTCTTTTTAACATCATTTCTGTAAATCTCAAATGTTTCTGTAAATTGTAGAAGTGAATAATATTGAAAAAATTATTTTTTCATACTCTTGATCTCTTGATCAGTAAAAATAGCACAAATATATAGGGAATAACGACGAGTGCTTCCTCTGTAAATCAAATCCACAAAAGTCATATTCTGACTCGTGATATTCAAATGTTTGAATTAAAGAGCAGTTATAACATCCTTTAATATTCGCCATGAAAACCTCCTCTTAAATCATTCCTTTGAATCATAAACAAACGGCTTTGATTTAGTCAAATACGCACTTTATATTCGGGTTTTTAATCTATCTTGAAGTCAGCCTGATAATCTGCATAAAGACCGTTCCTTGATAAAATCGTATATTAAAATATCTGACGCCAAATACAGGGTTAAACTACTTAGCATGCATTCTATGAACGTAAGTTTTACAATATAAGGTTGATAATGTAAGGTTGATTATTAATGTAAGATTATGATTCAACCTTAAAATGTAAGGTTGATATAAAATGTATGATTGATCATCTATACTTTTCTCTTCAACTCTAAAACATACGTTATTTGATCCATACTTTTCTGTAATGTTCTTCTTACTTAATTTTCTGATATCTCAAATGTAATTTTCCTTCCAAACATAGGGTTCCTTACAAACGTAGGGTTCCTTTGACCATACATTTCTAAGAAACTTTAATGTAAAGGACAGATTCCATCCTTACACTATGATCCTCAACATTGGGTATGAACAGTGTTTCCAGAACACGCTAATGCACTAAAATGATTTCCAAACTCTTATAGAATGAAAACTGTTTCCATAACACTTCAACAAATATTTCACACGGATTAAACACTTTAATATTATTCAAAAATATAAAAATAAAGAGCATTAATTTCCAGAAATATACTCAATGCAAAATCATTATAATAACAAATAAGGGTATTTGTGGACATCAAAATCATTATAAAGAGATAAAGTATTATTCTCAACAATCATCCCTTAATAATAATAAAATAAAGTATTATTTAAAACAACACATTCTCAATAAATGTATCACAATTTCATTTGGTTTTATGGTTGAAAATTATGTGGAAGGATATTTTGTGGTTTGTCAATCGTTGAATTACTTATCAAATGATAAAGGTAGAACACCATTGAATATGTGGTTAACATAAAATCTATATCGTTCTTGTATGGAAGTGAGATGAGGTCAACATGGAAAACATCATAGTATGGCCCTGATTGGTTGTGATATAGTTTGGGTGCTATGAAACCATTAAACGAAGTTCATGAATTTCTTAACAAATCCGGATACCCTCTTTGTTAATGTGTTATAGAAGTTTTATGTTTTGGAGAGAGATCGACTTCATAGTGTTCTTATTATCATAGTGTTAGATTAGGATTCATGATTTACATTGAAATACTAGTATTCCCAACATAATTCCTTAGTGTTGTAACATAAGATGAGAATAATTTATTTAAAAAAGAAGGAAAGATAATTACATAGGAAGATCTAGATTTTTTTGTACAACATCAGAGAATAAATTCTTAATTTCATTAGATCCTGGGATGAAAATATGGATTTGGGATAGTTTTCCAAAAATAATTATTAATATGACTCACTTGAAATGCCTCCCTATTATGATATTTATGGATGGTCAATTCACTTATAATTGTATTGGCTAGAGGTGAAAATTTTATAAGTGGTTGGGTGTAGTCTGGGACAGGAAACCATCAAGTGGGTACAATTGAAACAAAAGTGGTTGGGTACCACGTAGAGTTTGTGACATTAATATTCTTACCAAAGGAGGTGAACCTTAGTGTTTTCTCGTGATGATAGGGTTTCCTTGAGTGTAAAACAAAAATCAGGGCATAGATTCTTGATGAAATAAGGGATAAATATGTCATATCCTATTAGTCCATTTGAGATTTATAAATGGATATGGATTGTGGATTTTTTGTTGTATTGTGTATTATTTTCTTATATGTATTTTGGAATGTTCAAAAATAAACTTTTGTTTTTATATCTATTTATTTTATAGAATTTTATTATTTATATATGAGATAAATTTTCACGAAGGCTTCAAACCATTCATAGGCCCCTAGGAGAGTTATAAGGATATTGTTAGAGCCTTCCTACAGGGGGTTCCAGTAGGTACCCATTTATATTTTACTCAATGGATAGTAAGACATGTAAAGAACACATTCTTTTTCAAGATTCCACCTACTAGATAGTGGGATATTTATGAAACCATTGTTTAATCCGGGTTCCACCAGCTAGCCAATGGTAGCCACCAGTAACCTTGTGGAACCCAAAAAATATTTAAAATCAATCTCTTGGATGTTCCCCCCAAATTTTTGAATTTCTCACAAAAAATATCTATTTGACCATAAGAGGATCTAAAATAATCCTAAATCTCCCATAGGATATAAATGTAGACCCAATGGTTCTTATAGGTATTTGGATACATGTAAAATAATTCTTTAGCTTAATATTCTTCATTTACTAATTCTTAAACTCTCCCACTCTCATGTTTTTCTACCACCCATTTTTTCATTCTCTAAATCTATTATGGGTGAAGAGTGTGTTGTATTCAGATTTAAGACAACACGGCTCTTTTGTTTGTATTTTGGTTCATTATTGGTCCTTAAAGAAATTTGTTCTTTGGTAATGACCCTGTATCTAATAAGCTAGAGTTAGAATCTACTTTATTATATTTTCATAGATATAAGGACTCAAATCATAAAGGAATTGTAAGTTTAGTGGTTTTGAAGAACTAGATAAATACCAGATACCCATGTTACTTTCGGAATATAAAATAAAAAAAATAACACATAACAAATCAAATGATTTTAATCCTTAAAACTCAATAAAATATTTTTTTGACATATCTTATGGGAAAAGAATCAAAACAAGGGTGAGATCAAATTTATAGTAAGGTTTAATTATAAAAAATGTTATCATAAATCAATAAGGCATAATAAATATGGAAATGTAAATAACTAACCATACACACCATTTAATAAATAATCTATCTACCATAGTTATATAAGGAAAAATCAATATGGAAACATAAATAACTCAAAACACATTCTACTTAATCAGTAATGTAAGAAAAATATTCATCCAAAAATATTCTGAAATCAAAAATCTCATAGATAATAATAATAACTAAATTTCTAATGAAGGATATTCTTAATTATTATATTTTATGATTTAATTCCTCATGATACCTATTCTATCAATACCTTTCACAAATAAGTTTAAAACTATAGGTATAAACCCACTTAATCTGACCAAATAATTTGTCTCAGGAGACCTATCAATGCATCGAGTGGCTATATAATTATGAGCCCCATCCATCACTAAATGTCCAAAGAATTCATTATATATCAAATGACCTATTTAATTCATGAAATATATTACTTAAAAAAATAGATCCATATTGATTAAAGAATATAGGTATATCTATATTTCCAAAATTAAATAAATAACTATCAAAGAAAACATTGTATTTTTGAATGATATACAATTCAGGAAATAATAATATACATCATAAAGAATGGATAATAAATAGAGACTCAATTTTCCATGATCCAAATAAGTAATGTTTTTAATTAAAATTCTATTAGCACAAAATAAATTATATATGACTTTCAATTCATAAAAATTATTGGTTTTGTGGAAAAATAATTTTTTCAGAAAGATGGAAGAAAATTTAATCAATCAAAAAAGAAATAAGACCCTCTTTTATTTTAGACCATCATATTAAGGAAATAATAATTCATAATTAAAAATAATATATTAATGTTATTTTCAAAAAATGTGTTGTATATAAACAATATAAAAATAAATATGTGTATAATTTTAAATAAGTCACAATAGGGTAGAAATTGAGAAAACATTCATTACCTCACGCTTCCCTTTGGTTGAAAATTATTAAAAAACTTTTATGATGTTTTTAAATAAATATATTAATTTATAATATAATTATATTAATATTTTTAATATCATATATGATCCTTTTATAACATTTTACCACCCATTTGTTAATAATATTTCTTTATTTTCCTTATTTTTAGTGTTAATTGTCGTGTTTTCTCATTCATAGATTGCGGTGAAAGTTCTAGTTCTTGTACCTAGGTTATAAATCCCTCATATAAATAATTATATTAACTTTTTAAATATAATATTTACTAATTAGTTATACTATAAGAACAATTCTTAAAATTTGTACATCAAAAATGAATCGCATCGCTTCATGGAGATAGTAGGTCATATGTATGCACAAGCGAAGATATAATTCCCTTAAAAAGTGAATGGGTAAGGAAGTGGGTGGTATATAAATTTTCCATAATCAATTTCATTTCTTATATATCAAATATAATCAACAAATTTATCATTTATTACTTTCAATTTAAATTTTTATTGAAAAAATCACATCGCTACACAAGGCGGTGCTATATTGTATACAAGATCAATGTTATTATATTCCCAATGGAATGGAATGTAAGAATGTGTTTGTGATCATATATTTATATAAGTGTAATAATGTTAAAAATATTATATATATATATATAATCCATTACTATATCCAACCATGAATGGTGGGGAAGGAAATTGAATTACATCATTTTGCAAGGTGGTAGTCTGCACTATACACGATCGATGGATTAATCTCTAATTTGATGGAAGAGAATATTTACATAGGTTCTGAAATTAAAATAATAAAATGTTACTTTAGTGGGGATACTGTTTTTGTTATATTATCATTTTTTAAAAGATTTTAAGGATGTGGAAGAATATATAAAACAAAAACATCCATTTAAGAACGTTTCCTCTTAGACAACCTCATTAAGTTTACAAAAAAAGAATTTATAAGTAGGATTTCAAATAAAATAATAACCTATATTATGTTGGTTGGGATGAAATTGTGTTATATGTATATATATTTTCAAAAAATTCAATTTGAAAGTGTGGATGGAGGTGGATTATGGGTGGCCTTTTATATGTGGGGGAGAGGACACATATGTAATTTTCGAAATGAATTAATTAATCCATTGTTATTAACAATATTAGAGGCTCCAAAATGGACTCTTATTGATCCATGGATGATAAAAAATGGATATATGGTCATCCAATAAGAATTTTACAAGTTTTCATCATTGTAACCATTGTCTTCATAGTATGACCCTCGATAAACCCATTTTTACCAATACTACAATAATTAATTTTTTCTATATTCACTATTTATTATGATCAAAAAATTAATTTGATCATATGATATAATATTTAAAATAATTATTTCAAATATTTAATCCATTTTAATAATTCATCTAAAAGGAGTGGAAGAATTTAATTTTAAATTTAACCAATGGATGTGACGAAAAAAATATTTTCAAAAGAAAACATTTTCAATAGTATAAAAAAATTTTATATAAAAATTTAACATATAATTGATTAAAATGGTATAAATTAGATTTATTACTATATAACTGACTATTTTTTTGAACAATTTTAAAAATAAATAAACTTGTAAATGTTTTAAATAAAAATATGGGTTTAAAATAAAATCAGCATTTTCAGTATTCATCAAAAAATGATTCTCTAAAAAATTAAAAAAATTCACCCTAATTTTTTTAATATGATGATTTCTAAAATTAATTTAAATTTACCAAATAAATTTTTAAAATTATTAAAAAATTAATTTTATGATGAGTTATTAACATGCGACAAAACAGTTTTTATAAAATATTTCATTTTCATTCAAATGATTTTCATTTTTATTCCTGAACAATTGATACCCAATGAACATGTGTAAACTATATATTTTTTTATAATTTATTTATTCTTATTTATAAACTTCAAGTTAACATCTTTTTTATAATGGTCATATTAAAATAATAATATTTTAATAGAGTATTTTGTTCTGTTTAAACTCAGTGATATGTATACCAGAATCTATCAAAAAAATTAAATTTATTATAAATAAATATATGGTAAATTCTCATGGTGTAACATTCTGACCTCTTAAAACAATATCATGAAAATAAATTTCACGATAATTACCTTCCAAACAAATTTGGGTAGTTATTTTTTATAGCATACTATGGATCACACATTCATTCCCCTATTTTATGATATCCCCAAATTACCATTACCATCTGAGTCATCTGATTCCTCAATACGTTCTCTCTAATGTTAGGAATATAGGTTGGTTAATCACAATAAGATATATAGGTTCCAATTATATCTATTCATATGTGATCACAATTGGTTCAGGAATGTACTTCCTTAATAGTGATATACAAAACACATAATGTACTTTAGAGAGGATTGGTTCCATTACCAAATGGTAAGCCCCAACTCCAAAAAATTAAAATAATTTACAAGTCTCAAATATACATGGGACTCAGTATTCCGATCATACTAATCCTTATGAAACCATACCAATGAAATATTTTAAAGAAAAAAATATCTCCCAAATTTAATTGTAAATCCTTCATATTGGTTTGTAAACAAACTATGGATTTTTCTATAAAAATCCCACCGGAGTGTCAAAACTGGTGAATTGTATGGCCCATTTTCTTATACCAGGTAACGTGATAGTCAAGACTGACATGATTGTTTTAGATATATTTCCCCTAGGTACATTTTTAAAAAATAATATCATATTTTTTATTTATACACGTATATATTACAAGGAAAAACCACATAACCTCTTCCCTAAAAACATTAGGATGTTCTTCTATTCATATCCTCAAATGCAACTATAGTGGTATCTTTCCTAATCAATGTTTTCCATATTCTAGTTTCCAATGTTTCTACAAAACATCCTCTAATACCAAATGTTACAACACTACCTCCAGTAGACCAAATCCAATATCTACATTATTACATTGGCATAGATTCAAAGAATGAAATATTAATTGACAAATTAACATAGAAATTTTGGATAACTAGATACATGCATGATACCCATTTTATTTTGGAAATAGAAAATAAAACATGATACATAGTAAAAGAAAATTATATGAATCCTCCAAAATCATTAAAATATTACTTCATCATATCTTGGGAAAAAAGAAACAAAATAAGGGTTATCTCAATAATCCAATAAGGGTAAATTATATCAGAATCTATAATGAATCAATAAGTGATAGAAAAAATAGAAAGGTAAATAAATGAACACACATTCTTGTAAATGAACAATTTAACTATCATGATTTCATAGGGTTTAATCAACATTAAACGATAACTATCTTAAAACACATTCCATTTAATCAATAAACTATGAATGAAATTAATCCAAAGATAATATCCATGCAAGAATATATTATTTGATGGGAATAAATATATTCTCAATAAAAGAGATGCTTAATTATGGGATGCCATGATATTATGAATCATGACACCTCTATATGAACAAACTTCAAAAATATATTTTAAAAATATGGGTAGAAACAAACATAATTTGACCAATGGATTTTTCTTATAAGACCTATCGATGTATCAAGGGGATATATAATTCTTAGGTTGGATCCATCACTCCATGTCCAATGAATTAATATTATATAAAATTATCGATTTAATTCATAAAAATTATTCCTTATAAATAAATAACCTTTTCATTAAATAATATATATTTATCAATACTTACACAATTAATCAAATAACATTTACTTTAGCCACATTAAGTAAGAATGATATTCAATTTGAGAAAAAAGCATATCAAAGATAAATAATGGATATTTAATGGAAATTAATAGTACAATGATCATAAGAAAGTGAATGTTTCAAGAGAAGTTAAATTAACACAAAATAAATTATAGATTAATTTTAATTTATCGAGATAATGTGTTTTCTGGTGAAATCATGTCTTTTCGATCAAAAAAGAAAATATAACTTCTCGATAGAGAAATAAGACCAACATTTATTTTGAACATTCCTATTGAAATAAAAGTAATAATTAAATCATAAATAATTAATAATAAGTATATATTCATGTAAAATATATCAAAAGTTGTATTATATACACCAAATACAAATAAATTGTTGAATAATTTCAAATAAGTCGCAATAATGTGGAAAATGAGACAAAATATCTCACCTCATGCTTAATTTTGGTTTAACATGATTTAACCTATAGTATAATTTTTTTTAAGGATGTTATTAATTTATAATAATACCATATTAATATTTTTAATATTGTATATTTTCTAATTATAACATTTTATCACCCATTGGTTAATAGTGTTTCATTATTTTCATGGTTTTGGGTGTTAATTATGTTGTTTTCTCATGTGTGTTTTGTCATTAATGTTATGTTTCATGTATAAGGGATATAAATACATCATCTATATAATTATAATAATGTTAAAAATATTATATTTGCTAATTATATACATTATTATAAACATTTTGAATTTGTATATGGGAAATTAATCACATCTATTTGTGGAGATGATTGGTCGTATGTACGTACACCCAAGCGACGATATCATTCACCAAACAAGTGAACGGGTAATGAATTATATGGTATATTAAGTTTTCATAATCAATATAATTTTATATGTCACATATATTAACTAAATTTATCATTTTATAAATTTCACATAAATAGTTAGTGAAAAATGAATCACATCACTTTATGAGGCGATAACCCACCGTACGCACAATTGAAGTTATTATATACCCAACTAAATGGAATGTAACAATGTATATGTGATAATATAATTATGGAACTATACTAATTTTAAAATTTTAATCTATATAAATATATATTTAATCCATCATTATATCTAATCATGATAGGAGGTTATGGGAAATGAATTAAATTAATTTGTAAGGCAGTAGTCCACCGCTCACACAATAGATTGTTTTATTTCCCATTTTATGGAAGATAATATGTATATAGGTTATTAGATTTACATAATTAAATATTGATATATAATATATACTTATTTTATCATAATATATTTATTTTTTAAAATTTTAATTTTGTAGAATAAGAAATAAAATAAAAATCCTCATTTAAGAATGTTACATCTTATTCAGACAACTTATTTATGTTTTCACCAAAAGCCTTACATAGGTAGATTTATAAAAAAATACTATATGATTGTTGGAGGTAATTAAGGAAGTTATTTGTTTAGGTATTTACCAAACAAAATCTATCTGAAATTGTTGATAGGGGAGGGTAGGGGTGGCCCCTAATGAGCGGGGGAGAGGACACTTTGGATGTTTTTGAAAAAAATTAATCAAACATAAATTTTTTATAAGAAAAAATGATATAAAAATTGGCCATTATCAAACCATGGAAAATATATGGTCTAAATATTTCTATAATATATGAATCTGATGGGTTATTGTTCATTTTAACTTTAATCTTCATAGTTTAACAACCATATAAACCCATTTTTACCATAACTGCATTAATTATGTTTTCTTGTTTTAACTATTGATTATGGTCAGAAATTAATTTGAAATTATCAGATAATATTAATTATGCTCATTATAAATAAGGAATCCATTATACCACTTTCTACTCACATTAGTGGAATAATTTAATTTAATATTAATCCCACAAAATCAAAGAAAAAATCATTTTACAAATTAAATTTTTTCAAAAGTATAAAATTTTATTTTATAAAAAATAAATGAATAACTAATTCCAATATACTAAAATAGATTCATTATTATAATATTGATCTAATTTTGTTTATAAAACAATTTTAAATAGAAAATTTAACTCTTATATACTTTTTAAAATGGTTATTTGTAATAAAAATAATTATTTTTCACTATTCAATAAAAAATGAATCTTTTTAGAAAATCACAAAAATTAAGCCTAATATTTTGATATACTTATTTCTGAAATGATTATATGTTTTTCAAATAAATTTCATAATAATTTTAAAAAATATTTTAGCCAAGTGCCCATGACGCGACAAAACTGTTTTTCGGAAAACATTTATTTTTCATTCAAATGAATTTTATTATTATTCCTAATCAATATATAAATAATGAACTTCTGTAAACCAAACAATTTTTATATTTTATTTAGTAATATTTTTATCCAAAAACTCAATTGCATGGTTATAACGATCATGTTTAAATATAAATATTTTAATATAGTATAATTTTTATTTTAAAATCAATATTAAATATACTACAAGATATCAATGAAATTTAATTTATTCTAAAAAATAAGTTGTAAAGTCTTGAGGTGTTACATTCATCTCTCATACAAAATCTTCAATATAGATAATTTCATTATAATTACCTTCTAAAAATGGTGGATGTTCTTCTTCACAATAACCTCTGATTCCCATATTGCTTCCTCCAATTTATGATTTTTCCAAAGTATATTTACCAATTAAGTCATCTAATTATTCAATACAAGCTCTCTAGTATCAATAATATGGATTGGTTATCCATAGTAAGATAGATAAATTGCCAATTTTTTTCACTTCATAGGTGAGAAAACTCATTGTGTT
This sequence comes from Viscum album, assembly GCA_963277665.1. NCBI lineage: Eukaryota > Viridiplantae > Streptophyta > Magnoliopsida > Santalales > Viscaceae > Viscum > Viscum album. The sequence continues at coordinate 943,329,103 of OY728162.1, forward strand.
AGGCATGTACTTTATTAATAATGATATATGGAACACATAATGATCATTAGATAGGCTTGGTGGAATTATCAACCAGTTATTCATAGCTCCATTCCTTAAGGGCGTAATTTACATGGGGCTTAGTTTTCCCTTTTTATCTAAGAATATAACTCCCTTCTATGGAAATACTTTCAAGGAAACATGATCTCCCATTTGTAATTTCCAATCATTTATAATGGGTTTTAATGAAAATTTTTGTTACCATAAGCATATCCCCTATGTGTGTCAAAACTAAGTGTACGGTAAAGAACTATTCCATATACAATGTAACACTAGAGTCATTCCATATTCTCCATTTTTATAGCTATCACCCCAAGATACATCTATTCTAGAACCACATCCACATGTAGTATCTATAAAGGGATATATTTCAATGAAATGACATCTAATCTATTCGTCATAAAAAATTTAGGATGTACTTTTATACTTATCCACAAATTCTGTCATATGTTTATATTCCCAAATTTATTTTTTTCATAATCTTGTTTCTAATTTTTATTATAAACTTATTATGATAGCGACTTTAATTATCTTAACTCCCGTATCCCATTTCTGGTGTGTAATTTATTATATTGGCATATATACAAGGAGTCAAATACCATAATAAGAATTTGTTCAATAGTTTTAAAGAACTATTTATATACATGATAACAATTTTTCATTTAGAATATAAAATAAAATATAATATATTACAAAATAAAATGATCTGCCTCATTGAAACTCGTTAAATTAATTACTCATCATATCCATGGGAAACAAAATAGAATAATGGAGAGATAAAATTCTTAGTATGAGTTAATTATAGTAGAAGCTATCACAATTTAATAAACAATAATCAATATGGCATGTAAAATAATTTACAAAACATTAAATTTAATCAACAATTTAAGTATCAAGATTTGACAATTATTAATCAATTTAGGAAGGTAGATAACTGGAAACACATTCCTTTAAATTAATATATTGAGAATAAATTTTCTAAAGAGATAATATTGATGCGAAAATCTCACAGATAATAATAATAACAACTGAATTATAAATGAAGGAAATGATTAATTATTGGACATCATGATGTTTAGAATCATGATAACTCTACTTTAAATACCTTTAAAATGTATTTTAAAATAATGGGTACAATAGTAAAAAAATATTTAACACAGTGGTATTATTCACGTCGGTTCTATATAACCAACGTGCAAAGCTATAAAAATTGATTTATCATGTCGGTTATTTTATAACTGATGTGATAAATCGATGAGAATCAATTTTTTATGTTGGTTATTCTATAACTGATGTAATAAAAACTGATATTAGCTTTTTTTATGTCAGTTATATTATAACCGACATGATATATCGAATCCTCGAACTTTATCATGTCATTTATAAAATAACAAACATGATAAAGCTAATCTCGGCAATTTATCACATCGGTTATAAAAAGAACCGATGTGATAAAGCGACATTTATCACATCATTTATAAAATAACTACCATGATAAATTGTTTTATACTTCAGTTATTAATTAAATGATGTTATAAAAAATAAAAAATAAAAATTTTACAACTTCAGTTATTAAATAAGTGATGTGATAAATCTTTTAAATGACTTATCACACTCTGTATTCAGTCATTCTTTTTTCTTTGATTGAGCAACCTGTGACTCGTCTCTCTCATGTGGAAAACCTAGAAATTATAATTTAAAGACGTTCTATCCAGCCTCGTTTTTCCAACATCATTATTCATATTTATTATCATTAGATCTATCAGGTCGACTCATAACACTCAAGTAACCCTCACATGGCTCGGTTTTAGTTTTTATTTTCCGTGATGCTGTAATCTAATATTTTGAGATACTATTTTTCTTTTTTACTTTATATCATGGTATGTTTCATAGTGTTCATTTATACCATGCTAAATTCATTTCTGGTAAAATAAACCTATGGAAGTGATTTAATGCAAGTTTATGATTTTTGTGTGTTTTATCATGTGTGTGTGCGCGTACATGGGGTTTTCAAGGGGGTGGGTGATGTGAAAGTGGGTGGGGGTGTCCAGGGGGTTGGGGCGATATCTAGAGGGAGGGGGTGTCCAAGGGGTGTCAAAGGGGGTGGGGGTGGTGTCCAGGGGGTGTGGGGTCTCTCTAAGGGTGTTGGGGTGTCCAAGGGGGTGGGAAGGTGGTGTCTAAGGGTGTGAGAGGCCCATCCAAGGGGGTAGAGGGTGTCCTGGGTTGTGGGGTGGTGTCCATGGGGTGAGTGGGATTTCCAAGCGGGTAGGGGTGTCTATGGGGGTGGGGTGTCCATGTGGAGGGGGGTGGGGGTGGGGGAAGTCCAGAGGGACGGGGGATGTCCAGGGGGTGGGAGGTTGTCCAGTGGGTTCGGTTGTTGTCCAGGGGGTGGAGGGCTGTCCAGGGGAGGTGTTGTCCAAGGGTTTGGTGGTGTTCAGGGGGTGGGGGTGGTGTCCAAGGGGGTGAGGTTCTGTCCAAGGGGGTGGTGGTGTCCATTGGTGTGGGGGTGGGGTCTAGGGGGTGAGTGGGGTGTCCAAGGGGATAGTGGTGTCTAGGGGGTGGGAGTGTCCATGGGGGGGGGTTGTCCAGAGGGATAGGGGGTTGTCTAGGGGGTGGGGTGGGGGCTGTCTAAGGGGGTGGTGGTGTCCTGGTGGTTTGCAAGGGGGGTGGGTGTCTAGGTGTGGGGGGATTTCCAATGGATTATGGGTGTCCAGAGTGTGGGGGTGGTGTCGGGGGGGGGGGGTGAGGGATCTATCTAGGGGGTGGGCAAGTCCAGGGAGTATCCAGGGGGGGGTGGTGTCCAGGGGGTGGGGTTTCTAGGGGGTGGGGTGGTGTCCAGGGAGGTGAGTGGGATATCCATAAAGGTATGGGGTGTCCAGGGGGTGGGGGTGTCTAAGGGGGTGGGGGTGGGGCTTTCCAGAGGGGTTTGTGGGCTATCCAGGTGGTGGAGGATTTCCAAGGTGGTGGTGGTGTCCAGGGGGTGTCCAAGGGTCTATGGGGTGGTTACCTGTGTGTGAGGGTACATTCTAAGTGGGATGGGGTGTTTAGGGGTGGGGTTGGTGTCCAAGGGGTGATGGGGTTGTCCAGGGGTGGGAGGTGATTTCGAGGGGGTGAGGGGGTTTTCCAGGGGGTGGGGGTGTACAGGGGTGTCCAAGTGGGTTGGCGGTGGGGGTGGTGTCTAGGGGAAGTGGCGGTGTCCATGGGGTGGGGGTTGTGTCTTTGGGGTGAGTGGGTTGTCCAAGGGGGTAGGGTGTATTTAGAGGGTGGGGTGTCCAATGGGTTGGGGGTGTCCAGAGGTGGTCGGGGTGATGATTAGGGTGTAGGGGTGTCTATGGGGTGAAGCCTAACCGTGCATAGTGCCCGAGTTCTTTTAAAATGTATTTTTTTATCATTTACCCTATCAAATGTTTTCACCAAAATGCATATTTCTACCCCACTTGTAACATGAAACCCTAGAGGTATCCTCCTGCTCTTCTTCATGCCTCTCACCTCCTTCCAATGTTGATTCCATGTGGTTTCTTCAAATTTGGGGGTGATTTTTCCATATAATATCATCCTTCCCCCACTTCTTCCATCTTACTTTTTCTTCTTAGTTATTATTCTTCATCGCTACCTTTGGTCTAGGATTCTTGTTTCATTGTTTCTAAATTTAGTGTTTTTTCTTGTTACAGTTCTTCTTGGTATTCCTTGCTCATTTGGACCTTCTTAAAGCCATTTTGTGTGGTCATCATTAAAGACATCTTGGATTTGGGTAGGTTTCCTTATGTATTGGCCTTTAAATTTAAGAATCATTGATTTCTTGATGTTTATACCTCGAGTTGATTCTTTTTAAAAATATATAATTTTTTGAAAAATTACTTGAATTAAATCATGTTTCATTCACATTGATTTAAATTTTGTGGAATTATTTTACATAGCCCTTAACAACAAGTGTTTGATTAAAATCTTGGTTGGCCTTTATAAGCGGTTTATGATTTCCAAATGATGTTGTGCCTTTTCAAATGTGTTTTAAAAATTTCATGGATTCTTAAATGGTGTTTTTGGATACTTTTGAAAAAAAAAAATTTAAAAGAATCGTTGTGGCCTGGTTGGAAGTTTTAGAGAGTGTGTTTTCATTGAAAAACTCTCATTGGAATGTGTCTCTTTCCTTATCATTATTAAAATGAATGAGAATTTCCTCGGTATGGGAGTTCCATTGTGCATTGATGGCCCCAAGTTAAGGGGACAACCATGGAGTGGTGTTCTGGGGTTATTCTTGTGGATGTGTAGCTTATTTGTGTCTTGTGATTATTCTTTATATATGGTTGATTGTTTGATACTCCTCAGATCACCCCCATTTTAGGCATAACATGGAAACCTAGAATTGGTAGTGGATTATTCGAGAATTCTTGCTGCACTAGTGTAATATTAAGCTCTGGGTAATTGACCTTTAGTATAAAAAACTCTACTTTGGAGATGGTTCCCCTCATGCGTTAGAGCTATTTAATTGCATCACGCACACCAAAAGGATGGATTAGGTTATAATATGTTCTAGATTTTCCCCTAAGCTCCTAGGTATTACCATGATCTCTGACACTTGTTTATTCGTGGAGGATAATCTAGGTGCCTCATCTGGTATGTTTACTTGAATACTTCTTACCCATTGCCCTTATTATGTCATTATTGATTATTCTCCCTAATTATGGTGTGTCTCTTTGGTAAAATTGAATTCATGGTTTTAAATGTTTTCATGAGGATTATTTTTAGGAAACCTATGTTTATTTTCCACTATTTCAAACTAGCATCAAATGAATCTTTTATTTAAATGAAATTTTTAAAAATATGTTGAAAAAATAAGATTCAATATATTAATATTTTTATATATTATAATAGATTTTAAATTTATCCCATTCATATTATTTTCTGACAGGTGATGAGTCTACTTTTGAAATATCAAAATGAAATGGAGTGCCAAGATCAAATATGTAAAAGTAATGGTAAATAGCCATTTATAATTTGTACTTTTTGATGTTTTACATAAAAATAATATTTTGAATTTACACTTATTTAAACAGAATTTTCATGAACAACAAGGCATCGTTGAATGCAGATATTATATATTAGGATTTATGTATGAAATAATTACAACTGGAATATTTTTGAACATTGACCTGGAAAGATTTACTTTTAAACATTTCCATAATATTTCATTTGATTTATTCATTATACATGTTAACTACTATCCTTTTACATTTTAGTTATTTGATGACCCTCAACCCTATAGTGCTCAAGATTTCAAACACTCACAAGTGGAATGGTCAAATTATTTTACAGGTTTGCTTATATTTTAGTTTGTTTGTAGTGTAAAATGTAATTTTGAATATTTTCATTATAATTGTTTATTTGGTAGTCGTTTAGGTTGGATTTAGGTTTTTTATTTGACATTGTAATATTTGAATGTTATTTATGTAAATGGTTAATTTTGGTCTACTTATTGTTTTGGTCTAGTTCTGATGGTTTTTCTCGTATGGATTCGAGTCTTGGGGGGGAGACGATGTCCAGGGGTGTCTAGTGGGGTGGGGGGGGATTCCAGGGGTGTGGGAGGGATATCCAATGGGGTGGGGTTCTAGGGTGTCAATGGGGGTGGGAGGGTGTTAAGGAGGGTGGGGGTATCCAGGGGTGTGCGGTCGTGTCTCCAGGGGTGGGGTGGAGGGTTTCCGGCGCTGTGGGAGGGTTTTCCAGTTGGGGTGGGGTGTTTGGGGTGTCCATGGGGGTGGGAGGGTGTCCAAGAGGGTGGGGGGATATCCAGGAGGGTGGGTGGAAGTCCAGGAGGTGTCTAGGGGTGGGGGGTGTCCAGTAGGGTGGGGGGGTTCTAGGGGTGTGGGAGGACTGTCTAGTGGGAGGGGGTTTGTCCAGTGGGGTGGGGGGGGTTCCAGGTTTGTGGAAGGGTTGTACAGTGCGGTGGGGGTGGTCCAGGGTGTCCATGTTAGTGGGAGGGTGTCTAGGAGGGTGGGAGGGCTATCCAGGGGAGTGGGGGCTGTCCAGGGGAATGGGGGCTGTCCAGGAGTAGTGGGGGTCTAGGTGTGTGGGAGGGGGTGTCCATTGGGGTGGGGGTGTCGGGGGTGTCCATGGGGGTGGGAGGGTGGGGGCTGTTCAGGTGGGTGGGTGGGGGGGGTTGTCCAGGGGTGTCTAGGGGTGGGGGTGTCCAGTGGGGCTGGAGGGTTTCCAGGGATGTGGGAGGGTTTTCCAGTGGGTTGGGGGTGTCCATGGGGGTGGGAGGGTGTCTAGGAGGGTGGGGGGTGTCTAGGGGTGTCTAGGGTTGCAGGGATGTGTCCAGTTGGGTGGGGGTTTCCATGTGTGTGGGAGGGTTTTCTAGTCGGGTGGGGGATTTCTGGGGTGTCCATGGGGGTGGGAGGGTGTCGAGAAGGGTGGTGGCTATCCAGGAAGGTGGGGCTATCAAGGGGGGTGTCCAGTGGTGTGGGGGTTTCAAGTGGGGTGGGGAGGGGGGGGGGTTCAAGGGGGGCTTTCAAGTGGGGTGGGGGTGTCCAGGGTGTCCATGGGGGTGGAAGGGTGTCAAAGAGGGTGGGAGGGCTATCCCGGGGAGTAGGGGCTTTACATTTGGGGGAGTTTAGGGGGTATCCAGGGGTTTGCGGGGTTTCTAATGGGGTGGGGGGTTTCCAGGGGTGTGGGAGGGTTTTCCAGTGGGGTGGGGTGTTTGGGGTGTCCATGGGGTTGGGTGGGGGGTTTCCAGGGGTGTAGCAGGGCTGTCCAGGGGGTGTCTAGTGAGGGGGGGGGGGGGGGGGTTCTACGAGTGTTGGAGGTCTGTCCAGTTGGGTGGGGGTGTCCAGGGTGTCCATTAGGGCGGGAGGGTATACAGGAGGGTGGGAGGGATGTCTAGGGGAGTGGGGGGGGGGGGGGGGGGGCTATCTAGGAGGGTTGGGGGACCATGGGTGTGGGAGGGATGTCTAGATGGTTGGGGGTGTCCGGGGTGTTCATGGGTCTGAGTGTGTCTAAGAGGGTGGGGCTGTCAAGAAGTGTGGGGGGGTTGTCCAGGGGTGGGGTGGTCTAGTGGGGTGGGGGGGGGGGTTCCATGGGTGTGGGAGGGTTGTCCAGTGGGGTGGGGATTTCCAGGGTTTCCATGGGGGTGGGGGTGTCCATGGGGGTGGGAGGGTCTCCAAGAGGGTGGGGGTTATCCAGGAGGGTGGTTGGATATCTAGGGGGTGTCTAGGGGTGTGAGGAGGTGTCTAGTGGGGTGGGGGTTCCACGGGTGTGGGCAGTCTGTCCAGTGGGGTGGGGGTGTCTAGGGTGTCCATGGGGGTTGGAGGGTGTCTAGGAGGGTTGGATGGTTGTCCATGAGAGTGGGGGTGTTGTCCAGGAGGGGTTGGGGGGGCGGCTTTCCAGCGGGTATCTAGGGGTGTGGGGGTGTCCAGTGGGGTGGGGGTTTCCAGGGTTGTGGGAGGGTTGTCCAGTGGGGTGGGGGTGTTTGGGGTGTCCATGGTGGTGGGAGGGTGTCCGGGGTGGTGCGGTTATCCAAGAGGATAGGGGGATGTCCAGGGGGTATCCTAGGGTGGGGGTGTCTTGTGGGTTGGTGGGTTTTCCAGGGGTTTGGAAGGGTTTTCTAGAGGGGTGTGGGTGTCCAGGGAGTTCATGGGGGTGGGAGGGAGTCCATGGGGGTGAGAGGGTGTCCAGGGGTTGGGGATGTCCAGAAGGATGGGGGGCTGTCCAGGGGGTGTCCAGGGGTGTGGGGAGGTGTCCTCTGGGGTGGGTGGGTTCTAGGGGTGTGGGAGGGTTGTCTAGTAGGGTGTGGTGTCCTGTGTGTCCATGGGGAGGAAAGTGTGTCCAGAAGGGTGGGATGGATGTCCAGGGGAGTGGGGGCTTTCGAGGAGGGTTGTGGCTGTCTAGGAGGGTATCCGGGGGTGTGGGGTGTCTAGTGGGGTGGGGGTTTTCTGGGGTGTGGTAGGGTTGTCCAGTGGGGTGGGGGTGTCTGTGGTGTCCATGGGGGTGGAGGGTGTCCAGGAGGGTGGGGGTTGTCCGGGAGGGTGAGGGATGTCCAGGGTGTGCCCGGGGGTGTGGGGATGTCCAGTAGGGTGGGGGTTCAAGGGGTGTTTGGGGGATGTCCAGTGGGGTGAGGGTCTCCATGGTGTCCACGGAGATAGGAGGGAGTCCAGGAGGGTGCGAGGGCTGTCCAGAGGAGTGGGGGATGTCCATGATGGGTGGGGGGTGGGATTCCGAGGGTGGTATCCAGGGGTTTGGGGTGTCGACTGGTTTGGGGGGGTCCTGGGGTGTGGGAGGGTTGTCCAGTGTGGTGGGGGCTGTCAAATAGGGTGTGGGGATATCCAGGAGGGTGGGGGCTATCCAGGGGGTGTGGGGTGGTGTCTTGTTCAGTGGGGGGGTTCAGGGGTGTGGGATGGCAGTCCAGTGGGGTGGGTGGTTTTGGTCTATTTTTGTTCTATTTTTGGTCTGTTTCAGGTTTTCTTATGGAGTTCCTAGTTCTGGTTGAACGTTTTTATTAAAAAAATTGGTTTTCGGTCTATTATTTTAAAACCGATGGAAAAAAATGCATGTTTATGGGTTTTAACATCATTTATTTTAAAATGGATGTAACAAATGCATGGGAATGGGTTTTAATATTGGTTATTTCATAATTGATGTAATAAATGGAACTAAAATAAGTTTTTGTGTCGGTTATTTAATAATTGAGGTAATAAAAAGAATGAAATAGGTTTTTACGTCGGTTATTTAATAACCAACATAGTATATATGTTTTACGTCGATTATCATTTATCCAAAGTGAAAAACCTTGGGCAGACTGGTTTATCATGTCAGTTATATATATAACCGACGTGATAAACTCTTCATAGGTGCTGTTTATTAAGTTGGTTATTCTATAATAGACATGAAAAAGTACATACCATGTCAGTTATTTAAAAACTTATATAATAAATCATGACTCTAAAGCATTTTCCATGTTGGTTTTTGATGAACCGATGTGAAAAACCATTCAAATTATTGTTTTTTACATCAGTTTTAAAATAACCATCGTAAAAAATATTTATAATGTCTCTTGTAATAATGTGGGCCAAAAGCCGACATTAAAAATAAAAAATATCCGCTATAAAAATCTTTTTCTGCCCTAGTGGTAGAATCAAAGTTTATTTTTCTAACTGATTTATCAAATGAGCCACGTCGATCCATTGAGGGGATGTATAATCTCAAGCCCCACCATTCATTGATTTTATTATAAGTTCCTCTTATATCAAATGATCGATTTAATTCATGAAAATTATAACCTCTCATAATATATCCATATTTATTTAAGAAAACCAGTTTATCAATATTTCCATAGTCAGTAATATAACTTTAAATAAAGATACTGTCTATATGAATGATATATGGTTTAATAAATAAGAATACCCTAAATATAAAGAATATTTCCTAGAATTTCAATTTCCAACAATCATAATAAAGTGATTGTTCAAAAGGAATGTAAATGACCACAAAATAAATTATATATTTCTGTCAATTCATTATAATTAGAGTTTTTGTGGTAACATCATGTCTTTTGGAACATGAAATAAAACCTTACATATCAAAAGGGAAATAAGACCAACATTTATTTTAAACATTTATGATTAAATATTAACTTTAATTTCATTTAAAATAATCCTGAATAAGTATATATTAATGTAAAATACCTCCAATGGATATTATATAAACCACTCAAACATAAATAGACACATAATTACAAATAATTGCCAATGAAGTGCAAATTGAGATGAAATCCCTTACCTCAAAATTACATTTTGTTTAAAGTGTTATTAACTCATGTATAATTTAATTAATCAAGTTATTAATTTATAAAGTATCTATATTCACATCTTTAACATCATGTATGATCCTATTATATCATTTTATCATCTATTTTTTAAAAAAATCTATATTTCCATTCTCTCAGTTGTTAGTTGTCTTGTTTTATCATGCATGTTCTATCATTATAGTTATAGTTATTATACATAGAATATAAATCCATAACATCCAAAATTATATAAAAGTTTTAAATATTATATTCATTTATAATATACATTATTCTAACCATTCATTAAAGTAATACATGGTAAATGAATCACTTCGCTTCTTAGATATGGTAGATGGTATGTACGTGTGGGTGATGATATAATTCCCTTATGGTGGTAAAGGTTATAGAATTTGATGGTATATTATCATTATGGAATAAATATAATGTTATATATATAACATATATTCATAAATTTGTTCATTTATTACTTTCCATGTAAATCATTAGTGAAATATGAATCACATCACTTCATGAGGTGGTGATCCTCTATATAAATGATCGGCGTTATCGTATCTATAAGAACCCATATCTTCTTTTTAGGTATGTTTTTCCTTTTCTAGTCATTTTTGAGGAAAAGTGGAAAATCTGGAATTTTTTGAAGTGCGTGTCGTGTACTTTATGAGTACACTCCGTGTACTGTGATGCCGCTAGAGGCTGTGTGTTGGCTATGTCATGGACACACACATGGCTATGTAGGGGTGACAGAGAGGCCGCCTAATGTGGTGTACGGAAAAGGTGAGTACACATTGTGTACATCAAAAGTACACACCGTGTACTTTCTTTTTTTCATTAAATGCATCGGGGTCACTTCTAACAGAAAGAACACTCTTCTTTTAGGTCTTGTTTTTCTGAGAGAACCCGTACGGTCGCGGATCTTCGACGAACCCACGAGCCTCCGTCTGTCCTCCAAATAGAACTCCTTCAGTTGCATTGGAATCGCATCGGTGAGTTACCTCTTCTGCTGGAACCTTGTTTCATGATTTATATTATTTTTCATGTTATAGTTGGTTGAACGTTTTAGACATTTTCTTATATATACAGTGGTCTAAGGGGATTCAAGCTTTGAGGTTCAAGTATATTGATCTCCTAACCTTGAGGTATGTGGTTTGTTTCTTTCTGTTGAATGTCATTGAATGTTTTGTGCGATTTACACCAATACCCTTGAACGGGGTATTGCGTGTTTACCATTTTATCCTTATTGTTTGCCTGCTTTGCTTTCATGCTAGAGTAGAGGATACTAAATGTGAATAGGGTTAATTGTTATGATTTTTAAATATTTTCCATGCATTATATTCTTGTTTGGATTGTTGGGTCTAGTTTTCCTTTTTGGCTACTGTTTACTTTACATGCCTAGTATTATAGGATGTTATGAATATATTTCTAATGTTCTAATATTCCATAGAATTATAGCCATGTAGTTTTTGAGGTTTACTTGGTCCGTTATGTGGGATATAATTATTTGACATACACTGGGCCGTGAGAACCTAGTGTAGTAGACCACATGGAGAATGGACGTAAGGGATTCTCTAGAGAGTCTATAATTTTATGATGCGAGACCACATGCGGAATTAACATTAGTTCTTCCTCATAGTGTATGTAGTTATTCGACATGGGAAACAAGGGGAATGAGACATTGAGTGCTTCCCCAGAGTTCCTTTAGTATGATATGAGACTATAGGGGGAATTGACTATGACTGCTTCCTTAGACAGTCTATGATTTAGCAGAACCAGAGGGGTGAGACTGTGTGTGCCTCCCAGAGGGTTGCTAGTACTTGTTGTTTGAACCATAGGGGACAGGCTATGAGAACTACCTAGAGGGTTACCTATTTGGTTCTACTTTCTTGAGTAGATGATTACTTTTTTGTGAATTAAATTCATGAAATTGTGGATCGTTTACAGTTGAGTACTTTCATGTTTACTACTTTCGGTACTTTTAATGCCATATATTCACTGACTGTTAGGCACATATCTCGTGGTGGTTGCCTACTGGGATTTAGTCTCACACCCTGATTGGGACATGATTTTGGGCCCAAACAGATTATATTGTTTTAGGTATATATTAGTTCAAGCGCCCTTCTTCTTAAGGTAAATGACTTTCTATGGAGCTGGAAACCACGGGACCATGCTTAGGCTTGCGATGCTGAGGAGTTGTTGTCTATTTTCCTAGTTTTTTTGGTTTAGTACAGTTTTTTTATGAATTGTGACTTATTTGGTTGCTTTCCTAGACATATGTATCATGCATTATTTTATATGTATGTGCAACATCTATTTAGCATTTATTCATCTGTTGTTCACTTGTGTATGGATTGTTTACTGCTTCCAATACTATTTATCTGTTTCTCTTTCGATGTGTACTCTACAAATGAGGGAATAGTTTCTCTTATATCACACCCAAAGGCCCTTGTTGCTAGTCGGAAGCCTTTGGAATTCGGGGAAATGCGGTTGAGGCCACGTGACCAACAAGGTATGGGGCACCTCTTGGGGGCTTCTGGAACCGGGACGTTACAGTATCCCGCACAAAATAGAAAGTATTAATTTATATGTTTTAAAATAACTTGAGATGTTTACTTATGTTAAAAGATTAATATATATATATATTAAATATATTATTATATCAAATAGATGGAGGAGTTTATGGAAAATGAATTACATCAGTTCACAAGGTGTTAGTCCATCGGACAGACGATTAGTAGTTTCATTTTCAATTTCATAGAAGATGATATATATATTTTTTATTCCATTGATTTAATAAACTATAATTTCATGGGAGATAATTATGTAATTATATATTCATAATTTATATATATATTTGATGTATTTTCAAGAAAAAAAAATAAAAACCCTTGTTTAATAATGTCATGTCTTCGTTGGAAGACCTCATTTGGTTTTCTCTAAAATACTTCCTAGGATAGACATATGATCATAAAAAATTATATATGATATTTATATGGAATTAATGAAGTGATTTAGGATATTCATGGCTGAACCAAATGGATTTAGATGTGCAGAGAAGGTGTGACATGTGGTTGCCTTTTATAACTAGGGGAGAGTACACACTTAGTATTTTTGAAAATAATGAATTACATCAATGCTTTTCACTATCCAAAATTCTCAATAATTTACCGTTATAGAACCCAAGATTATATAAAGATGAAATATTTCCATAATATAGAAATTGGAAATATTTTAATTCAATTTTAACACTTATATTCTTAGTTAACCCCCCCCCCCCAAATAAACCTTTTTATACCTTTATATTGGTAATTAATTTTTATAATTTCAGTATAAATTATGGTAAAAAGTCAGTTTTACCTTATGATATAATTTTAATAATTATTATTTATAATATGGATTCAATTTTACTAAATTAAATTCAAAGAACTCATAGAATTTAATTAAAAATTAAAACTCTTGATGTGGTAAGAATTGTTTTTCGAATGGTTTTTTTTTAAAGTATGAAAATATTTTATGTAAAAATTTAAAATATAATTTAGTCCAATGAAAAATTTTGATTAATTTTTATATAATTTAACTAGTTTTTATTTCAAAAAAATTATGAAACAAAATGGAACGTGTAATTTCTTCTAAAAATGTGGGTTTTAATAAAAAAATTATTTTCACTATTCATCTCAAAATGAGACTTTTCAGAAAAATTACAAAAAAAAACTAAGATATTATTTATTTATTTATTTAAAAAATAATAATTTTTTTCAAATATATTTTCTAGAAATTTTAAAGGTTAATTTAAAAAAATCTATATAAGTTGCAAAGAAGTAGTTTCTTTCTGAAAATATTTCTTTTTCATTCAAATGATTTTCATTTTTATTTGTGATCAATAGAATCCCAAATAATAGTTTTCAAACCAAATATTTTTAATTATTTAGTTATACTTACTTATAACCTCTTGATTATAATGTATTTTAAAATGGTAATGTTTAAATAAAATTATTTTATTATAGTACTGAGTTTTTTTCACTCTAGGAAATAGGGGATAACCCAAGAGAGCTATACCCACTATTTTATAAACCATGGGTATAGAGTGATTAGGGATTCTCTACACCCGTGGTTTTAAATAATTTTTGTGTTTATAAAATCTATACCAATGCTTTTTATTTAATCTTTGGTATAGAGCGGTGAATAATTTTTCCCCACCCTACTCCCCCTCACTCATCGGGCCACAACACCCCTAGTTCCCCGCACCATATTTCCCTTACCCAACTCTCATTCTCATCCTTTAATTGATGGTAATCACCACTTATCCTCTTCCCATGGTGGGTGAACATCCCCCCTCCTCTTCCTCCTCTAGTCGAGCATCCCCTCATAGGTCACTCATTCCCCTAGGTCGATATTTCTCTCACCTGAAGTGCTTCCCCCCTAGGTCTTACATCCCCTTTTACTAGGTCAATAATCCCCCCTAGGTTGATCGTCCCCTCTGGTCATGAATCCCCTTATACTATGGGGAATTTTTATGATTCAGGGCTACTTTTATAGTGAGTCCATAATCCTTCTTCTTGTATAGTAAATTGATTCTATTTTAGTTTGAGTTTTGTTGATTATATTTGTATCATTTCATATTATTTCATTTATCGTTGATATCTGATTGATTTTGGTTTTCTAAAAATATAAAAAATTATTATTATTGTATTTTTAGATATAAATCAGTAGAAGTTCTCATTGATGGTAGCATGAGAACATTATTTGTTTGAGATTTAGGTGAATGGAATATAATGTGTTTCTAGTTTCATAAACAATATTATATTCTATGTGAGATCATTAGAAGCTCATAAAATTTTAAGAATATTATATCTGTATAATTATTCGTTCCATTGATGCTTTGTAGATGCATTTTTCATGAAAATGGAGTGTTGTAATTTTCAAATGAAAATGTTTTCTAATGTATAATATTTAAATATGTACATGGTGTCTGTGAAGGGAAATTGGTTTATGGATAAATGTGATGTTCTTTTTGTATTAACATACAGTTGAATGGGTAACAATATTTTATTGAATTATAATTTATTTTCTTGATTTAAAGTACCCTATAAATATATAATTAACTCATGGGAAAGGTTTGGAAACATTATTAGAGATTTTATTAACATGAATTTATTTTCTTATTTTCTCCATGTTGTTTTTTTAATGAAAATACTACACTAAATGAAAGATTCATTTTGAAAAATTATTTTCCTTATCAATTAAATATATATATTTGTGTAGTGTATTTTGTATTTAATTTCCATTCTAGTGTCGTTTCACATCAATTTTGTTTGAGAATAATTAACTCTATTTAATTTATTTTTGAAACAATAGTTTATGGGGAATAAAATTATTGAACCAAAAACATGAGATAGGATAATCATTATATGAATGGATCATAAAATTTATGGGATTTTAATTTCATTTACTCTATAATAATCATTAATTTAAGATGTTAAGAATTTGTAGTCATTAAACACTATCTAATTTAGTTATATTTTACACATACTGATCTATAATGAAATTATCTCTTGTCAACAATGAAGATTAGGTGAGAACATGATACTCAGTTTATCTTGGAGGATAGAAAAGTATAATCATCTCTATTCTAGAGAATATTATATGGAAGAACCTTTTGGGATTATATTGGAGAATCTATTATTGGTGAATCTGACTAGTCATAGTAAACATTTTTTATGTTTTGAGACTAAATCATGGAATAATATTGTTTCACTATTCTATTAATTTTTAAATAGTCCATGTAAGGTTAAATTTTAAAAAAATTGTATTAGATCCTAATACTTTTTTAGTGGTCAATGTCAATATAATGAAAATTTTATAAAAATATCTACTTATTCAACCCCCCCCCCCCTTCAGTGATGAAACACCTCTATTAGCTCCTAAAATAAAACTATGTCACCAAACTACCATACAATTAATTGATAGAGTGTTTTATATGAATTTTTATGTGTATAAATAAATTGTATTTTATGATTGTTTGAGCTTCTATATATCACTTCTTAACTAGAAACTTAGTTCACATCTTATATAGGGATTTGATTGTAGAATTAATTTATTAACAAATAATGGATCATTAAGAAATAACTCTATTATATTAATGACTATGAAAATTTATACTTTTAATTTTTATATTATCTAAAAAGGGATTTTTTGTTAGATTCTAGAAAGATTTGGGATGATAATGCTATCATGATAAAGTTAAATTATAATGACACATACCACTCTATAATATACATGGAACCTTCCTTCAGAAATTATGGTTTACCTTGTTGATCATCCATTTATAGGATATAGGTAATAATTTTATCTTTAATACTAAAAGGGTTGAAATTGGTGATAAAAAATAATGCTCATGCAATATAAATATGAATAATATTTAAATATTAGGTTTTTAAGTTCTAATATTTTTATTTTTTATAGTAAGTATCCCTTTTCTAATTATGGTTTACATTTTTTATTTGAAGAAAACATTTTCCCCCTATTATAAAATGGATAGAAGTGGGATGTATCAAACCGGTTAGATTTCAACTGAGCTTCAAAATAATTTGGAGAAGTTTTTAGATTTTTCATTTAGAAACACATGGGATAGAGGTTGAAAATAGTTTCTATTCTACAAATTTATTGGAAGAAAGTGGTTATTCAAGGTATAAGTGAGATATGATATTACAAAATATTAATTGTAAACACTCTATTTTGTATGGTATCACCATAGAGAGAGGAGTCAACTTGAAACTATTCAAGAACAAAATGAAAGAAGTGAAATAGAGAATTTGATATTTGATTAGTTTCAATTTGTGAATCATATTGAGAGAGATTTTATGATGGTTCAATAAGTAAATAATATTAGTACACATGGGGAAAATACTAAAGAATATGATGTTGAAAGAGTGAAAATTTGTTGGATGGTTCTAGAAATCCAGTATATAGATAATGTAATAAATTAACCAAGATGAAATTTCAATTTTTAGTTATATCATGGGAAAACAATATATAGAATCTATAATACCTCTGGGGATTATATTTATAAATTTTGGAATTACTTTCTTCTATATGGTGTATGTAATCCTTCAAATCATTAAAAGGAATTAAAGTTAATTAAGTAGCATCAGCTTACATTTAATAAAGTCCATGCCTGTTTGAAAGAATGTAGTTTATTTTGGGAGTAAATAGATGACCATAATGATTTTTAGGATTGTGGTACATCTCAATGGAATAAAAATGCATATGGAACACCAACTTGTGTGACCCGTAAATCCATGTGGCACTTTCCATTGATTACTAGACTTTAAAACCTACTCATGTCCGCAAATATCTCATGAAATATGTGATGGTAAGATGATGAGATAATTAAATGTAATATTGGGTTGGTTTATCCTTAAGATGGATTAATATTCTAGAACTTTTATGAATAAGATCATGATTTTTCAGCTAAGGTGTGTAATGTCAATTTGGGTCTATCCTGTGATGGTTCTAATATGTTTGGTCAGATGCTTACTGCTCACAACATGAGGTCAGTTTTTCTTCAGGTTTATAATCTTACTCTGTGGATGTGTATTAAAACCCCATTAAGTTTCATGATTATACTTATATCTTGACCTTATGATCCCTATAATGATATAGAAGTCTACATATTTCCTTTAATAAAATAGTTGAATCAAATTTGGGATTTGGGTGTGTAGACATTCGATGCTTCTTTAAAGAATATGTTTTATAAGAGTGTTTCCCTTCTATGGACCATTAATGGTATCCCTTCATATGAAATGATTCGTGGTTGGATAATGAATTGAAAACTATCATGTCCTATTTTTATAAATAATATACAATCGATAAGGCTTAAATATCGTCATAGATTTAGTTTCATGGGTAATCAAAGATTCTTTCCAATGGATGACCAATACTGGAATAATCGTCAGAGGTTTGATAAAACTATTAACACTGAGAAACAACCTCAAAATATATCAGGAAGTGATTTTATTAATTAATTGAATGATTTTATTTTTTCATTTGGAAAATTTCAGTTGTAATATAAATAGATGAAACATGTTGACACTGAATCCACTTACAATTGGAAAAAGATAATTATTTTTTATGGGGTGCTATATTAGTCAACCAATTTGTTATTTATTTGTTTAGAAATAATTCAAATTGACAAAATTTTATGTGAAATTTCTATTTCAATTCCTTTGAATGTCAAGGGGAATACCAAATATGACTTCTAATATTGCAAGGACTTGTTTGATTAGGGTATCCGACTGAAACTGCATCCTGTGTGTATCTGTGAAAACAAATCGAAAGTTCCTTGGGCTTCTAATGTGATGACACCATCTGAGAAAGATAACGTTCTAGTATTATTGGAGAATATCATGGTTCTTGATGACTATTCCAGCAACATATCTAAATGAGTCAACATAAGGGATGTGAAACTAAAATTCCTAAAAAATCATGATTATCAAATACATTTTCATGAATTGATTTCAATAGAGATTCAGAATTTTCTATCCAATAATGGATGGGTAACATCAATTATAATATTCCATTTTCTAGATACCATTTTTCTATATGTTTATCCAAGTCATTATATATAAAAATTCAGCTTGAGGTGCCATTAATTTGGTCTGAGGTGGATAAAAAATTTCCTCCATCAATTTTCACTAGCATGCTGCATATAATAATTAATATTAAAATTGAAGCACTTTTTAGGGGAAAAGTTTCTATTCATTGGATGTGTCATATTGAAAGAAATATGTGAATAGTGAAAACATATGTCTGAAACTAGAATTATCCTGAAGGTTTTATTGTGAGGGGATATATGGCACAAGAATGTATGGACTTTTATTCATTGTAATTTTCTAATGTGACAAAAATACATAACTGACCAATTGGAATTGAAGATGACTTGTATGGAGAAATTTATCCCCCATTTCTATATCTTCCCCAAACATGAGTAATTTTTGGGTTTTATACATTGGTTACATTGAGCCTTGAATAGTGAGAGATGGCACATCACACAGTCTTTTTTATCTCTAGTTTATTAAATGACTATATCAAGTATGTAATTTGGGTATTTATATGTTATCTCATATTATGAAATTTTCTATACACCTTAAACTTTTCTTGTCATTTTATTTGGGGAACATGAACAAATTATAAGTAGATTGCATTGATCTTTTAATTTGAGAAGGAGAAATTCTTTACACAGTCTATAGTTTCCTATTTGGTTGAAATCAATGGAATTACCATTACATTAATTATCATAAAATATAGATATCCATATAACTTTATTATTCATATAAATTTATGGTGTTGAGATTACCTGTTAAATACATTTCTGAAGAATTAAGAGCTTTGTATGGTCTTAATTCTTTGGCTTGTGAATGCAAATATATAATAGTCAATGGTTATATATTTGTAACAACTGATCGAGTGGTGAAAAAGAGAACACAGGATGATGACGTTATGTTAACTGCTATAATGGATTATTATTCCAGTGTATCAGATAGTCAACCTCGATATGAAGATTTATATTATTATAGACTGGTTGAGAAAATATTGTTAATATATTATAACTCTCAAGGTAGAGTCACTATGATGAAATTTTATGGTTTGATTCCATGAGACAACAAGGTACATTTATTGATGACTATGGATTTAGATTTATTGACATGAGTCGATTCTAATGTACTGATAAACCATACATTTTGGAATCAATGTATAAAGATTAATTTTATGTGAATGATCATCTGAGACCCAAAAATGGTGTCATTAATAATGTCATACCAATTCATATGTTTCATTATGTTGGTGATTAAATTTACACCATTGAAGCCTCCAATGGTCTTGCCCAAAATATTGTATTTGATAAAAAATTCCCATTATGAGAGTTTATATTGAACCTGAAGTAGTGGTCGGTAATATATATATAAGCAACCATATAAGTTCACTATTAATTAAGTTTACATTGACATGAGTTTATCAGGATTGTATTACTCTAATTACAATAATTATGTTTTAGTTTGGAATTATATGTTTGTTTTTGGTATTTGAGGTTCTCCTTTCATTAAATATTATTTACTACAATGTAGAAAACATGGTTTAAATATGGTTTTTTAAAAATGTATAACTTGGTAATGTAATTTTAAAAAAATTGGTCATTTCCATGAAATCATTTGCACAATTAGTAATTAAATGATGTCAAATTGGGTCAATTCATGGATTGATGATGGATGGAAGTTTTATGCATTATTCGTAAAAAAATCTTAAAAATTTACATTTAATTCTTATATATATTATTCCAAATAATACATAAGGTCGAAGTAAGTGACTATTTAATCCTGATTAATTGGGGTGTGAGTGTGTGTTTCATCCTTCACTTAAATTAGTGAGTATAATAATTATAATTTTTTTCTTCTATAATACATATAATTTCATGCTAATATTCTTTATCAATTTTTTAGGGACAATCAATTCCACCAGATTTGAATTTCCATCCTACGAGAACAGGTCCAAGTGGGGATGAACCTAGGCCAAGATGAAGGACCCTTCGTACCCTTTCACACACCATCCCACCAGTGGACACCCCTTCCACCACACCATTCCATCCTCTACTTGGGTCTCGGTGGATGTTATTATCCATGCCTCCAACATCATCTAGTTACCCACTTAATCAAATGTTGTGTCCTTTCTGCCTTCAAGGATGATCCCACTTATGCCTCCACCATCTCATTTTTCCCCTACTTCCTATCCCATGACCACACCACCTCTATAGATGGTTCCACCTTTTCCATATCTACATCCAATGATGTATCCCCCATCCAACTACCCATATTTTACCAGGTTTACACCTCCTCCAATTCCTACCATATAACTAGATTTTGATGAGTTTGTTCCTTCAGCTTCAACTCCATTAATGAAGGATACCTAAGGAATGCACTAGAAGAGACACTTCCTTCAAAGGCTACTGAGCTAGGGCATCCCACAGATCCATCACGGTCTATTGAAAATCATACAAAATGTTTTCAATTATAAATATTTTAAATTATTTCACTTTATTTTTTTATGTTGTACTATAACTTAATTCCTAACCCCCCCCAGCACACATTGATGAAGGATGTAAGATACCAAATTTTCTGAATGTATGTTTTTTATGTTTTGGTTTTTCCTCTTCTTTTTGGCTAGATAATTGTTTCCCCATGTTTACATGAAGGATCACGGGTGTTCTGGTTGTTCGGGACATGAAAGAGGAAGATAAGTGAGTCTTGTGAATGTTTCATGATTTTCACATAGTTAGTGAAAATCATGTGGGAATCCCCATGAAACATTTTAAACATGGTGTTTGTTAGACAATGCCACATGCACGGTTTGCATATGGTTTTGAGAACTGTGAGACAAAACCGTATGACCATGAAACATTGAAAAAATTTAAAAAATGACTTACTGGGATTTTAAACCCTAACTTGGGTTTCATCTCCATTTTACCCTCTATAACCATAGTGTTCATATTGGACAAACCAAGATTCCCATGGGTGGTTCTCAATTTATTGTAGGCTATTTGGAGCATCGTTGGTTACAGATCAAAGCCCCTGGAAATTCTAAATCTCCTCTTGCTTATCTTTTGTAGATTAGGGATTGTGGTTTCTTCCATCTATATAAAAATATCTAAAACCCTATTTTTGTGTGATATTTATGTTGAGTTATCAAGGGTTGTTTGAATCTAGATCCAAGTCCACGATTAAGAGTGATTTCACAATTAGATTCTTGGTAGGCTGTCTAAAAGTTGTATCCCATAGTTTTATCTTGGATATGTGTATGGATGTTTCTGTTCTTGTTTTCCTAATTTTGATTCTTAGTTATCAATAAGTGTTTGATAACAATGGGTGTATTGGTGACCAATAAAAACCCTCATGATCCCTGTGGGAACTGTATAGAAGGGCTTGAACATTTTGGGACCACCCATTGGGTGCTCTAAAAACCCAGACCTATAAAGTTGTAGGGTTAAGTTAATGATTTCCATGAAAAGTATGAATCCCTTTTAGAAAATGTTTAAATGGTTGATTAAGTTTTAAATGTAATGATAATAGAGATTCCTAGGGTGAAAATGCATAATGGGTTTTTGAAATGGAATGAAATTAGATAAATTGGTTGAATGGGATCAGGTTAATTGTTTGACAAATTTTGTTAGAAATCACTAAGAGGATTATTGCATGTTAAATGGTGAACTTATAATTCATGGTTTAATTAGAAGGGGGAGTATGTTAATGGGATGTAATAAAGAAATGGATGAATATGTTGAATTGGTTAATACATGAGAATTGTGGAACACCAAATGGTTGAATGTAATGTATAGTTGGGTTATGAGTTATGAGGATTATACTTGAAAGGCATAAGTCGGGAAAATACTTGTGAAATAAAAAATAGGATAAATGGGTTAATGTATGGACATTGATGAATATTTACTAAGAAATAGGGGTTGTTTAATGAACTTAAAGGGTTAAGAAAAGACAACGAGAATTTGGATAAATTATTATGAATTGTAATTGGTAAATGTTTTAATGGGTTATGGCATAGTATTAATTCCCATGTTGTGTGTTATGCAATGTTATTGATGATTTCCATTGGAATAGGTTATTTTATGTTGTGTTATTGTAGGTTGGGGGTGATTGGATATATAAGAATGTACACAAGGCTTGGTAGAGGGGGCTATTGAATTGTGGTTCTACACCCACTTGTTGAGTTAGACTAAGGCTATAAACTCCACCCCATAAATTCAAGGGTTAGGGATGGAGACATAGGATCTATTCATTTAACATTTTCATTCCACCCAGACTGAGGCTTCGAGGTGAGGATAATTTTTTGATGCGATATGTGTATCCCTAGTGAGATAGGGACTTGATTTATTTTCACCCTATGCAAATTTATGGATTTACTTGGACCCATGTAGAGATTATGTATATGCCTAACCAAAAGAACATGTGTTAAAAAATGGTTTAAATATGGAAATGGGATAAATGATAGTTGTGAATAAAATGAACATTGTTATCTAATGGAACCCAAACTATCCCTTGTTTACATACCTATTATTTTGTACTTGTAGGAACTATCAATTAGACTGGGCATTTTTTAGACACCATTGGGGGTGGCCTAGTGAATTTTGTACTGAGAACCTCCTTGAGAAGCCATTGGGTAACCGAGTAGATTTCATTGTTATAGGTCAAGAAAAGGGAAAAGTCCCTACTCTAGGATGTTAATTTGGGCTCGAATTTACATGGATAAGGATCCATACATTGAGTCAGGACATGTTTTGGAATTGGTTATTTGTATTGTTTCTTTGTTTTATTCAATTTCACTACTATTATATCATGACATTGTTAGTGTTGAGTAAAATTTTGTACCTAGTTTCGAGATGTTAGGATTTAATGATTATTTTTTATTTATATTGTTTCCACTATTTAAATTATTCTCTATTTTTTATTACTTTTGTAAAGAGATTATAGTCTCCCCACATATCCTATTAGACCATCGCAGCTATTCGGAAACCTCTGAAATATGGGGAGGCATTCTTGAGGTCATGTGGCTACCTAGTTTCAGGCACCAGCTTAGTGGATTCTGGGTCAGGGATGTTACAAAGTGTTATCAGACGAGTTATTTTCTCATTCTATCTATTTGTGGATGGTATACAAGACAGTTGGAAGTGTCGATCCTTGGTAATGAGCTCTTTTATGGGAGTAGCTAACCCTTGTACAGGGGAAACCCCAAGTCACCTTGTGTGGTAATTGTTGTTCTTGATGGTTGTTGTTATAGTTCAATGATATTTCACCATTGGGTGATTCACATGTTGTGTGATTTGACTAATTTAGGATATTTTTCACTTTTCTATGGTGTCATGAGGTTTTTCATTCATGCATCATTTTAGGCACCTAAGGTTATAGGTGGCATGTATCATCATAGGCACACACACAGGATGGGTGTGCAAGGCATAGAGAGTAGATTTCATTTTAATGATTTTATAAATATGAATAAAATGATGCCTGATAATGGTAATGAATGTGGTTGAATGAAAATAAAGAAAATGAATAGTTAATGAATATCGTGTATAAAGAAATGTTGTGACTGGGTTACACTACTGGAAAATGGACCTATCCCCATTATTTTCCCCAAAACCATGGGGATAGGTACCCCTATACCCACGGTTTTTGAAAACCGTGGGCATAGGTCAATTTTCTAGACCTATACCCGCGGTTTTGGAAAACCGTGGGTATAGGGGGGTTTATCCCCACGGTTTTCCAAAACCGTGTGGATAGGTCATGAAAAGTCACCTATACCCACAGTTTTGGAAAACCATGGGTATAGGGGTCCCTATCCCCACGGTTTTGGGAAAAATCGTGGGGATAGGTATGGGCTAAAATACCTATACCCACGGTTATTGAAAACCGTGGGTATAGGTTTACCATGTATGTGCGGGAAATTTTCTTTTCCGTGGGAAGAACATTTTTTTTGGTTGGATACCTATACCCATGGTTCATCCCTCTATACCCACGATTTATATAACTATATTTAACTAAATATAAATATATATACACATAAGTGATGTTAGGGTAGTGGTTAGATGTGGAGTTTGTAGCGAAGAGGTTGCGGGATTGAAACCCGCCGCCTGCATTTTTTTGGGATCTATACCCATGGTTTTGAAACTTTGGGTAAAAGCCTTTGACACTGTGGCAGTTGGGTATGTTTCGTTGACACGGTGGCAGAACACCTATACCCACAGTTTTGGAAATTCGTGGGTATAGGCTGGGGACCTATACCGACGTCGTTCCATCCCACGGTTCCCAAAACCATGTCTATAGCCTATACCCATGGTTTTAGGGTCTATACCCATTGTTTTGAACCATGGGTATATGACATTTTTCCAGTAGTGTTAAATTTTTGGGTTGTGATAAATTTCAAGGGTTTATTTGGTGTCTACAAGAGAAAGATTGTATAATGATGGTAAAATTATTTATGATTTTTCCTAATGAATGTTTTAAATGAGTTAAAATCATGATTTTAACATGTTGAGAAATAGGAAATGTGTTTGGGTGGAATGGACCATTTGGTATAAGAATAATTAGGTAGAGGAGGTGTTGATGAAAGGCTTGTGATTTATTAAGTTGTTTAGACCATATTGACCTTGATCTGTGGTAATTAGGGTAGAGAGTAGTGTTATATGTGTGATGATGGCCATTGGGATAGACTCTAAAATACAGTTTTTTAAAGGTAGATAGCATGAGATCTTTTCCATCTCTTGTTAAATTCTATCCGTCATTCTTCGAAGCGTCGGGTGGACGATAAGTTTAAAATGAGAATGGTGGAGTTCAAGAGTGGGTATCCTTTGTTTTGTCAGTTGACCCTTGTGTCGGTGGGTAGGCCAATGATAGTGACTTATTTTGAGACATCACATTTGGATTGTGAGGCCTTATCATTTATGTTATGCACTAGGTGGTGTGTTTAGGGAACCCTTTATAGGGTTGTGGTCGTTGGGTTGTGAGGAATTTTTTGGTAATGCTAGTATAGAAACTCTCCTGGTTTGTAACCATATAGAGTGCATGCAAGATCCTAAGGATGTTTTCTAGGTCTTGATGACCTTTTGAGTAGAGACCTTACGAGTAGTGTTTTGAAACCTATAGAGGATTTTTGGATTTTAGTGCTTACGAATGTGTACAGATTGGTGTGTAACCTATTGTAAATGGTTTTTTGGTGCACTAGGAACAATGTGCCTTGGAACATGACTAATAGTGCAATTCTCGAGCATTGCTTTTTTTGTGTCATGTTATGAATATCATGGAGATATGACTAGTGGATTTTCCCAATATTTACTCCAATTTTGGGAGTTGGTGTCATTCAACCTTCAATGTGTCCAATGAGAGAGGTCAGAGAGGGTTTCTATTTCTTTTGGGTGTGTGTTGCACTTGTAGATTTTTTGGACATCGATAGTGGGACTCAAGAGTGTTTTATGGTGTAGGTTTCACATCGAGGGCTTTGTGGGTGGGTTGATGGTTGGTTGTGCCACTCGAGTTGTGGTTATGCAATGATAGTTTTGTAAAAATCACGGCTGACCCCATGGGGGGTTTTCCAAGTAGTACATGCGCCTTTGAATATGAAGCATGAATGAAGCTTCAAGAGTGGTGTCAATGCAGCACCACCACGTTTTATAAAATAGTGTAGTTGTTCCTGGTTCCTTTATAAGTGCACACTAGCATTTCTGGTAGGTGTTATGGTATGTTTCAACAGTTTTTATAGTATGGATGCCTAACAGAAATGTTTGGATGATGATTAATGGAGGTCTAGATGTTGTTTTGAGTAGAAGGGACATGGGTGGATGAAGTGTGGTTATATGATTTTTCTCGATGGTGGCATTCAAGGTGAGGGTCGCCACCTGGAAGAACTTTTTTGTATGAATGGTTTTGGTTGTTAGGTGAGAGGCAGAGGGCTCCATGGGGCTAATGAAGCTGAATAACCAAGATACATAGTTATGTAAGTATTTGGGTGAAGGACTACTTATATATAATGGTTGCTTTGTGAGAGATCGTTGGATTCATTAGTGTGGTATACCATTGTGCTTTGGTTGTTAGCTATCAGGGATGAGTTAGAATAATTCTAGTAGCATGTTGGATGTAGTGCCACCCGAAACATTGGTTCACTGCTTCTTAATGATTTGGTTATAGAGCGATGATTAGACTTGGTTGGAAATCACACATGAGCAGTGATGGTTAAGTTTTGATGAGATACATTTACTAGGGGAGCCTAAGATTCTTTGAAGGTCATGTGGTCTCATAGTTCTACATCATAAATGGATACATTGGTGGTGGTGGTCTTTCAAAAAATCCTAGTATACCTCAACTAGTGATGATCCATTACTGTACCTGGATATCTTTCTAGGCATGTTCAGAGGCTATGGATTTACGCAAATAGAATTTAAGGTGTTTGGTTAGATGAGGGGCATCATGGAGATTATGCACATGGGAGAAGTATGTGTGAATCCTGATAATGGTATTTACACCCTTGATGGGTTCTGGTGAGGTCCTTGGGATAGACTGAATGTCAACAAACATGATGGATACCATTCATGGAAGCCAAGAATGGGCACTCGGGGATGTGCAATTTTTTTGGGAAAATCTAGATAGCCATGTCTATGTTTTGGGGTTCAGCTTGTGATCAAGGGTAACATGTGGTGGTTGGGATCCTGTAAGGAGAGAAATGGTAATGATACTCTTAAAGTTGGTAGTGATAAGTCAATCCTAAATGTGGATAGAAGAACATCAATATGATGAAATGGAACAAGGATTCCAATGAGGAACCTATTGTTTCATGATAGCTTCCTCAAAGACGCAATGTGGGATTTGATCAGATGATTGATGATCCAAGTGTTGGCTTGAGCTCCTGGTGGTTCCATTTGAAGCTTAAAATGTTTGCGTTGAATTCATCAAAGGGTGTGGTTGGATATGAAAATAGTTTTTGGAAAAAGAGGTTGGGTTCTATAACTCCAATGATGATCTGGCTTAGACTTGGGTAATTTCTCATTAGGAGGTTTTAATAAATCTTAAAGGTGAGGGAACCTTGTCCATGTGATGTGGTATCAGGCCAAGGGTGATACCCTATTGACTATCTGAATGGTGTTAATACCATGATGATGGAATTATACAAAAATTCATAGAATGAACTAAGTCGGTGTGTGGGATGTTAATGATTGTTTTAAAGTTAGTAAGCACCTTTGGAAGGTGAGTAAGGTGTAGTGTACCATCAGTGGAAGGTGGATGTTCTAGGAAAAACTAGTTAGGTGTGGTCTGACCATAGATGGTAAACTAGAATGATTATGGTGAGAGTGGTCTACCTCCATGTACATTTTGTAGCATAAAGTGACTTTGGAAATGAATTTGCACCTATGTGAGTTCATCTTTATCTTAGTCCATGAATGGATAGTGTTTTAATGTACTCCCTAACTGTTTTGACGGTTCAGATGGATGGAAATGTAGGGTAATACCCTTATGGATGCATGGGTGCAGTTAGTTAGAACATGTGAGGTGATGGGAATGTTGGGTTGAGTTCAAGTGGTCCTTACTCGATGGAGGAGGTTCCAATTAACTGAAAATGGTGGAGAGAACCAAACTGGATAAATGGTTGGTTCATGACGTGATCATAGTTTTGAGTTGGAAGGACTCAAGTGGTCATTGTTTAGGTGTGTTGGCCCTGGTAGAGGGATTTAGTATTGGTTTAATTGGTTGATTAGTCGAGAGTTTTCGGTTGCATTTGGATGTATAGTTGTGGAATAAAATCGTACATAAATGTGGTTAGAGGGATCATGTTTTTCCCTCGTGGTGATATCAAGTTTGGATACTGTTAAAGTTGTAAAATATAAGAAAAATACAACAACTGATTTTGTTCAAGATTTTTGTAGAGGATTGGGATGATGGGGTGTTGATTAGTTCCTCCATGATTATAATACTTTGTGTTACGTTTCCATGTGTTGTGAGTTGGGTGATGTTGGATAGGTCTTCTCTCTGAAGTTCTAGTGGTTGGGTTTGGTTGAAATTGATGCATCTTTGAGAAGTTTCTAGATCGTGTTATAGTTGTGGTGATGAAGACTTGTGGGAAAAGTGTGTGCCCTTGATTCATGTTCATAGGGACTGTGATGTACAACCAGAAACATGGATGTTGGGATTGGACAGGAAGGCCTAGTGGAATGACCATAATAGTGAATTCTTAGTGATACATGGAAGAGAGGATTGACGAAGAGACATTATAAGCTGGATAGGTTGAAAGATCCCAGACTTTCTTAAGGTATGTTTTTTTAATTTTTGTTACGCTTATTTTTTGCTAGATAAGTCGTTCCCCAGGTTTACATAAAGTCTCGGGGGTGTTCCAGGGGTTCAGGACACAAAAGAGGAAGATAAGAGAGTTTCTGTTCATGTTGCATAATTTGCATATGGTTAGTAAAAAAATGTAAGATTTTATTGAAAACTATGAAAAGGGGGTGTTTTTTGGATAGTGGCTCACTCAGAGTTTGCACACAGTTTGGAAAACCATGTGGCTAAACCATGCAGTTGAGAAACTTTGAGAAATTTTCAAAAATTCCATTATGGGATTTAAAACCCCAACTCGGGTTTCATTCCCATTTCATCCACTGAAACCCTAGTGATTTGTTTGGATGAACAAATCTTCTAAAGTGTGGTTCTCCTTTGATTTATGGATATTTGGAGCATCGTTGGTTGTAGATTGAATCCTTATATAAGTCTGATGATCCTCTTTATTCTTTTTTCGGATTAAGGTTTTTGGCTTATTCCATCGCCATCTAATGCTCTAAACCCCTCTTTTTATGAGATATTTAGTATGAGTCTTCAGGGGGTGTTTGAATATATATCCAAGTCCACGATTAAGAGTTATTTCATCATTAGATTCAAGGTAGGTGGTATACAAGTATTATCCCATTGTTATATTTTGGACATGTGCAAGGAAGTTTCTTTTCTTTTTTTCCCCTTTTCGGTTCATGGTTACATTGTAGTGTTTGATAAAAATGGGTTTCTAAGTTAACAATTGAGACCCTCACAATCCCCATGGGATGCGTATAGGAGGACTTTACCATTTTGGAGGCACCCATGGGGTGTGCTGGAAATCCCAGACTTGGAGAGTTGTAGGGTTAAGTGAAGGATTGTCGAGAAAAGTTTAAATCCATTGTAGAACATGTTTTAATGGTTGAATAAGTTTTAAATGGAATGATAATAGATATGCCTTGGGTGATAAGGATTAAGGGTTTGTTTAACATGGCATTAAAATGGGAACAATGGGTGGAATGCGATTTTTTCAATTATATGAAGAAATTTGGTTAGAAAGGTATAAGAGGATTAGTGCATGTTAAATGGTGAACTTATAATTTATGATGTAATGGGAAGGGGGAGTATGTTAATTGGTTTTAATAAGGAATATGATGAATATGATGAATGGGTTAATACACATGAATTTTGACACAACTAATGGTTGAATGTGACATGTGGTTGGGTTATGAGATATGAGAAATGTACATGAAATGAATAAGTGGGTAAATTATTGTGGAATTATAAATGGGCTTAATGGGTTAAGGTATGGCCATTGATGAATACTGAATACATCAGAAGATGTTTTTAATGAACTTAAAGTTTTAAGGAACCAAAATGAAACTTTTTCTAAATGATTATGAATTGTAATTGGTAAATGTGTTAATGGGTTATGACATAGTATTAATTCCCATGTTGACTGTTATGTATCGTGATTGATGATTTCCAATGGTATTGGTTATGTTATATTGTGTTTTGGTATGGTGGTGGGGATTTGATAAATAAGAATGTCCACTAGGATTGGAAGAGTGGGGTATTGAATAGAGATTTTATGCCCACAGTCTGAGTTAGATTAAGGTTCCAAACTCCACCCCATAAATGCATGGGTTTGGGAAGGGGATAGAGGATCAATTCCACAAAAAGTTTCATTCCACCTGGGATGAGGCTTCGAGGTGATTAAAATGTTTTGATGTGTTATGTGTATCCCTAGTGAGATGTGAACTTGATTTATTTTCCCCCTATAAATAATTATTAGTTTCTATAGACCCATGTAGAGGTGATGTACATGCCTAACCAAAAGAAAAAGTGTTAAAAATGGTATAGAAATAGAAATGGGGTAAATTCTAGTCATGATTGAAAAGAATATTGTTATCTAATGGAACCCAAACTACACCATATTTACATATCATTTATTTTGTACTTTCATGCACTATCTATTGGACTGGATATTTTGTAGAAATTGTTGGTGGTGACCTACTGAGTTTTTTACTCACACTCCGCTTGGGTTGTCATTGGGTACATAAGTAGATTTTATTATTATAGGTCAGGACAATGGAAAAGTCACTACTCTAGGATTCTGAGTTGGGCTTGAATGTACATGTATAAGGATCATGACTTAGAGTCGATACCCATTTTGGAATTGTCCCTTTGTTGTGTTTTGGGGTTTTATTCACTTTCACTACTAGTATGTCATGACATTGTTAATGTTTAATTATGGTTTGTACCAAGGTGGGAGATGTTTGTCTTGTATTTTTTTTTGTTTTTTCATATTTTTCCACTATTAAATTTTTTCTCTTCTTTGGATTACTTTAGAATAGAGGGTATAGTCTCCCCCCATATCCTATTACACCCTCGCCACTAGTCAGAAACCTTTGGAATACACGGAGGCGTGCTTGAGATCATGTGGTGACCCAGATCATGGCCCAATCTTAGAGGCTTCTGGGTCAGGGATGTTACAAAGGAAGCCTGGTATCACCAGACACAACTAATGTTGGATTACAAAGGAGTAAATCAGATGGTAGGTTCAAGTATAAGTTATTGTAGAAATTTGAAGGCTATAGTGGCCAAGTATAATGATATCAATCCGGTGAAAATGGTTTCATTGAGACATATGAGTAAAGAGTTCAAGGACAAATAAAGGGATAGAATATGGGAATGGTAATTTTAAAAACATATATCTATATTATTGAGGTATTTATATAAAATAACATGTTCAATAGAATTTCATTTAAACCTCCCCAATGGATAAGATACTAATACTGCAATTTTGATGGATTTTGGGTAGTTATGGAACCCATATAAGCATGAGTTGTTTGTTGTTTGGAAGAGGAGGGATGGTATTTACTTAGAGGGTGTACCCACATTACCCGACTTTCCAAAAAGTCAATATGAAAAAAATGACTTTACATTGGAAGACTAGTGAGTTTAATGTAACACTAATATTTAATGGTTTTTATATAAAATTTAATTCCTATTACATGTATTTGATTTTTTTTAGAAATTATCAAGAAAAAAAAAGAAAAAAGATTCAATAACATATCTACACATGTTGGGGTGAACTACAATCCCCGAGCATGAAAAGTTCCATGTACTTTAACTTAGTATTGTGATGTTATACAGTATGTTCTAAAGAAAATATTATTAAAAATAAAAAGTCCACATTTGAGAATATCACATATATTTTTGTAATCGTAATTTTTTCACTTCTCATTTGCAGCAAGTTATATTGGACATCGAAGGACCTGTACCTCATGAAAATTTATTTTTCTGCATTAGAAATATAATGGATGGAAGTACAAAAAATGCACAGACACAAGAAAATATTTTAAGGTTTCTTATTTATATTTTAAATATTTATTTTAAATTCATAATTTAATAGGTTTATAGTACAAATAGTCTTCCTTAGATGCCCTCAATGATAAATAAGATGTATACTTCGGTCCATGTGATCATTTAAGTCAGGTATTCGGTGCAAGTCACCTGGGGAAAGTACAATATCGACTAGGGAAAACCATCTTCTCCTCTAGGTATTGGTTGTCATCAAGCTCCTCTCAAGCCTCTCAAAAATCTGAGATGGAATTCGCTGGTGCTGAGGTAGCTGAGACAAATAAAATAGATTTAACAAAGTGTGAAATAAACAAAAAACAGTGTGATAGAAGTAAAATGGTTACATAGCATTTCATGATAGCTATGATAGATTAGAGTTAGTCACTTCCATTAGATTTTTTTTCTACTTTTATGTCATATATAACATCAATGTGATATTAAAATGATGTGTTTGGTGATGACAATGAGATCCATAGTAGCGATGAAGGTGGTGGCGATAAAGATATTGGTGGGTAGGATATTGGTGATGAGGCTAATGATGATTTTTCTGATAATGGTGATGGTAGTCATGGGGATGGAGATGAGGATATTGGTGATGGGGGGATATTAATCCCCCTCCATTTTTGACATAGTAGGGAGAAATTATCATTTACATTAAGAACATGTTTTTGTTACTTATTTAAAGGGACTTCATATGTTATCTTGGTTCTTGTTGGTGTATAATATATGTGATGATTTGATACTAATACTTAACTTCCCATTTTTCATTGTTTTTCTTGAATGTTAACCATTATTTGTTATTCTACTTTTTTGGTCATACATTTTGTATTTCCACTCCTTTATGTATATGTGGTGTACAAATTGGTATGCTTATTCTCAATCCTTCATTTTCATTATACACAATTGTTTCTTTCATGAACTGATGATGCATAGTTCAAGAGTGAATTTGGTGGATAGAGTGCTACTAGAACCGAAACATAGTGGATCTTTGTGGTCTTCATTATTGATAGTTCATGAGTTTTATTTAGTTAGATATTGGGCCCATTTTCTCATTTATTAAAGGTTAATAATTACCATAGGTTGTTAGGACCTATATTTTCCATTAAATTACTAGTGAATCCATTTCTATACTGTTGGAATGATTAGTCTATATTTAATGCACGTTTTATAAATTTTGGTTCAATTATTTTTTTTCATTATAAAATATTCTAATGAAATAGGTTTTTATTCATCATTATTCACTTGTGCCTCACATATGTGTGAAATTCTTTATTGACATGAGTCAGCAACCCTTGAATTAGTGAAGGTGAAATTATAATTTCACTCTCATCTTACTAATGGAATGGGAATTGTTATAATGTGTTGGGTAGTGTTATAGTCTTACTAGAGATACTAAATTCCCAGGTAAAGAGATATAATATTGTGTTCATTAATTGAATGGGTTTGGAAATATGGGGTAATATTGATAGTGGTTATTATGTTCATTTAACTATAGAATGTTGGTTTTTTTTCATGTATAGCATGTATAACATGTTGATTGTGTTCTCATTCCCATCATTCCTGGACCAGATCTATAAGATTTTTATTAATGGCCACTTCTTCAACATTTAAAACACAATATGTCATACTATAGAAAATTTAGTCATGATATTCCCATGAATACTATTCAAAATCCAAAATTTTTCATTTTAATGATTAATCTAGGATAGAAACCAAATTGGGAAATATATCCACCATGAGTAAAAATTTGAAAAGTTAAAATCATATAACATGTTTTTATACATGAATAAATTCATGAAAATACCCAGAGGTTGATTATGTTTTTTCGGTTCTCATTCTAAAGTCCTTCCTTGTTCTAAGGTGAGCTTGATTATAGGGAATTAATTAATTGGATGAAGTTGGTTACTTGAATTTTCACTCATGTATGGAAACCTTCCGACCAGATGGTTAATTTTAGGATATGTTTTATTCAATACAAGTCTAGTAGTTGGTTAATGTTTATCACACATAATAAAAACAAAGTCATTATTCTATAGAAAATTTGTGATCTCTTGATTAGGGATGAGCACTATTTAGATGTTCTTATGATGGTATAATTATTGAAGAGGGTGGACCTATAACCATAAAAAATAAATATACATCAATAATCCTAAAGTTTCATAGATTAGATGATGTACTCATAGGTAATTTATCTAGATTTATGCTTTTGGGATTGGAAGATAATGGGTTACTTAGGATACAAATTTGTGATTGAATAGTGACCTTGTGAATAACCTCTTTTGATATAATTTTATTGTTATTTTTAGTGTTAAGATTTTTATTGATGATTTACAGTCCAGTTGTTGTGTATGATTAGGAATTCTAGGATAAATGTTTTTAGATATATCTATTTGTTGACAGCAAAAATGAATCGCATCATTAGAGATAAGTGAATTCTTGATCAAAAGATTTGTGGCATATGATAAAAGGATTATATATTCATTTCATCTATCATGAAAAAAAAATCATGTAATTGGTTTACATTATGCAGTTAGATGATTTCATTTCTAATCAAGAGTGAATCAAATCATAGATATGAAAAAATTATATATATATATATATATATATCTTCCAAAATGGAAATGTTGAGATCAATGGCCTCCTCTAGGTAGAATAGTTTGAACTCCCATAAGCGGATATAGAAGATATGTTTGTGGTGTGGAATGGATAAACTTTGATAAACCATTGTTCCATGTCCACCTCCAAACATTCTAAAATAGAATTAAATTTTTAGTGTTCAATATAGAGGTTATATGCATTTCATTGAATATAGTATTTATGAGGCCCCAGATATGAATTAAAATTTGTACCTGTAAGTATCACAAGAAGGGGGCCTATAGGATGGGAGGGAGGGGGTTTTTTGTTTTGGAGGTAGGGGCATAAAGGTGGTTACGGAGAAGGGTAGAGAGTCACTTTTTTTTACTAATTATCATTAAGTTATTTATTTGTGGTTAATAGGTATGCCTCTCAAATATATAATTCTACCATGGAATGTGAGGTAAGTATTTACAACTCATGACAACATGGTCCAACATAATGGTATTTAGATTGAATTTAATTGATATTTAGGGTACCTATTTTATTTTTACTCATCATATCTCACATTGAAAATGAAACACACACACATAAGGTAAAAGAAAAAAGTACAATAGTGTTTTACTCCACATCATGTTTTATATTTTATTTCATTCCAATCATATTACTGAAACAACACTAATGATTATGGTTATAAACATGTGATTTCTATTAATTTTATGTGATTAAATCTTGGACCTATCAACCTTTAAATGATTTTTTATATGTTCAGCACTACTTTTTAGTTGAGGACCATACATCACTTCATGGTTTTTAAGTCACTGCTTGAAGTTATTCACTATTTTTCAATTTAGAAATTGCAGATTCAATTGCACATTTAATTTTTGTTATATACATGAACAAAATAGTCTTCAAAACAAAAAAATTTAGTAACACATTTTTTAAAATTTTCATACCCCATTTCATACATTATGAATTCTAATTTCTGTTGTATAGGCTCTCTTCCCCTCCCCATTGTAGTTCTCATGAAGTCAGGCATTAACATTGGCCAGTTTTCTTTGGAAGAAATATATTTGTGTAGTGTTATCTTTATTTATTCCATTATATTTTAAATTATATTATGAATGACTACAAAATTATATCTTCTCAAGTGCAGTGAAAATTGAACTCACAGTTATTCGACCACTGATACATACCTAGAATACCATTTCCAATTTTAGTGTACTTCAAATATAGTGGCTCATCAATATCCATTTCGAAATTTTTTGTGATTTTTTGATTAATGAGTTTTAAAAATATGATTATAAACAAATTGGATTGTTTGTATATTTTTATAGGTGAACAATTGAAAAAAGTCAGGTCGGTTCAGCTTGTCCGGGAGAAGTATATATACCCATGGTTCACTGAATTGTGGAAATATTTTTTATGTTGTGATAAGATATACCTATGGTCTAGTGAAATATGGTTATATTATTTATGTTTTTATATGATATACCCATGGATTACAAAACATTGGGTATATCTATGTGACAAAAAATTATATAAACTGGTGGAATTATGAAATTATCAAGGGCAATATCAATGGTTTCTATTAAACTATTGGTATCGCTTTATAACAATGCCTTGGTAGCCCACGATTTATGGAACTATGGGTATATCCTATACCCAAAGTTATAGGTGTTATACCCATTTTTCTAAACTGTGGGTATATTTATACATTCTAGTAGTGTTTAAAATCAGTTTTTTTGTATATCACAATCTATAAAAATTTATTCTAAAATAACAGCATTGTAATGTCACAAGGTGTTATTGTTTTGGTTCATTATTTGTCTTAAATAAAGGGGTGTCCATGTTCCTATCGATAACAATTAAAATTCTAGTCATTTTTTCGTTTTCATTGTACAAAATCTAAATACTCAGTGTCTGTCATCTTTTATAATGAACCAATCCTTTTAATACACAAATATTATATATTTTAATATGGATATTCAATAAAGAAAAATACTATCCATTCTATAACAATACTGGTATAAAGTCTTTATATAAAAGATATACGAAATTATTTTTATGATTTATCTTCAATATATACCAAAAAATTTCTAATATAGTACCCCTTTTAAGAATACCTTAATTAAACATTTATTCATTACATAGAGAAGGAATCATAAGAAAGGGTGAGATATGATGCTCAATAAGTGTAATAATAGGATATATCAATCCATGAGCATATGAAATCAAAAGATAATAATAAGGTTATGTGATAATGAACACAACATACGAATTTCACACCCAATATGTCATAGATCATAAACATTTATGGTATAAACAATACCATTTCAAAAACAAATGGACCATAGAAGTGAGAAGTCATCATATATCAATCATCAACAATAAGATCATGTCAAAAAAGTGTTACACCATCATAAAAATAGAAAAACATATCATATTTCATGTCTAAATAACAATACAATTAATATAGTGGATCAGGACACACCTGTTTACCATTTTAGGTCTGGACGCACCAATTTCCCATTGTGGATTAAGCCCATCGAGTTGTTCCCTATTGATATATCATGAGATATTAAGATTTACTCAATGTATTGGCTTGATATATAGGTACCACCAATCACATAATAAAAATCATACATATGTGTTCCATAGGATCATAAATAATTCTTCATGTCAAAACACATTAAAAGAAATGGGTTTGATATACCTTTCATTATTGCATAACCAATGTAAAATAAATGGGTTGCAGAAACATTTATCATAGAAAAACTCGCGTAAAAGTAAAAGGATTCATAAAAATCATGAAACAACAAACATAAACCACAAAAATAAATAATAAGGATGGTATACTTGGACCATATCCCCATTAAATCATAATCAACATCAAATAATTTTATCATAGAAAAATATTATTTTGAAATATCTCATAAAATAATTCTCAGGGAAAATATCCTTTTTATTTTGAAATCATTTTTTAATTAAGGAAATTACAAATGAAAATTTTTTAACATAAAAAACCATTGCATAAATGTAAATGATTATTCAACAAAATTATGTTGTTATGATGGCGGGGAAATCCACTTATGCCGTATATGTTGAAAAACATTCCTTCTAATTTTTTTTGAAAAGTCACAAACATCCTTGTTTAAAAAAAACAAAAAAGTTTCATTCAAACCTTTTTTGTAGAATGTAAAAAAATGGTGAACATGACTTTAAAAATTATTAAAAAAAAATTTGAAATCATTTTTAGAAACATGTACATGGAAGAGAAATATTCTCTAGTTGTGAACTAAATCGAAAAAATTATGAAAAATGATGAAATGTTTCAATAATACCTT
Source organism: Viscum album (assembly GCA_963277665.1). Taxonomy (NCBI): domain Eukaryota; kingdom Viridiplantae; phylum Streptophyta; class Magnoliopsida; order Santalales; family Viscaceae; genus Viscum; species Viscum album. Next base: position 943,367,061 of record OY728162.1, read on the forward strand.
AAATAATATATTGCCTTTCATTATTCACATTAAAAAATTATGTACAATAAATATTGATTTATTATAAATTTAATACATAACCTTAATTATATCATATGATTTAATATTTATTTTCACCATCTTATCTTGTATTTATTAATACATTGTTATTAAAATCACTCTTATGTGTGGTATCTACTCTATTTTCTATGCATGTTTCTATTCAGCAGGCTTGGCCCTTATACTTTGATCTTCATATCATAATTTTTAGAATGTTATTCATGGTATAAAAATCATATTTAGTAATTATATACATATATAAAATTAGTCATAGAAATTAGATATCAAAAAATGAATTACATTATTCATTGAGACGGTAGGTCATACGTATACATAAATGATGTTTTGATTTTTTGATAGATGGAATTAATTAAAGGGAAATAATAATTAATATTTAAAAAATCATTATTGAATCATATTTTCCCTATTTATTTATCAAACCCTTCTTAATACCCATCCATAAAATATGGTGATTAAAAAATAATTTCATCATTATGTGGTGAATGTTAGTTTTATTTATGCACAAGTGATACTTTCACATATTGTTTTATGGAATGGGGGTATAAAATGGGTTTTTTCATATTTATAAAATCATTTACGAATAGTCATAGTATATAATTTATTAGTTTACGATATGAATTAATGATTTAGTGGAAGTATAGAAGATTATAAAAATAATGTGATCGGTTACAGCGATTGCGTCTTCATTGAAACATATCCTTTGTATTTCAATAAAGGGCACTAGGTTTTTTATTTTCAGTAGATTAGTGTCATGACTCATATTTTACATGTTTTGTTTTTTTATATTTTATGGATTTTTTTCAGACTAGTATTTGAGTTGGTGTGAGATTCTGAGGTTTGGTGTTCCCAGAATAAATGTTTGAAATATATTAAATATATTAAATAGTATGTGAGTGTGGTTTTCCTAAAAACCTAGACTAACATATGAAGGTTGTCTCGGATCAAAAATATAAGGAACCATTGAGTTCGTAACATGGTTTTAATCCTATGTGTGACAAAACCTCGGTAGGTGTTAGGAATTTATTAAATGGTTGTTGCGGGAATAAAAATGAGTAAAATAATTAATTAAATTCATTCACATTAATTTCATTGACACAACGATTGTTGAGTCGTTAATTATACTATTAAGATTAAATTATATGGTTATCTATATAACCCTAGAGGTTTTGGAGAGTCATTGGATAGAGAGTTGGAGGATCTTTCTTAAAAGAAAGAAAACCATATCATAGATCAATGATTGGGGGGAAAAGATTTGAGATCTCATTAATGATAACAAAACAATATTTTTATTCATTAGCGATCGATCCATCTTGAGGTTGGATATTGTTTTATTCGGATTCTTTCCCAATTCTTAGTTTATATGATGAACATGGATCAATCAACCTTTGGATTGATCCTAAGATCATGTGTATTGGAGGATTGGTTTTATTTTCGGGATTATATTTGGAGAATTTAATTGTGATTAAATTTTTATATCTATGTTCATTTTTCTAGCCTAAATTAATCCTGGTTGACATGAACATCTAGGTTGATCTGTTCCTCGTGATTTCTCATATTCTTTTATCCCCCAGTTTCTTCATTCATCCTGGGTGCTCTTCTTGTGGCATGTGGTTCTACATACCCTGAAATATTGGTCATTGAATAACAATTTCATGGCACAATGATTCAATATTTTATTTCTGGGTTTAGGATAACATAGTGGTAGTTCGATTATGGGACCGTAGGTGGATCTGACAGTTTCAAATACTGAATTTCGTGTTCTTTAGTTCTTAATAATGAACGATTTATGAACTCCTTTTCCAAATGTATTTGATGGTCAGAATGATTTTTTCATTGATGGAATGGATCAATAGAAATGATTTACTTGGTTTTTCAGTCATACACATCACCGTATTGATGATTAGAAGAGTTGAAATTGGCATGTGAACCAGATCTGAGAATATGGAAATTTTCACACGACACGACATGTAACTAGGAGAAAAATGACGTGTGGGTACCACTTAGTGTCAAATAGATATTTCGGAGTAAGATCATCATAACACAACATTTGAACATGTCTTACAACATCTAGGCACCCTTGTATAGCTTGACATGTATACCAAAGGGTACAAATACACGGGCTCGAGTACATGTGACATATCATGACATGTACTCCCAAATGAATAGGTATTGGCCTTGTGCACACATGCATACCTCTGTATTGGTACATGGGTAGAGTATATGGGAATCTAAAATTCCTTGAATTTTTTCATGTACATAGATGTGAGAAATGGGTCGTAAACATGGGCAAGACCTGAGGTCAAAGGGACACGGTGTGAACCCCTACTACACATCGTGTATTCCAAAAAATGTGGCTTGGATCCCTTTTCCTCAATATCATGGAAATATTTTTTTAGTGTGTGTTCCCTATATATGTTCCCTTGGGGTTAATATAAAATTTACTCATACACTTAGGAATATAATCCCTTCAACAGGACTTCTTGGATAGAGTTGTTGGAGTCCTTCAGTGAGGCCTAGAGCAAGATTCCCTATTCATTTTCATTCCCTCAGTGGAGTTCATGGTATCATCATTACCAACACTATATAGGCACTGATTCTATACTTAGCAGGTTAATCCGGATTGAGTTTTTTGGTTTTCCCAATTTCTTTTAGAGTGATCATTTTCTATGTATCATGTCTGTTCATAATTCCAATGTATACATATAATGGGGAGACCCGATGATCATTTTACTCTTAGGCAGACACCCTCAGTGTTATCAAAATTAGAAGTGTGTTCTCCCAGGGATGTGCTATATGGATCTCGTGACCTAGAATCCTATTTTATATTACTATTTTGACTTACCTTTATAATGTATGTCCTTTTTGTGTATATATGGATATTCTTGTTATATGTGATGTAGACATATACTTGTGTGTACCTGATTGTACTTCCTTTGTTGTATGCTTTGTGGTTTTGGTTTTTCCTACTATGTATTGTTATACTCACCCATGTATGGGATTTTCCAGCATGTGTCATGTATTGTTTAGATGATTTATATTTTGATAGAGAGATATAAAAACTTGGTATAGATGGTTGTTAGTGAGACCGGAGAAATTAAGGTGTGTTCCTACAAAATTTTTATTATTTTCCTCAGTAAAACATTCAATTTGGACTTGTTTTAATAATCTTTGTGATTTTCTTATATTTAGAACTATTAGTATTCCTTTAATTTTTTTCATAATCTGGTTGTGTGATTTACATGTATTCAAGCATTGTTGTTCAGTTGTTTTTCCATTTCATCCTTATATAGGCTTGGAGATATGTGCATGTGTGTTGGTACATAAGATAAAGCCTCCAATGTTAAGGATATGCCTACTTGGTTCAAGTCATCAGCCCCTAGCCTATTTGAGATGGGCTTGGGGAGATTCATAATGGCCCCCTTTGGTATGGATCCTGAAATAGTTGTATTATATTAGTCAGTTCTACCTTAGGAACAGAGTCTATGATGTTGGTTTGGGGAAATTGTGTTAAGTGATATGAGTTCATCTTTTAGGCCAGGAACACCAGTGTTTGTGTGGTAGCTAATGTATTCATACACCAATACTATGATCACCTAAAATTAAACATAGTACATGAGAACATTGGTTGAAGAGAATACAATGGTACAAACATCATATACAAATGGGTTGTGGTTTCCATGTCATTCTTGAGTTATCTCTCTAGATATACTCTTTGGTTGTAATGCATCTTGTTTACTTTCAAGATGCATCCATGATGTATTCCAACTAGGATTTGACATCAAGATCTGGAGGATGATCCCATTAGTGATGAGTCGTCGATATAGGGACTAGTTCAAGTGATGTTACATTCATGTGGTGAACCATATATAACACTACATGTAGAGTAGCACACGGTACTCGCGTTACCAGCAGATGAAGTGAGCAAGATGAAGGGACTTCATGAGTTTCAATGACAATGGACCCTCTGGTTCAAAGGAAAGCTCGAACCATAGGCAGGTGATCACTTTCTTGAAGTGGTTATTTGATTTTTCCATTTGGTCAGGACACCAGGAGAATAGATGGAAGTCATGGAGGCAAGCATTCCCCATGGATCAGTAGGATTACGGTGGGGGTTAATGACTATACATATAACAAGGAAACTGTAGCATGGTCAGTGTTTGAGTTCCTTTTAAAATATTATTTCTCACCATCTACACTAAAGGATTTATATATCCAAGATCATCTAAATATGTAGTAACAAATCATGATAGTAGCTATATATTCATTGTTGTTTACCAACCTCTCCATTTACTGAAAGGATATGGTTTAGGATTAGTTATTCTTGACTCAAATTTTCAAGTGATTTTTTCATAGATATGTATGAGAAAGTTTACCCCTCTATACATTCCTTTTATTACTAGGGGTGATTGACCAACCTTTAGTGGTATAGAATTTCATAGTTGAGGAGACACAACTAGTGGTTGCTAGTAGTTGGAATAAACTATTAGATACCTTTAAAGAATGTTGAAAAAGACAGTCTTAGCAACTTAGACGTGTGGTATGGTTTAGGAGGAGTTCTAAGGATAGAGTTTCTTTGGTTCAGCGCTCTCAGGATGGGTCCTTTCAGCCTAGGGAGAGGCAATGATACTCATGTATGGAAGGGGACATCTTGCATGAGATTTTATGACCCACCATATGGAAAACAGTCAAACAATGGGTGGAACGAGGAGGTTGATTCGTTGGTAGTTTTAGGTAGGTCTATAAATTTTTAGACACAGAAGAAGAGCTATAAGACTAGAAGGATATGGTATATTCTTTGACTTGTTAATACCACCACCCCAAGTGGTCAGCGCCAAGATTAGGGAGCTAGAGGAAAGGTGTTGGGAATGGTGTAGGTCATAAAATCATATGACTCAAAGGCTTCAAGAATGGTTCAGTGTATGATCTGTGTCTTTTCTACCTTATATACATTTTTAAAAGAAACAGGTTCTATTCACTCCTTTTTCCCACATATATACTTCGAGACGTAGAGATTCTGGTTGAGCCCATGGATTGACCTGTGTTCTTGGAAACTCATAATGGAGATGAATTAGAGATCACACACTTGTTCCAACATTTTGAACTAACTCTTAGAGGATAAAATTTCTATTTGGATCCCATTTTAGTAGAAATTATGCCTTAAAACGAAATATTAGGTTTAGACTTGTTATCTATTGTTCATGCACATATTGACTATTTTGGGTGGAGGAGTCAATGTGTCGGTAGTGATGGGACAACTTTCTCCTTTTTCTATGAAAGGCAAACCCATATAGTGTGGGATATAATTATTTATTGGATGGAATATATAATTTCTCTTCCTTTGGCTAGTTTGACCATAGGTGTAGTGGATGTTATGATTTTCTAGTTTTCTATATCAGTGGTGGAGTTTGAGGATGTCTACCCATAGGATGTCTTAGGTTTACCTCCCCACCGAGAGATGGACTTATACATTGATCTACACCATAGGAAGACACTGATAACTTTTCCAGCATATCATATGTCTCCCATAGAGCATCAATAGCTAAGGGTATAGTTGGTATAATTATAGAGGATGTGATTTGTTTGACCTGATGTTTCACCTTTGGCAGCCCCAATTTTTTTCTCCAAAGAGGCGGACATGTATTTGAGTTTATGTGGGGACTACCAACTCTTGAACCAGGTGAACATGAAGAAAATTTATCAACTACGTAGGATCGATAAACTCTTCGACTAGTTGATAAGATCACGATAGTTCCCAACTGTTAACCTTATACAAGGCTATCACCAGTTCTGAGTAAGGTATAACGATATATCAAAGATATAAATCATATGTCTCTATAGTCACTATGAGTACTTGGTGATTCCCATTGGTATGATGAATTCCCTATTATTGTTCAAGAGACTCATGATTTGGAACTTTAATACTTTCATAGAATGGGTTGTGGTATTCTTTATTGAAGATATCCTTTTTTACTAAACATCCAATGAGTAACACATGAGACACTTGATGATGGTTCTAGATGTACTCCAAGTGCACCATCTTTACAGGAAGCTCTCAAAGTTCTAGTTCATGATTCTAGCAGTCCACATTTTGGGACATGTTGTCTTAGTAGATGGAGTGGCAGTAGACCGGACCATGGTCGATGAGGTGTTATCTTGGGAGCCACCTAAGAATCTGATGGAGGTGTGGAGCTTACTAAGGTTATATGGCTATTACCATAGATTCACACTTCATTTCCCTAGGATATCTGCACCATGAAATCATTGACCCAAAAGTGGTATCCTTTCATGTGAAAATTGAGGTGTCATGTAGATTTTCAAATATTGAGGCATATATTGACTAGTGCTCCCATATTTATATTTCCAAAGGAGGTTGTAGAATATGTCGTGTTATTTGATTCATTTGGAACAATATTGGTATAATTATGATGTAGATTTAGGAAATGATTGCCTATGGATAATGTCAGTTGAGACCATATGAGTAGAACTATGTGACCCACGATCTTGAGTTAGAAAGATATATCTTTGAACTAAATATTTGGAAACATTACTTGATGGGTGAGCGGGTTATCATCTATTATGATCAAAAGAGTGTCAAGTAAATATTCCCTTATAATTACATTAACTTGAGGCATAGGTGTTGGATAGAGTTCCAATAGATTATGAATTTGATATTCCCTATACTCATGGGAAGAGAAATGTGTTATCTGATTCTCTTAATAGGATATCTTATTCAAAATTTATGAATGAGGCATCGTTTAAATTGGCCTCATTGCATTTATACTTTGGGGAGGAAGATAGATCATCTTAAATCCTGTTGATGGTTGTCTTCCCTCAAATTTTGTAGTGAATAAGAGAGGCACAACTTGGGGATACCGACTTTGACACTCTATGATCTCAGATATCCACTATACATGCTCTTGATGGATTTTCTAATGGTGGATATAATGTTATTATTTTCATAGGACATACAATGATACTTTTGACATTACAGGAGGTTATAAAATAGTTTCAAGTAGCTCATTTGGTGGTATATCATGTTGTGTAAATGACGTACCAGGACCTCTAATGTTAGTTTTGGTGGCCAGGGAAGAACAGGGGAGTGGTAGAGCTTGAATCTCAATACCTTACTTATCAGTAAGTTAAGGTTGAGCACTATGTTATAGGGTGTATATCTCAACCCCTTTAGGTGATTGATTGGGTGTAAGATGATATATCCATGGACTTTGTGATAGGATTTCCAATTACATCTTGGGGGAACGATTCCATCAGGGTGATCATAGAGTGGCTCACCAAGTCTGACAACTTCTCAACTATTCAGGAGAAGGGTTCAGTAGAGAGCATGAGACACCCTTACATTTAGGAGATAGTTATACACCATGAAGTTACATAAATGACAATTTGTGAACATTATTCTATCTTCATGTCTCAATTATGGAAGGTTTTTCACGAGTCATTTGGGAATCACTTACGCTTGTGCACAAAGACTCACCCCTAGACTGATAGCCAGATATAGTGGACAATTCAGGTCATGGTGGACTTTTTGTAGGCTTGAATTTTTCAATTTTTCAATTTTTTATGATCACCTACCAATTTTGGGGTTTTTGTAAAATAATATCCACCATTCCACTATCGGTATGGCACAATTCGAGGCTATGTATGAGTGACCCTGCATGTCACCACTTTGATGGACTGACCCATGGGAGATGGAACTCATGGTCCAAGAATTGGTGTGAGAAAGTACGTAAATTTTAAAAATCATCCAAGATTGTATGATGACTACACATAGACATCATAAGTCTTATGTGGACAGATGATAGAGGCCATTCGAGTTTGAGGATGGAGACTATGTATTCCAATGGGTTTCACCAAAACATGGATTTCAAATATTTATATGGGGTAGAAAGTTGTTTATGATATTTATTTTCCCTTTCTAGATACTAAGTATAGTGGGTGAGGTGGAACACCACTTAGCTCTGCCAACATAGTTAGACTAGGTACATGATGCCTTTTACATGTTGTAGTTGAGGTGGTATTTGCATATACCATCACACATTATCAATTGGGGTGAGATGGACGTCAAGGAAAGATATACCATTACTGAATAATTATTAAGGATTTAGGATGGATATGAGAGGATTATTTTCGGGTGAACGGTTCCTTTAGTACATGTCCAATGGCCGCACATGAATCTTTTGGAGAGCACATGAGAGAGTTAAGCTTAGATACATGCTCAGTACCCACATCTCTTTATGAATCCCTTATGTTAATGATTTTGATACATAAATCCACAAGTTGGGATAATTCAATTACTTATATTTGTCAAGTATTATTTTAGGATATTTTATGGATTATTTTCGACACTACATGGAAAGATGATGTGAAATTCATATTCTCGATGTTTCGGGATTAAATGTTTGAAATATCAAATAAAAATTATATAGCACACGCATGAGTTTTTTTCCCAAAAAATTTGGAATGACATCTAAATAAGACCATAAAACACAAATATAAGGGTACCATTGTATTCATAATATGGATTCTACCCTAGAAACAACATAACCTTTGGCGGTATGGGGAGTTTGTGGAAAACTCATCATAGGTGTGAAAATAAATAAATTACTTTACATTTATTTCATTAATCCAGTGAATGGAGAGTCCTTAAGTAGATTGTTATGATGAAATTTTGAGGTTAACCACATAATCTTGGTTCCATTGGAGTTCCACTATAGTGATTGTTAGAGGAACTCCCTCAGACAAATGACAACTGTATCATAGATCGACAATTGGTGGGAAACGAGATTCAGAATCCTGCCAACAACAACTACATAGGCTTATTCTTCATCCATGATTGATAAATATAAAAATACAATGTTAATGATTTTGTTTTTTTCTCTATTATTAGTTTTTACAAAGTAAACAGATCAATAAACCTTTGAATTGATCCACATATCATGTGTATTTAAAGATAGGTTTTATTGTGGGGTTTTTATTAAGAGAATATCATTGTGAATAAATTGTTATCTATTCATTCATAATTATAAAGGAAATTAATTTTGTTCGACACGATCATTGATCGTGGTCCATTCCTCATGATTGTTCTTATTCTTTTCTTCCCTGATTCTTCATTCTTCGGGGGTGTCCTTTGTTTAGGCCATGGCTCAACATACCCAATTTTATAGATTGGTGTGTACCCATTTCATGGTGATGTAAATAGATATTGTGGATATAGGTTTGGAAAAATACAAAAGTGGTGTACGAGGGAAATGGATGTGGATTATATGGTTTTGGATACCCAATTTCATGTTCATCAATGAACAATGAAGAATGATTTATGAACTCATTTTTTGAATGGATTTGATGGCCGAAATGTGTTTTTCATCAATGTAAAAACATGATAGACATAGTTCTTTGTTTATTCGGTGAGATGTGCTGCCAAATCAATTACTGGAGTTGTATAAATGGGCATGGGAACTAGGTTTATGAATCTTTAAATTTGCACACTATGAATCATGTAACTCGGAGACACATGGAATGTGTGACTGTCTTTGGGGTGGATATGGTTTTTAGAGGAAGAATACTATCACATGTAATTTGGCATTGTTACATGGTGTGGGGTCACCCATGGTGAGCTAAGTGTATACCTCAGAGGGTACACATACATTGTCTGGGGAACATAGGATAGAGAATGTTTTATACTCCCACATAGACATGGCTTGGACTAGTGTACATGACAATACTCATGTACTGGTGGACAAGAAGAGTAAATGGGTAGCTGACATGCCATGTACTGTTACATGGACACAGACACAAGATAGAGGATCTTCACAAGGGAAAGACCTAAGGTTGAAGGGATATATAGTGTAGCCCTTCTAAAGACTGTGTACTCCTAAAAACATGGTATGGATCCCTTGTCCTCTGTATCTTGTACAATATTTTCTAGGGTGTGTTCCCCATATCCATTATACGGGGGTTTGTATCGAATCACCTCCTACACTAAGGACATTGATCCCTTTAGCCTGAATTCTTGGATAGAGTTGTTAGAATCCTTCTATGAGGACCATAATGAGATCATCTATTCATCTTTATGCCTTATATGGAGTTCTTGGTATCATCATGACCAACACTACACATGCATCAACCTCATACTTATCGTGTTAATCTAGATTGAGTTTTTGTTATACCCCATTGCCTTGGAAGTGATCCTCATCAGCGTATCGTATCTTTTTGAACATCCAATGTATACTTATAATGGTAAGACCTGAAGAGTGGATATACGTCATCATTATTATCAGAATTAGGAATGTGTTCACTTGGAGGATCCCTATATAGAACCCTTGATTTGGAATCATACGCTGTCATAATGGTTGTGACTTTCCATTAGATTATGTGTCTTTGTTGGGTATAACAAGATATTATTTTTATACGTGATGTAGATATATAACTCTATAGAGATTTATTCATATACTTTATTGTATGCATTGTGGTTTCAGAGTGTCTAACTAGGTATTGTTATACTCACCCCAGTACGGGACTCACCAGCATAATTGTGTCCTATGTAGATAGTCGAACTTTTCACAGAGTCCTAGGTGGACCAGGACTAGATAGTGCCTAGTGAGACTAGACAAGATGATGTGTTTTATGGATGTATTTTGATATCATCCTCTATTATTTATTTTTTGTTGGGATTTTTTTAGACTCTTTGTGGTAGGCTTCTATTTGTCCAAGTTTACTTTCTTTTACTTCTTGTCATGATATAGTTGTGGTATTTACATGTATGCATGAATGGTTGTTTTGTTTTTTTTACATTTCATAATTTTATAGGCTTGGAGATGTGTGTGTACGTACATGTACTTTGGTTAAGGCCTCCCATGTTAGTGATATGGCTTCTCGGTGCTTATCAACTTGGTCTATTAGAGGTGGGCCTAGGGAGTCACCTCACAGGCCCCATTGGGATAGTTCAAGATTAAAAACACCTATAGAATGTTTTAAATGAAGATTTGAATATAAATATTTAGATAATGGGAAATATAGAATCTCAATGTGGTGTAAATAAGTGAGGGAGGTGGTTCCCTATCATAATTTAGGTGAGGGACACTTTTAAAATTTCTCAAAGGATTAATTTAAAATAAATTAATTTTCTATCTAAGTAACACCAAATAGTCATGGATTAGATGATAATACAAGATAATTATTAAATACCATGGCCCAATAAATTTTCGAAATGTATTTTTTTAGTTTAAACCGGGTCATTTTTAATAACCCTTAGTTAACCTATTTTAATTTAATCTATTGTATCATCTTTTTCAACATTAAAAGGTTGTAATATTAAGTTATATGGTGTAAATTGGTCCATAAATGGACATTATATGTTATTTTAGAGCATATAATAATATATTTAAAATTTTTAAAGTTTGAATTATTTTAAAATAATTTAATTAAATATTAATCTCATATAATTCTATAACGGTCAACATTGATATTATACACTACTTCAAATTTTACAAATATCATGAAAACATTTTAAATTAGATTAAACTATTTTATTATAGCACTTACATGTCAAGTTAATCTATAGAATTTGTGGATCATCTAAAATATATCATGATATATTACTGTTAATATTTTCCAAATATTTTATTAGTTTTTTAATTTTATAGAATAATTACTACAGCAGTGGTGTGTAATCATTTAATGTAATTATTTAATTCCTAAAAATTATAAAAAATTACCATGATGAAGAAAAATATATTTAATTTTCAAAAAATGTATATAGTTGGACATATCCTCTGGATAACCCCATATTAAAGTTTTTATAATTATTATAAACATGAATGTGATTTCCTTGACTATTCCTTAAATGAAATATTATAAAGGTCAAAATTTCATCATAGTTGATAAAAAATGGTCGTAAATTATAATTTTGGTTTATTATGGTTGAAAATTATTCACTTAATTAAAATGAGGAATGTTTTAGGGAAATTTTAAAGTCCTTATAATCCCGTTTATACCCTTAAATACCTTTTTCACCATTTACGATTCTAACAAAATGTATTATGGTTTCTATTCATATTGGATATAATTAATATTAACCTATTTAGTAAATTTGGACCCACTAATTCAAAATATTGAACCAAATTTTCAAAATTTAAAACAGATATTTGAATATTTTAATTTCAAATAAAACTGAAAAAATATCAGAAAATAGTTTTTGGTATAAAAATTCCATTTTTCAAATATGAACTATTTTATACAAAATTCAAGTGTAAAATCCAATGAAAATAATAATTGGATTATTTTTAATAAAATTTATCAAACTAAAATATAATAATAAAAATAATAAAAATTCAAAACATAATTAGGCCTTATAAAAACATTAGGAGAAAATTTATTTTTCAATAAAATTTGGTATTCTTCACTATTCCCTAATAATTAAATGTTTCCAAAAAATGCTAAAAAATAATCCTATTTTTTAAAATTATGAATTCAAAAATACAATTCACATACTCAAATAAATTTTCTAAAAATAATTTAAATATAATATTCACTCATAAAAATTATAAAAACCCAATTTCGAAGTAATCCAATTTTGAAGAATAAAATGTATTTATAAAAATTAAAAGATTATTTTCTAATATCATACAAATATATTCATATTGAGTTGTAAAATAATATTAATTTAGTAAATACGTTATTTCTAATCATTCCAACCAAATTAACTATTATGTTATAACATACATATAATATTTATATAATATTGGGTAGTTCATATAAACTTATTGTTGCATGGAACACAAGCTATCAACGAAATTAAATAATTTAAAAATAAGTTTCATAAAAATTTATATGTGATACATTATAACCACATTAAAATTAAATTTCAGTCAACATTCATCACTTGGATACTAGGATATGATGATAATTTAACTCATCACACCTTAGGTTCCCATATTGCTTCCTCAAATTGGTTGTTTCCCTAAATAACATCTACAGTATGAGATGTTTTTTTCGTAGAACGTTATCTATAATATCATGATTCCTTGCCATTTATTCAACATAATAATGATCAAGCTCTAATATTATGTACTCTAGGTTTAGTACATGTAAAGTATCTAGTATTTACTTCATCAAGAGAGATATATGGAATACATCATGAACTTGAGAAAGATTGTAACACATCACTACATTTATGTTAGGAATTTTTTGACCTTTGTTTTGGTTTTCCTTATTTGTAGGTTTAGTAATTTGGAGAAAGAATTAGGGGGATACTTATAATGGTATATAAATGGATTTGTTGTAATTTTCAGCATAAAATATATAGTTTTTACAGTCGCCTTTAGATTTACACATCATGTAATGGGGTTACATGGGGTTTAATCATCATCCAAAAATGTTGTGAGAGGGGTGAAAAATATGAAAGGTTATATACCATGTACAACTCACATGCCGTCGAAATATTAAAAATTGGATTTTTTATAAAATGTAATTGGGTTTTCATTGTATGTCGGTTTCTACAATTACATGGTATGTAATTGAGATACACGCCTAATAAAATTCTAAGGGACAATTTTAAGAAGGAAGATCGAATAAAATTATTATATCATTTTTACATTTCTCTTTTCTCATGGCCTAGACGATATTATTTGGGGATTTTTTTATCTCCAATCCCTCTATAGCATTTGTTGGTTGATTCATCATCTTATTGGTTGTGTTTAATCTCTCTGGGTAAGTGGGTTTCTTATCTCTTTCTTCTTTCCTTATTTCCACCATCGATTTTGATAGGTTTCCTTGGGATTAATGGATATAATCTCTATTTTGTGGAATATTTATTTTATATTCTATTCCAATAACTATTATACCTTATTTTTCCATTTTAATCCCCTATTATGAGTGATTCTTTAGGTTATTAATGGTAGGTGGTTCTGGTTGTGTTTCACCATTTGATTAAAAATTGATATCCTTGACTTAATTTAAGTTTCTTTCTATTGACTATGAAAACCGAATTCGATGTGAATTGGAATATAAAATCAAATTGGTATTTATTTTAGTAGAAACACCCCAATTCTAATGTAATTATAGATTTGGGCCTATTTTGAAATTTATGGAATATTTGAATTTATTTGGAAAATTATTTTCAAAAAAATGGATTAAATTGAATTAATGAAAAACTATGATTGGTGTTATTGAAAAAGGAATGAATTGATGAAAACCCCATTTTTTGTTTTTTAAAGTTAATTGGCAATTTGAAATGGAAAAGTAGGTAATTGAATTTTTAATGGTTATTGATTTTCATTAAATTGATTTTTATTTTTTTCAATTGATTTATTCATTTATCATATGTTACCATGGGTACATAGCGAGTTATGTTGGGCAAGCAAGCTGGGACGTTAATTCCCTATCGATGGATTGACTATAAAAAATATAACAAAAACCAATCTAGGTTGTTCTTATCCTATATGGGATATTTATGTGTTCTATTTGACCCGAGCCTAAGGGATGTGTGTACAAATATTCATCAATCAATGATATGAGAGTGTATGGATCCTATAACTAGAAACAATCATACTGTAGTGTAGAGGACCATGGTTCTTGTTGTTATATTTTTTATTAATTCCATTTATTTTAAAACTTCATCACTCATGCCTAGTGATATATATATATAAATGTATTATTATAAAGTTTTTATTTAAGACATGTTTCAAATATTTTCATTTATTCTCAAAAGAATCATGTTTTTTAAAATATCAATATTCACTTCAATAAATATCATGGTTTAAATAGAAAGCATAATTTTTTTATTTATATGGTATATTGTTATAGAATTATTTTTGAGACATTATAGGGGGTTTTAGATCAAAAAATAACTTTGATATTGAGTGTCTCTAGGTTTTCTCCTACGAGGTCTGTGTGAATTGAAATCACTTCATAGAGGAGGTGTAAATTCTTCATCCATTAGAGCTAGAAGTGGTGTATCCTTTGGGATTTTCATTTAATCATGTTATATGTGGTGTATGTTGATGATATACAATTTTTTATATGATATACCTTATTTTCAGTTACTATCTCATTGTGGAGTTCTTTATCACACATATAGTTATCTTTATCTTTGGCTATTTATGTGGAAAATTTGTTCCCTTTTTTATCTTGTATGAGGTCAGGTTATTGTATCTAACCCATGGGGATTAAGAAATCCCTTCCGGCTATATCAGGAATATCTCAATAATCATGGTACATGGGTATTTTGGCCATTTCATGGAAAAACAGTATCAAAGATAGGTTGAACATCGTTCCTTGATATTAGTATGCAGTCGAGAATATCATTTCCAAAATTTAATGGTAGTTGTGAGTTGGTTGCTGGATAGATCTCATTGTAATATGCTTTAATTCAACATGATTTTTTTGGGAAAATAATCTTGAGTATTAGTTTTAGTTTATTCCTTACTTTATATTTGGATAGATAGATATTTAAATCTTTTTTTCGTGTCTGATGGGATTAATTTCTTTGTTTCTCTTGTTGGAGAGTTGATCTAATTAATCTATTGATGTCTTCAATGTTGTATATTCATGATTTATAGAATCATGACTTCAATAATACATGTGATTAGGTTCCTATAGGATGTTTCTAATGAACCACAGAAAAAACAGTCATCACATGGACTAGAATATAGTTTATGTTATTGTACATGTCATCCATGGTTTGGGATAGGTACCTACACCCATTCTAGATTTGGTCTAGTTGTAGAACTTTAGGTGGATGAACTCTGATATTTTCCTTAGGAATTCCTTTACGAGAAGCCACCGGTGTTCCAGATTTATAATGATTCTCAATAGGAGGAAGATTGGTTGAGAAAGAAAGATATTATTTATGAGTTCCTAGAAACACATCATTAAATTAAGGTTAAATGTGTCACTTAATAGAAAATGTTACCTTGAAGGGGATACTGGGAAAACATGGAGAAGTAGAATAAACACAAAGTATTATAGTGGAAGGAATTTAATGTTCTTTTCATTGAATATTTTTATCCCAAGTATATGTTTCCAGAATGGTTTATGTAATTTTTCAAACTCAATAAGGCTGATAGGACTATAACCGAATGTGTGGACCTATTTTCCAAGATAGTCTAGTATTCTACAGATATTTTATTGAATTAGAAAATTAATACACAAAATATTTATATAATTTTTCAATTTTTTATTAGTTATTAGTTTATCTAACTAAATCTCTCTTCATATGATTATCTTCTAGAAAGAGCATTGATGGTTGAGCTTGACCTAGATGATAATTCTAGGTTGATGGGAGTTTTAATTTGTATGAGTGGAAGTTCAATTAGTTAATTTAAATTAATGAGAATGTGTGATGATTATCATGGTGGTTCTCAATAGTAGGGTTCTTATAGACATCCTAAAATTCCTGGTATTGGTCATTTGACTTGGATAGAGTGTGGTAAGTCTTGGCAATCAAAATAAGTTTCCACTGAGGCACCATAGATATATGGTTCCAATGGTCTTTTAGAAGAGCTATAGAATCCTAGTTATATCATTTCTTTTCCTCGTAGTGGCATGAAATCATCAACACCTAAAATTATTTCAGTTAAATTAGATGTTTCATGATATAAGGGGTTCCATACATCGGTATTGGGAACGAAGCTTCTTCATGCAATAGAAGAGTCTCCATAGGAAATACATATGGGTCCATCAATTATGAGTGGTACCATCATAATAGAATCAGAATTAGTGACTTATTATTTGATACTAGTTCAACTCATTAATTCATGTCGACACATGTTGTGAATCTGTTATATCTTCTATGGAGCTATTATCTTCACTGATGTATATTACTACACTACATAGAAAGAAAAGACATAAGGGTCTCCATTGTCCATCATTTGTTTTCTCTTTATGAGATATGGAGATTGTTTTGTATTTTCGGTTATCAACTTAAATCCACATGATTTAATTTTTTAAATTGATTGGATCATTGATAATCAAGGCCAAGCTTATTATTATCTTCAACAGATCTCATTTACCACACCTGATGGGGTGTTTCAAATCTTTTAGGTGGAATGGGGCTTGAGTTTGAGTAGAGCATTGACTTATTATCTAGAGTTGGGGATTGTATTATTATTGTTTTATTTCTATCTATAGTGGGAATCTTGGAGTGGTGATCTCTCTCTAGTTTTCATTTAGTTTTCTAATATTTCATTATGACTTCTCTAGTTTTCCACTAGATGTGAGTTAGAGTTTTCTATCAATTTAGTTCATAGAACTCCAATAGTTTTTATATATTCTTATTATAGGAACCTAATGAAATTAAAAGGTTGAAAACTCAGTTGGATGCTCTATTAGAGAAAGGATTTATACACACGACTATGTCACCTTGGGCAGATCCTATTCTCTTTACTATGAATTTTGATGGAACACTTCGACTATATTTTGATTATTGAAAATTCAATTTAGTTATAGTAAAAAAAGAAAGTATATGTTTTCCAGGATTGATGGTATTTTTGACCATTTGAAGGATGAAATTGGTTCTCGATGATGGATCTTTAATTTTATTACCGCCAGTTTTCAATAAAAGAATCTTATGTTTAGAAAACTGCCTTTGGGAGCCGGGGTGCCCATTATGAGTATCGTTTCATGATATTTAGTCTAACCAATGTTCCTAAAGAATTCATGGATTTGATTAATATGATATTCCATATGAATCATGATAGGTTTTTGGTATTTTTTATGATAAAATCCTAGTTTTCACTAAGGTTGTGGAAGATCATATGGATCATTTGAGAGAAATTATGAAATTATTGGGAAACTAATAAATTTATATCAAGTTATCAAAATGAGATTTCTAGAATCAGGAGGTGATGTTTTGGGGACCCGTGGTTTCTAAAATTGTTGTTTTAGTTGAACTGAAAATGGTTAAATCTGTTAATTCATGGGAGAAATTGTTGATTTTTTTTGATTTAGATATTTTGAGAATTATTGGGATATTATCATCAGTTCGTATAGGATTTCCCAGAGTTGGATTCTCCAATGACTGCTCTAAATAGGAATGGAGTGAGGTTTTATAGGGATGAGAAATTTTAGAGTTATTTTTTTGAGTCAAAACATGTTTTGACTTTTGCACTAGTGTTGAGACTTACAGAGTCTAGGCAGGGCAATGTGGTCATCTGTGATACACAAGGTTTGGGTTTATAAATTTTTCTTATCTTTGGTGATTAAATTATTGCCTATATATTATTTATGGTTATTCCACACATAAATAATAAAATGAACCATGATATTTAACTCTCAGTAGGGATTCATGCACTTAAAAGATAGTGGCATTACCAATAGGGAGAAGGGTTTAACATATATTCCAACCACAAGATCATTAGGTATGTCCTCTCTAAAAGATATTAGATTCCAAGACATATGTATTGGATGAAGTACATAAGATCCTTTAATATCTAAATTTTTTATACCCTAGGGAAAAGAAATGTCGTCGCTAATTCATTGAGAAGGAATCATCTTACCCAGTACATGAAAAAATCATATAAGGAGTAGAATTTGATGGCCCTTTTTTCATAGTTTCATAATAGAGTTAATGAAATATGGAACGAGGTTTTCTTGGCTAGTTTTCTGTTGAACTAAACTTTTCTCGAGAAGATTATTCAATAATATAATCTTGATGATGAACTTTGTAGCATGTGATACTTTTATTATGGTAGGGATACTGTTGTTGAGTAATATTTTTACACAAATATTGTTCTATGTTTTCGTAATTCGTATTTTTGTCATTTTCTATGAGGAAATATGTGAAGGGTGATTTGTTTAATTCAAAGTGGTATCTGCACACAAAATCCAAAAATATTATTTATGACAAGCAATTATGATTTTGTTTTCCAAATATGAGATAATGAATTTCTAATTTTGTCCCTCAGTTTTATACTTTCCAACTGGTCAAGGCTTGGAATCAGAGACCGTCATGTTTTATTAAGTCACTTTTAATGATGACTTCGAAGTGGGATGATACCTCTATGTAATTTTTGTGTTTTTTTACATACCCAAAGAAATAAAAATTCAATATAGGTTGTGATTGGTATACAAATTAAATTGGATTACTTTATACCCATTTTGATACATCAAATGTTGAAGTGATGGTGACATTATTTGTGAATGAGATTTTTCTTTTATATAGAGTTTCATCTTCTATAGCCTCTGATACTGAACCCCATTTTACTTCTCACTTTTTGATTGGCCTTCATGTAACCTTGATATATCAAGATCATTTGAGTATGGAATACCATCCATAGATGGATGGCCATATATAGAGGGCTATACAGATCCATGAGGATATTCTTCATGCCTACATCCTTGATTTTGGTGGTGCTTTGGATGAAATTTTTTGACTTTTCATGTTTTCATATAATAGGAGTTAAAAATCCTTGATCAGAATGGATCCTTTAGAGGCCATTTAAGGATGAACTTGTAAATATACATCATATTGGTTGATGATTGGTGAATGCTCCTTGGTTGGTCTAAGCTTGGTCTGAGAGATTAAAATAAATATTCAGTTGATTGATCATAGAAAGTTGATGGGACAAAGCTAATATAAATCTTTTGATCATCATCGTCATAGATTGTTGGATTTAATAGTCAGTGATCATGTGTTCTAGATTTTTTTACCCTATTTCGTTCATTGGATACTTTATTGGAAAGGGAATCTTTCACCTCATTTTGTGGGACATTTTGAGGTCTTCAAACATGATAGGAAAGTGTCGTACCATTTATACCATAATCCATATTTGGAATCGATACATAACATGTTTAATGTGTCTTAGATATAGAATTTTCATTCTGATCCTTCTCATGTATTGACTTGGAGTAATATTTATCTTGAGACGGGTTTATCTGTGATTGAGCATCCATTCAGGATAGTTAATTCTTAGAAAAATATGCTTATTAGGAGGATGATACCGATCAAATATAGCATCAATGTTCTAGTACACACCAGACATAGTAGAGGGAGGATTTTATGAGAGCGTAGTGGCCTCATATTTTTAATATGGAAGCTTCTTGAAAGGCTTTCTGGGGGCAGAATTGTTTTTTAGTGGGTCGTTTGTAACACCATATGTCATTTCTATCAGGTGTGTTTTA
Organism: Viscum album; assembly: GCA_963277665.1. Lineage (NCBI taxonomy): Eukaryota > Viridiplantae > Streptophyta > Magnoliopsida > Santalales > Viscaceae > Viscum > Viscum album. Next base: position 943,387,254 of record OY728162.1, read on the forward strand.
TACATTTTTTGTTCTCCTTTTTCATTTTCTATGTGATTTTGAGAAATAATTGGGAGGATAACAATAATAGAGAAGTCAGTGATTTTTTGGAAATTTCATCATAAAACGTATATTTTTTCAGTCTTTAATGGTTTTACACACAGTGTAATAGTGTTACATGACATGTTATCATTGTATAAAAAATTCCACAAATAGGTAAAAAATATGTAATGTTACATGCCGTGTATATAACACATTATTATTAAATAATAAAAATCCAATTTTTGATAAAAGGAATTGTGATTTTTGGTGTATGTGGGGCTCGAAAATTACAAGATGTGTAATTGAGATGCACAAAGGGTAAAATCCTAAGTATCAGTTTTAAGTAGGTGGTTCAAATGAAATTATTATTTCATTCCTATAATTTTTCATTATCTTGGCATGGAGGCTCTTCTTTATCTCTATTGTAGATATCCAATGCCTCCAGATCATCTGTTCAATGATTTATTATGGTGTTGGTTATGGTGCATCTCTTATAGTAATAGGTCTTCATATTTATTCTCTCTCTCTATCTCTCTCTATCTTTCCACCTAAGAGTTTGATATACCAGATTTGGATTTAGGGATATAAACTTTTTATTTTCAAATATTGATTATATTTTGTGTTCCTAGATTTTTTGTGCTTTTTTTCTGTTGGAAAATTTTATTTATGTTTCTGTTTTCCATGATTAAATATAGAAGGTTATCTTTGAGGTTACCTATATGATTAATCCTTGATTTTTTTGATTTTATTTAAATTTATTTAAATTGAATTTTTAATACCCAATACACTATGAATTATAATTTAAAATTTAATTGGTATAGAATTTGTGACCCCCCCACCCCCCCGCCCCATTCAAATAGAATTTGATATTAGGGTGTATTTTGATATTGATGGAATTTTTTAAATTAATTGGTAATATATTTTCATAGAAATGGATTAAATTTAATCAATAAAAATCTATGATTGGTTTTTACTAATGGTATAAATGGGTGAAAAAACCCATGTTTTGGATTTTGAAATTGAATTGGAATTTGGAAAATGATAAGTGGGAGATTGATCTATAAATGTTGATTGACTTGAATGAAATGATTTTAACATTTTCAATTGATTGGTTGATTGATAACATGGGAGCCTTGGTAGTTAGCAGGTTATTCGGAACAGTCACACTATGATGGTATCTTCCTTGCATCTTATGGATGATGAAAACATTATCAAAATTCAAGAATGGTGGATCTTATCCTGAATCAGATATTGATGAGTCCTATTCGTCATATTACGATGCGACGTGTAAACATGTATTCTAGGATCAAAAATATTATATTGTAAGGATCCAATAACTACAAATAGTCATATAATAGATAATATTCCCATTATTCTTATTTGGACTATTTTGATTATAAATTTAATTGATTGTGAAACTGATTTACTCATGCATAGTGATTTATAAAAACATGTTTACATTGAGTGTTTATTTTATCCATTTTTGAATTATATTCCATCTTTTTCAATGATTCATGTTTTGTTTTAAATTTGGAAAATGTAATTTCATTCCTATATTGAATAAAATTCAGTGAATGATTTTTCTAATTATAAAGGAATATTTTTATAGAATACTTGTTGAGACCCTAATAGTATTTTTATCTCACACCCACATTTTCCTTCATACATATTTATATTTTATCCTACCATGTGTTAGTAAAGGGAATGTGCCTCTTGGATGAGGTGGATGTTCTTAATACCATTAAGTTAGGAGTGTCATGTACATTGATATGTTTAGTTAATCTTTTCATACTTTGAGTAATTTAATGTTGTATTTTATTTGTTTTGATATACCTATGTGGTTTCTGGTAATTTCTCCTTTTAGAGTTTCTGATCGTACATATATTAATATTTATCTTCCACTATTTATGTATCAAAGTCATTCCCACCATTATCTTGTATGGTTCCATGATCTTTTCTCCAACACATGGGTATTGGGAACTCTCATCAAGATATGAAAGGAGAATCTATGTTATCAGGGTAACAATGTATCTGGTCCAGTTTGTGAAAGAGAATCGGGGGAATCACCGAATGATAAGCTAATTTCCTAATTTGATCAAGTATTTCAAAGGGATAAATGTACCTAGGGTTTATTTTTTCTTTATTTATTCTATAGAAAAATTAATATAAATATTATCACACCAACATACAATTATAGATTTTATTGATGGCAATCAATGTATCATTTATTTGATTTTTTTTATTATGTGTTCTTGAGTGAATCTAACGTTCCCTTACATCTCATTATCTTTTTCATATCCTAATATCTTTCATTCTCAATATTATTTGGTTTATATTGTACTTCAACTATTATTTTTATTAGGATTCCTTTTAATTATCAACTAAAAGCTATTGTTACAAGAAAACTCAACTAGGAAAAGGTGTCCATCCTAAACACCATTTAAATACATAAAACAAGATCTGTTTATGTTTTATAGATTTAGAACTATTCTATCTTACTAACCATCTGTAGTAATGAAACTCAAATCTGTATCAAGAGATTCTCGAGAAATTCACCCAAAATAATAATTAAACATCATATCCCAATCAAATACAATTTAATGTTGTAATTAATTCAACTTTACCACTTTTTTAATATATATTTTTTAAAGAAGATCCTTAGAGAATTCATTTCTAAATGAAATGTGATGTCTTCAAATGGCGACTAACTACATCCCATTATTAACTCAATATCAAAATTATGATAAAACCTATAGGTTATGAGTACCTTTAATCATATTTTTAGAAAGTGTAATGGATATCCCCCTTGAATAAATTTATCTCATATAAAAAACCAATGGGTTTTAATTCCCTTAATATACCATAATATATCACTAATCTAAATAAAACCAATCACATAAAAACCTAAATATTGGTGTCAACAAATAAACCCTTGATGGTATATATAACTCTTATAATAAAATTATATGTAGTAATATACACATCCAAAAGTTAATTCACCCATTATTCCATACACAAGCTATATCCTATACAAAAATAGTTTCCTTGGGATCTTTGGTTCATCATTTTACTAATAAAATATCTCATTGGTTTCATTATTCCATAATCCATGTAAAGGGAGGTAATTATGTGAAATTTATCTAAAGGATGAACAATAATATTTTAGTTGAGATCATTCATATAATATCGAATGTGAAATGCCCAACTAAGGATGTGAGAATAAGGTTCCCCTAATTATCAGGATTCCCTATATACATTATGATGGCATAATCTTTCCATTTTCTCTTTACCCTTAGTGGTTGTTTTAGCTTATTATCAACCATGGCCATTGAATTGGGGAATTGATTCAGATAATTAACAAACTTATATCACTTGAAACACTGGAGGGTGGGTGGTACATTATTCAAGGGCATAACCTCTATTGTAAAAACTATCACATCAATCACCTTTCAACATTCATGGGATTTATTACCCCCCCTTCCTTATTTAATAAACCTCCCATTTACTGCCAAACACTTCTGATGATGTTTCTTCTCACATTTATGACATGTAGATCACTGTAATTTCATTATATGAAATGATTTATTTGAATTTTCATTAGATTAAATATTTTATTTCATATAAAAACTAAGGTAATAATGGGAATCTTTGTTTACATTTCTATATTGAGTGCATATTGAGTAATTTCTTAATTGCTAATAAATTCACTTAAAGATAATTCCATTTTAGGAGAATGTTATAGGACACCAATGAATTGATAAATTTTACTTTTAGGGCCAATAATTAAACTATTGGCATACCTCTCAAGCCTTGTAAATGCCTCTTCATAGGTACCAACGGTTTCATCATCCTTTTTCATTTTCTCAAGAAAATATTTTTCCATATGTGTTTATAGAATATGAAGAAAGTAATTACTAAATAATATTCCCTTAAACTCATCTAGTCACATGGATTCAATATCATCCACTTGATTCATATTCTAGATAAGATTCCACAATTGATGTTCTTAAGGTTACATACAATAAAAATATAGGGAAACGTTTTCAAGTACCAATCATTGAAGAACAGAATATATTTTCCTAATGGTGTTGATCCATAAATCTACCTCTTTTGGGTCTGATGAACCAATTAAATAAAAAGTATGTCACCTCATGAAATATTAAATAGTATGTTGTCTCCTCCATTGATAAATTTGAAAGAAGGCATGATTCATAGGTTCAAAAATATTCATATTCATAGATTCATGATTTTCAATTCCTACTCATAACATTTGGTTTGTTAAGAGTAAAATCATTATATTTTCAATAAAAATAATCATTAAAATGGTGCCTTCGGGTTCCACCCATTGAATAAAACCATAAATCAAAGAATGAAAAACACTAATCATATTGTGTAACTACATAATTCGGAAAAATAATTTATAGAATGTATAAATTGTTACACCCTCTTCTATGAAACCATATGTTTAAACAATTTCATTAATAATCATTATAAAAACTTTATCCTATACTCAGTCTTATCGCCAAGGTTTCCATAATGTTTTCTAATCCTAATCTAAAAATATTTTCTGAAAACAAATCTAATACCACCTATAATGGCCAAAACAGTTCAAGCACGGATATTAAATCCTTTTAGAGGAATATTAAATAAATAACAATACTATCCATGGGAAAATCATAATGGTTTAGAGTATTTATAAATTAGATATGAAATATTCTTATTTTCTGAAACATATTAAACATCTCCTACTAAGATATTCTCAGATAGTATTCTTCTTAAGCATACCATAACTAAACCTTTCATCTTTACCTGGTGAAAGAAACATATGAAATGGGGCAATTAGATTATTATTGAGTGTAAACATAGGATATATAAATCCATGATCATATAAAATCATAAGTTGATAATAATTTTATGTGATCATGAACATAACTTGTGAAGTTCTTACCCAGCATGCCATGGATCATAAGCATGATTTATGGAATAAACAATAAAATCTTAGAAACAATAGACCATAAGAGTGAGAAATCATAATAAATAAATGATGAACCATAATCTCATGTCGTAAAATTGTGGAACACATAGAAATATTTAAAAATAATATCTCATAATTAACTAGAATAAAATTAAACATAATGGATTATGAAACACATGTTTCCCATATCCTATCCGGATGCACCAATTTCTAATTTTGGATAAATCACATTATATTTTTCACATTTTTGTCTCATGAGATATTAAGATTTACCCAATGCAATGGAAAGAGATATCAGTCCCACCCATCACATAATAAAAACCATAATTATGTGTTCCACATTATCCTAGATCATTCATCATATCAATACCCATGAAAGTAAATTGTTTTCATGAAAATTGTATCATTGCATAACCCATGTATATTAAATTGGTTTTAACAACATTTCTTCCTGGAATAACTCAAAGAAATGTAACAGGATTCATAAAAAATATTCAATCATTCAAATAAATCACAAAACTAAAGAATAATAAAGGTATCCTTGGATCATATCCCGAGTAAAAAATAACAATCATCAAATAATGTTGTCTTCTATAAAAAAAGAATTTGAAAAATTACTTGAAATAATTCTTGAAGAGAATGTCCTTTCCATTTTGAAACAATATTTTTAGATCTATGAAGATACAAATGAGACTTCTTTATTTTAAAATATACATGTAAAATTGAAATTTATTATTAAAAACATTAAGAAATCATAACTTTAAAAAAATCATCTCCTTCCATATATGTTATAAAAATATTCCTTCTATATTATTTCTGAAAATTCATAATGTTCATTTGTAGAAAATGATAAAAATATTTCTTTCAAATGATTCTATTAAAATATAAAACATTGGTAAATATGATTTTAAAAAAATATAAAAAAATAGTTTAATTTTTTTAGGAAAAAAAAATTAAATGGAAATATTCCCAAGTGGAGACTTAAACTGAACAAATCTCAAATAATAATGAGATTGTGAAATAAACTGATACCTCGGGTATTGTGTTTCTTAGTTCACGTTCAAACCTCCTATATAACAAATAGGGATTTATTATAAATTTATTACATAAATATAATTATATCAAACAATTTATTATTTACTTATAACATATTATCACTCGTTTATTAGTAGTTCGTTATTAAAATCACAGTTATTTGTGTTAGCAACTTCATTTTCCAAGCATGTTTTAGTTAATCCCTCTTGGTCTTTATACATAGATCATGGTATCATCATTTAGATAATTTTATTAATGGTATAAAAATAATATATATAAAAATTATATACATATTTATAAATATTTATTTAATGTAGAGATAGAAAAATGAATTACACCATCCTTGGAGACGGTAGGCCATGTATATGCACGAATGCTTTTCTCATTTTTTGATTGATTGAATGAAATAAATGAAAATAATAATACATATTTATGTAATTTTTATTATGTAAAATATATCATATATATTCTTTAAACCAATAATAATATACATCCATACAATATGGTGGTTAAAAAAGATTTGTATCACTACATGGAAATGGTAACCCATAACTAAGAACAGGCGGTAATTTCACTTCTGATTTAATAGAAAGGTGGGTGTATAATGGTATTTTCATAATCATATTAAGATTCCAGAATATTTAGGATTCTGAATTAACTATTTTACTATTAAAATCATAGATTATTAAGAGTAAATGAAGAGTGTAAAAAGAAAGTGATATGTTAGAGCGATTATATATTCTTCGAAACATCTCATTTCAATCTAATCAAAATGGATCTATAGTTTGTATATTGAGATGGAAAATATCTATATAATGATTCAAAAGAAGTCAATAAGAGATATTTGTAGAGTATGGTTGAGATATAAGGCTAAATGTAGTTTAAATAAGTGGTATAGTAGGTTTTCCTTTATGATTGAGGTGTGGGGAACCTTTAGAATTTCTTAAAAGATTAATTTAGAATAGTTTCAATTTCTATAAAAATGCATCCAAAATTTCCTTGTATTTGAATATTTGTTAATATAATGTTTCAATATCATACAATTTATATTATACATGTTTTTGTATTATTTTAAACCATAAAATGTTGTTTAACCCTTAGTTAACACATTTTCCTTATAATTAGAGTATCCAATTTTTCAAAATTAAAATGTTCTAATTTTTACTTATTTGGTGAAAATTGGAATATGAATGTAAATTTTGTAATTTTTTTGACCATATAATAAGAATTTTTATTTTTTAAAAATATATATTTTTTGATTTCTTAATAATTTATTAATATATTAATCCTATAAAAATCATTATTGTAAATTTTGATACTATTCACTACTTTGACATTTAAAAATATCCATAAAACATATAATTCAGAATAAATTGTTTTATTATATCCATAACATGTCGATTCCATCTATGGAATTCATGTTTCATCTGAAAAATATCAAATTATGTTACTTTTAATTTTTTTTAAATCATTTATTTTACTTTCACTTTAATTGAATAATTACTATATCTGCATTGTGTAACCATTTTGGGTAACTATATAATTCCTAAAAATTATAAATAAATTAAAATAATAAATATAAATATTTTATATTTCAAAATAATATTTTTAGTTGAGAATACCATCTGGATAACCCCATGATAAAAAATATATATTTATTAAAAACATGAATATGACATATTTCACTTTTCTTTAATTAATTTATTATAAAGGTCATAATCTTGTACCAAAGACCGAAAAAGGTCATAAATTATACAAATTGATGATTATGGTCGAATAATATCCATTTTAAAAATATTATACATGTTATATTGAAATTTTGTAGTTCTAATCGTATTAGGTTTACCCTTAATTACCAGATTTATCCATTACTATGTTAACAAAATTTAGTAAGGTTATTATTAATATTGACCATAGATAGAAGTTACCAATGTATTAAATTTAGAACCAATGATTCCAAATATGTTCTACTATTTTAAAATTTTTAAACTCTGATGTATCATAATTTAATTTAAACTAAAACTGACAAAATGCAATGAAAATTTGTTTTTTTTTCAGAAAAATGACCTTTTAAATTATAAATGTTGTTATACTAAATTAAAGTTTAATATAGACATAAAAAAATAAATGAATTATTTTAAATTTATAATTTTCTAATTAAAATTTAAATATAATCCCAAACTTAATTTTATGCAGTAAAAAATTTAATATAAAATACATATTTCAATAAAAATCATTATATCTCTCTATTTGTTGAAAAATAAAATTTTTCAAAAAATTCCCAAAATATAATTTTATTATAATTATAAAATTATGAAATAAAAAATAAAAAATTAATTTTATATCACTTCTATAAATCAATATTCACTCATTAAAATATGAATAACTCATTTTTGGAGAAAACATACATTTGATGAATAAAATGACTTTTCTAAAAATTGTGTGATTGTTTTCTAAGATCACAAAAATTAATTCATAATATGTTGGGCTATTATATTTATTTCATAAATTAGGTATTCCTATTCATTCCTAAAAATTTAATGGAATGGTTATAATGGATATATAATTTTTCAATAATATTTTTTGGTTCATCTAAACTTGTTGTCGTGTGCAACATAAGAAATCAAACTATTTCAAAAGACAATTTCATAAAAATATTATGGTGTTACATCTCTTAATAGTTTTCTTTATAAAAAACTCAAAAAAATAATTTTTTAGGTTTATTACTATAACTTTTAAAAAAATGTATAAACCAAATCCTCTCATGGTTACTTGAGGGGATCAGATTTAGGGATCCCTCATTGATTATTATTGAACCTCTTTATCAATTTATTGTGTCTAAACTTTTCATTTTATATTTCTAATGCACTTAAACCATATAAGTTTTACTATTTATTTTTTATTTTATTTCATAAAATTTAATTAAATTTATAATTAGTTTTTAAAAGGAAATTAACCACAGGCCTATTGAAATAATTACTCAAAACATAAATTGGTATTTGATTAAACCTTTTTATTTTCAGAAATAATAACCATTTAAGGGAAAAATAAATAATATATATCCTTAACCTATAATGTTTCAGGTGAAATAGAATGAAGATTTAGGGGAAGATACCCTTACATTGAAAAAAAATACTATCATTATTGGAACACTTGTATGTCTACTTTTCATTTTAGTATATTGTATCCCATTTAGAATATTTTAATGCATGGTTCTAGGCCCACTAAAGATACAGAGGATAAATGAACCATATAAAGTGTAGAATATTTTAATCTATATGTTAAATTAATTAATTCTAAATATTTTAGGTTAAATAGAAATTAATTGATTATTTTATACATATGATAAATGGCTCATGAAATGTTGAAGTCATTAGATGTTACGCGTGAGAGTAGTAAAAAATGTAAAGGATTATAACCTTGATAAGTAGTTCCAAGATATTTAAAGCACTAGTATGCAACTTAATGATAAAATAAATCAAATATTTAATAATTTAATTGATATTTTTATCATAAGGAATTTATTAGATATTGATTTTTCAATAGAGACAATTGTGAGGAAAATTATGTAGTTCATTCCTATTTCTTTGTAATGACAAATAGAAATAAAAGAATTGATGTATTTCAAAAAGATTCTATTTTAAGAAATCATAGTGTCACCCATGAACTATGATATTACAATGAAAATAAATCCCAACAAAAAATATTATGAATTTAATGAGAACAAGTCCATTGCCTTCAGTTATATCAATGATTAATCTTCTAAATTTGAATAGGGGATTTCCCATCTTCCAATGAAGATAAAAAATTTATTTAATTAAAATAATGCATTCCATTGAGAAAATAATGATAATAATGAAAAACTAGATATAATATATTATGAACATAATAAATAGGGGCACATAAAGCCATAGTGTCACAATCACAAATAGAAGACAAATATGGAAAAAAATATCAATCAGGAAGGAGTGATAGAAATAATTCTCCCTCTTCATCGAGTTCAAGTGATGAAAGCTCCAAGTTAATCATTATAGATATTCGGGTAATCTAAGAGGTAAATTATTTAACTTTATGTTTCACTTATAGTAACTTAAATTATGAATATTTATGTTTTATAAGATAAAAAATTAAACAAGGTGTTTGAAACTCACTTCTATGTTCAGATAACATAAAAAATAAATACAAATTTTTTTTTATAAAAAGTATTATATTTTTAATTAAAATATAAAATTCAAAGATTAAAATGTAAATGCACCAGATTTTCATTGAAAAAAATGAAGAGAATGTAAAATTAAGAATAAAATCTACATGAAATAAAATGATTTTAAAATGGGGATTTAGAAAACGTAAAAGGAAAACGGTTTGTCTAAAGGACCAACCATGTGTTAAAGAAATTGAAAAGCTGATAAAAGAGGTAAAAATGATATTTTAATATTTACTCGAGGTGATAAAAAATTAAATTTGATATTGGGTCCCAAAATTCATAAGAAAGAAACTTATGGGCTTGATTTTTAAAAAATATATAATAGTAAATCAAAAAATACTATAACATTTTTAAAAGTATTCTATCAATAAAACTTTTTTAAGTTTTACTATAAAATGAGTCATCTCATTTATGAGTGTTATTGAAACAATTTATGGTATATAAATCCTATATCCATTAATATTTCCTCAAATTTTTATACAATAAAAACCATTTAGAGAAATTATTCGTTCCAAAATCCCTCTTAGAAAACATGTATGGAACCAATTTTTTGGTGCCAAAATATTTAGTCTCATTAAATTATTTTATTTGAATAATTATTTAATAGAAATATCTAATGAGATACATGGTATGTTTATAGCTGGTGATGGATGGAATTCTATGGGGAATACTGCAAGTTCCATGAACATCGGGGGCTTTATGGGGGGAATTCACCTTTGGAGACAACAAAAGGAGTAAGATCATCGGTGTAGGTACCACTAGCTTTTCAAAACCTTCATTTAATGAAAATAATTTATATTTTAAATTCTAGAAGTGTATCTTACTTATAATAAATCAATTATGTGATAGTGGTTTTAATGTATCATTTTAAAATGGTGTTTTCATTTTTTTTGATTCTCATGGAAAGCATTTACTTATTCTTCAATATATCAAAATGTTTATATTATTAATTTAAAATCCATTGTAAGGGAAAATGGTAAATGTATTAGGGTGAAAGATAGTGAGTCATGGATATATAATAAATTCTGTATTAGTTATGCCACTCACACAATAATAAAATATTTCGAGAAACATGTTATATGAGATTTACCAAATTTGTGTTTCCAAAATACATTTTCAATTAACCAAGCCATTTTTCTGAATAAAAAAATCAGTATTTTAAACCTAAAAACTTTGTTTCAACCTCTATATCCCCGGAAATTATAAACAAAGATCTTTTATTACTTCCTTAAGTGGCTAGTATAGGATGTAAAACTTACACATTTGTTATTGACAATGATTATACATGTTTTACTTGGGCTTATATCTTGACACATTAATGTGAGTCATGTATTTTCTTTATTAAATATACTAAGAATATAAAAAATTTAAAAAAAGGTATAAGATCATTTTCCATTATAGTTATCATGGGGGAGAGATTAAAATTTAGGATTTTTAATATTTTTTTATTTCCTAAGGTTATAATTATTTTTTATCTATAGTGAACCATGTTTTTATTTGATGACTATTACATCATTTTGATGATAAAAAACATAATAAAATTACAAATCTAAGATCCAAAGGTTTAGTCCCTTTGTAAAATTAGGCTCATAAATAAATTTTATATAATAAAACACAAACATTTAGTTAAATGTGTATTCTATATCCTTCTAAAATCTCTTATTCTCCATAGTACATGTAATTACTAGAGGATATACATCAATGAAAGGGGTTAACTGAAAGTCTACTAATAGGATGAATAAGGGAAATGAATCAATAGAGTATAGGTGAGAATAATCCTCAACATACTATTATTATAATAGAATCATCATCAACATTAGTAGAGAAACATATGATAATGTCGTGAAATTTGCTTATTCATAAAAATGAAACATCAGGTCCTAATGGTCAAACACCATATATAGTTGTGAAAAAATATATCATTATGTTCACACTTAACATATGTACATAATCATAACAACATCTTATTAAAAAACATACCATCAGGATGATGAATAATAAAAATCATCATAAGATGTAAATCAAATTACCCAATGAATTGTAAGGATATATAATTCATATCACACCCATCACATCATAACATTTATGTTATCATGCATTCCACAAAGAAATAATAACAATCATAGACATCAATTAACAAATGGAATTTATTGGGATTCATAAGGATTTCATCAATCATGATTTTTTAAATAAATGTTTTGTTCCCAAATAAAAACGGGAAAAATATTTGGTATAAGAATTTTCAGTCTTGAGTGAAGAAGAAGAAACTCAAGAGGATTCAATATGTTATTTCGGAAGAAGATATCTTTCTTGAAATATTTTTATAGATCATGAAATCATGTTGGAATCATTTATGTCCTAGAAAAGAAATGGAAAAAATAATGAAATGATATTGAAGAAACATTGCAGAAATATTTATACCAAATAAGTTTTTAAATATGGATAACCCAATGATAAACTTTTTTTTTTGAGAATCCCTTTACCTTAACTCTTTCCTTATTTCATTATTTATATGCCTACTGAATAAAAAAATAGTTTTATTAAAACCATTATTATGATGATAAAAATAGTCATGTATTCAATTATTTATCAATTATAATAATTCAATTAAAATTATTAATTTTTTGTTGATGAAATTGATTCATTTTAAAATCTTTTTTCTTAAATATTTTCATTTTCTCTTTTATTCCTTTATTTTTTCTCAAAGTCATTTATAGAAGATTATATTTAACTCAAGAATCATATAATAAATGTAATTACTTATTTATAAATTATATATAATTAATATTATCCATACATAAAATTGGTTAAAATAAATTTCTTAACAATGTCTCTGTAGGTGGTTAACCATCCATTAATGGGACATTGTCGAAAGAGAAGGAAAGAGAAGTATGAAATTTGTATTTTTCAAAAATATGATAATTAATGTTGGGTATAATAATGAATATAAGGTAAAATTAAATACTAAATAATTTTATAGAATATATTATTGAAATTAATTGGGAAAATATATGATAAATAATAAGAAAATATGGAAGAGTTATAGAGACTTTATCTCTCCTTAATCTAGCTTCTCTTGTATAACAATATAAATCCCTTAGTGATTAGAGATGGATTGAAAAATAACGTCCCTATGTATTATAAGGGGTATGAGAAAGAATATTTATGAATATATTTCGATTTTTAATTTGTTGTAGGAGTGGTATTCCAAGGAAATTGAGGGGGGTTATTTATACTTTAGGAAAGGGGAATTTTTAGATCAAAATATTGAATAAAATTTTATATCCAAGTTAAACCTTGTAAGAGTTATTTTTTGGAATCATAAACTATATTTGAATTAAATAACATTATTTTAAGACATTAATTAACATTACATTTGTAATTCATTAGTCTAATTTAAAATAAATTTGGAAAAATGATAAAATTATAATTTAATGTAATACTTTAGATTTTTAGGCTTTGGGATGTAATTTTTAGGTTTGGTAATTAAGTTTATCTTATTTAATGACTCATTTATGAAATTAAATAAATCATGTCTGAACCAGTTTTTATAGAAATTATTAGTTTATTATTGAACCATGAATTAAGTTATTTTAGATACATTCATTATGTGAAAAACTGTATTTTTACTATTCCTTAGAAAATTGAGGTATTTCAAAAAATTACCAATAATACCCTTTGTACAATTAAGATGTGCTGATTTCAAAAATGATATTAAATTTATCAAAATAATTTTCTAAAATTTTTACTTTAAAACTTTAATATAAAAATAATGATTTTTACAAAATACTTTAAAATATATTTTATTAAAAATGTGTTTATTTTTTCTTTGTTATTTTTAAATCATGATATTTTGTTTGTCATTGTGAAATTTTATTTTTTAAATTATTCAAGATAAATATTATTTAATTCAAAAAAATTTATTTTGAGGTAAAATTATCATTCCAATAGTTAGGTTACTAGTCCAATGGTGACATTACTTTTCCAATGGTCACATAACCTCTTATATATAATATTTCATTCTTTCTCTCAATTTCCAATTAAATTCCTCTCACGGTTATATATTTCCTTTTTCTAATAAATTGATTGGTTTATTAATATTTTTTTTATATAATTTTTATAGTGTAGGCCATGATTATAGTATATTGGGGTGTTCCATATTTTCCCATTCTAGATTTTTTATTTTATAATTTTTATTTGGTTATAATATTTGGAATTTTAATCATTTTCAATATAGATTAATCTAACAGGGTTTATTAATGATATAATTTTTTATCTTATTTATGTGTATAATACTATATATTATTTGAAAACACTCATTTATATAAAAAGAAGAAATATCATTTGTAAAATTTGGGTCATTGCCTTCTTTCACCCTTTAGAAATTTCATCCCTAAAATTATAACTCATATTATCAGTAGAGAATAGGTGATGGTACCTTTTCATTATTTCCTCAGGTACCCATGTCACGTATTAATACTTATGGTTCCTTCATAACACTTTGGTCTTGTGATTAGCCTTTTTTCATAGAGGTTTATCTCTACTGTCCAAAAATTTCACTGACTACTCCTCATGAGGTTGATCAATTTTCAACCCTACCACCTTTGAATTTAGTTCATGAGAGGGATCTAGTATCTACTTCCTCAAGATTGATACATGGAATAAATAGTGTACTTATGAAATTTTTGGTGCATGTATTAGTCGGTTAGAAACATCTTAAACAATATCAAGAATCTAAAAATAGGTCGATGTACCTATTAATTAGCTTCACTTTATTTTCAAACCATGTGACTCTCTTATATGGTGATATTCAAAGGAAAAAAAATTCTTCTCATCAAACTCAAAGTCCCTTCAATGTTTTTCATCATATATCTTTTTCCAACACTAAAAAAATTATATGTTGATTAATGTGTCTCACTTTATCAATCATCTCTTGAATAAGATCTGGTCCAAGTAGATTTTGTTCACCAGATTATTCAGAAAAAATTAGAGTTCTACATTGATTCCCATACATAGATCCATATAAATCCTTTAGAATACCTGAGTGGAGACTGTTACTATATGATAACACAACCAATGTGAGATTTTTATCTTATCATCCTTTGAATTCCACTAAATAGGATCTTAGAATATCCTTGATCATCTTAATAGTCCTCTCAGATTCCCCATCAGTTAGAGGATGATAGGTCATGTCGAAATTAAATTCATTACTCAAATCCTGTTGAAGACTTCTATATAATTTATATGTGAACCTTGCATCACAATCAGATATGATTGAAAGTGTAACCCCATGTAGCCTCACCACTTCCTTCACATATATCATGGAATGCTTATCAACCAAGAAATATTCCATATTGGAGATAAAATTATTTGTATTGGTGAGTCGATCCACCATAACACATATCACATTGATTGATTTATATTTTTTTACAGACTAATGAAAATGTACATAGTGGCATTATCCCATTTACATGTATATATAAGAAATGGTTTCTTCATTCCTTTGGACTTATGTCACTATATTCATCTTTCTAACATACCAAACAAAATAATATATACTCTATAATCCCCTTCTTCATGTTTTCTCAACAGAAGTGTTCTCTAGGATCACAGTACATCTTTGGGATTCTAATATGGATAGAGAAAGGTGAGGTATGTGAATTATCAAATAGATCTTTAATCCAAGGTGATGAAGGCACCCGAATCCTTGTTCCAAAACGAATCACATTATCATCATCGATTTATAACTCATATAGCTTCTCATGTTTTTTAGATTTCAATTTATTTTGTAGTTCTAGATCATCCATTTGTGAATCCTTGATCTTAAATTCGATATGTGGTTAGAAAATAATTTCAGAATGGTATGATTTATTTCTCTTTATTGTTATTTCCAAATTCAACCTTTTCATATTCATGAAGATAGGGTCTATCTCAATTCACAACATGGACAAGGTAGTGGGTTATTTTATGATAAGAGAAGTATCTACCT
Source organism: Viscum album (assembly GCA_963277665.1). Lineage (NCBI taxonomy): Eukaryota > Viridiplantae > Streptophyta > Magnoliopsida > Santalales > Viscaceae > Viscum > Viscum album. The sequence goes on from OY728162.1 coordinate 943,403,478, forward strand.
TGTTCTCCTCTCCCAAGTGGTAATGAATTGATAAATAATAGTCTTTGACTACCTCTAACTGTCTTATTTGATTCATTTTTATTTACTTATCAATTAATATATACATTAGACTCTTGTGATCATTATATATGTAACACTTTTCACTATATATGTAGTGTTACCTAATTATCAAGGAAAAATCATAGCTTCTAGATCTATAACATACATCAAGTAGATTTTCTCATGGATCTTAAACTATTATGATCCATAGAGTAACACCATTCATTTTGAAAGTGTAAACAACCCATGAATTTCATTAATCATTATTGTATATCAGAAAAACATTCTCAATTTTTTTTGTTTGAGTACAGGTTCATTGATTAGCCGATTTTTGGGCTCCCTAAATATTTCATCACATTCTTCTATCCATAAATACATTACCACATTCCACATTAAGATCATTATAGGGATAGAAAATAATGATATTTTTAACAAAAAACATCATTAGTACCCAAATAAGACAAGAAAGCATTGTATTTTTGTGACAGTAGTGGGTCTGGTCCATTCCTCAATTACTTTTTTCATTGAAGGGTCTAAATAAATTCACTCACTTGTGATTGATTTTCCCATGAATGTGACATGCTGCATCCCAAATTCACACATTCAAAATTTGGAATATATTTTCTGCTTCCATAGTTTTGAAATAATAATATCTATATTTTCTTGATGTTCCTCCATTAATTTTGATTAAATGATAATATCATTGATAAGAAATAAAAAAATCTTCTCAACATTGTCTCTAAAGACAGTACTTATAAAATACTAGAACATTCCAGGATCATTTGTAAGACTCAAGGGAATCACTACGAAATCATAGTGTCTATTTATTGTAGTGAAAGCATTATTATAAATATATTCCTTCTTCACCTTCATTTGATGATATAAAAACTAAAGATTTTCCATTAATAAGTACAGAGTTCTATAAAGTTGATCGAACAAGTCACCAATCCTTGGAAGATGTTACTTTTTCATTATTGTGACCTTATTGAGTTCCCAATAATTGATAGAGAGTCAAATTAATCAATTGTTTTTTCCTTACAAGGAGCACTAGTTCAACCCAAAGAAATTAAATAGTCTATATTAAACCTTTTTCCAAGTTCTCCTATAGTTTCTACTATAACTATTATAATTTGTTTTGTTCCATAATATATGGAACTTTTTATATATGAGTGGCTCCGGGTATTATCTCGATTGTGAACTCTAACTCATGATCTGGGGGAATTCCAGGTAACTTCTAAACAAATACATCAATTTAATATCTATTAATGGGAACATACACCTGGTTGATATCTTATTTTGACTGAAACATGTAATGAAGGTGGGATTCTATTGATGGGAATTAACTCTGAAAACATTGAGTGATTTTCCAAATGAGACTAATGATCTTCCTTGTATGTCTACAAGAGAATTGGATTGTTTAAGATATGAAAGGATATTTCAATTTACTAAATATTTATGTGTACTATATATAACGAGAGACAATCCATGCCCAACATAGCATCTAATTACACAAAGTTAACTATTAGAAGATGTTTTGGATGAATCTTCCCATATATGCCAACGTGAGAATATACCAACACATAGGTTGTAATTATATCACCTCTTGGTGTTTCTATAGGTATCTCCACATCAATGTATCAGGGTGTTGATTCAATAGTCCTAGAAAACATTAATCATATAAAGGAATCTATAGAACCAGAATCAAATATGAATTTTTTAATTTTTGAGTCAATATTAAGTTTACATCATAAGAATCCATTTTATTGCTCCACTTCGTTAATAGTTATGGAATAATATTTCCCTCACTTATTTGGATTTGGTTTCTACTAACCTAGATTGCAATAAAGGATTAATGTTTTAGTGCAATGGCTTGTGTAGTTCTCTTTCTCAATATAGTTTATGTATTGAACCATTGGTGGTGCATTAGGAGGTTCTCTCTTTCATAATAATGTCGGGCATTAGGCGATGCATTAGGTGGTGCAATGACATTTGTACTTCTCTTTTTCTCTATAGTTTATGTATTGAACCATTGGTGGTTCATCAGGAATAATTTTTTAGTGCACCGACATGTGTATCTCTATTCTACATTCATGAGCTTTGTTTCCTTCTCTCCCACACATGAATTGTTTCCTCATTCCTTTAAGGTAGTTCCCACGATGTTTCTTCCCAAATTTTTGAAACATGGGTGGTTAGATCTTCTTTCCTAATTTTTAATTTGACCCACCAATTTGATAATGTATTATTATCTTCTTATCTACAAAAACATTAGACCATTATATAAATTTAATATCATCTTTTAGATCACATTAAACCACTTATCCATAAATTACAATGTCTCAGATAGTTAGATCCTTTCAATGGTATGGTTTTAAACTACAAAATAATCTATCTATTTTTTATCATTGCTGATAAAGAGTCCCAAGTCCAATCATTCATGTCTTCTAAATTTCTCTTCATAAGTTTTTGTATGTTCAAATTAATTTTCATCATCTCTATAAATTCTATCTCTACATTTATATGAAGTGTTTTAAAGAAATACTTTTTAATAAATATTTTGTTAAATTTTTCCCCCCAATAAATTCTATTCCATCCTTTATATTGGTGTTGTTTATCGATTACCACACTTATCTATTTTTTCTTTTTGGGTAATGGAGGATGTTCCACATAATTCATGTTATTACTCATATCTTAGTCTAACTGGTTAAGAATTTCCATGAATATTTAAACCACACCTTCCCTGGAATTGGGATGTCATTCAGATAATCATTGTATTGTCCCTCACATGGTTTGTTATATTGGTTTCTCCTCATTCCCACTATTTTCTAAAATGGAATTGTTTTAAAAAACATAATTCTATAAGTAATAAATAATTTTTTTATTTTTCACAATTAACTCTAATGTTGTATCATTTGGGATCACAATGTTAAGAATTTTTTTAAGAAAATATTCTTGTAAGTTTACATATACAGAGACTAATACTGAGGATTTTCAATAACATTATCTAATCATAATTTCCAAATTAACTAAACCATGATTCAATATGAACTATAATGACCAATGGTTTTATTACTTGAATATTACATCATTTTAAAGATAAAAACATAACAACATTACAAATATAGGATCCAAAGGATTAGTGTTTTGGGAAAATTACTCTTATACAGAACATGTATATAATAAAACATAAATATTATTTAAAACATTCTCCATTTTAAATATAAAATATATCCTTCTATAAAGTATATTTAATCTCATGAGGATATACATCAATGATTGGGGTGAGAAGAAAGACCAGTAAAAGGTTGAATTAGGTTTGTGAATCAATATAACATTTGTCAGTGTAACAATCATCATTATATAATATTCATAGGATTTTCATCAATATCTTAACGGAAAAATGTGAATGTGGTAATGCATAAAAACAAAACAACATGGAATTTTAGTCAAATACCACACACGGTTGGGAATAAAGATTGCATCATGTCCACACATAACATATGTGCATGAACATAAAATCATCTTTTGATAAAATATAGCACCATGTTCATGAATAATACATATTATATCTTTAGACTAATAAAATAGCATGATGCATTGGAGGGACACATAATTATGGACCCACCTGTCACATTATAACATTTACATAATCATTTTTGGAACATAGAACATCTTGCAATTATAGTCACGAATTAACCCATGGAAAGGAATGGGTTTCATAAGGATCTAAACAATCAAGATTTCATGAATAAACATGTGGTTCCCAGATTAAAAATAGGCAAAACATATTTGGTATAACAATCATTATTCATGAGTGAATAAGAAACAACTTAAGAGGTGTCAAGATATGATTTTGATAGAATATATCATTTAGAAAATCGTTGTATTTTTGAGAAAATCAAGTTGGAAATAGGTATAAACCTGAAAATATAAGGTTAGAATATTATAATTATATTTAAGAAACATTAGATAAATATTTATACCAAATAATTCATGAAATAGGGATAACCAACAGATAAATATTTGGGTTCAAGAATCCCATGAACTTAATTTCCACCTTATTTTGTCACTTTTTAGTATCCTAAATAATTAACAAAGATTTTTTTAAACCATGATTCCAATGTTATTTATAGTAATATATCATTGTATTTTTGAATTGTAATCATTATATTATATTTCATAATTTCTATTGATGAAATTCATGAATTTTATATGATGTTTTTTTAATTCTTGTTTCAATTTGATTTATATATTTTTAGAAAAAATAATTTATAAAAAAGTATAATAAACTCTTAAAGCATGTAATACACGTAAAAAATTATTTATGTGTTATATATAATTAATATTATCCATCCATGAAGGTGTTTATAAGAATTTTTTGGCAGTTCCTCCTTAGGTGGTTAATAGACTTTTAATGGGACGTTGTCAGAATAACGGGAAAGGGAAGTATGAAATTTAAATTTTTCATAAGTAGGATAATTATAGTGGGTTGAAATAATTAATATAATGTCAAATTACAATGAAATTATTTTTTTAGTATATGGTTTTGAATGTAATTTGGAAAAGGAATAATGAGAAGAAGAAAAGAGGTTAGATTAAATAGAGGCTTAATCTCTCCTCGGGGTATCTTGTCTTCCACGACATTGTTACTCCCTTAGTTATGGGAGTTGGATTGCTCTAGAATGTTACTAAGTCATATAAAGGGATTCATAGGGTCTATAATTTCATAAATTGGTCTTTGGAATATGTGGTAGGATTAATTTTCCAAGGGAAGGGAGAAAAGTAATTTATAATAGAGGACATGGTCATTTTTAGAATAAAATATTATAGCTAAGGTAAACCATGTAATAGTGATTTTATTCAAATTAAAAACTATATTTTAATAAAATAAAATTATTTTACAACTTTGGTTAACTATATAATTCAAATTCCATTGTTTAATAATATGAAAGGTTGAGAAATTAGTAAATAATATTTTAATGCTATACTTTAGATTTTTAGGATTTAGAATGTACTTTGTAGGTTTATAAATTTAGTTCATCATTTTTTAATTGTTCATTTAGGAAATTAAATATTTCATGGAAACACCTCATGTTATATAAATTATTATATTATTATTACACCATGAATGATTTAATTTATGATACATCGGTTATGTGTGAAACTATATTTTTACTATTCACCTAAAAATTGAAGTATTTCCTAAAATTAACCACTAAATAACCCTTGAACCATTTGGAACGTTTTTTTCCAAAATTATATTCATTTTATAAAAATAAATTTCTAAAATAGATATTTTTTCTATAAAATATAAATATAATGATTTTTACAAAATACTTTAAATTATAGTTTATCAAAAATATGATTATATATTCATTATATTTTCTTAATAATGATTTTTGTTTTTTCAATTTATAGAATTTATATTTCAATATATTAATCATGAAAAATATTATGTAAACCATAATTTATTATTTTTCAGTAAAATTAGAATTACAATGGTCGTGTTTCTATTCCAACAGTGACATTACTATTCCAATAGTCACATTACTTCCAATACATACCACTTCAATATTTCATATAATATTCCACTCAATTAATCTCAAGGTAATATATTTCCATTTTTCTAGATGTTTATTCTTTTACTAATATGGTTTTTTCTTTTCTATATTGATGGCAGTGGAGTAATGATTCTAATAGATTGGGGGATCCATATTTTCACATTTTAGAGTTTCTATTTAATATTTTTTGTCCAGTTTTAATGTTTGGAATTTTAATTATTATCATTACCAATTAATGTAATAATTATTATTAATGGTTGTTTTGTTTTTCTGGGTATAATACCATAATATATATTTTAACACTCAATTATTTCAATAGATAAATATCATTCGTAATCTCTTGGCCATTAAATTATGTGTACCTAGATCTCCCTAACAAAATATTATTGTGGAAATAGGAATTTTATCCTCACATGGCATTTCTAAAACTTTAATAATTTAATTTATTATCCCTCAATTGTTTTTGGTTTAGGTATTGAATACATAATTTTAAACCATTATGTATGTACTTGTACGAACACTTCTTAAAAACACCAATTATGAGCCAAAGAAATGTATATTTCCAAAGATTAGTTATTTTAATGTGTTTGGTTATAGATGTATCATTCTTGAAGTCTATGTTAATCTTGGAAAATTTTAACCTAAATCGAATGATGGTACCTTTCTTGGGTATTCCCACTAAAGTAAAGCTTACTAGGCTTTCAATAAGTGAACCAAAAAAAATTAAATAATCTATTCACATGAAATTTGATTATAATTAACCCAAAAATCATTATAAAATTTATTATATTTAGCTATACCCTAATAATTTTAGATTTATTGATCCTTGACCACCAAAAGATATTTAATTTGTAAAATAATCTGACCCTTTTCCCAAGGCATGGGTTAAATATAAATACAATCTTATAAAAAATATAGGATGTGATTTTAAAGACGGTACCCATACTAGGACATCTATTTTAAATGAAATAGGATATTTCACTTTTTTCACACTAAGGGCACTAAAAAACTTGATGATTCTCTTAATTATAAAAATTGGGTTCTTTCTATACTAGAGGAATTAAATCAATTTAACTAAAACTTTATTTTCACTCTTATGGAAAGTCTCAATGATCGGCTTGTTATTGGCCTAAAACGGATTTTTATAAATAAAATACATAAGTAGGGTAATATCACCAAAAACAAATCTTGACTTATAGAAAATGGAAATATCCAAAAATAAGGCATTGATTATGGTAAGTCCATTTCTTATTTCACTCAACTTGAATATATAAAGATCTTTTTGGAATTCATATCTAACTTAAATTATATATTTTTTCAAATAGATGTTAAAATTACATTTTTAAAGGGTTTTATCTCCAGAGATTTTTTTGGATCAACCTGCTGGTTTTGATGATTAAAAATTTGTTGGATCATGTATTCAGGTTAAAAAATGAAATCTACAACCTGAAGAAATCCCCTGAGTCTTGAAATTAATGGTTGACTAATTTTCTTTTAATTTTTTTTTGAAATGGGTAAAGTAAATTAAACGTTTCTTAACAAATATTTCAATGTATATTTTAAACATTCAAATTTATGTTAATGATGTCGTTTTTAACTAGAGAATATATTTTTAAGGAATTTTTTAATTTAATGAGAAATTAATTCAAAATGAGTTTTATTTGAGAACATTAATTTATTCTTTAGCTTCAAATTTTAAAAAAATAATTAGATGAAATATTTCGTAGATAAATTAATCACTCTATTGAGATTTTAAAGTATTTTGGTATAGATATTGTTAAGGATGTTAGTACTTCAATTAGTACTTCATATAATCTTACATTAGATAAAGTATGTAATCAAGTGTATGAAATGATTTATAGATGTATGATTGTTAGTCATATATATCACAACATGACCTAAATAGACCTCACATTAAGTGTATTCCTTTATACACATATTCAACTTAATCCAAAGGTACCCCATTAAAAACATATCAAAATTATTTTAAATTATTTTAGAGAAACTGAAAATATTGTTTTATTTTATCCAAAAAACACAAATTTTGAACATTAATTTTCTTCCAATGTAGATTTTAGTGTGTTCCAAATTTATGGGAAGAGTGAATATTGGGATTTCCGTATACTTGGAAAATCCGTCTTCTCTTGGTGTATTAATAATAGAAATTCATATGTTATTTTTACAACCAATGAAAAATATATTTCAATAAGGAGTTGTTATGCCTAAATCATTTCGATGAAACATACTCCTCTAGATTATGGATTCAATTATGATCATGCATAAATTTAGTGTGAAAACAATCATTAAATGTCTATTTCTAAAATTTCAATTTTAAAATCTCTCACAATGAACATCTTAGGAACTATTTTTATAGATACTATGTACAAAAAGTTGAAATCATGCTAGATTTTATTTTCAATAATCCTTAATTGTTATAAATATTCGATAAACACCTTTTGATAGAGAATTTTCATATTTTAAGAGTGGAATATGAATTTCATGCTAATAATAAACTCATTATGATTATCATTTGTTAATTCCTTCTATAAATTATTATTTTTTTAATCATTAATTTCATTTTCATAATTTATCTTGTGTTTGGGTTGATTATCTTTTTTAACTCTCATATGTTTTTTTATATTTTTCATTTTTGTCTTGATTAAAATGATATAATATGTCCAACTTATGATTTTAAAAAATAATCATCATCTGAGGAGGGGTTGACCCTATTTACTGATATGTTGCAAGAGAGAGACATATATTCCACGTTGATTGGATCCTTTTGAAATTAAATGATCTATATTTAGGGAAAGGCGCATGTGGTGTGCATTTTTTGGTTTTCAAAAGGTTATTTAAAAATATGAAAACTTTATATATTTTTAACCATTTTTTCATTTTTTTTGTAACACTCCTTATTTTCAATTTATAAATAAATAATTATTTTTTTTCTCTCATAAGAATATTAATGATTGTCTTAAAATTTTAAATAATTATTTTTTCTTAAAAAACATTTCATGATTTCATTAATATTTATTTGTCCTAGACCTTAAATATGATATTATTAATAAGATAAATTGAGGAAAGGAAATCACCAAAAAATTTATAATCTATATCAAGTCTTAATAATTATGATTTTATAACATCATGGGGGGTGATTTGTTTTTATGTTATGGAAGAAGATCATACTTTTTTAAATTAATAAATATAAAATTTATGATATTTTGATTTTTGATAATAAAAATTGGGGATAAAATCTCAACATTAGCATTGAAAAGTATATTCATTTGGTTTGAAAATAAAATTGGTGGAATGATTTTCATTATAAAGGCATTTAATAAAAAATTATTGAAATATTATTTCTTAGCAGAATTTTTTTATGAAATATTGAAAATATTTTTAAGCTGTGTTAACAAATAGTTATTTATTACTGCATTTTTATTATTTATTTCATATGTGTTTGTGATCATCAAAGATAAGGGGAATAATGTGAACTTATATAGTGACCTAAGACATTCATAATAAAATATAAAATATTTTTAGATGAATATTGAATACATTTCATTAACACATTCCATAAGACCATAACAGTTTAGTGTATTTAGATACTATAAATATAATCTTTTTATTTCATGAAATATATTCAACATCTTCCACATTTATCATCTCACATAGTACTCCCATTAGGCATACCCTACCAAAAACATTATTCAAAACATGGAGAATGAAATGTAATAAAGGGTTATCTTAGATGATAAGTATGGGTAAATATAGGAGATATCAATCATTGATCATATAAAATCATAAGACATGTATACCGACATTTGAACAATAACATAACATAGGAATTTCATAAAAAATATTTCATAGATCATAAAAATGAGTCATGGCATAAAACATTGTCATTTCAGAAAACATGGTTCATAAGATTAAAAAATAATAATAAATGAATCATGAACCATAATATCTTGTAATAAAAGTGTAGAACCCTCATAAATAATAAAAATCATATGTGATGGTTAACTACGATGACTATAAACATAATGGATAAAAACTTATCACCTATTTATCATTGTTGATCAGGATGTGCCTATTTCTAATAGTTGATTAGGACTCAACTATTTCCCATAGTGTATCAAGACCAGCTACTTATATCCAATTGTTTTATCATGAGTATAATAATTTACCCAGTGCACTAGATAGAGATATAGATCCCACCTGTGTTATAATGAGAACCAAAATTATGTGTTCCACAATATCATAATGTAATTATCGTATCATCACATCATCTCCCTTGTAAATAATATAGGTTTTATAAACATTTCATTAATTATAAATACCATAACCAAAGAAAAAAATGGGTTTCCTAAAACATTCATCAATATAAACATTAACCATATAGATAATTAATATGTATGATATCATTCAATATTATCCCTAATAAATAATAAGTATCATCAATGGATGACATAGAAGATGGAAAACAATTTTGAGTAATTTCTTAGAACATTTTTGAGGAAAATATCCTTTCCACTTTGAAAAACACATTAAAAAAATTAAACATTTCCAAATTCATTTACTTTGAAAATAACATTGGAATAATATAAAGGATTATTTAAAAAAAATATAAAACATTTCTTGTGTAAAATTCTTTTTCCACTACGAAAAAAACTTTTTAAAACATACATTTTTTTAAAATACATTTCTTTAAAAATTACGATGGTAAATAATAATGGAAACAATAAAACAACAAGTTAGTGATGATGGGGAAATATATTTTTCATGTTGTATGTTTTAAAACAAAGAGCCCATTAACATTTTTAATAAATTTCAAATGTAAAATATTTTTTTAAAATGACAAGAATAGTTATTTAAAAAATTATCAAAAGTAAAACCTGGGTAAAAAATTCATTAATAATTATTTTGATTGATGTTAAATAAATTTGAAAACAATTTGAAAAACATGCTTAGGGATGAAAAATGTTTTTTGGTCGAAGATAGAAATAAATTAAGTTTTCATTAAAAACATTATTTTGGCCTCTTTAGTACATAAAGAGATAATTATGGATGGAAAACATGAATTTTTGTTAAATGACCATATAAGAAAAAAAATTATGAATTAATTGTGAAATATATCATAACATTTCATCATCTATAGCATAATCATAAATAATCCAGATAAACAATGATATTGTAACGTCAAACCTTTACCACATCAGTATCTTATTAATTTCCGGAACTAATAATGAATAAAATTAAATTGAATATTTCATATAAAAAAATAATTAGATTGATGATATAAAATTTCAACAAAATACTATATACCCCTCATAGAAGAAGATAGGTTTATAATAGAACTTTTGACCAAAGAAGGAAATTTGAGACAAAAATTACCTTACTACATTGGTAACATTGAAACCATAAGCCCCATGAAATAGATATAATAACATTTATATATAAATTCATATTTTTATTTGTATAATAATAATAAAATAAATTTATGGGAATTATATACACAACATAAATGTAACACATGGTGAATATGGAATTTTCCTATAGAAAATAAAAGTGGGATGAAAATTCCTTACATTATGTCTTAACTTCCTTCATGAATATTAAAAATCATGAATAATATATATAGGTTTTTTATAAATACATTACACTACCATAAATATATATATATATCACCATATATTATTTACTTATTCCCTTTTATTACCTTTTTATTAATAATTCTTTGTTAAAGTCGTGTTTCAGGAAATGAATACATTGTTTTTTTTTTCTATGTTTTGATTCAATATTTCATTGGTAAAAATAATTTGATAATGGTTAAATGATATCCAAAATATTTACCAAGATATAAATATCAAATATATTCTCTTAATAAGTATTTATGTTAGTCCACAAAAGATGGAGATAGAAAATCAAATACTATCTTCATGGAGATAGTAGGCCATATATACCCATTAACACGACATCCATTTTCCTCATGAATTGTAATAAATAAAGGTAAGTAAAATAGTAACATTAAAAATAATTTTTATTTCATATATATATCACATATATTCATTAATAATATCCTTTCACCTTTTATGTAAACTGTGAACGAATCACATCTCTTCACAAGGCGGTAGTCTACTATATAACTAGTGATATTATCATATTCTCACAAAATAAAATGTAAGAAGTTAATTTAGTAAAAATAATTAAATAAGTATGATATTATCATAAATATATTATTTAAACATTTAATCCATCATTATATCCATCCATGATAGGTGGTGATCAAAAGACGAATAACATCGATTCACGAGGTGATAGTAGGTTGTGCACAAAATTGACGATTTTGTATCATATTTGATAGAGAAGTAGAAGGATTTTAGTAGTGTGATTAACATAATAAAATTAAAATTTATGTAAGATACTTATTTTGTTATATAATTTGGTTTTAAAAATAATTTAAGGAGGTGTAGTAAAAAATAAAATTAAATTCCTAGTAACATTCGTTACCTCTTCTTCAAGAAACATCATTTAGTTTACACCAAGAAAATTCATAGGTTTTATTTCTAAAAAACATACGAATTATATGATTATATGATAGAATTATGGAAGCTATTTGTTTAGTTATTTTCAAAAACAAATGTTTTTGGAGTTGTGAAGAGGATAAGAAAGGTGTTGACAGTTTATATGTTAGGTGAGTGGCACACTTGTAATGTTTTGAAGAGAAAAATGTGTACCCTTTTTTCACAAGAAAAAACACTAAAAAATGGTACATTATAAATTCACAGAGGATATAAGGTTTACATATTCCCATAAAATTTGTTTTTGTACGTTTCTTAGTCAATTTACCCCTTATCTATTTAGTTCAACAAATAGTAAACACATTTTCACCTTAACTGTAGCAATTAATTTTTAGAATTTTGACTATTTTTTAGGGTAAAAAATAGTATGAAATTATTATATAATATAAAATATTCTGATTAAAAATATGAAACCATTTTTAAAAATTCCATTCATATATTTTTTTAATATTTAATTTAAAAATAATCTCATAAACACCATGAAAAAAAATTTCCAAAGAGAAAATTTTCAAAATTATAAAATATATTTATATAGATATTAAATATCTAATTGAATAATATTACATAAATTTTTATTAATAGATATATAATCAATAAAATTTAAATTTTAAAACCATATTTAGAAAAAAAAAATTATGTTTTTAAATGCTCAAATAGAATGACAATTCTTAATAAAAACCGTATTTTTCACTATTAATCCAAATGTGTATCTTCTCACAAAATTATCAACAATTCACAATAAAATAATGTTTATGTTATGATAAAAAATATTAATTACATTTTTTAAATATAAATTTTAATTATTCAAAAACACAATTCTAATAATAATTTCATAAAATGTGTTAAGACATCTTTTAAGAAAAATATAATTTTTAAGTATATAATTGGATTTATTTTTATCTCATGACTAGAATAAAAATATGATTAATGTAGAGACATTTTATTGAATGTATAGTATATAAATATTGTTAAATTATCCAACAAAATTAATTAATTTAATTTATTAATATAAAACATGTTTGTAAATAGAAAAATAGTTTTTTTAGAAAAATATTTACTTTATTTTAAAATCATTTTTATTCTAATTTTAATTAATTGGTCTCCCAAGAATTAATTTTATATATATAACTAAAATATATATTTTTATAATTTAGTAAATCTTATTCATACCCACCATTCTAATGGCTAAGAGATAACTTTAATATTAAATATTAATATTTTAATTGTATGTCGCATTTTGTATAAATATGGTGTTGTGTAAAACACAAGCTATAATAAATATTTCTTATTAAGCATGCTAGAAATATTGTTTCATGTAACATAACGAAAATATGTTGTGGTTTTTAATTCAAGATAAAATATTTTTTGTGTGTATTGAAATATATCAAAAAGATTAAATTTATTTGAAAAATAATTTACAATATCTAGGGGTGTTACATTCTACCCCACGCCTTGAAATCAATTTCACCAAATAAATTAATCAATTTTCCCCCAAAGAAGGAATATAATTCTTCATCATTACATCATTAGGTTACCACTTAACATCCTAGTGATTGTCTTTTCACTAAAAAATTATCACGGGAGTGGTCTTTCTTTGTAAAACATTTTTTGTATGATCCAGAATATCCACCAGTTATTCCACATATGAAAGATCATTATCTAGTGGTATGACCATTGAGTTCAGTACAATTGAAGGTTCAAGTATGTAATTCCTTTTTTAAAATTATTTAAAATTAAATTATGGTTAAATCATTCATTAATAAATCTTTTTGAGCATGTTAAAACATTTTTTAAATTTTTTTTAGAAAACATGGCTATAGAAGAAGAATTTTTTTAATATATTGAGAAATCAAGTTGGTTTTCATTAAAACATTTTTGTGGTCTGTTGAGTACATTAACTAATTAATATTAAATGAGAAATTGTTTTTACGAAATAAAAAATTGGAGAATAAAATACAATATTTTATCATCAAAAGAATAATCATAAAACAATCCTAATAAACAATGAGATTTGTAACATAAAACCTTTACCACTTTTGTATCTTTTGAATCTTAATAACCATGAAATAATAAAATAAAATGATATTTGTTATATCATTAAAATAATTATTTTTATGATATGACATGTAAAAGGAGAATTATATAATCCTCATAGAATAAGATTGGTGCATAAAATAACTTATGTCCAAATGACATTAATTTAAGATAAAAAAATCCATTACCACATAGATAGCTTTGAAAATGCAAACCATAAGAAAGAGATATCCTCAAATTAATATATAGATACATATAATTTTCAATATAATCATCATAAAAAAATTCATGGGTGGTGTATACACCGAATAGAAGAAACTTGTGGTGAATATAATATTTTTCTCACAAAAAGAGTGAGATATAAATCTCGTACCTTAATTCAAGACATGCTTTATGCATGTTAAAAATTATATATAATAAATATATGATTATTATAAATATATTATAGAATAATAAAAATATATTTAATACCATATATGTTTTTATTGTGACCTTTAATTACCTATTTATTAATAATTCAATGTAAATGTCACGTTTTAGCCAATAACTTTTTTCAAGAATGTTTTTACCATGAAATAAATATAACATATATTAATTATATAATTCTTTATAGTAGCTCATAAATTATATATATATATAGAATAATGTAAACTATTTATATATATGACCAGTCATATGTATTCATAAAAATGTTTCCATTTTCTTAAATGATTGAAAGAAATAGTGGTAAATAATATTTTAGAATTAAATAATAATTTTTATGTTATAAATATTAATATTTTCATTAAACCCATCCATATTACCTTACATGTAAAGTGTGAATGTATCACATCGCTTCTTGAGGCGATAGTATACTGTATATAGAAGCGACATTATCATATTCCGTTACAATAAAAATTAACAAGTAATATGTTATATAATAATTAGAAAAGTATAATAATATCAAAAATAACCGATATATAAACATTTCTTCCACATGGTATTTTGGTAAGTATTAAGTAAGTGATTTTTAAATAAATGCATCCATGTATAGATAATACATGTTTTTTTGGCTCTAGAATAGATGTACCAACAGGGGACACCCAAAAATACCACTTTTAGTGAGACTTTAATGGGAACTATTGCACAAAAATGGGCCTCGCTGCTCACCTGTTTTGACACTCCCAATGGTCATTTTTTCTTAATCACTATATTTTTATCAACCTTTATGAATTATATATTCAAAATGTAATTATTATTAGATAATATTAATAACATATTTAACCATGGTATTTTATGACATAAAATTCCATTATAATTATATGATTTATAAAATTAACATGTTTCTCACTATGGTTTTTTTAATTTATAAAGAATTATGTGAAATTTGAGGAATAATTTATATGATGAGTGCAACAGAGGATGCATTGATGACATTCCAATGGAATCTAGAATGGAAAACTTCGGTAGGATGATGAATCAAGTAATAAGAGTTGTGAACAATAAATAGAATCAAGTCAAGATAAGTGATTCACCTCAAAGGGAACAACATCCCACTTAGTCTTTCATACTTCAATGGCCACCTTGTTTCAGTGGATCTACTAACCCATTAATTGTTGAAATATAGATAATATCTATATAAAAGATATTTTATGTGTTATATTGTTCATAGAAAGAGACATTTCCCCTAATAGTATACCTCTTAGAAGGAGATTCTAATAAGTGGTGGACAATAATTAAAAACAGAATTCCTAAAAGGTAGATTGATGTTATAGAATGGGAAGAGTTTAAGGGGATATTTTTTAATAAATATTTTCCCATTTTTATGTGAATTAAAATGGAGAAATAATTCCTAGAACTAAATCATAAGGAAAATCAATCAATGGGAAGCTATGAGATAAACATTACATGACATTCATGATGAACCTCTTTCTTTTTTATGAATCCTAATAGAAACTCGGATAGATTATTCAGTGTAATGAGACCCTATCTACATATAAATATAAAAAATCAAGACTATTAAAGAAATTAAAATATAGTGTGGAGTGCAATGAATATTTAATTTAATTTTAGAGAGATGAAATGGTCACATAGGTTTATAGATAAGAATAGGGAAATAGAACCAAATATAGGAAATAACATTAATCATGAATGAAGAGGAAGTAAAGTGAAACTTCCCGAATGGAAACAATTGTTGTAAAAATTATTTGGGAAATTCTAAATTAGGAATAAAAAGTGCAACATGTGAGAATGAGATTTCCTTATATCTTGAAACTATCATCATGAGGATAAGCCTCAAAATCTCAACCCTAATGAAAAAGTTAATATGGTGTAGGCGTAGATAGAATTTCGATGCATCAAGTTTGGATAGATTGGGCACATTTACAATCAATTTTAAAATAAAAACTAATGGTGGAAAATCACCACCATCATCACCATAGGCCATGATATCAAGTTCATGTGTTTCCATCACCAATGGATGAATTAGAGAATCCAAATTGTGTGGTGGTAGGCACAGTCATTATACTATCAAATATAGTGGGTCTATTGTTAAATTATGGTTCTATATATTCCATTATTTTATACTTTTTATCAAAGAAAATAGAATCAATACCTAATCTTCTAGAAGTATATTTTTCAATCTTGACTCTGGGAGTAATTATCCTAGCATCAACAGTTTATGGAAACTCTAGTATTATCATTGATGAGTATTATCTCAATTAAAAAATAGTTGTTTTTCTATGGTGTAATTAAATATTATACTAGGTGTTGACTATCTCTCACAATATAATGTTAATATAAACTATATAATTAATGAAATTTTGATAGTCTTGAATGTATAACCTACAGTCACATTCAAAGGAGAGATATCCCAGCTGAATCTTTTTCAAGAAGTGCCTCCCATATCCTTCTTTATGGAGATTATCGATGAGTAGGGAGAAGGATTTGAATGTATAAACATAAATAATGTCCCCATAATTTAGTAATACACTGAAATATTTC
Organism: Viscum album; assembly: GCA_963277665.1. NCBI lineage: Eukaryota > Viridiplantae > Streptophyta > Magnoliopsida > Santalales > Viscaceae > Viscum > Viscum album. Next base: position 943,420,669 of record OY728162.1, read on the forward strand.
CAAAGGAGTTACCTGGACCTCCTCTAGAAAGAGAGGAAAAGTTCTATATTTAACACATACATGGATCCACGATAATATCATATACCCCATATAGAATGGAAAATGTATACTTGGAGGAATTAAAGTAAAAAAATGAAAAATATTTTTTAGAATGGATTCATCCAACCATGTGTGTCACCATGTGGATCGTCTATTCTCTGGGTAAAGAATAATGATGGATCAATAAGTATAATAATTGATTTTAGAGAAATTAATGGGACCATAGTGAAGAAAAAGTACTATCTCCCATGTATTTGGTGATTTATTTGATCAGATTCATGGGGGTTAATTATTTTCCAAGATTGAACTTGATCTAGGTATCATCAATTGAGGGTGAATAAATAAGATATTCTAAAAACTACCTTCCAAAGAAGATGTGGGAATTGTGATTTTTTTTTATTCCCTTCATCATGACTAATTTTATTTCTATATTTTGTGATTTGATGGATAGAGTTGTTATGGATTACATTGAAAATTTCATTGTAGTTATTATTAATGATGTTATTATATATTTCAAAAGTCTCTAGAAGCCAAGGTATTATTTAAAGGTTATTTTGGGAACTCATATAATGGAGAAGCTATTTGGAAAATTCATAAAATTTAAATTATAGTAACAAAAAGATTCATTATTGGGGCACACTGTAACCAATTAAGGAATATTAGTTGTCCACGTGATGTCAATGGTTGTAGAGGAGTGGCCTCATCCAACAATTGTAACTGAGGATTTTAGTTTCCTTGTTTTATCAGGATATTATATAAGGTTTTTAAAAAATATTTTCATTTATTTGTAATCGACTAAAAAAGTTAACTAGAAAAGTGGAAAAGTTAAAATGGTCAAATGAGTGTGAATAACATTTCCAATAACTAAAAAATATATTATTTATTGCACCTATGTTAACTAAACCCTTTGTTAGATAAGGATTCATTATTTATAGAGATGCATCTCTAAAAGGGATTGATGTCATCCTCATGAAAAATGACAAGGTCATATCTTATGTATCGTGACAGTTAAAGAAACATGATCAAAATTACCCTACTAATGACCTGGATTTAGCTATAGTAATTTTTTATCAAAAAATATGGAGGCACTATATTTATGGTGAGAAATGTGATATATACATAGACCACCAATGTTTGAAGTATATTTTCATTGAAAAGGAATTGAACATGAGACAAAGTATATAGTTGTAAATTCTTAAAGAATTTGAATGTTCATTTAATTATAACCCCATAAAATTAAACAAAGATACAAATGCAATAGGTAGGAAGGACCATATTATGCTAAAAATGATGAAGATTCAAAGATATCGTTTGATCAAGGTCCTCATAAATTTTACATGCAAATCGTAATGTAAGGGACATCATGAACCCTATCCCAAATGATTTCTCAACAACCATTACTAGAGAAGATCAAGAAAAATCAAAGATAAGATCATTTTTACAAATAAAGATATATGTTGTGAAGAATTGGGTGTTTCCTAAGATCAATTTTAATCAAGAATGTGTATTGAAATTTCATAATAGTTTATGTGTTCCACCTATACCGATAATAAAGAAATTTCTTATGGATGAAACGGATACCTCTACATTCTCTATACATCCTGGAAGCACTAAAATGTATAGGGTCCTTCAGGATCATTATTTCTTGCATAATATAAAAATGGATATTGCTAACTCCACTATAAGGTTCTTAGTATATCAACATGTGAAGTCATAGAGACAACTTCCTAAATGTGTATTTCAACCACTACCCATGCCAACATGGAAGAGTGAAAATATAACTATGGACTTCATCTCTGGTATCCCAAGAACATACAATGGAAAACAATTGGATATGGGTTATAGTTGATCAACTCTCCAAGACAGTCCATTTTATCGCTATTTGGGAACATTTTTATCATCACCAACATTCCAATATATGCATAATGTAAGTGGAGTGGATGAATGGGGTGCCACATTCTATCATTTATGATTATGATCCAAGGTTTACAACTAAATTTAGATGATGTTTTGAACATACTTTGAATAATGAATTGAATTTCAGTCTGAACTATCTCCCCCAAACTAATGGACAATTTGAAATCACTATTTAAACAATTGAGGACATGCTGAGAATATTAACATTAGAATTTAAAAGATTATGGGATCAACTCATCCAATTATTTGAGTTATCATACAAAAAAAAACCTCCACTCGATTATTCAAATGTTACCATATGATGCATTATATGAGAAGTGATGTAGAAATCTTATTTTTTGGGATGAATTTGGTGAGAAAAAGTTTCTCATGATTGATATTTCACAAGAGATGAAAAAAAGGTTTATTCAATCCAACATCACATGATTGTTGCACAAATTTCATATAAGAGCTTTGCTGTCAGCCATGGATGGGGTAGGGAGTTTGAATTTGGAAAAATGTTTTCCTTTGAATATAACAATAGAAAAGATTCATGTTATTTGTAATGAAAGGGAAGCTTAGCCCTAGGTACATTAACCTTTTTGTGATCCTTGATTGCATTGAAGTAGGGGTCATTGGCTAGCGCATCCCCTAAATCTTGTTCAATTTCATGATATATTCCATTTATCCCTTTAGAAGATGTACATACATAATCCCTCACATGTACTGATTCCCGATAAGGTACAACTTTAACATGACCACTCATATGAGGACCGACCGATGGAGAACTTGGACCATAGAGAAAAGGTTCCTCGCAAAAATACTACCCACTTTGTAAAATTGTTATGGAGAAACCATAAATATAGATAATTGATGTGGGAATAGAGAAGACAATGAGACATAAGTACCTTTATATTTTCTCATCTTAGAAAACAAGCTGAAATTTCAGGGATGAAATTTCTTAAGTAGAGATGAATGTCGTGACCTGTACATTTTTAAAATGATATTTGTTCCAAAAATAAATTTTTAATACATATTATATAATATCATACATCTAAAAAATAAAGAGAAACCTATAAAATTTTTCCTCCTTATCAATGATCATTATATTAGTCAGTTATGGAACCAATTAAATTGTCAAATATTATATTGTGTAAAAAAATATAAATATAACTACTAAATTGGGAAAATATGGATTACCCCAATCTGCTAGAATCATTTCTCCAATAAGAAACACTATTTGAAGAAAGTATTATAAAAAATCAATAACATAAGAAAATTAAAATATAACCTTAAGATATATTGTAGTGAATTTTTAGGGAAGGAATAAAGTATTATTGATAGGGTATGAAGGAAAATGTGACCATTTGGATTTGATTGTTATATGATCATTGGTCAAATATGACCAACGAGTAATACAAATTTTGGAAAATATGACCATTGAAAACTATACCATTGTTTTATAATTTTATAGTTATAATTAGTGCATATAATAATTGATTATAAAGAATAATTTATATATAAAGGGGAATCTATGACCTCAACCAATAGAGTCATGGTGTTTAAAGATAATTTTTTAGAACATGTGAGGTAGGTATCACCACTAGGGTTCACCATTGACCAATCCCAAGAATAGCTTAAGAAATTGAATTGTGAATGAAATTACCTAAGTGGGAAGATTATGTCAGTAGAGATTACAACTCTTTAGATGTTAGCTGATTTACCACATGAAACTACCGCAATCACACACATTACCATTAAGGTGTATGCAGGTGTAGAAGGTGTTACGTGTCCAAAACATAGTTATATAAAGTGAAAATTCCTTGGTATAATTAAATTTTTTATCCCAAAAACTCCTCTTAATAATTATTTTTCTTATTAATATATATATGTTTAATTGAGGTGAATTTTATAATTTTATTTTTAGATGAAAATAAAACATAATTTTATTTTTCTAGGAAATATTAAAACTTTTATAATAAACTCAGTTATTCCAAATAATAACTTTTTATCAAATAGAATATTAAAAAACACATATCAAAATATAAATGGAAAACTATTTTATAACGGCCTAGGGAAATTTTTATAAGTGTTATCAAGTTGACTCTACCTTAAAAACTATTTCTAAATAAAAATGGTATTTTATATTTAAATGTTAAAATTATCATATTTATATAATTATTTTGGAAAAAGAAACATTATATTTAAAATCATAATGTTGAAATTATGTTATGCTGAATTTATAATAATTATCTACAATACATTATTTTTGTGAAATGTAAAAAATAAGATTTTGGGTTTTCATTATGTTTAATGAATTCATACTTATGTAATAATGATGTAATAATTAATTAAATATAATCCATGATATAGAATATTTTATCTTAGGAATATTATGTATTTTAATATAATTTAATGAATTTCCAAAACTATAAGTGACTTTCCAAAGTCTAAAAGGGATAATTTTATTTTAAAAAACACCACATTGTGGAATCATTACTCTTCCATGCCAAAATAAGTATTAAAAAATTCATTTCTGTTTTTGTGAATTAAAATAATTAAATATTTGACTCGAATTTTCAAAACCATGAGAATAAACAAAGGTTAATCTTTTTTTTCATTTTCCTCAATGAGGTTTTCCAATACCTATATTTATTAATTATTAAATAATTCATCCAATTTCAATAAACACCCACCCATTCCTCCATTTCCATTCACTCCCAATCCATCCTCCATGATGATCAAGTGGTTTTCCTTCCATTATTTCCCCAATCCTCCAAGGATTCATTCCTCAATATCTACTGGTATCTTTTCAAGGTAAGGGAATTATCCTTCTTTTCTCTTAAATTTAAGGAAAACTTTTTGTATTTGTATTCTAAATTTTCTGGTTACTCTGTTTTTTTACCGTTTTGATCATATCCTTACAATAAAATTATTTTTAATCAGTGGGATACCATTTTCCCTACTCAATTCACCCTTTTCAAAAACTATGTTTTGTAACCAATGTTTTTATGGATTTACTTCTCAAATTTCACTCTCTGCTTAATAATTTTTTTTATTTTCATTTTGTGAATACCCAACCCACATTATTTTCTAGGGGTATTAACCTATATGTAAAAATGATTTATCATATCTTCGTTTTATAGAAAATAAACCCATATTTCATTTTCTAGGTTAAAATGACATAATGATCGTGTCTTTAAGCTCTTCTATATGCCATGATTTTTTATAAAAGCACCATTATTTATTCTCTATAGATTATTAATGAAATGATTTGTTACGATCTATGTGGATCACATGAAAAATAGATAAAATATGGTATGACCAAAAAAGTTATCTAATAAATTCATTAAATAGATTAATCTCTAGATATGATATGATTTACAATACATTGGTGAATAACCTCAGTAATTTTCATTTATGACACCTTAGTGATATTCTAATTAATGTCTCATTTAAATGTTGTACCAACTTTTCCATGTTTTGGATCATTTTAATTTTATGATGATATGCCTCAATATCTCTTTTTCATGTGATATTGTTAATATTCCTCATAATTACATGCTAAATTTTTCCCTTTATTTTTACCTTACTCTACCTTATGCTGACCAGTTTCCATTAATGTATATCCCTAGGATATGAGATGAAGTAAATGTAACTTAGGGTGAACCAATTAATATGTATTTCATGTGGATATAGAAGAATTTTTTATTTTTTTCATGTATTATGTAACTAATTTCAAAGAAACTAACTTTTAAAATATCCTTTATTTCCTCCATGTAATGCTAATTTATGAAATAAAATGGACTAATGTCATACACCCCATATAGTCATTTCAAGCCTACATTCCCAACCATCATGATCCTCCTGACTACCTAGGCTATGTTGGCCCCCTCCATAGCTGGTCCAACTAGCCATACCTCACCACCGAGCCCATCATTAGGCTATGATTGTCTTGTAAAGTTGATGGACTTATCCAACTGGCTCCTTTATTTACCCACCAATTGGTGGTCAGATTTACTTATCACACCCCCAGTTAAGTTAACAAAATGGGATAATCCATCATGGAAACCCCAATAAAAAAAGATACGCATCATCCCTAAATAGGATCCACCACCACCTAGACTTATATAGTGTTTTACTAAGGTGGAATGGAAAGACTTTTGAACCTCCCAAGTTAGACACCTTCACTTTTGGATACCACTACTTGAACCATGTCATCGTGGATCATCGATGTTGATACACCTAATCCTGTAATGTCTAACCACTATTTCCACAAATTCCAATCCATCCACCAACTATTTCAGAGGTCGATGGAGTTTTACTAATTTATTTCATTGTGAGGGATAATGGATTAGAAAGGAAGAGAAAAGGATATTGTGGGTGAGAGTGGTTCTCCTATGAATGGGGAGTCCTATTCTCTCAACCATAAGTTAAAAAAATTGGGGGTCACACCACCATAAATAAACCCTTGACGAATTATGTTACTGGTGTATAGGGGAGAATGGTAGTGTCTCAAAAAATGAATTACCACAATTTATTTGCCCGGTTTAATGTTTTTCTATAATGAATAACACAACAATAAATAGCATATATGAATTTTATAAGAGAAAATTTTCAAAAAAATATTTTTATGGTACATGTTAAAAAAATTGTATAAAAAAATAAGAATAGAAATTTTAATCACACAAAGAATTAAGTGAAACCATGTTTAAGGTATTCTTACCTTGGTTTAAATTCAAAATCACAAAATAATCTAACCTCTCTTTGGTAATTATATTGGATTATCTTCAAAGTACATGAATCCCAAGATCCTATCATGTTTATTTATAAGGTGGATCCCCCACTCTAATTTGTGTGATTAGTTAGGTATTTGATGAACTTGGATAACTATGTATTTTAAAGAACTGAAATGGGTCTAGTTTGGGGACTAAAACCCAAAGGAAATTTATATTACCCCTAACTAAAATCCCTTTTCTTGAGAAAAGTAACAATTATGTAATTTTCATTTAGATTCCTATTTCACAGAAATCAATGAATTATATAACACACATGTGCATGAATCAATATTTAAAATATTTGATATAAAATAATATTATTCCGTTCCCATGAAATAATTAAAAAAAATAAGGTTGTATGACTAAATTAGTGATATATCGATAAAAATATTCAAAGGATCTATGAAAAAATTATGAAACTAAATACTACCCAGCTTTTAGGATTACATACTGCGAAGAAAATCCCACTAAAAAGGTTAATGGTGTTTTTCTTTCATCTGATTCTCATACACCTATGACCTATCTGATATATTCCCATGACACCAAATGATTTTTACCAATGATATCACAAGCCTAATAATGGTTTTCTTCTATTGATCCTTGGTCAACACTAGGTACTCTCCTTATATGGCGTCTACCTTAACCTAAAATTCACCACAGTTGATAATGTCTGATAGAAAATGCACATATATCTTACAATATGACACATAAAATGTGTTTTTTACCTAGTATAATTGTGTGGGGAATGTTATGTAATGAAAAACATTTCTCACCTAGTATAATATTCGAAATGGTTCAATGATCCTTGGGGAGAGACTTATCCTGCAACCAATCCTCCACAAACTATATCATATAGAAATCTTCATTAACACATGATCACCCATACTATACTCCAATTTCCTCTGTTTCTAGTTTATTTGGGAATTACAAAAAGTTTGATCTATCCTCATATTATCTTAGATCACCAATATTTTCCCCATCATCAATGGTTCTATATATATCCTTGTGGAGGATGATCCACTAACCATTTATAACAATTAACTGACCATTAGGGATTCCCATATAAGGCCAAGAAAGGTAAAAGTTGAGTGTTATCTATTATTGTATGAAAAGATCACTAACAATTTGTGGTCATGCTGGCTTCCACCAAGTTCAAGATCATAAATTGGATACATTTACCCAATTTACAAATTTGTCATATCAATCTGGTTATCTTTATGAGGGTAGAATTTGGTACATAACTTTAGCTTCACATTGTAGTCTTCTTGTATATGCCTCTAAAACTGGGATGTGAATCTATTAAATTAATAAGAAACAATTTTTGTGGGAACTCTGTGAAACCATAAGATATCATCTGAATAAATACATCCCATTTTATCCATTGAACTCTACTCTCAAATAGGGAGAATGGGGTCTATGTTGTTCATTAGTTGATGATTTTCATAAAAATATCATAACCATTGTTGAAAATGGAATCACTATTGTTAAATACATCAATATTTCACCCCATTTCAATAGTGGAACCATGAGATATAGGCTCAAACTAGTTATAACTCGATGCTCTTCTAACACTAATTGGTAAGTGAGACACCACGAAATGAACATTGAAAAAACCCACTTTATTCATTATCACAAACACTAAATATTGAGATAATTATATATATTTATAACATATTGTGGTATCATAAGTTTGTTTATGAATCTCCATCAACAACTCCTCACATAGCCCAACTTGAACCATGGTTTTCCTCATGTAGAGGAGGGCATGCTCAACCTCTTTAGAGAATCATATAGGTGCATCAACTAAGTATATCTAGTCACACAAGACCTAAAAATTAATATCTCTATATTGTTATACCTTAACAAGGTGATGGATGATGTGGGAGACCATGATTGAATAAAATAAGGTAACATATCTCTCTTCCACTATGACTTCTTCATTAATTCTAGTTTCCCTATCATTCTCTACTCAACTTATGACTCTCTTTCCAACTGAGCATGATATTTTCTACATAGGTAACCATCCACCATTTTTTCTATCCCATTAATATTGATGGTTTTTTAGATTTAGTATATTAGAATCTTTATCCATTACCTATTCCTCACGTTTTAATCTCCTTAGGATATGATGCACCTAAGAATATTATGATCAGTGTAGACCATAAGTTACTCAGAGGGAATATAATGGATCTAGATCCTCATGGAAAACACTACTACATTAGGATAAAAGTCTTTTTTTTCATATTTGAGATAATAATTTCATGTATCCCTATACCCATAAGCAATCACCGCCTACCTCAACATTAGAAAACATCAAAGATTGATCCTTGAGACATTTCTGAGTAAACCTTTCTGAAACCATGATGAATGAAAGTTATTTTTTATTGATAAGATAATAAAAATAACACCACACCAACCCTTCAAGGAGGGATAAAGTGATGTTGACCCAAAGAATCCCTTAGACCACACTCTTGCACTCAACGGGAAGAGAGTCTAAACTATCATAAATCAGAAGCTCCTCATTCTGCGTGCCCATCCTAGCCATTGTGTCTGCCATGAAATTGGATCCTCTCCAACTATGATAGACCATGCACCCCTGATTGGTCTCTCCATAACATTAGTGAATAATATAAGCCAGCTCCCAAGGGATAGCATGGCATCCCTGAAAATCCCTCACAAGGGTTTCGGAGTCAGATTCTGTAGAGTCCTAATCTTGACATACATAGACATTACATTGCTTTTGCAGAATACTTAATACATAACAAAAACAGACACCAAAGGACCTTAATAGTTTAGTGTCTTTGGAAACCTGGAACATAATATTATAATCTTGGTGAAAGATCTTCAACATATCCCATAAATATCTTCCCTTTTTTTCTTACCTAAAACCTTTCTTTATATCCTGGGGAAAAGAAAACATATAAAGGGTGAGCTCAAATGCTCAGTAAGGGTAAGCATGCAGAAAATAAATCAAACCATATACATTTGAAACTTCAAAACATGAACATAAAGTTTAAACATCAACATCTAGAGTAGTGAAATAAATCTTGGTAGTACATAAGGAATAGGTCATAAAGGAACATCAATCATGATAAAATAGCATGGTAATAAAAACATGTAATTGTGTAAAACCATTAAGCACATGATATGATTTCCATAGTAGCCAAGGCATTGTTTCTAAGACTATCTTAGTGGAAAAAGTCCCTTACTAAATCGAGTTCACTCCTCGTTCTAGTCCTATATCACTGAACTGGATTAACGTACCCTTCTAGCCATGTCCATCTCATGAGATATAAATATTTACCCATTACATTGGAGGGAGATATAGGTCCCACCCATCTCATATTGAAATCATTCTTACGTGTGCCACAAAATAAACATACATCATTCATAATAACCCAACGAATAAAATGGGTTTCATAAACATCATCCCATCATAACATAATCCACATAAAAGAACTGGATATCATTTAATCATAAGAAAAATCAAACCATGTAAATAATTGATACATTATACTTGAAATAAATTCTTGAGGAAAATATCCTTTCTTCTTCAAAATCATTTTCTTTTCTCAAAATTACATGAAATTTTAAAAGAAAATGATTTTTTTTGAAAATAATCATGAAAACTTTTAGAAAATATTCATGAAAATTAGGCGTTATGAAACTGTAAAAATCTATTCACGCCGTATATGTTAAAAAAACATTCTCCTCGTACTTTTTCCGGAAAAGTAAAAAAAGTTCCACGTATGGTAAAAAAAGATATATTCCATACATAACATGTGGTAAAAGTAAAAAATGGTTAAAAAATTACATTAAACATATGTGAAAAACATTTTTATAAAACATGGGCATGTGTGATAACAATAACCCCAGTAAATACTTACGAATAAACAATATCGGATAAAAAAGTGATTGGAAAAGTTATCCCTTACCTTAGGTCTGATATGCTTCGTACGTATCTGAACTTCCTATATAATGATTTAAATAATGTCATTGACTTATTATAGAATCATATTCATTGTTATTATATCATATATGGTTCACTTATGAATTTATATTACTTGTTCTTTTGAAAATTCCATGTTACAGAAGTGTTTTGGGTAAAATAATTTTATTTATCATAAGTTTTTTGACTTGTTGTTCTTGATATTATTATTACTTATATCATGATTTAATTACTTCAATATTGTAAAAAATAATTTATATATCATATATATTCAGTATATATATATATATATAACAGATAGATAAATGAAATGAAACACACCGTTCATGGAGACGATAGGTCATACGTACGCATGAACGTTGTTTTCCTTTCCTTATTGACTTGAATGGAAGTAATTAGATGAAATATATATATATATATATATATATAAACAATAGCTTAATTATGTCATATATTTCATTATTATTCATTATATATACTTTGTAATCATTCTAGAATGGTTATCATGGAGAATGAATCTCATCGCGTCGTGGAGACGGTAATCCGTAAATACGCACGAACGATGATATCGTTCCAATAATTATTGAATGGAATTGGAGTGGATAATATCTAAGAATCATTATGATGTTATAATAACCATATATAGTAATTATTTACACAATTATACCCATCCAAGTGATGTGGTGGTGGAAAAACATATTACACCACGGCGTGGAGACGGTATTTCGTACGTACGCACGCGCGGTGATTTGTTTTTCTGTAGGATGGATAGAAGGTGAAATGGGGTTTTTTAATATTTACGATAACATATCAGTATATTAGTGATACTGATGTTATTACTTTATAAAGATACAACTAAATAAGAATAAGTCGAAGAAGAAAGAAACTTGAAAGAATCGGTAGAAGAGATTACCTCTTCTTCGATGCACCTCTTTTAAGCTTCTTGTTAAGGCACTAGAGTTGGTATTTTGAAAAGACCAGAACCTCTATAATGTTTCTAGGGAAGTTGAAAAGTTAAATGGTCAGGGGTTGGATGATATTGAAGGCTCAAAATTGTGTAATGTGAAGAAGGAGGAGGTTCCCTTTTATATGGGGTGAGAGGGGTACCTTAGGAAAAACTTAAAATATTATTTTATAATAAAGTCATATTCGGTTTATAATAGCACCAAATTGATTTATTTAGAAGATAAAGTTGGGATGGGTCGAGTTCCTCTCAAAAAATAGGTTTTAGGCAAGTTTAGGTTACTATTTTAACCTTATCATCAAGATTTAACTCTAAGTTAAATAATTTAACTTTTACCATGTCTTCTGATTTTCTTACACTATATGGTTAATAATCTTAATATAACAAGACAAAAGAACCCCAAGTGGTTCATTATTAATTTATATAACTTTATATAAGTCATTTTTTCGAACCTTATA